>JARPMR010000011.1:2783750-4175625 GCA_029955525.1 Oeneis ivallda | reverse complement strand
CACAAAGGCCCAACACCGTAGTCTCCACGAGACCCAAGCAACACCAAGTTGCCAAAAGTAGTAGTCTCCACTGAGACCCCGGCCACAAAGGCCCAACACCGTAGTCTCCACGAGACCCAAGCAACACCAAGTTGCCAAAAGTAGTCTCCACTGAGACCCGAGCAACACCAAGTTGCCAAAAGTAGTCTCCACTGAGACCCAAGCAACACCAAGTTGCCAAAAGTAGTCTCCACTGAGACCCAGGTTTCACCACATAGTCGGACGCTCATTACACCAATACAAAGTTTGGAAGCGACACGTCCGATGTCTGCAGCTACGCCTAGCCAATGTGTACGTTTAAGCTTTCTCATCAAGATGCTCGTCACTATCGTTATCAAACTCTAAGGGAACTTCACATTCAGGCATCCTTCGGAGCCTGTCATGAGCGTACTTGTAAATACGATTACCAGTTAAAGATTTCAGAACGTATCTGTCACCATCAAGAACTTCGATGACCTTAAAAGGTCCCTTAAACTTAGGATCAAGTTTAGTCTGATTGCGTTCTTCATTTTTTAACAAAACATAATCATCAACATTAAATTTTAAAATTTTAGCTTTATTTGCATCAAACCTAACTTTATCATAATTTGAATTTTTAGTTATGTTCTGGACCACCTGCTCTCTTACGTCAGAAAGATCTATTTCAACTTCGTTATCATCAGGACTCAATAATGACAACGGTCTCGCTACACGCCCTATTAGAAGTTCTAAAGGACTCGACTTTGTCACACGACTGATACAATTGATAGCAAGTTGTACTTCACCAAGTGCATCTTGCCACGAACGCTCGCTTGTCTACCGCAGTAAGCTCAACGCTATCTAGATGGACTTTAAATTTTGTTAAAACCACTGGCAATATTTAGCCCCACATAAACTTACAATTTGATCCGAAATAATAGGTAAAGGAAAGTGATCAGGAACCGTGTTGCTGTTTAGTTCTCGATAATCCACACATAATAGATCTGTACCGTCTCGTTTTTTAACTAATATTATGGGACTCGAAAAGGGTGAACAGCTCGATTGGATAATACCCACATCCAACATTTCATTAATTTTATCACGATCTAACTGCCGCTCATCAGGCGAAAGGCGGTAAGGACGACGTTGAACCGTTTTACTAGGATCTACTAAACGAATCTTTAGTTCTCCGGTTGTAACTCTTGAACGCGGTAATCCGTTAATAAAAGCATCTGAATATTCATTAAGCAATGACAATAGTCGCGGTCTATTCTCAGCTGGTATATCCGTATCAATATTCGTAAAATCAATATCCGAATTAGAAATACTACATTCATCAACAATCTTACACTTTGAAATAGAAAAGTAACCGCAGTCATCGTAATTGAAAAACCAAGCTTTAAAATATCACGACCTATCATAATATCGAAATGTAAAAACTCATCTGATATCACGTGAAACAAGATTTATAAACTATATCCATCAATCGTAATCGTTACTTAAAATTTGCAATTTACTATCAACACTTGAATTTCTACGGTAATGTTTAAGACTTTATTATAACGCACACACGATAACCTATTAGCAACACTTTCTTTGATGAGAGAGCATTCGGCACCAGAATCATAACAAAATGAAAACGACCGACCTGATTGATTTAATCGACCGGTGACCGGGCGAATCTCGCATGTATCCATGCGTCACCGCTCAGACGCCCCAGGACTGCTGCCGCCGGCCGCATGCGCCGCGCGCACTGCCGCCGACATTGCCGGCGTCACTGCCGATAAGTGACATGCGCAGAAGCACCGCGCTGGTATCCAATTGCACGAAGTATTCACATGAAAATAAACTAAACTGCAAACGAAGTACCCACATGTAACTAATAATCATTGTTTAAGTAGGTACCTGCAAACTTTTGCATTAATCAGTGGGTGAACGGGTACGTTCAAGTTTCATTGAACCTAACTAACAACTTGTAATTGTAATTTTAATGTCTAAACTGAATATCGTAAAAAGGGAATTTAAAATAACCTAAAATTCTTAAATATTCAGAGATGGGAATCGAATGTTAAAAAGCTCTGTCTAACTCTTCAACAACTCGTAGGTACTACATTAATACACACAACTAAGCATACCGCCGTACGTATGGGCTAAGACAACGAAATAATAAAGAGACTACAAAATAGTATCACTAAACATTGGAACGATACAATGACTCACCGTACAATCCAGTAGTGCTTTATAGTGGGTATACGATCATTTCAAAGCGGTAGCAATACACCAGAATTCCTTAGTGGTAAGATTTTTCCACACAGTCATAATCGTTGACATCAAACAACTTCCATACGCAGCTAGACACTCGTTTTCTTTCGGACCACTATTATTCAAATTAATTAAGGTTGCAGCTGTAGTTTCATTATTGTCAAATCACACTAGGGAAATGTCCTTAAACTGGTCCCAAGTAATACCGTACGCCGGTAAACGGAAACTTGCGAAAGCCATGTAGATGCAGTTCCTTTCATCGCCTTACTCAAAGCAATCACAAGCGCACAACCCTGGAAAGGCTTCTCAGACAAACACAGGTCTATAACAGTGGAGCACCATGCCCGTGGATCCGTATCTTGGTGTTCAGGGTTGAAATCAGGCAGCGATAGTTTCGGCACGGAGGGTAGTTTAATCACCTCGATTAACTGCTTCATATTTTGGTTTTGTAAGTCCAGTACAACACTCAATAAATCATCAGTCTTCTCGGTAGCCCGAGGCGATCCCACTTCTGATAACGGAGACCGCATGCGTGGGGTGGCTCCTCATTATCGTGGGCATGTTGTTCTTCTTGATCTGATTGCATAATTGTGGGTACTCGGGCAAATAAACGCGAGAAGCCGATTACATGATTTATTGCACTGCACACAATATTTAAAAGTTTGTAGAATTAACACACAGTAGTTCAAAACACAATTACTTTAAATACTTTGTAAATAGCTAGGTAAATAATTAACACCACCATATAGCGAACCATATAGCGTGACTGGGAGACCATGCTCTACCAAATTCTCAACGATAACTGCACTGTACTATAACTGTCTGATGACTAAATGATAACTGAACTTTTCTAATAATAATGATGACTTCTCTAATAATAATGATGACTTCTCTAATAATAATGACCGTCTGGCGGGCACCACAGCCCTACTTATAGACGAATCGTCAACCCCCGCCACGCCAACTCCATCCAGGTTTGAATGTCAATGGAGTCAATTGAGTGATTGAATAAACTAGTACATCCAATACCTGAGTTCGCTTATAGAGGGCGCTTTCTAGTCACTTGAGTGACTTAATAAACTTGTACAAACAATACCCGAATTCGATATAGATGTCGCTTTCGAGTCAATTGAGTAATTTAATAAACTAGTACAAACAATTCGAGTCAATTGAGTGACTTAATAAACTTACTAACAATTTAAGTCAATTGAGTGACTTAATAAACTAGTACAAACAATTCGAGTCAATTGAATGACTGAATAAACTAGTACAACTATTTCATAACAGATGGCGCTTTAAATAATGATCTCTTTAATTTTAATCTCCGACATATATATATATATATAATATAATAGCAGTGGTAGCCTAGTTGTTAGGACTACGGTCTCTTATTCGGGGGTCGCAGTTTCGATCCCGGGTATGCACCTCTGACTTTTCATTAAATATAAACATGCTTTAACGGTGAAGGAAAACTTCGCGAGGAAACTGGCGCGCCCGAGAGTTCACTACAATGTTCTCAATGGCGTGTGAAGTCAACCAATTCGCATTGGGCCAGCGTGGTGGACTATGGCCTATAATCCTTCTCTCTGAGAGGACACCTGCGTTCAGCAATGAGACGTTAATGGGTTGCTCAGGATGAAATAAATATTAATAACTACATTATGCCCGTGACATCGTCCGCTTGGATTAAGGTTTTATAATGCCCGCGGGAACTCTTTAATATTCCTAGATAAAATATGTGTTATGTTAATCCTGGGTATCAGCTATCTTCATTCCTTTTAGCCAAATCGATTCATTCATCCATCCATCCTCTCAAACTGTCGCATTTAATAAAATTAATATTTATTTAACTTTACACATAACAAAATGATGATTGAGTGCTGCACACGCGAGCGAAGCGACGGGCAATGTGTACACGATTTTTTACCTTGTGAGAGGTGAGACATGCCGTAGTTACTCACGTTTTAATGGATACACCACCAGAACTCCTCCTTGGAATGAACAATATTGTGTAAATTCTAAAGAAAAATGATGATTTAACTCAACACAATAATTTTGACCGGTTTCGTGCCATTTTCCCCGATGTTTGTCCAAATAATGTCGTCAATGTCAAGGAGTGAATAAACAAAGAAACGTCATTAAGAAAGTAAAGAATTATTTATGGAAGGTTGAACATCCTCTTTGTGCACATCGAGATATAAATAACGTATTTTAAAATAAGCTTTAAACCTCCTCCTTAGAATACCTCTTTGGGTCAGAAAGATCCGGAATCATATCCTGGTAAGGTAATTTGGGAATTTAAATTACAGCTATAAAATGTCTTGATGTGCATTGGGAGTCTTCTGACGTGGCTAGTTACCACCCTTCTGGCAAAGAAGTGCCGAAAAGTGGTTCAGCGTTGCAGTTTGATGGAGCGTAGACACAGATTGGGGTTATAAGCTTAAATAGCTGCTTTACCTCTCACAAAACCTCCATTACATCCCTTTAAGGAAGGATTTTCAAAAAATCCCTTCTTAGTGCACCTCAAGGGTTCCCAAAAAATATTTCTTCAACCTCTACCACCGCTTGCTATTTGCGTTGTCTGTCAATCTGTCAGTCTGTCAGTCTATCAGTCGGCCAGATTACGGGAAAACCAAAGGGAAGGGATACGATTTTAGCATTTCATGAATGTATATTTGTATGTACGTCAATATTTGCGCACGTTTCATCGTAGCGCCTAAACTACTGAGCCGATTTTGATGAATGAGGTGTCAATCGGTGTGTTATTACGTCCCGGATAACTCGGCTAAATTTTAATGGATGTAACATTCAATTTTCCGTAGTCTGGTACAGTTTTTAAACTTTTGTTTGTAGTTATGTAAAGTTTAGATTCGTTTCGTATTTATTTTTATCCTGATCGTCCCAAGGTTAAAGGATAATATTAAGCTCTTCTTAATAAATACTTCTAACCAGTATCAATAACATACCCATTATAGTCAAAGTTTAAATTATATTAGGAACAAAAAGTGCTTTTTTTACCGCCGAGTTAGAACTGAAATAAAGGTAAAAAACCCTATCATCATCATCAGTATAATCGACAGTACGCCAATCAAAAACAAATTTAATTAGTGTTAATTGTACTTAGTGAAGAAAAAAAAGCAACGATTAATTGTATTCTTAACACAATATTTTTATGTGATTTTTATGATAGACTCGTCCGTTTCATAGGTGTGGCCTTTTTAGGGTTCCGTATTAAACAAGGAACCCTTATAGTTTCGCCATGTCCGTCCGTCTGTCTGTCTGTCTGTCCGCGGTTTAGTTCAGAGACTATTGGTACTAGAAATCTGTAATTTGACACGGGTATAAATATCAATCACGCCGACAAAGTGGTGAAATAAAATTGTGAAAAATAATTTTTTTTTAGGGTACCTCCCCTACATGTAAAGTGGGGATGAATTTTTTTTTCTCATCTATCCCATAGTGTGGGGTGTCGTTGAACAGGTCTTTCAAAAACGTTGTGGGTGTGGGAACACCATTTTTCAATTCAGGAATCCGTTTGTGAAATATGATATTTTAAAGTGCTAAATTTTATTAGAGTCAAGTGTCCCCCCCCCTCTGCCAGCTAAATGGTTGTATATAGGATACAAGAAAAAATTCACAGCAGTAGTATATATAATGAATTTTAAAGGAAAACTATCACGGCTAAGTAGGGTTCATTAGTGAAAGAGTTATATCGGTTTTTCTAAGTCAGATATTACACGTAGTGTAAGTTGCATATTTTGTAGTATATTATAGTATTTAAACCATGGAACTCAAAATGTATGTTGAAACTTTTAACTACGGAACCCTACACTGCGCGTGGCCCGACACGCACTTGGCCGGTTTTTTAATTCATAACAAGGTCAAGGTAATTGACTGCGATTTCACTTGATGGTAAGTGACTATGCAGTCTACGATGCCAGCGGGCTAACGTGGAAGGGGGTGTGGCAGTTTTAATTAAACCCATACCTCTGTTAGGTTTGTAAACTCCATCGTGCCAAAACACTAATGCCCACTTTCACCAACGACCCATAAGATTTATGGGACCCCTTAGCATATTTAGCGGCCAGTTAGGGGATAGTTTCCGTTTCACCATTTTTAAAGGGTCCGTTAGTGCCTAAACGATCCCATAACTTTATGAGATGGATCATTGGTCCCATAAACCTTCACATAAGTAAAAGCGACTTCTAGAGGACAAGATGGACCGTGATCTATTTGATTATTTTGATAATTTAGACACGACTGATACTATATTTGATATAAATCGTAGTCGAAGACCTAAAATATGTATATTGAAAACGACCAAATTATTTCAACGATTTCGATGAAATAGATTTTTGCCGAAGATATTGTTATCTAAATCAACAGTAATATATTTGTTGGAAAAAAATTTTTGGAATTTCCTGATAATAGGTGAGAACCTACCTATTTACATAGGAAATTATCAATTTTTTTTTTGTGGTTACCATACCTTTTTACTTATTGGGTACCTACCTAGATGTTATACCTAGCTACGAAATAAAGGTAAAAGCATAAAAGGTTACTTACTTTATTGCTCTCCTAACAATAACTTGAATGGAAAATGAGTCTGTATAGGTAGGTAGGCCGTAGGTACCTGTTTGATGCTAACTTACCTACCTGGGTAAGTAGATACCCCAGGTATATCTACTTAAGTAGGTAGGTACCAACTAAATATTTTAATTTCTAGAGTTTGTGATTCACTTTACCTAGGTACTTGTTTATATTTTTAGGAACCATTCCCTATACCAATACCAAACTTGTAAAACATAGACTAAAATATATTTTTACTAGCTGATGCCCGCGACTTCGTCCGTGTGGATTAATCCCGCGGGAACTCCTTGATTTTTCGGGATGCCTACGTCACCCTCCAGGTTCTCAACTATACCTATCCAAAAATTCACGTCAATCCGTAACTATGTTGCAGCGTGATTGACGGACAAACCAACAAACAAACACACTTTCGCATTTATAATGTGTATTAGTAAGGAAGAATTAAATACTGCGATAATAAAGGCGATCAAATTAAATTTTAGAATACAAAAGCTACTACTGTGACTTAAATAATATGATAGTTAGATATATTCCCACGGGGACATTTTTGTAGAGAATAATGAGTAATTTAATCATGCAGTAGGTACATCATTTTTATGTACCATCAATAGTTTTCTCAGCACACGCCAAGTAATGCATTTTATTGGCAAAATTTTCCTACTATGGGTTACACTATTGCAATTTTCTTAAGGATCTCTAATTTTTTTGACAATAAATTATAGCATATGTTACTTCCTGATAACTTAGGTTTCTATTGGTGAAAAAATGGTTCAAATCGGTCCAGTAGTTACAGAGCCTATTCGGTACAATCAAAAAAACAAACAAACAAAAAATCTTTCCTCTGTATAATATTAGTATAGTTTAAAATATTCACTAAATGAAAATATCTATCAGTCAAAATATGAAAGAATTAAGTTCTTCATTAAAATAATACATGAATACGTATTATATCAATCATTTCCTATAAAACCGGGAACTACAACTGGGTATACTGGTACTGGGTACACTATCACCGTAAAAAAACTGTCGCATATGGATGGGTCCGCTAGCTATGGGTCTGTTGCGTTCGTGAAAACAAATTTTAGTTATGGGTTGGTTTATGGGACCTTTTAGCTTAGCGGTTGTCTAACTATGTGATTGTTTATGGGATGTTGGTGAAATTGGGCATAAATCGTCGTCGCACCTTTGACAGTACGTTGGAAACTGCCAGTTGCCACAGCCTAAGGCTCTCCAGACCAGATATTTCGAAAATTATAAATTTCGAAATTTTCCCCGCCGGAAATAGAACCAGGGACCACCATTTTCAAGACCACATCGCTCACCACTCGCCAGAGATTAAATGTATTTCTTTTGAACCATCTCCGAGATACACTCAATATATTGGCGAAAACTTAGTTGAAATAGTTCAATGTTGTTAACCGACTTCGAAAAAGGAGGAGGTTATCAATTCGTCGTTCGTGTTATCTTCTTTTTTTATGTATGCCCACTGATTACTCGAAGACGCCTGAACCGATTTGGAATATTCTTTTCTTGTTTGAAAGGGTATACTCCCCAGGTGGGCCCATATAAATTTCATCGAAATCAGTTGAGCGGTTTTTAATGTATAAACAATAAATTATATACTTTGTATAGTGGCGCGGGAGCTTGAAGTCGGTTTTTTAAAAATAATTTTTATATTAAATTATTTTAGATCTTTCAAAAGATTCGGTCTGACGTAATTTTTTTTTTTCAAAAATTCCTTACCGGAGCAAGTCACTTAGTTTTTAAATTTTATCAAACCTATCGGTACTTAGCATTATACATATTTACACATTACAATCTCGTCCAGACATCTCGTCTTAACCATCAATTTTGCCACTGTGACATCAGCGATGTGCAAATATCTGATCGGAGTCAAGGTGATGATGATGACTGATGATTAAGAGCTCGCGAATGTGGGTGCGGTCATTGACGGAGCAAACGTGACCGAAATTACAAATAATACTGGGGTAGCTCAAGGGCCCCATACAGTATATTTATCCATAGCTGTGCGTCTGGACTTTTGTTACAAGCTTTTATTTAGCTTGACCAGTTTATAGACCAGGGTAGAAGCCTTAAAAAATAATAAAAAGTGAAAAAAAATAATAGTAGGATGAAACCCATTGGAAAAGGAAGAGAATGCAACAAAAATGAAAGGAAAAATAAATTACGGGCGATCTGAGGTCGGGAAGTGGGGGGAGGGGGGGTTTAAGGGTAAAAAACGGTTTATCTCAATTTCTGGAAAAACTACAAGTCCTATGGAAAAAAGTTAAATGGCAAAGTTGTAGGTAATAAAAAGATCTACAACTTTTGTATTTAGACTTTTTTCACATAACCTCAAAATGTATGTGAAAAATTCAAATAACCAAGTTTTTGGTTTTTTATTTTTATCTTTTACAAAAAAAAATCTTTTTTCACGAAATTTGGTGAAAACTTACCTTTTTATGTCCCAAACATACTGTAATTTTTCTGATTTAAAATATTTATTTTTTCACCTTTTTTTTTTTGACTTAATATTGAAAAAGCACCTAATTTTCAATCGAAAATTCTCCCGTCAAAATATCTGCTTTTTTAAAAAAGTCGGTGAGTTTTTTGTTCGTTGAAATCTCTACTTTCTGATGGTGTAAAAAAAAAAAATACATTACTATGGTAAATGCTCTCGGAAAATGCAGAAACGAAATACGAAATAACAGGTAGTAAGGCCCAGACCCTCCTAGCCCCTATGAAATACCTTTTAAATTACATGCGTAGATGGCTATTTATTGCTATTTTAAGATAACTTATATACCTGAGTGACCTACGGAAAATTTTAGCCCATCAAAAGGTATTTCATAGAGAAGTGAGAAGTGAGTACTTTTTAAAATATAAATTATTATTTATTAATTAGGTAAGTCTTGACTTTTCTTATAACCTACGAGTTGGCCTACACTAAATTAATATTTATGAATTTGATCTTAAACATTTTACAGTGGAGTAGGTAATTTATGTATTTCTATGTTAATCAGTTCCTATTGATACAGAATACATAATTATTTGTCTTGACATGGACGAATTTGTCGTAATGAATGAACGCATTCATATTACGACGAATTTCGAACAGCCATTTTCACGTGAGGTCATATAACTATTCCGGCCTTGTTTGATGGCCTTGTGTCACCCCTTTAAGTTACTCTTTGTTTATATTATCATCATCATCATCATCAGCAACCCATCAATGGCCAATACAAAGCGCAGGTCTCCCTTCAGAGAAGGGTTTATAGGCCATAGTCCTCCACGCTGCCCCAATGCGAATTGGCAAACTTCACACACCTTTGATAACATTATGGAGAACTCTCAGGCGTACAGGTTTCCTCACGATGTTTCCTTCACCGTTGAATAATGACACCCTTGTGAGTGTCATTATGTCAGAAGTGCGAATAATCTGCAACTACCTTTCGTTTGGTAAAATCCGCCACAGGGTTGTCTAAAATGATTGCTAGAGTTCAATTAAGTGTAAAAGATTAAAATAGGGTAGATAGGGTGAAGGCAAGGGTCTAGGCAAACGCATCCCACCTTAAGCCCCAAACATTTCATCAGGTGTGATAGTGGCCGCCTATCATGTATAAAAAAAAATTAAGTGGCACTCGGGGACTGCCGCGGGTAAAGCTATTGCATAGCATATTTTATCAACTTATGCAATTATAATATTATTATTTTTTTGCATAATAAAAATTATGCAAAAAAATAATTAAAAAACAAACAAACAAGAAAAGCGCAATATTTAATCAGGGTATCAATACAGGTACCTAATATTTTCTTGTAGCTACAATGTTTTATTAATAACTAAGGTATTTCCGTGGAGGTTAAAGAGCAAGAAGCTTTTTATAAAGGTATCGCCTTATCCAAACCGCAATTAATTACTTATTTTTATTATAAAACCGTCTTGTTTTTACATCACTGGAATTATCGATATAATGATATTAGAGTTCCGTGTAAGTTTTTTTAAATACATTACCTACCTAATGAATAAGATATCATAACTTTAAAGTTATATTAGAGCCTCAGACTATGATTTTAGTAAGAATTCATATTTTTTATTGGTAATAATAATATAATCTATTATTCGTTTATTGAATAACTAGCTGATGCCCGCGAAATCGTCCGCGTGGATTTAGTTTTTAAAATCCCTTGGGAATTCTTTGATTTTCCGGGATAAAAATAACCTATGTCACTCTCCAGGTCCTCAACTATACCCATGCAAAAAATCACGTCGATCCGTAGCCCTGTTGCGACGTGATTGAAGGACAAACCAACAAACCAACAAACAAACACACTTTCGCATTTATAATATTAGTAAGGATTTAAATAATAGTATTCAAGATTTTACATTTAAGTAAGATCTGATTCTGCTTTTCGAACCAGTCGGTGCGGTGATAGATCTTGACTTGTCATAAAAGCCACAAGTTGGCCTAGAATCTAGATTAAATAAATAATTTTGAATTTTGACAAGAAGGAAGGATACATTTTTGATTTTTACCTCTCTCCACTTAAACTGCAGAGTAAGGTTCGATCCTTATCATCATCATCATCATCATCATCATTAGCAACCCATCAACGGCTCACTACTGAGCGCAGGTCTCCTTTCAAAGAAGGGTTATAGGCCATAGTCCACCACGCTGAATTAGCGGACTTCACACAGCTTCGAGAACATTATGAAGAACTCTCAGGTGTGCAGGTTTCCTAACGATGTTTTCCTTCACCGTTGAAGCAAGTGATAGTTAATTGGTTAAATGCACTTGACTCTGAAAAGTCAGAGGTGCGTACCTGGGATCGAACCCCGCGAATAGGAGACAGAGTCAGTCACAGTCCTAACCACTAGGCTATCACTGCTGCATCTGTATCGGTTCTTATACCGTGCTAAAGCTCCAATAGAAGCAGTCTCCTTCTCAATGCGACAGGTTGCTATAAATAGACGAATTATTTCAGTCGTGTTTTTGTGCAGAACCTATTCCAACAAGTTTAAGTACTTGCTTAACTGGGTTTTTGTTTACCTACTTAATAAAGGTTTAGTATTACACGGTCACGAAGTATATCGTCTCGTCGCTGTCACCGATATTTTTGTACGCGGATCCTTGGTCATTGCGCATCACACACACACGACTATGGTAATTATTTGTAAATTCAAATTGTTGTGTGACTCATTCATTAATTACTACGTATATCAACGGTGAAGAAAAACATCGTGAGGAAACCTGCATGACTGAAAGTTTTCCATATTTTAATATGTAGTATGTAGGTATAATGATCGTCTGGCAAAATCTGACGCCTTTGGAGTAGTTTGACTTTGACAAAATAGGGCTATCCACGATGGCTATATAAGATAAAGTACGCAGCCAGCTTAAGATGAGCCGTTCATTCAAAGTATTCTGTAGATTCCGGGGTTCAAGTTATTTGGACCTATACTGAAGATTGTGATGTCTATAATTTCTGCACTACTAAATTGACGACCTTGAAATAATTACAGGACAATCTCTAAAGTACCTGCTTTCTAACAAAAAAAGAATGAATGAAATCGAAATACGCCATAATGAATTACAGCTAAATACACATTTTGAATTTCATCCCCTCTCCCAAGGGAACCATGCTGAATTTCGGGATAAAAAGTATCCTATATTATACCTTGTAGTATAAACTTAAATCATGCCAAGTTTCATTTAAATCCGTCCAGTAGTTTCGGCGTGATGCGCGGCCAAGATACAGATAGACAGACAGACAGACAGACAGACAGACAGACAAAAAATTAAAAAAAAATTGTTTTGGCTTCAGTATCGATTATAGAGTGCCCTCAAACAAAAATTTTCAAAATATCTTCAATGTACAGAATTGGACCTGTTACAGTTTTATTATATTATAGATGTCGCACGGTGGCAAATTGTAGCTAGAGCTTTATTGTAGTGTAGCACAGTTTATGCAACTAATTTAATATAAAAAAATCTTTTTAAAAAACCAACTTCAAACGCCCGCTCTGTTACAAAGTAAGTATAGAATTTATTGTTGATTTTTAAAAACTACTCGACCGATTTCGATAATCGAAAATGTCGATCTGAATCGATTTAAGATTTAAATCGATTCAGGCGTCTTCGATGTTTATTAATAATGTATAAAAAAGTAAATTGAAGGTAAGATTTATACAATCTTATCTTTTTTTGAGAAATTATATTAACAGTGAAGAAAATTAATAATGTGAGGAAACCTGCATGACGACAGTTCTCACTAATGTCCTCAAAGGTTTTTTTTCCTAATGTAGTTGAGCCACAATTTGTTAAACAAGTTCATGAAAGTATTTTATCTTTGCGCCAAAATCTTGCCAAAATGTATATTTTGTGAAGTCTGCCAATTCACAATGCGACAGCGGAACTCCCTAAACCCTAAATGAGAATTCGAGAGGAGACCGATGGGTCAAAATAAGATAGCATATAATGTAAACTCCAAGTAAAACATTTATGTTAGAAACTCTAATTTTGTACTAATTTTACGTTTTGATATATTTCGAATACAAATACCTACAAATACTGACTGTCAAACATCAAATCATTCATTAATTCATCTCATACCGCGCCGTCCACAGAACACTATTACTCCTAGCGGAGGCGCCGTCCGTCGCCGGCCGGCTCGCAACTGGGCAGGTCAGGCGAGCCAATACGTCATGTTCATTGTGCGCCCGGCTTTACGTCAATAATAATACGAAGTCAAATAAAACTCATAGTCATGGTTGCCTGACAAAAGCGAGAATCCCAATTCTTAGCAAGGGATTAGCGTCAAAGAGGATTATACATCGATGGGATCTCTTGTCAAATAAGATGGTTGCAATCCCGAAAATAAATACCTACCTCATTTAATTTTCAAAAAATAAAACGAAACCATGAGAGCTTTAGAATTTAAGATTCTTAGTTTCTAATCTTTAATAAAACATAGCCCCTCAAATACTCATATTATGTCTGAAAGAAAAAATAGGTACTTATCTCAGAAAGTACTGTAGGGATTTTCACTTAGATTTCAGCAATAGATCGCATCTGTTATAGGTAAAGTAGGAAGGTATCTAGGTGTCCGAGTAGTAACTATACTACTCATCAGATTTTTTACTGTCGGGGGAAACTTTAATTTTATCATAATATCCAATTTCTTTTATAAAATCAATGCAGCAGATAATTCTATTCAACAAAATAATTACAAAATTACGTCATTTTTTTTTGATTCGATGACAAGATAGTCCTTGACTGCGATTTCATCTGATGGTAAGTGATGATGCCGTTGTCACTTACACTTATAGAGCCTTCCTCCTTTTTTGGAAGTCGGCTAAGATGCAGCCAATTTAAGCACAAGAAAAATCGTAAAATATAATTTGTGTTGATTGGACGTAATTAAAATCATCAAGTTGTTAAACATCAAGGTCTGAGAAATGTTTATGCAAAACGAACCGGTCGCCGAGTCTTCGTATTTTTTCCCTCAAATCATGCGATTTTAGGAGTTAAATTGATTTTCTTGTTAAGTAGATTTAGGTAAGGCGCATACATACAACTTTTACATCGATTAAATTCTGTTTAGTCGAGTTGTGTACTTTTCGTGAATTCCACACAAATAAACTATAATCAAAAGCAAATCGTACGACTTTTTGATTTTTTGTCGAGCAACTATCGTGTTGATAGTTTGCGCACATTCTATGATCGCAGTACATTCCTATAAACTTATGAAACACAACTAAATATTTGTTCAACTAAAAGTTGTATGTTTGCGCTAGGCCTTATTGTAATCGTGTCCGAATGTATAAAATATCAGTCTATAGATTTTACTAATGTCACATCCTTACTAATATTATAAATGCGAAAGTGTGTTTGTTTGTTGGTTTGTTGGTTTGTTGATTTGTTGGTTTTGGTGGTTTGTTGGTTTGTCCTTCAATCACGCCGTAACAGGGCTACAGATCGACGTGATTTTTTGCATGGGTATAGTTGAGGACCTGGAGAGTGACATAGAACATAAAATACAGTATGGGCGTATATCCGATCGACAAATTGATCACTTGACTTATCCTGACTTATCGAAAACAACAGCTTCTCAAGCATTTTTGAATTTCGAACTGAATGAGCGATTGACAGGTTTCTGCAACGTATGCAGTAGTAAGGCACGAACGCGGACCAATCAGAAGAGAGAAATGATAAGTCCCATGGCATTAAAATTGAAATTACCTCCCGCTATCCTCTGAAGCCAATATTGGTTTTTCGAATAACTCAAACTCAAACTCAAACTCAAAATTATTTATACTACACCTGCTCGGAAAGTACCGTCTGATTCGTGTCATATCGAGAAAGAGCGAGAAAGAAAATACGTCTTTACGTGGAGACAAATCTGCGGGCTGAAAAAATGTATGAAATTTCATTACTTACTTGCTTTAGCGGGTTGAAAAGTTGTATGAAAATCCATTACATACGTGGTTGTTTTTTTTTAATTTTGGATAAAATTTGTTCAGTAATAAAAATACTTAAAAAAATTAAGCTGGCTACTTTTAAGGTACGCCAGCTACTTTAGAGGTACGACGGCTACTTTAGAGGTACTCCGTCTACTTTAGAGGTACGCAGGCTACTTTGGAGGTACGCAGGCTACTTTTAAGGTACGCCAGCTACTTTAGAGGTACGCCGTCTACTTTAGAGGTGCGCCGTCTATTTTGAGGTACGCAGGCTACTTTGGTGGTTCGCAGGTTACTTTTAAGGTACGCCAGCTCGTTTAGAGGTACGTCGTCTACTCTAGAGGTACGCGGTGGTACGCAGGCTACTTTGGAGGTACGCAGGCTACTTTGGTGGTACGTCGGCTACCTGCGTACCTCTAAAGTAGCCGGCGTACCTCCAAAGTAGCCTGCGTACCTTAAAAGTAGCCTGCGTACCTCTAAGGTAGTCACCGTAGAGGTACGCCGACTACTTTAGAGGTACGCAGGCTACTTTTCAGGTACGACGGCTACTTTAGAGGTACGCCGGCTACTTTAGAGGTACGCCGTGTACTTTAGAGGTACGCAGGCTACTTTGGAGGTACGCAGGCTACTTTGGTGGTACGCAGGGTACCTGCGTACCTCTAAAGTAGCCGGCGTACCTTAAAAGTAGCTGTCGTACCTTAAAAGTAGCCTGCGTACCTCCAAAGTAGTCAGCGTACTTCTAAAGTAGCCGGCGTACCTCTAAAGTAGCCTGCGTACCTTAAAAGTAGCCTGCGTACCTCTAAAGTAGCCTGCGTACCTAAAAAGTAGCCTGCGTACCTCTAAAGTAGTCGGCGTACCTCTAAAGTAGCCGGCGTACCTTTAAAGTAGCTGTCTTACCTTAAAGGTAGCCTGCGTACCTCGAAAGTAGACGGCGTACCTCTAAAGTAAACTTCAATAATTAAAAAATGTGTCTGTTATTTTCCTCGTAGGTGTAGTATAAAGCACTATGTATCACTCGGGAGAAAGTGCGATTCCTAACTCGGGCGTATTGATACACTCGGCTTCGCCTCGTGTCTCAAATGACGCCCTCGTAAGTAATGGGTCACTTTCACCCCTCGTAGAACAATGTACTATTATTTCATGTAGGCCAACCTGTGGCTCTTATGACACGTCAAGATTCTACCACCGGTTCGGAAAGCGGATTCTGCTGAGAAGAGCCGGCAAGAAACTCAGCAGTTGCTCTTTTCAAAATAATCATTTTACAATATTAATAAGTCGCTATTACATTGTAATAAGTTTTTATACTATCTTGTGGGCAGCTGGATGCCAAGCTGATTTAACCCGTGCATCTTTGTTAGAATAGAATATGACATTTCCACAAAACGTACTACAATTCATTCATTCAAAGACGGGCAGACAGAAAGTAGCCCCATTCCCGCCGGCGCGGGCGGCACCCGTTCACGAGCATGACGCATGATCCAGCCATTGCTTCGCTCGACCATATTTGAGGGAACGTAACAACCCGCACCACACGATGCGAAATATGCGAAATGCGATGCGAATAGGTATGATGATAATAGCTATTTCTTAGTCGGCTTACAGTTTATAAACCTTTTCTTGTTCAGGTGGCGCTAACCGCAGCGGCGCCTCAGGGTGGCGTCTCCAGCAACTTCCTGCAGCTCGACCTGTCCCCCGAGGAAGCGCAGAAGTACCTGAGCAAGCCCCCCTTCACGGAGCCCCAGCTGTCTGGACGCGTAGCTGTATTGCCTTTGGTTAGTACATGAAGACAATTTTTTTGTTGATAAGTAAGGCTCGAAGAGCTGATGGTCGTTGGGTTCCCAAGGTGATGGAGTGGCGACCCCGTACCGGGAAACGCAGTGTTGGCAGACACCCCACCAGGTGGACCGACGACATCAAACGAGTCGCAGAGAGCCGCTGAATTCAAGCGGCGCAAGACCAAGGCCTGTGGAAGTCCATGCAGGAGGCCTTTGTCCAGCAGTGGACGTCTATAGGTTGATTAAAAAGAAGAAGAAGGCAATAACATATTTTAGTAATATTATAGCTACATAATATTATAGGCCTCATAAGTTGAGTTACTCAGTAGGTGATCAAAGTGTAGAAACTTGCACACCTGAGAGTTCTTCATAATGTTCACAAAGGTGGGTGAAGTCTGAAAAGTGGAAGAAGTTTTGACTTATCAGATACTTATGCAACAGAAATTTAAACGCTATCCGTCATATAAGTTGTGGATAGGCTATCAGACCTTTATCAGCAACTAGTGAAACAGGCCCTTAAACTCAGGTTTCAGATTTCATTTTAGGTTGTTGTGTTCCGCTTAACAAAGTTGAATTCTTTTAGATTTATGATTAATTTTATCATTTTTACCAGAAAACACGTCATTTATGTTCGAGTATCACAAAAAAGTCTATAAAATCGTTACTAATGAGCACGATGAAATATTTTTCATTATTTTTAATTGCAAGACAGACATTTTTTAAATTCTCAATGTGCTTGCAACCGCAACCGGAGGCGGGTCTATCACAGTACGATACTGAGTTGCCTACTACCTAATTTTTAACCGACTTCAAAAAAAGGAGGTTCTCAACTCAAATAATACTTTTTAATTTTTTTTGACGTAACATCGTCAAAAAAAGTTTTCCGCCAATTTGTATTGGGCCAGTGTGGTGGACTATAACCCTTCTCTGAGAGGAGACCACTGCGGTTAGTCCGTGTTTTCAATCGTTTTATCGTAATAGTAAACGATGACAGTAGCATCAAAGTAAAATGAAACATAATGGTATCGAATTAAAGTCACAAATTCAATACAGACGATATTAATTTGGTGCGTTTTCGTTACAGAAACGTATGAGAATACATACACGAAATTGAGCTCTAACTCAATACTGTTATGCTTTATTTTTATTGATGGTAATGTCAACGTTTACTATTTATAGTTAACTATCAAATCTTGTACTAAGCGTACTGATGATGATAGTCTGCGAAAAAAAATTAGTTGACTGTAAATTCGGTTTACGGACGATAGTTTTACGTGATAACGTCATAAAGAAACATTGACGATGACTGGCGGGCGGCGGCGGCGCGGTCACAAGCCAACGCTTGGGCCGATCGTGCCTCTAGAATAGAATAGAATAGAATAGAATAGAAATGTTTTTTATTCAAATAAACTTTTACAAGTGCTTTTGAATCGTCAATGAGTCTACCACTGGTTCGGAATGCCGTTCCTGCCGAGAAGAACCAGCAAGAAACTCGACAGTTGCTCTTTTCAAAATACTTTTACAATATACTTAATAGATATTATGCTATGTATGCAGAGTTTCCACAATGAGGGGAAGTTCCACAAAAGCATACGTAATTATATCTAATCGACCGAGCGAAGCGAAGGTCTTTGAGTCTACTTGAGTGAATTTGCACTTGTCCGTCCGTCCGTCCGTCCGTCCGTCCGTCCGTCCGTCTGTCAGAGCCTTATAACTTCTGAATTACTGAACGTAATTACTTCAATTTTAGATATAATATGTAAACCGATGGCCTCCAGCCGAAAATGGCTTAAAAAGTTATAAAAATCTTTATTTCAGGGGGGCTCTCATAGAAGCGAAAGCGAAGAAAAAAAAAATTTTTTGCTTTTCATAGGGTTACAGTACGTCATTTTAAAGATAATTTGGAACAGAGTACAAAAGTATTTTTTTTTTTAATTTTTTTCCTAAAATTGACGAAATGGGGGTTTTTCAAAGTGGAGATTATATTTGACCTCACAACGGAATAACCATTGAGAGCTGGGGCTTGAAAGTTTTATAATTTTAGCGTAATATCATGTACTTGAACAACAAATACTAAAATTAGATAAATGTAATAAGGAAACTAAATTATTTAACTTTTAATGAGCAGCAACAACAGAACTTCACAATGATGTCAATAGATGGCGCTCTCATCTCATATAGCAAATGCAGCTTAATAACATGTAACATAATATATTCAATTAAAATTATTATTTAGTCATTTAGCAAACATCAATAAAACTTCACGTTGCAGTTTGTTTTTACATGTTTTCTGATCGTGTCGATAGTTGACGCTGTGTACAAGTAATTTAATTTGAATGTTCCAAAAAACTATACCTAAGTTTGATTGAGCCCTTGAGGATTTCACTATAACAGTTCCCTAACCTTTACGGGCTACATATGTTAAGTTAGTTGACACTTTCTGTCAACTTTGTTATTACAAACCTCTACGGGACAACTAAAGGTGAAAATGACATATGGGATGTTAGGATTGTATTTAGGGGCTACCTACGTAAAGAGACTTCTACAAAGGGGATAATTTAGGTATGGTTGGTGAAAACGGGCATAATAATAATGTCAATTTTGATCGTCATGTATCTATTGAATGAATAAGTAATTATGGGAAACCGTTACCGCGAGGTCTCAGTTCGGGGCGAACCACTAGTTATAATTCAACACATGTTAAGACGGGCAGACAGAAAGTAGCCCCATTGCCGCTGGTGGAACCCGTTCACGGGCATGACGCATGACCCAGCCATTGCTTCGCTCAACCATATTTGAGGGTACGTAACCTCTCTATCGCTTGTTCCGCGCTCTCGCTTGCGGCACGACACTTTTTCGTGCGTGCAGCCGGTGTTCATCGATTCATAAGACGTCATCACGTCAAAAATATCGAAGTTATTTGAATTTTGTTTTGATGTTATAGGTTAAGTACGACGACGCGAGGTTTCGCTCCGAGGACGCCGGCCCCACGCGCGGCCACTACTGGAGGAACGGACAGGAAATCGAGAACCCTGACGCCTACGTCGAAGAGGTAACAATTATGGACGACTAGCTTTTACCCGCGACTTGGTCCAGTGGAGTTTTTTAACCGACTTCAAAAAAGGGGTGGCTCTCAATTCGTCGGAATCTTTTTTTAATGTGTGTTCACCGATTACACGAAGACGCCTGAACCGATTTGGAAAATTCTTTTTTGTTTGAAAGGGTATACTTCGCAGGTGGTCCCATATAAATATCGAAATCGTTTTCTCGTTTCGAAGTTTTTCTTCTGGAGTACGCAAACAAAATAGCCAGAGTAGCTATTGCCAGGAACAGAGCGACCGATAGAGATGCATAGTGCCTCTTATATCGTGAGCATATATAGATGGCACTTGCATATAAATCGCGTCGTTCTGCTCCTGGCAAAAGCCGGAACGATTCTCCTATTTTGCGCACTCCGGGCTCCGAGCTTTGAAGCATGACCACACCTTTCTTAGAATAAGTAGTACGGATGAATATAAGAATTATAAACCAGAATTTAAAATGATTATAAACTGAAAATTAACGAATTGTTAAAAAGATAATATACACTCAATTTAAAATGATAATAATAGGAACGATAATATAAGAATAGCAAAAAAGGACCCTTTTTATGTAAGGGGACACCCTGTATAATTTATAAAAAAAAAATATATCGAAATCAATCGGCTGCGTCGGCGTTTGCCGCGGTTTTTTAAAAATAATTTTTTATATTCTAATACATAAAATTCTCGTATCGCGGTGTTTGTTATCAAACTCCTCCGAAACGGCTGGACTGATTTTTATGAAATTTTGTGTGCATATCGGGTAGGTCTGAGAATCGGCCAACATCTATTTTTCATACCCCGAAAGGATAAGGGTGACCCACCTAAGCACCGCTCACCCAAGCAAGCAAGAAAGCAAAGTTCCCAAGCAAGCAATGCCACCACCACTCACATGCACCACCACACAAGACTTTTACACTACTCTCGACGCACGTTTCGCCCCGACACCGGAGCATCCTCAAGAGATGTCGACTTTACAATATTGTCTAATCATTGACTTGTTACTGCATGTTTGACCATATATTTTTTCTGTTAGCGGATTTATAGCAAATTTTTTTTTTTTCAAAGTTTTTAATTTATTTATTTCATGTTTCTGTATTTAAATTTAATTCTAAAATTAAAACTAAAATAAAAACTAATTAAAATCTAAAACCCCATCCAAGCCACCGCAGTGTGGCATAGTACCCAAGATGCTGGCAGCATTACCTCTTTGGATGGCCAAGCTAATCCTTTGGCCAAGGTAGCTGCCAGCTCTTGGATCCCCGGTAGAAATTAATTATAACCTTTTCTTGCTAATCATGAACTTCCGCAAAGTAACGCCTGCTTCTATCCAATATTTAACAATTATTATATCAAATTAAAGGTATACGACGCAGTCCAATACCACGGCCAAGACGGGCTAGGCGCGTATGTGTACGGCTACGAGACCCCCGAGTCCTCGAAGGTCGAGAACAGGGTCCGCTCCGGTGACGTCACCGGCTCCTACACCTTCAAGGATGGTAACGACGGGCTCATCAAGGTACCTCCTAGTTAATTACTAGCTATTACAGGTGACTTCGTCCGTTTTGAGTGAGGTTTCAAGATATCCCGCGGGAGGGCGGGAACTCTCAGTTTGTAAGTTTGACGTGTATCTGTACTGGTGATAGCCTAGTGATTAGGACTGTGGTCTCCTATTCGGGGGGTCGCAGGTTCGATCCCGGGTACGCACCTCTGACTTTTCGGAGTCAAGTGCGTTTAAGCAATTAAATATCACTTGCTTCAACGGTGAAGGAAAACATCGTGAGGAAACCTGCACACATGAGAGTTCTTCATAATGCTCTCGAAGGTGTGTGAAATCCGCCAATTCGCTTTGGGCCAGCGTGGTGGACTATGGCCTATAACCCTTCTCTGAGAGGGGACCTGCGCTCAATATTGAGCCGTTAATGGGTTGCTAATGATGATGATGATGATGATGATGATGATGTATCTGTACTATGTACCTATCTGTGTATTTGTGTGTCTGTGTGTGTGTGTGTGTGTGTGTGTGTGTGTGTGTGTGTGTGTGTGTGTGTGTGTGTGTGTGTGTGTGTGTGTGTGTGTGTGTGTGTGTGTGTGTGTGTGTGTGTGTGTGTGTGTGTGTGTGTGTGTGTGTGTGTGTGTGTGTGTTTGTTAGCTTCTTCTTCTTCTGCTCAGTGGCTCCTCGCGTCGAGCGTTTGAGCCATAGTCCAAAGTGTTTATTAATTTTACAATTATTATAATTAGTGCATTGTATTGATGAGTTTTCGGTTTTTCAAAATGATCCTCTTCAAAAACATTGTAAAAAATTTCCAAAACTCTGGCGGCGGCCATTTTCCATAGTCAAATTCATTGAGTCGTGTGTGTTAGCTATAATTTATGAAGATCTGCTCAGGCGTTTGAAGTCTCAGCTCATTTCCTACTTGATGAAAGGGTCTTACAAACTTTCGCTGGTGCGATTGATTTGGGTGTATTATTGCTTCGGGTTATTTTCAAGGCTTGGCAACCTTAAGTTAATGCTGCAGCATCAAGTAATCTGCGGGATACCCGACACCTTAGCAACTTAAAGCAGATATAGTGAGTCTGCGATCATTACAACGGTCTCAATGATCGAGGAGCGAGGTGGAGGATCTGATGATGGAGCAGAAAACTGGGTAAAAGTAGGCTGTCAGGTACATCGTACAAAGTCCGGCCATAGATCCACATTTCGGGGGTGCTTTAAATTTTCAATATACACTCGTCCCGGGATAAACTGTATAGCCTACCGAAGTGGTACTGAAGTGGTAGTAGAGTCTTGAGTCTTGACGTGTCAGAGTTACAGGTTAGCCTACATAAAATAAATATTTTTTTAAGGGTGCATTCTTCACCTTGCCTGATCAAGGAACTTTTTATACTTACGTAAATATTTCATGGCGCAGGTCCGCTACTGGTCTGACAGCGAAGGCTTCCACCAAGAAGACAACATCCCCAAGGTGGTTCTGAAGCCAGTGGAAGAGGCAGAGGACGTGAGGCAGGCCCGCCTTGCGCACGAAAAGGCCTGGCAGGAAGCCGCGGCTGCTGCCCGCAAGAATCCCTACCCTCAGTGAGTTGATCGATGCTCCTCGAGTTAACGTCTCGTTGGTCTAAGGGTTAGCGTGAGATCCAGGTGCGATTCTCGAGTCGGGCTAAAATGTATTAGGTATTCTGTCATCACAGTACTAGCCCGGAGCTAGGAAGTAGAAGATCTGTAGGAAATCTGTCTCAATGTTATCCGATAAACTTCTTACTAAGTATAATTGGAACGAAGTTCCTTATCGGATGGTACGGACTTGACGGATGGGGCTAGGTGAAAAAAAGTGCAAGAATTTTCCATCACGTACTATCGACGGTTATCCATAGCACGTATGTATATTACGAGATGGTTCTAACATATGGCGAGAGATGGCGTTGATTCTAATGAGAATTTTCTGAGTACTGTAGATGGTTATCCATAGAGCGTATGCTACTGACTGTGCCCAGTCATAGGTGCGCGCTTATTTATTACGAGATGGTTCTAGCATGTGGCGAGAGATGGCGTTGATTCTAAAGGGTAATGTTTTCATTATTAAAAGATAATATTTTCATAATATTATTGAATCCGGGAAACGCAGTGTTGGCAGACCCCCCACTAGATAGACCGACGACTTCAAACGAGTCGCAGGGAGCCGCTGGATCCAGGCGGTGCAAGATCGAAGCCTGTGAAAGTCCATGCAGGAGACCTTTATCCAGCAGTGGATGTCTATAGGTTGATGAAGAAGAAGAAGAACATGTCTATTGTCTCTGCTGTATTTACGTATAATATATTCTAGCGTAGCGCCTAAACTACTAAGCGGATTTTTATGAATGAGATGTCAATGAATTCGTTATGATCATAGAAATTTTTTAATAACAAGCTAATATTGTCCGGGTTATAGGCTACATTTTGTACGAACTAAATCAATATGTCGGATGTTGCATTCAATTTTCCGTAGATGGGCAGGCTTATATTGGAACGTAAGTTCCTTATCGCGCGGTGCGGAAGGGGGCTAGACGGAAAAAATTAAGGAACCGACACTCGACACTTTTTTGAAACCGACACTTTTTTGTTGAATGTGAATTTTGCATTGTGTTCGGTATTTTCGCGGTACAATATTGGGTCTTCGTAGCCTAGTGGCTTCGGCAGTCGCTTAACAGTTAAAAGTCGATGGTTCGAATCCCAGCTCGACAGACTGAATTTTCTATTTTCAATTTTATTTTAAATAATTTCTACATGTGGAATTTTTCCCTAATTTTTGGAACGTAGTTCCTTATCGTGCGGTACGGAAGGGGGCTAGACGGAAAAAATTAAGGAAACCGACACGACACATTTTTGAAACGTCATTTTTTGTTGAATGTGAATTTTGCATTGTATTCGGTATTTTCGCCTTAGAACTCGGCGTCTGCATGGCCTAGTGGTTAGGAGAGTCGCCTATAAATTCAACGTCGATGGTTCAAATCCCAGCTCGACAGACTGAATTTTCTATTTTCAATTTTATTTTAAATAATTTCTAAATGTGGAATTTTTCCCTAATTTTTTATTGTATAAATTGGATAACGCCATCTGTGAAAAAACAGTAACTCCACCAGAGTAACTCTTTGGTGTTGTATCAGTGCAATAGAAATAAACTAAAAATAATTCATCGTAGTTAATCAATTTAATACTAGATGACACCACTAGTTTATTACAATTCCTTCACTAAAATACTACTAGTGGTTCGCCCCGAACTGAGACCTCGCGGTATCCCATAATTCCCATAAGGTAGTTTTAACTATATTATATTATATTGTAATTAAAACGCGCCGAATCTGATGACGTCAATCGTCATCTGCTTTCGTGGATGGGATGCGTATTTACAATATTAAAGACAGCGCCATCTATTAACCGTAGAGTGAAGTTTTGTTAAAAACATTGATGCCCATTAAAACTTAAATAATTTCGTTTCTTTACAATATTTATCTAATCTAAGTATTTGTTGTTCAAGTACAGAATATAACCGAAATTATGTGTAAATTTCAAGTTTTAAAAAAAAGTGGTTTTAGAGATCTAGCCTCGAATAAAATCTCCACTTTGAAAGTCTCCCATTTCGTCAATTTTAGGAAAAAAAATAAAAAAAAAATTACTTTTGTACTCTGTTCCAAATTATCTTTAAAATGAGGTACTGCAACCCTATGAAATGCAAAAAAAATTATTTTACTTCGCATTCGCTTCTATGAGAGCCCCCTGAAATAAAGATTTTTTATAACTTTTTAAGCCATTTTCGGCTGGAGGCCATCGGTTTACATATCATATCTAAAATTGAAGTAATTACGTTCAGTAATTCAGAAGTTATAAGGCTCTGACAGACGGACGGACGGACGGACGGACGGACAAGTGCAAATTCACTCAAGTAAACTCAGAGACCTTCGCTTCGCTCGGTCGACTACTAAGGTACTACGTTCCATCCGGGTGTCCCTTGACACGTCTCTTTTTTTATTGTATAAATTGGATAAAATGTTATTGTACTACTAACGCCATCTGTTAAAAAACCAGAGTAACTCTTTGGTTTTGTAACATTGCTGTAATAGAAATAAACTAAATATACTTAATTCATCGTAGTTAATCAATTTAATACTAGATTTAACACTAGTTTATTACAATTCCTTCACTAATTAATCGAAAGGAACTTCGTTCCATCCGGGTGTCCCTTGACACCTCTCAAGTTTTCTTTAAACTTTTTCTTAATTTAATTGTCTGTTTCAGGGGAGAGTACTACAACAAAGAAAACGACTACCAGCCTGCCGCGTCAGAGGTGGACGGTGCCGTGGTTGAAGCCCCAGATCAGGCCCGCGAGGGCAGGGCCTACAGCCCCCAGGTTCAGTCCCCGTCCTACTCGCCATCACCGAAACCCGACCAATTTGAGGAGCCTGAACCTACTGTAAGTTGAACTGTTATTACAACTAGATGAGACTTTGAAAAATTCCAGGGATATTTTCCGGATAAAAACTAGCCTAAAACTAGCTTCCAGTCAAAATCTGATCAGCTATTGCGAAGATTACCCAAGATAAGCTAAATAGACAGATTAGCTGATGCCCGCGACTTCGTCCGCGTGGTTTAATCCCGCGGGAACTCTTTGATTTTTCGGGATGCCTATGTCACCCTCCAATAGACAGACACAAATGACAAAAACAAATGTAATATTAATGTAGATATAATATACTTCCTTGCAAATAGGTATTCATGTCAGCTATAGAAGACGGTTCTTTCGAAAACGTTCGGTTGCCTTTTTTGATTTTTATATTTTTTTGTCCATCATTATTCAAGTTTCAGCATTTATATGGATTCTGTGTGTTTAAGATGATATTATTGGTATCTGACTTTGAATTAACTCGTATTGAATGAATTGGTTTTTTTTTTATGGAATAAAAACTGGTTTGGAATAGGATCAGACGTTACTTTGGATAACATTGTATTTATAAGCCCAACAGTTTTGTGCAATCGTCACTTTGCAATTGCAAATTGTGGAATCTACATCTCCTGACGATACTACGGTAGCGAAACGTACGTTGATTATTAAACTCTCTTTGGCGGATTATAGCAAAGCAAATAATAAAAAGGACTATCTTTCTTACAGTATCCCCCACGTGGATTCTTCTACGAAATCAAGTACCCAGTCTCCATCATCGTCCCCAAGAATCCAGAAGAAAAGATCCCCAGCAGCTACGGCAAAGCTGGACCTGTGTAAACTCTAGCCAAGACTTGACGACATCTTTGTTAAACTGAATTTAGAAAGTATTCTCGAGCTAATAAATGTATTCAACCAAAATACAGATACAAGTTTCAAAGGCATAGGTTTCACTATAAAATTAAGGTATGTTGTGATATCGGTTGATTACACTTGATATTTAATTTCTCTCTCTGTATCATCAGTAATTTGACATTCGAAAGAAGAAGACAAAATAATGTGTAACTATACCTACATAACCGCTATACATTGTTTGTTAATTAAATCACTCTGATTCACACATTGATCACACTCAAAAATGAAACTGTGTTCATCATTTTTTTTAATCTGTGATGAAAATTAAATTTTATCATTGATTTATTAATGTAAGAAAAAAGATTTTGCTATGAACATAAATTGCTGTATTGTAGTGAAACTTGAGTCTGTTTTTGGAATTTATATCGATTTCTAATGACGTTATAAAAGGTAATATCCGTTGCCATTTAAGTTAAGTAGGATAAGTTAGCAGTTAGTAATCTACCCCGTGAGTACTTTTACTTGCCGTACATAATTAAAGTTAATCATAATGCAGTCACTGAAAGTATGTACCTATTCCTTTTGTTTGTTTAAACCACGCAAAAAAACTGCATACATAATTGAAACATTGGAAACACATCTTAGGCCGACTTGCACCAAACTGCTTAGTCATATTTAGTTAAATTTTCTATACCTGTTCTTCTCATGTCAACCCTGAAATAGTTTTGTCAAAAAGTGACAGCATTACAAAATTTAACTAAACATAATAAATCACTTTGGTGCAAGTCGGCCTAACAGTGATAGTTACCTAACATAAAATTCGGTAAAAATAAAATGTAATTATTCATCAATATTTCTAACTAGATTGGAGTTTAACAGTGTAACTTTTCATATATTTAAATTTAGCTTTATTTTCTTAAAGTTTTTATCATTTAATAAAAATATAGTCTCCTTTTTCTGCAAAGTTTTGTAAAAATTGTCAACGAAAAGTTAAACTCTCGAACCCAGTCTTGGTTAATTATAAATCTTATGTTATTAAAATCATTGGTACCTATAAATATAAGTACAAATTGTATCATTTAAAAATAATAAAGTACCTTGATTTTAAAACTTTGCTGTTATTTTATTACCATAATATTATATTCGACCTCACTCGGTATAATCTAAACAGTTATTTTACAGAATTAAAAAAAACTCAGATTACTTTGCTTTACTCATATAATTTGATAGTTTGCAATATTCTATTTTATTTAAAAAATATTACTTACAACTGTTACAATATAAAAGTTGAAACAGGTTTACTTAAACTTCCTACGGGCATCATCACCAATGGTCTAAAATTATTACTATTTTTCATTTGCAAGTTGTTAATTATCGACTTTAGGTTTACATTCTTCATTGAAACTACTTCCGTGGGTCTTTGAAAAGGAAACCTTGAGCCAATTACTGAAATGATACCTGAAATTCCACTAGAAATACCATTGTAGGCCCAAGATATTGTATCAGGTACGTTGATTTCTATCGGCAGAAAAGGTATAGCTGATATGAAGTCTCCGATTGAAAGTCGTCCATTCGGTATTATCAAATACGCTTTTTGTTCTTCAAGTATAGGCATTGGTTCAGCATCTATTACAACTGAGTCATCATCTCCTTGTTTTGTTTTCGATTTATCATTGTTTAAGTTCGATTCGTTCTCGATGCGATCGTTTTTTGGTATTAAATTAAAGTTCGTGTTTACCGGTTGATCGGGAAGTAAAATTATTAATGGTTGAAGTTGATTCCTGTAAATAAGTCAAGTATTATGTTAGTTACAGATTAATGTAAAATGAGGAACTAGAGAACAAGAACGGACGTGTCTCTATCTCAATTTGTTACAAAAGATGTAAGAAACTCTGTTTAATAGATCAATCAACGGGATAGGTCATACGTGTGTTAAAATTTTTGAATAGCGTCTTTTGTTTATTTTGTTTAGATTAGATTTTAATTGATAAAGGATGAAGGATGAGTCTATGGATGTATAATTTGAGGGTCCAGAGACATAGAATAAGTTTTACCGTATTACTGCTGACTTACTATTGTCAGTAGAGTCAGAAAAAATTAATGGATGACTGTAATTTTTTTTAATATATAAGTACGTTTTAGATCTATATACCTTTAAAACTCTTTGTTTATACAATACTAGCTGATGCCCGCGACTTCGTCGGCGTGGATTTAGTTTTTAAAATCCCGCGGGAATTCTTTGATTTTCCGGGATGCCAATGTCACCCTCCAGGTTCTCAACTATACCTATCCAAAAATCACGTCAATCCGTAGCTTTGTTGCAGCGTGATTAACGGAAAAACCAATAGACCGACAAACAAACAAACAAACACACTTTCGCATTTATAATTATGTTTTAGTAAGGAAAAATTAATACTAACTACGATAATATTAGTATACGATAACGATAAAGGTCCTCTTGCCGAAAAAAATCTTGCCTCTTTATAATATTAGTAATATAGATATAACATGAATATAAAATAGTTTATAATATTTTTATTTTTGAAATAACATTGAATTTATGACAGTGGTTTCATATTTGCGCCTTTTGGTGTAGAGACCCTGGGGCCGTGGGGCCCGGAGGCTCGCGCACTTTTTTTAGAGATATCAAAAAAGGTGATCGAGTCTACCGGGGATCCAAGAGCTGGCAGCTACCTTGGCCAAAGGATTAGCTTGGCTATCCAAAGAGGTAATGCTGCCAGCATCTTGGGTACTATGCCACACTGCGGTGGCTTGGATGGGGTTTTAGATTTTAATTAGTTTTTATTTTAGTTTTAATTTTAGAATTAAATTTAGGTTTAATATAGTTTTGTATATATGAAATTTTCTTAAGGATACAAAATAAATAAAACGTATTTACATTGAATTTATTGAAATATTCATTTTGGACGTGTATAGACAGACGTGTACATAGAATGTTTTTGAAAAATTTTGTTCGAAATGAAATCTTAAAACCGAAATTTTGCTACTTACAGTTCATATTGTGGCATTGGATTAAGTTGTTGCATCTCTTGCAATTCCTGCAATTCCAATAATTGCTGTTGAAGGTTCTGTTGTGATGGTTGCATCGCTAACTTTGGATATGGTTGCAGTAATTGTAACAATGGTGCAGAAAATACCATTGATACCTCCAAGCACATAACTGTCAAAAGGATACACATATTTTGAGTTCCACACATCTGCATGTTCACTATAGTTTCAAGTAATTTGAATCAAATATACAACGGTATTCAGTTGTAAGCACCAAAATATTAAAATTTATATCACTTCACTTTAAAAGTTTTTTTTTATGTAAACTGATGACTATAATAATCAGAATATCATATTAAGATAAACTAAAACCCTTGATATTTTATTTATTAGTATGGCAGAGTTCAACAGTTCGTTTTTATTTGGTATTTAATTTTTCCACTTTATATTAAATTACGCTTTCTTCTGTTTTTAAATTCTTTATAACTGAATCACGGTAGAGGTGAATTGTTGGATTTCTTTTTTATTAACGTAAGTTTTTTTTCACCTTAAAATTGTATATTTTTGCTTTTATTGATTCCCGTATTTTTCTAGTCTTCTTTGTCGTTACTTCGTGATAAAATCTGTATTTATTATATGTTACATTACAGTAGTAAACTGTGAGTCGTCAACACCGAAACTGTTAGACAGTCAGGAAACGAACGGATATGTAGAGTGTACATTAAATATGCAAGGCTTGATAGCCCCGGCTGGCCCACTGACAGGACGTGTGACCTTGTCGTCGGCTGTGCTTTCTTTTTGGAGTTCAATTTTATTATTAGCGCTTAGATTAAAAACAATTAGTGTAAATTAATTTTTGGAACGTAGTTCCTTATCGCACGGTGCGGAACTCGGAAGGGGGCTAGACGGATCGACATTTTTTTGAAACCGACACTTTTTTGAAGGCATTGTGTTCGGTATTTTCGCGGTACAATATTGGGTCTCCGTAGCCTTGTGGCTTCTGCAGTCGCCTAACAGTTAAAAGTCGATGGTTCGAATCCCAGCTCGACAGACCGAATTTTCCATTTTCAATTTTATTTTAAACAATTTCTACATGTGGAACCTTTCCCTAATTTTTTATAACTTATACCGCGAAAATACCGAACACAATGCCAAATTAATTAATCGAAAGGAACTACGTTCCATCCGGGTGTCCCTTGACACCTCTCAAGTTTTTTTTAAATGCAAGCTTTTAGTAGCTACATCATTAGACTCTGGATATCATCTAGGATCAGAGTACTTGTTATGACGAATCAAACGAGCCCAAACTCGATGGGGTTACGTCGTTTTATTAGAGAGTTCCGATAGCCATCTTCCGTCCCCATCATCAGATCAGCTCCATGTCAAAATAATATTGCATTGTCATCCGATTTACACATAAATGCATTCAGCTCGATCAGAAACCGGGAAGTGGGTCTAATTCATCTTGCAAGATTTGACCCAAACAAACAAATAAATAAATAAACTGGTCAACAAGCTTTAAGTTTAGCAGTTTTTGGCATCATCTCTTCACATCCTGCTGCAAAAACTGATCAGGGTAAGAAAACCCACGTCCAATAGTTGTTATTCTTGGTCGACTGGACCAGGATGACTTAAAGAATAAGGTTGATAGCGATAGGATGAGATAAGCGAAGGACACCACCCCTGCATTAAACGTTTGCACCCGTGATGCACCCCTGCATTAAACGTTTATGCCTAGCAACGACCGAAGATATGGAATAGAGTTAGTTAATTGATCGTTTCGGTCAAATTCTATCGCGTATATAGAAATAGTGAAAAGCGAGCGCGAAATAGAAAAAATAAGAAATTTTTAGACGTCGACGATTAGAAATAAGAAATTTTTAAACGTCTTCACTCGTAGGCTTAGTAAGGATTTATTTGATGGAGGCAACGACTATTCCAATTCTCACAATATTTTGATAATCACAACATACCATTTCGTGCTAGGTCTATAACTACTGAATCTACTGTGAAATTGTGTTTTTTTTTCGTCAAATAACAATGTGTCAAAACTGGGTAAACTGGTATCCTTATCACAAATTGAATTATTGATTAAGTAGTTTTGATGCTACGGAGGCAATTATACTAATACGAATTCTGTTCCAAATTTAGGTTTTATATTCTCATTTTATCTCGTTCATTTACAATCTGTTTACGAGTGCAATCGTGACTATATATTTACATACGTAAGTAGGTTTATTGTCAGTATTTTATGAAAGTACATAAAACACTGAGCAACAAAAATGTGGTCTAAAAAGATCGCCTCAGTAATCTCAAAACAAAATTTAAGTTACTTATACTGAATTTCGTTGCTTGATAGTATAGGCCCTGATAATATGCTGTTAACATTAGCAACCCATATAAGATATTCCCTTACCAAAAATCGCTCAACATTTAGGAAGTTTTTACTAAAAAAATAATTGTTTGAAATGTAACGAGCAAACCCAATAGTCACAAGACAAGGTGATAATCTCAACATTCAGAATATATTATTTGTTTGTGTGCTAATGAGCAATGGGCTAATGAGTGTTGTTAACATCAGTGAAGGTTTCTAACAATGTAACTAGGACATCCATAATTTTTAACGCATCGTCGTAAACAAGCAGACGACCTAGCCAGGCTTACTGCCTGGCCTGTTAATTTTACGACAGTATTATGACTGTTGATAATTGTGGCACAATTTGTCGCAATTTTTTTACCTTGAAACGGATTAATACTCACATCTCCATGTACCCGGTACGCTGAGGCTTTCAAGGATCTATTTATCTAACCTTTCTATACATAAGCAAGGATGAAAGTTTAAAAACTGTTACCGACTACAAAAAATTGAATTTAGGAAGGATTTTGTTATAAAATGTATCATAATACTAGATGATGCCCGCAACTTCGTGCACGTGGATGTAGTTTTTAAAATCCCTCGGGAACTCTTCGATTTTCTGGGATAAAAAGTACCTTACGTCATTCTCGAGGTCCTCAATTTTACCTATGATAAAAATCACGTCGAGCCGTGGCTCTGTTGCGATGTGATTGAAGGATAAATCAACAAACAAGCACACTTTTGTCTAGTGGGAGGCTTTGGCCGTGGCTAGTTACCACCCTACTGTCAAAGACGTGCAGCCAAGCGATTTAGCGTTCTGGCACGATGGCGTGTAGAACCCAATTAGAGGTATGGGTTGAATGTTCACTGCCATACACCTTCCAAGTTAGCCCGCTACCATCTTAAAATCTCCAATCTCCGTCCAATCAAGGACTAGCTTGTCATCGAATTAAAAAAAAAACTTTCGCATTTATAATATTCTTCTTCTTCTTCTCGACTCGACGCGACGGTCACCTCAAACACGGGCCGCCCAAAAAGCCGCAACCGCGATAGCTCAATCGGTAGCTCCTCGTTCGTGCAGGTACGGGCACGCAGGGCACCCAGTCATGTGCGCAATGGTCTGGACCATTTATTTAATATGGATTTATATCAAACTAGCTGATGCCCGCTACTTCATCCGCGTGGATGTAGTTTTTAAAATCCCCCTGGAACTCTTTGATTTTCCGGGATAAAAAGCCTATGTCACTTTCCAGGTCCTCAACTACACCCATGCAAAACATCACGTCGATCCGTAGCTCTGTTGTGGCGTGATTGAAGGACAAACCAACAAACAAACACACTTTCGCATTTATAATGTTAGTATGACGTATTAGTAAGGAATAATTAATACCACGATGCTAAAAAGGCGATCTAATTAAATTTTAGAAAACAAAAGCTATTTTGACTTAAATATGATAGTTAGATATTAATATATTCCCTCGGGGACTTTTTTGTAGAGAATAATGAGTACTTATATCATGTAGTATATCATTTTTATGTATCATCAACAGTTTTCTCAGCACACGCCAAATAATGCATTTTATAGACAAAATTTTCCTGCTTTGGGTTAATTATTGCAATTTTCTTAAGGATCTCTAACTTTTTTACAGTAAATTATAGCCTATGTTACTTCCTGATAACTTAGCTTTTTATTGGTGAAAAAATGGTGAAAATCGGTCCAGTAGTTACAGAGCCTATTCGGTACAAACAAACAAAAAATCTTTCCTCTTTATAATATTAGTATCAAATATGTCACCCGGACTATCATAACGAAGTAATTGACACCTCATTCATCAAAATCGACTCAGTATTTTATTCGTTACGGCGCTGTGGAACATTCATAAATAGTCACACCCATACATGGCTTTGCCGTACCTTGGCACGCTTACAGAAACACCGGGTTATCCTATTAACCCAGAGTTAGCAGCTAACTCTGGGTCAAAAGGACAGATTTGACAGATTTCGTATATAGCTTAGAAGCAGTGATAGCTAGTGGTTAGGACTGTGGACTGTGGACTGTGGATTCGGGGGGGTCGCGGGTTCGATCCCGGGCGATTCAGCAATTAAATATCACTTGCTTCAACGGTGAAGGAAAACATCGTGAGGAAACCTGCACATCTGAGAGTTCTACATAATGTTCTCGGAGGTGTGTGAAGTCCGCCAATTCGCATTGGGCCAGCGTGGTGGACTATGGCCTATAACCTTTCTCTGAGAGGAGACCTTCGCTCAGTAGTGAGCTGTTGATGGGTTGCTAATGATGATGATGATGAATGTATAAAGCTTCTGTCAAAATTACAAATTTATTCCTGGGTTTTTTTTTTTTTTTTTTTTTTTTTTTTATTGCAGGATAGGCATGCGCTTGACGACAATCAATGCTGGACAGCACTGATGAGGTCTAGGTTGGAGCGCGATTGCCTAGAAAATGCCTATTCACTCTTGCCTTGAAGGTACTGAGGTTATACGTGGCCGGAAACACAGAAGTTGGAAGTGCGTTCCACACCTTAGCGGTTCGATTCAGAAACGTTGAACAGAAGCGTTTCGTGCGAGCAGGTTGGATTTCAACCACGTAAGGATGCCAACGCTCACGATTTCTCGAAGTTCTGTGGTAAAACGGTGAAGGGGGCACAAGGTTGTGAAGTTCTTGAGCGCACTCTCCAAAGTATATCCGATAGAAGACCGATAGACAGGCAACATTGCGACGGTGCTGCAGACTGAGCATTTTTGCCTGCGTTAGTGACTGATCACCTATAATTCGGCGGGCACGGCGATCTACCGAGTCTAATGCATCGAGTTGGTACTTGGCAGAGCCATCCCATAGGTGGCAGCAGTACTCCATGGCCGAGCGCACCTGAGCCTGATAGAGAGTCAGGCGCTGCTCAGGCGTGAAGCACCGCTTCACCTTGTTCAGGATACCAAGTTTTTTGGCTGCTGTTTTTGCCTTTGACTCGATGCATTTCCCGAAATTGAGGTTGGGCAAGATGTCTATGCCCAGGAGCTCAATATGGTCACTAATCGGTATGGACACACTTTGGAAAGTTGGAGTCAAGGTAAAGGGACTCCTTTTGGCAGTGAATAAACACGCTTGAGTTTTGGTGGCATTAAACTTAACTAAATTGGCGTCGCCCCAATCGGACACCTCCTTCAGAGTTAAGTTAATGCGATTCACCATGGCCTCTCTATACTCATGGATCTCAGTAGCACTGGCTCGAGAGCTGGACATGTATCTGTCCGTAACAGTGCTGTCATCAGCGTACCCAAAGATACCGGGCTTTAGAAGATCGTTGATGTGCAGCAGGAAAAGTGTTGCGGACAGAACAGATCCCTGAGGAACACCGGCGTTGACAGCCATTAGGTCAGATGAGCAGCCGTTAACGACAACTCTAAATGACCTCTCACTCAGGAAATCAGATATCCAGCTACATAAGCCAGTGGGTAACCCGTATGACGGAAGCTTACTGAGAAGACTGTCATGCCAAACCCGGTCAAAAGCCTTTGAAATATCAAGAGACACGGCGAGTGCCTCACCCTGTTTCTCAATGGCTTCGCCCCAAGTATGTGTGGCATACACTAGAAGATCACCCGTGGACCGGTTTTTCCGAAAGCCGTACTGGTGGTCAGACAGAAGATCGTTTTCTTCCAGGTATGCCAGGAGCTTATTGTTAAGCACACGTTCCAGAGCTTTACAAAGGATGGACGTGATTGCTATCGGTCTATAATTGGCCGGGTCAGCACGACTCCCCTTTTTCGGTACTGGCTGCACGTTTGCAACTTTCCACGACTTGGGGACATGAGCAGTTTCAAGAGAGAGACGAAACAAGCGTGTTAATACAGGAGACAACTCAGGGGCGCAACTCCTCAGGACAACTGCAGGTATACCATCAGGGCCACTGGCCTTGCTCACGTCGAGGTTACGAAGAGTTTTTAGAACCTCTTGCTGGTGTATGCGTATCTCCGGCATAACGGAGTCACAAGTTGGAAGGGTGGGCGTGCATTTGTTTCCAGCAATAAGACGTGAGTTTTCAGCAAACAGAGATGCTAGAAGATTAGCCTTGTCTGTTGCAGAAACAGCCAGTGATCCATCTGGTTTCTGCAGAGGCGGCAGCGAAGGACGGCAAAAGCTCGCTTCAACCGACTTCGCGAGGGACCAGAAAGCTTTGCTACCACTGGGGTGAGAGGCTAGCTTACGCCCGATGCGGTTAGTTCGACTGAAGCGAGCTCTTTCCAAAACCCTCTTGTAGGATTTGGCGGCAATATTGAATTCTCTTTTCTTGATTTTGACATCCGGAGCTTTGAGAGCGCGAGCGTCCGCCCATGATACAAACGCTGAATGCTTACGAGCCTCTGCAACAGCGCATTCAGCGTTGTACCACGGGGGTGTCTTACTATCGGGCGATACGTCTACGTCTGTTTACTAACTCGGCGTCTCTGCAAGCGGGCCCTAGTCGTGTAAAAAGTACCGTGACATTTTGACTGACTGCCAACGCACAGTCTAAACATCTCTGACCTAAACTAATAGCTGGTTACGGAAAATCTGGATCAATAATTGCTGTGGTTGTTCGTGAAATTGGCTTATGGCAAACTAAATTCAAATTCAAAATTTTTATTTCACGTAGGCCAACCTGTGGCTCTTATGACAAGTCATGATTCTACCACCGGTTCGGAAAGCGGATTCTGCTGAGAAGAGCCGGCAAGAAACTCAGCAGTTGCTCTTTTCAAAATAATCATTTTACAATATTATTATAAAGCTATTTCATTGTAATAAGTTTTTTATACTATCTTGTGGGCAGCTGGATGCCAAGCCGATTTAACCTTTGCAACTTTGTTAGAATAAAATATAATATTTATTTCCACAATGAGGGGAAGTTCCAAAAAAAAAGAAAAGAAAAGTACTACAATTCAATTCATGTTAAGACGGGCAGACACAAAGTAGCCCCATTCCCGTAGGCGGAATCAAAAATCCCGAAGGAATCAAAAACTCCATTACCTATAGGTTAAAGGTGTGGACTGAAAACTGAAAGGTTGACGGTTCAATCCCCACCCGTTGCTCTATTGTCGTACCCACTCTCAACATAAGCTTTGGAGGTTTTTAAAGAGCTACCACGGCGTTTTATACAATCTTAAATCTATACCGTCGGAGTAAATGCACCATGCAAAAGCCTCAGTAGCCCAACGGTTAAAGGTGCGGACTGAAAACTGAAAGGTCGCAGGTTCGAATCCCACCCGTTGCACTATTGTCGTACCCACTTCTGACACAAGCTTTCAGCTTATTTGGAGGGGAGAGGAGAAGATTAGTCAAGTTCAACTTGGTTGATATTCTTTAAAAAAAAAATCAATTAGTACCCTATGAAAAAGTTAAGACTAAACTAGCGGCACGCTATGATGGCCGGTTTGACGTTTGTCCGCTCATGAAGTTCCGTATTAATTGATAACGACTTTGAAGGAAATAATTGTATTACTTTATTGACGATAGTGATGTGCAGAGATTCATAAATTTTATCGAATGTAGTTTTAGGTTTAGGACTCAAAATTTATTTATTAAATTGATTTCTAAAATGTATACAAGTGTAGAAAAATCAGTTTGCACCATTTAAGGGGTGAATGTACTTGTGAATATGAACAATTTTCACTATGTGGACAAACCTCTGAAATCGCAAAAAAATATCAGCTGTTTCATACAAAAGGTAAAATTTTTATTTTTATATGATATATACCACAACTCGGCATTTGGTTTCCTAAATTGAAAATTTTTAAAAATGGAATCTAATACGATCGTCACATAGGATCGCTGGCTAGCACAACTACTACCTCCGGCAAACTCGCGTCAATGCTCAATGCAAAACAAAGCAGTTTCGAATTGACGTTGCTTCGAAAAGTATAAACTGTCAGTGCAATGCGATTGTGATATAGTTTTGACCTGGCTTTGGATTTCAAATATTGATACTGCATTACTGTTGACCCTTGCTCGTTAATTTGGACTCTGTTCAAGCCCTTTGTTGTGGATTTCGTCGATATGACCGAACGTACGCAGAGAACTGTTCTAAATAGTCAGACACGTGAGTTCGTAATACGCCTTCGTAACTATTTCGATCGTGAAGCTCAAAATGGAGGGCCAATTTTACCTATAACGTCAGTGGTTGAACGCGTAGCTGATGCGCTTAATATTGGACAACGAACTGTTAGACGGATAACTAAAAAAAAATATGGCGAGACTGGCACAGAAGAAAATAAACTTCACACACCAAAAAAGAGAAAACGAGCAAAACCAGTCGAAGGCATCGATAGCTTTGATGCCGATGCTATCCGAAGACATGTTTACGGCTACTATTTACAGAAGGAGTATCCAACAAGAAAAAAGTTGGTGCATTCACTGAAGGAAGCTGGATTATTCTTCGGTGGGGAAAGTTCTTTAACGAAGATTTTGAAGACCATTGGATTTCTCTACTTCCAAAGTTCCTGTAGGAAAAGGATCGCGACTTATAATTTGTCACGCCGGAACCATCAACGGGTTTGTCGAAGGTTCTCTCATGGCTTTTGCGTCAAAAACCACTGGAGAATATCATGAAGACATGAATGGAGAAAAGTTTACTGAATGGTTTACCTCAATGTTGTGTAGCCTCCCTGAACCATCTATTATAATTATGGACAACGCCCCATACCACTCGATGCAAATTGACAAGCCACCTGCCCAATCCCAAAAGAAAGCCGATATCGTCGCATGGCTTCGTAAAAATGGCGTAGATGCAAACATGAATATGTTAAAAGCGGAATTAGTACGTCTTTTAAAAGAAAACAAACCAACCAAGATCCGATACGTCATTGACGAAATAGCATTAGAACATGGGCACAGAGTTATACGGTTACCGCCTTACCATTGTGAGTATAATGCGATTGAGTTGGTGTGGGCTCAAATTAAGGGATATGCTGCAAGACACAATACAGAACCCCCATTTACCACAAAAAAAATGCTAAAATTATTAGAAGAAGCTTGTGAACATGTGACTAAAGGAGACTGGGAAAAGGTTGTGAATAGAACTGTTAAATTAATAAGGGAAGATTATGAAAGAGATGTGAAAATAGATAATATTATAGAAAACGAACATATAATTATTAATGTAGGTGATGATAGCAGTGACGACAGTGAAAATAGTAGTATGGACGAATCTGATTAATTATGGCCTTTTGTGGCACCTTTTTTGGTATCTTTTGTATTCATATGTTTCTTGTGTGCATATAAAGTATGTATATTCATTTTCATTCAAATATTCAGTTCGTTCAAATAAATTAAATAAACATATACATTTTTGTTTTATTAAACCTATTTAATCAGGTACAAAAACAAAACTTAATTGTTTTTTGTTCGAGAATAAATTGACATTCCACATCACTATTGTAATGTGTCAAACCGGCCATCATAGCGTGCCGCTAGTGTAGTGTTTCTGTGTGGAACATAACGGTAAAGCAACATGTAGCCATCCCGGTAAGTACATACTTACTACGTGTAATCTGGTTGTCTTACCGGTATCTACTCCTCCTGTAGGTAGGTCCTGTACATATATTCTTGCTCTTCCCCTTTCGTGATCCGACTCGGATTCGCGAGTGGCGATTTCAACAAAGTCGAGTGACGTTTAAAGGAGGAATAAATTGGGCGTTCCAACAGTTTTGGAACGTAGTTCCTTATCGCGCGGTGCGGAAGGGGACTAGATGGAAAAAATTAAGACAAAATTGAACCGACACTCGACACTGTTCGACACTTTTTTGAAACCGACACTTTTTTGAATGTGAATTTGGCATTGTGTTCGGTATTTTCGCGGTACAATATTGGTTCTCCGTAGCCTTGTGGCTTCTGCAGTCGCCTAACAGTTGAAAATGGAAAATTCGGTCTGTCGAGCAGGGATTCGAACCATCGACTTTTAACTGTTAGGCGACTGCAGAAGCCACAAGGCTACGGAGACCCATTATTGTACCGCGAAAATACCGAACACAATGCCAAATTAATTAATCGAAAGGAACTACGTTCCATCCGGGTGTCCCTTGACACCTCTCAAGTTTTTTTTGTATTGAAAATCTGCCAAAATATCAAAACTATAAATCGTCTCCGCTGTAATGTGTTTTACATACAGCAATGTCGATTAACATATCACTAGTTTTACAGTTTTCTGATTCAGGAATGGCAATATGATCACATGAATCTAAGTTGTGTCACTACTCACTACATCACACACCCGTTGTGAGCAGTTATTTATTCATAAACTAGCTTTTACTCGCGACTTCACCTGCGTGAAGTCAAGTTTAAAAATCCCAAGGAAACCCTCTGTTTTTGTAGGGTAAAAGGTAGCCTAGATGCGACTTCCCAAGTCGTCAACCATACTCATGCAATGATTAAAGAGGAAAACCAACAAAGAAACACCCATTCACATTTATAATATTAGTTTGTTCCTGTTTCGTTAAGTGGGTCAGTAGGTTCATAGAAGTTTTAAGAACTTATGAGACACTTAAAAACTTAAGTGGCACTCGGGGACTGCCGCGGTAAAGCTATTGCATAGCAATTTTTATCAACTTATGCAATTATAATATTTATGCAATATTTTTTTTGCATGATAAAAAGTATGCAAAAAAAATTAAAAAACAAACAAACAAGAAAAGCGAACTGTCACTACTTCGCGAGTGAGATTCGAACCTGCGACATCATCAAAGAAAGCGGTCGCGCGCCCACTGCGCCAAATAGAGCTACTTGAGAACCTCTAAAATGTGGAACGGTTACTGAACGACGGTGTTAGGTTTTTTCGTTACGGAATTTCTTCCCAACAAGCAAAGTAATCCCAGAATGCATATGTTTTAGGAGTGTATACTCCTTTAAGTGCCTCGAAAGTTGCTGTTTAGACTATAATCACAATCACCCTTATATTGAACCTTATAAGTGCTTATAAGACCACGTTTACTACTTACTATAAGCTCTGCTCTCCTGTAAAAGCTATGTACAAGGGTAAACAGACTGAAGAATAATTATTCTAGTTAGTTACACTTATAAGCGCTTGTAAGATCATGCTCATAGGCGATTATAAACCCATGTCTCTTATAAAAGCTACTTATAAGAGTAAATATACTCAAGACTACTTGATACTATTTACACTTATTACTTGGTTTTATAAGTACTAATAAGTTTATATTTAATTCCATTATAAGTACATGGGTTTCAAAATAGATTTCGCAAGAGTAAAGTGACACTATATAGATACAAGCCTATAACTGCATTCATTGAGATCGTTTTTTCCTATTAACATCCAAATAATCCTATTAAAACTTTTGTCAAATACCTAATAAGGTTACTTGCCCTTGAAGAAGGTGTTATAAACCAAAATATATTTATTATGATTCTACAAATGCTTTTATTATCTTAATACCAACCATTTGACCTTTTGTTTTTATAATAGTGAATTTACATTATAAAATGGATTTAAATAAGTGGAAGAGGTTTAAAAAGAGTGGTGACTATAAAAGAAAAGTTCGCAAAACTTACCAAGAAATGGTAAAAGGTTTAAGTTATAATTTTGAAGCAGCCAAAGACTGTGTTGAAAGAAGTGGTGAGGGTTCCGTACAAATAAATAGTACACCAATGGACTACGAAACGAACTCCGAAAAAAGCATTTACGAAAAATCATCAAGTGAGGTTGAAAGTGATGTTGGAGACCTATCTTCAGATTACGACAAAAATAATGAATTGCGTAAAGATATAAAAAAATGGGCATTACAATTCAATATACCACATACGGCATTAAATTTATTATTGGAAATTTTAAATAAAAGAATAAAAAATGCTCTACCCAAAGATGCGCGTACACTTCTTGATTCGAATAAAGAAAAACTGCATGTTAGTTTTTCAGCTCCAGGTCAATATTGGCATAACGGTCTGATTAAAAATTTAAATTGTATTTTTGAACGTGTTCCCTGTCCGTCTGATGAAATTACTTTGAATATAAATATCGATGGGTTACCAGTATTCAAAAGTTCCAGATATCAATTTTGGCCAATATTATGCAATATTTTTGAAATACCTTTAGCCCCGTTTGTAATCGGTAAGTATATATTATTATTATTTATATTTATTTTTATTATTTTACTTTTACGTGTCTCTTATTAAGTAACAATATAGACAATAAAGATCCACAGGGTGCATTAGGACAGCGGTAGCAATATATTTGGACAATTAATGGACATTTCATTTTAGTTCAGTCCGCAACTTTAACCGTTGGGATATTGAGGCTTAAAAATTTATATTTTCAAAATATTGAGTTTGTAAATTTATAGGAACATTGAGTGTGGACCTACTTTTTAACAGGAATCTATGCTGGTGATGGGAAACCATCAGATATGGAGGCTTTTTTAGGACCTCTTGTGACAGAAATTAAACAGCTAGAAGACGGACTAACAATCGCAACGAAATCAAAAACAGAAATGTTGTTGCGCGTTAAAATCAGGGCTTTTATTTGTGACTCACCAGCAAGAGCAATGATTAAAGGTGGGTAACTTATGTATATCAAATCTCTATTTAAAATTTATCTCTACATAAACATTATCGTATACAACTATGTCAGCCACTTTAGAAACCGCATAGTTTGGATCTGTTAAAATTAATATAGATCGTGCATAAAACTTTAGGTAGACTTCGTTTGGGACATTACCCATCAAATAAGTTCACCTACCGTATTATTAAAAGGAACTTCGTTCCAACCGAGTGTTCCACGATGCTCACGCGTTTTTTTAATACAATAATTGATGCATCTGTACATAATCCATGATGTTTCACAGTTAAAGTACAAAAGTTAATGAAAAAAATCTGTTGCAGGTGTATCCAACTTTAATAGTAAACATGGATGTTTAAAGTGTACAGTAGTTGGGGAATATTCACACATATCAAATACTGTGACATTTACCGAGATTAACTGCCCTAAACGAAATAACGATGACTTTCGTTCTAAGAAATATGGACAACATCACAAATACGATTCACCTTTATTAAAATTAAATATTGATATGATAGAAGACTTTCCCGTATCAGATTCACTGCATTTAATTGATCTTGGTTTAATGAAGAAGCTGTTAATGGGTTGGAGGGATGGAAAATTTGGTAAATATCTTACAAAATGGAGTATTCGAGATATCGAGGAAGTTAACAAATTTTTGTCAAAATGCAAAATGCCTCAAGAGATACATAGATCAGTTAGATCGCTCGATGTCTTAGCACACTGGAAGGGTTCTGAGTATCGTTCTTTTTTGTATTATCTCAGCTTTATAATATTAAAAGAATATTTAAGAACTGAACCTTATAATCATTTCATGCACTTGTATTGCGCCATCACAATTTGCTCGAATGAGAAATATTTTCAATTCCTTCGAATCGCTGAAGAAATGTTAACATACTTTGTTCAAAAATTTCAAATTATATATGGAAAAGATTATGTAACAAGTAATATACACAACCTCTTGCATTTAGTTGACGAAGTAAGGAAATATGGAATTCTTCAAAATTTCAATGCATACCCCTTTGAAAATAAACTTTACTCCATTAAAAATATGGTAAGACAAGGGAATAAAGCTCTTCATCAAGTTGCTAAAAGAATCAATGAAAAAGCCTTAGTTGAGATAGAAAATTTGATGGAAAATAAGACGAACTATCCAATATTAAAGAAAAATAAGTATGGAAAGCCTGGAAAAATTTTGCATTTAGAGACGTATATATTGTCTCCGAAGAAGCAGGACAAATGGTTTCTCACTAAGGAAAATAATGTGGTCGAGTTAATTTCAGTTTCTTTCGCAGGTAATGAAAAAGACATAGTAATACACGGCTATCAAATAATAAATACTGAAGATGCATTTGAGGAACCATTAAAGTCTTCATTTTTAAATATTTATAAATGTGATTGCAGAGAACTTAAAAAGTCAGAGAATGTCTATAAAATTACAAATATAAAGTGCAAGCTTGTCAGTATCCAGTTTAAAACAAATTTATTTTTTATATCATTATTGCATACTTTGTAAATAGGGCTTTAGACATACTAAATAAAAGCAAAAGATTAAAATTTTGTATTTTTTCGACCGAGCGAAGCGAAGGTCTTTGAGTTAACTAGGGCGATTTGCACTTGTCCGTCCGTCCGTCCGTCCGTCCGTCCGTCTGTCAGAGCCTTATAACTTTTGAATTACTGAACGTAATTACTTCAAATTTAGATATAATATGTAAACCGATGGCCTCCAGCCGAAAATGGCTTAAAAAGTTATAAAAATCTTTATTTCAGGGGAGCTCTCATAGAAGCGAATGCGAAGTAAAAAAAAAAAATCGCGTTACATAAAATTGTTACGTATCATTTTAAAGATAATTTTGAACTGAGTACAAAAATATTTTTTTTTTAATTTTTCCCTTAAAATTGACGAAATGGGGGGCTTTCAAAGTGGCGATTTTATACGCTCGCTTGAAGACGCTCTCTAGAAAAATCCGCTATGGATTTTCAAACTGATTTTATGTTTTTAGGTCACTTATATCCTGTACTTGAACAACAAATACTAAAATTATATGAATATTATAAAGAAACGAGATTATTTAATTTTTAATGGGCGTCAGTAATTCATATAGCATCAACATAGCTTCACAATAATGCTAATAGATGGCGCAGTCAGTAACTATTCCCATGGAACTACGAGTTAAATTCAATGTTTGATAAATAATTCAATGTTTTCACTAACGTTCCCTAACCTTTACGGGCTACCTATAAGTTAGGTGATTGATGTTTTCTGTCAACTTATTTATCACGATCCTGTACGGGACACCTAAAAGGATATTGGGACGGATGTTAGGACTTAGGATTGTATTTAGGAGCTACCTACGTTAAGAGACTCCTACTTAGGGGATGATTTAGGTATGTTTGGTGAAAACGGGCATAATAATAATGTCAGTTTTGGTTATCATGTATCGATTGAATGAATAATCATGGGATACCGTTACCGCGAGGTCTCAGTTCGGGGCGAACCACTAGTTTATTATAAATCAAAGAATCAATAAGAGATTGTAGTTCTAACTTAAGGTTGATTACACAGGTCTGCCCGCGAAATTCAAATTTAATTAGGTTTTTTGCAATTTGTAAATTAATACAACAAAGTAGGCTTATGGAATTCTAATTGCGCCAGTGGTAGTATCATCTTCTAAAGTGGTAGTTTACTTAAAAGTGTCCAGTTTAAGAAATTAGTCAGAATATCGAGTTGGACGTGAGTCTACTCACAAATTAGTCGATATTCTGACTAATTTCTTAAACTGGACACTTTCAAGTAACTATTTTTATATAAACCTGTGAAGATGATACTACTACTAGCGCAATTAGAATGCCATAGGCCTACTTTGTCGTATTAGTTCACAAATTGCGAAAACCCTAATTAAATTTGAATTTCGCGGGCAGATCCGTATGACCTGATGATCCGTGAAACCTTAAAAAAATTATCAAACTATCTCTGAACACACAGAAATTAAAAACTCGTGAAAAAACATATTAAATTTAGTAGCTACTGTATTATTAATAATATAATATTTCCAGTTAAAATATTATTATTATTAGATTATAATATTATACTGTTATTCGTTTTGGATCGAAGTGATTTTTAATACATTTATTTTATTATATTCTTGGAGCTGGAGCTTCGTGGGCTACGGAAGACGTTGTTGTTGATGTTGTGATACTTGTGATGTTGTTGATGTCGGATTTTTTTTGTTTTTAAGCCTGTGTTTTGATGTCGAAGTTCTTTGATTACTTTCGCAGCGTTTTTGAGCATTTTTTAATATGATTTTAAAAAATTTGTCACATTCTGCTCTTCTAAATGTTTCATCGGTGCCATGAATAACATCAAAAAAAAAATTCAATGGTTTTATTGAATGCTTTAAAACAAATTTTTGGCGTTTCGCCTTTTGAAGCTCCAGTCCACGAACAATTTCTAAAAAAACTTCTCTCGAACATAGCATCAATCAAATAATAAGCATTCGACATGCCTTTACCTGGGCCCTTACTACAAACCACACTAAATTTTTTGTACAGTTTCTCTTTTGTGGTCAAATCTGAAATATTTTTTTCAAAATCTTCCAATTCATTTAAATTTTTTATAAGCGTTATATCAGGATCTTGATTTTGTTGCGATTTAGAAGTCAGTTTTATATACCCATCAAATTGAGTCTGAAATTCCGATAATGTGAATAGTATATTATTTTGTAGTTCACACAAAGTCTTCACGTCTTCTTTTATAGCTTTGATGTCTTCTTGAACCTGTTCAATTTGAAGCTGCTGATTTACCAATATGTAGTTTTGATCATCTATATTGATATTTTGTACATTATTTTCTACTCTTGTAGTCAGTAGTTCTTGACCCTCGAATATATGTTTTGTATTTACGGTTGGAATGTAGCTTGCTTCTGTTATTATTATTATTATATATTATATTAATTTCTTGTTGGAGATCAGCTGGATTGGAGGTCGGTTGGCTTTGTTGGTGACTTTGAATCATATTTACACTATCAGCCGACGTTGCGACACTTTGCTTTTGATTCTGGAAATTGAAAACAATGTTATCTAAATAAGCATGGATTTAGTACCGGGTTTTAGCAAATGCAATTTTCACGTGGTTTTATTAAAGAAGCTATAAATTGTGATCATGAGTAGTCAAACTACTAGGTAATAATGTTTTTGATATTACATTTACTGAATACATATTACATTTACTCTTTTTTTGACACAATGTTATATAAATAAAATATCTACTTAAAAACTTTACCTCTGATAGTTCTTCTGCCATATTGTTAAAAGATATAGTTGGTAGTACATTTTTATAATTTCGTGATAGCCTTTTTGATTGCAGATTTTCATTATCGGTCTCAGTGTCTGATCTGTCACTCATGGCATCGATTTCAGCTTCTGCCTCTTCAAAAGTGCTTATATTTGATCTTTTAACTAAACAATTAATACCAGTCCATGTTCGGTCGGGTGTACAAGCTTCTTGCCTTCTTAGCCTTTCTTGCTTATTCCTAGGCCAAAATAATACACCATTCTGTTCCCACTTATCTGGCACAACCGTTAACATTAGTCTGCCTTTTTCAATAGTTTGAACCACTTTAAACGGCATTATAATCTTTATAAATCTGCAAAAAAATAGCACTTATAAATCCTCTTTTTTTATTGAAAATATTACAGTAAAACTTATATGTATGTACCTAGCCGCCATATAATGCCTGCGTAAAATAGTGCCAAGAATACTTTCTGCATTTCTGCGCTGAACAGCTAGGCCAATCCTTGGCATAGTAAATGAGCCAGCCCTTCTGTTACCAGTTAAAAAAATAAACCAATTGTTTTTGTTCAGAAACAAAGTAAAAGTTACATCTATGTATCATAATGAATCTTAATGTAGTCTTATATTATAATCTACCTAATTAAGGAGGTATACAGAAACCAAATCCCTAAACTATGAATAAGGATAATCCACCAAAGCGGGAACTGGCGTGGTCAGCAGACTAATCAGATTATCGAAAGAAGATGTGATAATTTTTCATGTCATCTATCAATAAAACTGAGATTGGTCTGCTGAACTAATCTCTATCCCGCTTAAGTGGACACCTGTGAAACTAACATGCCCGCCAGGAGAAAATTTTGTCTACCCGTTTTCTCATGATATCCCTTAGAGATTCAGAAGTAAATGAGTAGACAAAATTTTCTCGTGACGTTCATACTGGACCATTTGAGGACCAAATGGTCCAGTCATACTGGACTAAATATGTGTTTTAGATGAGGCAATTAATCTCCCTGAAATGTCTTGTAAGAAATTTTTAATAACAACTACTACAATAATAATTAATTATTGTAATACAATTGTATTACAATAATAATAATTATTATTAAATTTTCCTACTTCTTATATCAATAATTGATTAATTAACTAAATTGTAAATTGACTATCTTCTATAATATAAAACTGTAACTGAACGAATTCAAAAATTTAGTTAGAGGACGCTTTATTATTGATACTGAGCCCAAAACATTTATTTTTTATATTTGTCTGTCTGTCTGTATGTCTGGGCATCACGCGAAAACTACTGAACGGATTTGAATGAAATTGGTATAGTGGTAGCTGATACTCCGGGTCAAAATACAGGGTAGTTCTTATTCTAATAAGGGATGATATGAATGGGTTAAGTTTTTATCGTTTTGGTTTTCTCATTGACATTGCGAAACCCTAATTGATAACAACATGGCGTGTGATGGTGCTACCTTGCGATTTGATGAGCTATGTTATGGAACTGAATTTTCCTTTAGTGGCCTAATAACGTACTTTAAAATACTAGCTTTGAAGATGGCGGTCAACTTCAACAGTAATTGATATAAAGATTTAATATGAAATATGTAAATATGCTAATTTTAAGAGGGGCGTTAAAATTTTAACCTAAAACATTATATACTTCACAGGAAATGTGGGTTTCCCATGTAACATAATATTTCATAAAGTATTTATAATTATTAACCTAATAACAAGAATAAAATCACTCTCGCATGTTATAAAGCAAATTAATACATACCTTTTGTATTTTCACACCTGTCCACAAGTCAATACACAAAATTAATGTAACCGAATGATCGAACAAAATATAAACTTGTAAAAGACTTACGGAGTGCGTGATAATCCGGGTTAGTTCTGATAGACACTTATAGTTAATTTTGTGGGAGCATATAGTTTCACACAATGCCGTTACAAGGCTCTTATAGTCGTAAGTCGAATTCAGCGGGAGTACTATCAGGGTGTTACAAGAATAAACACACCTATAAAGTGGGCCTTTTCCCGGGCTAGTAAGCGCTTATAAATTCGTTATAAGTAAGTTAAATTTTGGTTCTGGGATAATTACGAAACCGTTTTTTGCTTGTTGGGTTGATTCGGTCGCCGCGCTCCAACTGTTTGTCCTAGTGCAAAGCCCGCGATAAAAGCTATGCGATAGCTTAAAAATATAAAAAAAACATCTTTTAAAAGTAAAAGAAGACAGACGGAATTTGCGAAACCTCCTACGAGGCCTCCTTGTTGTTTTACTAAGGAACTCTAAAAAGAAAAATATCATAAGTATGTACCTTATTAGTGCTTATATTTGTCATGGTGATGAAGATGATTAAATTACACCAACTTACTATCACAAAAAATAATTTATTAAACTTAACAAGGGTAAAATAAATTAAAATAATTCAATACCCAATACACTCATCATCAGTAAATGCAATATCACGATACTTTTCCGATCCTACACGAGACGTCGAGAGCTCAATCGATTTTATTCGGTTGTCCGTCATCGACTACAACATCGATTTCCACATCGTAGGTCCCAGGCTTTACCCGAGAAGGCCGAACGACTACTCCTGGCATCTTCTGTACACCATCCACTTCGTTTTCCGTCACATCAGGCACTTTTTCGTCCGTGTGATAACTTGCCTCCTCAGGCGGTAGATGCACCGACATGAGTCCCTGAACTCGTTGAACCAAGTATTCCAAAATTGGACCAAACCTGGACACACCGTCCGTAGCTAAGATGGACCGATCGGGCGACCCTTCATGTGGTTGGAGCACGAACATGTTGAAATTCAGAGTCTTTCGAACAGGCTTGGCCGTTGCCTGATGGTGAATCAAGCAGGATACAACGACCAGGGCTACCAGGTATCGGGAAGACATGTTCCTGTTTCGCGCCAGCGTCCGACCTTCGCGGAATGAGCGTCCACACTGCGCTCGGAGCGTTTTTGCCGCGCATCTAAACCAAGATAACGGCAAACGGGGCTTCGGCAAAAAGATCATAACTGCCCCGTCTCTGTAATTGCAGCCACCTCTCAACACCTTTCGTTTGGAAAGCGCTTCCAATTTAATTTGAGTGATCGGTGAGTCATTATTAGTGCATCCCAATCTATTGTAAATAAAATATAATAATGTGATCCCCTGCAGTAAATTCAGACTTGGTTTTATTTAAAAAGTTAGCACGTGACTGCAATCTTGGATCTTGCTACGTTGTTGAACCCACACCCTTAATTTATTTCTACGCCAAATCGCTAGGCTGTACATCCTTGAAAGTAAAATGCTAGTAACTACTATCTTAGCCACGGTCAAGCCATCAAGCCGTGCCCAACCAGAGCCAATTACCCAAATTGCCCCTTGCCTAGAGTTACTCTTGGACCACAGCGCTCGATCACCAGAGAGCTCGTCCAGCTAACCCGAAACTTGCTGAATAGTACTGATTTTGACATGGAACTTCAATTCAATCTTCTTCTTTTCTTCTTCTTTAAAAACCGACCAACGTCTACTGCAGGACAGAAGTCTTTTGTCCTGCATCACCTGCATGGACTTCATCAGGCCTCGGTCCCGCTTGGATAAAATTCTTCAAAAGATCTTCTTCCACTGTTTCCACTTTGGTGAGAAACAATCATTATTATGAAGTCCATAAGTAAATTATTTATTTCTAGATTTTTGCATGGCATTCTTTGGTCTTGTCAATGCATTATTATTTGTTTTACTTTCTTCTTATTACAAATTCTTGAGTTAATTTCGCTTTGGTTCGGGTGTTATGGTCATTTTATGCAGCAATTACAACAATTGTTTACAGCTACTTGAGTGATGATTGACGCCGGCGTAATGATGCAGTATCAAGGTCAGTCGCGGGTTCAAAAGCAGACCACACTCTCGTGAACCGCAATAATCGCAATACTGAAAATGCTAACGGGGTCAGCAGCGTTGATCGTATCGGGCGCGTTAAAGAATTTCTGACTATATACCACATTTGAATGTATCATTTGTATTCATCATCATCATTATCAACACAACAATGGCTCACTAGTGAGCGCAGGTTTTCTCTCAGAGAAGGGTTACAGTTCATACTACACCACACAGGCTCAAATTGCAAATTGGCAGACTTCACACACCTATGAGAACATTATGGAGAACTCTCAGGCCGTGCTGGTTTCCTCACGATGTTTTCCTTCACCGTTGAAGCTATAGCTACCGTGATATTGTTAAATTGCTAAAGCGAATAACGCACTTATCTCCAAAAAGTCAGAGGTGCCAGACCTCTGAGTTTGAGATACACCTGCGACTCCCCGAATAGGAGACCATCCTATCCTTTATACCTTACCTCTCCCATTGCTCATTTATTTACACAATTCGTATTGGAATTGATTAATAAATTTCTTTGCGTGCGGCTCCTGAAGTTTTTACGGCCTGCCAAGAGTGCGATGGTCTTAAAACAAAATGCGGTTACTGGGTTCGCATTGTCTGCAGTAGGAACTCTTAGTACGAGTTTTCACATGTCGACAACGTTGATAGATTTCGAGTATCGATCCAAAGCTATTTGTTTAACGTACCTACGGTCAGCCTTGAAAAAGCCTTCGAGCTTCCGATTGTGGTAATGAAGTCTTACAAATAGTTGAATCCGTAATATTTACTCGGACGAGACAGCCTCGTTGGTCTGATAGCTGGCTTGTTCGGCAGCAGCTCATGAGCTCCTAGATTGGAGTACTGGAAAAACTAAAGCTATTTAGCAATAGTCAAATATGCTTGACCATACAGATTTTTATCTGTTGGCAGATTATAGCAAAATAGTTCTAACCATTTCTTTCTATCTAATATTTAAAGCTATTTAGTTTACTGTCAAGTTACTATATTCTACTAGTTCTTAGTGTCAAGAAAATCTCAGTTGCAGCCGTTTGCTCAGTTGGAGTTGGGTAAGTTGGTGGTGTTACATTTCGTGCCTCACAGAACAGATAAAGCCATATGATCTGCACCTGATCACCCTCCAATCGTGTCAGATTTCCATCCCATTGCATTATGAAAGGGAGGAAATAGAGAACACCTGTGATTTCGCACTCATTTTGCACTATAATATCTCCTTTAAGGTTGATTAGTCTTCGCCAAAGCTCTTCGAGACTAAAATTTGGTCGGGAGAACATTATTATTCTTACTCTGACGTTGTAGTGGTTTGTTAGGCTCAAAATCCATTTCATCAATAAATATTATTCTTTATCGATGATGCTTTTTTGTGGTGAAAACTCGTGCTAAGCCTAAGGTTAATAATAATTGGCGGTTATGCCTTGCGGATGGTAAAAAATTGAATGTTGCCAAATAATTAAATAAATTGTTACTTAATTGCAGAGAGAAAGAAAAGAAAGTTGTGGTGTTAGCAAATTTTGAGGATATTCGAGATTTTTATTTGATTGGTGTTTGTTTTTATTAAAAAAAAACTAACTTTTTGTCTCGTCTATGCTCGTCTTGAAGCCAAGTACTTAGCAAACTTACCCATATACATATTATTTAACTTATCGGTACTTAGCGTTGTAACTTGAAACCTTTGACAAGCGTTTATTTCATGCTGTTATACTCACGAACTACGAAACTAAGTAAGAAGATTTTGTGTACTTCACTGTACAAACAAACAGTAAAAAAATATGTATACTTACTTAATAGTCAATTTATTAAGACTTTATCCAACGTTTTCTAATATTTTAATATAGGTAATTGGTTTTGCGCTTTCTTACGATCTCGCTTTCTAAATGAGTTGGAACTTGGAAGATGTTCCAAAACGGTAATTGGATGGGTGACCGACTTTGGGGTTAAAAAATTAGATTTTGTGTGCTTCACTGTACAAAAAAACAGTAAAAAAATATGTATACTTACTTAATAGTCAATTTATTAAGACTTTATCCAACGTTTTCTAATATTTTAATATAGGTAATTGGTTTTGCGCTTTCTTACGATCTCGCTTTCTAAATGAGTTGGAACTTGGAAGATGTTCCAAAACGGTAATTGGATGGGTGACCGACTTTGGGGTTAAAAAATTAGAAAATGGCGGACAGTATGTTGGTCAAAATCTTCAAATCCCTTTGATCTTTCCATCTCCTCGGTATTTTAAGAAGATGTTAATAAACACAAAGACAAAAACGAAAACAGCCTGTATGTGTACTCGTATAAAGTGTGCCCCTTAGTTATTTTGCTGTTTTTCCTTCAACAGATTCGTATGTATGTTGGATCTCCGTAAGAGGATAGAACCGGGTTCACTTCCTGTCTGACCACCTCATGCTATAAATATGTTGTTACTTACTATTTGTACTGTGACCATTTTATCATTACCGCCTTCTTGGGAATTTCCATGTAGAAATATTGGAGGATCATCAACTATTAATTGCATAGATCTATAACTACAGGAGCAGTGATAGCTTAGTGGTACTTGGACATGCGGTTTCCTATTCGGAGGTCGCAAGTTCGAATTCGAACACGCACCTCTGACTTATCGGAGTGCGTTTTACAGAATAGAATAGAATTATTTTTTATTCACTGGTTCGGAATGCCCTTCCTGCCGAGAAGAACCAGCAAGGAGCTCGGCGGTTGCTCTTGTCAAAACAAGTTTACAAAGGTACTATGATATGTATGCAGTGTATGCAGTGTTTCCACAATGAGGGGTAGTTCTAAAATGCAAATTTACAATTCAATAAGTGTTAAGACGGGCAGGCAGAAAGTAGCCCTATTCCCGCCGGTGGAACCCGTTCACGAACATGACGCATGATCCAACCGTTGCTTCGCTCAACCATATTAATTGAGGTATCCATATTTTAACCACCGATTTATATAGGTATGTACACTCGTATTTACCTACCTTGGTTTTAGTAATTAATAATCATTAAATCTATTACTTAATTGTCATTAATGTACAAACGAAGCGTTAACTTCAGAAAATGAAGCTTTTTTAAATCCATGATTAAGTCGTTAAGTAACGATTAGCGACTCTGAGTGCGGCAGTAAGAAATTAAATGCTCATTAACCTAATAAGGTTAATGAGCGTTTCATTTGTACTTAAATAATATGTTGTTTGTTTTACTTAAACTATGTAATGCTCGTGGCTCTTGATAACGATTTGTTTCTTTAGGTAAGATGGAAGCCAGCCCGTTATGCTTATGACCTAGATGGCGTCTGGTCTAGAAAGCGACCCTGCCAGTCCCGCTGGGCTGGCGTACTATCGCTCCATATCTATTATCTAGTAAAGCTGGTTCCTCACCAGAGATACGTGCAAGGAAGAGAATCGGTAAGCTAAAAGGAATTTATACTAAGGGAGTATTTCACCAACGTAAAATAAATGTTGATAGCCTCGTGGTTAGGACTGTGGTCTCCTATTCGGGGGGTCGCAGGTTCAATCCCGGGTACGCACCTCTGACTTTTCGGAGTCAAGTGCGTTTAAGCAATTAAATATCACTTGCTTCAACGGTGAAGGAAAACATCGTGAGGAAACCTGCACACCTGAGAGTTCTTCATAATCTTCTTGAAGGTGTGTGAAGTTCGCCAATTCGCATTGGGCCAGCGTGGTGGACTATGGCCTATAACCCTTCTCTGAGAGGAGACCTGCGCTCAGTAGTGAGTCGTTGATGGGTTGCTAATGATTTTGATGAAATGAAAATAAATCTGAAAAACTGTCTGAACGCACAATTTATTCCTCGGTAAATCGTCACTCAACATTGGTGAAATCGGCACTAAGTACGTTACACTACATAATATAGTAAAGCGGTGATAGCCCAGTGGTTAAGTGATAAGTCTTTGCTCCCTATTGAAGGGTCCGGGGTCCCACGCATTTTTAACTTTTCGAAGTTATAATAAGGATGTGAGGGACGTTGAAGGAAAATATTATAGAATAGAATAGAAATATAGAAATATTTTTCATTCAAATAAACTTTTATCAAGTGCTTTTGAGTCGTCGATGAGTCTACCACTGGTTCGGAATGCCCTTCCTGCCGAGAAGAACCAGCAAGAAACTCGGCGGTTGCTCTTATCAAAACAAGTTTACAATACAATCTTTTGTACATGCCAGTTTTTGATATTTTTGCTATGTTCTCTTAGTTGTAAGTTTAATTGTTTATATCTTCATATTTGTGCATGAATATTGTTGGCTTGTCAAATAAAATAAAAAAAAAAAAAAAAAAAATACAATCTTAATATATATAAATTACGTGTCACGTTGTTTGTCCGCGATGGACTCCTAAAATACTGAACCAATTTTGATCAAACTTCGTAAATATCTGTAATTTGGTCCAACTTGAAAGATAGGATAGTTTTTTTTACTAAGATAATTTATTCGTTTTATTTATATATCAGCTAGTAGATAATAATTATGCTATACTATGCAGTGTTTCCACAATGATGGGAAGTTCCACAAAAGCATACCTACTTAGCCCCATTCCCGCTGGTGGAACCCGTTCACGAGCATGACGCACGACCCAGTCTTTGCTTCGCTCAACCATATTAGGTATGAGGAAACCTGCTCGCCTGACAGTTCTTCATAATATTCTGTCAAATTTGTGACAAATCTGACAATCAGCACATGACCAGCGTGGTGGACTATGACCTAAACCTCTTATTCTCGAGGAGACCTGTGCTCACTGGTGGGCCGGTAATGGGCTGATATAAATGACAACGTTACAAATGTATTACAAATTATTTTATAACATCGTCCCACCACCGAGTTTCTCTATTAGCGCTGTAGATCTGGGAACACGGAAGTGTTCCCGCCACGACGAGTCAAGCGAAGCGCAAGGGCACACTACTTACCTTTTCTCGAAGCGCTTCGTCGTTTTTTTGAACCCCCATTTCTTGGGTTTGGATTAAACCAAATAAACAAAATGACCATAGGTATCTTTATAATTTTTAAAAATCGTTATCAATATCTGAGAATCTGCTGTAGTGATTTTCGTTTAATTTTCACCAATAGACAGAACTAAGATGATAATTTTTCAGTCGACGAATGTTGTAGTCTCGCGAATAATTATTATCAGCCAATCAGCCATTTGGTTCTTTTTTCTAACAAAGAAAAGATGAAGCAGTTTTACTTTCAATGCCATGTTTATGGGGCTTAAATAATTAAAAATTGAGAAAATAAAACTAGTTCTAAAAAAATAATATGTACATTTATTTAGATACAATCAGGTACATATATAACTCAAACACTCGTGTAATAAATACCTCAGACAATTTGTAAAGTTTTGGTAATAAGAAAGGAAGAAAGGAAAAAGAAAATGGCCGCCTTCTTGCTAATCAGATGCGTGATGTAGGTACACCTATGTTATTTTACAAGGCAATCTCAAAAGAGATTTTTCAAAAAAAAGCTGTTATATAAGCTGTTGCAAAAATATTCAAACTTACTTTGAACTTACTTAACTTTGAATTTTACTCGTTCGAAGTCATAGTTTTTTGGGCATTACTGCAAAGTAATTATTACTATGTGAAGTACTTAAAAATTAAACATTATGAAGATAACTATTTAAATAATAATAATTAATTTTAAGCCTTGTTCCTAGTCAGTCCTTGAGAAGATTTCTCATTTCTATTCTGCTCGAGCGCTGGCCCTTTTGAGTCGATGGTCACTTGGCTGGCATTTTTCTGCTCAGGATCTTGAGACTCTGCTGTCAACAAAAATTAATTTATTAAGCTATTGCATAGCTTTTATCGCGGGCTTTGAACTAGGCCAACAGTTTGAGCGCGGCGACCGAATCAAGAAATTCCGTAACGAAAATAAACCTAACACCGTCGTTTAGTAAGCGTTCAACATTTTAGAAGTTCACAAGTAGCTCTGTTTGGCGCAGTGGGCGAGCGACCGCTTTCTTTACCGTATGATGTCGCAGGTTCGAATCTCACTCGCGAAGTAGTGACAGTGCGCTTTTCTTGTTTGTTTGTTTTTAATTTTTTTTTGCAGAATTTTTACTGTGCAAAAAAATATATTATTATAAATATTATAATTGCATAAGTTGATAAAAAATGCTACGCAATAGCTTCACCGCGGCAGTCCCCGAGTGCCACTTAATTTTTCTATGGATCACAAAATTTTATTAATATTATTCAGATAGACAAAGTTCAAAGAATGATGGCCGTTGGAGTCCTAAGACGTTGGAGTGGCGACCCCGCACCGGAAAACGCAGTGTTGGTAGAGTGGACCGACGAATTCAAACGAATTGCAGGGAGCCGCTGGATACATGCTGTGCAAAACTTAGACCTGTGGAAGTCCACGCAAGAGTTCTTTGCTCAGCTGTGGACGACTATCGGTAATGGTGTGAAATTAAATCTTATGATTGTAACAATTTGGTACCAAATAATTTATCAATGAATTGAATTGTTGTACGTTTTGTGGAAATGTCATATTCTATTCTAACAAAGATGCACGGGTTAAATCAGCTTGGCATCCAGCTGCCCACAAGATAGTATAAAAACTTATTACAATGTAATAGCTACTTATTAATATTGTAATATGATTATTTTGAAAAGAGCAACTGCAGAGTTTCTTGCCGGCTCTTTTCAGCAGAATCCGCTTTCCGAACCGGTGGTAGAATCTTGAAAACATTAATTCAAATTCAAAATTATTTATTTCATGTAGGCCAACCTGTGGCTCTTATGACAAGTCATGATTCTACAACCGGTTCGGAAAGCGGATTCTGCTGAGAAGAGCCGGCAAGAAACTCAACAGTTGCTCTTTTCAAAATAATCATTTTACAATATTATTATGAAGCTATTACATTGTAATAAGTTTTTTAAACTATCTTGTGGGCAGCTGGATGCCAAGCCGATTTAACCTATGTTGTAGCATGTTATTATAATATTTGTATATAGCTATAGCACGAAAAAGCTTTTAAAATACGTAATTTTCAAGTACTCACCACTTTGTGTAGCTTCCTGGGCCGGTAGGGCTGTCTGTCCTTGCAAAGCCACCAGCTGCGCAAAGTTCACAGCGTTAGGAGGCACTTGAACGAATTGTTGAGCTGGTACTTGCCTGTAAAAACAGAATCATTTTGTAAAAGATGTAACAATGTAAAGTAATACGATCCTATTATTACTTTGCGTTTATCCTTGATCTAGTTTGCGCATCTTTCTTTAACTTGTCAGCATACTACATTTTTCACAACGTCTCACGGCCATCACACCATAATCGACACCTTAATTACCAAATACGCTATTCCTCCAAGTAAACTAGGTTCTGGTGGAGGCCTTCGTCATCATTGTGATAAATGAAGGCACCTCTCTGTTAAGGCATACTTAAATAAAACCGGCCAAGTGCGAGTCGGACTCGCGCACCGAGGATTCCGTACTCCAAAAGTAAAAGTAAAACGATAATATTATATTAATTTGCTTATTTATCGTTAACTTTGTTTGTAGAGGTTTATTGTTAATATAAAAAAAAAACTATGCTAGTTAGAGCGTTGATTTTAATTTTCCTGTAAAATATACATAAACTTCTATTGACCATAATTATTTCAGATTTTTCGATTGGCAAACTTCTGAGATAAGGGGGGGGAACGGTATTTTTTTCGACATTTTGGCCGATTACTCAAAAACTATTATATATAGAAATAAATAAAAAACTGTTTTAGAATGCACAAGTAAAGGCCTTTCATATAATACCCCACTCGGTATAGTTATCTTACTTTGAAATTTCAAACCCCCGATTTTCCCCCTTTTTTAATCAAACTAAAATAATTTTCGCATTGCTTTTATTTTTACTGTAAAATATACATAAACCTCTATTGACCATAATTATTTCAGATTTTTCGATTGGTAAACTTCGGAGATAAGGGGGGGGGGGGAACGGTATTTTTTTCGACAGTTTGGCCGATTACTCAAAAACTATTATATATAGAAATAAATAAAAAACTGTTTTAGGATGCACAAGTAAAGGCCTTTAATATTATACCCCACTCGGTTTAGTTATTTTACTTTGAAATTTCAAACCCCCGATTTTCCCCCTTTTTTAATAAAACTAAAAATAATTTTTTATTTTTCTTTATTCCAATGATGTTGGGCCACTATTGTACACAACTATGCCAAATTTCATGTCGATAGCTTTAATAGTTACTGAAATAATCGACTGTGACAGACGGATGGACGGACGGACGGAGAAAGTCTCACCATAAGGGTTCCATTTTTACCATTTTGGTACGGAACCCTAAAAACCAATAACTCAACAAAAAAAAATATTTTTTTCGTCGGATGTTTTAGCCAACAATTAGGAGAACTGACCCAAGCCAATGCTTTGGCCGATCGTGCCTCTCTATCGCTTGTTTCGCGCTCTCGTTTGCACGCTCAGCCTCAGGCAGACCGTGACAATTTTTCGTGCGTGCAGCCGGTGTTCATCGATCTAAAAAACGTTTCACGTCAAAATATTTTTATTCTATTCTATTCTAATGATGGTCCACTTACTGGTAGTGAACCGGTCCTTGAAGCGGTAGGCCGAAAGGTCTGTTGTACGCAGTCGCACCGTACACCAGGTTAGGGTTGGCCTGGACTCCTTGCACAGGGTAGCCTGCCGGTGCTGCGGGGTGAGCTCCGTAACCTGGGTTCACGAGGACTGTGTTCTGGTAACCTGGTTAACAAATACCTAGTTATGTATAGGTATACGTTCCCACAAATATGGTTGAGCGAAGCAATGGCTGGGTCATGCGTCATGCTCGTGAACGGGTGCCACCGGCGGGAATGGCGCTACTTTATGTCTGCCCATTATGACATCGGTATGCATTTTTGGAACTTCCCTCATTGTGGAAACACTGCATATATAGCATAGTATTTACTGTATTGTTAATAGTTTTGAAAAGAGCAACCGTCGAGTTTCTTGCTGGTTCTTCTCGGCAGGAAGGGCATTCCGAACCAGTGGCACCCAGCGGTAGAGCCAGACGATTCAAAAGCACTTGTAAAAAGTTTATTTGAATAAAAAATATTTCTATTCTATTCTATTCTATTATATTCTATTCTATTCTATGAGGCTGTTTCTTCTCAGTTTCAAGTTTAAATGGTATTCACCAAACCAGCAGTGCAGTGGTAGGGTTCACTTGAGGATTCGAAAGCAGTTTGTAATAATTTCATATAAAAAAATCTTTTTAAAAACAGACTTCAAACGCCAGTACCACTACAAAGTATATAATTTATTGTGTATTTTTGAAAAATCACTCGACCGATTTCGATAAAATTTAAATAGGACCACCTGGGATAAGTATACCCTTTCAAACGAAAAAGAATTCTCCAAATCGGTTCAGGCGTCTTTGAGTGATCGGTGAACATAATTACATAAAAAAAAATTCCGACGAATTGAGAACCTCCTCCTCTTTAGGGTTCCGTACCAAAATGGTAAAAATGGAACCCATAAGGCGAGAATTTCCCCGTCCGTCTGTCTGTCTGTTACATTTGATTATTTTAGTAACCATTAAAGCTATCAACATGAAAGGAACAGTTACATATAATAGTGGCTCAACATCATTGGATTAAAAAATAAATCGAAATTTATTTTTAGTTTCATCAAAAAAAAAAGGGAGAAAATCGGGGGTTTGAAATTTCAAAGAAAGATAAATATACAGAATGGGGTATCATTTGAAAGAACTTTACCTGTACATTCTAAAACAGATTTTATTTATTTTTATACTTAAAGTTTCGGAGCTATGCGCGATTAAGCAATTAAATATCACATGCTTTAGTAGTGAAGGACTGGTGGTATATGACTTATAACCCTTCTCTGAGAGGAGACCTGCGCTCAGTAGAGAGACCTTAATGGGTTGCTCATGATGATGATGAGTCCTAGATGTACCTACCTGGGTACGCGGCGTTTCCTTGCGGCGCTGCGGCTACAACGTAAACGGGCTGATATCCTCCCACTGTTCCAGGCCTGAAAATGCGAATATGTTCAATATTTTGCCCCTAGTAAGGAGCGAAAGTTTGTGAGGATGGATGTACCTATGGATGGATGTTCGTTAGGTACTCTTTAACGCCACAACGAATGAACCAATTTGGCTGAAATTTGGAATGAAGTTAGCTCATACTCAGGATTAAAACATAGGCTACTTTTAATCCTGGAAAATTAGAGAGTTCCCGTGGGAATTAAAAATCTTAATCCACGCGGACGAAGTCGCGGGCATCATCTAGTATATATCTATGTAACTAGCTGAAGCCCCCGAATTTTTAATAATTTCCTATCGCGACGACGCGACGTGTGGTGAGGAAGAGACCAGCTTCCACTTCATAGCTGAGTGCCCTATGTGCTCATTGGTAAGATGGGAAGATGGGGAATGGTAAGGATAGATTATGTGAAGAAGACCTGACAAACATTTCAATAGGAGACATCGTTAGGTTTCGAATGTACCTACCTGGGTACGCAGCGTTTCCTTGCGGCGTTTCCTTTCGTTAGGTCGTACGAAAGCTACAGCTAGGTTTGAGGGGAGTGGGCTGCCTGGGCACCAGTAACCTGTGTCCGAACACGGGGAATTGGGTGGAATAGTTCCGACACAGGACTGATGTGACCCGCCTGGCGTTAGCAGGCGTCCCCTCCACAAATACAATACAATACAATCGCGACGATACTGCGTAGTAGGCCTTTAAGGGCTTATTAAAAAAGGCTCTCCACCGCATCGACTATTGTGCTTCCAAGCGTTATAGTTGAATGAGTATACCTAGAACTGATTAAAAACTATTCATTACAAAGTAACGTTACAAAAAGCTGAACATACATATTTATGTATGTTCAGCTAACATTTGTTAGGTTGTTGTTAAGCATTAAACCGTTGCGGAAACATTAAGAAAGCCATATTATGCTATTACTCTGTTGCGAAGAGCTGCGAATGGGTAGGTAATTGTCAATACCGCTATGTAGAATTACTTTATGTTCTCAGAGCTAAGGCCAAATTATAAAAGCCGGAAACATAATCCATACTAATATTATGAACTAACTTTTACCCGTGATTTCATTCGCGTGGAGTTGTTTTTGAAAATCCCGATACCTAATGATAAAATGCCCTAATACTATGGAGCTATCACGCTCAGACATTTTTAGTAAGCCTTTAGAGGCCGACTACGCATCGTTGCGTTAGTAAAACAAGCTCGCAGAAATAATAAAAAATTACATACTTACTGTGCTCTGACAGAGTATAATAATTATATTCATGCAAAAAAATGATGCCGATCCGTTGAATATTAAGTTCTAGGTAGTATAGTTATGGAGTTACCTATCGACATAATTTTATTGTATCTACGAAACTATAACTAGTTAGGTACTCACCTAATGCCAGGTATTGGCATATGCACTATGAATACTCTTTGACCGGGAACCAAGCCCGGTATATTTGGAGCAACGGGGGTCTGAAAAAAGGGAGAGGTAGTTTTTATAGAAGTAGCGTGTGAAGGAGCCATGCTAAGATGTCAGCATAATCATAATCTGGCGAGATGAATTCCCGTGGTACTACCAGACATATCGGTAGTACCACGGACAAAAAAAAATCTGCCGTAGTACTGCCAGTGGGACCACCAAGTAACGTCATATAATGATCTACATTCTACATGGATCAAGTACGGTCTTAGTTACATCTTCTTCTTCTTCTTCTTCTTTATCACCCGATAGACGTCCACTGCTGGGCAAAGGTCTCTTGCATGGACTTCCACAGGTCTCGGTCTTGCGCCGCCTGGATCCAGCGGCTGCCTGCGACTCGTTTGATGTCGTCGGTCCAACTGGTGGGGGATCTGCCAACACTGCGCTTCCCGGTGCGAGGTCACCACTCCAGCACCTTGGGATCCCAACGACCATCAGCTCTTCGAACTATGTGCCCGCCCATCTCCACTTCAGTTTCGCGACTCGCTGAGCTATGTCGGTGACTTTGGTTCTCCTACGGATCTCCTCATCTCTGATTCGATCCCGCAGGGACACTCCGAGTATAGCTCTCTCCATTGCCCGCTGAGCGGTCCTAAAGACCTTAGTTACAAAGAGGACTAATAGTGCGGGAACCGAAAATGAAAAATGTTATTTCACGTGTCCGTTCCAGGTACCTTGCCACTTTTGTGAAAGCCGCGTCTGATTAGTTTGTAGACATTTTAAAACTATAAGCAATTTTAATATTAAAGTATTTGCTAAGAAAAATAGACAGGCGCTTTATGTACGTAAGGGCCTGTTACACAACCTTCAAGTAATCTTTATCCGACGAATAAAGTTGACGCTTTGACAGTTTTTGTATAATCGTTGTAAAACGTCGAATTTATTTGTCAGTTAAAGTTTACTTGAAGGAGGTGAAACAGGCAGGTGAAAGTGAAACAGGCCCTTAGAGTAATTTTAAATTAAGAACAAATGAAATACACTTAGAGCTGCCTGAGCCTGCGCGTGCAAGCGAGAGCGCGGCCCAAGCGTTGGCTTGTGACTTATTTCTTTATGACGTTATCACGTAAATCTATCGTCCGTAAACCGACTTTACAGACAACCAATTTTTTTAAAGAATATTAGATAGCCGAGCTAAACTTTGACTAATATTCTCCCCTCCCTTCCCAATAAGTGGAAAGTTCTGATAGGAGTGGGTACGACAATCGTACTACGGTGGGGGCTGAACCGGCGACCTTTCAGTTTTCAAACTAAAGAGGGCGTTAACCGTTGGGCTATTGAGGGTTTTTTTTATACAATGTGTTCCTCCCTTTTGTCCTCCGACATGGCGATCGGAGACTGTTCTAGGTCGGTACTTTAAATGGCGTTTTTTCCAAGTTTACATAACATTTTTTTTTCTTTAATTTTTTTTGGGCTATTGAGGGTTGAATCCTTACCTGCTGCGGAGGCTGCTGCGGCGGCTGCGCGCCCGGGATCAGCTCCACCTCGCTGTCGGGTTCCAGGGTCTCCAGTCTGGCGGGAGCGCTGGGGGACCCATCAGCTCGCTTGTGCTCTTGGCGGTAATACGCCTCTTCTGGATTATCCAAGTAATAGTCCAAGCTGGAAAAAAATTGCTATCTATATTCATCATCATCACCATCATAATCATAATCATCATCATCATCATCATCATCATCATCATCATCATCATCATCATCATTATCAGCCGATAGAGGTCTTGTAAAGACCTATCAATTTACAAAGATTGAGTACCTACTCAGTACTCGTAATTAGTAAGCAGTGATAGACTAGTGGTTAGGACTGTGGTCTTCTATTCGGGGGGTCGCAGGTTCGATCCCGGGTACGCACCTCTGACTTTTCATGTGCGATTAAGCAATTAAATATCACTTGCTTCAACAGTGAAGGAAAACATCGTGAGGAAACCTGCACATCTGAGAGTTCTGTATAATGTTCTCGAAAGTGTGTGAAGTCCGCCAATTTGCATTGGGCCAACGTGGTGGACTATGGCCTATAACCCTTCTCTGAGAGGAGACCTAGTGAGCCGATCATGGGTTACTGATGATGATGATGATGATTTATCATCATCACCACGTGACACTTTTTCGTGCGTGCAGCCGGTGTTCATCGATTTATAAGACGTTATCACGTCAAAATGTACACTTACGGGTTCAACTGTGAAGGGTGTTGGTAGAGGCGCTGAGGGGGTGCTGCACTCACTGCGCCTAAAGCCGCTATGATGTACTGGAATCGGGAAAATAACACTCTCTTAATTAACTAGACCATTTTGCGTTCCAGCGGCAATAAAATCTTGGGCGGTAACGCAGTGTAACGTTACACTGCTGCAGGGTTTCAGCTGGAGCTAAATCACAGACGAGTAATTAATACGATTACAGATTCATATAAGTACGAGCCAAGTTTTAAGCAGCGTTACTTTATTTGTAAAAAAAATACTTATGGTCGATTTCACTAACGTTGAGTGACGTTTATCCTCGGAATAAATTGGGCATTTCAGTCTGACAGTTTTTGTATTGAAAATATTGTCAAAATACCAAATTTACACTCGGATAAGACTTATTTTACGTTGGTGAAATCGGCCCTTAATGGGGAAGCTTAGGTATACAGTATACCTAGTAGTAGTTCTACCATAAAAATGGTTTATTAATTAATTAGTGATTTTTCTGAATTCATACAAAAAAATGGGTCTTTTTGATGTTTAAAGAAAAAGGTTCAAAAGAATTCTTATGTTAGAGGTGGCGATAGTAGACGTCATGCCGTAGACGTACTATTAAGTAGATTTAAGAAAATTTGCTAGTAGCTTTTTAGGGTTCCGTACCAAAATGGTAAAAATGGAACCCTTATGGTGAGACTTTCTCCGTCCGTCCGTCCGTCCGACCGTCCGTCCGTCTGTCACAACTCACAGTCGATTATTTCAGTAACTATTAAAGCTATCGATATGTTTGGCATAGTTGTGTATCATAGTGGCCCAACATCATTGAAATAAAGAAAAATCGAAAATTATTTTTAGTTTTATTAAAAAAGGGGGAAAATCGGGGGTTTGAAATTTCAAAGTAAAATAACTATACCGAGTGGGGTATGATATGAAAGGCCTTTACTTGTGCATTCTAAAACAGTTTTTTATTTATTTCTATATATATAATACTTTTTGATTAATCGGCCAAAATGTCGAAAAAAATACCGTTCCCCTCCCCCCCCCCCCCCCTTATCTCCGAAGTTTACCAATCGAAAAATCTGAATTAATTATGGTCAATAGAGGTTTATGTATATTTTACAGGAAAAATAAAATCAACGCGAAAATTATTTTAGTTTAATTAAAAAAGGAAGAAAATCAGGGCTTTGAAATTTCAAAGTAAGATGAGTATACTGAGTGGGGTATCACATAAAAGGCCTTTACTTGTGCATGCTAAAATAGTTTTTTATTTATTTCTATATATAATAGTTTTTGAGTAATCGGCCAAAATGTCGAAAAAAATTCCGTTCCCCCCCCCTTATCTCCGAAGTTTACCAATAGAAAAATCTAATAATTATGGTCAATAAAGGTTTATGTATATTTTACAGGAAAAATAAAACCAACGCTCTAACTGGCATAGTTTTTTTTTTATATTAACAATAAACCTCTACAAACAAAGTTAACGATAAATAAGCAAATTAATATAATATTATCGTTTTACTTTTACTTTTGGAGTACGGAACCCTCGGTGCGCGCGTCCGACTCGCACTTGGCCGGCTTTTTTTTGTGCTCTTGTAGATTTTTAACCGACTTCAAAAAAGGAGGAGGTTATAAATTCGTCGGAATCTTTTTTTATGGATGCCCACCGATTACTCGAAGACGCCTGAACCGGTGGTCTCATATAAATTTTATCGAAAGCGGTCATTTTTAAAATATCAACAATAAATTATATACTTTGTATAGTGGCGCGCGAGTTTGAAGTCGGTTTTTTAAAAAGAATTTTACTATGTGTTAACCCTACAATGTTCAGAGTTACGCAACGCTGATAACAAGTAGGCCACTGTGTCTGTACCATCCCAGCAGATTTGACCTGATTGTCATTCTACAGACACGAGCGCAATCCTTCGCCGCGGCCGGAGAGGCCGTACACCGGAAAATGGGTTACGACCACCGACATTTACGATAAAGATTTCATATTAACAGGGCGTCTGTCAACACTTTATAGTGGGACCAACGACGACGGGTCGCAGCAGCTGCCTGGATTCAAGTGGTTCGCATGTGCAACTCCTTAGAATAGAATAGAATAGAAATGTTTTTTATACAAATAAACTTTTTTACAAGTGCTTTTGAATCGTCGATGAGTCTACCACTGGTTCGGAATGCCGTTCCTGCCGAGAAGAACCAGCAAGAAACTCGGCAGTTGCTCTTTTCAAAACAAGTTTACAATTCAATAGATACTATGCTATGTATGCAGTGTTTCCACAGTGAGTTCCACAAAAGCATACCTAATTATAATTCAACACATTTTAAGACGGGCACACAGAAAGTAGCCCCATTCCCGCCGGTGGAACCCGTTCACGAGCATGACGCATGACCCAGCTATTGCTTCGCTCAACCATATTTGAAGCGACGATGACGACGAAGCATAGTCGCTTATTTGCTGCAACGATGAAAAAATAGTTTTCGTGCCGATTCCACCAACGTCGAGTGACGTCTAAATTCTGACAGTATTTGTATTAAAAGTCTCAAATCGGCCAAGCTCTCGGACTTATTTTATGTCGGTGTAATCGGCCTTTGGTGTGGAAAAAAATCTGTGCAAACTACATTAGTTAAGAAGTAAACCCGCCTTTTTATCAAAAATTAGTTTTGAAAATTTTGACAGATTTTTTAGATTTTAAACCTGTTGTCAGATTTTTGAAACCAGAGATTTTTGAGATGAAACAGTCTTGAACCAAACGAGCGAAATGTTCCTCGCAATGTGTTCTGTTGCGTTACAGCAATGGTTGCAGTGCAACAGCGTGTTCTTGCAGAGAGACCGGTGAAGGAATAAAGAAACACAGACTGCAGTGTCTAATGGTAGTGGCATATATTACATATTTACAAAGGTCTTTTATACTAATTAAAATTATAAGTAAAAGGTGGGAGAGATATTATGTACGTGCGAAATTTGCTGATTAATATTATTATAAGTTGTTGAAATAAATTACAAGGTAATTATCGCGGAATTAAAATATGCTATGAGGTGCTCTATGGTCACGTCTCGTACGCGCCATATGTTCCTTATAGCAGGCTCAAAGCTCTGAGTTTTTTCAATTCCCTATTAGGCTAAATCGCAGACTCATTCAACGCTATCCTGCCATTCAAATCGGTGCTCTAGTATCTTTATCAGATGATTAATTGGCAGCGATCAATTAACATTGGCATTCAACCCCAAGTTAAGCGTGCGTGATGTAAGGAATACATTTACACATATCAATGGTAATTTTGTTTGTTTGTGGATATTTATAATTCCGATGATGACAACCGATTACATGGGTTTCTTGTAACTATTTATCTAGCTAGGTGTGGCGCTACATAGGTTTTATAAGCTGGGATCTTTTTAATATTTTTGTCGTAAATCTTCTTGGGATTTGGCTAATGTGGTACTCTTAACTAGGTACCTTGAAACTGCGTAATAGATTTATTAGATAGAACTCGTCTCTTTTAATAGGTACATATTACTCATAAATTAACAAAAAGATACCGAATTGAGAACTTCCTCCTTTTTTGGAAGTCGGTTAAAAATCATTAAAATTGCTTTGACTTATTTTTGAAAAATCTAGGAGCAATCTCATGTAGGAGCAAGTGTTGTTCCTATGGACGCTTGTACCTCTGGACACTATTGATTCCGTCGAAACTAGCAACCCTAAAATTCTAATTTGAACGCGAATTGTCAATTATAATCGAAAATGTAACATGTAAGGATAACATTTATAAAAAGAGAAAATAAATCGGTCCAAAAACAAGCTTATTTTGTTTTTGGTACATTCAGCGTATAACAGTTGCAATAAATTGCAATGTTCAGTGCGATGGCCACCTTATGGCCACAGATGCTCATTATAATCATCACATTCCCATGATTCCCGCCGTCGTTACACCATAGTCTCACTAAGCTGTCTCCTACGTAGAATGTATGCACATTAATTTGTTTACATTAAAACCGGTTGATGATGGAATGATGTGGTACAAGAATCACAATAAAAAAGAAAAGTTTGACATTCCGCATGTCATTTCTTACTATGCTTCAGCTTTTTAAATTTTGTGTGTCATCATCATCATCGTTAGCAGCCCATCAACGGCTCACTATTGAGCGCAGATCTCCTCTCAGAGAAGGGTTAAAAGTTAATAATGGCCCAATGCAGATTGGCAGAATTCACACACGTTTGTGAACTTTATGGAGAACTCTAAGGCATGCAGGTTTCCTCACGACGTTTTCCTTCACCGTTGAAGCTTAACCGTATTTACTTACTAATTAAGAACAATGGAATCAAATTTTTGCACGCCATTACAGTGGCTTACAAGAAACAGTGATAGCCTAGGCAATAGTGGTTAGTACTGCATGCTCCTATTCGGGGGGTCGCAGGTTCGATCCCGGGCACGCACCTCTGGCTTTTCTAAGTTATGTGCGTTTAAGAAATTAAATATCACTAGTTTCAACGGTGAAGGAAAACATGGAAACCTGCACACCTGAGAGTTTTTCATAATGTTCTCAAAGGTGTGTGAAGTCTGCCGATTCCCATTGGGCCAGCGTGGTGGACTATGGCCTAATAACCCTTCTCTGAGAGGAGACCTGCGCTCGGTGAGCCGTTAATGGCTTTCTAATGATGATGACAATTGCTTACTGTAAACTCGAACGACTTTTTATATAACAAGCGATTTTATTATCATTCTTAGGATTTTCCTTAAAAACAAAGAGTCCTTATGTGATTTCTAAAAAATCGTAAACAAGGACGATGTAACAAGACAAACACCTTTTCGTTATTTTCCGGCTCAAACGATATATATTTCTAACCGACTTCAGAAAAGGAGGAGGTTCTCAATTCATCGGAATCTTTTTTTTTATTTATGTTGACCGATTACTCGAAGACGCCTGACATATTTGGAAAATTATTTTTTTGTTTCAAAGGGTTATACTTCTCAGGTGAAATGTTATCGAAATCGGTCAAGCGATTTTTAAGATATCAACAATAAATTATATCCCACCAAAAACATTTTCATGTAAAACCAATGGTTCGCACTGTCAAAAAGATATAAGATCTCATGTAGAGCCAATAGCTTCTAACTCTTCACGTCCTAAATCTACAAGCCCTAACTTCACAAACTATACACGTTATTCAAAATACGTGACTTTGAAAACTTTTAAAATATGCGGAAGTCTCATTTGTATGAGACTTCCGTCCCCTACTTTAAGGGTAGGGACTTGGGGGAAAAGTTTTAAATTTTATATTTTTTTTGTTGTTTGTGTACTAATACTAGCTTAAATACCAAATTGCAGCTTTCTAGGACTTCGGGAAGTACCCTAAGAATTTTCGATCAGTGAGTGAGTCAGTGACGAAATCGGGGTTTTTTAGATATCAATAAAATCTAAAGTATAAGAGCTATACAATTGGAACTTTATATGTTTTATAAAGTAACTATTGACATCATACCCTGAGAATTTTGTTTATCTGGTTTAATCCAAACCCAAGTTATGAGTGTTCAAAAAAACGACGAAGCGCTTCGAGAAAAGGTAGGTAGTGCCCTTACGCTTCGCTTGGCTCGTCGTGGCGGGAACACTCCCGTGTCCCCAGATACTTTGTAATGGCGCGGGCGTTTGAAGTCGGTTTTTTAAAAATAATTTTTATATGTTTAGATTATACCAAGACAATAGAAACTAAACAACAGTACGGAAGGTTCCTCCTTCCGTAGTGAGCCGAGGATTCATAATTATTGTAATACGTAACTATGATAAAGCGACGCTAAAGTCGAATATGCATGCAAAATAATGATTTGCTAGACGGAAGATATAAGTATGACGTTAGACGGTCATCAGCTTTCTACAGTTTGATTGACTTCGATTGGGAATTACTCCCGACTCCCGAGTCCCGACAATGTACAATCAATGGCCGGTCTACGCTCCATCATCACACATCAGACCCTCGTCACTATGTGTAAACCAACTCTTCATCCACTCCTCACAGACAGACAGACAGACACACAGACAAACAAAGTGAAAAAACAAAATTAAGTGGCACTCGGGGACTGCCGCGGTAAAGCTATTGCATAGCATTTTTTATCAACTTATGCAATTATAATGTTTATGCAATATTTTTTTTTGCATTATAATATTTATGCAATTCTTTTTGCATAATAAAAATTATGAAAAAAAATAATAAAAAAACAAACAAACAAGAAAAGCGCACTGTCACTACTTCGCGAGTGAGATTCGAACCTGCGATATTATACACCATACGGTAAAGAAAGCGGCCGCTCGACCACTGCGCCAAACAGAGCAAGTAGCTCTGTGTCTTCTTCTTCTTCTTTATCAACCGATAGACGTCCACTGCTGGACAAAGGTCTCTTGCATGGACTTCCACAGGCCTCGGTCTTGCGCCGCCTGAATCCAGCGGCTCCCTGCGACTCGTTTGATGTCGTCGGTCCACCTGGTGGGGGGTCTGCCTACACTGCGCTTCCCGGTGCGGGGTCGCCACTCCAGCACCTTGGGACCCCAACGACCATCAGCTCTTCGAACTATGTGCCCCGCCCATTTCCACTTCAGTATCGCGACTCGCTTAGCTATGTCGGTGACTCTGGTTCTCCTACGGATCTCCTCATTTCTGATTCGATCCCGCAGGGACACTCCGAGCATAGCTCTCTCCATCGCCCGCTGAGCGGTCCTGAGCCTACTTATGAGGCCCTGTCTGTGTCTGTGTCTGTGAACCTCTAAAATGTTGAACGCTTACTGAACGACGGTGTTACGTTTATTTTCGTTACGGAATTTCTTGATTCGGTCGCCGCGCTCAAACTGTTTGTCCTAGTTCAAAGCCCGCGATAAAAGCTATGCAATAGCTTAAAAACTTATAACATCCCTCTAATAACTGTGTCGGAGGTGTCGTGGGATAGTTTACGCGTACTCTAAAAGCAACGATCGCCGGAAGGACGGTCCGATGGGTGCATTAGCATGTATCTCTGATAGGGACCTTAACCCACTTGTTCCGTGGCTCGTGAACGTGCACATGGGTGACATAACGGCTGACTTCGCGCTGCAAGATATTGTATGGCAGCGAAGGCGTGACTAAAATAAGGTGCGGACATCGTCACATTTAGTGTAAAGCCTATGGAGAATAATTATGATGTGTGGAAATAAATCTAACACCTAGATGAAAACGTAGGCAACTCAAAAAAGGTGTTTCATAGTCGAATAAAAAAGTATCTTACTTAATTTTATTTTATGTCATAAATAATTGACCGAGCGAAGCGAGGTCTCTGAGTCTACTAGAGTGAATTTGCACTTGTCCGTCCGTCCGTCTGTCCGTCCGTCCGTCCGTCTGTCAGAGCCTTATAACTTTTGAATTGCTGAACGTTTAATTACTTCAAATTTAGATATAATATGTAAACTGATGGCCTTCAGCCGAATATTGCATAAAAAATTATAAAAACCTTTATTTCAGGGGGGCTCTCATAGAAGTGAATGCGAAGTAAAAAAAAAATTATCACGTAACATAAATTGTTACATATCATTTTAAATATAATTTCAAATCGAGTACAAAATTTTTTTTTTTTAATTTTTCCCTTAAAATTGACGAAATGGGGGGCTTCCAAAGTGGAGATTTAATACGCTCCCTTGAAGACGCTCTCTGGCAGAATCTGATATATATTTTCAAGCTGATTTTATTTTTTATTTCACTTGTATCCTGTACTTGAACAACAAATACTAAAATTATATGAATATTATAAAGAAACGAGATTATTTAATTTTTAATGGGCATCAGTAATTCATATAGCATCAACATAGCTTCACAATAATGCTAATAGATGGCGCAGTCATTAACTATTCCATGGAACTAGGAGTTAAGACTATCCCAAAAACAGTTTTGCGTCGACCATTATTATTTAGTCACATAAAATAATAACTTATTATTCAATTAAAATTATTGTTATTTAGTTAAATATCAAACTTCAATAAACTATTAATTACTTACTGCATTTTGTATATTTTCTATTCGCCTCCATAGATGACGATTTGTACAGATGCCCGTAACCCGTTTTCACTCGTTAGTACTTATTAATTCAATGTTTTCACTAACGTTGCCAAACCTTTACCACAGAATATATAATAGTACTACGTACAGAAGTTTCACTCCTTTGATGTTGACTACTTGCCGGCAAAGACCTTACACTTACTTAGTAAGTGTAAGGTCTTTGCTTGCCGGCGCTTTAATAGCCTACATATTTTTTATTAAATAGATAAATCACGCACGCAAGCTAAATTAGACTTTATAGCTCGGCGCGAGGATCCATATTGCTTTGGATCTTTTCGCCTACCTACGTCACGGACAACGTTGCGTGGTTGCCTGGGGCTGTCAACAAAGAGTAAAAAAATCAGTAGGTATAACTTTTAATTATTTATTTATTTTACATCAGCTGTTTAACTTTAATATAATGTCTTTAAAGATTGTTTCTGTCTTTAAAATAACGATTGTTAAATTTAAGGGTTGAAAAAACTCTAAGGCAAACATATAATTTTAGTAAATATTGGGAGGGAAAACATGGACACAGATTCATAAAATTAATATTAGTTTATAAGCAACGTAAAAAAGGATAAATTAGAATCCTTTTCTTTGCTGATTAAGCATCCATCCACACAACAATTACAGTAGCAACGACTTTATGCCATTATTTCATTAGATAGATACCCATTTTAATGTTTACAACTATTTTTATTACTACAAATGTACTAAACACTAAACGTAAACTATTTAAAATAATATTTAGGAAAAACTATTTACGTAAGCAATGTTAAATTCAGTAGTACGTCACTCGCCTAGAGCGCGCTAGCCCCGACAGCGGAGGCAAGCCGGGAGTGCGCGTGATTGTAGGTATTTAAAACGCGTAAGTACCAAGAGTGACACAGGCCTGCCTTTACGGGCTACCTATGATAAGTTAGGTGATGATTTCTGTCAACTTCTTTATCACGATCCTGTACGGGACACCTAAAAGGACATTGGGACGGATGTTAGGACTTAGGATTGTATTTAGGAGCTACCTACGTAAAGAGACTCCTACTTAGGGGATGATTTAGGTATGTTGGTGAAAACGGGCATAATAATAATGTCAGGTTTGGTCGTCATGTATCGATTGAATGAATCATGGGATACCGTTACCGCGAGGTCTCAGTTCGGGGCGAACCACTAGTGTTGCGAAATGTGACCTAAAAAAAACTTTAGGGAAAGTGGAAAAAATGATCATGATCAGTATAGCTACAGTTAATTTTCTTTAAAAAATGAATATCCTAAAGTTCTTCTCCAAATACAATTTTTCATAAGAATACCTACTTTATTTGAAGCTAGCAAGAAGCTTCCACTATTAACTTGAATGTCTCGTAACGTCAATATGTTTTGGACAAAGACATACCTACGTATAACTTGGGGTCAAGGAAACCTTAAATAGCATAAAAAAGCCGTTATACTCTAATCTCGCTCGCACTCAGTATTCCACGTACAAACAACAAAATACGAATTATAATCTAGAATTAGGTTCAAAGACATTTTGTGCTTTTTTTATTTGGATATAGCCTTGCACTTGGCGACAATGAATGATGGAAAGCACTTATGCGGTCTAGGTTGAACCGCGCTTGCCTAGAAGATGCCTATTCACTCTTGTCAAATTATTTATGGTAGGAAACAAGGATCGCTTCAGAAACCTTAAATTATATTATTATTATTTTTTTAATATATAATTTCCAAAAAACACGATTTACCAAAATAATAAAATAACCGAGCAAAGCTCGGTCACCCAGATATTTGAACATTTACATACGCAAATTTTCAGCTCAATCGGAAACCGGGAAGTGGTTCTAATTCATCTTGCAAGATTTGACCTAAACACATTGCAAGTATAATTAAAGCTTGTAAAAAAGTTAATTCCGCCCGTACTTTCGCACCAGGGGTAATGTTTTTTTAGTTGTGTTTAACTATGTATATTTGTACCGTGTAATAATTCCACAATAGGTTTCTCGCTTCCATAATTGTAGTAAGGAGGTAGTGCTTGGTAATCTATGCACCGGACTGGAACCGTGTTGTGACGTCACAATGGTCGGGCAACAAGATAATGTAAACATGTAAACGCATAGTACTCCAACTTCTTCCTGGCGTAATACATAATTGTAGAGATTGCTACGGGAGACGCGCGTCGGTGCATTACAAACGACCTCTTTAAGTATTTGAAATCCGTAATGACAGGCGACGTATACCTACTTAAGTATGACTTAGGACATACTACAGTTTTGTGTGGTGGAAAATTGACGGGAAATGTGGCAATTTTCCAACGAAGCTACGTGTACACCATTATCTTTTCAATTATTTTCTTTAAAAGTAAAGACAATTTTAAATTTCTTGATCTTGATCCTCGACCATACACGGCTGGGCTTTTAACTTTATCCATCGATGCTTAATACTTTCTTCATCGATGACATGTACCACAAAGATCGGATTTAGATATGTACTAGTATATAGTAATATGTTCTTTTATATACCTATATAAAATAACATATTATTCTGACTTGACTGCTGATGAGTAGATATATATGTATATCTACTGAGGTTCAGGTCATCACAGTTATCATCATCATCATCATAATCAGCAACCCATAAACGGTCCACTACGGAGCACAGGTCTCCTCTCAGTGAAGGGTACCATAGTCCACCACGCTGGTCCAATGCAAATTGGCAGACTTCACACACCTTTGAGAACACTATGGAGAACTGCGAGTTTTCCACAATGTTCTGTCATGAGTGCAGGTTTCACGATGTGTTCCTTCATCGTTGAAGCATATTGTGATATTTAATCGCCTAAAAACGCACACAACTAGTTATCCGAAAAAGTTAGAATAAAACCAGCGAGCCCGGGATAAAACCAGCAAGCCCCAGAACTGGATACCACAATCTTAGCCTCTAGGCAGCCACTGCCTATTTATTTAATTTTTCAAAATCACAGAAATGAGTTATCGACTGAGTCGACGTAGTTATCGAGTTAGTCCACTTGAAAACGATTTAAAACACAAACAATATACAGTACCTATTCCTTTCATGGTGTTTTCTTCATTTTGTTAATATCCCTTCTATGCGAAAGTGGAATCTGTCAATTTCAACTCCCAACCATGGTATTCTCTAAAATTGATTGCATCAATGTAAAAGTTCGCGATGATTTCTGATGGGCTGGTGCTCTTCTGCTATTGGTTAAAATGCACGATGCAGCAAGAAAACCATAAATTCAGCCAATCAGAGGACGTTGTGATCCTTACACTGATGCAATTCATTTTAGAGAATACCCTAACTGATAGTTGGTCTTATTGCTTACTGTACAATATTATTGTTGTATGTCGGCGTAAGGTAACTTTTTGCTGGGCTAAAGAATTTCTGATCGGGACTGATATAATATATATATTACATATATAAAAGAAAGTGGTGTTAGTTACACTATTTATAACTCAAGAACAGATGAACCGATTTGGCTCAAAATTGGTGGAGAGGTAGCTTAGAACCAGGAGACGGACATAGGATACTTTTTATCCCGTTCGACCGCGTTTCCGTCAAGTCAATATAAAACCTGATATAACAAAAACGCATCTGACATGGAATAAAAAAACGAAAATGACAGTGGAAGAACAAAACGTAAATGACAGCTAAACGTAATTTTGTATTTGGTTAATTATGGTAAAAACAATTATAAAAATTATAGTTTAACGTAATTGATAGATAATATCATCAGTAATATGTTTTCTCTTTGAATCATCATTAACAATGCCGCGAGCAAGACGATCAAATGTTTCCTGCTACAAAGCTACGGATTGACGTGATTTATTGGATAGGTATAGTTGAGAACCTGGAGGGTGACAAAGATTTCCCGCGGGATGTTATGAACTAAATCCACGCAGACGAAGTCGCGGGCATCAGCTAGTTTAATATAAAAAATTCTGTTGAAACAACCGACTTCAAACTCCCGCTTTACTACATTACACACACACACTATACAAAGTACATAATTTATTGTTGATATTTTAAAAACCCCTCGACAGATTTCGATAAAATTTCCTATGTGGGACCACCTGGGAAGTACACCCTTTCAAACAATAAAAGAATTTCCCAAATCAGTTCAGGCATCTTCGAATAATCGGTGGACATACATAAAAAAAATATTCCGACGAATTGATAACCTCCTCCTTTTTGAAGTCGGTTAAAAATTGATCAAACTTTATTATGTTCTTGTTAAAAAGCGCTGTTTAACACTTCGGCCTCCTTTTTGGAGGTCTGAGGTTCAATCCCAGGCTTTTCTTGGTTTTTCAGAGTTTTGTAAGTTTTAGGCAGTTCAATATCGCATGCTTTATTGTTGAATGAAAACATCGTGTGGACACCTGCATGCATGAAAGTTCATAGTGCATAGTGTTCCCAAAGGTGTGTGAAGTCTGACAATCCACACTTGACCAGCAGCGTGGTGGACTATGGCCTAAACGCATCTCATTCGAGAGGAGACTTTTGCCCAGTTGTGGACCGTTGTGACGTTCATTTCAAGTTTAAAAAAATGAAAAATAGGAAATAAAATATAATATTAGAAATTAAATTTTGATAGGTATTTCTTATTAAAAAGTTGATAAATTATTTCATTTTATTAATTAATGAATCCTTCATAATAAAATAAAATAAATTAATGAAACAAAACCAAAATTTCGAATTTTAAAAATTCTAAAAAATTTATTTTTTTGTTGCACAAAAGATTTTTTCAACTTATTAAATTTCGGTTTTATTAAATTAAAATTATGATCATCATATCAGGTATACTTTATATTTTTTTAATTTACTTAAACAGCAATGATCATTGATTAGTGAATATTATAGTAATTTTTATACTTATTATAAAAAAGAGAAATGTATAACTCACAATAATTAAGCCCGCCATGTTTTCCACTCACGTGAACACGCGCGCGCACCGCTCGGAAAATGCACTTGTCCTGCGCGACTACGCTTTATATGAAGCCGAGTGTGTTCGCAGGGTTGCTGACACGCTTAGCTATGGTTTTTCCTAATACGCCTCTTTTTAAATGATAAAAACAAGTGTAAATTGAAAATTTAAAACACCCCCGACATGCAAATCTATGGCTGTCGAAGTTATCAATTAATTGTCATCTGGCACGCGTGAAGCACATTAATCGAGTAATCATACGCCAAAAGTGCCTTACATCATTTTGGAAAAGAGCTGATACTCTTACACTGCTGGACCGATATTTACCAAACATAAGCTAAGAAGCAAGGAAACTTGCTTTCAAATGAAAAAAAACCGCATCGAAATCGATCCATCCGTTTGAGAGCTACGATGCCACAGATAGACATACACACACATACAGACAGACAGACAGACATTAACGTCAAATTTATAACACCCCTCTCTGCGTCGAGGGTTAAAAAATAATAATAGTTGTATTCAAATTCAAACTCAAATTTGAATTGAAAATTATTTTTTAATGTAGGCCTACCTGTGGCTTTTATGACTATTCAAGATTCTACCACCGGTACGGAAAGCAGATTCTGCTGAGAAGAACTGGAAGAAGAAACTCAACAGTTGCTCTTTTCAAAACAAAATGTTACATAATCATTATGCTACCTATTAACTAGTGAGTTATTAGTAATGACTATGGTAATGACTTATCTTGAGGCCATCGGGATGCAGAGCCGATTGCTCCTTTGCTTTGTCATTAAGTTACGCCCTATACTTACTTATTTAACATCCCTTGCAACTTGAAAAGGGCTAACTTGGCAGGCGTAAGGCTGTTTGATTGTGTACATAGCTGCAGCCAAAGACTCGGACCAGACAAAAGATTTAGAAATTTTAAATTCCCAAATTGCTTCTGTTGGCAATCAAACCCAGATCCTCTTACCCAGCGCTTACCACTGCGCCAGGGCAGACAATAGAATAGAATAGAATAGAAATATTTTTTATTCAAATAAATTTTTTACAAGTGCTTTTGAATCGTCTGACTCTACCACTGGTTCGGAATGCCCTTCCTGCCGAGAAGAACCAGCAAGAAACTCGGCAATCGTCATTCTTGTCCAACCGAGCAGGGCAAAAAAAATAGCAAGCCATGTCTACTATCAAAGGTCGGAGGACAAATAGAGGACACCCAAAAAAATAATCGTACCATCTTTAGACTGTATCGTCACAATTGCTATCAGGTGTGATTGCAGTCAAGGGCTATGTACAAACTGAAGAATTTCCTATCAAACCTTGTCTATTCCACGCAGATAATATACTCAATACATCATCTGACGGAAGAAACACCATGTGATTACAATATTTGGCTCAATTCCAGATAATTGCACTTAGACAAAAGAATCAATCGGAAATAAAGGGTTCTAATAAAAATATCTATTGCTTTGTAGTTTTATACCTATCAGTTACAGTACTGACTATACCTACTTATGGTTGTCTAGATAAATTGATATTTATCTCTAGTGTAGTGATAGTAGTGTAGTGTACAATATAGTGATCCACACATACATTACAGTGATCAAAACGCCAAAATCTGTTGGTTTGTCCTTTAATCACGCCGCAAAAGAGCTACAGGTCGACGTGATTTTTGCATGGGTATAGTTGAGGACCTGGAGAGTGACATAGGCTACTTTTTATTCTGGAAAATCAAAGATTTCTCGAGGGATTTAAAAAACTAAATCCACGCTGATGAAGTCGCGGGAATCAGCTAGTCCATAATAATATCCTTACTAATGCGAAATATTTGTTTGTTGGTTTTTCCTTCAATTACGCAGCTATGGACTAACGTGTTTTTTTTGCATAGATAGTTGAAGTCTTGGAGAGTGACATAGTCTGCAAACAGAGGGTTCCCTCAGGATTTAAAAAAATAACTCCACGCGGACGAAGTCGCTGGCAAAAGCTAGTTAGTATTTTAATCCTGCCACATTACCGACAAAATAAATTGTATATACTACTTTTTAAGCTTTTGACCGCACAGCGTTTATCTTTACCTGGAAAGTATACGTTTGATGTTTTCCTCGAATATAATTTGTCAACTCATACTTTACCGCCCGTCGTCGGTCAAATGACGTCATATAAAATATTCCCTAACCTATAGATATATGACTCAATATGACATATTATAGGCATGTTGTTTATTTTGCATATTTCCTTATGTCATACGGAATCTTATTATGGGGTAAAGCAGCCGATATTGGAAAAATTTTTGTATTGCAGAAGAGAATATTTGTCAGACAAAACATTGTGAATTACAAAAAAAAGGGTGATTTACATGATAGGCAAGGAAATCCAAACAGGCTCGTGATTCCTCGATGTCGCCTCAAGAGGGTCCGAAAGACATTTGTGGGAATGGGCGTGACGTTTTATAATAAAATTCCACAGTCGATCTTAGACTTGCCTTTACACAAGTTTAAGAAATCAGTTAAAACTAATCTCATGAAAAAGGCATATTATGCAATTGAAGACTATTTAGATGATAAAAAAGCGTGGACATAATTCGTTCCAGCGATTCATGAGACAGTAGGTGGTAATTTAACTGTATAACTATTCTATTGAATGTAAACTTATTTTGAAAAGAGCAACTGCCGAGTTTCTTGCTGGTTCTTCTCGGCAGGAACGGCATTCCAAATCAGTGGTAGACTCATCGACGATTCATAAGCACTTGTAAAAAAGTTTATTTGAATAAAAAACATTTCTATTCTATTCTATTCTATTCTATTCTATTCTATTCTATTCTATTCTATTCTATTCTATTCTATTCTTATTGTGAACATTAATTAAACTTGTACAAAACTAATTCAGATTTATAGAAATGAGGAGATCCGCAGGAGAATCAGAGCTCATCAGGTTGCAAAGCTGAAGTGGCAATGGGCGGGGCACATGTTTCAAAATATCATCATCATCAACTCATTAACGTCTCACTACTGAGCGCAAGTATCCTCTGATCCTCTCAGAGAATGGTTGTAGCCCAATAGTCTACCACGCTGGCCCAATGCGGATTGGCGGACTTCACACAGCTTCGAGAACATTATGAAGAACTCTCAGATGTGCAGATTTCCTCACGATGTTTTCCTTCATCGTTGAAGCATGTGATATTTAATTGCTTAAACGCACTTGATTCAGATTAGTCAGAGGTGCGTACCCGGGATCGAACCTGCGACCCCCCGAATAGGAGACCACAGTCCTAATCACTAGGCTATTACCAGTACAGATACACGTCAAACTTATAAACAGAGAGTTCCCGCCGTCCCGCGGGATTTTCGGCCTCACTCAAAGCGGTGAAGTCACCTGTAATAGCTAGTAATGAACAAGGAGGTACCTTGAGGTTTCTTCGCGATGTTTTCCTTCACCGTTGAAGCTTGTGATATTTAATTGCTTAAGCGCACACAACTCTGAAAAGTCAGAGGTCTCGGAATCGATCCCTACAACCCTCCGAACAGGAAACCGCAGTCCCAACTACTCGGCTTTTTCTGCACTCTCAAAATACATTTACCTATATATTTTTAGTTTATCCATGCTGTACAGGACAAGTATTCCCCTCCCTCCTCCAAATAAGAGTAGAACTTGTTTAAGGAATGATTATGGTTGGTAAGGAATGGTTACAATATAGTACAACTGCAGTTGGGGATTGGCAGTTGAAACGCTTAGGCTATTTAGGCTATAAGCACCTATAAGTTTATGATATAATTCCCAAAAAAACCCAGATTATCCCTCAAAGAAATTCCGAGCATAGCTCTCTCCATAAAGAAACGAAATAATTCGCCAAAGAACTAGTCACCGAAGTAGCCCTCCAGGCTAGCACGTTGAAGTTGCAGTGGGCGCCGGTCACATTAGTCGGAGGACCGATGGCCGCTGGAGTCATACGGTCGTCGAGTGGAGACTGCATCTCGGCAAATAGAGTATAGCGCCCCTCCGGCTAGATGGAGCGATGACATTCGGAAAGTGGCAAGCATCGATTTTGAAGCCTCAGCAGCCCAACTGGTAAAGGTGCGGATTGAAAACTGAAAGGTCGCAGGTTCGAACTCCACAGATACGAAAGGTCGAGGATGGGCAATGTTGGCGCTACTTCAAATAAGATTATATCCAACAGTGGATGCAATATGGCTGGATGATGATGATCCCACATTATTACTATTTAGGGCCGTAGGACCAGTTCATCATTCATATAATAAATAAATAAATATAAATAAATATGATTCACTTTAAGATTGTTTCGATAAAGTCATAAGATTACAATGTTTCCGATAAAAAACACGCATAAAAGATGTATTTACAAATGTTAATTTAAGGTATGTACACGTGGTATCATAATTAATATGCCAACCCATTTTCTAGACTAAGACGTACCACCTACGCGTTTTACAAACAACTTGATTATTAGGTGTTATTCATAATAATGGAATTTATATTTCACTAGCTGATGGCCGCGACTTCGTCCGCGTGGATTTGGTTTTTAAAATCCCGCGCGAACTCATTGATTTTCCAGGATTGTCATCCTCCAGGTTCTCAGCTATACCTATATAAAAAATCACGTCAATCCGTAGCTTTGTTGCAGCGTGATTGACGGACAAACCAACAAACAAATACACTATTTATAATATGTATTCTTAAGGAAGAATTAATATTACGATAGTAAAGTCAATCTAATTAAATTTTAGAACACAAAAGCTACTATTGTGACTTAAATATGATACTTAGATATATTCTCTCAGGCACTTTTTTGTAGAAAATAATAAGTTCTTTAATCATGTAGTACATATAATATTTATGTATCATCAATAGTTTTCTCAGCACACGCCAAATAATGCATTTTATAGGCAAAATTTTGCTACTTTGGGTTACATTATTGCAATTTTCTTAAGGATTGTAATTTTTTTTAAAATAAATTATAGCAGTTACTTCCTGATAATTTAGCTATCTATTGGTGAAAAAATGGTTAAAATCGGTCCAGTAGTTAAAGGCTCTTCATTCGGTACAAACAAACAAAAAAAATCTTTCCTCTTTATAATATTAAGTATAGACTAGGTAGATTTTGCGCGTAATTACGCAAAAGATTTTTAGAAATCTCACATTTCCCGCATTTTAGGAATCCCGTATCCCGGGATGAAAGTATCCTTTGTCACTCCCTAGGACTGTAACTGTATGTAAGCAAATAGGAAATACAAATGTACTTTACTATTTGCAACGTAATTGAAGAACCAACGCGAAGGAGAAAACGCGCACACAAAAGGGTAGGTATTTTTTTTCGAAAATACCTCGCCAAATATTGAATTAGTAGTCAGTACTAGCTGAATCATTGAAAAATACACAACTTCTTCCTGCTAAGTGCAAGGCAGTTCTCACAAACATGTCTCACTTGAAGTGACACTTGCACTGGCGCGATTCTCTAACAGGCAAAGGCATAAAAACTGTAACATGACTACGGAAAATTGGATGTAACAGCTGTCGTAATGATTTTATTCGTATGAAATGTAGCCTATGTCAACCGGACCGTTATAACGAACCGATTGACACCTCATTCATCAAAATCGGCTTAGGAGTTTAGGCGCTACGGCGGAACATTCGTAAATAGTCACGTAAACTGTTAAATTCATGACCCTTCATTTTGGATTGCCGTAGCCGGATAAAAATGATTGCTGCAGTGAGACGATTGCAATCGCCCCTGACTGACCGATACTCACTCTTCTTCTTCTTCTTCATCAACCGATAGACGTCGACTGCTGGATAAAGGTCTCTTGCATGGACTTCCACAGGCCTCGGTCTTGCGCCGGTGCGGGGTCGCCACTCCCGCACCTTGGGACCCCAACGACCATCAGCTCTTCGAACTATGTGCCCCGCCCATTTCCACTTTAGTTTCGCGACTCGCTGAGCTATATCGGTGATTCCTGATTCGATCCCGCAGGGAAACTCCGAGCATAGCTCTTTCCATCGCCCGCTGAGCGGTCCTGAGCCTACTTATGAGGCTCTTAGTTAGTTAGCGACCATGTCTCGGATCCGTAAGTCATCACTGGCAACACGCACTGTTCGAAGACTTTAGTCTTCAGGCACTGAGGGGTTTTGGACGAGAAGACATCTCGGACCTTCCCGAACGCTGCCCAGCCGAGTTGGATTCGGCGGTTGATCTCTTTTTCGAAATTGGACCTACCTAGCTGGACTGTGTGTGCCACTCACACTCACTGTCACTCACACTCACAGTCGCTGGACTGTGTGTAATACTCACTCGCTATTGGCTAAATAATAAATTCATGACTCTTCATTTTGGATTGCCGTAGCTGGATAAAATGATTGCTACAGTGAGACGATTGCAATGGCCTCTGACTGACCGATACTCACTCGCTATTGGCTAAATAATAAATTCATGATTCTTCATTTTGGATTGCCGTAGCTGGATAAAAATGATTGCTACAGTGAGACGATTGCAATGGCCTCTGACTGACCGATACTCACTCGCTATTGGCTAAATAATAAATTCATGACTCTTCATTTTGGATTGCCGTAGCCGGATAAAAATGATTGCGGCAGTGAGACGATTGCAGTCGCCCCTGACTGACCGATACTCACTCGCTATTGGCTAAATAATAAATTCATGACTCTTCATTTTGGATTGCCGTAGCCGGATAAAAATGATTGCTGCAGTGAGACGATTGCAATCGCCCCTGACTGACCGATACTCACTCGCTATTGGCTAAATAACAAATTCATGACTCTTCATTTTGGATTGCCGTAGCTGGATAAAAATGATTGCTACAGTGAGACGATTGCAATCGCCTCTGACTGACCGATACTCACTCGCTATTGGCTAAATAATAAATTCATGACTCTTCATTTTGGATTGCCGTAGCCGGATAAAAATGATTGCTACAGTGAGACGATTGCAATGGCCTCTGACTGACCGATACTCACTCGCTATTGGCTAAATAATAAATTCATGACTCTTCATTTTGGATTGCCGTAGCCGGATAAAAATGATTGCTGCAGTGAGACGATTGCAGTCGCCCCTGACTGACCGATACTCACTCGCTATTGGCTAAATAATAAATTCATGACTCTTCATTTTGGATTGCCGTAGCCGGATAAAAATGATTGCTGCAGTGAGACGATTGCAATCGCCCCTGACTGACCGATACTCACTCGCTATTGGCTAAATAACAAATTCATGACTCTTCATTTTGGATTGCCGTAGCTGGATAAAATTGATTGCTACAGTGAGACGATTGCAATCGCCTCTGACTGACCGATACTCACTCGCTATTGGCTAAATAATAAATTCATGACTCTTCATTTTGGATTGCCGTAGCTGGATAAAAATGATTGCTACAGTGAGACGATTGCAATCGCCTCTGACTGACCGATACTCACTCGCTATTGGCTAAATAACAAATTCATGACTCTTCATTTTGGATTGCCGTAGCTGGATAAAAATGATTGCTACAGTGAGACGATTGCAATGGCCTCTGACTGACCGATACTCACTCGCTATTGGCTAAATAATAAATTCATGACTCTTCATTTTGGATTGCCGTAGCCGGATAAAAATGATTGCTGCAGTGAGACGATTGCAGTCGCCCCTGACTGACCGATACTCACTCGCTATTGGCTAAATAATAAATTCATGACTCTTCATTTTGGATTGCCGTAGCCGGATAAAAATGATTGCTACAGTGAGACGATTGCAATCGCCTCTGACTGACCGATACTCACTCGCTATTGGCTAAATAATAAATTCATGACTCTTCATTTTGGATTGCCGTAGCTGGATAAAAATGATTGCTACAGTGAGACGATTGCAATCGCCTCTGACTGACCGATACTCACTCGCTATTGGCTAAATAATAAATTCATGACTCTTCATTTTGGATTGCCGTAGCTGGATAAAAATGATTGCTGCAGTGAGACGATTGCAATCGCCCCTGACTGACCGATACTCTGTCGCTATTGGCTAAATAATAAATTCATGACTCTTCATTTTGGATTGCCGTAGCCGGATAAAAATGATTGCTACAGTGAGACGATTGCAATCGCCTCTGACTGACCGATACTCACTCGCTATTGGCTAAATAATAAATAAATTCATCCAATTACCACAATTGAGACTGTAGCAAAGAGTGATGCAGCTTTTGCAGAATCGGCCTACAGGTATTTAAATGTATGACAAGATGATGCCGGCGACTTCGTCCGCGTAGATTAAGGTTTTTAATTCCCGCGGGAACTCTATAATTTTCCGGGATAAAATGTAGCCTATGTGTTAATCCTGGGTATGAGCTATCTCCATTTCAAATTTCAGCCAAATCGGCTCATTCGTTGTGGAGTTATAGAGTAACAAACATCCAACCAAACATCGACCCATACATCCTCACAAACATTCACATTTATAATGTTAGTAGGATTAGGTTTAGGATTTTGATGAAACTTACACCACAGAATAGATAAAATTTACAGCAACAGCTGCTAGTTATCAATAAAAGATGATGTTAATATCTGGTTCTTTATAGCTGCGGCATTGAAAAATTTTTTTTAATTGAAAATTTCACAGCATTAGCATATACGCTACATTTTATCCCGGAAAATTAAAGAGCTCCCGTGGGAAACCTTAATCCATGCGGATGAAGTCGCGGGCATCAACTAGTAAAATATTCTTCTTATTCGTTCACTCTTGGCAGAGTGGTCGTGATTATGACTTGGCCTCCAGAGCAGCTCTTACGATCTCCTTCCAGCGATTTCTGTTGGTGGCATCACGAGAGCACTCGGAGACGGATAAATTTGTGGCGGAGCGGATTGAATCCGTCCACCTAGTAGGGGATCGACCACGTGGACGTGTGCCCTCGACTCGACCGTGTACAACGAGGTGTTCGATCGTACCAGTCTTCCTTCTGATATGCCCAAAGAACTTAAGTATTCGCAGTTGTACAAGCGACGAAAGCCTTTGCGTTATTTTCAGCTCTTTGAGTATGGAGACGTTTGTTCGATGCGCTGTCCAGCTTATTCTTAGTAGGCGTCTCCAGCACCACATTTCCAGGGCGTCGATTTTTCGTCGGTCAACTTGTCTTAGGGTCCATGTTTCAGCCGCTTATATAAAGATCGGGAAGACAAGACATTTCATTAGACGAATCTTTGTAGTAATTTTCGTAATTCTTTTGTCCTTCCAGATTTTCGATAGCTTCTCGACGGCTGATACTGGTCACGGAGCAGCGTCGTTTAATTTCGCTAAAATATATTATTATGAATCTAATAATAATTTGTTAGAACTAGCTCAACATCACTAAGTATACAAATACCTTACTATTATTATAATCACGTAACTAGATTGCCATATTATATTCGCCGTATTTGTCACCCAGATGCTATCTACCTTGCTCTACTCTACGTAATGTTATGCGTACGTACGCGCAAAATAATTTTATGAGATTAATCTGATGTTCTCGAATATTAAATATTAAAGCAATCGAATTATTAACCTATTACAGTTTGAACTTATTTTATAAACAGTGTTTTCGTTTTTAATTTACTTCAAAATAATTTAATATAAGAAATTCTTTTTAAACAATCGACTTCATACTCCCGCTTTAATACATTACACACACACTATACAAAGTATAATATAATTTACTATTGATATTTTAAAAACCGCTCGACCGATTTCGATAAAATTTATATGGGACCACTTGGGGAGTATACCCTTTCAAACAAAAAAAATCCCAAATCGGTTCAGGCTTCTTCAAGTAATCGGTGGACATACATAAAAAAAAGAAATTAAAGATTCCGACGAATTGATAGCCTCCTCCTTTTTTGAAGTCGGTTGAAAAGGAGGTTATAATGTCGACACGTATGTATGTACTATGTAATATTATTAAACTACAAAATATTCACATATGATAATATTATAATCTAATAAGGTTTCCAAACATAATTTTATAGGTGTATGTGTGTATGTATGTACATATTATGTAGGTCTGATGTATGTATGTCCACACATTTCTCCGAAACTATTAATGGGATCGTGATGATTCTATTTTTATTTGCTGACATTTACTTCAACTTAGGGAACAATAAAGGTTTCATCAAAATCGGTTCAGTAGTTTACAAGATATGGACACTTTTCCTTTTTCCGTTACTCTTTATTTCGGTATATTGAAGTAGGTTTAATTTCTTTTTATCCCGGAAAAGCAGAGGGTTGCCGCGAGATTTTGAAAAATCTAACTTCACAAGGACTTCACTAGTAATAGCGATTCGCATTTTTTTTTGTTGGTTCGTCATTTAATTACGTCGCGATGGATTAAATTATTTTTTTGCATGGGATACTTTCTATCCCTGGAAAAAAGGGTTCCCATGGAATTTTTAATTACACTATAACGAAGAAATTCACTATTCGTGAATACAGTTCCACTGAATTACAAATAGACATTGAATTTTCTTATTGTTTTATTCTTTAAATTATATAGATAAAAATAGTCTGTCATATAAAAATATGTTTATTAATTAAGTTAAAATAGCCACAAATATAAATAATTTTATATAAAAAAAGTTAGATTGTAATAATATATAATATATATTTTCAATTTAATGAAATAAACAAGATTACTTTATCTAATTGTGTCAGTAGGTGCATAAATTTAGAAATAGATATTTTAAAAATTAAAAAATATGCGATATCAGTTCTTATTGCATTATTATTTTTATTTTAGTGATAAAATTGAATATTTCAAAATACTTATTAAAGTATCAATCAAAATAATATATTTTTTTAACTTTTTGCTTAACTTCCAAACTAGGACACATTACCTAAATAATGCCTATTATGTAAGAATTATTAGACATTTTATTGTAATGTCATTTGGCAGTACTAATAATGCGTCAACTGACTCTGAGAGTGAACTTTTTAAAATCTCTGAAGGAGTTATACAATTTATAACGAACACAACACTGTCCACAACGATGTAGTAAAAGAAAATTTTATATACATTACTTCGCTTGTCGTTCAATTCCGATAAATCATGAACGATTCCAGATAAAACAATTGAGAAATCTATCGTTTTCTCTACATTGATTGCAATTATTGCAGCCACTTCAACGATGAACTATGAAAGAAAATTAAAGCATAGTTGAACCGTCTATTTTTGACTTTAAGTGCCAATTTAGACGGTGCCTCGTTCATCGTTCATTTTTGCGAACATTTTTGGCGAAAATCAACCCTAAGGCCCTTCGCCCTAAGGGAGAATTTAGATGGTTCATTTTCGATAACTCATCGATGAAACCTCGACAATGAAAGCAAAAATCTCTAAAAATGAACTGTCTAAATTCGTCCTTAGGGCGAATTCACATTCGGTTCATTTTCGCAAAACTGATCGCAAAAATGAACGATGAACTAGGCACCATCTAAATTGCGCCTAATTTATATTTTTATTTTGGCTTTTACTACAAGTTGAGCTTTGATCTTATTGTTAAAGACGTTTAATATTATTCAGTAGAATATCTAAGACAGGCTCTTTTAAGCGTATTTTTAACTAATTTCGCATTTCAGAACAATTGTCCATTGATTTTGTACGATTTTTCAGGATTCAGATGGTAGTTGATGTTTAGGTACGAGGGGTCTATACCGGCGATGGCCGTGCCCCTGGGGCGAGCGATGGCTACCCCCGAACTGGCCACAGCTGTCGCCATGGGCCTCGCTGCCGCCAGTCCGCTCTCGCCGATCACTGCTAGACCTGGAAGAGCCGTGAAGACACTGTTGTAATAAAAATCAATGGTATACAATTCTTCAAAATTGTAGAGAAACACAAATGAAAGTTATGGTGTGGTTCTGTATCATGCGTGATTTTGGTCACATCAATGAGTTCCCACGGGATTTGAATGGAATGGAATGGAATGTAATGGAATGGAATAGAATAGAATAGAATAGAAATGTTTTTTATTCAAATAAACTTTTTTACAAGTGGTTTTGAATCATCGATGAGTCTACGGAATGCCCTTCCTGCCGAGAAGAACCAGCAAGAAACTCGGCGGTTGCTCTTTTCAAAACAAGTCTACAATTCAATAGAAACTATGCTATGTATGCAGTGTTTCCTCAATGAGTTCCACAAAAGCATACTTAATTATAATTCAACACGTTAAGACGGGCAGGCAGAATGCAGCCCCATTCGCGCTGGTGGAACCCGTTCACGAGCATGACGCATGAACTTAACTTAACTTTAAGAACTTCAATCCCAACTAATTAAAACCTATTCGCAACCAGTGGGTTTGTGTTCAATGATTTTTTCTGTACATAGTGCCAGTCTCTTTCAAGAATTAGGCTACAATCACACCTGTGCGCATTTATTCGCATTTTGTCGATCCAAAACAGTCATTTTTCATAGAGTCCTGTACGCATCGAGAAGCCGAATTGATTAACCAACACAATGCACATGGGTCACATAGCTATAGGCTATGGGTATAGGTAAGGCAGAATTTTTTGATAATTAATTTTTCCCCCAGATTGCGTGTATGCATTCTCATACGTTTAGGTACGTACGATACGTACGATACGTTTAGGTATGTACGATACGCTCCATAAAGCCCCATGTTAGAATCGGTTGTACTGAATTTGTGACTTTAAATCAATACAATCAAGGAATATTTTACGTTGACGCCTAATGCCATGAAATGAATAATATTTTGATCGGCAATTTTTAGACAATCGCGCCTCTGATTGGAAGAAGCTCTAATTTTAATAAGTCCATATTTTAGTCAACAAAAAATGGACACAATTTAGATTAAAAGACATTAAAACTACTATTAGAAATTGTTGTTCATTATACTTACCAACAGGGCTAGCTTCAGCAATAATGGAACCATCGAAGGACTCTCCAGAACCTAAAGAGTCGATGCCAATGCCCTCTTCGCTTACCTTTAAAATATAACCATGTTAAAAGATATTTTTCTAGAAAAAATGAAGTTCCATCATCACAGATGATTTACTTGATTTATTTTAATTTACCTTGAACCTGCCCCTGACAACTTCGTGTACATTTTGAAGATTTCAGGAAGAATACCTACAAACCTAATATCATTAACTTACATTACTTCAACTACTAATTCTTGATTGTAGCCCTGATCAATAGAGACTATGCAAATAGAATTTTGTATTAACGAAGACCATAATTAAGTCAGCAGACATTCTTGGATTGAAAATAAAAAGTGAATATTTTTCCAGTGTTTTTACTTTTGCTTGGTGGATATTATACTTTACAGTAGTAAATATAATAAGTCTATCTTAATATCGTCGCTGTAGTTGGAAAATTAAATAACTAACAAAAGCAATATCGCGAGTAAAACGCGATTTAGTGTTTTTTTGCGTTAGAAATGGAGATAACTTTTTTTTCATAAACAATTTAAGTGTCCATGTTTTGATATGTTATAGATTGTTACTGTATCTATTTCTGAATCTACTTGACGTACATTTTGGTTAATTTGTTTGTGAGAAAAAAATAAAAAGCAATTATTTAGTTTTCCCTCACCAAAGTTTTGAATATTTGATGCACTTATTTAGTTTTCCATGTCAGTTGTTTAGTTCTTCCTCGTCAATATTGCGTTGAAGTACCGAAAAGTGACGATATAAGTACCTTTATTTAGTTTTTCCACTTTACAGAGATGTTAAAATGACCCGTTATTTACTTATTTTACTTTGATAATCTTATTCAATGGTATTAATTTAGTAAAAAAAAGGAGGATTTTTAAAAGAAATCCAACAAATAAACATTTCTTTTTATATATTATTGTAAAAAGTAATCAATAAAACGACTGAAGCAACTAGATTCTTCTATCAGACTTACAAAATAAAACATAAAAAAAACAAAACCACATAACCATAAATTATACGATTCTACTCATAAAATCAACAAAATTTCACTTTTAATTTAACAATTATACTTATTAAAAACTAAGTATCAACTGAAATGATAACTATCAACTTTTCTTCAGTTTTACCTTTATAAATTTAAATTTAACAATTGAGCTCAGCTGGTTCAAATCAAATAGCTTATGAGTAACGTTCAGTATAATCAAAACTATCCTTTTCAAGTTATAATTAGCTAAGAATGGTTTAATCGAACTAGGAGTATGTAAGTGAGCGTCACAGTAATTGTTATAATAACGACTCTACTCATAAAATAATAAAGATTTTAATAGTTTGTGGAACACTAGGATTGAAGACTAGCTAATGATTGATTCCCGCAGAAGTTCTCTAATTTTCTGGGATAAAATATAGTGCATGTGCTATTCTGATGTATAAGCTATGACATCGTGAAGCTTTATCAAAATCCGTCTAAATGTTTTGGACAGGACTGAAAATTGATGACGGCCGTCTCGTCTCTTCTCGACCTGAGAACTTGAGAGAGGTTGAGAAGTTCTATGGACAGTTATATACCACAACACAAAAACCTGTTGAAGATTTGGCCAAAGATTCCAGAGCCAAACTGACCCGACACTATATCGAAGATATCCCGGACGTCAGCCTATACGAGATTAGTATGGCTCTCAAGTAGATCAAGAACAGCAAGACGCCTGGTGATGACGGAATCACTGCGGAACTCCTGAAAGCGGGTGGAAAACCGGTACTTAAGATCTTTCAGCGATTGTTCAATTCCGTCATCCACGAGGGCACAACGCCGGAAGCATGACACAGGAGTGTGGTGGTTCTGTTTTTCAAAAAGGGTGATAATACCTTGTTGAAGAATTAGAGACCCATCTCGTTTTTGAGTCATGTTTATAAGTTGTTCTCGAGAGTCATTACGAATCGTCTCGCTCGTAGGTTCGAAGACTTCCAGCCTCCCGAACAAGCCGGATTCCGAAAAGGCTTTGGTACCATAGATCACATTCATACGCTGCGGCAGGTTATACAAAAGACGGAAGAGTATAACCGGCCACTCTGCTTAGCGTTTGTGGACTATGAGAAAGCCTTTGATTCGGTGGAAACTTGGGCTGTGTTGAGGTCGCTGCAGAGATGCCGGATTGAATACCGGTTTATCCAAGTGTTGAAGTGCTTGTATGAAAACGCCACAATGTCAGTACGTATACAGGACCAGACTACGAGGCCAATCCACTTGCAGCGTGGAGTGCGACAGGGAGACGTTATATCCCCGAAGCTCTTTAACGCTGCGTTGGAGGACGTCTTTAAGCTTCTGGATTGGAACGGGCTTGGCATCAACATAAACGGCGAGTACATCACTCACCTGCGATTTGCCGATGACATAGTGGTCATATCAGACACTCTGAGAGACCTCAATACAATGCACAACGATCTCAGCAGGGTTTCTCCAACAGGTGGGCCTGAAAATGAACATGAGCAAGACGAAAATCATGTCCAATGCTCATGCATCGCTCCACCCCGTAATTGTTGAGAACTCTGCACTCGAAAATGTCGACGAGTATATTTACCTGGGACACACAGTCCAGCTAGGTTCAATTTCAAGAAAGTGCAACCGCCGAATCCAACTCGGCTGGGCAGCGTTCGGGAAGCTCCGAGATGTCTTCTCGTCCAAAATTCCTCAGTGCCTGAAGACTAAAGTCTTCGAACAGTGCGTGTTGCCAGTGATGACTTACGGATCCGAGACGTGGTCGCTAACTAAGGGCCTCATAAGTAGGCTCAGGACCGCTTAGCGGGCGATGGAGAGAGCTATGCTCGGAGTGTCCCCGCGGGATCGAATCAGGAATGAGGAGATCCGTAGGAGAACCAGAGTCACCGACATAGCTCAGCGAGTCGCGATACTGAAGTGTAAATGGGCGGGGCACATAGTTCAAAGAGCTGATGGTCGTTGGGGTCCCAAGGTGCTGGAGTGGCGACCCCGCACCGGGAAGCGCAGTGTTGGCAGACCCCCACCAGGTGGACCGACGACATCAAGCGAGTCGCAGGGAGCCGCTGGATTCAGGCGGCGCAAGACCAAGGCTTGTGGAAGTCCATGCAAGAGACTTTTGTCCAGCAGTGGACGTCTATCGGTTGATAAAGAAGAAGAAGAAGAAATATTCAAAACTAAATAACTTCTAATTTATGTTTCGGTTGCTTTAATAAAGTTAAATAAAATCCCTTATTTAATTCTGCTTGTCTTGAAATTATCAAAATTCTCAGAACTTTTTTGAATAGTTGAATAAATGTACTTATTCAATTTTAATAGTACCTATATCTTTGCAATCATGGGATGATAAATTAAATAACTGACTTTGTTTAATTTTTCCGAACTTATTTCCCCAGAATATGTGTCGAGGGAAAACTAAATAACTAACTTTATGGATTTTATTCGCTTTCGAAGTGATGCAAGAGAGAACTTATTTATTTTTTGCTAAGTTATCTACTTTTTCTTCGCTACTTTTTTATCAATTTTTCAATATTTATTTTTCCAAGTATGGCGCCTTGCAAGATTCATTTTCATATAACTTTTTAATTAATGATGATAATCAAAAATTAGAATTATAGAAAGACTAGCTGATGCCCGCGACTTCGTCCGCGTGGAAAAAGTTTTTAAAAATTGCTTTTTCGTTGCACTACGCCAGTATCTAGTCCGTACTACGTGGTATAGAGCTACGCTTCTTTTTTGTTTCAAAGGGAATACTTCCCGGGTGGTCTCATTTAAATTTTATCGAAATCAGTCGAGCGGTTTTTTAAGAAATAACAATAAATTAGATACTTTGCATTAGCGCGGGCGATTGAAGTCGGTTTTAAAAATAGAATTTTTTATTATAGATTTCTTTTCAAATGTTTGTTCCCGAGACAAAAGTAGCCTTTGTCACTTTCCAGGTCCTCAACATTACCTTTGTAAAAAACCACGTCAATCTAAACTCAACAAATGCGTAAAAAATAGCGATGCATACAAGCATACATACATACATACATAATTGCCGCGTAATTAAAAGGAATACGTGAAAGTAACACGCAGAAATCCCGCGGGAACTGTTTGTTTTCCCGGGATATAATGTAGCTTTAGTCACTTTTCAGGTCCTCAACTATGCCTATAAAAAAACCACGTCAATCTGTAACTCCGTTGGCGCATAATTGGATCCTATTATCCCGCAGGAACTGTTTGTTTTCCCGGGATTGAAGGTAGCCTTTTCACTTTTCAAGTCCTCATCTTTGCCTATCCAAAAAATCACGTCAATAGGTAACTGTATAATATGTGAAAAGTAGAATACCAATATCCCACAGGAACTGTTTGTTTTCCCGGGATAAAAAGTAGCCTTTGTCACTTTCCAGGTCCTCAACTTTTCTGTGTAAAAAACCACGTCAATCTAAACTCAACAAATGCGTAAATAATAGCGACATACATACATACATACATGCATACATACATACATACATACACGCATACATACATACATAATAGCCGCGTAATTAAAAGATAAATACGTGTAAAGTAGCATGCGAAAATCCCGCAGGAACTGTTTGGTTTACCGGGATATAAAGCAGCCTTTGTCACTTTTCAGGTCCTCAACTATGACAAAAAAAAAATCGGCCAAGTGCGAGTCGGGCCTCGCTCTTTTAGGGTTCCGTTAAAAAAAATTTACATAAAAATATTTCCATGTACCCATATATAAAAAAATTAAATAAATATTTTATTTAATTTTTTTAATTTAATTAAATTTTTATTATTTGTTGTTGTAGCGGCAATAGAAATACACAATCTGTGAAAATTTCAACTGTCTACCTATTACGGTTACCGAGATACAGCCCGCTGACAGACGGACGGACGGACGGACGGACGGACGGACGGACGGACGGACAGCGTAGGCTTAGTAATAGAGTCCCGTTGGTACCCTTTGGGTACGGAACCCTAAAAACCATGTCAATCTGTAACTTCGTTGGCGCATAATTGAAGGATTAATATGTGGAAAGTAGCATACGAATATCCCGCGGGAACTGTTTGTTTTCCCGGGATAAAAAGTAGCCTTTGTCATTTTTTAGGCCCTTTACTTCACCTGTGCAAAATAATCACGTCAATCTAAAACTCCATTGCGCGTATTTTGAAGGACAAATGCGTAAAAAATAGCGATGCTATCCCGCAGGAACTGTTTGCTTTTCCGGGATAAAAAGTAGCCTATGTGCTATTCCAGACTATAATCTATATCTGTGCCAAATTTCAGCATAATCGATTCATTCTTTGTCGCGTTAAAGAGCAACAAACATCCATCCATCCATACATCCATCCTCACAAACTTTCGCATTTATAAAGTATATTTCCGAGATAAAAAGTAGCCTATTTGCTATTGCAGACTATAATCTATGTCTGTGCCAAATTTCAGCAAAATCGGTTCATTCGTTGTCGCGTTAAAGAGTAACAAACATCCATCCATCCATCCATCCATATATCCATCCTCACAAACTTTCGCATTTATAATATAAGTAAGTAGGAGGAAGTAGGATAGTAGGATAGGTAGTAGGAATATACATACATACATACATACATACATACATACATACATACATACATACATACATACATACATACATACATACATACATACATACATACATACATACATACATACATAAATGCCGCGTAATTAAAATATGTGAAAAGTAGCATACTAATATCCCGCAGGAACCGTTTGTTTTCCCGGGATAAAAAGTAGCCTTTGTCATTTTTCAGGCCCTTTACTTCACCTGTGCAAAATAATCACGTCAATCTAAAACTCCATTGCGCGTATTTTGAAGGACAAATGCGTAAAAAATAGCGTTGCTATCCCGCAGGAACTGTTTGCTTTTCCGGGATAAAAAGTAGCCTATGTGCTATTCCAGACTATAATCTATCTCTGTGCCAAATTTCAGCAAAATCGGTTCATTCGTTGTCGCGTTAAAGAGTAACAAACATCCATCCATCCAAACATCCATACATCCATCCTCACAAACTTTCGCATTTATAATATTAGTAGGATGCGGCTTTAATTGGACTTTCTGAAAATGCAATAAAGTCGATTTCGCAAAAAGTGTAGTTATTTAATTTTCCAACTACAGCGACGATATATATATTTCTTGTGTGCGTGTGTATGTCACTGAACTCCTCCTAGACGGCTGGACCGATTTTGATGGAATTTTTTGTGTGAGTTCAAGGGTATTCGAGGATGGTTTAGATTTACAATTTGGTCCACTGGAAAATGTTTATTTAACTAATTTTTCGCTGGAAAGAAGTTCACTGGGTCAGCTAGTGGTATTATATAACCACAATATAAACAGGTCCAGAAAGCTTTGCTAAATTGTAGTACGTAAAAATATACTTACATCCTCTTCATCGTTCTCGCCATATTGTCTTACAAGAGTAGCATTTCTCTTAAATAATACATCTACATCTTCACCAATTTCATCTATCAACTTAATTGTATTAGATGCAGCCTCCCCAAGCGCAAACAGTTGGTTCTTGAATCTTAATCTTTCCTGGTGACCCAATGTACCAGTTTTTCTTCCTAAATTATGTATTTTTAATAAATTACTAGATATTGATTTTAAGGTCTGTAAATTGGCTGCTAACACTTTGGAAAGTAGATTGTCCTCATTATTTTTCAGTATATTTTCGCTACTTATGCTGTCTTCTGCTACTACTTTTTCACTAAGGACGGCTCCTTTTGTATCTTTCTTTACTTCCAAATATTGCCCTTTCGCTCCACCGTAGAACGGTATGTATTGGACTGCAGCGCTATAAAGTACAATGAATGGAAATCAGATTAAAATCTGCCCCTGATTAGATTTGAATTGCAATTCTGTTCAGTTTTCTTATTGCCATTTCATATAGCTACTAAAAATCTTGCATGTTTCTGAGTTCATGTAATTTGAGAGTGCCTACCATGAAGACTGCTTAACTTGAGCCAATTGAAAATAGGTAATATTAATCATTCAAACGGGAATCGGACCCGAGCAGCTTTTGAGTAGCTCTTTCAAGGTAATGTCAATAAAGGATTTAAATATAATTATGAAAATGAAAAAAAAAATACATGTAATTTTACATCACTTATATAATTTAATATATTACAAAAAATTGTAAATGTAACACATTTTTCAAAAAATTTAAAAACTAGTTTTGTTATTTTCAGATACTCGAAAAACGCTTTCAAGTTGCGTCGAAAATATTTTTCGAGTTTCGTAATATCAATATCGCCCTTTATAATTTCTATCTACATTTTACACACTACGAGGAAATTATTTACAAATAAATAATATTAGATTAATAAGGATCATATTCGTATACGTCAAGTTCTGCTTCTGCATGGGCCACACCCCCAGCCCCAGCAACGGCAGTTGCCTTTGGGCTGTGAATGATGGAAGCGACTTCACCACGACGAATGACAACTCTTGATATAGGATTCGATATAGCAACGCCTTTATCTCCACTGGCAGCGTGAGCCCTTGGACTTATATGAATCACGTATCTAGGATCTTCATAAAGATTTCGGACGAATTTTTCTCCATCATAATTATAAACATCTGGAACTATTCCTTGGCGATGTTGCAGGACATTCTTCATCACAGCCTCAAGGAATCTATCAGCCAAAAGCAACTAAATGTTAGTATTGGTAGACCATCCTAACTATTAATATTATGAATGCGAAAGTTTGTGAGGATGGAAGTATGAATGGGTGGTTGAATGGATGGATTGATGGATGGATGGATGGATGAAAGTTTGTTACTCTTTAACGCTACAATAAATAAACAGATTTGGCTGAAATTTGGAATGGAGATAGCTCATACCTAGTATTACCACATACGCTACCCGTGATCCCGGAAAATTTAAGAGTTCCCGCGGGAATCAAAATACATAATCCACGCGGACGAAGTCGCGGGCATCATCTAGTGGATAAATAAGGGAAAAGGGATCAAGTTTCTTTGGTGAGTGGTTCGGTAGGATGGTAGTAAATAACAGGACCAGTAGCTACTAATTTCCCTTCTCTTATTGGTATTGAAGATCGTGACTTGTCATCTAACTCAGCTGCTCGAGACACAAAACTATTAAAATCATGTTCCGGTGATAGAGCCACCACGCGTGCATGGGGACCAGCGATAGCTAAGCCTCCGGGTTTTGTATAAGCTAATCCACCTGGACCAACGATAGCAGTTCCTCCATTTCCAGCAGTCGCAACGCCTCCAGGACCAGCAATAGCTACACCGCCTTTACGAACTCGCAGTCTATTTATAAAGAAACCAGGACTTGGTGCTACTGGCTTTTTATTTCCAAACCAAGTAAAGTCACCACCAAAAGGGAAGCGTAAGGAGCCTTCGGGGTCACTTTGAGAATCTTCAGCTTTTTCAGTATTCAATGGTTTCTTTGTAGTTTTCCGTGTACTGCTTGGCTTAGTCGCATAAATCTTCCTGGGATTTTTACTATCAACTACTTGCTCAGATGATCCACTTTTAATGGTTCTTTTTAAGAGTCCACGTGACTCTCTCGAATTTGTATTTTGTTCAGAAATATTACTATCGTTACTGCTTTTATCTGATTGCTCTACATCATCATTTTGTTCAAACATTTTTTTAATAATTTCACTATATTGGTCATCTGCCGATTTTTGTTTCCTACTACATACATCGGCATTTTGTCCATATTCAATAAAGTTTTCTAATCCGCCACCTTGAGTAAATGCAACGAAAGGATTTTTTATTAATACAGGAAAGATTTGACTGAATGGGCGGAATGGAAAAAGGTTATCAAATGAAAATGAAGGAAATGATGGGAAGCCAGGGAAAAGAGGTTGCTGTTCTTGCCTTGTTTGATATGCTTCATTTGGCAGTATTGATTTTAGACCACTTGGGCTAATTGATTTTAGATCATTGAATGCAGCGTATTTATTTAATATTTCATTTGTGTTAGGTGTCAATAATACGGGATAATTCATTGGGTAAGGATAGTAATATGGAATCATCGGTACAGTATCTGGATAAACCATATTAGGCGTAACTCTGAAAGCTCTTGAATATGGATTTCGGTCCTCTTCGAACAAGTCATAACTCTTTGGCTGACTTTTCGTTTTCGAATACGGATTAAGTTTCTCTGAAGCGATAATTTGTTTAATTCTTTCAAGAGTTTCTTCATCTATTCCATTAATTTTTTCGCTGTATGGTGAATTATAATTAATTTGCTGACGTCGTGGTTTATTTAGACCACTATTAACTTCTTTAATTTTATCAACAATTTCTTTCGTGGTTTCTTCTTGTACGTTTATGTCAGTATCTGCTTGATAGTAAATAGATCCGTCTTCTCTGTCAGCGATTGCTTTTGGTTCTTTAGCAGAGATTTCATCGGAAAGCATCGGCGACCTGAAATAAGATTGTTATTATTAAAATAGTTTATATGACGAGTTTAGTAATAATTCCAAGCAAAGCGGATTAATATAATAGCGTGTGTGATAAGCAGTGACGTCAGCACAAAATACAGTGAACAGCATACCTGAACCTTTGCCCAGGACCGTGTGAGTTTAAAATAGCTTCACTCTTGATTAGATATATTTTGTTAGTTATGTGCACTGGTATATTATAAACAATATATAATATATATTATATAATTTACACATCCTTTTATTTCCAAATCAAGTATATATACATATATAAAATCAATATTATTACAAAAAAAAAATTAAGCTATTGCATAGCTTTTATCGCGGGCTTTGAACTAGGACAAACAGTTCGAGCGCGGCGATCGAATCAAAAAATTCCGTAACGAAAAAAATCCCAACACCGTCGTTCAGTAAGCTTTCAACATTTTAGAGGTTCACATTTAGCTCTGTTTGGCGCAGTGGGCGAGCGGCCGCCTTTTAGATGTCGCAGGTTCGAAGGTGCGCTTTTCTTGTATGTTTGTTTTTTAATAATTTTTTTGCATAATTTTTATTATGCAAAAAAAATATTGCATAAACATTATATTTGCATAAGTTGATAAAGAATGCTATGCAATAGCTTTACCGCGGCATTCCCCGAGTGCCACTTAATTAATTTTTTTTAATGCATCGTATTAACATTTTGTACAATAGTTATTCATACGCTTTTCGTTAGTTGAACTTATTATTACAAATTTGGATATTTATTAAGCACATTATCCTTTAATTAATAATTTAAAAAAATCTAGAATAAATATTATGTTTTCTCTAGCATTGGTATACTTCATGTAAATTAATATATACAAGCTAGAGTTACCTATCTACACGTAGTGATTATATACTGTTGGCCTATCTATATTGTATACGTCTTCCAGAAGACAGGATATGTCAGACTGTTGTGGTAGATTCTTTTTTAAGGATTTGTCTTAAATTTTTATCTGATAACTGGTACCACCACTTTTTTAAGCTCCATCGACAGTATTTGTTAGCGCAGCAAAGAGTATCGGCCTACATGAAACTTTTCACCAACGTCGAGTGACGTTCATGAAATTGGGCGTTCTGACAGTTTTTGTATTGAAAATCTGCCAAAATTACAAATTTACACTCGGATAAGCCTTGTTTAGCCTTGGTGAAATCGGCCCTAAATAAATTTGAATTTGACTAAAATCTATTGTACAATTACTTTACTATTACTACAATAATTTAAAGCAAAAATGCCTCTATTTCATTGTTAATTATTACCGACTCTGTTCTACGCTAGTGTAGGTATTATTTTTATTGTTTATCTATATATATAAAAGAAAGTGGTGTTAGTTACACTATTTATAACTCAAGAACGGATGAACCGATTTGGCTGAAAATTGGTGGAGAGGTAGCTTAGAACCAGGAGACGGACATAGGATACTTTTTATCCCGTTCGACCGCGTTTCCGTCAAGTCACTATAAAACGTGGTATAACAAAAACGCATCTGACATGGAATAACAAAACGCAAATGACAGTGGAATAACAAAACGTAAATGACAGCTAAACGTAATTTTGTCTTTGGATAAGTAGGTATGGTAAAAAATTTGACAATTATAAAAAGTGTTATGATAAAGCATTACTGATATTATAAATGCGAAAGTGTGTTTGTTTGTTGGTTTGTCCTTCAATCACGTCGCAACAGAACAGCGGATTGATGCGATTTTTTGGATGGGTATAGTAATGGATGGTTCCTCAGACCGGGAGAGCTACTTTTTATCTCGGATAATGAAAGAGTTCCCGCGGGATTTTTAAAAACTAAATCCATGCGGACGAAGTCGCGGGCATCAGCTAGTATTAATTATAAATATAATATCGTTGAGTGTTAACAACTTACTCATTATTTGACGGTCGACTTGTGATTTGTACAAAGCAGCATGCTAGCAGGACCTGAAATTAAACAATATTGCAATATTTATATTTAATCTATCATCATCAACAACCCTCTCAGAGAAGGGTTCTAGGTCATAGTTCACCACGCTGGTCCAATGCAAATTGGCAGATTTCATACACCTTTGAGAACATTATGAACTCTCAGGTGTGCAGGTTTCCTCGCGATGCTTCCCTTCACTGTTGAAGCTTGTGATATTTAATTTCTTAAACACACTTTTTACTTAGAAAAGCCCGAGGTACGTGCCGGGATCGAACCTGCGACCCCCCGAATAGGAGACCACAGTACTAGCCACTAGGCTATCACTGCTATATTTTAATCTATACAAATCAATATTATTATTGAAATGTCAGGTTTACTGGAATTTCAAAATGACTGTCCCTTATTAAGCCAATAATTATGATTATTTGGACGGTTTTTATTTTAGTCTGATTATTATCAGGATGCCTGGATTCCGGAATGGCTGAACCGATTATAATGGGACTTTCACAGGCAGGCAGAGGACTATACAAGGATTCAAGATACTTTTTATCATAGAAACTCGTAGGCATCAGATATTTATAAATAAGATAAGTACATAATAAAAAAAGTTTCTGCTATTTTTAGTAGGTTGGTTTGAAATTACTAGTTCCAACACAGAGAATTTTACCAACCACTATCAGTATCTCAAGCATCCGAAATAACATAAAAATAGTAATACTATAAAAATAAGTTTTTTTTAGGGTTCCGTAGTAAACAAGGAACCCTTATAGTTTCGCCATATCCGTCCGTCTGTCTGTCTGTCTGTCTGTCTGTCTGTCCGCGGTTTAGCTCAGAGACTATTGGTACTAGAAATCTGTAATTTGGCAAGGGTATAAATATCAATCACGCCGACAAAGTGGTGAAATAAAATTGTGAAAAATAATTTTTTTAGGGTACCTCCTCTACATGTAAAGTGGGGATGAATTTTTTTTCCCGTCTATCCCATAGTGTGGGGTGTCGTTGAATAGGTCTTTCAAAAATATTGTGGGTGTGGGAACACCATTTTTCAATTCAGGGATCCGTTTGTAAAATATGATATTTTAAAGTGCTACATTTTATTAGAGTCAAGTGTCCCCCCCCCTCTGCCAGCTAAATGGTTGTATAAAGAATACAAGAAAAAATTCACAGCAGTAGTAAATATAATGAATTTTAAAGGAAAACTATCACGGCTAAGTAGGGTTCATTAGTTAAAGAGTTTTATCTGTTTTTTCTAAGTTAGGTATTACACGTAGTGTAAGTTGCATATTTTGTAATATATTATAGTATTTAAACCATGGAACTCAAAATTTATTCAATATTCATAAATAATATTTGAGATTATATTAATTTTTAGTGTCGGGTTCCGTAGTTGAAAGCAACTACGGAACCCTACACTGCGCGTGGCCCAACATGCACTTGGCCGGTTTTTTACAAAGTACATTCTGATGAATTTCAATAGACATGAACTTCAATCAACACTGAATGAAGAAAGGCTTGAACTTTTTATACCTAGTAGTTAGTATATTTTTATCGAACAAACCAACTGGGTAAGGTTAAGTTCTTGTTTTGTAAAAACACAAAACGTGTTAAACTCATAACCATAAGCGAATCTCACACTCAGCAAAGGCCTTTTAATACTTTGTGTGTCAATATAATTCTAAATAATTGTCGTCTATACAACTGTGGGATTTTCTGTCCGTAGTATGACGTTCGCAATCACATCTAATTGGCTGAATTTATCATCATCATTTTAACCAAAAGCAGGAGTTTAGGACAGGCTTGTGCCTACCAGGGATGAGATCGATCGTCACGCTGTAGCGAGCAATTTTAGACAATCCAACAGCTACACTAGCGGCACGCTATGATGGCCGGTTTGACGTTTGTCCGCTCATGAAGTTCCGTATTAATTGATAACGACTTTGAAGGAAATAATTGTATTACTTTATTGACGATAGTGATGTGCAGAGATTCATAAATTTTATCGAATGTAGTTTTAGGTTTAGGACTCAAAATTTATTTATTAAATTGATTTCTAAAATGTATACAAGTGTAGAAAAATCAGTTTGCACCATTTAAGGGGTGAATTTACTTGTGAATATGAACAATTTTCACTATGTGGACAAACCTCTGAAATCGCAAAAAAATATCAGCTGTTTCATACAAAAGGTAAAATTTTTATTTTTATATGATATATACCACAACTCGGCATTTGGTTTTCTAAATTGAAAATTTTTAAAAATGGAATCTAATACGATCGTCACATAGGATCGCTGGCTAGCACAACTACTACCTCCGGCAAACTCGCGTCAATGCTCAATGCAAAACAAAGCAGTTTCGAATTGACGTTGCTTCGAAAAGTATAAACTGTCAGTGCAATGCGATTGTGATATAGTTTTGACCTGGCTTTGGATTTCAAATATTGATACTGCATTACTGTTGACCCTTGCTCGTTAATTTGGACTCTGTTCAAGCCCTTTGTTGTGGATTTCGTCGATATGACCGAACGTACGCAGAGAACTGTTCTAAATAGTCAGACACGTGAGTTCGTAATACGCCTTCGTAACTATTTCGATCGTGAAGCTCAAAATGGAGGGCCAATTTTACCTATAACGTCAGTGGTTGAACGCGTAGCTGATGCGCTTAATATTGGACAACGAACTGTTAGACGGATAACTAAAAAAAAATATGGCGAGACTGGCACAGAAGAAAATAAACTTCACACACCAAAAAAGAGAAAACGAGCAAAACCAGTCGTAGGCATCGATAGCTTTGATGCCGATGCTATCCGAAGACATGTTTACGGCTACTATTTACAGAAGGAGTATCCAACAAGAAAAAAGTTGGTGCATTCACTGAAGGAAGCTGGATTATTCTTCGGTGGGGAAAGTTCTTTAACGAAGATTTTGAAGACCATTGGATTTCGATACAAAAAATGTAACAAACGCAAAATATTGATGGAAAAATTTGATATAGCGATGGCAAGGTATACTTTTTTACGGCAAGTGAAAGAAATCAAAAATTGGCAAAATGTTGTGTTCTTGGATGAAACATGGCTTAATGCTAACCATACTGTAGGCCGTTCTTGGAACGATGACACAGCAGCATCTACTTCTAAAGTTCCTGTAGGAAAAGGATCGCGACTTATAATTTGTCACGCCGGAACCATCAACGGGTTTGTCGAAGGTTCTCTCATGGCTTTTGCGTCAAAAACCACTGGAGACTATCATGAAGACATGAATGGAGAAAAGTTTACTGAATGGTTTACCTCAATGTTGTGTAGCCTCCCTGAACCATCTATTATAATTATGGACAACGCCCCATACCACTCGATGCAAATTGACAAGCCACCTGCCCAATCCCAAAAGAAAGCTGATATCGTCGCATGGCTTCGTAAAAATGGCGTAGATGCAAACATGAATATGTTAAAAGCGGAATTAGTACGTCTTTTAAAAGAAAACAAACCAACCAAGATCCGATACGTCATTGACGAAATAGCATTAGAACATGGGCACAGAGTTATACGGTTACCGCCTTACCATTGTGAGTATAATGCGATTGAGTTGGTGTGGGCTCAAATTAAGGGATATGCTGCAAGACACAATACAGAACCCCCATTTACTTCATGTACGATTAAGTAGCAACATTTTCAGATCGACAGTTTTCTTAAGTTTTCTGCATAAGTATTGCATTATTTGGATAAAATAATACATCAGAAGTAAATAAATGTTATCCTTTAGTAAACTGGATGTTTTAAATATTTTTTTAGAAGAAAATACTCTCATATTCGGCATTTATACCGGAGCTCATTCCCCGCTAACCATACGTAGTTGACAGGCGCGTGACTCGAGTCAAACAGTTTTATATAACGAGTAGGACCAGTGGTCATACCCAACTTACAGAGGGGTACGCGCGTCAATTCTTCTCCTGTGTTGGTTTATTACTCAAAGTATTGAACTATTATAATTTTATATGTCAAGGATTACGGTAAGTAGGTATACCAACAATAAAACAAAACTAGTCTAGGAACCTTATTATTAGGAAGCGCACAAACGGTTTATTAAGATTTCTTTTGCCAGGAAATACCTAGTCATAATGCTTTTAGCACAGCTCCACCGCGAAACCATAGCAGAGAAACGAAAGAGATGAGTGCATAGTCAAACTTCTGCGTTAGAACAGGTCTACGTTAGAACAGGCAGCTATGTTTTCTCATCTGACGAATAAAATCAGAACCATTCTGAAACTGAGATGTGTAGGTACGGCAGAATCACTGGCATAAATCCAAAATGGCGATGAAATATCGTCGTTGCCATTTTTAATTGAAGGGTTTATGGAATGGCCATAACAAAGATGGCGAGAAGTGGTTGGAGAAGCAAGAATAAATCTCAAATAAAGTAAGTGATCTGCTAAGTTAATTGTATGTTCTTTTCCAAAGAAATCTGCCTTCCAGTATTATTAGATTCACAGTACCTTCAACAAAGAAATCTAACACAAAAATAAATAAAATTTAAATTTCTTTCTGTGATTTCGAAATAACTCCCTCTTAATTAAACTCAACGATTTGTGCCATGCTTTTACCCAAACATACGTTAATATTATTGACTGTTGATCCGGGTTGCGAACACGCAACTACTCAGTCATGGCTGATGGGACTTTGCCGGTAAAAGATTCCCCAGGAAAGTCCCATCATAATCCTAAGGTTTTCAAACTTAATTCACTCGAACGAGGATACGGGTCATATACGGGTCAAATGCTTTGTAACAGCAGTACAACCTGTATGTAAAGTACGTACCTACTGTGAATGTGACAAGGTAGATCAATGTATAAGTGCCCTTAGAAATATTGTTAATTCCAAAATGCCAGTAGTCAATCAAGCTGGGCAAGTATGTTTAAATGCTAGATAACTCTAGGGCGAGCGAACTACTCGGAAGCAATTCAGAAACGCTTTGAATATCTTCTACTAACTAGTTTAAGATTATTTAATACTACCTACTCAATTAACAAACTTTTATGGATGTTCGTTATATTACTATCGTTTCTAATAGGAAAGAAAATTGAAAGTTATAAAAATTAAAAAAGCGGACTTCGGCATCCTTTTAGGGGTCCGTTGTTCTCACGACGATCCCAGGCACGCTTAAAACTTTTCGGAGTTTTAAGAAATCATAATTTAATATAAAAAATTCTTTTTAAAATACCGACTTCAAACGCCCGCACCACTACAAAGTATATAATTTATTGTTGATATTTTAAGAACCGCTCGATCGATTTCGATAAAATTTGAATGGGATCACCCTTTGAAACAAAAAAGAATTTTCCAAATTGGTTCAGTCGTCTTCCAGTAATCAGTGAACATACAAAAAAAAAAGAAGAAGAAAATTGAGAACCTGATCCTTTTTTGAAGTCGTCAGAGTATATGTGACGAAAAGATAGACATCAGACTGTCGGAGAGGACGAACGTAAAAGGGTAAGATAAGGTTCCTTGCAAAATTAGTAAATAATATTATGTACCTACTACAGAACCCTTAATATGAAATTAAATTCATTATTGATGGCAGATATCTGTTGGTCAAATAGGTAAGTATATTATGCAAAGCTGTAGAACATTTTTATGACTCATAATTAGTAGATAGTGACAAGAATATTATTGTGAATCAACCCATAAAAGTTTAAAATATACAGGATTGGTCACTATGCCTTTTGAAATGAAGTTTTTTTATACAATTATAATATATTTTGTTCGTGGACTTTTCTGATTGATCAAGTATATCTACAACAGTGTAAATTAAAAAGTTTAATACACCCCCGACGTACGACATATATCTATAAAGATACACAAGCACACAGATACAGACGTCAAACTTATAACACCCCTCTTTTTCCGTCGCGGGTTAAAAATGCGAGTAGATGAAACAAAACACCAAATATCCAAACAAAAATATGAACGAACATATTTCTTTGTTCATAATAATATACTCCAGAGTCAATAGTCTCTGTGATTATCCTCTAAAGGAAACATGTCTTAATGTCACTATTAAGTTTATACCGCGCCTAGAATAGCTGCGAGATGACAATTTATTTCAACCTTTATCTTGAAAATTATTACAAGAATCGGTTGGAGTTGGAACACTAATGTGAATATAGATGAGCACTTATTTAAACGCCGTCTCACCATATTCTACCTTAGTTTACTGTAGTGACTATATTTTACACATCAGTGATCAACTGATCAGCTATACAATCAAAATTCTTTTCAAAAAACCGACTTCAAACGCCCCTACAAAGTATAACATTAATAAGTGTAAATTGAAAATTTAAAACACCCCCGACATGAGAATCTATGGCTGCCGAAGTTATCAATCAATTGTCATTTAACGATTATACTGGCACGCGTGAAGCAGTTAATCGAGTAATCATACGCCAAAAATGCCTTACATCATTTTGGAAAAGAGCTGATACTCTTACACTGCTGGACCGATATTAACCAAACATAGCTAAGAACCACCGCAAGGAAACTGGCTTTCAAATGAAAAAAAACCGCATCGAAATCGGTCCATCCGTTTGAGAGCTACGATGCCACAGACACACACACACACACACACACACACACACACACACACACACACACACACACACACACCCACACACCCACGCACCCACACACACACACACACACACACACCCACACACACCCACACACACAGAGAGAGAGAGAGAGAGAGAGAGAGACATACAGACAGACATCGATGTCAAAATTATAACACCCCTCTTTTTGCGTCGGGGGTTAAAAAAAGCAGCATCAGGATTGAGGAGCTAGGGCCTTGAGCTCCATGTTATAGTCTATGCTTGGTACCTAGAATACAATACCAATTCGTAATTGACAATAATTATTCCTAAATCTCTGCAGTTTAGGTGTGCAGTACCCCGCACCATCCGGATTGAGGAGCTAGGCCGAGTTAGGACCTGGAGTTCGAGGAGTTTACACTTGGTACTTACAATATCAATTCGTAATCGACAATTCCTAAATCCTCTGTTTAGGTGCGCAGTACCGCTGCAGAATGAAGAGTTGACGGTAAAAATTGAAACTGAAATCATAGGTATAATTAAGTAAATAAATACTGCATAGATAGGGGGCATCATCAAAATCGATGGCTAAATGTGTGAAATAGCTATTCGAATTTGGACAGTATTTATTAACTCATTAACCGACTTCATACCTTTGAGTTGCATTTCGTTTGCGCCGGGCCTGAGCTTTTTTACCATACTTCTTGAGGGTTGTCCTTTATGTATTAGAAGCTTTTATTTAACTTGCAATGTATGTATGTACTATATGTTTAGGTCAAATTTTGCAAGATGAATTAGAACACTTCCCGGTTTCCTACTGAGTTGAAATTTTGCATGTATATGTAAATCGGATGACAATGAAATATTGTTGGGACATGAAGCTGATCTGCCCCCCGATTATCTAAAAGTTGCCGATCAAAATCTTATTCATTTCATGTCATTAGCGTCAAAGTTAAATAAACCATAACATCATTACATTAGAGCTCAATTTCGTGTATGCATTCTCATACGTTTAGGTATGTACGATGCGCTCCGTAACGCTCCATGTTAGAATCGGTTGTACTGAATTTGTGACTTTAAATCAATATAGTCAAGGAATATTTTACTTTGACGCTAATGGCATGAAATGGATAAGATTTTGATCGGCAATTTTTAGACACTCGCACCTCTGATGATTGAACTGAAAGATGACAACCGGAACTCTATAATAAAACGACGTAACGCCATCGAATTTGGGTTCGATTGATTCACCTTGACAAGTACTCTGGTCTTAGATGATATTCAGGGTCTGATGATGAAGCCCGAAGGTGGTTTTGTCAACTTTGATAATAAAACGACGTTACCCCATCAAGTTTGGGCTCGTTTGCATAATCTTGACAAGTAATCTGGTCCTGGATGATATCCAGGGTCTGGTGATGAAGCCGGATGGTGAATATTGGAAACTCTGTAATAAATCGACGTAACCCCATCGAGTTTGGGCTCGTTTGATTTGTCTTGAAAAGTACACTAGTCCTAGATGATATCCAGGATCCACTTATCTGACTTATATCACTTCGTCTGATGATGTAGCCAGCTACCTATTAAAAGCTTTTTTTTTTAATATTTTTTATTTTACAATTGTTTTACAATTCATTCATCTAAATCGTTTTCAGCAAATGAAACCCATGAGATTCGAGTTCTAAGGAATCATTAAACATTTTAAAAGTTGGTACAGTTATGGGCATTTGTTCTAAAGCTGGCTAAAGGTCATCATAGATCTAAACAAAAGAATTCTAACTGTACTTTGTAAGTACTGAATGAGGATTCATGTGGTGTTAGTGATAAATGTATGTAAGTATACAGTAAGACTGTTCGCCAACACAACAAAAGAAGATAAAAAGACAATGGCTTAAATGCGTCACTAATTTCTTTCAACAATTTTATACTCGTATCTTGAAATGCTTTGTGTAATTAAGAAAACCATTTTGAGTAAGTATATGAAAGTATGTTATGAATATGTAGTAGGTAATTACTTTCTTTATACTGGTTCGAAAACTTGATAGTTTTCTTGAACTTATAAACATAGTTAGTAGATACAGATCTATATAAACTAGTGGTTCGCCCCGAACTGAGACCTCGCGGTAACGGTTTCCCATAATTACTTATTCATTCAATATATCTATTGAATCTAGTATCCATGACGATCAAAATTGACATTATTATTATGCCCGTTTTCACCAACCATACCTAAATCATCCCCTTTGTAGAAGTCTCTTTACGTAGGTAGCCCCTAAATACAATCCTAACATCCCCTATGTCATTTTCACCTTTAGTTGTCCCGTAGAGGTTTGTAATAACAAAGTTGACAGAAAGTGTCAACTAACTTAACATATGTAGCCCGTAAAGGTTAGGGAACTGTTATAGTGAAATCCTCAAGGCCTCAATCAAACTTAGGTATAGTTTTTTGGAACATTCAAATTAAATTACTTGTACACAGCGTCAACTATCGACACGATCAGAAAACATGTAAAAACAAACTGCAACGTGAAGTTTTATTGATGTTTGCTAAATGACTAAATAATAATTTTAATTGAATATATTATGTTACATATAAGCTGCATTTGCTATATGAGATGAGAGCGCCATCTATTGACATCATTGTGAAGTTCTGTTGTTGCTGCTCATTAAAAGTTAAATAATTTAGTTTCCTTATTACATTTATCTAATTTTAGTATTTGTTGTTCAAGTACATGATATTACGCTAAAATTATAAAACTTTCAAGCCCCAGCTCTCAATGGTTATTCCGTTGTGAGGTCAAATATAATCTCCACTTTGAAAGCCCCCCATTTCGTCAATTTTAGGAAAAAAATTAAAAAAAAAATACTTTTGTACTCTGTTCCAAATTATCTTTAAAATGACGTACTGTAACCCTATGAAAAGCAAAAAATTTTTTTTTTCGTCGCTTTCGCTTCTATGAGAGCCCCCCTGAAATAAAGATTTTTATAACTTTTTAAGCCATTTTCGGCTGGAGGCCATCGGTTTACATATTATATCTAAAATTGAAGTAATTACGTTCAGTAATTCAGAAGTTATAAGGCTCTGACAGACGGACGGACGGACGGACGGACGGACGGACGGACGGACGGACAAGTGCAAATTCACTCAAGTAGACTCAAAGACCTTCGCTTCGCTCGGTCGATAAAAATGAATGTTGGTAAGCGCATAACTCAAGAATGGATGGACCAATTCGGTTAATTTATTTTTTTCTATGTTCCTTAAGTTCCACGGAAGGTTTTAATACAAAAAAAAAACTAAATTCACGCGGACGAAGTCGCGGGCATCAGCTAGTATATAAATAAAAATGAATGTTGGTAAGCGCATAACTCAAGAATGGATGGACCACTTCGGTTTATTTATTTTTTTGTATGTTCCTTAAGGTCCACGGAAGGTAATTTTTTTTTTTAATAAAAAAAAATTAATTTTTACTTTTAACTTTTGATAGAATGAAGTCTGTCCGGGCAGCTAGTAGTTGATAAAAATGAAAGTAATTCTTAATTAATTCATAAATAAAACTATTTTTCAAGCTACTGGTACTGGTAGATAAATAATTAGTATTATTATTAGTTATAAATTATTACACCTCAAACTATGATCAATGGCTTAGCAGAAAAATTAATATAAATAAGGACTGCTATCTATTGTTAAAGTTTTCCAATATTTTGAATAATTTCTCTTGAAATTGTAACTTTATATTATGAAGCATGTATGTATGTATGTTGAGTTGTGAACCTTCTTTTTTTAAACAGCAAAAAAGGCTATAAAATAAATTGAAAGGTTTGATTTGTAGGTACCCTACGGTAGTAAGGTACAACTAACAAATAAGGTAAATTACAACTATTATAAACGGGGGTTCCAAGGTGCTGGAGTGGCAACCCCGCAGCGGGAAACGCAGTGTTGGCAGACCCCCCACTAGGTAGACCGACGACATCAAACGAGTCGCAGGGAGCCGCTGGATTCAAGCGGCGCAAGACCGAAGGCTGTGGAAGTCCATGCAGGAGACCTTTATCCAGCAGTGGACGTCTATAGGTTGATAAAGAAGAAGAAGAAGATTATAAGCAGACTATTTTTGGAATCAATAAATAGAAATCAGGCTGATCTTGTACTTAAAGGAAATCTTCCGCGGGCATTTACTATAGGTATATTGTATTACTAGATTCATTACAATTTGGCTAATGAAGCATAAAATTTATTTTATCGCTCACCTCATAAAACGACTCGGTGTATGTTGATTTTTTTGTTCTCCATCCTTGACATATAGAAACTAGCATTCCTCAATATAATTATGAGGGATGCATAAAAGTAAATTGGACAAATATTATCGTTTTATATTTACATATGAGTACCCAAGTACAGAGTTATCATTTATGAGCTTCCAAATTGTGGAACTAACTTCCTTCAACGGTATTGACTCTCAACATGGGACATTACATTTATGTCTTTTAGTGTCGATTGTGAGAATGAATCTTAACCTCTACAAGTCGAATATTTCCTTACAAAATCCGCCTAAGTAAAGGCTAAATCGAAATCCTTCACAAGTCGGTAACCTACTCGATTTTTTTAGCGACTCCCTTTAAGTTCAACTTACAGAGGTTCTATGTGTTAAAAAAATCTGAACAGTCCCGTAGTGACTCAAATATAGTAATATCGAGCTGGTATGATTAGATGAGGAATGAGGCCATAGGATTGTTTCATTAGCTCAGTAAGAGATGGACAAGGTTTACTTTTCTCAGTGAGCACTTTTTTATAATCTTTTTACTCTGATCGGATGTTGTTTTTACGTCAAAATTGGTGATTCTTCGAATACTTTCTAATTTCAAATCGACCTGTTAATTTACACTTTACAGATTGTGGTTTGGATGACAATCACATTCGCAGTAGTCTGCGTGTGGCTCCGTGTCCCGCAATCCTGGAGATATATTACAAGAAACCCATCTAAGATAAGTTCAGGTAGCACGGTAACCACACATCTTAGAAATAGATGCCCTAATATCGCCGTTCCTGGAACTATAACTCGCGGCCGCCCAAGAAAACGCTTGCTACTCTGATAATGCGAGCTAATATAAAACAGCGCCATCTAGTTTATTAAATGTTGTTGAAATCCTAATACTCTAATATAATACTCTATATACTATATATATATATATATATATATATAATCTAATACTCTGATCTTAAATTACAAAATAATATATTGATGCATCAAGGAAATACTAAAACTAATTTCAACAGAACTTTTATTTAAAAATGTTTTTAACAATCGAGTTTGGACTCTGAAATTTTAAATATTATTTTGGTTGGGTATTATTATTGTTGATTGTCATTTCTTTTTGTAAATAATTTTATGTATTTGCAGATAGGTTCGAAATTTTTAATGTTTTATATACTTGAAATCACTAGTGAAATCACCAGTGAACCTGAATAAATTAACAAATAAATAAAATCACTTTCAAATATTTTGTACCTTTAATTTAATCAAAAGTTAACGTTTAATTTTATTCATACAATCTATGTCTGGAAAATACAGACGGCATAGTCGACGTTATTTCGGTCTTCGAAAGAACTGCAGTGTGTATTCTGCATTATCGAGGTCGAAATAGAAAAAAAACTTTCGCTTTTATTAATCGTGAACAAATACATACTCAGAGGTAATTCATAGAAAACTGGTTTTCATGCTCTCATTTTGATCTGCCTCTACTTGTTGGTTCCGGCTAACTTCCTACTCCTGTTATTACAATACAACTTACATTTAAATTAACCAATGTCACACTTAACAAAACCTCCTGATTGATCGGTCATAATCGGTCACGAAATAGACCTTTTTAAATAATATCTACTGGTTTCCGTTTGCTTCTTTTTTTTATTTATAATATTTTAATTTAAAAAAAAGCAAAAGTCAAAATTATTCATTTCATGACAGGCCGACTTGTGGCTCTCATGACAAATCAAGACTAAAAGTACCAGAAAACAGAAAAGAGCTGGCAAGAAACTCAGCTCACTATGTAGCTATTACAATTTTAATAAGCTACCTATATTAAACTATCTTGTGTAATAGGAATAATTGATTTGGGCTGCTTTGGGCAGTTATTAATTTTCTCTGGCACATTGGTCCGAGGTTCAGTTGCCGGATACGTCAGATTTTACAATATTGACTCATCGTATTATTATTTAAGACGGGGTCACGACTTTCAGCAGTGACGATACGACGCAAAGTGATAGGTACTAAGAAGGTATGTACTCGTACATATAAGGTCGATGGACTCAAGATACTCATGATGCAGATATTTACTGATATTTACAATTCCAATCATGGCGTCACAGAACTCACAGATGTGTTCGTAAAAAACGCAAGTTTATTGTTTTTGTTCGTAACACCTATCGACGTTATCGACATTCAAATCACATATGCGTTGAGTTATCGGTGATTAGTCCGACTTAGAAAAAGCTGCGGTATGCTACGCTGCAGATCAATGATAGCCTAGTGGTTAGGAATGTCGTCTCCTATTCAGGGGGTCGCGGGCTCAATCCCGGGGAATGTCTTATGTCACGTCAAAACTCGATACCACCGGTTCAGAAAGCAGATTTGTGTGAGTTTATGCAATTAAATGCTTTAAAGGTGAAAGAATACATCGTGAAGAAACCTGCGCGCCTAGGAGTTCTCCATAATGTTCTCAAAGGTGTGTGAAGTCTGCCAATTTGCACTGGGTAAGCAATGGTGGACTATGACCTATAGCCCTTCTCCGAGAGGAGACCCGCGCTTAGTAGTGAGTCGTTGGTGGGTTTCTGATGATGATGCTGTCGGTTTTTATCTGCATTAATAGATAATTAATAACAGAAAAGTTAAATCAAAACGTTTCTTTTAAATGAAATAGCGTCGGTCTTATTCATAGAGGAACATTTCCAAAATCAGGTGTTTTGAGATAAGTATCCAAAATGGTAGGAAAAATAATATTTCCGAAACACTAACGTTACGATTAAAATTTTGTTCTAATCAACAGAAAACGACATAATCTGGCAGAGAATGATTTTACGTGTAAAATTGAAATTTCCATAAACTTTGACCTTCAATTACTCAAAACAGTAAATTTTGAAATGTTCCATATAATGAGTTGGACCGACGCGGATTATTGATATTCAAAACGCTAAGGAAATCTGCGACATTGACCTTTGTATGCTCTCTACCGGCCGGACCGATGGTGATAGATCAAGTTATACCCTATATAACCCTCAGCAAGATTTTCGAAAAAATAATGCTCAACCAACTGCTTCTACACTTTAATTTAAATGGACTTCTTCACCCTGAGCAGTATGGTTTTACTAAGGGTCGATCAACAACCGATGCAGCCGCAAAGCTGTTACAACACATATTCGATGCATGGAAGAACTCACAGAATGCCATTGGTATTTTCTGTGATTTATCAAAGGCATTTGATTGCGTTGATCACGACACCCTTTTGCTTAAACTGAGCCACTATGGTATTAAAGGTTTTGCACTTAGTCTCATTGCGTCATAACTCAGTGATCGTGTTCAGAGAGTATGTGTGAATGACGTAAAATCATCCGGATCAGCCTCAGTAATGGGTGTACCCCAGGGTTCTATTCTAGGTCCATTCATGTTTTTGATTTACATAAATGATTTACCACATTTTGTCCTAAATACTTGCGATATTGTACTATTTGCTGATGATACGTCTTTGATTTTCAAAGTCGATAGGAAAAAAGACAATTTTGACGATGTAAATAATGCATTATCTCAAGTTTCTGAATGGTTTACGGCAAATAATTTACTTTTAAATGCTAAAAAAACCAAGTGTGTTGAGTTTTTATTGCCTAACACCAGAGCTGTCAGTAATAATCTAAAGATAAATAATGAACCTTTGAAAACTGAGGACTCCACAGTGTTCTTGGGATTAACCCTGGATTCTAAGCTACAGTGGGGCACCCATACAACAACTCTTGCTGGCAGGCTTAGCTCTGCTGCTTACGCTGTTAGGAATATTCGACAGTTAACTGACATAGAAACTGCAAAAATTGTTTATTTTGCATATTTCCATAGTATTATGTCATACGGAATCTTACTATGGGGTAAAGCAGCCGACATTGGAAAAATTTTTGTATTGCAGAAGAGGGCAATTCGCGCAATCTACAATTTGAAACCGCGGGATTCCCTTCGAGAAAAATTTAAGGAAATAGGCATTCTGACAGTAGCTTCACAATCTATACTTATAAAAAGACTTGTCCTGACTGACTGACTGATCTATCAACGCACAGCCTAAACTACTGAAGCTAGAAACTTGAAATTTTTACAGTAGGTTCCTTTTATTACGTAGGTGAGCACTAAGAAAGGATTTTTTTAAATTCCAACCCCAAGGGGGTGAAATAAATGTTTACAGTTTGTATGAAAGTCCGTCATTTTTAAAGTTATTCCCATGAAACTCGGTATTTGGGCTTTCAATTAAAAATAAAGGATTACGTGTTTCATACTTTTTGAAAATTATACCCCCAAAGGGGTTAAATAGGGGTTGAATATTTGTATAATTGTCCTTCATTTTTCAAGTTTTTTTTCAAGATATGTTTATGAAACTTAGTATTTTGGCTCTTAATTAAAAATAAAGAAGTACGTATTTTATAATTTCTGAAAATTCTACCCCCGAAGGGGTAAAATAGGGTTCATAGTTTGTATGAAAGTCCGTTATTTTTCAAGTTATACCCATGAAATTCGGTATTTGGACTTTCAATTAAAAATAAAGAATTACGTCTTTCACACTTTTTGAAAATTTTACCCGCAAAGGGGTTAAATAGGGGTTGAATATTTGTATAATTGTCCTTCATTTTTCAAGTTATTTTTCAAGATATGTTTATGCAACTTAGTATTTTGGCTCTTAATTAAAAATAAAGAAGTACGTATTTTATAATTTCTGAAAATTCTACCCCCGAAGGGGTAAAATAGGGGTTCATAGTTTGTATGAAAGTCTGTCATTTTTCAAGTTATACCCATGAAATTCGATATTTGGACTTTCAATTAAAAATAAAGAATTACGTGTTTCACACTTTTTGAAAATTTCACCCGCAAAGGGGTTAAATAACCTAATAAATGCCTAACCAGTCGCGTGGCGCCCCGCGGCTCAGCCTGTAGTGTTTGTGAGAATGCAGTGTGAATGTAACTTTTCCTTAATGTAACTTTTCCTTAATGTAGCTTTTCCGAATTAATATGTGTGTGACTGTAATAAGAAATAAACGAACATTGATATTCATGTAACGGAGTTTCAATGGAGTTGGACGAGAGAGACCATCTGCTTGGAGTCAGCACCCCAATAATGAACCAACGTCACAACTAGAAGCAACCCTCGCTCCAACAAGGGGTTGAATGTTTGTATGATCGTCCTTCATTTTTCATGTTATTTTTCAAATTAAGTTTATGAAACTTAGCATTTTGGCTCTAAATTAAAAATAAAGAAGTACTTATTTTATATTCTTTGAAAATTCTACCCCCGAAGGGGTAAAATAGGGGTTCATAGTTTGTATGAAAGTCCGTCATTTTTCAAGTTATAGGTCCAATTCTGTATATTGAAGATATTTTGAAAAATTTTTTTTGAGGGCACTCTATAATCGATACTGAAGCAAAAACAATTTTTTTTTTATTTTTTGTCTGTCTGTCTGTCTGTCTGTATCTTGGCCGCGCATCACGCCGAAACTACTGGACGGATTTAAATGAAACTTGGCATGATTTAAGTTAGTTACGAGGTATAATATAGAATACTTTTTATCCCGAAATTCAGCACGGTGTCCTTGGGAGAGGGGATGAAAATCAAAATGAGTATTTAGTTGTAATTCATTAAGGCGTTTTCCGATTTCATTCATTCATTTTTTTGTTAGAAAGCAGGTACTTTAGAGATTGTCCTGCAAATATTTCAAGGTCGTCGGCTTAATAGTTCAGACATTATAGACATCACAATCTTCAGTATGGTGTCTTGAACCCCGGAATGTACAGGATACTTTGAAGTTTGAATGTACGGCTCATCTTAAGCTGGCACGTACACTTTATTGTATAGCCATCATGGATAGCCCTATTTTGTCAAAGTCAAACTACTCCAAAGGCGTCAGATATTGTCAAACGATCATTACATTTAACCATCATGTAATACCTACATCGTATGGAAGTAATATTACAGTGTTTTCCTATGCAATTCGATGTTCTAATCATCAGGTTAATCAATCAAAAATCAATATCTATACTTATAATAAAACTGTAACTGTAAGATTTCTGTACATTTAAAATATTTTGAAATAACTGGGGGATGCTTTATTATCGATACTGAGCCCAAAACAGATTTTTATTAAATTTTTATTAAAAATGTCTGTCTGTCTGTTCGCGCATCACGCGAAAACTACTGAACGGATTTAAATGAAATTAGGTATAGCGGTAGCTGATACTCCGGGTCAACTTAAAGGATAGTTTTTGTCGATTTTACTTCATAACTCAGTCAAATATGAACCGATTTTAATATTTTTTTCTTTATTAGAAAGTGTGTACCATTACGTAAACTTCGCTAAATTTTAATAAAGATCTGATAAATATTATCGGAGATAGAGGACAAAACTACTCAACGGATAACAGCAATTCATTCAATTAGTACTTAATGATTCTTAATATAATGATAATTTATCGTTTAAAGTAACCACGCACGCTTCACTCGCGAAAATGTTGCTCTCGCTTCGCTTCGCTCACGAAAATTTTTTCTTAATCGTTGTTGTGTGAACCAAGTATGGAGTTATGTAGTGCAGTTCTAAAAAAATTCACGCTCGCTTCGCTTGCGTTATAGGTGCTGAGTATGATATACATAGTGGCGTAGTGCAATCGTAAAAATTTCTGCGCTCGCTTCACTCGCGAAAATTTTTCTTAATTGTTGTTGTATGAACCAAGTATGGAGTGCTACACATTTAGGTTGTGCAGTTCTACAAAATTTCACGCTCGCTTCGCTCGCAAAAATGTTGGGTTTACTTTGCTATTGTAGGTGCTAAGTATGAACTACATAGTGGCGTAGTGCAATCGTAAAAATTTTCGCGCTCGCTTTGCTCGCGAAAATGTTGTTTCTTCGTTGGTATTGTATGAACCAAGTATGGAGTGCTACATAGTTAAGTAGTGCAGTTCTTGAAAATTTCACGCTCGCTTCACTCGCGTTGTAGGTGCTAAGTATGACCTACATAGTGTCGTACCGCAATCGTTAAAATTTTCGAAAAATGTTTTTTCTTCATTAGTATTGTATGTACCAAGAATGGAGTGCAACACAGTTAAGAAATGCAGTTCTAAAAAATTTCACGCTTGCTTCGCTCGCGAAAATGTTCGGTTTGCTTTGCTATTGTAGGTGCTAAGTATGAACTACATAGTGGCGTAGTGCAATCGTAAATGTTTCGCGCTCGCTTCGCTCGCGAAAATGTTATTTCTTCGTTGGTATTGTATGAACCAAGTATGGAGTGCGACACAGTTAGGTTGTGCAGTTCTAAAAAATTTCACGCTCGCTTCACTCGCAAAAATTTGCGTTTACTTTGCTATTGTAGGTGCTAAGTATGAACTACATAGTGGCGTAGTGCAATCGTAAAAATTTTCGCGCTCGCTTTGCTCGCGAAAATGTTATTTCTTCGTTGGTATTGTATAAACCAAGTATGGAGTGCTACACAGTTAAGTAGTGCAGTTCTTGAAAATTTCACGCTCGCTTCGCTCGCGTTGAAGGTGCTTAGTTTGACCTACATAGTGTCGTACTGCAATCTTAAAAATTTTCGCGCTCGCTTCGCTCGCGAAAATGTTTTTTTCTTCATTGGTATTGTATGTACCAAGAATGGAGTGCAACACAGTTAAGAAATGCAGCTCTAAAAAATTTCACGCTCGCTTCGCTCGCGAAAATATTTTTTTCTTTGGTATTGTATGAACCAAGTATGATTTGATAAGATGTTGTAGATACCAAGTACAGAATACATAGCGGCGAGGTGTAATCGTAAAAACATCGCGATTAATACAAAGTAATTTTTTTAACTATTAACACGCGGACGAAGTCGCGGGCATCAGCTAGTATATTTATAACAACATAATATTTGTCAGACAAAATATTTTAAGTTACAAAAAAAGGGTGATTTACACGATAGGCAGGTTAGAGATCCAAATAGGCTCGTGATTTCTCGACTGCGCCTCCAGAGGGTCCGAAAGACATTTGTGGGAATGGGCGTGACGTTCTATAATAAAATTCCACAGTCGATCTTAGAATAGCCTTTACACAAGTTTAAGAAAGCAATTAAGACTTCTCTCATGGAAAAAGCATAATATTATACAATTGAAGACTATATTAATGACAAAAAAGCGTGGATATAACTCGCTCCAGCGATTCATGAGACAGTAATAATCAACCTGTGTAACAAAATTATCCTGTGCTATTCAGTGTTTCTACTTTATTTGTGTCTAAGTGATGTCTTAAAATGAGCATTTGAATATTAGTTTTCAGTTTGATGCCTTGACATGGGTACTTTCATGGGTAGCATAAGTATGTCACGCACTCTTTAAACATTTCTGTGGTGGTGTCGTGTGATGCGGGTTGTTACGTTCCCTCAAATATGGTTGAGCGAAGCAATGGCTGGGTCATGCGTCATGCTCGTGAACGGGTGCCACCGGCGGGAATGGGGCTACTTTATGTCTGCCCATCTTAAGATAGAAGTTAGTCGGTATGCATTTTTGGAACTTTCCTCATTGTGGAAACACTGCATATATAGCATAGTATTTACTGTATTGTAAATTTGTTTTGAAAAGAGCAACCGCCGAGTTTCTTGCTGGTTCTTCTCGGCAGGAAAGGCATTCCGAACCAGTGGTAGATTCATTGACTATTCAAAAGCACTTGTAAAAGTTTATTTGAATAAAAAATATTTCTATTCTATTCTATTCTATATTATTAAGCCGTGTACGCACGTGCGAACACGATCTTCAAGCACGAAAATTTGGTTCATACCTTATCTGGTAGTTCGGCTTTCCGAACCGAACGGTGATAAACTCTTGACTTTATAAGAGCCACACTTGAAAAGTTAGGTTAGGTAGTTTATGAAATAAATAATTTTGATTTTTTTAGCAAATTAGCAAAGAGATCACGAACACGCTTTGACATAAGTTCGCACTCAACCGACATATTGTACCTACTTACTATTCAGTCTCTATAGCCATGGATCGACTGTTGCAAGTGGTGAAATAGCCGAAAGATTTTGCAGTATTATTATTTTCAAAAAAGGATCATATGGTGGTAAATTGTACAAAGAGCGAAATCAAAATATATTAATTCTACACGAACAAATGTTGTTAGATTAAGCATGCAGGAATTCTAAAACACTATCCATAGAGAACGCAAAGAAAAATACAGTACCCGGCGATATATATTGCACATCGGCCTTTGGAATAAAACGCTATTCTATTCTATTCACAGTTCGACTGCATTTTTTTTATATATGTTACGTGATGTGCTCGCCAATTGTGAAGAGATTTCAGTAATTACTACGTGAATTTCTGGCTAGCTTTCCTTGCAATAGAATAGAATAGAGTTTTATTCCAAAGGCCGATGTGCAATATATATCGCCGGGTACTGTAAAATTCTTTTGCTTTTCCTGAGTTGAATTTTGTTTTTTTTCCTTGAGTAAGTATCATGGAGTATCTTATAAAACCATGAACATATTTAACAAACACAGTGTTTGATGCTCGTTAGTGGCACTCACATGCAAACAAAGTTGTTGCTTTGCGTATCATGCAATGCAATGCAACAAAGTTAGTAAGTGCGTACGGGGCTTTATGCAAATATACAGCAAGCCAGGAAGTACTTGAAGTACTTGCCTAGTTATAGTAGGAAACTTTCACAGTGTTAGAAAACCACATTACCCCCATTTTATCACGTTACCAGGTCACGAAAGATATAATTTGCTTAAAATCTCTCATCCTGTATATTATTTTATTATTTAGATCCCCCGAGAAAATAAAGAAATGCCATGTTGCCACCAAAAAATCCACGCGTACCAATTTTCTTCAGTTTCTATTTCAACCGATCTCCTCTCTCACGGTCTCTTGCATGAACTTCCACAGGTCTCGGTCTTGCGCTGCCTATATCCAGCGGCCCTCTGGGACTCGTTTGACGTCAATAGTTCAGTAAAGTTCAGCTTGTACTCGTATCTATAGCAGACCTCTCTATTGACAAACACAATATTCTTAATTTGCGGGTTTTGTGAAAATGACGTGTCGAAAATTTTAGTTGTTTTTGATTTTCCTGTTTCTAAAAATTCATCGATGTCGTAAATCGAGGTGTGTGAATTGATAATAATAGATATGTATTCATAGTTCACGGCAGGTCATCAAGTAATTATTCTTAACACATTAATATTATTGATGTGTATTGATGGCTTACGTCAGCTCATTGGTTTTTTAATTTAGTACTCAAAGAGTATATACTATAGTATATACGTATTATTTTATGACATTAGATATATTTTCTGCGTGTTCAAATCAGAAATGAGGAAACCAGAACCAGAGTTACTAATATAGTTCATTGAGTTGTGAAGTCACTTGGCTGAAATTCGGAATTGAGATACCTAGCATTAACACATAAGGTTACTTTTTATCATCATCATCATCATCATCATCATCATGTAGTATTATTATAATGTCAAAACAATATTGAAATCATATTGCTTTTTGTGTTAGTAGTAGGTATAGGCCCAGAAGTATAGTAAGAAGTATAGGAATAAGTGAGGCACATAGCTCAAAGAATCGATAAGTTGACATCCTAATTTCTTTTAGGGGTCCCAATACAATAAGATGTTAGAATGTTAGAACGATCTCTAGTCTTGTGTAGTACATGTACTAAGTACTATTAGGAATGAATTCCCGACACTGATCAAGAACGAACTATTCCGTATGCTTATTCTTTTAATATTTCGTTCGTTCGGCTCCGAAACGGTAGTAAATATCATTCGTCTATGGCTCCGAACGAGCGGAGACAATGTATAATATTATGTCTATGGTTCCCATAGACATAATATAGTACATCGTTCATTTAGTACTTCGTTCCTTGTGGACCTATTTAGTCTGTGATTCTTGCCGTTTGGCTCGGAACCACTGCACTAGAAGTCCGAACTAGTGCAGTCTTTGGAATGTCTAGTACATAACAAAGGCTATACTGCACTGCACCGCGGGTTTTACCTGCGGCGTCGTGAGTATTGAAATAAAACAGCGGTACCGCAACCGCTGCGGGCGCGGGTGAGAACCTCGCCGTGAAAACTCAGTCTTGACCTAGCAAGATCAAGCCTAGGGTCGTTGGGAGTCAGTGGACGCAAGCGCCACAAAATCGTGTTCTGTGGCGATCCTTGCAAGACCTCGCGGTTCATCAGTGAACGTCAATTGGTTGAGATTACGGAGACAGATAGTATGTAAAACTTTTAATAGAACAGAATAGCATAGAAATGTTTTTTTATTCAAATAAACTTTTTTACAAGTGCTTTTGAATCGTCGATGAGTCTACCACTGGTTTGGAATGCCCTTCCTGCCGAGAAGAACCAGCAAACTCGGCGGTTGCTCTTTTCAAAACAAGTTTACAATACAATAGATACTATGTTATGTATGCAATGTTTCCACAATGAGGGGAAGTTCCACAAAAGCATACCTAATTATAATTCAACACATGTTAAGACGGGCAGACAGAAAGTAGCCCCATTCCCGCCGGTGGCACCCGTTTCCAGCCTGCATTGTTTCGCTTAACCATATTTGAGGGAACGTAACTTAATAAGTAAAACTTTTTAAGAATGATAACATATTTTTTAAATTTATTTTTTTTTTTTAAATTTGGAAACTTGTGATTTGGAGCGAAATGTCAAATAATAAATATAAAAATAGGAATAGCCAGTTCTGACGCACCATTACATATTGGCCCAATGCTACAAGTATCGACCCATACACGTTCGGGAGTTGCCATTGCCCATTATGTTTGAGATGTATGTATGTATGTATGTGCGAGAACAACTTTCTGCCAAATTCTTAGATCCCCTGGCCACCCACTCATGTAAATAACAAAAAAAAGTGTGTGTGTCAGCTCCGACGCACGACTGGAGTTTACTCCTTACAACGTCGTAATGCATTCGCGGCGCTCGCTGCGTCTCAGCGCCGCTCGGACCCGATCGGTACGCGCTCGGCTTCCCGAAGCGAAAGCTCTTTCGCATTCGGACTCAAGCGAAAACCAACCTTATTTACACAACGTTAGGTTAGAAATTTGCATCGTTGTGAAAAACGTAACGAGGTCATTCATAAGTAGATTATATATATATATGTATATGAAAATCGATTCTTAAGGAGTAAACTCCAATAACAAAAAACTATAATATTGTGTCATGTGCCACTCTGATGGAATACATAACTTAAAAACCCCAATATTAATTTTCTTTTTATACAATATATTTCTTACTATTTTATATGATAGCTTAACGCTAAAATAAATTCAAAGTAAAAGTTACTTTTTATTCACTAGTAAAATCGGCAAAATGGGGTCAAAATTAATTTTCCTAGCTAATCGATACCTCTCCTTATACATATATTGTATTATTAAAATCATGATCATTATGAATTATGAATTACTAGCTGATGCCCGCGACTTCGTCTGCGTGAACTTAGCCTTAAAAATGCCTTGGGAACTCTGAAAATATAGCCTGTCACTCTCCAGGTCCTCAAGTATAGGTACCCCTACAAAAAATCACGTCGATCTGTAGCTCTGTTAGGGCGTGATTGAAGGACAAACCAACGCACTTTCGCAGTTATAATATTTCACCATATAAAGTGTAAGTGCATATAGTCAACGTGGTTTTTAGGGTTCCGTACCCAAAGGGTGCCAACGGGACCCTATTACTAAGCCTCCGCTGTCCGTCCGTCCGTCTGTCAGCGGCCTGTATCTCGTAAACCCTTTGAGTAATAAACCAACACAGGAGAAGAATTGACGCGCGTACCCCTCTGTAAGTTGGGTATGAGCAGTGGTCCTACTCGTTATATAAAACTGTTTGACTCGAGTCACGCGCCTGTCAACTACGTATGGTTAGCGGGGAATGAGCTCCGCTATAAATGCCGAATATGAGAGTATTTTCTTCTAAAAAAATATTTAAAACATCCAGTTTACTAAAGGATAACATTTATTTACTTCTGATGTATTATTTTATCCAAATAATGCAATACTTATGCAGAAAACTTAAGAAAACTGTCGATCTGAAAATGTTGCTACTTAATCGTACATGAAATAATTTGGGGAAAATATTGAAAATTAATCTTCCTACTTACTATTCGTTTAGAGACCTTTATCTTGAACTGCATTATAAATTGATCCCATAGAATTAAAATCACGATAGAATAGGAAGGGGTGAACGACTAATTTATAAGCTTTAAGTAAAATATGACTAGATATATAAATACGAACTTTGATCGTCTGTGGGATTATCAAATAATGATAAAAAATTCTTTCTATAAAACCGACTTTAAACGCCACTACAAATTATAAAACAATTTTAATTTGTACATGTATGTTGAAGTCGGGCGGGCCTAAATATAAATGATGAAACTAATGCGCGACGCTAGCCCAACTTTGCCCGATCGGCGTATGAAGTCGGTTTTTTAAAGATATTTTTTTTTACATTATTATTGTAAGCTTTTTTGTGTATATCTCTGATCGCGAGCAATTTGCTCTTAATCATTGAGTTCCTTCCTCCATCACCGAAGATATGAATCATCTTCTCTTCACCTTTTAAATAGGCCCAACCTTATTATGCTTTCTTTCAAAAAAAAATTGAAATCGGTTCAGATTTGACGTAGTTATGGAGTAACATCTAACATTATATCAACAAAAATTTATATGGGAACCACCTCTGAAGTATGCCCTACTTAACAAAAAAAAATTATCAAATTCCATTCATTATTTGGCGGAATAATTGGGTAACAAATATACAAAAAATTCAAATTGAGAACCTCTCCTTTTTTGAAGTCGGTTAAAATGATTGCATTATTATAACGATCGCAATGGTGTCTGATTGGCTGGTACTCTCCCACTATTGTTTAAAATGCATTGATGCAGCTAGAGCTCCATAAACTCAGCGAATTCATAAAATTAGTTTTTTTACTCAATTATTTCAAAATTTATAGGTATATATTTCCATATAGCCAGTGTGATATGATTTTCTAAATATATAAAATGAAAAGGTGACTGACTCACTGATTTATCAACGCATATCTACTATGACGTAGGCATCCGCTAAGAAAGGATTTTTACAAATATAATACAAAAAATAATGAAAACGAGACTAAAAAATTGTTTAATAATAATGATAAGTTCTACGTAAGTCTTTCTTACTCGAAAATTAGGACTTTAATTTTATGAAGTCGGCCACACCGCAATAAAATTAGGGCTGGACAGCAAGATTTCATATGTCGATATTGGTGGGGGGATTGTATAAATTATTTATACCGAGATATTTTTATCGTCTTACTAATTGTTCATTGACGAAAAAAAATATTTAAATTCTATACATATTTGGTTCATTAAAACTTGGCAATTGAATTAAAGTACCCATACTTCTTATTCATCCCGCTAGGTTTACCGGAAAGCTAAATAGCTTGGCGGTGTTTTATTACAGATGGGGTGGCCACTATAGCCATGGCGGCAGCCTAGCATTACAAACAAATATACACTTCGTTCAGATGAAGTAGATGAAAAAAATAAGCCTTCCAAGTAAAGTATGTAGGTACAAGTTTTAACTTACCAATCATAACTTTAAATAAATTTTTTTTTAGGGTTCAGTTTTTCCTTTTTATGTTTCCTCCATACTGGACTGAGAGAATATTATTCAACGCTGGAAAACGATCTTGTAAATCGAAAAAGTGAACTTTAAACCAGAGCCAATAACGTTTTAAAAAATCATAACAGCTCATAATAAGCTATCAGGAGCAGATTTTTTTCAAAAAGCATATTTTTTAATGTAACACATCAGATGATACTAATTATATAATTCTAAAGTAGAATTACTTTAGTTTTATACATTAGTTTTATATCAATTTCGACTAATAGTTTTTCAATTTCAAGAAGCAATGTTGCTGTAACTTGGTATTTGATACATATGAAACCACGAAATAACTCTAAACTCTGAAATGCTAATTATGCTGTATTTATTTTTAAGGAAACATGATGTAGTCCTAACAGTTTGTACTTAATGTACTTTTTAGAAATAGATACATCGTAAATTTCGCTTTAAACATAAATAAAACAAATGATGTTTCATTAAAAATGCTGTATGTTTATTTAAACAAGATTACTTAAAAAATCAATGTGTTCAATATTAATACCCACTACGTATTCAAATAAAAATTAAATGTCTCTCAACTTAATAAACAATATTATTAAAAATCTATGACAAAGTACAGCACTCCCTGGTGGCTTATAACCTTAAATCATAACAAACAGCTGCTCTAAGGTGATATACTGTGGTACCTACAGCATGCTTTCAGCATGAGATTGAGAGTATAGTGACGGAGTAAATACCTTGGTATCTACAAAATCTGTTAATAATCAGATAATCCTAAGTCCTTACAGTAGGTACACCTAAGTGCACTGCACTGCTAAAAAGTATTGATAACTTTTTTGAAGTATCTGTATAATATTGAAAAATAGATGGTGTCTTAGTATTTACAGCATTTTTGAGTACGTTGAAAAATATGAATAACAAAAAATATAATATAAACATGTAGAGAAGGTCAACATAGTATCTTAGAAAAATAATGTCATAGGAAAACGAAAATCCGACAATCCGACGCAGTATCTTTTTCTTCCAAATATATAAAAAAGTAATTTTGTTATTTTTCGAAATAAGCTAGATCGCTTTCCAGCGTCAATATAGTCCAAAGTTTCTAGCTGTATCTTTACGCAAGTACTAAAAGCCTACAAAGAGTCAATCTAATAGCAAAGGCATATTATGACTAAAATAACGGCAAGAACCTCGTTTCCTAGCGCTTCTATATACCTACCATGTTAAAGATCTCGAACAAAAAAATTTACTCTCGAATAAAGTAACTCTGTTGTAAATAATTATTAGAAAAACTTATCGAAAGTCGATAATCGATAGTGTCAAATCCCTAAAATGCTTACACAAATGATGCGATTGTTTCATGTAATGATAGAGCGTCCCTGTGTGTGAATGTGATAGTGTGCATATACTTTAAGGTAGTGTTTGCTAATTATATTGTGTGCGTGCATAGCGACGTGATGGAAAAATGCAACTGTAGTAAGCAAGTTTTCATGTGTGCTACCTCGCCCCCCACCGTAATTGACAGACTTTTTTGCAAATAAATTAGGCGTCAATTCCTCTCCATTGCTGGTTTATTACTCAAAGCGTAAACCGTAATAGATTGACAGTTGAAATTTTCACATATTTTGTATTTCTATTGCTGCTATAACAACAAATAATAAAAATTAATTTAATTTTTTTGTAACGAAACCCTGAAAGAGTGAGGACCGACTCACACTTGGCCGATTTTTTTACACAGGTAAAGTTAAGGACCTGGAAAATAACACAGGCTACTTTTTGTCCCGGGAGCATACATTTAAACGCCCGCACCACTACAAAGTATATAATTTATTGTAGATTTTTTTAAAAACGCTCGACTGATTTCTTTAAAATTTAAATGGGGCCACCTAGGAAGTATACTCTTTGAAACAAAAAAAGAATTTTCCAAATCGGTTCAGGCGTCTTCGAGTAATCGGTGAACATACATAAAAAAAGATTCGTTGAATTGAGATCCTCCTCCTTTATTGAAGTCGGTTAAAGTAATAATAAAAAGTACCTAGTTCAAATTTAACGAAGTTATGGAGTATAACAGTCAAAATAGTTCAACCCCTATCTCAGAGAACATACATCCATCCATCCGTATACGACATCTATACAAACATATACATCCGTATACATCCATCCTCACAAAATTTCACATTAATAATATTAGTGGGATAATATGAGTAATAATAAGTAGTAATAATAGGATATAGTTAATGTATTTGTTGTTAGTAGGAGGAGATACATATATATATATATATATATATATATATATATATATATATATATATATATATATATATAGAGATACCTTCACGGTAAATGTTGATCAGACGCGACTTCACGCGAGCACTTTGTTGATCCAAAAATGTATGTTGATCCGGCGCCTTTTGTTGATCCAATATGCATCATTGGTAACTAATGTAGATCCGACCGGATCAACATCTACACTCACGGAACTTCTTACTAGCGTTCGCCGAAGTTGATCCGATATACAATTCCACCTTGCGATAGTTACGGAAAATGTTGATCCGATTTAAATGAGCCAATCAGAGCATAGCAAACGATCGGATTGGCTTAAAGCAGCCGCGACGTTGCCGTTTCGTATCTTGGCCGTACGAACGTTTAAAGTAAAACTGGAGACTGGCCTTATGGAGAATGTTTATATTATCTTGCAATTTATGTGAGTATGTAGGTATGTTTAGGTCAAATCTTGCAAGATGAATTACAACCACTTCCCGGCTTCCAATAGAGCTGAAATTTTGTATGTAGATGTAAATCGGATGACCATGCAATATTATTGTGACATGGAGCTGATCTAATGATGGAGCTGAAAGATGGCTACGGGAACTCTGTAATAAAACGACGTAACCCCATCGAATTTGGACTCGTTTGATTCGTCTTGGCAAGTACTCTAGCCCTAGATGATATCCAGGGTCTGATGATGGAGCTGAAAGGTGGTTAAGGGAACTCTGTGATGAAACTACTTAACCCTATTGAGTTTGATCTCGTTTAGTTCGTCTTGATAAGTACTCTGGTCGATGATTTGGGCTCGTTTGATTTGTCTTGGCAGGTACTCTGGTCCTAGATGATATCGAGGGTCTGATCATGAAGTTGAAAGGTGCTTAAAGGAACTCTGTAATGAAACTAGGTAACCCTAACGAGTTTGGGCTCGTTTGATTTGTCTTGACAAGAATTCTGGTCCCAGATAATATGCAGGGTCTGATGATGGAGCTGAAATGTTGTTAAGGGAACTCTGTAATGAAACTATGTAACCCCATCGAGTTTGGGCTCGTTTGATTATAATCTTGACAAGTACTCTGGTTCTAGATGATATTCAAGGCGTGATGATGTAGGTCGCTACTAAAAGCTTGTATTTTAAAAAACATTTTTTTTATTTACACATGTTGAAATTTGAATAAATATGTAAGTTAACTATTGATATTGTATAAATGGACTGCTATAATTTGGACAAATTATCCATTGACACAGTGATATTTAATACTTTTCAATACTCATATTTAACAATATCTAAATACTTATCCTTATGAACTGTTTTCATTTTATTTTTAACTAGCAAAAAGCTGAGCTTTGTGAGGGCTCGCGTAGTTTTTCTAACGGGTATTAAGTTCTGTTGCAACTTGCAGTGATGTTAACTCTTTGGTTTTCAAATTAATACTCAAGTAAAATTATGCAGCAATGTATTTTTCAAATTTGCATACTAATGAATTACTTGAATGCATTAGTGCAAATTAATTGTAAGACCTGATTGTGTTCTTCTAAATAACATTCTTGCAAATATTGTATTCTATTCTAGGTACTCTACTCCACTCTACTCAACTCTACTCCACATTACTCCACTTTTCTCCACTCTACTCTATTCTACTCTACTCTATTCTACTATACTCTACTCTACTCTATTCTATTCTATTAAGCTACAGATTAAACGGATAAAGGAGAGGCCCCACTCCGATTTTTAGCGGCAGTGACCGAGGCGTTTTTATTGCCTTTTGCGTATTTGCGTCTGCTGCGCGATTCCGCGTTTTCGCACTACTTACAGTACTTACAGTACTTATAGTACTTATAGTACTTACAGTAGTTACAAGGCTGCATTGTGAATGACCAAAATGATCATAGCGTAGAAATTAAGTGCCGGATAGAGCAGGCACGCAACGCATTTATGAAGTTGCGCCACTTACTCTGCAACCGATCCTTAAAGATCTCGATCTCTACCAGGGTGCACGATGCTATGTTTTTTCGGTTCTTCTGTACGGTGTCGAATCATGGACTTTAACTCAAAAGGGGCAGAAGTTTTAAAGACAATAAAGCAACGAAAACTGCAATATTTGGGACATATAATGCGTGGCGATAAGTACAAATTGCTCCAACTAATAATACAGGGGAAGATACAAGGTAGGAGACCCCCTGGAAGAAGACAGACCTCTTGGCTTAAGAATCTCCGGACATGGACTCAGACTGAGTATTATTCCTTATTCCGAATGAATGGCTTTGGCGTTTTTATGGCCTTTTGTGACTGCAACGCGTTTTAGCGATTTTTGAATACAAATATTCGGCGATTCTGCGATCCATACAAGACTATAATATTAATATTATAATATTCTTCCTATATTGAATAAGAATACGCTAGTGTCCGTGTATCTGTCTGTCCCATCGTAGCTGCCTAACGAATACACCGATTTTGATGCGGTTTTTCTATTTGAAAGACGTGATCGAGATGGTTCTTAGCTATGATTTACGAAGATCTGCTCAGGTCTTTGAAACCATCAGCTCATTTCATACTTGATTAAGGGGTCTTACAAGTTTTCACTGGTGCGTTTGATTTGAAATTTGTATACTGTTACTTCGAATTATTACCTAGGTAACCTTGAGATATCCAACTCCTCAGAAACTTATAGCACAGTACAAGGAGGAGATACAGTAGTTTGACGCCTTTGATCTCGTGGTAAATGCCGCCAACGTCTAATAATGCGCGATGATACCCGTGACTTTATCTGCCTAGGCAGAACCCGTGCAGCATCAGGATTGAGGAGTTGGGTCCTGGAATTTAACTATGTAGTCCTTAGTTGGCACCTAAAAAACTATCCATAATCGACAGTTAACAAATAACCATAGTACAGTAGTAGCAAGTAACCCTGCAGCATTAGGATTAAAGCGTTAAAACTAGAATTTTTTGGAGAACCATCTCGCAAAATTTCTGTATCGATTAAAAAAAAATCAAATCGCTTTCGTCGAACCTCTGTATGAAAGTATCCTTATTCTGTGCTTATAGTAGATATAGTGTGTATGGGCACATTAGAATGGTCTCAATCTCAATGAGTAGGTGTAAGATAGATGATTATCGAGGATCTAGGATCGAGCAGGAGGATCTGATGATAGAGCAGAAAACTGGTTAACAGGATTTCTGGTACATTCACATTTCGGGGATGTTTTAAATTTTTAATTAAAATTTATACTTGTTCTATGGTTTTGTTTGCGCTTGCGGCTACGTGACGTATTGTATTGTTTTTAATTGTTTTGTTGCTGATCAATGATATATTATTCTACTATTTTAGACACAAAAAAGCAAAAAAGTTGTTTCGCCACGTGGCACATATTTTTAGGTTTTATTATTTCACTTAATTGCCAAACTATTTAAAAAGGATGGCGCTATAGCGCTATTCACTCGCGGAACGCCGAAAACGAAACTCGCACAATCGCGCTGCGAGAGTCCAGCCTCAACGCTGCATCTACTGCCTGCCTACATACAAGCGACGCAAGAGGAGAAGAGGAAGCTGCGAAAGCAATGGCAAAAACTGCGGTGCCAGACCATGAAGACGCGGCTGAACGCTCTGGCCGCCAGGATCTCAGATCAGATCTCGCACTGGAGACAGTCGCAGTTGAATCTTGGCACTCCGCCATCGAGCGAGCCGGCGACGACCGGTCCGGCATGCACCGCCTCTGCCGCCAACTCTCCGGGAAGCCGCCTCCGATTAGACCCTCATGGCCAGTGACGGAACCCCACGTTACCGCGCCGAGGATCGAACGGAGATGTTCGCGGGTCGCCTGGAGACGGAGTTTACACCCAACCCGACTGCGGATGTGCAGCACGTAGAGACCATCGAGCGACATGTGAAGGACTACTTCGAGTCGCCCATACTACCGACAGAAGAGTGTTCTCCCCGGACTAGTCCAAAGGATGGTTTGACGAACTAGACTGCGCAAAGCACCCAGTCCCGACCCAGTCACCAACGAAACCCTGCGTCACCTACCCCCGCGAATCCTCCGTACCGGGAACTTCCCATCATCGTGGAAGCTCGGCCGAGTCATCCTGATCCCCAAGCCAGGCAAGAACATCATGCTGCCTGGGAATAACCATCCCATCACTCTTCTGTCGAGTACCTCGAAAGTCTTCGAGAAGCCACGCGACGAACAGTTCGGTTTCCGTGCTGAACACTCCACCACTTTACAAGTGACGAGGGTACTGCACCACCTCGCTACCGCCTACAACAAGCGAGAGCAATCAGTCGCAGAATTCCTCGATATGGAGAAGGCGTTCGATTGCGTCTGGCACGCCGGACTCGTGTAAACGTTTAAACCATAGAACTCAAAATATTTTCAATATTCATAAATCAAATAAAAGCACTATCCTAGGTCAGCAATGATATATTTTGTGTCTTGCAATTACTACGGAACCCTACACTGCGCGTGGCCCGACACGCACTTGGCCAGTTTTTTGTTATTCTGATTCGGCTTCTGGCAGACAGCACTGGTGAAAAGATGGCATCTTTGCTGGTCCTATTGTTATTTGAAACGCATATTAAATACCTAGGCAGGTACTTACACGTATACCTAAACACAATCACAACTCTTTCTTCGTCCGAGGTTAAAAACTGGTAGGTAGCTACAAAAACCCGCGCAAACTTCTTTCCGCAATAAAATCTGTCAAAGTTTGATCCTCAAGCAGCTAACGCATCTTTCTTAGATTACTCTACCGAAGTAGTCTACTGGGTTCTCTGTTACACGCAGAACGCGACGTTGCCGCTTTGTGTTCGAGTACCTATTCGTCAATTTTGGCTCCGGATCAACTTAGTCTAAGTAAATGTCGCATATAAGTTAAATATATTCTGGATCTAAGAAATCATACTCAGTATGATTTTTTCGACCGTTGATGGATCAACAAATATTGGTCAAATCGCTGATGAGTATATTGAAAACCTGTAAGTGCAAATCCACCGACGTCACGCGCGCATCAAGGACGGATCAAAGTATATCAATTTGCGCGACGCAGAGCTGAGTAAACACGTAAAATAGGTGGATCAACATTTGTTCTAACTTCTCACTGGATCAACATTTACCGTGAAAGGATGATTATATATATATATATATATATATATATATATACATACATACATACATTTACATACATACATACATACACGTATACATACATGCATACATACATACATACATACATACATACATACATACATACATACATACATGCTTGCATATTGGCGCATGATTGAAGGATAAATATGTGAAAAGAAGCATACTAATATCCCGCAGGAACCGTTTGTTTTCCAGGGATAAAAAGTAGCCTTTATCACTCTTCAGGCCCTTAACTTTACCTGTGCTAAAAATAATCTAAAACTCCGTTGGCGCATAATTGATGGATAAGTATGTGAAAAGTAACATACGAATATCCCGCGGGAACTGTTTGTTTTCCCGGGATAAAAAGTAGCCTTTTCACTTTTCAGGTCCTCAACTATGCCTATTAAAAAAACCACTTCAATCTGTAACTTCGGTGGCGCATAATTGAAGGATTAATATGTGAAAAGTAGCATATGAATATCCCGGCGGGAACTGTTTGTTTTCCTGGGCTTTTTAAGTCCTCAACTATGCCTATCCAATAAACCACGTCAATCTGTAACTCCGTTGGCGCCTTATTTAAGGATAAATATGTGAAAAGTAGAACACTAATATCCCGCGGGAACTGTTTGCTTTCCCAGGATAAAAAGTAGCCTTTGTCACTTTTCAAGTCATCAACTATATGCCTCTCCAAAAAACCACGTCAATCTGTAACTCCGCTGGCGCATAATTGAAAGATAAATGTGTGAAAAGTAGTATACTAATATCCCGCAGGAACCGTTTGTTTTCCTGAAATAAAAAGTAGCCTTTGTCATTTTTCAGGCTCTTAACTTTACCTGTGCAAAAAAATCACGTTAATCTAAATCTCCATTGCGCGTATTTTGAAGGACAAATGCGTAAAAATAGCGATGCTATCCCGCAGGAACTGTTTGCTTTTCCGGGATGAAAAGTAGCCTATGTGCTATTCCAGACTATAATCTATGTCTGTGCCAAATTTCAGCAAAATCGGTTCATTCGTTGTCGCGTTAAAGAGTAACAAACATCCATCCATCCATCCATCCAAACATCCTCACAAACTTTCGCATTTATAATATTAATAGGATTTTATAGCAGCCGATGTCAAATCCAACCTTCTGTTTAGATAAATAAATAAAAACCGGCCAAGTGCGTGTCGGGCCACGCGCAGTGTAGGGTTCCGTAGTTGAAAGTCTCAAATATTATTGCTGACCTAGGATAGTGCTTTTATTCTTTTTATGAATACTGAATATATTTTGAGTTCCATGGCTTAAATACTATAATAAACTACAAAATATGCAACTTACACTACGTGTAATACCTAACTTAGAAAAAACAGATATAACTCCTTATCTAATGAACCCTACTTAGCCGTGATAGTTTTCCTTTAAAATTCATTATATATACTACTGCTGTGAATTTTGTTTTCGTATCCTATATACAACGATTTAGCTGGCAGAGGGGGAGGGGGGGGGGGGGACATTTGACTCTAATAAAATTTAGCACTTTAAAATATCATATTTCACAAACGGATCTCTGAATTGAAAAATGGTGTTCCCACACCCATAATATTTTTGAAAGACCTATTCAACGACACCCCACACTTTGGGATAGACGAGAAAAAAAAAATTCATCCCCACTTTACATGTAGGGGGAGGTACCCTAAAAAAAAATTTTTCACAATTTTATTTCACCACTTTGTCGGCGTGATTGATATTTATACCCTTGTCAAATTACAGATTTCTAGTACCAATAGTCTCTGAGCTAAACCGCGGACGGACGGACGGACAGACAGACAGACGGACGGACATGGCGAAACTATAAGGGTTCCTTGTTTACTACGGAACCCTAAAAACGATGAAACAAAACTTATATTAAAACACCAGTTACACTAAATTTTGTTTTTAATGTAAAGCACTTGATTCTGTTACAAATTTAGATCTAAACAATGCATTATATTATGTAGCGATTTCTAGGTACAATTATACGTTTGTTAACTAATTAACATTAGGTAGTTTAAAAATTGTGTAACAGGGCGTTCAAAATAGAATCATGTAAATGGTGTTTACATAGTCATAAATATAAATCTGGTATCTACTCGAACGTAATACATTATTAGGATCGGCATAGCGTTGTGCATACTAAGTTATTTTAGCAGAAGGATTATTGACATAGTAAAATAAATAACTCAAAGTTTGTGAGAGATACTATAGTAGTCTCACGTGGAAAAATTTGATCCGAACTGGATTAAAAAAGGTGCCCAATACATGCTTGAAAAATGAATATAAAAAAAAAATCACAACGACAATCGAAGCTTTTTTAAAATCAGTTGAAATAAAATCATAGCTTTTCAACAAAAATTTTCGAAAATATCATTTTTCGGAAAAACCCCAGCCTGTTTTTATGCTATCAATTCAGCAAACAAATTGAAAAGTTTATATACAAAATTACACTGTTGATGGACTATACTAGACCTTACTATTGTCTATTGACAATAACCTATGTTGATTGGAATAGATTTCAATTGCCGGCATTTTGAACCTTGATGGCTTTTGATGGTCTACACGAGCAAACTAGGTTGAAATTGAAATTGAAAAATAACTATCTCGAGAATAATGATTATATTACATTAATTCATATTTTGTTATATCTCCCTTAAGTTTTTTCTGCATAGTAAGTATTAGATTAGTCAAGGTTTAGGTTTTTTTAATTCAAAAATTTATTATTTTCTCAAATTAAACATGATCAACAATAACAACGCGTTTCTGATAATAATTGGAATATAAAAAAAAATTATAAAAAAAAGAAAAATCCAACTTTTTTGGAAGTTGGTTAAAAGCAATTCAGAAAATACCTCCCAGTTAAGTACTTTAGTTATCTTAAATTGAGATAGAACGTGTGACTATTAAAGTTTAAGTTATTAGCTTTTGTGATGATAATACAATTTTTTTGTAAAAAGTTTCTCTCGGGTAGCTTAATCCCACCCTAGCACTAACTTACTAATAAGATTTTGTTAGAAATAAATAAATCATTATCCCTAATTAGGTACAAAGCACTCAAAAATCCGCGGCTTATTGCATATTTTATATCCACCGAACCGGTGCCGGTGGAGAATGACTTTGGTGGTAGACTTGTCATAAAAGCCACAAGGCCTACATGAAATAATTGCGTTGCGAAGGGGTAACCCGGCAAAAAACGTCCGTAACGTTAAAAAATAAAAGCGTAAGAATTTTTCGTCACAGTCCTTGTTGTCTTCGTTTATTTTTACACATTGCGCTTTGATGGCGCAGCGGTAAAAAGAAGGAGTGATACTATCGGTTCAGAGATTCAAATCCTGACCAGATAATTATTATTTATTTTATTTTTATTATTAATTATAATTTATAATATTTGGTAAAAAATTCAAAACAAATAACACTTGTTATTATATATTTTTATAAATGATTGTAAACAAAACAAAGGTGTTAAGATAATTTTGTAAAGTAGTTTTTTTGATTTTTATCGATAAAAAAATCATGATAAAAAATGTATACCCGAATAATTATTTTCTTTATACCTCGAATAGAACTTGAAATTAATATTTTTATAATAAGGAGCTTCGTTCCTATCTGGTGTCCCACGACACCACACGGCTTTTTTATTTTGCTCTAATAATAAGTAAGGTACTTACCGTTAATCCTAAAAGATAGTTCGGCGTCATAGTGGCCGGTGTGCGGAGTGAAAAGTGTCGGTAACACGTGCGCTCGCCGCGGCTCGAGGCTGTTGTTTGGCCGGCCGTACTCTCGGAAGCTTTTTTGCTAAATTTCGCGGTCACGGCCCTACCATGTATATCAAGCAGTATTTATCTAACGATTATAACCGTCTCCATATTTGTAAATTATTCATTATAGTTCTTGCAATTCACGAGGGCGACGTTGTGTGTGTGTCGTATCTGTATAAGTGTGAGCGAGCGCAATGCTCGCGCCTGCCCGCTCCCACCTAGACTTTGACAGGCACGCACACTTATGCAATGTGCATGTAAACGAAGTAACCACAAGTAAAGCTCACTCGCCTTCGTGAATTGCAAAAACTGTACTAGCTTTTGCACGCTACTTCGTCCGTGGAGTTAGGTTTAAAAATCCCGCAAAAACCCTCTGTTTTTTCGGGTTAAAAGGTAGCCTATGTCGCTCTCGTCCTCAACTATACCCATGCAAAAATCTTGTCGGTTTGTGCTTCGTTGCTTTTTTGATTGAAGCGCAAACCAACAAACAAACACAATTTCACATTTTATAGAATAGAATAGAATAGAAATATTTTTTATTCAAATAAACTTTTTACAAGTGCTTTTGAATCGTCAGGCTCTACCACTGGTTCGGAATGCCCTTCCTGCCGAGAAGAACCAGCAAGAAACTCGGCGGTTGCTCTTTTATAATATTAGTAAGGATGGTGATTCATAATTGCCTCATTGGTCTCGATTAGTGGTTAACACGTTCGATTGCGAATCATAAGATTACGGAATGGGTAAAATTGGTAATACCGTTAAATAGCAGCCCCGCGTTGGTGAACTGACGGAGAGCACTATAGGATTATGGGAGTGAGGGAATAAAGAGTGCACCTTTGGGGCGAAAAGTCATTTGGGCACCTGTTTTGTTTTTGTAATATTATATTATTTTTTGTCTCTTGCTTAGTTATTACTTTCGTCGCCGCTGAGATTGGTTGCCGTTGTTGAAATTTGCGCGAAAAAAGTTTATTTTTGTGAATGAGTAAATTATGCTAACATGCACAGCTTGGTACCTCTCGTTAATTTCAATTTCAAATTGTAATAATTTTAATTTTTATTAGACCGGATTATGAAAGAGTGGGAATAATCTTCTTAATATATTATATAAATTACGTGTCACGTTGTTTGTCCGCGATGGACTCCTAAACTACTGAACCGATTTTTATCAAACTTCGTAACTATCTGTAATTTGGTCCAACTTAAAAGATAGGATAGTTTTTTGGATTGGGATAGTTTATTTGTTTTATTTATATAGATAAGTTGGCGGTAGGAAGTTCGCTGGGTCAGCTAGTATTATTATAAAAGAGTTTAATATCATATTAAAAAAACAAAATTCACGCAGACGAAGTCGCGGGCATCAGCTAGTCATTATATATAATATTACGAAGCAGAGATGTGCATCGTGCAAGATTTAAATATTAATGAACATTTATCATTATACAAAAAGTTTGAGACGGTACTATAAAATGTTAAAAGTGAAACACGTTCGAGTTACACTAGTAGCGGCAAGCAGGGATGTGAAATGTGAAAGTCGAACCGAGTCGCTAAGTCCAATATTCTATTTTTTTAATTGCTACTACAAACTTATTGATTTACATTTTTTCTTATCCGTATCTGACTTTGAAAATTTAAATCTACACGTACAAACTAGACTATGAGAATTATTTTTACATTGTACCTTTAAGTATTAATGGTCTACTAATTTTTAATCGACTTCAAAATAAGGAGGAGGTTCTCAATTCGACTGTGTGTTTTTTTGTATGAACGTTTGTTACGCGATTACTCCGCCAATTATGAATGAATTTTGATTATTCTTTTTTGTTTGGTAGGGCATACCTCCCATATAAACTTAATCGAAATAATTGATTCGCTCGCGATCAGAGAATATTATGTAAAAAGCTTAAAATAAATAAAATAAAAATTATTTTTGAAAAACTGACTGCCACTACAAAGTATAAAGTAATTTTAATTTGACCACCATGTTGAAGTCTGGCTAGCGATAGCGTCGCAAATTGGTTTCATCGTTTCTTTTTAGACCCGCCCGACTTCAACATACGACGTGTACAAAGTACAAACTAAAAATATTTTACACTTTGTAGTGGCGTTTGAAGTTGGTTTTTAAAAAAAAATATATTTTTTTATTTTATATGAAAGCAATTTATTTTTTATAGAATTAAGTATTCTTATATTTTAACGCTATGTACCTAATGTATGTTTTGATACATTGTTTTTAAGGTATTCATATGGATGTTTCGGAGTTCTCTGAAAATAAATGCGTATATAAAAATCAAAAGGAAAAGTAATCCAATTAATTAGAAACAGAGATAATTGCCATAGTACATTTTTCAGCCGATTAACATAACCATGTTCAGGACAAAACCTGTCTTCAAATTAATTCATTTTCCCACGAAATGTCTGTAACAGTCTTCATTAACATACCTATTGATACACTTAAATTATTTATTATCCAAAAAATATTACATTTAAATGGATCATTGGCTCATTTAGGAACAATAATTAAAGACCAAAGTTAATTAATTTCATAGGTGTTTGAACTTTAAATCGATTTATTAAATGTTTGAAGGAACTGGTTAGAATGGTTGTTTTTGATGGTGTCGTGATGAACTGTTGACGTATGGATGATGACTTCTCAGACAAGGTACAGCTGCTTTTATATCCGAGGTCCAGAGTTCGATATCTAGTTGGTGCACTTTGACTTAGGTCCTGGAAGCAGAGCCGTATACCTACTGAGTAATTTAAAGCATTTGTTAATTACGTAAACCCGTAAACCAGGAGAAAAGTTCCGTTCTAAAGTTAACACAGAACTGTGAGAAGTCGCAGGCTTTAGCATCATAAGGCTTCGTGACCATATTTTTTGTTGGCAAAACAATGAAAAATACTCATTGCAATCTATACTAGTAGGTATTATAAAGAGGAAAATTTTGTTTGTTTGTTTGTACCGAATAGGCTCTGTAACTACTGGACCGATTTTAACCATTTTTTCACCAATAGAAAGCTAAGTTATCAGGAAGTAACATAGGCTATAATTTATTTTCAAAAAAATTAGGAATCCTTGAGAAAATTGTAATAATGTAACCCAAAGTATCAAAATTTTGCCTATAAAATGCAATATGTGACGTGTGCTGAGAAAACTATTGATGAAACATAAAAATTATATACTACATGATTAAAGTACGCATTATTTTCAACAAAAAAGTCCCTTAGGAAATATATATCTAATATTTCCTTCCATTTATTTTCCACGTAGGTATACTTTAATTACAAGTTTTGACGTGATAACGTCTTATAAATAAATCAACACCGGCTGCAGCCTGCACGCACGAAAAAGTGTCACGTTCCGCCTGCGCCTGAGCGTGCAAGCGAGAGCGCGGAACAAGCGATAGAGAGGCACGATCGGCCCAAGCGTTGGCTTAGAGAGCGCCCGCCGCCCCCTGCCAGTCATCGTCAATGTTTCTTTATGACGTTATCACGTAAAACTATCATCAGTAAACCGACTTTACAGACAACCAATTTTTTAGTTAACTTGCATGTATGACGGTTTGTATGTTTGCATAGGTCGAATCCTGCAAGATGAATTAGAACCACTTCAAGGTTTACGATTGAGCTGAAATTTTGGATGTACATTATAATTATGTAAATCGGATGATAATGCAATATTATTGTGAAAAGAAGATGATCTGATGAGATATCTCCAGGCTATCAGAATTCTGTAGTAAAACGCTCCATGGAGTTTGGGCTCATTTGATTCGCCTTGACAAGTATTCTAGTCTTAGATGATATCCAGGGTCTGATGATGAAGCCAGCTTGTTTTTTTAAATATCTTTTATTTACAGTTCTTTATATTGACTTTGCTTTATACTTTGTAAATGTATGATATTCTGAGGACAATACAAAAACCGTTACTTCGCATAAAATCTAGGGATTAGCCAAAACCGAACATTGATTGTGCTATTAATGTACAGTTACCATGATATCAGACTAATATAATCCTAAGAGGTTATGTCTTTTTAAAGACAAATCTAACGTACCTGGCCATATCGGTCTAGACTTTTATGGATTTTTGTAACGGGATCAACTTCTTAGCCAACGTAAAAGGTGAATCAGCTTTAACATAAATAACATTCGTTTTTAACAACTTTCAAATTCGTCTTTTTGATGCTGAATTTTGAGTCATTAATTAAAATTCAGCGAATGAGAGAATTCATTATTTTTGGAACGTAGTTCCTTATCGCGCGGTGTGGAAGGGGGCTAGATGGAAAAAATTAAGACAAAATGGAACCGACACTTTTTTGAAACCGACACTTTTTTGAATGTGAATTTGGCATTGTGTTCATTATTTTCACAGTGCAATATAAGATCTCGGTAGCCTTGTGGTTTCGACAGTCGCTAAACAGTTAAAAAACAATTTCTACATGTGGAACCTTTCCCTAATTTTTTATAACTTAAAAATAAGTTATAAAAAATTAGGGAAAAATTCCACATGTAGAAATTATTTAAAATAAAATTAAAAATGGAAAATTCGGTTTGTCGAGCTGGGATTCGAACCATCGACCTTTGGCTGTTTGGCGACTGTGGAAATCACAAGGCTACCGAGATCTAATATTGTAGTGTGAAAATGTTGAACACAATGCCAAATTAATTAATCGAAAGGAACTTCGTTCCATCCGGGTGTCCCTTGACACCTCTCAAGTTTTTTTCATAAAAAGGGGTACTAAAATACTTCTAAAAGTAATCACAGGTATAAACGAGAATAAATAATTAAAACGAATAAAAACAACCTGTTATTATTTATTACCCATTTATTGCTTTTGCTTTTTTGCATAATCATTTAAGTTATCTAGTGTATAACTTATCTTAATTGAAATTGAATGAAATTATAACTTAATATTTATAAAGGTTACATCCTTTATAAATATTAAGTTATAATTACATGACTTTAAAGACTAATAATAACAGTTAAATAACCTAACTCTTAGCTACAAAGATTCCTTAATGATAGTGGATAAATAGCTGTATTTAAATTGATAAAAGTATTTGTAAAACATCACGCTTACTAACCGTCCGGTCCTTACCTTCTTTTTCCTTCCAAGAAGCTGTTTCACACATCATCATGTCTTCTTCTATCCTCGCTTTTTCATTATTCGAAACAATTCTTACGTTCTGTTTTACTTTTGCAGGCACTTTCTTTATATCGCCGATATCACTTAGTCCATTATTATTTTCAAGATTTATTTCCTGTTTTATATTAAAAATGTTGTGTGGTGTCAATGTGTCGTTTTTACTTTTTCGCTTCTCAAGCTTAATATCACTCTCTCTATGAATTACTGACCCTCTAAAGTTAACAATGACTGTTGGTTTTACTACAGTTTGAGATTCACGGTTACCGAATTGACTTTGACCGGCCATGGTGTTCACGAAGGGGATATCTGAAGTTTCGATGTCTGTTTCACTTTCACTTTCATCTGTGTTTTTGATAGCAACTTTATTTTTATCAGCAGCCGTTGGTCTAGGACGTTTTTGTTTATTTGGCTTCTGTGTAGATGTTTTAACATCATTGAACTCTGCTGGAGTATTTATATATACTACAACTTCTTTTGTAGGTGCATTTGTACTATCCTCACTGTCGTTTTTCAAAAGACTCTTTGGAAAACGATACTTGAGTGTGGGCATTTCTATTCTATCATTTCTTCTAGGCATAAATTCAATGTCACTTGGCAATTGAAGGGGCTCATTTTCATATTCATATCCGTCGTCATTTTGTCCTATATTGTTTTCGTCACTTAAGTTTATATCTTCGGGCAGTTGTGATCTTATTCTTAGAGATTGGATCACATCGTTGAATATTGATCTCCTTTCAATTGATTTGGAAGCTTCTCGATACTTCGGCGGGTGAGCGGTGGCTATGATCATCAAATATGTGACGCAGATGTAGCAGTACATCTGAAACAGAAACAAAAAATAAATAAAAGCATCGATATATTAAACTTTAGTTATTATTATTAGTGGAAGCAGCAATATTTTTCTGTGCATACCGCCATAATATTGTAGACATTTAAGGATGTGCAAATAATGCCCCCGCTGCCGCCACCCACATACAAATAATGGTAGACTGATACAAAATTATATAGGTATTACTAGGGCGCAATACATAAACAATTCACACATTACAAATTTTTTTTTAAAGAATATCAGTCAAGTTAAAGTTGACAATTATCCTCCTCTCCCCTCCAATTAAGCGGAAAGCTTGTGTTAGGAGTAGGTACGACAATAGTAAAACGGGTGGGATTCGAACCTGCGACCTTTCAGATTTCAGTCCGCACCTTTAACCGTTAGGCTATTGAGGCTTAAAATTAATTATGTTTCTTAAAACTTTCATAAATAGGCAACATTTTAAAATTGTTTTCCACTAACATTTCAAATAAATAAAAGTACTTACCTTTGCTAAGTGCGACCGGCTGGAACAAGTCAACTGAGAGTTCTGTAGAGCCGTATAGAACTTTGTCGAAGGGTTTACTGAACCTACATGAACTAGCCAGGTGTCGCCAATATGTCTATCTAGTTGTTTACAATGAAAAATTAAACACAAAGTACTAATCGAATAACTTACGTTGCTGTGGAACTAAAATTAAAGCTTGCCAATTAGGTACAGAATATTCATGTGAATATACTATTCAAAAGAAAAATTATAACTTCTGAATAATTCTATTACAATAAATAAAGACAATATTTAATGTAATCCTCTTTTGATTTATTGCCAAAAGATTTTATTTTTGCTTTAGAAGAGTTTCAAAATTTATCCTAAATTATTGCAGGTGCCTTTATCTTGATACAAGAATTTAAGTGAAAACTTTATAGCTAAGAAACGTTCTTCTCTAACACTCATCATTAAAAATTTAGTGTTCTAGCTATAAAATGCAATCCTTAGGTAGCAAAGTTACAAACAATTAGAATTCTATAAATACGTGTCCCATAGGTAGAATAGGAGATCTTACTTAGATAATTCTCACACGAAATGGTCAAAATAAAACTAAAGATTTTAGACTTATTTCATTAGGGTTCACGAATCACGATATAACATACTTAATTGATAGGTACCAGGATACATTGTTGGTTGGAAATGTCAATATTACGACTCAGTTGCATACATTTTTGGTTGGAAATGTCAATATTACGACCCAGTTGCATACATTTTTGGTTGGAAATGTCAATATTACTACCCAGTTGCATGTATCGTGGTCAGGCGGGACATTTCGGATGGGACGTATTAAATAGAGCAGTGATAGCCTAGTGGTTAGGACTGCGGTCACCGGAAGGTCGCGGGTTCAAACCCGGGCACGCATCTCTGACTTTTCGGAGTTAGACACGAGTATATGCGTTTTAGCAATTAAATATCCCATGGAAAATATCGTGACGAAACCTGCACGTCTGAGAGTTCTCTATAATGGTCTTAAAGGCGTGTGAATTTGCATTGGTGGATTAATATAGCCTATAATGGCCTAATCTATAACCTTTCCTGAAAGGAGACCTGCGCTCAGTAGTGAGCCTTTGATGGGTTGCTAATGATAATGATGACGATGTATTAAATAGTTTGGATGGATATCATTTAGTAATCAAAAGGTTACGTACCGCTGGACAGAGTTAATAGCAACCTGTCTTGTCTACCATAGTCGGGAACTAAGCAAACCCGGAAGTTGTTCCTGCTGTACTTTCAATTCGAAATTACATTTTCAACCTTATATACCTAACAATAAGGAATTAAGAATCGCATAATATCCCCAACCATCATAATGAATATTTAATTTTTATAAAATGCCTAGCTTTTTCCAACGATCCCGTTGGCGAGTGTTTTATAAATAACTTTTCTATGTTGATTGATTTTTTGTGATTGTAGGTGTAAGTAATATTTATTCTAAATGCCAATTTCACCATCACCAAGTAACGTTAACCGAGGAATGGCAGATTTTCAATAGCAAAACTGTCAAAGCCACGTTAAAATTCCTCGAGTGGTTGGACAAAGTAGTTCGACCACGACCTCTTAATCTGGCACTGTAAATAATATTTTAAATCATTATTCTGGCCCGAAAATGCCCCACTTTTAGGGCCAGAATAAGTAGGAAGACTAAAATTAAAAATCTAATAATGTAGGGTAAAAATATAGATGATGTTAATAATATTAGTGTGTAGTTAATATGTAAGGTATATATTTGAAATTTTTACGTAAATTCTGATGAGTGAAAGTTTCTCAGTGAAGAACGGTTCGATATTGATATCGATATGGCAATGGAATTTTAAAATAACATGTTATTGCTTATAAAAAATGACAGGCGTTAATGTCAGCAGCTATGATGACAGAATATCATGAGATCACAGCTGAAAGTGAACAGCGAACGGTGACTTTACGATATAGCAATAAAACGTTAGTATATTATTGCTTTTAAAAATGACAGGCGTTAATGTCAGCAGCTATGATGACAGAATATCATGAGATCACAGCTGATAGTGAGTAGTGAACAGCGAACGGTGACATTACGATATAGCAATAAAACGTTAATATATTATTGCTTTTAAAAAATGACAGGCGTTAATGTCAGCAGCTATGATGAGAGAATAATATCATGAGATCACAGCTGTCAGCTAGTAGTAAACAGTGAACGGTGACATTACGATATAGCAATAAAACGTTAATATATTATTGCTTTTAAAAAATTACAGGCGTTAATATGTTTTACTCATGGAAGTAGGAATAGAGTAGTTATACCGTCGATTTCAACGCTCTATTTGGAATTTAAATATGAAGAATCTCAGGGAGTGGAACTTCCTTGTTGCTAATATTGTCGTTCCGGCTCTCAATAATTCCAGTTGATACACTGCTCCGTCGCAGCGTGATCGAAGGACAAACCAAAAAGAAATATGATTAGGTATTATTTTTAAAATCATTATTAATATTATAAATGTGAAATTGTTTGTTGGTTTATTTTAATCACGCCGCAACAGAGTTACGTATCGACGTGATTTTTTGCTTAGACAGGTATGTTGAGGACCTGGAGAGTGACATAGGCTACTTTATATCCCGGAAAATCAAAGTTCCCGAGGGATTTTAAAAACTGAATCCACGTGGACGAAGTCGCGGGCATCAGCTAGTAAATTATAATAATGTAATGTAGTTGTAAAATGATAAGACATAATTAAACGTATTTATTTATTTTCATTCTTAACAATAGATTGTTGATGTTTTACAACTCCTTTTAAAAATTATCCCAAATTATTTAAGTATTAATAATAATTAATTAATTAATAATTATTAAAATTGTCTTTATAGGGTAATTGTGCGATTTTAATTAGGATATAGGGGAAACTACCCAATTATTGGCAATTTAAGCGGGACAGGTTCCCCTATAGTTAGAGAGGAACCTTCCCTTTTGACACCCCCCAAATAAATTGGCACTCTCAATTATTTACGAATAAAATATAAGAATAATAGTCAATACACAGTTGTTTTAAAAAATTTATGAAAAAAATGGCCTATCCTATAGCAACTGAAAATACTGAAAAAAATATATAGGTACCTAATAAAGATAATAGTTAAAAATGTCTGCAGCAATTATTTTACATTTGAGGAGTTTTTTTGTATCCTAATGCCAATAATTGGGTAGTTTCTCTTAATATCTTTAAATTAAATATATAATTTTTTTGAAAAACTAATTTTGTAAAGCGTATGTCATCTCACTGAATATTGAAGTACTTAGCATTTTAAACTACGATATGCCATATTTCATAAGAACAAGCGATTTTTATGGACAAGATTTTTATTACATAACGATGGAACTTTTAAGTTTAACATCTTATAGTATAAAGATTTCTTAGGAATCCTAAGAGGACCATAAACTAATACTAAAATTAATAATTATAGTAAATTATATAAATTAATAATGCTGGCAGACTCGCTATTTATGAGAAAAAAAATTACGTTCAACACCAACTGACATTATAGTTCTTGCAATTCACGAGGGCGACTGACTTATGGTTATGTGTGTGTGTCGTATCTGTATGTAAGTGTGAGCGAGCGCAATGCTCGCGCCTGCCCGCTCCCACCTAGGCTTTGACAGGCATGCACACTTATGCAATGTGCATGTACACGAAGTAACCACGAGTAAAGCTCACTCACCTTCGTGAATTGCAAAAACTATACCAACTTAAACTTATTGCAAATACAAATCCAGAACAATCCTGAGAAAATTGTGTCCTTTTGGACGGAGCCTAAAGCTTATACATAATATTATTATAATTTAATTCTATTTTATAAAAATATTAACGGTTCTTGAAAATATAAAGAATATTGTTATTTTGAAAAACAAACCATCAACTAAGAGCCTATGCTCACGGCATATTTTCCACGCGTAGAAGACGCGTTTCAAACGTGAAACAAGCGCATTAGTCGCAGCCACAACAAAGTTTTGCAGACCTCCTTATTTAAGCTACGCGTTTGTATTGATACAGAGATACACAGACATGAACCTGCCCCTCTAGCCAAGTTACACTTCGTTGTATCGTTTCTCTTTCTACGTTAGTTGTCACTTGAAGTTTTGGCTAGGGCTCGACTAGATGGCGCTGCAGCTGATCAGCCAGAAGTGTATTGATAATATTTCGCGGCAATTTGCATTATAAATGTTTTAAATGCAAAAAATTACAATACAAAATGTCGCGATATATTATCAATAAACTTCTGTCTTTGATCAGCTGCAGCCCCATCTAGTCTAGCCCTAGCCTAAACTTCAAGTGACAACTATCGTAGAAAGAGAAACGACACAACGAAGTGTAACTTGGCTACAGGGGCTGTTTCGATATTTGTATCGATACATACGCAACAATATGCTTTTTGGATTGAAAAAACCTCGAAAAAGCGCATTCTTGGAACGCGCGTTGTCTACACATACAAAATACGCTGTGTGCATAAGCTCTAAGGTTTAATGCCAATAAGTGCTGTCTTGTAACTACAGTAACTTAACCCAAACAGTTAATCCAAAGTGACTCTCAATTTTAAGTGTTGTTCATAAGTAAGTACTTAGATGAGTAATAACTTGTATATAAATACACGATAAAACTTAGGTATACAAACAAAACCATTTCCGTAATACTTATTGTTTCACGTTGTGAATTTGTAATTTCAACTTTATAGTCTGTTACTAATTTGACTTCTAACAATTTTTATTAAAAAAGGCATTACTTAATTTTAATTATATGAACCTTTAAAGCTTTAATTTAGTATTTAGGTTATATTATAAGGGCTGGATATACACTGACAGGCAAGGAGTCTAGTAACGTTAGTTGTATATGACATAGACCATAGAATAATTATAACGCATAGATGCAACTCTTTCATGGTAGCCTTTTAAGGCTAGTTACGCCTATCGGCTCACACACTTGTGTACGTGCCACGTTCAACGTACTAAGAAAACAAAAATTTATCTCAAGCGGTGTATACAGTAATAAACAACAGCATCGTTATAAGTAATACTGAGAAGCTTACATGTCAGTGTAAATGCAGCCTAATTATTATTTTGCATGAATATAATTTACATTAGCTGTTTTGCGACTACAATATAATATAATACCTATGCCAATTAAATTATTACCCTGCTTCTGCATGGTCGCAAATAAATCGATTTATATAATAATTTTTGAATAAGTAATAATATGAAGTTTTATTGATGTTTGATATATAACTAAATAATAATTTTAATTCCATTTAATATTAAATTACGTCTAAATTTCTATAATATATTTCTATAATATAATATATATTTTAGCTTTAATGATATGATATTATAGAAATTTAGATGTAATTTAATATTAAATGGAATTAAAATTATTATTTAGTTATATATCAAACATCAATAAAACTTCATAATTATATAATAATTAATTTATTATTATAATTTTTAGGCTGTACGCCTATTGGCTTACACCTGCCTTAGCGATCGTTCCTTTTCAGCAGCTGAGGGTCTGATTTTTAGCAGCTTACCTAAAGGGAGCCTGACACTCAAAGCGCTCTGTGTTGTAAATGGTGTGAAAGTGTCATCAAGAGTCAAAAACTATTTTAATAAATGATACTGTGATGATAGACACAACACAGAGCGACCTCTTAGCTTTGGTGTGTTAGGCTTCCTGTGATGCTAGAGGGCGCCTTTAAGAAGCTGCCGTAGAGGAGCTTGATTTTTTTTTGGCTGATAGAGAGGCAGACGCTTCAGAGATTTAAGCCAATGTGCACCTAGCCTTAGGTGTGCTATTTACAATTCAATAATAGACTTCAACCAATGCCACATTATAATGATTTTAAAATTACCCAAGTGCGTAAATTATTGCAGCCCTAAACCTAATATACGGGATGAAATTATTGATGCGGACATTTAAGCGAAAACTGAAATTAATACAGTCAGAAATTTCACCAACGAAAGTATGGCTTCAGTTTAAGGGAATGTATTGCACTGAAAGATTAAAAACCTTTCTTTGCCTTTGCCTGTAGACAACATAATTATTTTCCTAAAACATTTATTTCTTTACCCAGCACTGTGACATTTTTCAAAAATATTTTAATGTATGCATTATTGTACTTATCTCTAATAGAAAATTGCGCCTAATTGGCCGCACTAAAAATTTCATGCTGGAGTACTTAGAAATAAATTCTTCATTAATTTCTAATTTAGGCTACTATAGAGTATCCTTCATCGTCATCACAAACATCAGTCTCAAAAGAACGATCTAATTATTGCATTCAGGAGAATCATTTCTTTATTACGCTATCAAAGTCATACTCTGGTCCACAAGCAGATTTAGCAGTACGTCTAGTTAAAAAGACTTTTCCGTCTTTGATATAATCTCCGCATGCCTTGTTAACTTCACATGGTATCTCTTCTATATTTGTTTTACCATTAGCTTCACGGCATATTACTGTCTCTTTTTTATCACATTTCTCTGTTAAACCATTGACTTTATGATTCTGGTTAATAGAGTCAGAAATTCCGTTAGAATTATGGTTAATAGTATTAGAGAAACTATTCTTTACTGTTCCGTTTTCTTTCTTTGCTTCCTTCCTATTCTTGTAGTTTTTGGAATAGAAGTTTAGGAAGAGCAGAAGGAATATGGTGACGTTTATGGATATGAAGTAGGTGAAACCGGCTGCGTACTGGCATCTCGGAGTGTAATGCGTCCAGGCACAATATGAAAGCATCAAAGCGAACTGTAACTGGAAAATAAATACCAAACATTATTATGGTACGTCAGCGAATCTTTGCTGCACAACGATTAATCGATTAATATCTACTATAAAAGTTGATAGCTGTTGAAAGTTGCGGTGTCATGCAGTAGTATTAAGTGACGCTGCAGCCTGCAATCTACTCGTAAGATGGAAACGCTAATTACATACAATACAATTTGGAAAGAGTTTGGCAGTTGTTGAGGCAAAATTTTCCTAATAGATTTCTTTGCGGAATAACACCGGAACGTAATCTCCAGACCTCTTTTGTAAGAACACTTACATAAATAAAGGTGACATTATAGGCAACAAAACTGTTGCTGAAAATGAAGATAAAAGTTACTTGTTTGCGCAATCATGAGTAACTTTCCGAGTAACGAGTCATTGGATAATATTTTGGTAAACATAATGTTATTATAATTATGATTAAAGCATTTTCGAAGTATTCAGTTATCTTTTGCTGTGATTGAATTAGAACTATTTTGGCATCAGAATTGGGGCACCGCAATTCGCGGTATGGCTTCTGAAATTAACTGAGCTAACTATAATTGGAATAGATAAAACGAATATTGCATACATCGTCAAAGTATCCGCTTAAGTAATATTGCAATTTGAATTTTTAATATATTAAATGTTTTCTTTAAAGGTCTTTCGTAGTTCCGAGTTTCTTACTTAATTCATATTGTTAAAACATATTTCATAATTTTTGTTAAAGTATATTTAGGTTTGAATTTAAGAATTTGACCTAAAAATTTGAGGAACTATTTATAACAAACAACTTATCTTTTTGATATACATATTTCTCCTATTAAGAATATCTCCATCATACCTCCCTGTCAAAATTTTATAGCTAAAAAAGAAGTTCCAGACCTAGTTATATCCACTTATTGTTGATCGAGGCTGTGGAAGTCCATGCAAGAGACCTTTGTCCAGCAGTGGACGTCTATCGGTTGATAAAGAACTTATTGTTGCTTAATTTTTGTGAATAAGTAAATATATTATTTATTCAAAAAAGTAAAAATCGTAGAAGCATCAATTGTCTTGCTGATATGTTCTTCCTATTTGAAACATAATATAAGCAGTGATAGCCTAGTGGTTTGGACTGTGGTCTCCTATTCGGGGGGTCGCAGGTTCGATCCCGGGTACCTCTGACTTTTCGAAGTTAAGTGCATTTAAGAAATTAAATATCACATGATTTAACGGTGAAGAAAAATATCGTGAGGAAACCTGCACAACTGAGAGTCACCCATAATGTTCTCGAAGGTGTGTGAAGTCCACCAATTCGCATTGGGCCAGCGTGGTGGACTGTGGCCTATAACCCTTCTCTGAGAGGAGACCTGCGCTCAGTAGTGAGCCGATGATGGGTTGATAATGATGCATGATGATGATTTGCAACGTAAGTCTTGTATGTATTTTTATTATTGATATAATTAATAACCCACCAGCTGCATCTTAGTAACGTATTTCTTCCACCACAAATACTTCTGGAACCTTGGCCCCAAGCCAGACAGCAAATAGTACGTGTACATCACCACGTGGACGATGGAGTTGAGCAGTGCGAGTATAGCGCCCTCCCCGCCCGCGGCGAACTTCAGGTAGCTCCAGGAGTATAGAGCCATGATCACGTGGTGGTAGACGTGGAGAAACGTAAGCTGGAACAATAAAATCATTATAATATATATTATAATAATCATTGATTACACCTGTGAAAGTAACTTTTTCACGATTAAATTGCTGAAGCGAATTCGTAATAATCACACGTCACATCACACTTCACACTTCACATCACATCACATCACATCACATCACACTTCACATCACATCACACTATCACACTAATATTATAAAGGCGAAAGTTTGTGTGTCTGTCTGTATGTTTGTTACTCTTTCACGCAAAAACTACTAAACGGATTTGGCTTTTTGGAATGTAGATAGGTCATACCCAGGATTAACACATAGGCTACAATTTATCCCGGAAAAGTAGAGTTTCCGCGGGAATCAAAAAACCTTAATCCACGCGGACGAAGTCGCGGGTATCGTCTAGTTAAATATAAAAAATCTTTTTAATGAACCGACTTCAAACTCCCGCTTTACTACATTACACACACACTATACAATGTATTTAATTTATTGTTGATATTTTAAAAACCGCTCGACAGATTTCGATAAAATTTATATGTGACTACTTGGGGAGTATACCCTTTCAAACAAAAAAAGAATTTTCCAAATCGGTTCAGGCGTCTTCGAGTAATCGGTGAACATACATAAAAAAAAATATTCTGACGAATTGATAAACTCCTCCTTTTTTGAAGTCGGTTAAAAAAGGTAAGAAGGATTCTATCCTGAAGAGAAAAGACATAAAATAATACATTTTATTGGTTCCCCTTGTTTTTTAAAAAAATCTTAAATTCCATCCCTGAAGAGTGTAATATTTTTTTGATAAAACATTTTATTTTTCCTACAGAGGCTGAAGTCATGGGTATTGAAACTTGTTGGTTTACTTAATGAGGTTGTTTGTTCTTTTCATCTCCTTGCGTTGAATTCAAACCAAACATTGTGTTCAATAATATGCTATGTCTACTCCCACTACATCTTACAGGGTTCTATTATGATTCATGGTTATTGTAAGTCCTAAGTGTGCCTAAGTGGAAGATTGATCTTGTCTTAGGTATAATGTTTCTGCTTCTCGTTCATTATTTATGCAGATAAAATTACGTGTGAAGTTATTTTGATTATTCCTTGCTGCTTCCTTCGCCGGCTTAGCGAATTAAACTCTACCGTTTACCAACCACAGATAACAAAAAGTCTGTGGAATCAACTTTGGAAAATCAATTTTGAAGTACCTTGACAGTATCTAAGACAGTAACTTCATTGTCGAAATGCATAATGTTGAATTGGTATTAAAGAAAAGCCGTAAACCAAAAAAGAAAAAAGCCGGCCAAGTGCGAGTCGGACTCGCGCACCGAGGGTTCCGTACTCCAAAAGTAAAGTAAAACGATAATATTTTATTAATTTGCTTATTTATCGTGAACTTTGTTTGTAGAGGTTTATTGTTAATATGAAAAAAAACTATCCTAGTTACAGCGTTGGTTTTATTTTTCCTGTAAAATATACATAAACCTCTATTGACCATAATTATTTCAGATTTTTCGATTGGTAAACTTCGGAGATAAGGGGGGGGGGGGGACGGTATTTTTTTCGACATTTTGGCCGATTACTCAAAAACTATTATATATAGAAATAAATAAGAAACTGTTTTAGAATGCACAAGTAAAAGGCCTTTCATATGATACCCCACTTGGTATAATTATCTTACTTTGAAATTTCAAACCCCTGATTTTCCCCCTTTTTTAATTAAACTAAAATAATTTTCGATTTTTCTTTATTCCAATGATGTTGGGCCACTATTATACACAACTATGCGAAATTTCGTGTCGATAGATTTAATAGTTACTGAAATAATCGACTGTGACAGACGGACGGACGGACGGACGGACGGACGGACGGAGAAAGTCTCACCATAAGGGTTCCATTTTTACCATTTTGGTACGGAACCCTAAAAAAGAAGAGGAACTTGGCACTGACACTAAAAGTTGCCCCTGACGTATGTCCCGAGAAGCTTTGCAACAATCGCGTCTTAGGAAATTTTGCCGAAGTTTCCAATCAGAATGTATTCGGCAATAGCTAGGGCGTTTAAAAGGGTGTTTTTCTTTTGGGCGGCCCTAGTTTGCCCATCATATCTGTTTGCCAATCAATTACTATGAATGTTTTATGTTTCACCTGCTTGTCTTTCTTTCGAAGCACGAAGAAGACTGTATCGAGCAGCTCCGTAAATTTCGCGAAGAAATACCACCAGCCTAGGTCTAGTAACTGTAACAAATTGAAAAAATATTTATATTTATTTATGAAGAAATAGTACACTACATTAACGAGGGATGGGTGTAAGGTCCGCCAAAAAGATCGTTACATTTCCACAGTTTAGCTCATTAAACCGATTTCCAGTGAATTGTTTATAAGCGGAACCGATCTTGAGGATGGGTATCTTAGGGACAGGCCTAGGATAATTTTTATCCTAAAAATAATTTCCTAGGGGATTGATTTAAAGGGTTAAAGATTAAGGTTATATTCTCACCATTGGATTTTGTGTGTTGGACGGATATCGACACCCCGCGTACAGTATCCCATCTCTGAACAAATTCAATTTAAATACCTGAAAATAAAATATTGTTCTGATTGTTTGTTAATTTGTCACTTATTCAAATTAGAGCCTCTCTCACAGCAATCCTAGGTAAGTAAGTTTTTATAAGCTTTATTCGATTTGCGCCAAAGGATTATGTTTTTAAGTGTATGATGTACACACATCAAAAGTGTCTAGGGATCAACATATATTTTTGCAATAACTTTTCTCCTGATTGATATTAATTAAAATTTTCTTTAAGGATTCATCAAATAAAGTGTTTTCGTTTGTCACAGTAACGATAAACCAAGTCACCTTTGCATTAATAAAGAAATTTGCCATTTTCCTAATAAAGGGATTTTTGACATTTGAACCACTAACATTAAAGTTCGAAAAAAAGACTGAAATAACAGTTTTCTTTAAAATTTTATTGGGTAACTTAAACAATTAATAATCCGTGTTTCTACCGCGAACACTAACAACACAAGAACATCGGTTTGGCATACTCAAAATGAGTTCATCCAAATCACGCTGTGGAATGGCCGCCCATGTTCGTTGCAACAACAAAAAAAGGTCTTCTTGCCACTGGATACCCTCCATATTCGGCAGAGCTCTTCTCTGTAGCATATCCCATGCATGCTCAATCGGGTTCAAGTCTGGCGACTGAGCAGGCCAGGGCAGGACATTGATGTTAGCTGCGGCGAGAGTCTGTCTTACAACTCTTGCGGTGTGCGGTCGTGCATTATCATGCATTAACTGAAATAAGGGACCGATTTGCACTTGTAGAGGAACGATGACGTCTGATACAATCGTCTCAGCATAAATTTGAGCGTTGAGGTTGCCTCTGATCCAAATCAACTCAGTTCTTCCGCCGATCCAAATACCCGCCCATACCATGATGGTTCCACCACTATAAGGATGGACTTCCTGGCAGGATTTTAATCGCTGTTGGCGTCCAGGGGTTCTCCAGTGTCGTATACGTCTTGTATCCGGTCTCATACCAAAACGAGACTCATCAGAAAAGCACACGAAACGCCATTGTTCTTCTGCCCAATTTCTGTGTTCAAGAGCCCATTGATATCGAATCCTACGATTGTGCATTGCTATAGGTGGTACCCGTAGCGGTCTTCGGGAATGAAGGTTCACTTCATGCAAGCGGTTTCTGACTGTTTGGTCGCTAATTAAGTTCCCTGAAGAGTGATGAAGCCTCACGGCTAACATCATGGCGGTTATTGTTGGAGCTCTTCGAGTTAAGATTTGAATGTATCGGTCTTGTCTCCGTGTGGTGCAGCGATACCGTCCTCCATGGCGCTCAGCCACGGTACCAGTGCTTCGGTAACGTGTCCAAAGTCGACTGATAACACTCTGACTTGTATTCAGAGCTAAAGCCACAGTACGTTGCCGGGAACCAGCTTCTATCATTCCCACGGCTCTGAGCATTTCTTCCCTGCTTAAATGACGTCGCCGCTCCATAATAACGTTGGTTTTAATCAGTAGTAGGGAAACAGTAGCACTAAATGTCTTCAATGCGTTGTATGTTTTTATAGGGAAAATATTGACAGCTGATTTTCATCTTTTACTCGAATTTGATTGACAGTTCCTGATTCAAATTATGAAATGCACCAAAAAGGATCCATATAAATTTATAAAATCATAAATTTATTACAAAGCCACATCTCAATCTCAAGAAATCCGCATAAAAGTGCTTGATCCCTAGACACTTTTGATGTGTGTATTAATAAATGAATTGGGAATTTTCAAAAAACTTCCCTAGATGATAAATTTCAGATGATCCAAAAATGTAAATATAGTATTTGAGAGATTATGTTAACTCCTTCCTGGTGTATTTATATATTGTGATTAATCTAGTCCATTAGATGCTGGGTGACCCTTAGTTATAAGCAATCGATAAAACATAGATTACTTGCTTTTAATTATGACGTTCAAATAAAAAAAAATGAATAATCATGAAGATGCAAGTAAAGTGGCAGTGGGCTGGTCATATTTGTCGGAGGACCGATGGCCGGTCATTTCGAAGATCTTACGGCTGGAGTCGTAAGATCTTCGAAATGAGACCGTGTCTTGGTAATTGGAGCGTCTAGGGCACCTCCTGGCTAGATGGAGCGATGACATTCGAAAAGTGGCAGACGATGACTGGATACGAAAGGCTGTACAATACTGGATACAAATAGGCAATGTTGGCGCTAGCTAAAAGAATCCTTAGTCCAAAAGTGGATACATTTTGACTGATGATGATGATGGTGATGATAAAGGTAGAAAATTAAATAATTTAGAGTGCAGTAAATAGGAATAGAATGAAGTTGAGGGTAGATATTCAACTTAAACCGAAAGCTATTTGAGCAAAGGTCTCTTGCATGGACTTCCACAGATCTCGGTCTTGCGCCGCCTTAGACTCGCCGAATGTCATTGGTCCACCAAGTGGGGGGGTCTGCCAAAATTCCCCCCTTTGCGGGGTCGCCACTGCGGCATCTTGGGACCTCTCGAACTCTTCGAACAACTGTATAATAATAGTTTACCTTGATACAAATCATTGTAGCCAGCACAACTTGCGAAGCGTTATAGTAACTGATGAGCTTGGTGATACGTAGTGGAGGCCGGTTCTTCATGACGCGAGGACCGATCCTGATGAAGAGTAGGTAAAGCGCCACTACCAAGATGATCGGTATGGGACTCGACATCATGAACCATGAGTCCACTAATGCGCCTAAAAATAATTCATCATCAGCAACCCATCCACGGCTCACTACTGAGCGCAGGTCTCCTCTCAGAGAAGAGTTATAGGTCATGGTAAACCACGCTAGCACAGGCTGGATATCAGACTTGACGCACCTTTGATTTTCCTTCACAGTTGATGCTTATGACATTTAATTACCAGTAGGTAACTCCGAAAAATCAGAGGTCAAGAGCCCGGGATTGATATATAGCTTTTATACATTTACCTACTTTGCTAGGATCTATTCCTACTCTATAAATGACTATAGACTCCAATATAAATTGGAAATCACACATCCAAAAAATAAAGACTAAACTTTCTAGATTTACCTACGCTCTCAGAGAATTAAAAAAAACAACCGATATAGAAGCGGCCCTATTAGCATACTATTTTTATGCAAATGCTTTATTTATTTATTTATTGAAAAGGTTCACAAAACAGGTTGCAACCAAATATAAACGTAATACAATAACAACAGATTTGGGTTCCAGGTAACAATTATTTAGAAATTATAAATTTTCAAACTGATGTGCAGTTTGAAAAAGTCCAGGAACTCCTACTTATACCATCACAGCCGTTAAGCCACCTTTTTTATCGTAAAGTAATAACTCTATTGCCGCTAAATAGCATTCGGTAGGTACAAATCGCAAAGCAAAAACTTACTTTTTCCAATTTTCAATGAGTCCAAGTATCGGTCCATTTTTTCCAAATAACTCATTTTCAGTTCACAATCTGCAAAGAAGACGAAGAAATTAATCATAGAAACACAAGTGGACTTTATTACAAATGAACTTTTCATGTTGTCAATGTGTTGTGTCAAATTTACTTTTTATTCGATTGACGCTGAAAGTAGCTGGTCTCTAGTCTAAGTACTTACTATCCATGTTGCTAATATTAATAAATGCGAAGGTTTATGAGGATTGATCTTGGATGAATGGATGTTTGTCATCTTCACGTACACAATGAATGAACCTATTTGGCTGTGGAATAGAGATAGCTCATACCCAGAATTATGATATAGGCTACATAATTATTATATTTTTATCCCGGAAAATTAAAGAGTTCCCCCTGGAATTAAAATTCTTAATTCTCCAATTGAATAAAGCACCAAACACAATTTCTCATTTATCTAATATTACTTAGGTAAGGTTTGCAAATTATTGGCATACCTACTCGTAGTGATGACAAGCGACCTGTAAGTTACTCTGATTATTTTCTTCTTTGTCAACCAATACGTCCACGGCTGGACAAAGGTCTCTTGCATGGACTTCCACAGGCCTTGGGCTTGCGCCACCTGAATCCAGCAGCTCCCCCCTGCAACTCGTTTGATGTCGTCGGTCGTCCATCCAGTGAGGTGTCTGCCAACACTACGCTTCCCGGTGCGGGGTCGCCACTCCAGCACCTTGGGACGCCAACCCCCATCAGTTCTTTGAACTATATGCCCGCCCATTTCCACTTCAGTTCGCGATTCGCTGAGCTATGGGCGGGTTGTTACGTTCCCTCAAATATGGTTGAGCGAAGCAATGGCTGGGTCATGCGTCATGCTAGTGAACGGGTTCCACCGGCGGGAATGGGCCGCTACTTTATGTCTGCCCATCTTAAGATAGAAGTTAGTCGGTAAGCATTTTTGGAACTTCCCTCATTGTGGAAACACTGCATATATAGCATAGTATTTACTGTATTGTAAATTTGTTTTGAAAAGAGCAACCGCCGCGTTTCTTGCTGGTTCTTCTCGGCAGGAAGGGCATTCCGTACCAGTGGTAGATTCATCGACTATTCAAAAGCACTTGTAAAAGTTTATTTGAATAAAAAATATTTCTATTCTATTCTATTCTATTCTATTCTATGATACTCTAATTATACTGCTAGCTAACTGTCTGCGACCTGATTGCGGTTCGTGGAACAACACAGCCGTTTTCTACGGCTTCCTCTGCAACTACATACACGCTAACTAGATCAAGGGTGAAATACTATCGCTCGTAGAATTGCACTACAATGCTAATCTCAATTACACGTCTGTCTACACGTAAATCTGGACTATAGTCTTAGGCCCGCTTGCAGAGACGACGAGTTAGTTAACCCAGGAATAAATTTTTAAATTTGACAGAAGCTGTATACGCATTCTGTCAAATCTGTCCTTTTAGGCCCGCTTGCAGAGACGCCGAGTTAGTTAACCCAGGAATAAATTTGTAAATTTGACAGAAGCTGTATACGCAATCTGTCAAATCTGTCCTTTTAACCAGCAGTTAGCTGCTAACTCTTGGTTAAGACGTTTCTGCAAGCGCGCCTTATCTACGAGTATCTAAGTCAATCCAGAAGCTCTCTGAAAAGTCTCGAGATAGGAAATTTGATAGTACACCATGCTGGCCAACTGCTCATTAATAACCGATTATCCTTACTAATATATATTAGCGAAAGTGTGTTTATTGGTTTGTCCTTCGAATACGCTGCACAGAAAGAGCTACTACGGATTGACGTGATTTTTTGCATGAGTATAGTTTAGGACCTGGAGAGTGACATTAGCTAATTTTTATATATAATAGTTCCCGCGGGAGAACAAAATCCACGCGGACGATGTCGCAGCAATAGCTAGTTATATTCAAAAAACCGCGTTTATATTGCTCTTATTTTTAACTCGTCGTTTGCTTCCGTTTTCACTTCATCTCTATCGATGGTAATAGAATGTCGCTTCTGATTCACTGTGCATGTCTTCTAGTACTGTCTTCTACCAATAGGTGTCTTGTGCGGTTTACCTTTTTGATATGAAGTCTTGGTTATAACAAGACTTCATATCAAAAAGATAAACCGCACAAACTCCAGAAACTGTCTGGTGACTGTTCTCTTAGAAACTGGTTGCAGAAACTCCTCCTTTTTATGAAGTCGGTTAAAAAGCATTGATTTTAACTAGCATTTAATAGAATAGAATAGAATAGAAATATTTTTTATTCAAATAAACTTTTTACAAGTGCTTTTGAATCGTCTGGCTCTACCACTGGTTCGGAATGCCCTTCCTGCCGAGAAGAAGCAGCAAGAAACTCGGCGGTTGCTCTTTTCAAAACAAATTTACAATACAGTAAATACTATGCTATATATATGCAGTGTTTCCACAATGAGGGAAGTTTCAAAAATGCATACCGACTAACTTCTATCTTAAGAGGGGGTGTGCGCTCGTTAACAGTAAACAGATTTGATTTTTACAGTAGTAGATCAAGTTTCAACTATCCGAAAAAAAACACGCAAGAATTACATCATACTGCCAAGGGACGTGTCTGGGCAAAACATAAAATTATGAAATTTGTTCGATAATAAAAAAATCGCGAAGTTAGGTCTAATTTATAACCAATATTCATTTATTTTCAATGTGTTGCATATTACAGAGCCAAAATTTTTACATTAAATTCCGATTGATATTATCAAGAGAGTAGCCTAGCGAATTGAAAAGAAAATGAATATTTTACGAGTTACAAAGTATTTTGTGGCTTACTACACTCCTATTCCGCGCAAAACGCTTTCTTTTGTCGCGCCTCACATGAGGTTGTGGCTATGTTTTATCTCATCGTGAAATCTGATTTTTTTTGGGGTTACACGCGCTCTTAAGATGGGCAGACATAAAGTAGCCCCGCCCCATTCCCGCCGCTGGAACCCGTTCATGAGCATGACGCATGACCCAGCCATTGCTTCGCTCAACCATATTTGAGGGAACGTAACAACCGGCATCACACGACACCACCACAGAAATGTTTAAAGAGTGCGTGACATACTCATGGAATCGGAGATCCTTATTTGATTATCATGTGCAAAGTCTAAAAGGGTTAATTTTATGAAATAAACAGTGTCCTAGCAAGGTCCCAGCACATGAGTTAAAAAACCATTCGTAGAATATTCTATGATTCTTCGGTATATAAAGTAAAGTTCAGGTATCCAGGGGTCCAATTACCATTTGCAGAATTACGTGAAGTAAGTACGGTTAAAATATTCAGATGTGACGATGTATCAGCAAACAGAAATACTCACATTCCAAATATTAGTGTCGATATTATCGAACGTTTAAAGCTTATCTTTCTTGTTTAACTTGACAAGTTGATCTAATAGATGAAATAAATAATTTTGTTTTTTAAAACAAATAACAGGCAATCGGAATCAATATGATTTTATGAAGTATGGAACCAGAATTAATTCTATAGTTTCATGTCACGAAGAATTTTACATGCAATGAGTCAACGTCCTTTGGTAATTTTGGTAAGTAAGTAGGTACGCAAAATAATAATCATTTGCTGCTTTCATACTATTAAATAGCTTAAAGGTCACTGAACGCTTTACCCACTTTATTTTTATGAAAAAATCTGATATCGTTTACTTCATTGTAGATGGCTTTTTGTCATGCTACTAAAGTTTTACTAAAGATATACAAGTCAAGCCGAAAATCAAACGTTTTTTGATTGCCAATTATTTTAAAATATGCAATATACATATAGAGGCACTTCGCGAGTGAGGTATTGGTGATAAGTAGTGAACATTTTTAAAAATAAACACAATAAAATCAGACGGTATTATTTAGTTATATCGAATTTTGTTTAATGTCACTTGCTGTTCAACATAAAATTGAAAGCGACTTTGAATGAACATGTTCTGACTATGGAACTAGAATTTGCGACTACGTCTAATCCTATTTCTATGGTTCTGACGGTTCAGTTAAAATCGCTTCATTTATGGTAACCAAGATGGCGGAAAGGGGAGCTTGTATTAAACATTTGGGATGTTTGACGAAAAGAATTAAGAGAAATATGAAAGAATCAAAGGTAGATAACAAGGGCCTCATAGTGTCACTTTTTAGAGTTCCAAGCAATTTCGTGACTTTTCTTTCATCAAGAAATTAAATTATTTTTTGGTTTCTCGTTTTTATTTTTTCCTCCGTTATCTCGCAAAACTTGGAAAAGCTATTCACAGATATAACAAAATCTTTAATTAACCTACTTGTCGTAATAACCATTGCTTGATAACCAGTAATTAAAGTTATAGTATGTTTACATTCTCATCCCAAACAAAAAAAACTTAGTTGAATATGTATTGAACGTCGACACTCGACAGGTTCACGAGAGGCGAATCGGTTTGAACAGAGAGTTAGAATAGAATAGAATAGAAATATTTTTTATTCAAATAAACCATTTTTACGAGTGCTTTTGAATCGTCGATGAGTCTACCACTGGTTCGGAATGCCCTTCCTGCCGAGAAGAACCAGCAAGAAACTCGGCAGTTGCACTTTTCAAAACAAGTTTTCAATATATTAGATACTATGCTATGTATGCAGTGTTTCCACAATGAAGGGAAGTTCCACAAAAGCATACCTAATTATAATTCAACACAATATGTTAAGACGGGCAGACAGAAAGTAGCCCCATTCCCGCCGGTGGAACCCGTTCACGAGCATGACGCATTACCCAACCATTGCTTCGCTCAACCATATTTGATTTGAGTTGAAGCGAAAAAAGTTGAAAGCTAGCTAACTTTAATTCTGTTCATACGATGCGACTGGCAAGCGATTTGGCAGTTGTACGGAACGCCGTTTTACGAAAGAAGTTTGAGAAAAGTATGCAAATGCGTACTCTAAGTAGCTAATTCCTTAACTTGATAAAAAATTATGAATAGCAGTTTTTAACAACTAAAAATAAGGTAGTCGTTAGACTACCTTATTAAAAATTCTATGTGATCACGCACTTTCATACAATGAACCACTAACAACAAAATAAATACATTAGATTTTAACGTTTTCAAAAGAGGTGCTTACATATACCTACTTACATTTATTAGTACTACACAAAAGGTAATCGATTTGGACTAGTTTGTCGACCCTATACTCTACCCAATACTCTATTAGGGGTTTGAGTCCATAGAAATTTTTTTATAATATTAGTAAGGAGATTTCTTTGGATACTGTAGGGAGAGTATTGGATAAATTTAAGCGTCCTACGTTTTAATACGATCGGTCTCATTAGTGGACTTTGTATTTCAGTAGGCATATAAACTTGTCCGGGTACTTGCCTCTTGCATTAGGAAAGCCGCGGACCGTTGAACAAACTATTATATTGCACTACCAGGTATTCCAATGCCAATGCCATTCATCATGATTTATAATACATTTGATTGAGAGGTCATTCTCGAAGCGTAGCAAAACACATACAATTGCACTTGCAAGCTCTTATGCTGTGCTTTAACCACACGCCTACATTTGAAATACCACTTTATTTGCAAAGAAAATAAAGTTTATTTTCACTTGATTCAGTTTGTAGCACTTAGACATAAGTAGCACCTGTCTTTGAGGAAGGTTGCTGGTCTAAAATAAATTATGTGTTATGCTGGATAAGGTTGAAATTCGTAGTGTGAAAATGAATAATAAAGTTGTCATTGTACAGACTTGAAGTATAACGTTCGTACTGTGTCAAGAGATTAGTTTTGGGTCATGATTTGTTAAGGTCTGTAAGGTAAGTACGAGTTTGAATTTCGAAAACGTTCATAGATTTCGAGTTTATCACTCTCTTATAACGGCAAATACAATACAGCCCGCGCGCGAGTCGATTCCTGGCACCTCTGAGTTTTCGGAGTTAGGCTATGTTCACACCTAACGTATTGTCAGCCACCGACTGTGAGCGAGCGTTACGCAGTTTACTGCTTTTCCGTACATCATTCAAATATTCGTTTACATCAGACCGACAATACGCTATTACGCTATGCTGAGTCGCTGACTCTCGGCAGCCAATTACTATCTAGAATAGAATAGAAAAGAATAGAAATATTTTTTATTCAAATAAACTTTTACAAGTGCTTTTGAATAGTCGATGAATCTACCACTGGTTCGGAATGCCTTTCCTGCCAAGAAGAACCAGCAAGAAACTCGGCGGTTGCTCTTTTCAAAACAAATTTACAATACAGTAAATACTATGCTATATATGTAGTGTTTCCACAATGAGGAAAGTTCCAAAAATGCATACCGACTAACTTCTATCTTAAGATGGGTAGACATAAAGTAGCCCCATTCCCGCCGGTGTCACCCGTTCACGAGCATGACGCATGACCCAGCCATTGCTTCGCTCAACCATATTTGAGGGAACGTAACAACCCGCATCACACGACACCACCACAGAAATGTTTAAAGAGTTACGGCGTATTGTAACTGTAAGCATAGTGTGAACGAGAAATGTAGCCTGAGTTCACGTTCACGGTGTCACAATCGCCGGCTGACTATCCGTTTGGTGTTTACAAAACCTTAGGTTTATCTGTTTTTAAACAAATAAATATCACATGCTTCAGCGGTGAAAGAAAATTATGGTGAAGTAAAATTATCGTGAGGAAACCTGCACTGCACTGGGCCATCGATTAAAAATTTGCATGGGTTAAATCGGCGGGTCGTTGTACATCTCGACCGCAATAAACTCGACCAAATGGCCGAGTTGTCTTAATTCATTTTTATTAATTTTGTTAATGAACAACTCGACCGCACGCACAAAGTACAGTCGTTTACAGTTACATAGAGGTTGGGTTGAGGTATAAAAAGTACAGTAAGTAGCATACTAATATCCCGCGGGAACTGTTTGTTTTCCCAGGATAAAAAGTAGTCTTTTCACTTTTCAGCTCCTCAACTATGCCTATGCAAAAAACTACGTCAATCTATTACTCCGTTGGCGCATAATTGAAAGGATAAATATGTGAAAAGTACCATACTCATATCCCGCGGGAACTGTTTGTTTTCCCGGGATAAAAGTAGCCTTTTCACTTTCAGGTCCTCAACTATGCCTATCCAAAAACCACGTCAATCTGTAACTCCCTTGGCGCATAATTGAAGGATAAATATGTGAAAAGTAGCATACGAATATCCCGCGCGAACTATTTGTTTTCCCGGGATAAAAAGTAGCTGTTGTTACTTTTCAGGTCCTCAACTATGCCTATCCAAAAAACCACTTTATTCTGTCACTCTGTTGCCACATAATTGACGGATAAATATGTGAAAAGTAGCATACGAATATCCCGCGGGAACTGTTTGTTTTCCCGGGATAAAAAGTAGCTGTTGTTACTTTTCAGGTCCTCAACTATGCCTATCCAAAAAAATCCACGTCAACGAAGTACGATGTTAGATTGCGAGATAGTCTTAACCCAAATAGACTACTTATCTTACTAATCCTTACTAATATTATAAATTGCGAAAGTGTGTTTGTTTGTTGGTTTGTCAGACGACAGAGCAACGGATTGACTTGATTTTTTGGATAGTTGAGGACCTGGAGAGTGACATAGGCTACTTTTTATCCCGGAAAATCAAAGAGTTCCCGAGGGAATTTAAAAACTAAATCCACGCGGACGAAGTCGTGGTCATCAGCTAGTTAATTTATATATTTTGTTTTGTACATTGTTACATGTTGTTTTAAATTTATACAATAAACCTACTTATTTTATTGATTACACTTTATTTTATTTTATAGTCAAAATTCAAAGAAAAAAGACTTGAGAGGTGTCAAGGGACACCCGGGTGGAACGTAGCTCCTTTCGATTAATTTTAGTGAAGGAATTGTAATAAACTAGTGGTGTCATCTAGTATTAAATTGATTAACTACGATGAATTATATTATTTAGTTTATTTCTATTGCACTGTTACAAAACCAAAAAGTTACTCTGGTGGAGTTACTGTTTTTACACAGATGGCGTTAGTAGTACAATAACATTTTCCAATTTATACAATAAAAAATTAGGGAAAAATTCCACATTTAGAAATTATTTAAAATAAAATTGAAAAGAGAAAATTCAGTCTGTCGAGCTGGGATTTAAACCATCGACGTTGAACTTTTAGGCCACTGCCCTTTCCACTAGGCCATGCAGACGCCGTATTCTAAGGCGAAAATACCGAACACAATGCAAAATTCACATTCAACAAAAAAGTGTCGGTTTCAAAAATGTGTCGAGTGTCGGTTCTTTGGTTTCCGTCTAGCCCCCTTCCGTACCGCGCGATAAGGAACTACGTTCCAAAATTTCGCTCTTTCAAAAAATACCATTCATACATAAAATTGAAGTACTGATATAATATGTATGAAACGGTGATATAATTTTTGTTAGTAATTTAGTAATTTCATTTATGGGTTAAACAAAATAGATACGTGAGACACTTTTTGTGTTTGACTGTACATAAACAACTCAGTATTTAACTGTTGGTCGAGTTGTCCGTGAAAAAAATTAATAAAATTGAATTAAGACAACTCGACCATTTGGTCGAGTTTATTGGGGTCGAGATGTACAACGACCCAAATCGGTATGGCATACACAAGATAAAGTATTTAGTATTGTAGAGCTATGCTCGGATAGTCCCTGCGGGATCGAATCAGAAATGAGGAGATCCGTAGGTGAACCAAAGTCACCGGCATAGCTCAGCGAGTCGCGAAACTGAAGTGGAAATGGGCGGGGCACATAGTTCGAAGAGCTGAAGGTCGTTGGGGTCCCAAGGTGCTGGAGTGGCGACCCCGCACCGGGAAGCGCAGTGTTGGCAGACCCCCCCCCCACCAGGTGGACCGACGACATCAAACGAGTCGCAGGGAGCCGTTGGATCCAGGCGGCGCAAGACCGAGGGCTGTGGAAGTCCATGCAAGAGACCTTTGTCCAGCAGTGGACGTCTATCGGTTGATGAAGAAAGAGAAGAAGAATATTGTAAAATGATTATTCTGAAAAGAGCAACTGCTGAGTTTCTTGCCGGCTCTTCTCTCAGCAGAATCCGCTTTCCGAACCGGTGGTAGAGTCATGACGTGTCATAAGAGCCACAGGTTGGCCTACGTGAAATAAATAATTTTGAATTTGAATTTGATAGGTGATGTGAAGTACACCGGGTCAACTTGTTTATTTAAATTGTCACCGTAATCGAGATGCTCAAATTAGTATGAACCCTATTGAGGTGTCCGGGTCACACTTTATTGTATTTAGATTGTTTATTGTTACGAAATGTATAGAATAGCGTACAGAAGTGAGGCCTACTAACATGATTATCCTTGTAGTTAATTAATTGATGCTATTTATCCAGGTCTTCCAAGGCAGTTGGTTAGTTGAAAGACTCTATTGTGACTTGTGAGTGGGAAATGTAGTGAATGAGCGTGTTTTGTATGCAAATTGATTTACTTTACTACGGTGAACACTTTAGATCATGACGATCTTTTTGACCTGTTTATGAATTAATATAGTCTTATATCTTAACCTTCTTATCTTATTTTGTATTATATATATTATTTTATCTTATATATATTATATTATATTATATTATATTATATTATATTATATTATATTATATTATATTATATTATATTATATTATATTATATTATATTATATTATATTATATTATATTATATTATATTATATTATATTATATTATATTATATATAAATTACGTGTCACGTTGTTTGTCCGCGATGGACTCCTAAACTACTTAACCGATTTTTATGAAACTTCGTAACTATCTGTAATTTGGTCCAACTTAAAAGATAGGATAGTTTTTTTGGATTGGGATAGTTTATTTGTTTTATTTATAAAGATAAGTTGGCGGTATGAAGTTCGCTGGGTCAGCTAGTATCTATAATATAATCTAATAATAATTAATAGTCTTGTATATCTTTCACAGCTTTGCATCATTGTCAGTTGTATGAAAAATAACAAGAAAGAAATAGAAAAAATTACGTTAAGCTCAACAATACAAATGCAATATATAATACATATAATAGCAAATGAACCAAAAGCAGATTAAAATAAAATTTTTATTTTTAAATACAAGCTTTTAGTAGCTACGTCATTAGACTCGTCAGAGTTTATGTCATGACGAATCAAACGAGCCCAAACTCGATGGGGTTACATCGTTTTATTACAGAGTTCCGATAGGCATCTTCCGTCTCCATCATCAGATCAGTTCGATGTCACAATAATATTGCATTGTCATGAGATTTACACATACATGCAAAATTTCAGCTCTATCGGAAACCGGGATCGGGAACCGACCGAAGTGGTTCTAATTCATCTTGCAAGATTTGACCCAAACAAACAAATAAATAAACTGGTCAAGCTAAATAAAAGCTTGTAAAAATAGCGAAAACCAAAAAAAACCCGAAAAAACGAAAAAATCAAAATTGGTAATTTTGTATAGGAATCAAAACCTTGGATTACTTTAATTGAAGACGGCAGTGAAGCCGCGGTTAAAAGCAAGTAAAACAATAAAATTAGGCTCTACTATACGCTGATAGATAGACCTCTATGTTGAGGTTTTGGCGCGGCCTCTCGCTGCAGCCGAGGGTTGAAATGAATACCGTTTTGCCGTTTGCAGATAAGGGTAAGGAAGCTTTTTAGTTTTTAGTCGGTTCAAAGAAATGTGGTATATTAAAAAAATCATTTACATATTAGAGAAAGATTTCTATAAGTTACCTCAAACTTTAAATTTTAAAGTTTGAGGTAACATTTGTTAAAACAAGCAAAACGAACATAATGCCGGAAAGTCACATTTAGTAAGAGATTGTATTTAGGGGCTAACTACGTAATAGGATGACTCAGTTAAGGTGTGTGTGTGTAATAAAAGTGATACAATTGTAACAAACAAAAATTAAGTGGCACTCGGAGACTGCCGCGGTAAAGCTATTGCATAGCATTTTTTATCAACTTATGCAATTATAATATTTATGCAATATTTTTTATTGCATGATAAAAATTATGCAAAAAAAAATTAAAAAACAAACAAACAAGAAAAGCGAACTGTCACTACTTCGCGAGTGAGATTCGAACCTGCGACATCATACACCATACGGTAAAGAAAGCGGCCGCTCGCCCACTGCGCCAAACAGAGCTACTTGTGAACCTCTAAAATGTTGAACGCTTACTGAACGACGGTGTTAGGTTTTTTTCGTTACGGAATTTCTTCTGCAAGTCCCGCACTCAAACTGTTTGTCCTAGTTCAAAGCCCGCGATAAAAGTTATGCAATAGCTTAAAAACTAATATTACACAGTGAAAGTGTGCGTGTTTTATTGTTTAATCTCGTGATTCCATGAAAATCATTTAAAGGGTCTTTCAAACCCTACGTCCACACGGAATAAGTCGCTGGCAAAAGCTAGTTTCTCAATAAAGTAGCCGTGATAGTCTAATGAGCAGACTGACGTACAGAGAGAAACTAAAAGGGTTCCTTGTTTTGCTACGGAACCTCATAGATCAGTTAGCTTTCGCAAGTTAGCAGAAGGTCGAGGTCACCTGGTGCAAATGGAATAGAAGTTCGAACAAAACATCGCTTGTGCCGCACTGCGCCAACACTGGACATTTATTTTAACTAACAGTTAATTTTTTTAAAAATATATAGACTAGCGCTTGACTGCAATCTCACCTGATGGTAAGTGAAGATGCAGCTTAAGATGGAGCACGCTTGCCTAGAAGATGCCTATTCAAAAACGTTTCAATAACAGTTAATTTATTTTGTCTTGCAATGTGAGACAACAGTGTACTATGGTTAAGGTAGAGGGCAGACTGGGTACTTTTAGCGTCAGCGATAAGCGTTTTTATAGCTTTTAGCGATTTTGCGACTGCATCGCGTTTCAGCGATCGATCCCAAAAACGTCTAATCGCTCGATTCGATCGAGCGCCAGTGTGCCCTCTCCCGAAACGTTTAGACTTCTGGTTTTTGACCTTGACTGTTTAGTTAAACGTAGAACTTTGAATTCGGAACCCTAAAATCGTTTAAAACAGAGGTGCGATTGTCTAAAGTTATTCCATTGATCGTAATCGTATTCGACGACATTAGCGTCAAATTAAAATAAACCTTAATAGCATTCAGTTAAAGCTCAATTTCGTGTATGCATTCTTATACGTTAGCGTATGTACGATACGCTCCATAACGCTCCATATTAAAATCGTTTGTACTGCATTTGTGACTTTAAATCAATGCAGTCAAGGATTATCTTTCTTTGAACCTAATTTCATCGAATACGAATACGATCAATGGACTAACTTTTAGACAATTGGTACCCAGAATCTGCAGAGGAAGATCCATTCATCGGTTTCTGCGTGGCATCGTATTGGAGCTTTAAAACGCTCGGTGGCAGTTCTTGCCCGTAGAGTGGCAGAAAAAAGACGAGTTATAAGCTTTAGTTGCTACGCGCTACGCTAGAAGTAAGTGGTAGAAAAGAGACAAAAGACCAGACTAAAGTTTGGAGGTGCTACGGGCTACGCCAGAATTGTGAGTTACAAACTCTACCGTCTACGTATACTCTACGTTTAACAAAGCCAACAATTCATAAGCTGTAGTTTACGAATTGGTGGTACATGTTTTTAATAAACTTTCTTATAAATCTGTTTTAAAGATATACTTTGTCACTTTAACTAAATCAATGCATAATTTAATATAAAAAAATCTTTTTAAAAACCGACTTCAAACACCCCCGCCACTACAAAGTATATAATTTATTGTTAATTTTTAAAAATCGCTCGACCGATTTTTATAAAATTTAATAGACCACCTTGTAAGTATGCCCTTTCAAAAAAAAGAAGAATTTTTCAAATCGGTTCAGGCGTCTTCGAGTAATAAGTTCATGAGCTTTACATAAAAAAAGATTCCGACGAATTGAGAACATCCACCTTTTTTTGGAGTCGGTTAAAAAATGAAGTCAATCCGTTGCTCGGTTGCTGCTTGATGACAAACTAAGCAACAAACACACTTTCGCATTTATGATATCAGTCTACGATAGTATGATAAAAACCTTTGATCAGTTTTTTAACTTGAAGGACAGTTTTCTTAGAATGTTTATGTAACCTATTCAGTAACAAAAAGATTTCACAGTTTTCCTGAAAGATAACGATAGAACAACTTAATCTTTTTATTTTCTGAAAGTACTAGTACTATAATAACGCTCTATTATAAGATTGGTTACAATAAAGTCTTAAGAACTAAACAAGTTCTATACACATGTATGTATGACATCAACAATTCAGCAGCTTGCCTGAAAGAAAATATAAGCTCCTTTAAAGTAAACGTTTTTCAAATGGAGTTTATTTAGAATTAACTGGAGTCATTAGAGTCATTGGTATCTAATTATTGTCAAAAATAAAGTTGCATTTTAGTTGCACATTTTAGGAGCTTTTTTGAAACAAAACCGGTGTACAAATCCGTAAGGCCTTTCCGAATAAGTTTATGAGCTTTACAGCTTCAAAAAAGAAAACAGTAGGTACCTATTTCAAATTAAATTGAAAAACTGCATTCAGTTGTTATGTAAACATCTCATATTTTACATGTTTATGACATAATAACTCAACATTATTTCAATTGAAAAGTGTGTGCCAAGAAGCTTAAATACCTAGTAGGTAATTAAGCTAAGTGTGTGCCTTTCGTTATGTTTTGAGTTTTAAAAAAATAGATTACTTAGCTTATAAATGTACTGTCAAAACAATAATGACATTTTACATTTAAAAATTAATACGAAAAACTTTCGTAACCAATGATTTGTATACGAAAAAAAGTTCTAATTTGTACTCACAACGCACATTTGCACTTCCAGAGGTGTGAAACCTTTAGGTAAACGCAGGAAATGTATCGACAAAACACGGAACACTTACCGGTATTATAACAGTCAGAGTATACGGCACCGCACTGTGAGAGAGTTTGATGAGCACTGCGCAACTATCGACCCGCGGGCAACGAAACACCAGCACGCGATCAGTAGGTTTCAGACAACTGGGACAAAAGTAGGACTAATAAAATTAATTAGGTGTCGCGGGCCGGTGTTGTGTTTTACTGATTTAGCGGAGATTTTACTGCCCTCTTAACTAACACGTTTATAAAACAAGTGTAAATTAAAAATTTCATTTTTAAATGCAAGCTTTTAGTAGCTACATCATTAGACTCTGGATATCATCTAGGATCAGAGTACTTGTTATGACGAATCAAACGAGCCCAAACTCGGTTACGTCGTTTTATTATAGAGTTCCGATAGCCATCTTCCGTCTCCATCATTAGATCAGCTCCATGTCAGAATAATATTGCATTGTCATCCGATTTACAGATAAATGCAAAATTTCAGCTCGATCAGAAACCGGGAAGTGGGTCTAATTCATCTTGCAAGATTTGACCCAAACAAACAAATAAATAAATAATAAACTGGTCAAGCTAAATAAAAGCTTGTAAAAAATATATGAAAAGTATCACAATGCGTACGAACCTTAAGCTAAGTACTAAGTAATACTATGTTTATGGTTTAAACTTACAGGGTGGCCTAATTCTATTCTATATACTAACATTATAAAAATTCAAAATTCAAAATTATTTATTTTATGTAGGCCAACCTGTGGCTCTTATGACACGTCAAGATTCTACCACCGGTTCGGAAAGCGGATTCTGCTGAGAAGAGCCGGCAAGAAACTCAGCAGTTGCTCTTTTCAAAATAATCATTTTACAATATTAATAAGTAGCTATTACATTGTAATAAGTTTTTATACTATCTTGTGGGCAGCTGGATGCCAAGCTGATTTAACCCGTGCATCTTTGTTAGAATAGAATATGACATTTCCACAAAACGTACTACAATTCAATTCAATTCTAAATGCGAAAGTGTGTTTATTTGTGTGTTTGTTCTCAATCATGCCGCAATTGAACTACGGATTAACGTTAGCAGTGACATAGTTGAGGATCTGGAAAGTAACAGTGAGATAGGATATTTTTTATCCCGGAAAATCAAATAGTTCCCTCAGAATTTTTAAAAGTGCTAGTGACCTCAATAAAATTGAAGTATCTGTGTGTGATTTCGAAATCATGGCCTCATATTCTTCTAGTTTATCAACCGATTGTAAGATACTCAGGGAGACAGGGTTCTAAATAACTATAAACAACACTAATTCACATACACATGTATTATATTTCACTAATTACTATTTAACAGCACTAATACGTCGAGGGGCAGCGTAACGACTAAAAGCTTGCGACAATACGAACTGAGCCATAGTGCTTTTTTTTTCGGATGGAGTATGCTGTTGGCCCTAACTAATGGCCGCTACAGCGTCACCGGACGTTGGGGCGAGCGCGAAGCGTCGCCAGGGGAGTGAGCCCTAGGGCTCGAAGACATCGGGGGGCAACGTCTTCCTAAGGGCGCCTCCTATGAGGGTCGGACCTCGGCTTAGGATGACGTTGGGACGAATGGGAGGAGTGGCTGGACTAAGTTAGACCGTACGTCTCCGTGATCGTGGTAAGGATCCACGCCCAGGTGAAATCGGGGGCCTCGTCTTTGCCGGCGAAGACGCTGTGTTGAGGTTGAATGTGTGTGTGGCCCTACCTGATAGGGTGTGTTGTCTGTCGTAATCTGGTCGTCAGGGTCGTTAAGGACGTGCTTAAGGCGCCTTTTATCTGGAGGTTCGTTACGATGGGTTTAGTAGTTTGAGGCCTCAACCACTAGTGGGTTGGGGTGGTCGGCAGTTTTCTCAAAATAATTTTTGGAAAGCTGCTTAAAAGGTTGAGCTAATGTGGGGAGTTGGAGGTCCCTATGGAGGTCAACGTTACGCACGAACCATGGAGAGCCCGTGGCCATGCGCATAAACTTGTTTTGTCCTGCCTGGAGGCTTTTATAAGAGGAGGGGGGAGGTGTGCGAAGACGACACACGCATATGACATAATGGGGCGAATGCAAGTTTTGTATAAAGTGACTTTGTGTCTGAGGGACAGCTTGCTTTTGGCGCAGATCATCGGATAAAGTCAACCTAGCACATACTGAGCCTTGTTACGGACTCTGCGTGTGTGTGCGGTGAAGCTCATCGTCTCATCAAAGGTTACACCTAAGTATTTGGCTTTAGACTGCCATTGTATTCAACGCCCGTAAAGGGTGATCTCGAGATTTTCGAGTTTAAACTTGGAGACTCCTATTTGGCCTTTCCTTTTAAAAAGCACTGCTGCGCTTTTTTCAGGATTGACCTCTATCCTCCATTGGCGGAACCAGCGGCCTAGGCCGCTTACCGCTTTCTGGAGTCGGGCTTTAATGACATTTCTGTTTTTGTCTGATGAGTAAAGAGCGGTGTCATCCGCGAACTGGGGGATCTAGGCTAACATTGGGGGATCTGGGAATGTCGCTAGTGAACAGTGCGTATAAAAGCGGGGAGAGCACTGAGCCCTGGAGGACTCCTGCTCGGATTGGTCTTGGGGACGATAAAGTCCGTCTAGTCGATAGCGGAAGGTACGGTTGGTGAGGAAATCTCGTAGCAGGCGCACGAGTCTTACTGGCACGCCTAGATCGAATAACTTGTTTAACAAGCCGGCGTGCCATACCTTGTCGAAAGCTTTCGCTACATCCAAGAAGAGGGCTCCTGTTGGAATGGCTCTCGTTTGGAAACGATTGGAGTTTTGGTATATGTTGAGCCATAGTGCTCCATGTTTCTTCTTTTATAAGAACTCAAGTGTAGTAAGAAATTAGCGGAAAGCGAGACCTTCCGATCGCTTGCATTCGCTCCAACAGATCAACCAATTGCCTGCCTTTTGCCATTCGCAGCCAATCAGATCTAAATGAAGGTAAGCGGAAATAATATCTCTGATTAAGGTTGAAGACAAGGGTCTGCCCGCGAAATTCAAATTTAATTTGGTTTTTCGCAATTTGTAAACTAATACTACAAAGTAGGCTTATGGCATTCTAATTGCGACAATGGCAGTATCATCTTCACAGGTTTATATAAAAAATTTTACTTGAAAGTGTCCAGTTTAAGAAATTAATCAAAATATCGACTAATTTGTGAGTAACTCACGTCCAATACAGTATTTTGATTAATTTCTTAAACTGGTCACTTTCAAGTAAAGATTTTTATGTAAACTTGTGAAGATGATAATTCCACTGGCGCAATTAGAAGGCCATAAGCCTACTTTGTCGTATTAGTTTACAAATTGCGAAAAACCAAATTAAATTTGAATTTCGCGGGTAAACCCATGTCTTCAACCTTAATTATTTATCAAACGTTGTAAAAGTTAACAATATTTCGATTACAAAATAAATGAAATAGAATTATACAAATATAGACATTATTACTAATTCGATGGAAGTCGAGTGTCGAATTATTTAATTAGAGCAAAAGTCTAGGCAATTAAACTTTGTTTAATACGGAAGTCAATGTCGTTATACTTTAGTAGATTTCACGACGGAAATTGAAATTCATAGTAACTTATAAAATAGAATGATTCTTAATAAAGTATCTCTTTATATTTTTACTAGCCGATGCCCGCGACTTCGTCCGCGTGGGTTTCATTTTTAAAATCCCGCGGGAACTCTTTGATTTTCCGGGATGCCTATGTCACCCTCCAGGTTCTCAACTATACCTATAAAAAAAATCACGTCAATCCGTAGCTTTGTTGCAGCGTGATTGACGGACAAACCAACAAACTTTCGCATTTATAATGTTTATTAGTAAGGAAGAATTAATGCTGCGATAATAATGGCTATCTAATTAAATTTTAGGATACAAAAGCTACTATTGTAACTTTGGTACTAAAATCATTTATAAGTATCATCAATAGTTTTCTCAGCAAACGCCAAATAATGCATTTTATAGCCAAAATTTTGCTACTTTGGGTTACATTATTGAAATTTTCTTAAGGATCTCTAATTTTTTTGAAAATAAATTATAGCCTATGTTGCTTCTTGATAACTTAGCTTTCTATTGGTGAAAAAATGGTTAAAATCGGTCCAGTAGTTACAGAGGCTATTCGGTACAAACAAACAAATAAACAAAAAAATCTTTCCTCTTTATAATATTAGTATAGATTTCATTATTTTACACTATTTTTGATCCTAACTGTATTAAATATCTGACACGATAGACGTCTATTCTTGGGTAAAGCTCTCATGCCTCGGTACAGGCCTCGGTCTTGCGTCGCATATACCTATCCAGTGGCTTCCTGCGACTCGTTTGATGTCTTCGTCGTCTGGTCTCATATCAAGCCTTTATGATTATTTATTAGAACTATATTAATATCTCTGTCTATTTGTAACTATGGGCTACTCAGCTTATTCAAAACGGTTAAACTGATTTTGATGGGATTTCCACAGAGGGCTATACAAGGAAGATTATACAAGGAATAACTTAGGCTACAGTTTATTTAGGGCCTAATAATTAAGGTTCCTCCGCAAAAAAAACTTTTTAGTTGACTTTGAAGAGTACTGTAATTTACAGAGAGCTTTGCTTCCCATCTAGCTTACTGGTAAGTTTAATGTAACCTATAGAAGATACCTATTCACTCTTGATTTATCGTCACCGTTATCGTTATAACTGATTGAGCTGGATATAGGTGGACATACGAGTATAGGTGTCATGGAAGGATCGCCACAGAATACGGTCTCTTGCCGCTTGAATCCAACTGCTGCCAGCGACTCGCTATGATATCTTGGGATCTGAGGGGATGTACCTATTTTGCCCACTCTGCAAATCTAGTCAGCTTAGCTCCACTATGATTGAGCACTGATGAGTTTTTAAATATTTCAACCAAACTTCGTGTGACATAACTTAATGGTCTCAACTCTCAATAGTAGGTGAAAATCTCGCGGGAGCTCCTTATTTTTCCGGATAAAAAGTAAATCTATGTAAAAAATCAACTTTACTCCGTTGTTGCGTGGTTGGTACAAAACAAAAGCAACCACAGTTTCGCAGTTTAATTGGTTAGAAGAAGGTTAGAAGTGATGAAAAAATACCTGTGATTCATCGCTTTTCAAGTAGGTAGTATCGTATATACACAAACCAACGTAGCCTTTGTTTTTGTCATTGGACAAATTGTAACACTTACCTACCCTACCTACTTTTGCCCTCGCTCGGTACAATATTTTACCAATATCCGGTCACGCAAGACAAGTTTATAGTGGTAGTTTCCTATGTTTCATTTTGACCACTATTTTTTACGCAGGCATTGAAAAAATTTGAATTGGCAGACTATACTCAACTCTCAGGAGTGTAGGTTTCCTCACGATGTTTTTTCTTCACTGTTAAAGCATGTTTCTGAATGATACTCGGGGGATCGAATCTTCGATCTTCGGAATAGGAAATCGTAGTCCTAACCACTAATCTTTAACCACACGAGTAAAGTAAATGTTTACTCGTGTGCTATGCTAACTGAGCTAATAACAACAGCTGACTGTTGTGTCTCAAATAAGTAGAGATGAAACTGGGGAATGGAACATTAAAATATTTTACGAATAGTAAAGTTTAAAAAAAAAAGCCACACTATTTTTTAATCAATAAGTAGACACAATTATAGTAACAATATTACTATAGTACTAATACACAATTATAGTAATAATATTAACAATTAGTATTTTATGCAGTATTTATGTATGTGTTACTTGTAACACATACATAAATACTGCATAAAACCTAACACATATACGAGTGTAATACATAATTAGCTTTTACCAAAGATTTTGTACGGGGAAAATTTCCATATGAACACAGGTCATTAAAATGTGTCTGTGAAAACAGGGTTTTCACCAGATTTTCACCAACGATTGTGAACCTATTTTCAGTAAAGACCTTTCAGAATACGCCTCACGATCAAAAACATAATATTTCTTACTACACAATGCAGTGTACGTTTTAAGTTTGTAGTAAAGTTTGTAGATAAAAACTTTTTTGATGTTGTAAGTTCTAAACTTCTAAGTTAAGATCTAATGTTTTTGAATAATTTCTTCATAACTTTCTGCCATTCATTAGTTTAATTTTTCGTTCACTTCTGTATCTCTGTCGCAAATTTTTGGTTTTGGTTTCCTCATGTAAGTCTTGATGTAGAAGTCCGAGAACAGAACAAGCATGAATATATTTTGTGGAAGGAACACTGCCGCCGTCCATCTTGGAAATGCGCAGTCGGGTTTGAAGCATATTGAGCCAAAGTGCACTATGCACAGGAAAAATTGGAGCTGAAAAACAATATTAAATATTTCCTTTAATAAGTAATACTTCTCATTCTCATCTTAACTAATGTGATAAATAAAGCCTCAAAAGCCCAACGGTAAAAGGTGCGGACTGAAAACTGAAAGGTCGATGGTTCGATCTAAACCCATTGCACTATAGATACCCACTCCTAACACAAGCTTTCCGCTTATTTGACAACCTTCCTGGCACAGTGGTGAGCGCTGTGGTCTTTCAACTGGGAGGTCTCGGGTTCGATTCCCGGCGGGGTCATTTTGGGAATTTATAATTTCTGAATTGTCTCTGGTCTGGCTGGTGGGAGGCTTTGGCCGTGGCTAGTTACCACCCTAATCGTCAAGACGTGCTGCCAAGCAATTTAGCGTTCCGACACGATGGCGTGTAGAAACACACTAGGGGTATGGGTGGAATGTACACTGCTATACTCCTTCCAAGTTAGCCCGCTACCATCTAAGACTGCATCGTCAATTACCATCAAGTAAGATCGCAGTCAAGGACTATCTTGTCATCGAATAAAAAAATGCTTAGTGCTATGGGCAATAAACGTAGTCGCAAATCCTAGTTCCATGGGCAATATTCTTTAAAAAAAAATTAGTTTAAATTTTGTGTTTATGAAGAGCTCTAGGGAGAAAGGAGATTAGCGAATTCCATAGAGTTTCTGACCCAAACGAACTGAACCGTGGGCCCAGCCCACGTTCACGGATCAAACTTCTCATGCTTGTTCTAGTAATCCAGTCTAACAAAAAAGTTCATCAAAGTCTATCAAATAAAGTTGGGAGAAAAAAGATATTCACTTGTATTGCCATGTAACGGTTATTTATAATGTGTACTGTGAATAAATATATTTTTGATCCCCATCTTCTAAAAATATCGGGTTTACACAGAAAAATAAACTGAAAAATATTAATTAAAATTAAATGATTTCTGAAGCTGAACGGTTTTTAAAAATGCTGGGTCAAAATTCGCCAACCTCTTTTCTCTTGACTGTCATCTCACGTGACGCTTAAGTACCGCAAATGACAAGTGGCATATCTCTAGAACCTACTTCCATGATCTGGAACAACAACTACAATCTATCTCGAAGGCTTATGGCAGTTTAATAGACGTATACCCTGAATCGGTTTGTGATTTGCATGAATCAGAATCGGTTTGTTATTTGCAATGGTAGTTATAGGCTTTTCCAGACTTTTTCTGAGAGTTATTCATAAAGTTCTCAAAAGTGTATGTCCGTCTCTTTGCTTTATTTGTAGTTACAATAGTAAGTACAAATAAAGCTTAATGAGGCAAAAATCGGGGAGAGATACTTGCTTGGAGCAAGATAAGAGATAAGCCATCTGCGCGGTAGATATTATAGTGCACAAGTGTGTGCGCAAGCACAGGTGCAATCTCTATTCCCTCACTCTCATAGTCCGATGGGATGGAAATCCGACACGACCGGAGAGAGATCAGGCTCAGGACCGACGACTGTACGTGCTCTCCGAGGCACGGGGGTGACTCACCGCAAACTTCCTAACTCCTGGCTAATCTACTAGTATCTACTGCGAATTTCTTGACAGAAAAACCCAATACATATTTTGTACCGACGCGCGACCCGAGAACCAACCCGGGACCTCGTCATACGCAGTCGAACTTGCTAACCACTAGACCAACAAGGCAGTTCGATAGTCATAAATTACAATGGGCCCCAGTACCACATACGAGTAGCTCGAAGAATAGATGGATCTTGGGGTCCCAAAGTCAGATCGTTCAGGTCGCTTTTATTTTTATTTCGTTTTTATTTTTTTCTCCGTTAATTCGCAATACTTGGAAAATTTATCTAATATATAAAATTCTCATGTCGCGGTGTTTGTTACCAAACTCCACCGAAACGGCTGGACCGATTTTTATGAAACTTTGTGTGCATATCGGGTAGGTCTGAGAATCGGCCAACATCTATTTTTCATACCCCTAAATAATAAGGGTGACCCACCCCTAAATATTTTTTTTGCGGTATGAAGTTCGCTGGGTCAGCTAGTCTAAAGTATGTAAACTAAGATCTTAAATTATCCTACTTGTTATAAGAAAAAACTTGAGATATGTCAAGGGACACCCGGATGGAACGAAGTTCCTTTCGATTAATTAGTGAAGGAATTGAATAAACTAGTGGTGTCATCTAGTATTAAATTGATTAACTACGATGAATTATATTTAGTTTATTTCTATTGCAGCAATGTTACAAAACCAAAGACTTACTCTGGACATTTTATCCAGTTTATACAAAAAAAAATTAGGGAAAAATTCCACATGTCGAAATTATCTATATATATAAAAGAAAGTGGTGTTAGTTACACTATTTATAACTAGACGGACGGACGGAGACGGACATAGGATACTTTTTATCCCGTTCGACCGCGTTTCCGTCAAGTCACTATAAAACGTGGTATAACAAAAACGCATCTGACATGGAATAACAAAACTCAAATGACAGTGGAATCACAAAACGTAAATGACAGCTAAACGTAATTTTGTCTTTGGTTGTAAAAAATTTGACAATTATGAATTACTGATATTATAAATGCGAAAATGTGTTTGTTTGGTTTGGTTTGTCCTTCAATCACGTCGCAACAGAACAGCGGATTGATGCGATTTTTTGCATGGGTATAGTAATGGATGTAGTAGTGGTTCCTCAGACCGGGAGAGCTACTTTTTATCTCGGATAATGAAAGAGTTCCCACGGGATTTTTAAAAACTAAATCCATGCGGACGAAGTCGCGGGCATCAGCTAGTTTAAAATAAAATTGAAAATAGAAAATTCAGTCTGTCGAGCTGGGGTTCGAACCATCGACCATTAACTGTTAAGCGACTGCCGAAGCCACTAGGCTACGGAGACCCAATATTGTAAAATACCAAACTACAAACACAATATGCAAAATTCACATTCAACAAAAAAGTGTCGGTTTCAAAAAAGTGTCGAGTGTTGGTTCCTTAATTTTTTCCGTCTAGCCCCCTTCCGCACCGCGCGATAAGGAACTTACGTTCCAAAAATGTCCGAAAAAAGGGGCTCACAAAATATATGATACGAATCATAACCAGTAAAAATTACCAGTATTTTTACCAGTATTAATCGAATCGCTGCAGGACGCCGGACACAGCGTCACTAAGTCTGAGATCTACAGATCTTACTCTGGCTCTGCTCAAGACTCAAGATAGAGTTAAAATAAGACACAAATATGTCCTGACTATGGGCCTCATAAGAAGGCTCAGGGTCACTCAGCGAGCGATGGAGAGAGCTATGCTCGGTATATCTCTGCGAGATCAAATCAAAGAAATGAGGAGATTCGTACGAGAACCAAAGTCACCGACATAGCTCAGCGTGTCGCGAAACTGAAGTGAAAATGGGCGGAGCACGTAGTTCGAAGAGCTGATGGTCGTTGGGGTCCCAAGGTGTTGGAGTGGCGACCCTGCACCGGGAAAACAGTGTTGGCAGACCCCCCACCAGGTGGACCAACGACATCAAACGAGTCGCAGGGAGCCGCCGGATTCAAGCGGAGCAAGACCGAAGCCTGTGGAAGTCCATGCAAGAGACCTTTTTCCAGCAGTGGACGTCTATAGGTTGATAAAGAAGAAGAAGAAGAATGTCCTGACATAAATCTGGCTCGTTTTAACTCAGGCTTGAGTCTGAGCTAAGTTAAAGTGCCATCTATAAATCTCACCCCAAGACCTTATTCTCTGGAAACCTCTGCAATAGAACGATACGTCCAATAGTGGAAGTTTATCGTCGAGACACTAACAATACTCACAATTTGTATTTGCGTAACGAACTTTTTGAATGTAACAGATTGCTTAACTGCAGGAATAGCTACTGTCAGCATGTAGTAGGTGTACATTACGCAGTGCACGAAGGAATTGATAAGACCGACCATGGATCCGTGGCCGCCTGAAAAAATAAACCATCAGCCAATGTGTAATGATAATAATATATAAAAAATCTATTTAAAAAAACCAACTTCAAACGCCACTACAAAATCTTAATCTATATAAATAAAAATGAATGTTGGTAAGCGCATAACTCAAGTATGGATGGACCAATTCGGTTAATTTATTTTTTGTATGTTCCTTAAGGTCCACGGAAGGTTTTAATATAAAAAAAAAAATACAAAAAAAAATTATAATTGAAAAGTTGGCGGTACGAAGTTCGCCGTGTCAGCTAGTTATAAAATAATTTTAGTTTGTACAGGTAGTTGAAGTCGGGCCTCAATATAAGCGTAGCCCGACTTCAACATACACATAAAATTATTTTAAACTTTGTAGTGGCGTTTGAAGACGGTTTTTTTTAAATAATTTTTATCATCATCATCAGCATTAGCAACCCATCAACGGCTCACTACTGAGCAAGGTCTCCTCTCAGAGAAGGATTATAGGCCATAGTCCACCACGCTGGCCCAATGCGAATTGGTGGACTTCACACACCTTCAAGAACTATTAAGAACTATCAGGTGTGCAGGTTTCCTCACGATGTTTTCCTTTACCGTTGAAGCAAGTAATATTTAATTGCTTAAACGCACTTGACTCCGAAATGTCAGAGGTCCCGGGATCAAACCTGCGACCCCCCGAACAGGAGACCACAGTCTTCACCACTAGGCTATCACTGCTTAATAAATAATTTTTATATTATATTATTTTTTCAAGCTTTTTAGTGGTAGATACATAGGATAAAACTTCACATTTTGTAATCGCGAACGATTTGCTCTTCATTGAGGAGTTCCCTCCTCCATCCACGAAGATATTCATGAAATCTTCACTAAATTTAAATGGGACCAGTATGCCATTTCAGTTAAAAAAGCCCAGCTAAGTGCGAGTCGGACTCGCGCACCGAGGGTTCCGTACTCTTGTAGTAAAACTAAAACGATAATATTAAAGCATAATAATCGTTAACTTTGTTTGTAGAGGTTTATTGTTAATATCAAAAAAACTATGCTAGTTAGAGCGTTGGTTTTATTACTGTAAAAAACCTCTATTGACCATAATTATTTATGATTTTTCGATTGGTAAACTTCGGAGATAAGGGGGGGAACGGTATTTTTTTCGACATTTTGGCCGATTAATCAAAAACTATTATATATAGAAATAAATAAAAATCTGTTTTAAAATGTACAGGTAAAGGCCTTTTATATGATACTCCACTCGGTATAATTATCTTACTTGAAATTTCAAACCCCCGATTTTCCCCTTTTTAGAGTTCCGTACCAAAATGGTGTAAATGGAACCCTTATGGTGAGACTTTCTCCGTCCGTCCGTCCGTCCGTCTGTCACAGTCGATTATTTTAGTAACTATTAAAGCTATCGACATGAAATTTGGAATAGTTGTGTACAATAGTAGCTCAACAACATTGGAATAAAATAAAATCAAAAATTATTTTTAAGTAGTTTAATTAAAAAAGGGGAAAATCTGAAGTTTGAAATTACAAAGACAGATAACTATACCAAATGGGGTATCGTATGAAAGGGCTTTACCTGTACATTCTAAAACAGATTTTTATTTATTTTTAAATACAATAGTTTTTGATTAATCGGGTAAAATGTCGAAAAAAATACCGTTCCCCCCCTTATCTTTTATCCCGTTTTCCGCGGAATTTTATACCTAAATTAAATCCATGCGGGCGGACGCAGTCGCGGGCATCAGCTATTTGATTATCATCTTGTATCCCTTTGTAACAAGCAGTGATAGCCTAGTGGCCAGGACTGAGGTCTCCTATTCGGGGGTCGCAGGTTAGTTCCCGGGCTCTTACTAGCCCTCTGACTTTTCGGAGTTATGTGCGTTTAAGCAATTTAATATCACATGTTCTAACGGTGAAGAAGAACATCGTGAGGAAACCTGCATGCCTGAGAGTTCTCCATAATGTTGTTGAAGGTGTGTGAAGTCCACTAATTCGCATTGGGCCAGCGTGGTGGACTATAGCCTATAATCTTTCTCTGAAAGGAGACCTGCGCTCGGTAGTGAGCCGTTGATGGGTTGCTGATGATGATGATCCTTGTATTTTACTTCAAACTTAGTTAGTTACTTAGTTTCAAACAATCCGCAGTTAGGCCCTTCGTACACAAGGCTACGCAAATCTTCGATACCCGACGATTTCAGTCTCTAAGCAACTACCGCAATACACATTCATAGACGTTCGTACACAGGTACGCGTCGCCGATATTTTGTTCATTCGTCGCCGACACCAGTAGCAAAGCCAGTAGCATGCTACCTGCTGGGCGAGTTTGTCGCTACAAACTTTGCTGCGATTTCCAAGATGGCGGAGCAATAACAAAAATTTGTTTTATTTATTTATTTATTTTATTTATTTATTTATTTTATATCTAACTAGCTGATGCCCGCGACTTCGTCCGCATGGATTTAGTTTTTAAAAATCCTGCGGGAACTCTTTCATTATCCTAGATAAAAAGTAGCTCTCCCGGTCTGAGGAACCACTACTACATCCATTACTATACCCATGCAAAAAATCGCATCAATCCGCTGTTGCGACGTGATTGAAGAAAAAACCAACAAACAAACACACTTTCGCATTTATATTATCAGTAATGCTTTATTGCAAGTTATAATTTATAATACTTTTTATAATTGTCAAATTTTTTACCATACTTAACCAAAGACAAAATTACGTTTAGCTGTCATTTACGTTTTGTTATTCCACTGTCATTTGCGTTTTGTTATTCCATGTCAGATGCGTTTTTGTTATACCACGTTTTATAGTGACTTGACGGAAACGCGGTCGAACGGGATAAAAAGTATCCTATGTCCGTTTCCTGGTTCTAAGCTACCTCTCCACCAATTTTCAGCCAAATCGGTTCATCCGTTCTTGAGTTATAAATAGTGTAACTAACACCACTTTCTTTTATATATATAGATTAGAACGGCGTACAAATGCCACTTACACTAACTAGATAAACATTTATGTGGAACAAATAAATCCACTAAATATTTATAACTCTTTGAACATCCTGTACAACGATAGGAATTTAGCATCTGTTTGTTGTAATTCTTTTGCAGCAACAAACAGTCTACACTTTATATGCTACGACGATTTCTTCTTTCGTCACTTGTGTCAGACATTTTGTGAATTCGTGTGAGTCGTGTAGCCGCTACGCCTATACCTCGTATTATATAATTATGGCCGAATAAACAACGAGCGTCTTGCGATTCAATGCCGTGTGTACGGACCGTGCGCTACAAGATATTCGTGACGTAAGTATACAACATTAGGTAGTATTGAAGATTTGCGTAGTCTTGTGTACGAAGGGCCTTACAGCTAATACTGACCAGGGAAGTAAGTAACGGCCCCCCAGACTATCATCACCATGCCAGTATGGTGGTACAGGTGCAGGAAAGACACTTGGTTGAACTTTTTGCGTAGCACGAAGAAAACCTGGACACAAGTGTAAATTAAAAAAATATTATTAACCGACTTCAAAAAAAACGGCCAAGTGCGTGTCGGCCACGCGCAGTGTAGGGTTCGTAGTTGCGAGTCACAAATATTAATGCTGACCTAGGATAGTGCTTTTATTTTATTTATGAATATTGAATATATTTTGAGTTCCACGGTTTAAATAAGACCTATTCAACGACACCCCACACTACGGGATAGACGAGAAAAAAAAATCAGCAATAAATTATATAACTTGTAGTGGCGCGGGCACTTGAAGTCGGCTTTTGAAAAGAATTTTTTATATTAAACTAGCTGATGCCCGCGACTTCGTCCGCATGGATTTAGTTTTTAAAAATCCCGCGGGAACTCTTTCATTATCCGAGATAAAAAGTAGCTCTCCTGGTCTGAGGAACCACTACTACATCCATTACTATACCCATGCAAAAAATCGCATCAATCCGCTGTTCTGTTGCGACTTGATTGAAGGACAAACCAACAAACAAACACACTTTCACATTTATAATATCAGTAATGCTTTATTATAACACTTTTTATAATTGTCACATTTTTTACCATACTTAACCAAAGACAAAATTACGTTTAGCTGTCATTTACGTTTTGTTATTCCACTGTCATTTGCGTTTTGTTATTCCATGTCAGATGCGTTTTTCTTATACCACGTTTTATAGTGACATGACGGAAACGCGGTCGAACGGAATAAAAAGTATCCTATGTCCGTCTCCTGGTTCTAAGCTACCTCTCCACCAATTTTCATCCAAATCGGTTCGAATCAATCCGAAAGGTCGATCACTACCTTCAACTTTTGTCAGTGATCAATTAACGATTTTGGTCCTTATTTCAATTTGCAACTGCAATATCTGTCATTGTTTTGGTTAGCAAAAGCTCAGTTGCGATCATAGGAAAGTCAAAAGTACTGTTTTTGAATGTCAGCCAATGTAAATTCTTAGCCTATTCAATGTAAATTTAATAAAATTTTAAATCACTACATATTATAAAACAAAGTCCCCCGCCGCGTTTGTCTGTCTGTCTGTCTGTTCGCGATAAACTCAAAAACTACCGAACGGATTTTCATGCGGTTTTCACCAATAGATAATTATGGTGATTTATGAGGAAGGCCGCTTGGGAGCTTTCATCTTAAACGCTGCCTAATCCCTTTGAGATATAACAAAACAATTTATGGTGATGGTATGGTGGGATAAATCTTTACAGAAAAGTCCGCGATGGGTTAAATCTATATTTTAAGGATAGCTTACTTTAACTTCTAAAAAAATGGTCACATACAATGCGGTAATTGGAAATCTATTTAGAGTATAAATAGATTTCCAATTACCGCATAAATCCGTGTCCGTCTAAATTACAGACGGATACATCCTTATGAACTTAAATACGTTAGTTACCATAAGCATTTCATGCACATTATGTTAATGCTTTACCCCATACAATTTAAACGATTATCTTAGAAGTTATCGCAAAATAAAAACGAACGCGCGCCAAAATAAATACGCGGATTTCAACCCGATGGCGATGACGGGACACGCTCACGTGATGCGACCAGTGACCACCATCATGTTGTACCTGCATTTTTGTGAATAAAATTTCATTCATTCATTCATTCATTCACCCCCGCGCCGCGTTGACATTGCTTTATTATAAGTCGAGCGATACTTCTTTTATAAGCCTAAGTACCGTTCAATACGCTGTTCAATATAACTTAGGAAACACTTCAAGGAGTTTGCAAAGCATAGGCGTAATATGCTCTACTACCCGTGCGAAGCCGGAGCGGGTGCTAGTATATAAATAATTGCTGAAAGAAGCTAGAGAGTAGAAAAATCTACCAAGTTAAACTCAACCCTCTGGTGTACTTATTACTAATGATACCTAAATGCATCTGCATTTGTAAATATTGCTATAAAGATCGCTTTGAAAAGTGTTACGCTGCGAAAATCCGTTTACTTTGGCGCATTGCAGTATAACAAATTATTTGGGTACTAGCCGATACCCGCGACTTTGTCCGCGTGGATCTAGGTTTTGAAATCCCCCGGGAAGCCTTTGTCTTTCCGGGATAAAAAGTAGCCTGTCAGGTCCACAACTATACTGCAAAAATCAAGTCAATCCGTAGCTCGGTTGCTGCAAGATTGAATGACAAATCAAAAAATTAACAAACAAATCTACTTTCGTTCTTTTATAATACAGGAGAGCGTTGACATTCCGGATTAATTGTGACCAGCACCCCGATTCAGAACATTTCGATAACTTCCCGTTTCGATACGGTTAGATATCGATCTCGTATCGAAAATTTTTTGTCGTGCGATTCAGAACGTTCGGTTAGAGAATTCGATTCGATGTCGACTACGGAATCGGCTTCGGTATCGGTATCGACAAGTTACATTAAATTACATGTGGATTTACGAAGTTTGTTGTTTTACCAAAATTTCACTTGATAATAAATTCATGTTAACACTAAATAAATAGATTTTAATCATTTTGGAAGGTCATTGAAGTAATTATTTAAAATGATAACTTGTTAAATTATTGACGGCCAATTTTCAGCCTCTTCGATAGATGGCGCTAAGTTCATCCCTCTGGGTTCTTATTTTATTTTGTTGTGGTGTACATAATATGTTATTGTAATGTTTAAATACGTACAATATGGTAAGTAAACATCTACATACCAAAATCATCCATCATAATCATTTTATACGAAAAACCAGTAAACACAGTACGTAAACAAAAGGATACCGGATGCCCTGTAGCTTTCGATAAGTTACCTACTAAAATTATCGGACGTTCGGAAAATCTTAATCGATAAGGTTGTTGTGAATAGCGTTTGATAGAAGATATCGAACGATATCTACGTCGGTTCGATTCGGTTTCGATTTCGACAACTTCTCTGTCGATACGAGTACTCTGAATTGAAAATTCATCTTATCGTACGATAGCAAACCGAATCGATCGATAATTATGTTATCGTAAGGTTCTGAATCGGGGTGCAGAACCTGTTCGGATTTTCGAAAAGAACCAAAAAAAGGTTGTTTAGAGTTCCGAAAAGGAAACTTGCTTCATATAACCCTTAGCTTTAATTAATTTAAGGGTTACATTAATTGGAGGAGATCTTATAAAACCAATAATTAATATGAACTTACAATATATTTTAATGAAAGAATGTAAAAAGGATATTAGTATTAATATGTATTTACACAACTTTTTTTCACCTGAATTGAATCCGGATTATCGACAGTCCGAATATTTGACTTCTGGAATATTATCGACGCTCTATACTGAATTAGTGAGGATATTAATAAGGATTTCAAAATTTTCAAAGTCCTTCGAAAGTTTTAACTAAAACACGCCATGAAACTAAACTTAACTAGACCAAAGTCTCTCACCAGACTAGACTAACATTTCTATATACGTAGTTTCATTACAGAGTGCTCATAACCACCGTTCGGCTTCATCAACAGATCCTGGATATTATCTAGGACCAGAGTTCTTCTCAAGACGAATCAAACGAGCGCGAACTCCATGGTATTACATGGTTTTACTACAGAATTTCCATTGTCATCTTCCGCCTCCATAATCAGATCAGCTCCATGTTACAATAATATTTCATTCTAATCCGATTTACATGTACATGCACATTTTCAGCTCAATCGGAAACCGGGAATGGTTCTCTTGCAAGACTTGACCTAAATATACATTGCAAAATAAATAAAAGCTTGTAAAAATAAGCTGATGAATAGCAATTTAGCTTATGTGTGTATGTTATGTACTATGCATGGTTAAAAGTCTACACATACTCTGATCGCGAGTAATTTCCTCTCATTCATTGAAGAGTTCCGTCCTCTATCTCCGAACATATTCTTCAAATCTTCACCAAATTTAAATGGGACCTACCTGCACATACGCCCTTTCAAATAAAAAAATTATTGAAATCGGTTAAGATTTGAGGTTTGTGTTTTTTGAAGTCGGTTAAAAATATATTTATAATGTAATTAAGAATCCAGTTACCTTATATTACGAACTAGCTGATGCTCACAACTTCGTCCGCATGAATTTAGTTTTTAAAATCCCTCGGGAAATTTTTGATTTTCCGGGATAAAGAGTAGAGTATGTCACTCTCCAGGTCCTAAACTAAATCCACGCAAAAAAATCACGTCTATCCGTAGCTCTGTTGCGGCGTGATGAAGGACAAACCAACAAATAAACAAACAAATGCACTTTGGCAATTTTATATTAATATTAAGTATGATTAAATTCTAATCAATACTACCGAACGTAATTTAATTTAAAATTCAATCGACATTCTTGAACAGTCAGTAATTGTAAGTTTGCTGTATTAATTGACTTTAAAGAGGGAAACACAAATCTTTGTACGTACATTTTAATTGTTGAAATAATTGAGGGGCTATATACAAACGTGTGAGCAACTGCTACTAAATCAAATAAGCAGATTTAGTGCTATTTTAGGATACATCTAATTCCGAAAGTTTTCATACTTAGTTATAATATGGCCTTCTAGGGAACATAAAAACATCAGCATCAGCCTATCGGTTAAAGGTACTGAAAAAAAAAACCGGCTAAGTGCGAGTCGGACTCGCGCACCGAGGGTTCCGTACTCTAGAAGTAAAAGTAAAACGATAATATTATATTAATTTGCATATAAATCGTTAATTTTGTTTGTGGAGGTTTATTGTCAATATTTAAAAAAAACTATGCTAGTTAGAGCGTTGGTTTTATTTTTCCTGTAAAATATACGTAAACCTCTATTGACCAAAATTATTTGAGATTTTTAGATTGGTAAACTTCGGAGATAAGGGGGGGCGGGTCGGTATTATTTTCGAGATTTTGCAGGATTAATCAAAAACTATTATATTTAAAAATAAATAAAAATCTGTTTTAGAACGTACAGGTAAAGCCCTTTCATATGATCCCACTCGGTATAGTTATCTTACTTTGAAATTTCACACTCCCGATTTTCCCCCTTTTTTTATTAAACTAAAAATATTTTTTTATTTTTTTTATTCCAATGTTGTTGGACCACTATTATACATAACTGCTCCAAATTTCATGTCGATAGCTTTAATAGTTACTTAAATAATCGACTGTGACAGACGCACGGACTGATCTACACCTAGGGTTTATAGGTTTAAGGAACGATTTCACCAACGTAAAATAAGTCTTATCCGAGCAAAAATTTGATATTTTGACAGTATTTTCAATACAAAAACTGTCAGAACGCCCAATTCATTCCTCGGTAAAACGTCACTCGACGTTGGTGAAATCGGAGCTAAGAACTCAAGCTTTAGCTACGCTTATTTGGAGCGGAGAGGGGAATATTAGTCATGTTCAGCATGGGTAATATTAATTTTTAAATAAAAAAATCTATAAAATTCCTGTTCTTTAATATCTTTAAAAACTGTATTTTTAATTAATTTGTAAATAAATATCTTTTAGTATTTTGTTTCGGATAGTTTCTCTGCAGGCTCAAATATATTCAGAAAAAAAATTACCGTATTGATAAAATGTTAGTCAAAAATGCGAAAGTGTGTATGTTGTTTCTTTCTTCAATCACGCAGGGAGCGACAATGGGTCGACGTGTTTTTTTTTTCAATGGCAATAGCTGAAACGGGCTCAAACTCAATGGGGATACGTCGTTTTATTACAGAGTTCTTATGGCCAACTTCCAGCTCCATCATCAGAACCTGGATATCATCTATGACCAGAATACCTACTTGTTAACATAAATCCAACGAGCCCAAACTCGATGGGGTTAAGTCGTTTATTACAGTTCCGATAAACATCATCCGACAATCATCAGATCATCTCCAAGTCCCAATAATATTGCAAGTCATCTGATCTACATATTATACATGTAAAGTTTCAACTCAATCGGAAATAGGGAAGTGGTTCTAATTTTATTCATCTTGCAAGATTTAACCTTAACATACATACATATATTGCAAGTTAAATAAAAACTAGTAAAAACTGAGAGTTTCCGCGAGATTTTTCAAAACTTAACTCCTTACGATGTCTATGTAAGCTAGTGCTTTCATAAAGGTACTCACTGTATCCGCTAAGTCTGCGATCTTGAGGAGAAAGTAGAAGTAAACAACCCTCACAACTTGCATTGCATGCTCCGACTCCGAATAGTCGACTGGCTCACACACCCATCGGTATTTTTGACCGGGGCCCCAGGCGATGAGAAGGCCCTGGAATTTTTAAGCAGTATACAGGGTATTAGGGAAATGCTAACGACATTTAACTGAAACCAGGGGTCCTGCCACCAATGCTCAAAGCAGTATTATTACAATATTATTTTAATTTTTTTCTTAAAAGAATATCATCATCATCATCATCATTATCAACCCATCATCGGCTCACTACTGAGCGAGGTCTCCTCTCAGAGAAGGGTTATAGGCCATAGTCCACCACGCTGGCCCAATGCGAATTGGCGGACTTTACACACCTTCGAGAACATTATGGAAAACTCTCAGGTGTGCAGATTTCCTCATGATGTTTTCCTACACCGTTAAAGCATATGATATTTAATTTCTTAAACGCACTTAACTTCGAAAAGTAAGAGGTGCGTACCCGGGATCGAACCTGCGACCCCCCGAATAGGAGACCACAGTCGTAACCACTAGGCTATCACTGCTTCAAAAAAAAATAATATCTGCCACTCTGAAGTTGACTAATATCCTCCTATCCCCTTTAAATAAGCGGAAAACTTGTGTTATTGTTGTTTGTTGTTGTGCTTGGTGTTTAACTGACGGTGAAGGGAAATATCGTGCGGAGACCTGCATGCTAGAGAGTTCTACATAATGTTTAAAGGAGTGTGAAGTCTGCCAATTTGCATTGGGCCAGTATAGTGGACTATGGCCTATGACCTTTCTTTGAGAGTGGACTCACACTCAGTATTGAGCCGTTGATGCGTTTCAGATGAGGACTCGTAAGCTAAATAAATACCAAAACCAAAATAGATTCATTTGATGATTCGAAAGCACTTGCAAAAGTTTTTTTGAATAAAAAATATTTCTATTTTATTCTATTCCATTCTTAATCGGCATGGCAACTAGCTACCCACAAGATAGCATAAAAACTTATTACAAGCTACATAATAATATTGTAAAATGAATATTTTGAAAAGAGCAACTGTTCAGTTTCTTGCCAGCTCTTCTCAGCAGAATCCGCTTTCTTAACCGGTGGTAGAGTCATGACGTGTCCTAAGAGCCACAGGTTGGCCTACGTGAAATAAATAGTTTTGAATTTGAATTTGAAAACAATTGTTAGACTGAGAGAAATTGGGAAAACCTCTTAATTACCTATGAATGTTAAAACTTACAATAACAAATATATAGCCGCAGCAAATGACTTGTACAGCATTATATATGATCATTATTTTATCCAAATTAAAAGGCTGACGATTTTTCATCAGGTTCGGGCCCCATTTTAATACAAACAACAAGTATAGAGCCAAAAGAGTGATGCCCTCGTAGGGTTTCGCTGCGAAGGGCCACGATTTTGTTCTGGGATCTGAAAAATCAATGCATATTTTTAAATTTATTTATGATCATACTAGATGATGCCCGCGACTTCGTCCGTATGGATATAGTTTTTGAAATCTCGCAGGAACTCTGATTCTTACTTCATACTAATATTAGAAATGCGAAAGTGTGTTTGTTTGTTGGTTTGTCCTTCAATTACGCAACAAATGAGGTACGGATCGACGTGATTTTTTGCATGAGTATAGTTGAAGATCTGGAGAGTAAATTAGGCATACTTTTTATCCCGGAAAATCAAAGAGTTTCCGAGGGATTCTAAAAACTAAATCGACTTGGACGAAGTCTAACTTTGTTTAAAACATAAATGTTTATACGCCCTTAGCTGAACACCGCACAGCCCTGCATAGCTCAATGTTGATTGGTCACCCTTAATGCATAAAAAGCATCCATCTAGGGAAAGACATCGTTCACCGTGAGGATGCCACATGTGTTCCACCTAAGAAAGTGCTGCTGTTCCAAGCGACGAGTATTGGCGAGGAAATCTTACTGCTACACTCAGAGCCGCTAATCGTTACTTTTAACGACGAGATCTTGGATTTTAGTTTGATTTGAAGTTTGAAGATTTGAAGTTTCGGGAGACGCAGTGTTGGCAGACCACCCACTAGGTGGACCGACGACATCAAACAAGTCGCAGGGAGCCGCTGGATCCAAGCGCCGCAAGACCGAAGTCTGTGGCAGTCCATGCAGGAGACCTTTGGTGGACGTCTATAGGTTGATAAAGAAGAAAAGAAGAATTAATTACTCATTAAATAATATAATTTAATACATGCGGCTGAGTGCGGCAGTTAATCACAAGTCAATGATTAATTAATCTTATTTTAATGAATGACTTTGAGTGCGGCAGTAAGACAGTGGCGAGCACAATAGATCGACGACGGTCGGCTTGTACAGGGACTCAAGCTCCTGCTTCCACATGCCCACATATCATATTTGTAATAAGTATTCTGTCTAGAAGGCCCTCTTAAGTTCTTAATAAATATCGTTTAAGACAACTAAAAGATTACCTGCAAGTTCGTCAAAAAGAAATTTATATGTCACCATGGCTTTTCTTATAATCTCCGCCATCTTGGATTTTGCGATCACTTATTCAAAACTCATAAGTAAAATAACTATTTGTCGCTAATTGACGCGCTCTATTATTTTTATTAAACACTTCTCCACTAATTTCACGCAATAAAACTAAACCTTCTGACCAAGTTAACAATGCTAAACTAATCATACAAAGGTTCAACACGGGCGGGCGGTTCAAAATACGGCCCATATATTTGCATTTTTATTATTCCCTCAATCGACACTAATTCTTTTCTATTACATATGCAAGTTTTGTTCGCAATCCATACAAATAAATCAAATGGAAATAGGTATACTGTCTGGCTTCGAAAAATGTAATCTTGCATAAGTTCAAATAATTTCTAAGTGCCGATTTCACTATCATCGAGTCACGTTTTATCGAGGAATAAATTGGGCGTTCTGACAGTTTTTCTATTGAAAGTACTGTCAAAATATCAAATTTATGCTCGGATAAGATTTATTTTCAGTGATAGCCTTGTGGTTAAGATTTATTTTCAGTGATAGCCTTGTGGTTAAGATTTATTTTCAGTGATAGCCTTGTGGTTAGTACGGCAGTGATAGACTTGTGGTTAGTACTGCAGTGATAGCCTTGTGGTTAGTATTGCAGTCATAGCCTTGTGGTTAGTACTGCAGTGATAGCCTTGTGGTTAGTACTGCAGTGATAGACTTGTAGTTAGTATTGCAGTGATAGCCTTGTGGTTAGTACTGCAGTGATAGACTTGTGGTTAGTATTGCAGTGATAGTCTTGTGGTTAGTACTAAAGTGATAGCCTTGTGGTTAGTACTGCAGTGATAGACTTGTGGTTAGTATTGCAGTGATAGCCTTGTGGTTAGTACTAAAGTGATAGCCTTGTGGTTAGTACTGCAGTGATAGCCTTGTGGTTAGTACTGCAGTGATAGACTTGTGGTTAGTACTGCAGTGATAGCCTTGTGGTTAGTATTGCAGTCATAGCCTTGTGGTTAGTATTGCAGTGATAGCCTTGTGGTTAGTACTGCAGTGATAGCCTTGTGGTTAGTATTGCAGTCATAGCCTTGTGGTTAGTACTGCAGTGATAGCCTTGTGGTTAGTACTGCAGTGATAGACTTGTGGTTAGTATTGCAGTGATAGCCTTGTGGTTAGTACTAAAGTGATAGCCTTGTGGTTAGTACTGCAGTGATAGCCTTGTGGTTAGTACTGCAGTGATAGCCTTGTGGTTATTACTGCAGTGATTGCCTTGTGGTTGTTGTTAGTGCTGCAGGGATAGCCTTATGGTTAGTACTACGGTCTCCTATTCGGGGAGTTGCAGGTTCGATCCCGGGCTCTGACTTTTCTAAGTTAAGTGCGTTTAAGAAATTTAATATCACAAGCTTCGACGGTGAAGGAAAACATCGTGAAGAAACCTGCACACCAGAGAGTTCTTCATAATGTTCTCAAAGGTGTGTGAAGTCTGCCAATTTGCATTGGGCCAGCATGGTGGACTATGGCCTATAACCCTTCTCTGATAGGAGACCTGCGCTCAGTAGTGAGCCGTTGATGGGTTGCTGATGAATGATGAATGATGATGACTTATTTTACGATGGTGTAATCGGCCCTTAGGTGGTTTAATACTCAAAGGCCCTTAGTCATTAAAACTTAGACAATGTGTTTAGGGTTCCATATCAAAATCAGAAATCATTCCGTATATCGAGCAGCGATAGCCTGTGGTTCGATCCGAATTGTGATTTTACAAGGTATGTACGTTTAAGCAATTAAATATTACATGCTTCACCAACTGGGAATTGCGGTGAGGAGATACCACTTCAACACACGACTGTATGGGTTGCAGACCGAAAACTAAACTAACTTAGTTTAAACTTAGCTTAACTTAACTTAGCTCGCATAGCTGACGCAGTTTTTAATCGAATTCAAAAAAAAGGATGAGCTTATCAACTAGTCGCAATCTTTTTTTTTATGTATGTTCACCGATTACTCGAAGACACCTGAACCGATTTGGAAAATTCTTTTTGTTTGAACGGGTATACTTACCAGGTGGTCCCATTTAAATTTTATCGAAATCGGTTGAGCGGTTTTTAAAAAATCGACAATAAATTATATACTTTGTCCTTTTTAGTGGTGCGGGCGTTTTAAGGTGGTTTTTTAAAAATAATTTTATATTAAACTAGCTGATGCCTGCGACTTCGTCCGCGTGGATTTAATTTTTAAAATCCCTCGGGAACTCTTTGACTTTCCGGGATAAAAAGTAGCATATGACACTCTCCAGGTTCTCAACTATATCCATGCAAAATCAGGTCGATCAGTAGCTATGTTGCGGCGTGATTGAAGGAAAAACCAACAAACACACTTACGCATTTATAAAATTAAGTATGATTATTCATACTTGTGTGCAGACTGCAAACTAAGCTATATGAGTTAACCAGTATGAAAAACTGCGTCAGCTATACGAGCTAAGCTAAACTAAGTTAGCTTAGTTTTCGGTCTGCAACCCGCTTTATAGCCTGGTTGGTGTTATCAACGCTACCCTGGGTATAGGTCATCTTAAAACATAAGAATCTGCTCTGGAGCATTATTCGTCTGTGCCATTTTAGGAATCGTAAGAAATTAAAAATACTTTTGTAGCCTCCCCTTTTGTCCTATAATAACCTTTAAAAATTATCAAAAAATCCTTTTAAAAATGAACTATTAGGTAAATATATCAACCCAGTAATTTTTCGGGAAAAATGATCATATTTTAAAAATTAAAAAAAAAAATACAATCAACCTCCCACGTTGTTACGCATCCTTACTTCCTTACTAGTCCTTACTAATATTATAAATGCGAAAGTGTGTTTGCTTGGTGGTTTTTTGGTTTGTTGGTTTGTCCTTTAATCATCTCAATCTTATTATCCTGGAAAATCAGAGGGAAAATCCCGGAAATTGCCGAGGGATTTTAAAAACTAAATCCACACGGACGAATTAGCGGGCATCAGCTAATAATTTATAATGTCTGCGTTCCATCTTAAGCAATAAAGAAGAAAATAATGTTGTCCAAAGATTTTGCTGTGTTGTTGATTTAGGCGCCGCCGTTTTGATGACCTTCGCATTTCATCTATCTGTCTTCTCTTCTATCTATCTATAATTATAAAAAGACTGGTCATGACTGACTGAGTGACTGACTGACTCACTAACTTATCTATCAACGCACAGCCGAAACCAAAGGAGTTAGAAACTTGAAACTTTGACAATAGGTCCCTTAGGTAAGCTAAGCTAAGAAATGATTTTTTAACCCCCGACGCAAAAAGAGGGATGTCTATCTGTCTGTCTGTGTGTGTGTGTGTCTGTCTGTGGCATCGTAGCTCTCAAACGGATGGTCCGATTTCGATGCGGTTTGTTTCATTTGAAAGCCAGTTTCCTAGCGGTGGTTCTTAGCTATCATCATCATCATCATCATCATTATCAACCTTTAGATGACCACTGCTGGACATAGGTCTCCTGCATGGACCTCCACAGGCTTCGGTCTTGCGCCGCCTGAATCCAGCGGCTCCCTGCGACTCGTTTGATGTCGTCGGTCCACCTAGTGGGGGTCTGCCAACACTGCGCTTACCTGTGCGGGGTCGCCACTCCAACAACTTGGGACCCCAACGACCATCAGCTTCGAACTATGTGCCCCGCCCATTTCCACTTCAGTTTCGCGTTTCTTAGCTATATGTTTGGTTAATTTTGGTCCAGCATTGTAAAAGTATCAGCTCTTTTCTAAAATGATGTAAGGCATTTTTCGCGTATGATTACTCGATTAAAGTGCTTCACGTGTGCCAGTTTAATCGTTATATGACAATTAATTGATAACTTCGACCTGTTGCTGCAACCAGAATCATATACATAGTCCGGCCATAGATTCACATGTCGGGGCCGTTTTAAATTTTAAATTTACGCTTGTAAATTATTGAATTTCTACTCTTAAATGGGTTAAATAGGGGATGAATGTTTGAGTGAAAGGCCGTCATTTTTCAGATTATATCCATGAAACTTGGTCTTTTGCGTTTTGATCAAAAATAAAGAAGACCGTGTTTCACAGTTTTAAAAATTCCAACCAAAACCTAATTCCACGTGGACTAAGTCACGGAGGCAAAGCTAGTAGCGATATGTCTGGTACATGGAAGGTGCCAGGTATGAAAATAGAGCAAAGTTCTAGAACAATCTGAGTGCAGAATGACTTCATTGCTTTCATAGGCATAGTTTCATCTAAAAACCATATCCACTCTACTAGGTATAATTTTTTAAAGATGTGAATGTAATATGTACGAAATCTAAGTTGGAAACTTAGAACGTAAATTGCAGCATGCAAACACAACTCTTCAAAAAACCCGATGTAGGTTATATACGCAAGTATTTGAAAGAGAATTAATTGATTTCAAAATAATTAGGTTAGATTAGACAATGGAATGTAAGATTTCATTATTGTTATTTGTGATTTGGCAAGCTACAAGTTTCAAATCTGGTCTATCTACTAAGCCACAAGCTTCACGCTTCAAGTCTGATCTACCTACTAAGCTACAAGCTACAAGCTTCAAGTCTGGTCTATAAGCTACAAGCTACAAGCTTCAAGTCTGGTCTACCTACTAAGCTACAAGCTTCAAGTCTGGTCTACCTACTAAGCTACAAGCTATAAGCTTCAAATCTGGTCTACCTACTAAGCTACAAGCTTCAAGTCTGGTCTATAAGCTACAAGCTACAAGCTTCAAGTCTGGTCTACCTACTAAGCCACAAGCTTCAAGCTTCAAGTCTGATCTACCTACTAAGCTACAAGCTATAAGCTTCAAATCTGGTCTACCTACTAAGCTACAAGCTTCAAGTCTGGTCTATAAGCTACAAGCTACAAGCTACAAGCTTCAAGTCTGGTCTACCTATTAAGCTACAAGCTTCAAGTCTGGTCTACCTACTAAGCTACAAGCTTCAAGTCTGGTCTATAAGCTACAAGCTACAAGCTTCAAGTCTGGTCTACCTATTAAGCTACAAGCTTCAAGTCTGGTCTACCTACTAAGCTACAAGCTTCAAGTCTGGTCTACCTACTAAGCTACAAGCTTCAAGTCTGGTCTATCTACAAAGCCACAAGCTTCAAGCTTTAAGTCTGATCTACCTACTAAGCTACAAGCTACAAGATTCAAGTTTCAATTCTGGTCTATCTACTAAACTACAAGACGGTCATCTATTATTTACACTTTGTAGAATGAGCTCAAGAATTTTTCAACCTTGTTCTTCCTTCACTGTTTTAATACAGAACTGCGAGAAGTCGTGAGCGTTGGCATCAATATGTGGTTGAACCTACTTACTCGCACACAATGCTTTAGTTCAACTTTCTTTGACAGGGAAAAATCCATATTGTGTTGCACGATGCATGTTTTCACAGCAAGTTGTAAACACTGAAGAGTTCCAAACGACGAACGAACCTGGTAAAGTTCGGCCGTTCAGAGAATGCGTTCCTGACACCTGTCACTTGTCAGTTAGTCACGACAACTGTCACAAAATTATAACATTAATTGATTATTGATATAATAATGTTGTTTTAATGCTCATCAATTGTTAAAACGGTAAACAACCAGCAATAATATTTTTATTGTAACTGCAACGCCATTACAAAGTTACGTCGTCAGTTCAATCGCGACGTGTCAGGAACGCATTCTCTGAACGGCCGTAGTATAGTTAGTAACATTTTTTATTCTAGACATGCGATCTCATCAGATGGTAAGTGACAATTCACTCAAAGATGGCAGCAGGCTAACTTGGAAAGGAGTATCCCTACCCTTATCGGTTTCTACACGCTATCGTGCCGGAACGCTGAATCGCTTGGCGGCACGACTTTTTCGTATAGATAGGGCAAATGCGCATACTGTCACACGCCACTACTGCGCATAAGTCTCCTACATATAGACTTCCACATGTCTCGGTCTTGCGTCGTCTATATCCAGCGGTTCTTTGAGACTCGTCTAATGTCATCGGTACACCTAGTAGGGGGTCTGCCAACTGCACTTTCGAAGATGTTTTAGCAAATTCACCTAGATTGCACAAGGATTTCACGCATCAAATAAATTCATAATAATGTGAGAAAATATTATAAATTGAGGTAAATAAAAATACAAAGTAACTAATTTTTAAAATAATTTAATAATATTCATGTCTTGAAAAAATTCTTTTCAAAAAACCGACTTCTAACGCCACTACAAACGCTACACAATATGAGAGAATCGTTTGTAGAAGTCGAGCGAGCATCGCGAGTCGGTTTCATAGTTTGTATTTTAGGCCCGCCCGACTTCAACAAACGTGGACAAACTAAAATTATTTTTATACTTTGTAGTGGCGTTAGAAGTCGGTTTTTTGAAAAGAATTTTTATTTTAAGCTTTTAAGTGTAGTATCCTATGATTGAGGAGCTAGGACCTGGAGCTCCATGATGTAGTCCATACTTGTTACCTACAATATCAATTCGTAATCGAAATTTCCTAAATCTCTTTATTTTAGTTGAGCAATATCCCTGCAGCATCAGGCTTGAGGAGTTGAAGGTTAACATTTTTATGGGACCATTTCGCAAACATCCTCTGTCGATTAAAAAAAAATCACGCGAATCGGTCCAGTAATCCCGGAGAAATCGGTGGACATACATAGAAAAAAAAAAAGATACCGGCCGAATTGAGAACCTCCTCCTTTTTGGAAGTCGGTTAAAAATTTTTACCCTAGAGACTACTCTAAGTTACGGTAATAAGGAATATTATATATTTTATGCTACGTGCATAGAGCATTTTTTAACTAGATTATGCATCGAAAACTTGTCTGTTCTGTAGGGCTAGTACAAGATTTCATAGGTAACTATGAATAAACTAGTCATATACTAAGTTAGTAAGTAAGTAAGTAATTTAAGTATACCATGTCATTACTATCAAAGTAAAATAAACCATACTTAATAGTATTGAGTTAGAGCTCAATTTCGTGTATGACGTATTCTTATACGCTTACGTAACGAAAACGCTCCAAATTAAAATCGTCTGTATTGAATTTGTGACTTTAAATCGATGCTTTTTAGGGTTCCGTACCCAAAGGGTACCAACGGGACCCTATTACTAAGCCTACGCTGTCCGTCCGTCCGTCCGTCCGTCCGTCCGTCTGTCAGCGGGCTGTATCTCGTAAACCGTAATACATAGACAGATGAAATTTTCACATATTATGTATTTCTATTGCCGCTATAACAACAAATAATAAAAATTTAATTAAATTAAAAAAATTAAATTAAAATATTACCATGGGTACATGGAAATATTTTTATTTAATTTTTTTAACGGAACCCTAAAAGAGCGAGGCCCGACTCGCACTTGGCCGATTTGTTTTTACAGTTAATTTTACTTTGATGCCAATGTCATAGTTAACTATTACGATCACACGAATTAAAACTCGGGCTAACCACACTGGTGGATAAAATTGGAACAAAGACCAGTATTTTAAAATATCATTCCGCATAATTCCACGTCCAAGTGAACAAATTTAAAGACTTTGCTGCTCTCAGTTCTTTCTAGTGCGAGAGCCTTTATAGTATTTATAGCCTAGTGGTTAGGACTGTGGTCTCCTATTCGGGGGGTCTCAGGTTCGATCCCGGGTACGCTTACCTCTGACTTTTCGGTGTCAAGTGCGCTTAAGTCATTAAATATCACTTGCTTCAAAAAACATCGTGAGGAAACCTGCACATCAGAGAGTTCTTCATAATGTTCTCGAATGTGTGTGAAGTCCGCCAATTCGCATTGGGCCAGCGTGGTGGTCTATGGCCTATAACCCTTCTCTGAGAGGAGACATGCACTCAGTAGCGAGCCGTTGATGGGTTGCTAATGATGATGATGATGATGATGATTTATAAATGCGACAGTGTGGCTATTAGGGAATGCAATCTGGCGAGATTGGGGACGAATCCAAACACTTCATAGCTGCTATTATTCTTTCAAGAGTGAATTAGTAGGTATGCTAAATATCCTGGCTGCAGCATCAGCACATCGTGTTGAGACCATTGCATTCCATGTAGAATCAAATACTGATCAGAACGAATCCAAACATGACATATTTGCTATTATTTTTAAAGACTGTACTAGTGTGTTGCATATCCTGGCTGCAGTTTCAGCTCCATCATCAGAAAAATTCCATGGATATCATTTAAGACTACTTATCAATACGAATGAAACGAGGCCAAACTAAATATGGTTACGCAGTTTTATTACAGAGTGCTCATAACCACCGTTCAGCTTCATCATCACACCCTGGATATTATCTAGGACCAGAGTACTTCCTAAGACGAATCAAATGAGCCCGAAATCCGTGGCGTTACATCGTTTTACTACAGAATTCCCATAGCCATCTTCCGCCTCCATCATCAGATCAGCTCCATGTTACAATAATATTGCATTGTAATCCGATTTACATGTACATGCACATTTTCAGCTCAATCGAAAACCGGGAATGGTTCTAATACACCTTGCAAGACTTGACTTATATATACATTGCAAGATAAATAAAAGCTTGTAAAAATAAGATGATCAATAGAAATTTAGCTAATGTATGTATGTTATATACTAGGCATGGTTAAAAGTCTACACATACTCTGCTCGCGAGCGATTTCCTCTCATTCATTGAGGAGTTCCGTCCTCCATCTCCGAAGATATTCATCAGATCTTTACCAAATTTAAACGGGACCTACCTACAAATACGTCCTTTCAAATAAAAAAAAATTATTGAAATCGGTTAAGATTTGAGGGAAAAAAGGGAAGAGGGAGGGGGGGAAAAATACGCGTCGAATTGAGAATCTTCTCTTTATGTATTTTTTGAAGTCTGTTAAAACGGAGGACATAAGTTTCCGAAAGACAAAACACGCTCAAAGCAGTGGTTAGTGGCGATTCGCAGGGACAACTATACCACTTCAAAAGATTCACAACATTTATCAATTATATAGACCTGCGATAAAAGCGGTGGTGTTCACTTGCCGCCCACGTATTGACAGCTTGCAAGCGAGGCGATCCCGTTAGGCTACGGAGTATGATAAGTGAGTGCATTCTACTAATATCCTACTTTCTACTCCTACTAATAATATTAATGCGAAAGTTTGTTAGGATGGATGTAAGGATGGATGTTTGTTACTCTTTAACGCCACAACGAACAAACTTATTTGGCTGAATTTTGGAATGGAGATAACTCAAACCCAGGATTAGCAAAAGAAAGTGGTCGCTCGCCCACTGCGCCAAATAGAGCTACTTGAGAACCTCTAGAATGTTGAACGCTTACTGAACGACGGTGTCAGGTTTATTTTCGTTACGGAATTTCGTGATTCGGTCGCCGCGCTCAAACTGTTTGTCCTAGTTCAAAGCCCGCGATAAAAGCTATGCAATAGCTTAAAAATTTAATTTGCAGTCCGTGTGACATCATAATTGTCAAGCGCTAAATTGTCGTCATGTTCAAAGGCAAAGGTGTAAGTCGCAACCATCCACAAATTCGGACAAACTATGTGGATACTACTGCTAGTGTGAATGGTTTTGCGGCATTCCCCGCCCGTAGAAGGCTTTATTTTCCGCTGAAAAGGGAATGCTACAGAGACTGCGAGAAGTTTGAGAGTGTATATTTACGTGTATGTGAATTAATAAATAAAATCAATTAAACGCTATGTTACTGAGTTTTTATGTTGTTTTGAAGTCCATTGCTGACTTTAACATTTCTATTGGTGGTTTTTGACGTAACACCCAGTGTTTTCTTTTCATTTTTAAATCCAGAACTTCTTTCATTAGCCTCCAGTCCATTATTTTGACTCTCTTTATCCTTTTTATCTTTTATATTCCGCTGAGGTTTTTGCACTATGTAACAGTAGTAGTAGAATTGTCCGAACATATTTATAAATATGCCCGCGTAAATGATCATTCCGCATTTTATCCACAGCGGGTAGCCGCATTCGTAAAACAGACTATTGAACGCGTGCAGTCCAATCAGTATAAATTGTGCCTGAAACAAGAATTTGTTTCATAATTTAAATAATATGTGTCTTCCATCTTAAGATATGGCATAATACTATGGGGTAATTCAGTAGAATGGGAAAGAGCATTTAAAGTACAAAAGAAATGTATCAGGGTACTGTCTGGCGTAAATATGCTTCATAGATGTAGGCCACTGTTTAAATCTTTGAAAGTGCTACCGTTGCCTAGCTTGTATATCTATGAAATATGTATATTTGTAAAAAAAACCCCACACCTATTCAAAACCGATTGTACAATAAGAAGGGCTAGAAACCAACATAAGAAACACAGGCTATGCAGAAGCTGGCGGTAGCCAAAAAAATGCATACGGTATGGCTATTCGCATTTTTAATAACTTGCCGGATAATATGAAAAGTTTTCCATTAAGTCGATTTAGAAAAGCACTTTTTGACATGCTTATAGATAAAATGTATTATAAGATTAATGACTACCTAATTGAAGAGTTAAATTGATTTTCCGTATTTTACTGACATGGTTTCAATTATTAAGGATTGTTTTTTGCACGCCAAGCTTGGCAGGATATGTTGAAGCTGTATAATTGTTAACTTAACATCTATGTAAATATGTCTATATTTCATGTACCATATTCTTGCAAAATAAAATGATTGATTGATTGATTGATTGATTAATATTTTATCCATATGTGAAACAAGACATATTAAATAATATATAAAAAATCGCTACCAAACTTCACAGGATCACGCCGCGGCTAATGAAGATTGCTTCAAAATCTCATCGAAATTAATCATTATACCAATACGAACTTACACACATTTACACGTCGATTTTAATTATATCCTTATCCTTACTAATATTATAAATCCGAAAGTGTGTTTTCTTGTTGGTTTGTCCTTCAATCACGCCGCAACAGGGCTACAGATCGACGTGATTTTTTGCATCCCCCGGAAAATCAAAGAGTCCGGGTGAAAAAGTAGCCTAGGTCACTCTCCAGGTCCTCAACTATACCCATGCAAAAAATCACGTCGATCCGTAGATCCCCAGGGATTTTAAAAGCTAAATCCACGCGGACGAAGTCGCGGCCATCAGCTAGTAGATTACAAACCAATATTACCAGTTGGAGCTCAGTGACATGCCTCTTCCACCACAAGAACTTCTTGTACTTCTCCCCGAGCCCGGCCAGGTAGTAGTACGTGTACATAACGGCGTGAACGAAAGCGTTCACGCACGCCATGACAGCCGCTTGACCACCTGAAATTACGGTGGATTATACGAGTCTGCCCGCGAAATTCAAATTTAATTTTGTTTTTCCCATTTTGTAAACTAATACGACAAAGTAGGCTTATGGCATTCTAATTGCGCCAGTAGATTTATCATCTTCACAGGTTTACATAAAAATCTTTACTTGAAAGTGACCAGTTTAAGAAATTAATCAAAATACCGAGTTTGACGTGAGTTACTCACAAATTAGTCAGTATTTTGATTAATTTCTTTAATTTCTTACCTTCATGTAAAGATTTTTATGTAAACCTGTGAAGATGATAAGTCTACTGGCGCAATTAGAATGCCATTAGCCTAGTTTGTCGTATTAGTTTACAAATTGCGGAAATTTGAATTTCGCGGGCAGACCCGCATAATCATCCTTAACAAATTATGAATAACTATACACTATTCACGGAAACAAGTAAGTATAGCGCCCTCTCTGTCACGTAATCCCATACAAAATGATAAAGACAAAAACTCCCTTCCAAAGTCAGTAGGCGTTAACAATTTCGACTGCGTGTACACACTAGGTGTCTTATGCTACTCACTAGGTGGTTTTCGCAACTTCGTCTTCCTATTTCCTAAGTACAAAATATTACAAAATTAATTACAAATTAAGCTGAACTTAATGCTATAATAAAGTGCAATGAAACTGCTATTAATAAGTAGGTATATACATAATATTTCATACTACTTATATTAAATTGTAAATTATAGAATATTTAATAAATAAAATTAACAGCTGTCAGTCATTTTTTTGTCAGTCACTTGCAATTACAGTACAAAATAAACGGAAGGTCACGTAATAATAACTATAGTTTGCACCGTACGGGTAGTGCAAACAGACTGAAATAGTCACTTACTGTGTATGCGCTATTATCGCTGACCAGTCACGACAAGTCCATATTTTTCTCACTAACTTGTCTCGGTGAATGAAGTATAGTTTTGGAGAGTGGAGTTAGGGTTTTCAAAATTCTGCGGGTACTTTCTGTCTTTGAAGGTAGCCTATGGCCTATCACTCACCAGCTGGATAACTATACGCAATACGCATGTTGCTCCGTTCTGAGTGGAGGAGCTGTCAGGAATCGAACCCAGGGAGGGACACACCATTTCGTACTGTACTATATCGGCTGGTCAAAATATACATCCTCGAATAAATGGCCTATGATTAGATTTGGAACCAGAGTATTGTTACCCACATAGCCCATCTAGTCGCAAAGCTGAATTGACAATGAGCGGGGCATATAGTTAGATGAAGTGATGGTCGATGTGGTCCCAAGGTATTCTGGAGTGGCGACCTCGCACCGGAAAGTTCTGTGCTGGATACAGGCGGCGTAAGACCGAGAAATGTAGAAATCTATGCAAGGTTATTGGACATAGGCTTGTAGTGGACATCTATTGGTTGATAACGAAGAATATATTCAAGTACCTGGATAGTAGGTCAATCCGATCCAGCTCACTAAGGGCATCAATGTGTGATGGTGCAAATGCAGTGATGTGATCTGTCTGTCCGACTTCCTCAACACGAAGAATACAGTATCCAGTAAGTCCACTACTTTGATCATGAAAAAATAATATGCTGATTTCGCTATCTGAAAGTAGGAGAATACCTGTGTAATAGTGGTGTCACCAGCAGTGGTGTCTTTATATCTTTCCAACCTAATTCGGCCACAGCAGCCAATATCTACAGAGATTAAATTTGTTGAATTATAATTAGGTGTGCTTTTGTGGAATTTCCCCTCATTGTGGAAACACTGCATACATAGCATAATATCTATTATATTGTAAACTTGTTTTGAAAAGAGCAACTGCCGAGTTTCTTGCTGGTTCTTCTCGGCAGGAAGGGCATTCCGAACCAGTGGTAGACTCATCGACGATTCAAAAGCACTTGTAAAAAAGTTTCTTTGAATAAAAAACATTTCTAATCTATTCTATTAGTTAAGCCATCCAAGCCATAGATATTATAGTGCTCAAATGTGTACATAAACACAGCTTCCCTAAGTCCGATGGGATAGATATCTGACACGGCCGTAGAGAGATCAGGCACAGGACGGATGGCTTAAGGTGCTTTCTGAGGCACGGGACCCACTGCCAACTTTTAAGAACTTGGCTATGTGTGGGCTAGTGCTGATAATGTCTGGATAGAAAAATCCAATACATTTTTTTTTTTAACCTGGGAATTGTACTGGCATCTCGTCATCTAAATTCAAACATGCATGAAAATGAACTTTGAGTGAAGGGAAATATCGTGAAGAAACCTGCAAGCGTTAGAGTTCCTTCAAAGTTGTGGGATGCGTGCCAATGCATACTTGATCCCCGTGGTGGACTAGGCCTTAACCTTCCTTATCCTAAGGGGAAACATCTACCCAGTACGACGGAGATGATGATGACTGAAGTTTAAACAAAAGAGTTAGCACATAAAAGAAATAGTTAATATTATTTGGATATTTACATTTTGTGCCCTTGGTGTAGATGGATCATCGATGTTCTGGCACAGGATAGAAAATTCTTTTGAAAATATATAGATGCATCCCTAAAAATAAAGCAAAGCACAGTTAAATAAACAATCATTTAAATTCAGATACTGTAACGGCTGAACGAAACAAGTGGCGCAGTAAGAAGGATACAATATATTTGCTCGGAGTGTCCCTGCGGGATCGAATCAGATATGAGGTGATCCATAGGAGAACCAAAGTCACCGACATAGCTCAGAGAGCCGCGAAACTGAAGTGGAAATGGGCGGGCACATAGCTCAAAGAGCTGTTGGTCGTTGGGGTCCCAAGGTGCTGGAGTGGCGACCCCGCACCGGGAAACGCAGTGTTGGCAGACCCTCCACCAGGTGGACCGACGACATCAAACGAGTCGCAGGGAGCCGCTCTATTCAGCAAGACCGAGACCTGTGGAAGTCCATGCAAGAAACCTTTGTCCAGCAGTGGACGTTTATCGGTTGATAAAGAAGAATTTATATTTGCGCCGTTTGGTGTGAAAATGTTGGCGCTGTGGGGGCCAGAGGCGCGTCTGTTATACAATGAGTTAACTAAGCGCCAGTTTGATGCAACCCAAGATCCCAGGGTTGGCTCATACTACGGACAAAAATAAGTATGTATTTGCATTCAAAGAGGAAATGCAGGTAGCATTCTGGGGACATTACCGTCTCGCGTCGATGTGGATCCAATTCTGTAGAGCTCTTACAATGTGTTATGTATAATTATTTAGTTACTAGCTGACACGGCGAACTTCGTACCGCCAACTTATCTATTATAAATTATTGTTTAATGTTTTTTTTTTAAAAACCTTCCGTGGACCTTAAGGAACATACATAAAAATTAATTAACCAAATTGGTCCATCCATTCCTGAGTTATGCGCTTACCAACATTCATTTTTTATTTATATAGATTATTTAGATGTAATTATTGTTGGCTGAATCTATTAATACGGTTACCGTACGAACAATTTATAATTATTCGTACAGAAGTCGGACGAATAATTTTGGTCAAATATTTGAATCGTGCTACCTGAATTTGGGGGAGGGGGGGAGGGCCCCCCTTTAGTCTTGCCAAAATTCGCTTAGTGAAGGAGTGAAGGTAAAAAAATAGTGGGAGAGGGGAAAAGGAGTAGAGGAAGCTTAGAAACCCCTCCAAATTAATTTTTCATTTCAAACCAATAAAACCTAAGTGCCCGGAATCTTTTATGTTCCAACCTAACCTAACTTTAGTTTTTGCACACTCTGGTGGTTCTCCCAACGTGTTACAGTGTAACTAATTAAAAAAAATAAATTGACAAATAAAAAACAAGCTGATCATCCAATTCATTCTTAAATTTAAAAAAAATTCTACATGTGGAATTTAAAAAATTAAAATTAAAATAGAAAATTCAAGTCTGTCGAGCTGGAATTCGAACCATCGACTGTTAACTATTAGGCGACTGCAGAAGCCACTAGGCTACGGAGACCTGATATTGTACCGCGAAAATAACGAACACAATGCCTTCAAAAAAATTTAATAACTGTACGAATAAATATAATTTATTCGTCCAGCCAATTCATTCTTAATTTTAAAAAAATATTCTACATGTGGAATTTAAAAAAAAGCCGGCCAAGTGCGAGTCGGACTCGCGCACCGAGGGTTCCGTACTCCAAAAGTAAAAGTAAAACGATAATATTATATTAATTTGCTTATTTATCGTTAACTTTGTTTGTAGAGGTTTATTGTTAATATAAAAAAAATATGCTTGTTAGAGCGTTGGTTTTATTTTTTCTGTAAAATATACATAAACCTCTATTGACCATAATTATTTCAGATTTTTCGATTGGTAAATTTTTCGATTGGTAAACTTCGGAGATAAGGGGGGGGGGGGGAACGGTATTTTTTTCGACATTTTGGCCGATTACTCAAAATCTATTATATATAGAAATAAATAAAAAACTGTTTTAGAATGCACAAGTAAAGGCCTTTCATATGATACCCCATTCGGTACAATTATCTTACTTTCAAATTTCAAACCCCTGATTTTCCCCCTTTTTTAATTAAACTAAAATAATTTTCGCGTTGATTTTATTTTTCCTGTAAAATATACATAAACCTCTATTGACCATAATTATTTCAGATTTTTCGATTGGTAAACTTCGGAGATAAGGGGGGGGGGGGGGGACGGTATTTTTTTCGACATTTTGGCCGATTACTCAAAAACTGAAAACATATATAAAAATAAATAAAAAACTGTTTTAGAATGCACAAGTAAAGGCCTTTCGTATGATACCCCACTCGGTATAGTTATCTTACTTTGAAATTTCAAACCCCCGATTTTCCCCCTTTTTTAATCAAAATAAAATAATTTTCGCGTTGCTTATATTTTTTCTGTAAAATATACATAAACTTCTATTGACCATAATTATTTCAGATTTTTCGATTGGTAAACTTCGGAGATAAGTGGGGGGGGGGACGGGGACGGTATTTTTTTCGACATTTTGGCCGATTACTCAAAAACTAGTATATATAGAAATAAATAAAAAACTGTTTTAGAATGCACAAGTAAAGGCCTTTCATATGATACCCCACTCGGTATAGTTATTTTACTTTGAAATTTCAAACCCCCGATTTTCCCCCTTTTTTTATAAAAATAAAAATAATTTTCGATTTTTCTTTATTCCAATGATGTTGGGCCACTATTATACACAACTATGCTAAATTTCATGTCGATAGCTTTAATAGTTACTGAAATAATCGACTGTAACAGACGGACGGACGGACGGACGGACGGACGGAGAAAGTCTCACCATAAGGGTTCCATTTTTACCATTTTGGTACGGAACCCTAATTAAAAATGTAAATAGAAAAAAAAATGAAAATAGAAAATTCAGTCTGTCGAGCTGGGATTCGAACCATCGCCTGTTAACTATTAGGCGACTGCAGAAGCCACTAGGCTACGGAGACCTACGTACCGCGAAAATAACGAACACAATGCCTTCAAAAAAAATTGAATAACTGTACGAATAAATATAATTTATTCGTCCAGTACTCGTACAACTAGTCACTCCGATTATGGTTTGTATCATATTATTTGCGTACTATTAATTCAGTTGAATTTTATGGTCTCTTACTGACAATACATTGTATTTTTTTAACCGACTTCCAAAAAGGAGGAGGTTCTCAATTCGGCCGGTATCTTTTTTTTTTTTTTTGTTTTTTTTTTTTTTTTCTATGTATGTCCACCGATTTCTCCGGGATTACTGGACCGATTCGCGTGATTTTTTTTAAATCGACAGAGGATGTTTGCGAAATGGTCCCATAAAAATTTTAACCTTCAACTCCTCAAGCCTGATGCTGCAGGGATATTGCTCACCTAAAATAAAGAGATTTAGGAAATTTCGATTACGAATTGATATTGTAGGTAACAAGTATGGACTACATCATGGAGCTCCAGGTCCTAGCTCCTCAATCATAGGATACTACACTTAAAAGCTTAAAATAAAAATTCTTTTCAAAAAACCGACTTCTAACGCCACTACAAAGTATAAAAATAATTTTAGTTTGTCCACGTTTGTTGAAGTCGGGCGGGCCTAAAATACAAACTATGAAACCGACTCGCGATGCTCGCTCGACTTCTACAAACGAGTCTCTCATATTCTGTAGCGTCGCGCATCGGTTTCATAGTTTGTATATAGGCCCGCCCGACTTCAACAAACGTGGATAAACTAAAATTATTTTTATACTTTGTAGTGGCGTTAGAAGTCGGTTTTTTGAAAAGAATTTTTTCATCATACCTATTCGAAAAACGAATATTGGCTTCAGAGGATAGCAGGAGCAAAATTTAATTTTAACCCCATGGGACTTTTCATTTCTCTCTTCGATTAGTCCGCGTTCGTGCTTTAGTATGTGTCGAAATTCAAAAATGTTTGAGAAGCTGTTGTCTTCGTAGTAAATATCATTCGTCTATGGTTGTCTTCTTTGACAAATGAACCACTAGTAAATATCATTCGTCTATGGTTGTCTTCGATAAGTCACGTGATCAATTTGTCGATTGGATAATATACGCCCATACTGTATCCAACATAAATATTACTGTTTAATTATTTCATAAAAACATTATTTTTGTTTTATTTAAACTTTCAATATACACTGTCTATACATAGTAGGTTGATACTCCTAGCTTTTCTCATAGGTAATGATGAAAAATAGTGTGTGTCATTCGGGGCCAAAATTTTTTGTTCTCGGGCGGCGTATATTGAATTCCTCGCTACGCTCAGGATTCTACTTTAGTATCCCTCGCTGTGCTTGGGATTCTACTGTAGAATCCTTCACTTCGCTCTGAATTCAAAATAACGCCCTCGGGGAACAAAAAATTTCCTTGGCCCCATATAACACAAATAACTATTGTTACTACCACAGTTAGGTACTACCAGTACCACTGTACAAACTTTCGAACTTTCGAATTCTGGTTCAATCCGTCGAAATCCTGAAAAACCGTCGATTGATGAGGATGGGAAACCAAAATTCATTTGTTAATTTTTGGATGTAAATGAGGCAACACGTACAGACGTGGTGAACGCAAGAAGTGGTGTCAATACATAATAAATGAGTAGTTAGTTTTATGTCTTCCATCTTACCTCAACAAAAAGATATACACTGGCAAGAACTTGAAATATATTGTAATACTTGATGATATTTTTCAGGTTATAGGGTTTCCTGTTTTTCATGTACCAGGGTCCCAGCCGTGTTACGAAGAATAAATAAAAAGCTAACAGCCCGACGATCTGGAATGGTCGGGCGATTAGAAACCAATTCTTAGTTATTGGATCTGGAAAAAAAATTAATCTGAAAAACTAGAATGATGGATGATGATGATTGAAGAGAATAGCGTGTCGGATGGAAATTATGACAAGAACAAATAAGTACATTTTATATTTATTTATACGTGTATTTACGTAAAGACACTTCAGGCAATACTTAAATTGTTGTTTGTGAACATTATATTTTGTAACAATGATCTCTGAGGAGAGACGCGTGTCCAGCAGAGGACCGGCTTTAGTTTGAGATGAATGATAAATGAATGAGCCACTAAATTAGACTTCAATAAAATTAAAAATTTTAAAATCGCCCCGACACAAAAAATAATCTCTAAAAACTAACAAATAATATTTTATACCTATATATAATTATTATCGTCACATATATTATGTAAGTTCAAATATTTTTATTTTCCAAGTGTCGTCGACGCGTCGGGGGACCGCTAAGTAAGAAAAATAGGTGTAGTCGCAGATTGCAACAAAAGAATTTACTCAAAATCGACACAACCGTTAACGTCGTCTGCCCTCACGTGTCGCGCGCGGCATTACGTAGAGCGTAGACCTTACTCTAACATGTCATATTTAAAGTCATGGTTACCTTACCATGTTCTTTCAATATCATTGAAGTAATACGGTACCTTTCGAATCGATAGGACATATGGAAGGTAGTCAGATCACCTCATCAACTATTAAAGAGCTGATGATCTTCAAACGGCTGATCAGGTCATGGTTACCTTACCATATACTTTCAATATCATTGAAGTAACACGGTACCAAATTTCGAATCGATAGGACATATGGAAGGTAGTCAGATCCCCTCATCAACTATTAAAGAGCTGATGATGTTCAAAGGGCTGATCAGGTCATGGTTACCTTACCATATACTTTCAATATCATTGAAGTAACAAGGTACCAAATTTCGAATCGACAGGACATATGGAAGGTAGTCAGATCCCCTCATCAACTATTAAAGAGTTGATGATCTTCAAACGGCTGATCAGGTCATGGTTACCTTACCATATACTTTCAATATCATTGAAGTAACACGGTACCAAATTTCGAATCGATAGGACATATGAAAGGTAGTCAGATCCCCTCATCAACTATTAAAGAGTTGATGATCTTCAAACGGCTGATCAGGTCATGGTTACCTTACCATATACTTTCAATGTCATTGAAGTAACACGGTACCAAATTTCGAATCGATCGGACATAAGGAAGTTAGTCAGATCCCCTAATCAACTAGAAAAGAGCTGATAATCTTCAAACGGCTGAACAGATTTTCATGAAACATGGCTAAGAACACTCGGGATAAAATTATCTATGACACAAAAAAAAAACTAAACAAAAATCGGTTCTGAATCCGTTTGGCGGCTACGCTACCACAGACAGATACACAGATACACAGATACACAGACACGTTAAACTTATAACACCCCTCTCTTTTTGCGTCGGGGGTTAAAAAGGAGGAGGTTCGTGGTTGAATTCGTCGGAATCTTTTTTTTAATGTATGTTCACCGATTACTCGAAGACGCTTGAACCGATGTGGAATTTCTTTTTTGTTTGAAAGGGTGCCTTCCCAGTGCGCTTTTTTTTATTTTTATTTTAATATTTGTTTTTAATTATTAGCAAATCGAGTTTTCACTTCTATCGGCATTATTTTATTATTATTATTATTAAATATTTTTTTTAATATTAAGTATGCTCACAGATTACTCGAAGACGCCTGAACCAATTTGGAAAATTCTTTTTTTGTTTGAAAGGGTATACTCCCCAAGTGGTCCCATATAAATTTTATCGAAATCATATCGAATAAGCAAATTAATATAATAGTATAGTTTTACTTGAATACTTTTACTTCTGGAGTACGGAAACCTCGGTGCGCGAGTCCGACTAAGATAGAGTCATGACTCATGACGTGTCATAAGAGTCACAGGTTGGCCTACGTGAAATAAATAATTTTGAATTTTGAAATTTTTTAAGGTGGCAATCGATTTGTTATGATGCTCATAGGCATAGAGTGACACAGGCTAAATTTTATACGAACAACATCAATATGATGGATGTTACATCGATCATCATTGATCGTATTCGTATTCGATGACATTAAAGCGTCAAAGTAAAATAATCCTTGACGGTATTGATTTAAAGTCACAAATTCAGTACCACCGATTTTAATATGGAGTGTTATTGAGCGTATCGCAATACGTAAACGGATAAGAATGCATGCACGAAATTGAGCTCTAATTTAATGCTGTTATGGTTTATTTTACTTTGACGCTACTGTCATCGAATACGATTACGATCAATGGAATAACTTTAAGACAATCGCACCTCTGATAATTTCAAATTAAGTAAAGATGCACAACATGATTATATAGTACACAGAATATTCCTACAATGGTATTAATGAATATTTCAATTATAGTGAATGTATTCTTATTTATTCCACGTATTACGTATTACATACGTTAAAAATAAAAAACACAGTCATTGTGAGGTCATGTCCGTAACAAATAGCGACATAATTATGTAGGTATGTTGTTATATACTTATATTAAAAGTTATTACAATTAAACAATGTTTCTATTTCACTAAAATAGGTTTAAACGATGTAACATAGTATTTTTAATTATTATTTGTCAATCTTCTATTCATTCATCTTGTTCATAGATGTAGGGAAGACACAGTCTCCTGTAACACAGTATATACTTCCACAGGAGACAGGGCTTCACATATGTTATTTGTAAGCTTATTGATAAATAAATAAAGATATTATTATTTCTCTATATATTATGACTCTCACACCCGCATATAAAATAAATAGATATAGGGCCAAAAAGTTATATTATAAACATAAATTTATACACACATAAATAAACTTACATATACTTTACACAAATAAATTCTTGTAGCGTTATTATTATTATTATAATATTAATATAATAGGTAATATTTAATTACTGGTAAAAATAAAAGTAAAATAAGTAAATGTATTACCTCATCGATGTCCCTCTTTGAATCTTCAAAAAAAAATTGGCAGTCATAGGGACTGCCAATAGAAGTGAAAACTAGATTTGCTTATAATTAAAAACAAATATAAAATAAAAATAAAATAAAACAAATATAAAAATAATAAATAAAAGAGCACTGACACGTTTCGTGAGTGAGATTCGAACCTGCGACATCATACATTAAACATTAAGCAAGGCGGCTGCTTGCCGACTGCGCTATACAAGGTTGCTTGTGAACTTCTAAAATGTTGAACGCTTACTGAAATCTCCAGGTGACGATTGTGAAGGTGACGATGATGCGAAATCCATGTTTTTCACTCACCCAAAAAAGTGCTCAAAGCGCCTAAAGAAGTTTTCTTTTCAATAATTCTTTAGCCAAGGTACATTTAAATACTTAATTCTTAGAACTGCGCTGTTCAACTTACAAGTTACCACCAGTTAAGATAAAAGGATAAATGGATAAAAGGGTAACCGATTAGGGGTATCGGTTCAATTAAAACTGTAACACCCCCTTCCAAGCTAGCCCACTACCTTCTTACTCGTACGCTGCATCATCACTTACTATCAAATGACTTCACGATTAAGGGCCGTCTCGTCATGAATAAAAAAAATCGGCCAAGTGCGAGTCGGGCCTCGCTCTTTTAGGGTTCCGTTACAAAAATTAAATAAAAAAATTTCCATGTACCCATGGAAAGATTTTAATTTAATTTTTTTTATTTTATTTAATTTTTATTATTTTTTGTTATAGCGGCAATAGAAATACATAATATGTGAAAATTTCATCTGTCTATCTATTACGGTTTACGAGATACAGCCCTCTGACAGACGGACGGACGGACGGACGGACGGACAGCGTAGGCTTAGTAATAGGGTCCCGTTTGTACCCTTTGGGTACGGAACCCTAAAAAAGAAAAAAAAATATTTCCAAAATTATATTAATATTATAAATGCGAAAGTGTGTTTGTTTGTTGGTTTCAAATTTGGTCCACTCTCTAAAAAGTTATGAGTAGTCATACTTAAAAAAACATAATCGACGACTAGAGCACCTCTTCCTCTTTTTCGTTGGTTGAAAAATAATAATAGAATAGGCACGATGACCGATTTTGAAAAATTGTTGGATGATGTTCGGTAATTTTTTTCGAAATAGTAGAAGATACTTATAGGGCCTCATAAGTAGGTTCAGGACCGCTCAGCGGGCGATGGAGAGAACTATGCTCGGAGTGTCCCTGCGGGATCGTATCAGGAATGAGGAGATCCGTAGGAGAACCAAAGTCACCGACATAGCTCAGCGAGTCGCGAAACTGAAGTGGAAATGGGCGGGGCACATAGTTCGAAGAGCTGATGGTCGTTGGGGTCCCAAAGTGCTGGAGTGGCGACCCCGCACCGGGAAGCGCAGTGTTGGCAGACCAGGTGGACCGACGACATCAAACGAGTCGCAGGGAGCCGCTGGATCCAGGCGGCGCAAGACCGAGGCCTGGGAAAGTCCATGCAAGAGACCTTTGATAAAGAAGAAGAAGAAGAAGATACTTTTATCTATTATTTCGAAAAATATCTTATTTTAACAAAAAAAAAGTTTGGTACATTAAAATTGTCGTTTCAATTTTAAGTTTTTAAAATTCACGCAAAAACGCTTGCCGGTGTCATGGCGTCGTTCGTGACGTCACCTCTATGTTTTGTCATATTAGTTTGTCAAAGTTTGAAGATAGATGTGACGTTACGCTCCGATTGGTGTTCAATCCAATATGGCGGATAGCTGTATATTATACTATTATTTTATCGAAACAAATATAAATCTCGCTCAGTATAGAAAAATAAATTAGTATTTTATAATTCATGAATTTATTACTTCATTGGTTAAAATAATTTCATGAATTCTTGGTTACTGTCATCAATGTACGCCTAGAATCAAGTTCTACTTAAGATAAAGTTTTCCGTCACTTGGGCAAAAAGTTTTCATATACGAATATAAAATAATTATAATCTTAATATAGATATATTAAATTATGTTGTTTGTCCGCGATGGACTCCTAAACTACTCAACCGATTTTGATAAAACTTCGTAACTATCTGTAATTTGGTCCAACTTGAAAGATAGGATAGTTTTTATCTTAATATTAATTTAATCTATTATACCTTCTGGGTCACAGCAACGCGTGGCTGGGTCAGCTAGTATTATAGAATTTTTAAATAATTGGGACATTTGACTTTATTATTGTAATGTTTTATTATTAAAATTACATAATTCTTTTTATATAATTTATTGTCTTTTAAAATTTTTATACCGACTTACAATGCCAATTGATTAACGTTAATATTCTTTATCAATGTCTTGTAACTTTAATGTTTTTTCGCAAAATTAAAGGATTTCCTTTTAATTCTAAATAGTAATTTCCAAACAATGTCCCTATGTCACCCATACAAACAGTTCTAAGCTAAAATCATGCAAAAAAAATGAAAATTAAAAAGCAGCAACTTTCTTACTCACTAGGTAATTCGTCAAATAAATAATTGTATCCATCTAATATATTTTGCACTATGCCCGACATTTTTGATCGATTTTCGATTACAAAATTTGCGGGTCGTCCACACCGCCACAGTACTTGAACGGTTTTAGTTCAAAACAACGCTGGGTATGAATTGAAATGATGTGCAAATCGCGATTCAATTTATTACCATAAGTTTGAATTTTGTAAGTTTCCAGAGGTTGATCAAAATGACCCGTAAATATATTATTATCAGAATCAAATAATTGTATCAAGAGCCTATATTGAAAAGGTATTAGTACCTACTATGACTATTTTTGCAGTGATAGCTAGTGATTAGGACCTACGGCCTGCTGTTCAGATGGGTTGCAGGTTCGATCCCGAGCCTTCCGACTTTTCGGAGTTATTCGAATGTGCGTTTAAGCAATGATGTATCACATGCTTCAACGGTGGAAGGAAAATATCGTGAGGAAACCTGCACGCCATGAGAGTTCTCCATAATGTTCTCAAAGGTGTGTGAAGTCTACCAAATCGCATTGGGCCAGCGAGGTGGACTATAGGGCATATAACTTGATCTGCTGCGCTCAATAGGGAGATGTTAATGGGTTGCTTATATTATTGATTACTTAAGTATAATATAATATAATTATTTTTACTTTATTTTTCACGTTAAAGTAGGGAACCCTCAATGAGTGAGTAGCACTCGCCCTAAGCAGATTTTCGCATTTTTTTCGAAATCTATCCGGCGAGAGTAATATATAGCTATTTATGCAACTGCATCGTATTGAAGGTCATTTTAATTCGCTAATGTTTTTTGATACGAGGCTTGCCGAGTATCAAAATAGGATAGTACGAAAATTAAAATGGCTAACTACGTACAGTTGCATACAAGATTATATCTACGACAAGGAAAATAAAATCATTAACAAAATTACGTCGTCTTTAAAATTTTTTACTTTCCTTTACAATTAATAAGAAAGTCAAATTAATACAATTGCACAAGTTGCAAAAGTAATCCGTTTGCCGCGTAAAGTTTTTAATTTTTTTTTTAATTTTTTTAAGGTTTGATATTAATATTGAGTGGTAGTACCATGAGTGGGTGGGTACCAAGTTTATTACATTTATATGAACGATACAAAAGTGCCAGAATTCAGACCCTCTTAGCTTTAGGTCCTATTTTATGAAGATAACCATTTCGATGCAGCTCCCATACAACGAGCTGCATCGAAATGAGAACCAAAACCGAAAGAGGGTTCATTTCGATTCAGCTGTCAAATTCAAAATTGGAACTTTTCGATGGTGGAGTAGATAAATGTTATTTCGAATTGAGTGATTGAAGGATAATAAAGGTTTATATTATTTGTATTCTAGATACAAAATTTCCGTATTTCCTTAATCTTAAACTACGTTAAAAGCCCCTGCCACCGATTAAATCATGTCAATACAAAGTTGACGACCTGGTGAGTGACATAGGCTACTTTTTACTCCGGAAAATTAAAGAGTTCCCGAGGGATTTTAAAAACTAAATCCACGCGGACGAAGTCGCGGGCATCAGCTAGTACATAACTTTTTAACGAAGTACAATAATTATAATTATTATTGAAGCGGTGATAGTACGGTGGTTTAGACGTCAGCCTCCTTTTCGGATCCAAGGTTCGGTCTAAGGCGTGCATCTATAAATAAATAAATAAATAAACATTTATTCAGCTTTTAACAAGAAGGTGTTTAAGAACAAACAAAATATACAGACAAAAACTTAATCACTAAATAATATTATTGTTCCTAAAATATTAAAGCTGAAAAGGCTACTGCCTCGGCATAATGCTGCAACATTAAAATGCTGAGCGCTGATTTTCAAGCATAGCCTTAACTGAAATCGCGAGCCAACCACGAGACAGTTATACAAGATAAGTAATAGAAAAAAGAAATAAATGAATAAATACAGATATTACCATATATTTCGGTTAACAGTTGATACATAGATAAATTGGGGGTAATATAAAATTAAATAGTTATTTAAAGGTAATTTAACGGTAATTAAAAAGTTAAAAGGTAAACGTGCAAAATAAATGAATATTACATGTTATTTTGTCTGAATAGCTACAGGTATTGAGGAGCACATGTAAAATAAGGGTTCCATTTTTACCATTTTGGTACGGAACCCTAAAAATCGTGCCTTGCCATCTCTTGACTTTTTGGAGTTATGAAGCAATTAAATATAATTTTCTATAATGGTGAGGGAAACCATGCAGAAGAATGCCCGAGAGCACTTCGCAATGTTCTCAAAGGTGTGTGAAGTCTGCCGATCCGCACTTGGCCAGCGTGGTGGACTATCGTGAAAACCCTTCCCATTCGAGAGGTTACTGCTCAGAATTGGCCAGACAGGACCAAAGACAAGACAGTCAAATTATGTGGACGAAGTAAACATTGCTCTGTCATGTCAAAAAGTTATGAGTAGTCATACTTAAAAAAACATAATCGACGACTAGAGCACCTCTTCCTCTTTTTCGTTGGTTGAAAAATAATAATAGAATAGGCACGATGACCGATTTTGAAAAATTGTTGGATGATGTTCGGTAATTTTTTTCGAAATAGTAGAAGATACTTATAGGGCCTCATAAGTAGGTTCAGGACCGCTCAGCGGGCGATGGAGAGAACTATGCTCGGAGTGTCCCTGCGGGATCGTATCAGGAATGAGGAGATCCGTAGGAGAACCAAAGTCACCGACATAGCTCAGCGAGTCGCGAAACTGAAGTGGAAATGGGCGGGGCACATAGTTCGAAGAGCTGATGGTCGTTGGGGTCCCAAAGTGCTGGAGTGGCGACCCCGCACCGGGAAGCGCAGTGTTGGCAGACCAGGTGGACCGACGACATCAAACGAGTCGCAGGGAGCCGCTGGATCCAGGCGGCGCAAGACCGAGGCCTGGGAAAGTCCATGCAAGAGACCTTTGATAAAGAAGAAGAAGAAGAAGATACTTTTATCTATTATTTCGAAAAATATCTTATTTTAACAAAAAAAAAGTTTGGTACATTAAAATTGTCGTTTCAATTTTAAGTTTTTAAAATTCACGCAAAAACGCTTGCCGGTGTCATGGCGTCGTTCGTGACGTCACCTCTATGTTTTGTCATATTAGTTTGTCAAAGTTTGAAGATAGATGTGACGTTACGCTCCGATTGGTGTTCAATCCAATATGGCGGATAGCTGTATATTATACTATTATTTTATCGAAACAAATATAAATCTCGCTCAGTATAGAAAAATAAATTAGTATTTTATAATTCATGAATTTATTACTTCATTGGTTAAAATAATTTCATGAATTCTTGGTTACTGTCATCAATGTACGCCTAGAATCAAGTTCTACTTAAGATAAAGTTTTCCGTCACTTGGGCAAAAAGTTTTCATATACGAATATAAAATAATTATAATCTTAATATAGATATATTAAATTATGTTGTTTGTCCGCGATGGACTCCTAAACTACTCAACCGATTTTGATAAAACTTCGTAACTATCTGTAATTTGGTCCAACTTGAAAGATAGGATAGTTTTTATCTTAATATTAATTTAATCTATTATACCTTCTGGGTCACAGCAACGCGTGGCTGGGTCAGCTAGTATTATAGAATTTTTAAATAATTGGGACATTTGACTTTATTATTGTAATGTTTTATTATTAAAATTACATAATTCTTTTTATATAATTTATTGTCTTTTAAAATTTTTATACCGACTTACAATGCCAATTGATTAACGTTAATATTCTTTATCAATGTCTTGTAACTTTAATGTTTTTTCGCAAAATTAAAGGATTTCCTTTTAATTCTAAATAGTAATTTCCAAACAATGTCCCTATGTCACCCATACAAACAGTTCTAAGCTAAAATCATGCAAAAAAAATGAAAATTAAAAAGCAGCAACTTTCTTACTCACTAGGTAATTCGTCAAATAAATAATTGTATCCATCTAATATATTTTGCACTATGCCCGACATTTTTGATCGATTTTCGATTACAAAATTTGCGGGTCGTCCACACCGCCACAGTACTTGAACGGTTTTAGTTCAAAACAACGCTGGGTATGAATTGAAATGATGTGCAAATCGCGATTCAATTTATTACCATAAGTTTGAATTTTGTAAGTTTCCAGAGGTTGATCAAAATGACCCGTAAATATATTATTATCAGAATCAAATAATTGTATCAAGAGCCTATATTGAAAAGGTATTAGTACCTACTATGACTATTTTTGCAGTGATAGCTAGTGATTAGGACCTACGGCCTGCTGTTCAGATGGGTTGCAGGTTCGATCCCGAGCCTTCCGACTTTTCGGAGTTATTCGAATGTGCGTTTAAGCAATGATGTATCACATGCTTCAACGGTGGAAGGAAAATATCGTGAGGAAACCTGCACGCCATGAGAGTTCTCCATAATGTTCTCAAAGGTGTGTGAAGTCTACCAAATCGCATTGGGCCAGCGAGGTGGACTATAGGGCATATAACTTGATCTGCTGCGCTCAATAGGGAGATGTTAATGGGTTGCTTATATTATTGATTACTTAAGTATAATATAATATAATTATTTTTACTTTATTTTTCACGTTAAAGTAGGGAACCCTCAATGAGTGAGTAGCACTCGCCCTAAGCAGATTTTCGCATTTTTTTCGAAATCTATCCGGCGAGAGTAATATATAGCTATTTATGCAACTGCATCGTATTGAAGGTCATTTTAATTCGCTAATGTTTTTTGATACGAGGCTTGCCGAGTATCAAAATAGGATAGTACGAAAATTAAAATGGCTAACTACGTACAGTTGCATACAAGATTATATCTACGACAAGGAAAATAAAATCATTAACAAAATTACGTCGTCTTTAAAATTTTTTACTTTCCTTTACAATTAATAAGAAAGTCAAATTAATACAATTGCACAAGTTGCAAAAGTAATCCGTTTGCCGCGTAAAGTTTTTAATTTTTTTTTTAATTTTTTTAAGGTTTGATATTAATATTGAGTGGTAGTACCATGAGTGGGTGGGTACCAAGTTTATTACATTTATATGAACGATACAAAAGTGCCAGAATTCAGACCCTCTTAGCTTTAGGTCCTATTTTATGAAGATAACCATTTCGATGCAGCTCCCATACAACGAGCTGCATCGAAATGAGAACCAAAACCGAAAGAGGGTTCATTTCGATTCAGCTGTCAAATTCAAAATTGGAACTTTTCGATGGTGGAGTAGATAAATGTTATTTCGAATTGAGTGATTGAAGGATAATAAAGGTTTATATTATTTGTATTCTAGATACAAAATTTCCGTATTTCCTTAATCTTAAACTACGTTAAAAGCCCCTGCCACCGATTAAATCATGTCAATACAAAGTTGACGACCTGGTGAGTGACATAGGCTACTTTTTACTCCGGAAAATTAAAGAGTTCCCGAGGGATTTTAAAAACTAAATCCACGCGGACGAAGTCGCGGGCATCAGCTAGTACATAACTTTTTAACGAAGTACAATAATTATAATTATTATTGAAGCGGTGATAGTACGGTGGTTTAGACGTCAGCCTCCTTTTCGGATCCAAGGTTCGGTCTAAGGCGTGCATCTATAAATAAATAAATAAATAAACATTTATTCAGCTTTTAACAAGAAGGTGTTTAAGAACAAACAAAATATACAGACAAAAACTTAATCACTAAATAATATTATTGTTCCTAAAATATTAAAGCTGAAAAGGCTACTGCCTCGGCATAATGCTGCAACATTAAAATGCTGAGCGCTGATTTTCAAGCATAGCCTTAACTGAAATCGCGAGCCAACCACGAGACAGTTATACAAGATAAGTAATAGAAAAAAGAAATAAATGAATAAATACAGATATTACCATATATTTCGGTTAACAGTTGATACATAGATAAATTGGGGGTAATATAAAATTAAATAGTTATTTAAAGGTAATTTAACGGTAATTAAAAAGTTAAAAGGTAAACGTGCAAAATAAATGAATATTACATGTTATTTTGTCTGAATAGCTACAGGTATTGAGGAGCACATGTAAAATAAGGGTTCCATTTTTACCATTTTGGTACGGAACCCTAAAAATCGTGCCTTGCCATCTCTTGACTTTTTGGAGTTATGAAGCAATTAAATATAATTTTCTATAATGGTGAGGGAAACCATGCAGAAGAATGCCCGAGAGCACTTCGCAATGTTCTCAAAGGTGTGTGAAGTCTGCCGATCCGCACTTGGCCAGCGTGGTGGACTATCGTGAAAACCCTTCCCATTCGAGAGGTTACTGCTCAGAATTGGCCAGACAGGACCAAAGACAAGACAGTCAAATTATGTGGACGAAGTAAACATTGCTCTGTCGCAAGTTCTGAACTGGTTTACAACGAATAATGTGTTGCTAAATACGAAAAGAACAAAATGTGTCTGTACCCTCCCTAACATACAACAAGTGGACAATAAAATTCTTCTGGGTTCCAAAATGACAAGTTGGAATTGGTAGAGGAAACTGTATTTCTAGATATAAACCACAGACTTCATTGGAGAGTCATATACGTAAGCTTGCTAAAAAATTAAGCTCGGCTGCAGTTGTACGAAATATTAGACAGTTGACAGATGTACCCACTGCGAAAATAGTTTATTTTAGTTATTTCCATAGTCGCAACGCCATCTATTGTGGGCAGCGTGAACTTGCTTGAAGTTGCTATAATGTCTGCTTATTTTGTACGAGATGGTTCTAACATGTGGCCCGAGATGGCGTTCATTCTGAAAGGTAATATTTTAAAAGGCACTTCGTTCCAACAGAGTGTTCCACGACATTCACGCATTTTTATTTATTTATTTATTTTTGAAATTTATTTATTTATTTATTTATTTATTTATTTACAAGCTTTGAATACCCAGTTTGGGTGTAGCAACAATAGTGTAATTTATTGTGGTAGGGAGACCGATTTTACATATTATGCTTATCCGTATCATTAAAAAAATCATTGATTGCGTGAAATGAGGTGAAATCAACGATAACCATCTGCTCAGACCCTTAAAGAGCCAAGACGCTAGATTTTTACGTACCTACCTCTGCATTCTACAAAAAATAAATGGCTTTGAAATTACAATGATAACATTTATATTATTTACGTGACGTGTCAGTTAATTTCTTCCTCAAGTTTATAACCTACAACAGAATTGTATACTTAATCTTGTCTGTTAAAGCCAGACGAATAATAATTACTAAGGTTGAAGCCAATGACACGAAAGTCGAAACCTGGTCATCAGTAAGTACAAAAATAATTATAATATTCAGAAACACAGTTTTTTTTGTTTTTAGATGTTTATATAATATTTTTATCAATTATTATTTTATTAATAAAAATATATAATATCATAATATATAATATACCTACTAGCTGGCCCAGCGAACTTCGTACCGCCAACTTATCTATATAAATAAAATAAATAGACTAACCCAATCCAAAAAAACTATCCTATCTTTTAAGTTGGACCAAATTACAGATAGTTACGAAGTTTGATTAAAATCGGTTAAGTAGTTTAGGAGTCCATCGCGGACAAACAACGTGACTCGTAATTTATATATATTAAGATAATATATATAATATTTTTATTAAAAATTATTTTATTAATAAAAATATTGTATTAATATTAAATGTTCATTATTTTATTGTTACAAGGTATTTTTTTGTTTCTTTAAAATACCAAACTTGATTAATTTTCTCCTCTCCCCTCCAAATAATCGTAAGTTTTATGTGACAAAAAGTGACTTACAGACACACTGGCAAAAATAAACTAAAAAAAATTTTTTTATTAAAAAGACCTTTTTGAATTTTTCTAAAAACTGTTGTTATTTTAATCTACCCTCTCTAATTGGTAAAAAAGAAAAAGCATAAAAACTGTAAAATGTAGCCTTACGTCACACGGACCTAATAAAGTAACGAATCGATTGACACTCGATTCAACTAAATCGGTTCAATTAGTTTAGGCGTTACAGTGAAACATTCGTAAATAGACACATACATAAATAGTCTGCTAAAATCACAACCCTTCCTAAGCTTTTCTGTAGTCGGACAAAAATGGTTTTTTTTAATAATAATTTATAAAAAAACTTTTTAAAAAACCAACTGCAAAATAATTTTAGTTTGTACACGTATGTTGAAGTCGGGCGAGCCTAAATAATAACGATGTAACCAATGCGCAACGCTAGCCCGACTTTTTAAAAATAAATTTTTATTTTAAACTTTTTAGTGTAGCTTCATAGAATCAATCTTCACATTCTCTGATAGTGAGCGATTTTCTCTTATTCACTATGGAGTTCCGTCCTCCATCACCGAAGATATTCATCAGATTCTCACCTTTATAATTTAATATAAAAAAATCTTTTTAAAAACCTACTTCAAACACCTGCGCTACTACAAAGTATATAATTTATTGTTGATTTTTTAAAAATTACTTGACCGATTTCGATAAAATTTAAATGGGACCACCTCGAAAGTATATCCTTTTAAACAAAAAAGAATTTTCCAAATCAGTTCAGGCGTCTTCGAGTAATCGGTGAACATACATAAAAAAAAGATTCCGACGAATTGTCGATAACCTCCTCCTTTTTTGAAGTCGGTTAAAAAGGGAGTAATGGGACCAACCTGACGGTATGCCCTTTCAAACCAATAAAAAATTAGTGAAATCGATTCAGATTTGGCGTAGTTGCCTCGGATTGAGAACCTCCTCCTTTTTTTAAAGTCGGTTAACAACGTGCACAGCCGATTGCGAAATGGACTTAGTTTCATTCACTGCCTTGTTTAAAGTACCTACTTAGTTTACGTTATAAATCATCACAAGCAACCCGTAAGATGATAAACTTATCACAATACAAAAGGTCGTGTCCACGCAGAGACCTTTAAAGATTAACTTACCTACTCGGGTGTTCACTAACGGAAATTAGAGTATACCAATTTAATTCGTAGTTACTTGTTACGCTTCTATGAAGGAGCTTGCAGTACCCGCGTCCAGTTTTATCAGTGTATTGTCAATAATAAAACTCTTACCCGTGCTCTTACTTTGACTCCGACAAAGATCAAATTGAATTGCGCATACAGCGTCGAAATCCGACGGAAGCAGAATTGATACATACCTACTACACAGATAATATTATGATAAAATAAAGGTGACAATTTAGCCGTTGCAGTCTTACTAGAGAATTAAAAAATATTATAGAGTTCAATTAAGTAAACCCTTAGTAAACCTAATTGTGAAAATGAAAGAACTTAGTTTGTTAATTTTTAATTCGATATTATGTCAGTGTTACGGTGTGATTTATAAACTTAATGGTAAGTTACTTTCTTACTTTCTTATTCTTTTACTTTACTATAGTACACAGTACAGTTACTATAGAACCTAATATAGTTTTAATTTAAATAAACTTTGAATCAGACAGATATTGAGAACTCGTCGATCATCATCATCATCATAATCAGCAACCCATCAACGGCTCACTACTGAGCGCAGGTCTCCTCTCAGAGAAGAGTTATAGGCCATAGTCCACCACGCTGGCCTAATGCGAATTGGCGGACTTCATACTCCTTCGAGAACATTATGAAGAACTCTCAGCTGTGCAGGTTTCCTTTCGATGTTTTCCTTCACCGTTGAAGCAAGTGATATTTTATTGCTTAAACGCACTTGACTCCGAAAAGTTAGAGGTCGCACCCGGGATCAACCTGCGACCTTCTGAATAGGAGACCACAGTCCTAACCACTAGGCTATCACTGCTTGTTAACTCACCAGTACCTCAACCAACTGCTGAGCTCTCTCAGATGTTGGTTCGCAAAATGCAGTCAAGGGCATACAAAATTGAAATTTCGTTCTAGATACCGACTTCTCGCGAATGCCGCCAATCTTCCATCTGGACGACTACGACCACTGCATCGTGAGCCCTGCGGGGCTGTACTGCACAGTCGACATAAACGTGGTGTCCGACACGACCAGCGAACTGTACACCATGATGCAGGTATGTTCATCAGTGTACATATTATTTTTAGTAGGCCTAGTTTTGGTTTCCGGTTGGTAGTTGGACTCCACTAGTCCATAGCAATCTACATGATTGGGCTCATTGCGATTACCAATGTTTTCATTTCTTCTGTTATCATACGCGTGACTTGTTGCATTCAACTGTGATTCCAATGGAGTTTCATAATATAAAAAATCTTTTAGAAAAACCGACTTCAAACGTCATTACGAAGTATAAAATAATCTTAGTTTGTAGTTTGTACAGGTATGTTGAAGTCGGGTGGGCCTAAATAGAAACGAGGAAATCGATGCGCAACGGTAGCCCGACTTCAAAATACTTGTACAAACTAAAGTCATACTAATATTATAAATGCGAAATTGTGTTTGTTGGTTTGTCCTTCAATCACGCCGCAACAGAGCCATGGATCGACGTTTTTTGCATGGGTATAGTTGAGCACCTGGAGATTGACTTAAGCTACCTTTTATCTCGGAAAATCTTAGTTCCCGAGGGATTTTAAAAACTAAATCCACGCGGACTAAGTCGCGGGAATCAGCTAGTTATTTTATACTTTGCAGTTCTAATAGTAAATAATAGTCGGTTTTTTTAAAGAATTTTAAGCTTTTGTGGTAGCTTCATAGGATCAATCCCCACATTCTCTAATCGCGAGCGATTTGCTCTTATTCATTTAGGAGTTCTGTCCTCCATCCCCGAAGATGCTCTAACATCTCCAACATCCTCATTTACCCTATTTTTATTTTTTATTTTATTTTATTTAAAAGTAAATATCCTAATAATATTATAAATACGAAAGTTTGTGGGGATGTATGGATTGATTTTTGTAACAAAAAAAAATCGGTTCATTCATCGTGGTGTGAAGGATCACGCCGCAACGAATGAGCCGATTTGTTAACAGAAAATTAAACAATTCTCACGGGAACTAAGTAACATTAATCTACACGGACGAAGCCAAGTAGCGGGTATGTGGTCGTGTAACATATTATGTATAGTATCAAACACTGAAAGCGAACTTTACACCATGATGGTCGCAAGTGACAACTTTATTTGAATATTCATTAATTGTAATGAAAATTGAAATGAACATTACTTGCAACCATTGTTTGTGTACACACAGTGTAGTTTAGGGACAGTTCCGTTTTGTTTGTTTTGTTGCGTCATCTGCATAATGTTTATAATAATATATGATACTAGCTGACCCAGCGAACTTCGTACCGCCAACTTATCTATATAAACTAGTGGTTCGCCCCGAACTGAGACCTCGCGGTAACGGTATCCCATGATTATTCATTCAATCGACACATGACGACCAAAACTGACATTATTATTATTTTGCCCGTTTTCACCAAACATACCTAAATCATCCCCTATGTAGGAGTCTCTTTACGTAGGTAGCTCCAAAACACAATCCTAAGTCCTAACATCCGTCCCAATGTCCTTTTAGGTGTCCCGTACAGGATCGTGATAAAGAAGTTGACAGTAATCATCACATAACTTATCATAGGTAGCCCGTAAAGGTTAGGGAACGTCAGTGAAAACATTGAATTATTATGTAGGTAGGTACTAACGAGTGAAAACGGGTTAGGGGCATCTGTACAAATCGTCATCTATCGACGCGAATAGAAAATATACAAAATATTTTACTAAAGAATAATTTTAATTGAATAATATGTTATTATATTATGTAGGTACCTAAATAATAATGGTCGACGCAAAACTGTTTTTGGGATAAATCGTAGTCGTAACTCCTAGTTCAATGGAATAGTTAATGACTGCGCCATCTATTAGCATTATTGTGAAGCTATGTGAAATTTACTGATGCTCATTAAAAATTAAATAATCTCGTTTCTTTATAATATTCATATAATTTTAGTATTTGTTGTTCAAGTACAGGATACAAGTGAAGTAAGAAAATAAGTACAACTTGAAAATATATAGAAAATTTTCCCAGAGAGCGTCTTCAAGCGAGCGTATTAAATCGCCACTTTGGAAGCCCCCCATTTCGTCAATTTTAGGAAAAAAATTAAAAAAAAAATACTGTTGTACTCTGTTCCAAATTGTCTTTAAAATGATACACAGAAAACCTATGAATCGCAAATAAAAAAAAAATTCTTCGCATTCGCTTCTATGAGAGCCCCCCTGAAATAAAGATTTTTATAACTTTTTAAGCCATTTTCTGGAGGCCATCGGTTTACATATTATATCTAAATTTGAAGTAATTACGTTCAGTAATTCAAAAGTTATAAGGCTCTGACAGACGGACGGACGGACGGACGGACGGACAAGTGCAAATCGCTCTAGTAAACTCAGAGACCTCGCTTCGCTCGGTCAATAAAACAAATAAACTATCCCAATCCAAAAAACTATCCTATCTTTGGATATCCTATCTTTAGTTGGACGAAATTACAGATAGTTACGAAGTTTGATAAAAATCGGTTCAGTAGTTTAGGAGTCCATCGCGGACAAACAACGTGACACGTAATTTATATATATTAAGATTTGTTTTTAAGCTATTGCATAGCTTTTATCGCGGGCTTTGAACTAGGACAAACAGTTTGAGCGCGGCGACCGAATCAAGAAATTCCGTAACGAAAAAACCTAACACCGTCGTTCAGTAAGCGTTCAACATTTTAGAGGTTCTCAAGTAGCTATTTGGCGCAGTGGGCGAGCGGCCGCTTTCTTTAACGTATGGTGTATGATGTCGCACGTTCGAATCTCACTCGCGACGTAGTTCGCGAGTGACAGTTCGCTTTTCTTGTTTGTTTGTTTTATTAATTTTTAGGGTTCCGTACCCAAAGGGTGCCAACGGGACCCTATTACTAAGCCTCCGCTGTCCGTCCGTCCGTCCGTCCGTCCGTCTGTCAGCGGGCTGTATCTCGTAAACCGTAATAGATAGACAGTTGAAACTTTCACAGATTGTGTATTTCTATTGCCGCTATAACAACAAATAATAAAAATTAAATTAAATTAAAAAATAAAGGGGGCTCCCATACATGGAAAAGGAGTCGAAATAAAATTTTATTTTTTTACCCTGGCATGTGGGGTGTCACTGTCTAGAACTCATTAAGTGGAGTTCAAATATATATTTTTTTATTTTTTAGCTACAAAAATGAAGAAATGGGGGGCCATCAAAATTGTCGGTATTAGACCAATTTTGTTAGGGGGTCTATCTCAAAAACTAAACTAGTTAGGAATTTGAAATTTTGGTATATTATGTACTATGTAGTGTATTTAAATAACAAATACTAAAAACACCGATTTATAATGCGGTTTGTAAGTTGTGACCAAAACAAACGAGCATTTTTTCCCATGAGCTAATTTAGTACTTTCTAAGAACTAAGATATCTAAATATGTATCTAGTTTAAAAAAAATGATTTGGTCATATGTACGGAACCCTAAAAGAGCGAGGCCCGACTCGCACTTGGCCGATTTTTTTTTTTTGCATAATTTTCATTATGCAAAAAAAAATATTGCATAAATATTATAATTGCATAAGATAAGTTGGCGGTACGAAGTTCGCTGGGTCAGCTAGTAAGATAATATGTATTAAGCAATCTCTTAGTATATAAGATAATAATTTATAAGAATAGATTAAATTAAAATTGCTCGTTAGCCAACTAAGTTAGGCTAGATTGTAATCGAATTGAGCACCACATTGGTACTCAGTATCAGGAAAAAAAATCCTAAATCGGCTTGGCTTGGCATCCGGCTACCCGAAAGATAGTATAAAAACTTATTACAATGTAATAGCTACATAGTGATATTGTAAAATGAATACATATTTTGAAAAGAAAAACTGCTGAGTTTTTGCCAGCTCTTCTTAGCAGAATCCGCTTTCCGAACCGGTGGTAGAGTCAAGACGTGTCATAAGAGCCACAAGTTGGCCTACGTGATATAAATAAAATTTTGAATTTGAATTTCATAGTGGCTTTAGCCCGCGACCTCGTCCGCTTGAAATTAGGTAAAAGTAGCCTATAACACTCTTCAGGTCCAGGCAAAATATCACGTCAATATGACGCTCTGTTGCTGCGTGATTGAAGGACAAATCAACAAAACAACACTAACATACGCTATTCATAGGATATGCTTTATCACGAATACTTTATTTTTTATTTTATTTTCAAGGAAAACTTACAGCTAATTAGAGAAAGTAAGTAGAGGACAGAAGAAAATTATTATTAGCTAATAACAAGTTTTTGACAGGTAGAATTTGTATAAGATAGAAAAAACTCATATCTATAGAAAATAAACAATACAGAGAAAAAGTTGTAAAAAATAACAATAAATAAAAGAAACAAAAACTAGAATGCGTGAGAAGTACTATTACTTTACTTACTTAATAAAAGACAATTGTTTTGAAATGCAATTTTATTAGTACCTATACTAGATGATGACTGCGACTTCATCAGAGTGAATTAAGGTATTTTCATTCCCGCGGGAATTCTTAAATTTTTCGGTATAAAATTTAGCTTATGTGTTAATCCTGGGTATGAGCTATCTCTATTCCCACCCAAATCGGTTCATTTGTTGTGGCGTGAAAGAGTGAAAAACAAACATCCATACATCCATCCATACATCTATGCATCCATCCTCAAAAACTTTCGCATTTATAATATTAGTAGGAAGTAATAAGGAATTCTGTGATTAAAACAATGGCCATTTGTATTATTTATTACAGAATTATTCCGAGTACACGAAAAAACATTACAACCACACCTTACTTCACCACGGGATCTGTGTGACGCGGACTTGCAAAGAATTTCTACGTAAGAGTAACACAACGGAAACCTCTCCACGCAACACAACTGACTTACACGGCCGTGACTCAGAAGAGCTTAAACAAGTCCTCGAAGCGTGCCTCAACGAGTCTCTGTGGAACGACTATGAGGTGAAATGTAGAGTTACCGCTCCTCTGTACTGTAATGATAATGAGAGAGAGGATCGAGTGAGAGACGCTGGTGATTTGGCTGTGGGTGTTTTTCTACTGTTGTTGCTAACAATGAATTTAATTGGAACCCTTTATGACGTTTTTGCTGTGCGGAGAAAGAATAGACCAGGCAGGTAAACGTTTATGATTTATTCAGGAATAGCTGATACACGTCCATGATTTCGTCGGTCCGCGTTATTATAATATAAAAAGTAGCTTGTCACTCTCCAGGTCCTCAAATATACCATGCAAAAAAATCACGTCGATCCAAAGCTCTTTTGTGGCGTGATTGAAGGACAAACCAACAAAAAACACACTTTACATGTATAATATTACTTAGGATTTTTCAAACAAATCACGACGAATGTTATCAGATTGGAATTTGGAAGTATCAGTCTTAGTGCCAATTTCATCAACGCCGAGTGACGTTTAACCAAAGAATAAATTGGGGCCGTTCTGACAGTTTTTGTAGTTTTTGCAGCGAAGTAATGGCTGGATCATGCGTCATGCTCGTGAACGGGTGCCACCGGCGGGAATGGAGCTGCTTTCTGTCTGCCCGTCTTAACATGTGTTGAATTGTAGTGCGCATTTTTGGAACTTCCTTCATTGTGGAAATATCCTATTCTATTCTAACAAGTTGCATGGGATAATCGGCTTGGCATCCAGCTCCTCAATAGATAGCCATAAAAAACTTGTTACAATGTAAATAGTAAATAATAATACTGTAAAATGATTATTTTGAAAAGAGCAACTGCTGAGTTTCTTGACGGCTCTTCTCAGCAGAATCCGCTTTCCGAACCGATGGTAGTCATGACGTGTCATATTTATAAGAGCCACAGGTTGGCCTACGTGAAATAAATACCTAGAGACAAAATAAATATTTTGGTTGACCTTAGGGTTTTGTTTGAATTCGTGTTTTTAAAATTTATGGGTTATATTGAGGTTCAAGTCTTCAGTCCGCAACTTTAACCGTTGGGCTATTGAGTCTTTTTAATAATCTATGATAAAAAATATTTTTAAAAAACTAAACGCCTGCGCCACTACAAATGTATATAATTTATTGTAGATTTCTTAAAAACCGCTGGATCGATTTCGATAAAATTTAAATGGGACCACCTGGGAAGTATACCCATTGAAACAAAAAAGAATTTTCCAAAAAGATTTAGGCGTCTTCGAGTAATCGGTGAAAAAAAAGATTCCGATGAATTGAGAACCTTCTCCTTTTTTGAAGTCTGTTAAAAACTACCCTATTCAGACCCTATTTTAGGCCAATATGAATCTAGCTCAGAGTATCTCGGTCACGTACCTACCTGTCATTAAGCCACTAGCAAACTCATACAACGTACCACATTATTACTTCGATCTTTGACCTTAAGTGCTTACGTAAGTGTAAGTAGGTAGTTTATATTACTTTGAGTATACTAATTTTTAATTAAATTAAATTATGTTCTTCACAAGTACACAAAAAACAAGATATTTCTAACTCAAAAACTATGCGTGGTTCCCCACGGCTGAAATTTTCCAAACTTTTATACTTTACTTATTTGGCTTGTCCCAATATTTGTATTATTATTTTATTTCTAAGCGTTTGAGTCAAGAAGAGCACACTACGGTTTTTCCAACCCTGTTAAAGTTTCATACTTCTTCATATACCATTCTTCATATCACTATACCAAATTTCATTTACATCCGTTCAGTAGTATTTGCGTGATGTGCGCACAGACAGACAGACATAATAAAAATTAAATAAAAATCTGTTTTGGGCTTAGTATCAATAATAATAAAGCATCCCCCGGTTAAAAGTTTCAAAATATATTATTCAACTAGCTGATGCCCGCGACTTCGTCCGCATGGATTTAGTTTTTAAAAATCCCGCGGGAACTCTTTAATCATCCGAGATAAAAAGTAGCTCTCCCGGTCTGATGAACCACTATACTACATCCATTACTATACCCATGCAAAAAATCGCATCAATCCGCTGTTCTGTTGCGTCGTGATTGAAGGACAAACCAACAAACAAACACACTTCGCATTTATAATATCAGTAAGTAATGCTTTATTATAACACTTTTTATAATTGTCAAATTTTTTACCATACTTAACCAAAGACAAAATTACGTTTAGCTGTCATTTACGTTTTGTTATTCCACTGTCATTTGCGTTTTGTTATTCCATGTCAGATGCATTTTTGTTATACCACGTTTTATAGTGACTTGACGGAAACGCGGTCGAACGGGATAAAAAGTATCCTATGTCCGTCTCCTGGTTCTAAGCTACGTCTCCACCAATTTTCAGCCAAATCGGTTCATCCGTTCTTGAGTTATAAATAGTGTAACTAACACCACTTTCTTTTTAATATATATATAGCTGCTCGTGCTGATTCACTCACTGACTCACTCATTGATCACCTCTCCTGTAAAATTTTGTATGAAAAATTTTTTTTTCACCGATGGTTTCGTATAGAAGAAAAAAATTCATTCGGAGTAAAAATATGGAGAGAGCTGATGATTGAGGAATTCGAAGACGGGTGAGGAGCACAGCCAGGGTATTGAAGATAGGTGGGGGGCGCTCGAACAAATGTCACTCGAAACCTCATCCAATTGCCAGGGAGCTGAAAAAAAATCCAAAATGGCGGAAAAAAGATGGCGGCCATACAAACTTCGTCGGTGTCTATCTCGGAGAGGATAAAAGATGGAAGAGTGGTTTTTTGGCAAAAGATGATCAGGACCTAAAGGTCTACTCGATGAACAGAAAAAAATTCAAGATGGCGGAATTTATTTTTCCCCATACAAAATATATATGGCGAATATTGAAGAGACTAGAATTTGGGAACTATGCAAGACTTTGATACGGTTTCGTTTCGAAATTTGTTTTTATAGAAGAATTTTCATTGTGACAAATGATGAGAGAAGATGTTTGAGGGTTTGGAAGGTGGGTGGGAGCACGGCCAGGGTATTGAAGACAGGTTGGGTGTGCTCAAACAAAAGTCACTCGAAACCTCATCCAATTGGGAGTGAGCTGAAAAAAATCAAAATGGCGGATTCAAGATGGCGGCCATACCAATTTCATCGGCGTCTATCTCGGGGAGTATAAAAGATGGAAGAGTGGTGTTGTGATAGAAAATGATCAGGACCTGAAAGTTTACTTGATGAGAAGAAAAACCGCGGTCCGCTTGCGGGCCGCGCACCCACGCGCCCTACTAGTTATATATATAGATGTACAGAAATCGTCCCGTTACAGTTTTATTATAACTACTATTATAAGTAAGTATAGATAAAATCCAATAGTACGACAGTATGACAAGTTATATAGCATCCTAATTAGAGGTAATAATTTCCAGGTAACGGTCTGTTATTGTGTTTTTCTGTTCCACGTAATTACTCAAGATTAATCACCCCGTATGCGAACCTCGGCCCGCGCGAGGAGCGACTGCGAGTCTTCCATGGTTTAAGGTGAGGAAATCATAATTTTTTCTAATCATACTCTAATCTAAATCTAATCGAAACTAGCCTGAGCTGTCCCACGACTGCGCAAAGGCCTCTCTCCGATTTTTCCACTTCTTATTCTATGCCTCTGTGCTTTTACTCAACTATCATATAGGTATTATATGTCTAGGTATATTATAATTTTATAATCATACTCTGAAAAGCTTATTTCTGCGTCATAGAAAACTTAAAAGAACTACGAAAATAAAAAAAAATTCAAGAAAAAGGAAGAAGAAGGGCTCCATACAATAATCTTTTGTTTTTTGCTAGATTTTAATAATAGATGATTGTACGGAACGCTTCGTGTGCGGACTCGCACTTGGCCGGTTTTTATATAGACATAATAGTTTTTGATATCCCCCCCATCTTCAAAGTTTACCAATCGAAAAATCAGAAATAATTATGGTCAATAGAAGTTTATGTATATTTTACAGGAAAAATAAAAGCAACGCTCTAACTAGCATAGTTTTTTGATATTAACAAATTAAACCTCTACAAACAAAGTTAGTTTGCTGTTTTTTAATTTAACGATTAATAAAAACAAAAAAATAAATATATGAGGCAAATTATTATTATAGTTTTACTTGAATATTTTTACTTTTGGAGTACGAAACCCTCGGTGCGCGAGTCCAACTCGCACTTGGCTGGTTTTTTTTAATTCGATGACAAGATAATCTTTGTCTGCAATCTCACCTGACGGTAAGTGACGATGCAGTCTAAGGCGGTAGCGGGCTAACTTGGAAAGGATATGTACATTCAACCCATACCCCTAATCTGTTTCTACATGCTATCGTGCCGAAACTCTTAATCTCTTGGCGGCACGTCTTTGATGGTAGTCCAGCCACCAGACCAGACCAAAGACAATTCTGAAATTATTAATTTACAAATTGCCCCCGTCGGGAATCGAACCCGAGACCTTACAGTTATAACACCACAGCGCTCACCACTTACCAGGAAGGTCTTCAGTCAATCGTCTTCTTGCTTGGTGTACAATATAGAATATATTCAATAGGCTATTAATTCATTCAACCTAATATATTTGTTTCAGATCGCTGACTATAATGTGTGTGATCTTCTGCCACTCTCTCTTACCGTTTGCTCTTGCACCAGAGAACGTGCATTATGTTGAAACGGTAATCTTTTTACAAGCTTTTATTTAACTACATATGTAATATGTATGTATGTATGTAAAAAAATTCAAAATTCAAAATTATTTATTTCATGTAGGCCAACCTGTGGCTCTTATGACACATCAAGATTCTACCACCGGTTCGGAAAGCGGATTCTGCTGAGAAGAGCCGGCAAGAAACTCAGCAGTTGCTCTTTTCAAAATAATCATTTTACAATATTAATAAGTAGCTATTACATTGTAATAAGTTTTTATACTATCTTGTGGGCAGCTGGATGGCAAGCTGATTTAACCCGTGCATCTTTGTTAGAATAGAATATGACATTTCCACAAAACGTACTACAATTCAATTCATGTCAAAGACGGGCAGACAGAAAGTAATGTAATATATATAATATATATAATATATATAATATATATAATATATATAATATATATAATATATATAATATGTATGTATGTGTATGTATGTATAAATGTATGTATGTATCATCATCATCATCATTAGCAACCCATCAACGGCTCACTACTGAGCGCAGGTCTCCTCTTATAGAAGGGTTATAGGCCATAGTCCACCACGCTGGCCCAATGCGAATGCCCTTCAAGAACATTATGAAGAACTCTCAGATGTGCAGGTTTCCTCACGATGTTTTCCTTCACCGTTGAAGCAAGTGATATTTAATTGCTTAAACGCACTTGACTCCGAAAAGTCAGAGGTGCGTGCCCGGGATCGAACCTGCGACCCCCCGAATAGGAGACCACAGTCGTAACCACTAGGCTATCACTGTATGTATGCTTAGGTAAAATCTCGCAAGATAAATTGAAACCGCTTCCCGGTTTCCGATTGAGCTGAAAATTTGCGTGCATATGTAAATCTGATGACAATGCAATTTTATTATAACATGAAGCTGATCTGATGATGGAGACGAAAGATGGCTATGGCTCTGTTGTAAAACGACGTAACCCCATCGAGATTGGGCTAGTTTGTCTCCTATTGAAAAGTACTCTGGTCCTAGATGTTATCCAGGGTGTGATGATGTAGCTACTCAAAGCTCGTTTATATAAGTTATTCAAATTATACGCCAAATTACACACTCTACATCTTAGTAAAAATATGTGGCTTGGCTGTCTCGTTACTACAAGAACTGTTGTATAACAGAAAAGTAATGAACAGTGAATATATTCTTCACCTTTCGCCCAGCTGAATGTAGCGAAATGGCCAAGCCACATATTTTGACTTATGTGTAGAGTTCGTGAAGTTAGGGCTTGTAGAGTTGGGGCGTGTAGAGTTAGAAGCTTAGCTCCACATGAGATCTGATAACTTTTGACAGTGAGAGCCATTAAGTCTTGGCAACATTTTACATGAAATTATTTTGGTGGTATAACCTTATACACAAGTGTAAGGTATAAGATATACTTTTGAGATTGAATTCAAGCGCGATCTCACCCTACTCCTTCTGTTTGTTATTATTATTTATGTGTTTTTAGTTATACGACAATATAATGTACTTTATACTTTTAAATGGTACAGTTGTTGTTCAAACATTCCTCGTCATATCGGGATGCCTGTTATCTTACAAGCTTGAACTGTATAAGGAAAAACACGAAATTAAATGGACTCTTTTGCCGAAACTACTTATTGCTACTTGGACAAAGTAAGTACACTATCATTGGAAAATTTTAATAATGTATGTAGTCAATGAAATGCATTAATTATAAATTTAGAGTATTGAGACGATGACGACGATGTATTTAGATATTTAGGGATAAAATCCGGAACGAGGAGATTCGTAGAAGAACAAAAGTGACCGACATAGCTCTGAGGATTAGCAAGCTGAAGTGGTAGTGGGCAGGTCATATCTGTCGCAGCACCGATGGTCGATGGGGCAGACGTGTTCTGGAGTGGAGACCACGCACCAGCAAGCGCAGTGTAGGACGACCTCCAGCTCGTTGGACCGATGACCTTAAGAAGGTGGCGGGAAGCGGTTGGATGAGGAAAGCGGAGGACCGTGTTTAGTGGCACGCTCTCGGAAAGGCCTATGTCCAGCAGTGGATGAATACAAGCTGATGGATTGGATTGGATAGACGATGCCGGCGACTACGTCCGCTGTCTGATTAAAATTAATTGATCTTTATAAGGCCACGTCCTTTTAAGATTTCATTTAATATAGTCGATATCTTACTACATTTGCCGCATGTCACATATAAAAAAAAGGTTGGTAGTAGATAGTAGGTTTTTCACGTATTGTTTTATTTTTCTAGACTCACTCCATCCTACATGGTAGTCTTGGCGTTGACAGCCACATGGCTGAGATACGCGGGATCTGGACCATTTTGGGAGGTACCTACCTAATTTAATCTTTCATACTGATTTTCCCTAAGGCCGCGTTTCTGCACACGACGACACGACACGCGACGCGACGCACCATACGCCGCGTCGCGCGTTAAACTCAAACATATTATGGCCAAGTATGAGAGCGTTCACGTGGCTGCCACGCCGTGGTGCCCGCGTGAAGCCGCGTGAACGCTCTTAGCGTTAGATTTATAGATGGTACTGTCACTCAGCTCAGACTCAAGACTGAGCTAAAACGTGACAAATTTATGGCAGGACATATTTTGTGTCTCATTTTAACTCTATCTTGAGTCTTGAGCAGAGCCAGAGTACTATAGATCTATAGATCTCAGCCTTAGCCATATTATGTTTGCTCCGCGTGTGCAGAAACGCTGCCTAATTGCGAATGTCTCATCTACACTCGTTAAAAAACAAACTGAAAAGATATAGGTCTACCAAGAAAGTATAAAATGTATATTTTAGTTTTAGACATTTCATGGAATGTTTAACCGTCCTTCAAGTACTAAACTATAACCGATGAAAAAAGACATTTTGACAGATATGTGCTTATTTTCAGGTTCTGGTTTTCCGTGATAAAAGGTAGCCTTTATCCTCAATTATACCAATACAATGATCATGCTGCGTGATTAAAGGACAACCCAATAAACATACATTTTCGCATTTATAATGGCTGGCTTGTGACATGCTCGGGAGTCGTCGAGAGAAACGTCTGTTAAAATCAAAATTATAGAAATGTAAATATTTCAGACAGCAGTTATGAATGAAGTGAAAGATTGTAGACTACATGGCTGGAAGAATGCCTTATATATCAACAACTACTTCGACCACACGCAGTGTATGGTACAGACCTGGTAATCACATCAACACATTTTTACAAGATGGCAAATTAAATAATTTAATATAAAAAATCTTTTAAGCTATTGCATAGCTTTTATCGCGGGCTTCGAACTAGAACAAACAGTTTGAGCGCGGCGACCGAATCAAGAAATTCCGTAACGAAAAAAACCTAACACCGTCGTTCAGTAAGCGTTCAACATTTTAGGGGTTCACATTTAGCTCTGTTTGGCGCAGTGGGCGAGCGGCCGCTTTCTTTGGATGTCGCAGGTTCGAATCTCACTCGCGAAGTAGTGACAGTGCGCTTTTCTTGTTTGTTTGTTTTTTAATTCTTTTTTTGCATAATTTTTATCATGCAAAAAAAAAAAAATATTGCATGAATATTATAATTGCATAAGTTGATAAAAAATGCTATGCAATAGCTTTACCGCGGCAGTAATTTTTTTTGAAAATACCGACTTCAAACACTGGTGCCGCTACACAGTAGGTAAGTAATTTATTGTTGATTTTTTAAAAACCGCTCGACCGATTTCGATAAAATTTCAAACAAAAAGAATTTTCCAAATCGGTGTATGTGATTTCGAGTAATCGGTGAACATACATAAAAAAATATTCCGACGAATTGAGAACGTTAGGAATTTGAAATTTTGGTATATTATGTACTAAGTATATAGTTTATTTAAACAACAAATACTGAAAACACCGATTTATAATGCGGTTTGTAAGTTGTGACAAAAACAAGCGAGCATTTTTTTCCCCATAAGTATGCTAATTTAGTACTTTCTAAGAACTAAAATTAAAATATCTAAATATGTATCTAGTTTAAAAAATTATTTGGTCCTATGTACGGAACCCTAAAGGAGCGAGGCCCGACACGCACTTGGCCGATTTCCTTTGTCTTTAATTCAGTTTATCTTTCGCTTCTCTCTTTGATTTTTTAGGGTTCCGTACCCAAAGGGTACCAACGGGACCCTATTACTAAGCCTACGCTGTCCGTCCGTCCGTCCGTCCGTCCGTCCGTCCGTCCGTCTGTCAGCGGGCTGTATCTCGTAAACCGTAATAGATAGACAGATGAAATTTTCACATATTATGTATTTCTATTGCCGCTATAACAACAAATAATAAAAATTAAATTAATTAAAAAAATTAAATTAAAATATTTCCATGGGTACATGGAAATATTTTTTAATTTTTTTTAACGGAACCCTAAAAGAGCGAGGCCCGACTCGCACTTAGCCGATTTTTTATCATCTTACGATCCCGGTCACTTGCGTTTCAATTAAGTCCAACCATTAGTTTTGTCAGTCTTTTGAGTTCAATTCGCCACTATTCACTAATCACACCAATTTCTATATCTACGTACGGTCTTTATTTTCTTTTAGGTATCTTGGAGCTAATATGCAACTCTACATCATAGGATATGTGGTTTGCATCTTGGTGAAAAGCGGTAAATTTAGAAAAGCTGTACTAATATTTCTTTTCATTATTGGTATTTTAACACCGATGGCTCATACCTATTTTCAAGATTTGGATGCTGTACTGATGATTACGCCGGAGTGAGTATTAAAATAATTTGATATTGAATTGTTGTCATCGTCGCCCCAAACGAAAGACGACCACAGTGTGGGAAATAAATAGGTCTCTCGCAAGGTGTTCTGTAATATTGAAATATGTAGCAGCTCTGAATAAAAATATGTATCTTCTTCTCTTCAACCAATAGACGTCCTACTTAATGGTATTTGCTTTATTTAAAGTCCTTCTGTCTAGATCAGTCATCAAAAGGCAAATATTAATTAGATATGTTTTTCTTTGTTCACCAAAAAGCCCCTGATTAATATTAGATATCAAATTATTCACTAGTGAAAATTGCTTGCTAGTGGTTAATATCTAAATTCAATACCCAGTGGAGTTTATTGTAGACTTCTTCGCTGACCAGAGCGCGTTTGATACCCTTGTAATTTTGTATTTATGAAAATAGTTACTATCATTACCTTAATAATTATTTTTGAACTTTCTTAGATGGTTATACAATGTAAATAAATCACATTGTTTTTAAATTTGAATTTAAAATACGAATAGGCAGAATTTGTGTTGTAACCACGAACATTATTTTATGATTTTAATGCTTTATGTTTTATTTTAGAACAGCAAGAACATTTATGGATGACCCAACATTCAATAATGTGTACAAAAGAGGCCATACAAATATTGTCAACTTCGTACTCGGAATAGCATTAGGGTTCCATATCTATCACCTGCAAGCGAAAGATATTGATATGCAGAAATATAAGGTACTTTTATCGCTCACTAATTGACTTGTATAGATTTGGGAACTACATAATTTAAGAACTGTCAGGTATGCAGATTTCCTCACGATGTTTTCTTTAATCGTTAAGGCAAGTTTCGTTAGTCTTCTCTACTACTTGATTAATTAAAAGTTTATTTATTTATTTACAAAAAACTTAGTCTATCATTACAGGAAACCTAATAAGTTATAAGTGACTTAAAACTTATACTCCTAATTTTAATTACTACCTTATAACTACTCAGTTAGGTAATGTTTATGTGATTAATTTTATTATAATATTAATAATTGTACATTAATTTATTTCTACGTAAATGTAAATTACTCTTCTTTTACTTCAATCTCTTTACTAATTTTCAATTTCTTTCATAGTAAGTACTATTTATTTTTTTAGAAATACCGATATCTATTCCTACTGACTTTTCCTGGTATTGTGGGTACGATGTTCATCGGCAGTGTCTTCTATACGGATGGCAGTGATACATCTGTTTACTCAAAGGCTATTTACTCTGGTCTTATCAAACCCACATTTGGCGTCATACTAGCCATTATGATTATTGGATGCGTCTTCAAAATAGAAAGTAAGTACTTTTAACAAAGTTGTTTTAATCAATCTTGTCTAGCCAATGTTTTGGTGTTTGCATGTAATTTAAATATTTTTTTTTAATCCGATGACATGATTGCCTTTGGAAATCAAAGACTATTATTATATTATCTCATTCTGGACTCCATATTCAGTTACAGTTAGTCTAAGATTTGGACTAGGCTACTTAATGTAACTGTAAACTATTTTAATAATTATATTCTCAACTAGTTTTTACCCGCGGCTTAACTTCTTTCCATCTATTAAAAGTAATCCAAAGTAGTGATTACTATAAAAAAAATTACCATTTTTTTTATTTCATCTGTTATTTTGGGTTTTTCCTATTTTTTACAAAAATTTACAAATTGGTCAAACGGTTTTCGAGTTTTAACAAGACGAAAGAACAGCATTATTGATTTTTATATTTATAGAAGATAATAATCATAAACATCGTATTCCTTACTACCATCTATATATTATAGTTCACGACTTATTTGTTTTCTAGATGTATACAGAGTAATATTAGAATGGAATGGTTGGAAGATTACAGGAAAGTTGTCCTATAATGCTTTTCTGCTGCACGTCGCTTTAGTACGGATCGCCACTGGGAGTCTTAGGACTCTCGTTCCTTTGACTAACTTACGAATGGTAAGACATCTGTTTATCTTTCATGTCACAAACCAGTGTCAATTAACCGGAAAGTTTGTGCGCACCACCCAACATCGTATTACATCGTCCTCATCTTCCTACTGTCGTCGGTCCAGCTGACTGGGGGTCACCCCACATTTCGCCTACATCCATACGTGTATACAGGTACACAGTCTCGGCTTGTTAATCCTCTGGAATATGTTAGTTACTTGCCATAAAGTTAATTAGTTGTCATGAAGTTATTTTGGTTCTCCTGCGCAATTCTTGGTGCGGATTTTATCCCTTAAAGAAGCACCCAACATAGCCCACTCTTATCGGTCACTGAGCGACTTTGAATTTGTGGAGGAGGCCGACCGGCACGTTTTTGCATTTAAAAAATATGTTAATACTAGCTGACCCAGCGAACTACGTACCGTCAACTAAAATATTTAGTGGTTGGTCACCCTTATCATTTAAATAATGTATGAAAAATAGATGTTGGCCAATTCTCGGACCTACCCGATATGCACACAAAATTTCATAAAAATCGGTCCACCCGTTTCGGAGGAGTAAGGTAACTAACATTGTGACACGAGAATTTTATATATTAGAAAGATTATTAAAATATTTTGTAAACCTGCATTATATAAAATATTTGCATAGTATCTTTTAGTTTCACAGTCACAATATGAAATAATTGGTTTTTTAACCAATTTTTGTTTCGAGTAAAATGTTCCCCAAGGGTGCACTTTTGGTCCAACTTTATTTTTACTTTTTAGAATTAAGTAAATTGAAAAAAAACCTCTTTTACAGATAGAAGTCATGGTCGCATTCATTGTAATGTCCTACCTCGTAGCGATACCTTTTTGGGTATTGGTGGATGCTCCTCTTACGGAATTACTACTAAAACTTCTGAATGGTAAATTGAATCAGAGAACAAAAAGTATACCGGAGAATAATATGCCTCTAAAAAACAATTTCAAAATGACTGATACTGAGGAGAGAAATGCGAGTTTGTGATATTAATTTAAGAATTGTCTGTGTGTTTCAAATGTAGGTAAGGAGTGTAATAAAAATACAATTAGTATAATTTACAAAATATATTTTATTTAAGTAAGTATAAGTCCTTATATTTATAAAAAGTCTTTTCTGTACAAAATAATCATGACATTGATTTTCTTACATTGTGTTGATTATTTCGGTTTATCTGCCCATTGGAGATTTGCTCATAAGGTGATATGATATAACATTGATTTCGTCTATATGTACCTATACATATACTATTTATCTAAAGCTTTCTCATTTAGGACTTATAATAATATTGTTGTGTTGTTTATTAGTCGTAAATAATCAGGTAAATAATTATGGTTTTCTCAATTTTAATCTCAGTCAGAATAAGAACATTTCAATCCAATTCGAAGCTTAATTGTATTATTTTGCAAATTCCTTTAATAAAAAGTCAATAAAGTAATATTCAAATGTTGTTTTTATTATAAAAACAGCATTCAATGTTATTTCTTACGTCTAATTAAACTTAAAATTATCTAAAATCACTAATTTCCTAAATTCATTATAAACATCATTAATTAATATATTTCTATATTCACACTTTTTGTGGCAATATTATACCAACGATACCAACAGTATGTGAAAAAAAATAATAATTTTATAAGTTTATATTGTACTACTATTGTCCAATTAAAAAAAGTATTACCTAATATATAACATCGTCCAATATCAACAATACGTTTTTGACGTGATAACGTCTTATAATCGATGAACACCGGCTGAACGCACGAAAAAGTGTCACGTTTCGCCTGAGCCTGTGCGTGCAAGCGAGAGCGCGGAACAAGCGATAGAGAGGCACAATTAGACCAAGCGTTGGCTTGTGACTAGAGAAAATTGTAATTTTCAATTAACTCTTCTTTGTATTGTACAAAATAATGATAATTCAGTGATAATAATTCAATTCAATTCATAAAAGTATGCAATTTTTCATCAATGTTTCTTTATGACGTTATCACGTAAAACTGTCGTCCGCAAACCGACTTTACAGACAACCAATTTTTTTTTTATCTTTTAATATTATTTCGATTTTTGTAATTAAACCAAGAACCAACAAATACACATCTATAAAATATTATTATATCACAATAAAAAGCAATGCTTTCTGAAAAATAGTTATTTGTGTTGTATGGGGCCAAAGAAATGTTTTGTTCCCTGAGGGCGTTATTTTGAATTCAGATCGAAGTGAAGGATTCTATAGTAGAATCTTTTTAGAAATTCCGTAATAGATCCGAGCGCAGCCTGGGATTGAATATATACGCCACCCGAGAACAATATATTTTGGCCCCGAATGACACACACTATTTTTCATCATAACCTATGAGAATAAGCTAGGAGTGTCAACCTACTATGTATAGACATTACCTATACGTATATTGAAACTTTAAATAAAACACATAAATTATTATGAAATAATTAGACATTAATATTTATGTTGGGTACAGTATGGGCGTATACCCGATCGTCAAATTGATCACGTGACTTATCGAAGACAACAGCTTCTCAAACATTTTTGAATTTCGAACGGAATGAGCGATCGACAGGTTTCTGCAACGAACGCAGAAGTAATAAACACATATTAAAGCACGAACGCGGACCAATCAGAAGAGAGAAATGAAAAGTCCCATGGGCTTAAAATTAAATTTTGCTCCGGCTATCCTCTGAAGCCAATATTCATTTTTCGAATAGGCATGATGAAATAGGTAAGTATTTGTGTTATATGGGGCCAAAGAAATTTTTCGTTCCCCGAGGGCGTTATTTTGAATCCTGAGCGTAGCGAGGAATTTAATATACGCCGCCCGAGAACAAAATATTTTGGCCCCGAATGACACACACTATTTTTCATCATTACCTATGAGAAAAAGCTAGGAGTATCAAACTACTATGTATAGACATTACCTATGCGTATATTGAAAGTTTAAATAAAACACAAATAAATAATTATGAAATAATTAAACATTAATTAATATTTATGGACGTATATCCGATCGACAAATTGATCACGTGACTGATCGAAGTCAACAGTTTCTCAAACATTTTTTGAATTTCGAACGGAATAAGCGATCGTCAGGTTTCTGCAACGAACGCAGTAGCAATACACATACCAAAGCATGAACGCGGACCAATCAGAAGAGAGAAATGAAAAGTCCCATGGGTGGGACCCATTGGTGGTGGCAGGTGACACCCAACCGTTGGTTCGTTGTCGAAAAACAAAAAGTCCCAAATTAAATTTTGCTCCCATGGGGTTAAAATTGAATTTTGCTCCCGCTATCCTCTGAAGCCAATATTCGTTTTTCGAATAGGTACTTTGAATATAAAACCAACACTAGGTATGATGAAAAAATTTTTTTACACTAGTCATGCTCTAAAAGTGTGTCATCAGAGCTTAAGGTAGCGCAACTAAAATGTATACTTTAGCCTCTAGGGATGAAAGTATTTATTAATTTTAGTCGTAATCCACATAAAATCAACATGACCGTATAAAAATAAAAAAACTGCCTTTCGATGTTCCATTTTCGAAATCATTTCTTAGAAAATAATATTATACCATAAAGAATTCTTTCTTAATACATATTTTTTTTTGTAAATGGAACTGAAAAAGTAAACTGCTACACTGGCGATCGGATGTAATGCATTTGTCAACAAGAGTAAATGAATTCTCTAGATTTCTAGAATTTTACTATAATATAAATTGAAGTGAAGGTGAACGTCAACTATATTTATATTTTGAGAATGCCATCAAGTGCCATCAAGTTTTTAATTCATTTATCTACTCCCATGCTTTAAATCCTCTATAAAAGATTCTGAAACAGTTAGCTTATTGCCAACATTAAAACACCCAATGTCATAATAACCATAATGTCATCCAAACGGATGATATAATGTTGTACTGAATTTCATAACAACACTCCTTTGTTTTTTCGATCCCTTCTGCGCAAAGGGTTTATTCAACAGACAGCCACATTTTTACTGCTCTGTATCTGTATGAATTTCAAAAAAAGAACATCGTCATTCACGCGCGTCACTACCAGAACGCCGCGCGCCGTAAAAAAAAGTTCGTAAAAAAAAAAGGTTATTCGAATCCCCGCCATTTTTGTTCGATATTTTTTAATTGTTTTGTTTACAAATTAAAATTAGCGATTCAAGTTTTGACATTGAAAGTTTTTATGACAGTCGTTTATTATTCGAGTTATATTTCAAGTTATGCAAAACTTGGTAAATGGGCTCTTAATTAAATAATAAAAACCGGCCAAGTGCGTGCCAGGCCACGCGCAGTGTAGGGTTCCGTAGTTGAAAGTCTAAAATATTATTGCTGACCTAGGATAGTGCTTTTATTTTATTTATGAATATTGAATACATTTTGAGTTCCATGGTTTAAATACTATAAAATACTACGTGTAATACCTAACTTAGAAAAAACAGATATATAACTCCTTAACTAATGAACCCTACTTAGCCGTGATAGTTTTGCTTTAAAATTCATTATATATACTACTGCTGTGAATTTTTTCTTGTATCCTTTATACATCCATTTAGCAGGCAGAGGGGGGGGGGCACTTGACTCTAATGAAATTTAGCACTTTAAAATATCATATTTCACAAACGGATCCCTGAATTGAAAAATGGTGTTCCCACACCCACAATATTTTTGAAAGACCTATTCAACGACACCCCACACTACGGGATATCCGAGAAAAAAAATCATCACCACTTTAAATGTAGGGGAGGTACCCTAAAAAAATTATTTTTCACAATTTTATTTCACTACTTTGTCGGTGTGATTAAAATTGATACCCTTGTCAAATTACAGATTTCTAGTTCCAATATTGCGGACGGACAGACAGACAGACAGACAGACGGACGGACGGCCATGGCGAAACTATAAGGGTTCCTTGTTTTCTACGGAACCCTAAAAAGGATTATGTTTGTCACAGATTTTGTAAATTCTATCCCCAAAGGGGTTAAATAGGGGATGGAATTTTTAAAGTTATATCCACGAAAATTGGTATTTAGGCTCTTGAATAAAAAAAAAGAAGTACGCATTTCACAGTTTATGAAAATTTTACCCGGAAAGGGGTTAAATAGGAGGTTGAATGTTTGTATGAATGTCCATAACTTTTTGAGTTTGTCATATCAATCAACAGATCTACGTGATTCTATATAGGGTATGGTTGCAGACCTGCAGAGTTGCAGGTTGCTTTTATCCCGGTAAAACCAGAGGTTCACACGGGATTTGCAAAGAACCTAAATCCACGTGGACGAAGTCGCGAGGGCAACAGCTAGTCTGCTATAAAATTAAATAAGATAAAAATTTTGTTCAATTATCTTTTTGCAATGTGTTACGTATATCAAATAAAATATCAAATATTAGCTGTTGCTCCCGCGACTTCCTACGCGTTGAATTAAGTTCTTTAAAAATCCGGTGGGAACTCTTTTTATCGGGATAAAATGTAACCTGTAACTCTGCAGGTCTGCAACCATTCCGCAACCACACCTATCAAAGAATCACGTAGATCCTAGACTAACTTGCAAAATGACATACTTTTATACAAACTTTAACCCCCCCATTTAACCTCCTTGGGGGTGAAATTTCAAAAAATTCGTTTTAGTACACGCCTACATTATAAAAGGAACCTACTGTCAAAATTTCAAGTTTCTTACTTCAGTGATTTAGGCTGTGCGTTGTTATTTTGATAAGAAAATGGAATTATTTGTTGTTTTTTTTATGCGTTATGATGCTTGCATCAATTTGCCATTAATTCTATTCGTCCTTATAAGACCTTACGATTTTTGATGATGTTATGTATAAACCCACTAAAAATAACAACATACTTATGTACAATGTAATACGAGGAAAAATGTTTACTAAAATAATAATAATATTCAAGAAGATAAATAATATAATAATATAATAAATAGAAAAAATAGTAATAGACCGATAGCACAAGGCATGGCACGGCGTTGCACTGCGCCGTGTGACATCGCTCTAAAGCTTATATTAAAAGATAATAATAGCTTAGACTTAAATGATGCTTATGAGTCTTAAAGTAATGAAAACAATTCAGTTTCGTCTAACATAAAGTTAAGAAGACCAGATGAACACCCGTCTTTGACACCGCAATACCGTTACCTAATTTCACTTACACGCAATACGCACCTTCATAAAACACAACTATACAAAGAAATAAAACAAAATTGTCATAATATCAGTATCACAATCAGATTCCTATTAATTAACTTGAGCATTTCGCTAGCATTCTTTCGTTTTACCATTGGCCACTATCGTTGTACCATTATCATTGGCAATAGGAGTATTACCATTTGCTACAGCAGATTTGCTACTGTCCGTCGTAGGTTTGGCTACATTTTTACCATCACACTTCACGTAGCTCCTGTAGTAGAAGTTTCCAAACATGTACAGGAACAGACCAGCATTCAGGGACAGCAAGAAGTTGATGAATTTAGGGTAGTTGCAGTCACTGAACATTACACCGAAGTTATGGTAGAAGACTATAATGAACTGGATCTAAAACAAAAGGAGATTATTTTATAATAATAAACGTTGTTTCTATAAAGATTAGTGGCAGTTGATGTAATAACTCAGTGAACTTATACTCATTCATAATATTGTAAAATAACTGTATATGAAGACAATATAAAAGGAAAAACATACAATTAATTAATCGTGCCTGTATAATGTTTACTTATAATGCAAATTGATTTATGCAAATATATGATCAATCAACTGATGTTGTCCTTTATAATAATTTTCCGTTCGATATAAGATTGATCTTACGCAGATGCACAATCATATCATTTTTGAGTTGAAGTAACTTATAAAACTTTAATTTGGTTCAGGAAACATTAATAGTTCATTATTTTGACGACCTCCCTGGCACAGTGGTGAGCGCTGTGGTCTTATAACTGGGAGGTCTTGGGTTCGATTCCCGGCGGGGTCAATTTGGGAATTTATAATTTCTGAATTGTCTCTGGTCTGGTCTGGTGGGAGGCTTTCGTTGGCCGTGGCTAGTTACCACCCTACCGTCAAAGACGTGCCGCCAAGCGATTTAGCGTTCCGGCACGATGGCGTGTAGAAACCGATTAGGGGTATGGGTTGAAATTTTCACTGCCATACCCCTTCCAAGTTAGTCCGCTACCATCTTAGACTGCATCATCACTTACCATCAGGTGAGATCACAGTCAAGGACTATCTTGTCATCGAATAAAAAAAATTATTAATTACGATGCAGGTGGTAAGTACAGAAGGATAGAGATATCGACTTACCAATTGCAAGGTCGTTAAGTGCTTCTTCCACCAAATGTACTTTTGGTAGTGCGGTCCTAGGCCCGAGATCAGGTAGTATGTGTACATGATAATGTGGATAAAAGAGTTGATAACACCCAGCAAAGTACCGTGGCCACCTGAAAAGGGGAGCAATAACCACTATATAATTTTAACTAACTATGGGCCTCATGGGCGCTAACTTTTTTTTTTTTTTTTTAAAGAATATTAGTCAAATTGAAGTTGACTAATAGCCTTCCTATCCCCTCCAACTAAGCGGAAAGCTTGTGCTAGGAGTGGGTACGACAATAGTGCAACGGGTGGGATTCGAACTTGCGACCTTTCAGTTTTCAGTCCGCACCTTTAACCGTTGGGCTATTGAGGCTCTAAAAACTATGGGCCTCATAAGGCTCAGGGTCACCCAGCGAGCGATGGAGAGAGCTATGCTCGGTATATCCCTGCGAGATCAAATCAGGAATGAGGACATCCGTAGGAGAACCAAAGTCACCGACATAGCTCAGCGTGTCGCGAAACTGAAGTGGAAATGGGCGGGCACATATTTCAAAGAGCTGATGGTCGTTGGGGTCCCAAGGTGCTGGAGTGGCGACCCCGCACCGGGAAACGCAGTGTTGGCAGACCCCCCCACTAGGTGGACCGACGACATCAAACGAGTCGCAGGGAGCTGCTGGATTCAAGCGGCGCAAGAATGAAGCCTGTGGAAGTCCATGCAGGAGACCTTTGTCCAGCAGTGAACGTCTATACGTTGATAAAGAAGAAGAAGATACAATTTTAATGAATAAGTCCCTAATTATACTCTAAATACTCATTCAGTATAAAGTTTTATTGAACATTGAAAGGTTGAAATTCATTAAGGATTAGGCATTCACAAACACTAAACTGGCCCAAACCAGATATGTTTGTTTTTCAACAACTAAGAAATTAACTATGTTGTTGACCTTGGACATTTCCGTTTTCTTTAAAATATAAATTAAGTTTGCAAATGTTGTCACGAGGTAACGTGTTCCATAGTACAGATGAAGTGAGATATTAATTACAATGCAATCAATGTAGTTTCACTCTTTTTGGCTTTAAAATAATTTTTTTATAGGTAGCTGTTAAGCTTTTTGAAAAAACAATTAAACCCATCTTTGATGGACTTCCCTAAATTTGTTTCTGGGACTTCCTCTTTTTAGTGTTCTCATTGTCCTTTATTTACTGATATAAAATAGGATTGTTCAATTTTGAATTTTTCTTTTCCGTATTCTCAGCTAGAAGGAAATGCTAATCTTCATGAAATGGGATATTTAAAGAAATTAGGAATTGAAGCAGTGATAGCCTAGTGGTTAGTACTGCGGTGTCCTATTCGGGTAGTAGCAGGTTCGATCCCGGGCACGCACCGTTGGCTTTTCTAAGTTATGTGAGTTTAAGAAATTAAATATCACAAGCTTCAACGGTGTAGGAAAACATCGTGAGGAAACCTGCACACCTGAGAGTTTTTCATAATGTTCTCAAAGGTGTGTGAAGTCTGCCAATTCGCATTGGGTCAGCGTGGTGGACTATTACCCTTCTCTGAGAGGAGACTTGCGCTCAGTAGTGACTAGTGAGACCTTGATGGGTTGCTGATGATGATGATGAGGAATTTGTCAACTTCATCTTCATCAACTCAACCTACCTGGCAGGAATTTGGTGCCAATCCAAGCACAAATGGGCATCATGGTGTGATGATAGAGATGCAGGAACGAGATTTGTCTATTCTTTTTTCGAAGAACAAAAAATATCGTGTCCAGCAACTCGACGATCTTGGCGAAGAAGTACCACCAAACCGCTGCTGCCATCTGTAACATAAATATAAAGATCTATAATATAAAGATATTATAAACACAGAGTCTTGTTAGTTTTTTGGTTATGAGTATCTTTACTACAGCTTAATATTAAACTTAGGCCCGCTTGCAGAGACGCAGCGTTACGTTTAAACTAGGAATTCGTTTGTAATTTTGACAGAAGTATTACACGAAATCTGTCAAAGCAGCACCTTACTCTGGGTTAAAAGGATACGGCGTTTCTACAAGCGGGCCTAAGTTAATAAGGCCCGCTTGCAGAAACGCCGGGTTATTTCTATTAACCCAGAGTCAGCTGCTGCTTTGACAGATATCGTTTAAAGCTTCTGTCAAAATTACAAATTTATTCCTGGGTTAAACCTAACCCGGCGCCTCTGCAAGCGGGCCTTAGTAGTAGTATCGTATTTGATTATGCAGTACCATAGTCAAGTATAATGTATTAGAATAGACAGTATCGCTGGTATCGCTTTTGTTGGAAGGTAGCGAAACGATAGCGACATTATCATGTTCTAATGCAGACATTTGCCTTTTATAATCGCTTTAATTTTATTTTCCTGTTACGGTATGTAGTAAAACGAAAAAGCAGCGTTCAGTTTTTTTCACTATGGTGTCATTATTCTATTAACCACTTTAGTGGAAGTCTTCTTTGCGATAGGTATCTACCATAGCACTACACATAATAATAAAAATAATTTCCTCCCGACCGAATCTGGTCACGGTGGCCAACCTCGGTCAGAGATTAGCCATCTGCGTGGGAGATATTATAGTGCACAAGTGTGTGCGCAAACATAGGTTCACTCTCAATTCCCTCACTCTCATAGTCCAATGAGACGGAAAATCCAACACAACCGGAGGCTCTCCGAGGCAAGAGGGTGGCTCACTCAACTTCAGCTAGTACTGAACACTTGACAGAAAAACCCAATACATTTTTTTATTGGTCCGACCCGGGACCTGAAAGACTACTCGGAAGCTGAAGGACTATTTCCTAGGCAAACTTTGATTACGATAATTATTTATTTCTGAGCTACCCTACCCATGTATTTTGCTCATTTTTTTGGTGCCTTGGAAATAGTTCGTTGGCTTTTGGTAATAAACGTTTTTTTGTATGTACCTACCTATTGTGTAAGTAAGTATGTAATTTAAGTACGATGTAAGGCACTGGGTGCGGACGGCATTGAGGCCAAACCTCTGTGGATTTTCAATGCCCTCGAATATTTTTGTGAAAATACAATTGTTTTGAACTTTAAATAAGTAAAAGAAAAAAAACCTAAGACTAGCTACATATAGCACAGTAAAGCAACTACTCATTAAAGGAACATAGTGAAAATGACATGGCACATTACCCCACTACGGCAAAGCCAAGTAAGAGTTATGATTTTAACAGTGTATGTACGTACGTTTGTATGTATGTATGTGTCGATTTTGATGAATAAGACGTTAATCGATTTGTATCGGTCCGGGTGACATTTTTTATATAAAGAAAGGTTTTTACCCGTTGTGCTTTTGGATTGTTGGAATAATCCACCGGTTGACACGAAAAGTTGTAATCGCGCCACCATCCTGCAGCTAAGCCCTGAAATAAAGAAATAAACAATCATTAATTATTATTATTAATCCTAGTCCTCCGTTAAGCTTATACTTAGGTAATCTTTGTAAGGTCTCCGCGATACAGGTTCCCTAGTGTGGAGGCCAAAGGCAAATATGACTGTAAAAAAATTTCTTGTCAATAAAATGTGCATAGAAGAAATGTGCCATATTGTAGACCCACTTAAAGGTTGCCACAACATGCTTAAAAACTACTTAGAGAGAAAGATAGATAAACACCTACTTAAATACGAAACAAACAATTATAAAACTTATAACTAATTCCACAATTCGCAATTGCAAAGAATTATTGATTGAAAGACTTGTGTCAACATCTCCTGATGATGCGCCGGTATCGGAGCGAAACGTACATCTATCATAAACAACCCATCAACGGCTCACTACTGAGCGCAGGTCTCCTTTCAGAGAAGGGTTATAGGCCATAGTCCACCACGCTGGCCCAATGCGAATTGGTGGACTTCACACATCTTCGAGAACATTATGAAGAACTCTCAGATGTGCAGGTTTCCTCACGATGTTTTCCTTCACCGTTGAAGCAAGTGATATATTATAATTGCTTAAACGCACTTGACTCCGAAAAGTCAGAGGTACGTACCCGGGATCGAACTTGCGACCCCCGAATAGGAGACCACAGTCCTAACTACTAGGCTATGACTGCAAAACGTACGTCGAGTGTTTAGATTAGAGTGTTTAAAGATTATTCTGTTTGGCGGATTATAGCAAAGGAATATTAATTTTTAACCAACTTCAAAAAAGGAGGAGGTTATCGATTCGTCGGAATATTTTTTTTTATGTATTCAATTCAATGGAATCTTTTTTTATGTAGGTAGGTTCACCGATTACTCGAAGACGCCTGAACCGATTTGGAAAATTCTTTTTTTGTTTGAAAGGGTATGTCCCAGGTGGTCCTATTTAAATTTTACCGAAATCGGTTGAGCCGTTTTTAAATAATCAACAATAAATTATATACATGTGTTGAATATTATATAATTATTTGAATATTATAATGTATATTAAAATGTGTTGAATTATAATTAGATATAAGTAGGTATGCTTTTGTGGAATTTCCCCTCATTGTGGAAACACTGCATACATAGCATAATATCTATTGATTGTAAACTTGTTTTGAAAAGAGCAACTGCCGAGTTTCTTGCTGGTTCTTCTCGGCAGGAACGGCATTCCGAACCAGTGGCAGACTCATCGACGATTCAAAAGCACTTGCAAAAGAGTTTATTTGAATAAAAAACATTTCTATTCTATTCTGTACTTTGTAGTGGCGCGGGCGTTTCAAGTCGGTTTTTAAAAATAATTTTTTATTTCAATTTCTTTGAATATCATGGAATTCCGCGAAGCAACGCTTGAATCTATTCAATATTTGAATTGAAAAAAAAAATCAAACTAGCTCACCTCATACACCAAGAATATGCTCATCAGTATCTGCGATATGTTGTACCAAATGATGGTTTTCTTCAAGGAGTAAGGCTTCCGATCCCTCATGTATCGCGGGCCGACGGACGTGCAGAAGTACAGGTACGTAGCCAGCAGCGTGATGAGGGGGCCCGGACCCGACATGAGCCACCAGTTCTCCGTCCGAGGATCTGGAGAAATAAATTATAATATATTTTAGATATATTATAATACGGATCCGAGACATGGTCGCTAACTAAGGGCCTCATAAGTAGGCTCAGGACAACTCAGCGGGCGATGGAGAGAGCTATGCTCGGAGTGTCCCTGCGGGATCGAATCAGAAATGAGGAGATCCGTAGAACCAGAGTCACCGACATAGCTAAGCGAGTCGCCATACTGAAGTGGAAATGGGCGGGGCACGTAGTTCGAAGAGCTGATGGTCGTTGGGGTCCCAAGGTACTGGAGTGGCGACCCCGTACCGGGAAGCGCAGTGTTGGCAGACCCCCCACCAGGTGGACCGACGACATCAAACGAGTCGCAGGGAGTCGCTGGATTCAGGCGGCGCAAGACCGAGGCCTGTGGAAGTCCATGCAAGAGACCTTTGTCCAGCAGTGGACGTCTATCGGCTGATAAAGAAGAAGAAGAAGATATTATAATAATAAATATTATAATATATCTAAAAGGGAACTATAACCCAAAAATAAAAAAGATAATAATGGATTCCTGCATTCTCCCAAGCCTAACTTATGCAAGCATAACATTGGTATACACTGAAAAAGTAAAAAGCAAAATCCTGTCTTGTCAACATGCAATGGAAAGAAGTATGATGAAGCTAAGAAGAATTCAAAAGATAAGAAACACAGAAATTCGTAAAAAGCCCAAGTTAATAGATGCTCTTCAGTATACTTTAACAAAGAAATGGAAGTGGGCAGGACATGTAGCAAGATATAAGGATAAGAGGTGGACCCATCAAACCACAAAATGGCTAGGTCCAGCAGGCAAAAGGTGCGTGGAAAGACAAAGACAAAAGTGGGTTGATGACATCGTGCACACAGCGGGAAAGGACTGGATGCATATTGCCCAGGACAGACAGAGATGGCAACAGATGGAGGAGGCTTTTACCCCAGGGGACCACAAGTGATATGTAATTTCTTAAAACGCATATATGTATATAAAAGAAAGTGGTGTTAGTTACACTATTTATAACTCAAGAACGGATGAACCGATTTGCCTGAAAATTGGTGGAGAGGTAGCTTAGAACCAGGAGACGGACATAGGATACTTTTTATCCCGTTCGACCGCGTTTCCGTCAAGTCACTATAAAACGTGGTATAACAAAAACGCATCTGACATGGAATAACAAAACGCAAATGACAGTGGAATAACAAAACGTAAATGACAGCTAAACGTAATTTTGTCTTTGGTTAAGTATGGTAAAAAATTTGATAATTATAAAAATGATCATCAGTAATATGTTTTCTCTTTGAATCATCATTAACAATGCCGCGAGTAATATTATAAATGCGAAAGTGTGTTTGTTTGTTGGTTTGTCCGTCAATCAAGCTGCAACAAAGCTACGGATTGACGTGATTTTTTGGAAAGGTATAGTTGCGAACCTGGAGGGTGACAGGCATCCCGTAAAATCAAAGAGTTGCCGCGGGATTTTAAAAACTAAATCCACGCGAACGAAGTCGCGGGCATCAGCTAGTATTATATAAGTCTTAATCACTAGGCTATCACTGCCTTTAAATTATACATTTTCAGTGAGTGAATATACAATTTTATAACGTACGAATGCTACAGCTTAACGTTTAAGTATAACGATTGAGCTTGTGAAATGCATCCGTTGATTTCACAAAGCTGAACTAACCAAATTAAGAATGCAATTGCTCAGCGTGTGAACATATTCTATAGACTGTAACGACAATTTGCGACATGCTTCAAATGTTCATTTCTCATTTGCATATAATATAATATGCTCTTATACCATTTGCAATAGCAGCTATTTTTTACAAGACTGGTAGAGCCAACAGGAAGTTTTATGATTTTAAGCACTCTAGCACTCATAATAATATGTAGACTTCTGAACTGATTTGCGTAAATCTTTTTTTAATCGATAGAGAAACTTTGGCAAAGTTTGAAGATGTTGCCGAAAACTTTCGAGTCTAATGCTGCAAGTGTACTTCCCACCCAAACTGTATGGATTTTTAGGGACTACCGATTATAAATAGGTACCCTGTAATTACTTCATCGTTGAACTACAGGACCCAACTCCTCAACCCTGATGCTGCAAGGAACTGCACTCCTAAACCGTAGTGATTAAGGAACTGTTGATTGTGTCTACTAAGTCGGTACCTAGACTTCATCACTGAAATCCAGATACCGCTCCTGCCAACTCTTCAACCCTAAAAACCGTGATCCTAAAAACCTTATAACCAAAGAGTTCTATGTATAGAGTGGCATTTCGGAATAAGAACTGTGTACAGTTTGGATCGCGCGGGCTGAGGTAGAGAGGGGAGCCGGCATGGTAAATAAGGTTGCGATTCGCGTGACCGCGGCCACAGAGGCGTGCCGCAGCCCGCACCCCGCTTCCCGCTCGGTCGTTCGTAATAAAAAAGTATTTGAATAAATCAAGAAATAATTTTAATTTCGTATCTAGTGTTACGAATTACGATGTTGATATCTAATTATTCACTCTAATAACTATACTTTTTGTTACTTACTTAAATATAGGCATTGTTGGCTTTTCAATTCACAATTAGGTAGCTAGAAAGTTTTATCGCACAAATAGTGCCCGCGTCCGTACGTCGCGAGTGCCGTCGACCACACTAATTGTATTGTTCGGCGTTAGGTACAATTCAGTTGAACATGGTAAGTGTTCGGAACACGAAATCTAGTAGGTACTACATTTATATCAGTGCTTATAACTTATTGGATTTCTTAATGGTACCGTATGGTTGGTCTATAGGCCTTTTACAATGGGAATAATATATTTTCATAATCTCATAGGAAGTCAAAAATTGTACGCGGATCTTCATCCGCGTACAATTCCCAGCCCGTACGCGTCGGGCCAACACAATGGGCTAACACGGCCCAAAGGAGTAAGAGTTACGGGATAGAAAGAGAGGCAACTTCTAGGTGAATAAAACTGTAGTCAATGTGCTGTGCTACCTGAATTGCACTTTATTGTCTGGTTGCCAGAGTCGCTATTTATTTAGATGATTTGCGGAGTGAAGCTTATACCTGTACTATTATGTATTCCATGGTTAGGCTGAAATTAGACGGTGTCTCGTTTATCGTTCATTTTTGCGAATATTTTTTGTGAAAATGGCCCTAAGGCCCTTTTTGGCCTAAGGGCGAATTTAGACGGATGGCTCACCGATGACCTTCGAAAATGAAAGCAAAAATCTTGAAAAATTAACCGTAGAAAATTCACCCTTAGGGCGAATTAAGACGTTTCATTTCCGTAAAAATTTTCGCAACCATGAACAAGGCACCGTCTAATTTGGCCTAATACTACGTTTATGGGAATTACGTAATCAAAGGCAAGCGTTCTTTATAGAACGCTGACTAGGATATATAAATAAAATTGAACAACAAATTAATGCAATTCAATTTGTCAGGGTTGTTGTGCTATGAGTCAGAATGGTGTCTGCAGTGATATCTTTATGACATAATAATTGTATCGCATATAATATTGTTTATACTAACTCTATAAATTAAAAATATGCTACATATCGGAAATAAACCATGTAATCCGTATTGGAACGAAGTTCCTTATCGCGCGTTGCGAAAGGGGGCTAGACGGAAAGTATCGTTACAACCAAAAGTTGTAACGACACTTTTATTTGATGGCCTAAAAAATATCTTATATAATAATTTTAACAAGTTGTGCATCGCTCCCGTGGTGTAATTGGCTCGCGTGCGGCTGTTGACCGAAAGATTGGTGGTTCAAGCCCACCCGGGGGCGCGCAATTTTATTTTCATTTTTTATTTTATGAAATTATTTTAATTTTAATATTTTATAAAATCGATATTTAGGCTTCCCTGGGGTCATTTTAATTTTTATCGATAAAAAATCATGATAAAAAATGTATACCCGAATAATTATTTTCTTTATACCTAGAATAGAACTTGAAATTAATATTTTTATAATAATAACTTCGTTCCTATCTGGTGTCCCACGACACCACGCGACTTTTTTTTTCTAATTCCTGGGAAATGTATGTACAAGTCCACAAAAATAAAAGCTAAATAAAACATAGTAAGGACAGGTTAAAGTTTAAAAACTGTAATCCTACACCTCGTTCATCATAATCGGCTCAGTAGTTTAGGTTTACTACTTTGGAACATACCTACGTAAATACAAACATACATACGTTGTTTCGTTCCCTCAAATATGGTTGAGCGAAGCAATGGCTGGGTCATGCGTCATGCTCGTGAACGGGTGCCACCAGCGGGAATGGGGCTACTTTCTGTCTGCCCGTCTTGACATGTGTTGAATTATAATTAGAAATAATTACGTATGCTTTTGTGGAACTTCCCCTCATTGTGGAAACTCTGCATACATAGAATAATATCCATTAAGTATACTTATTGTAAAAGTATTTTGAAAAGAGCAACTGCCGAGTTTCTTGCTGGTTCTTCTCGGCAGGAACGGCATTCCGAACCAGTGGTAGACTCATTGACGATTCAAAAGTACTTGTAAAAGTTTATTTGAATAAAAAACATTTCTATTCTATTCTATACACACAAATATAGGTTGCTAAAATCATAACTCTTCCTATCGGATAAGAAATAAAGAGAAAATGAAGATAAGAAATTTTATAATAATACTAGCTGATGCCCGCGACTTCGTCCGCATGGATTTAGTTTTTAAAAATCCCGCTGGAACTCTTAGATTATTCGAGATAAATAGTAGCTCTCCCGGTCTGAGGACCCACTACTACACCCATTACTATACCCATACAAAAATCGCATCAATCCATTGCTCTGTTGCGACGTGATTGAAGGACAAACCAACAAACAAACACACTTTCGCATTTATAATAATTATCAGTAATGCAAAATTATAACACAATCTTGACAACCTCGATGTTAGAACATCGTTCAAGATTTAGGTTGCTAGGTTGCCCAACCACCTAAATCTTGAACTGTATAATATACTGTCGTGTATTAACATATTTTAATTTGTAATAACAACAAATATTGATGTCAATAATTAAGATAAAGACTATCCTCTCTTTTAAGTAAAACCAAATTACAGATAGCTACGAAGTTTGATCAAAATCGGATCAGTAGTTTTCGAGTTTATCCCGAACATACATCGTGACACGAGATTTTTTTGTAAGTATAATATAGATTGCTATTGTTATAAAATTGTTAGTCGAATTCTTCGCATTTTCTTAGTGACAATTGGAACGCTGATTTTCAGAGGGGCAATAGTAAATATTCTCTAGAAATTATATACAATTCCATTATTCATAGACTAGCTGATGCCCGCGACTTCGTCCGCGTGGATTTAGTTTTTTAAGTCCCTCGGGAACTCTTTGATTTTCTGGGATAAAAAGCCTATGTCACTCTCCGGGTTCTCAACTATACCCATGCAAAAAATCACGTCGATCCGTAGCTTTGTTGCAGCGTGATTGAAGGACAAACCAACAAACACTTTCGCATTTATAATATTATTCATAGATTTCCGGTGGTATTATGCAAATAAATATAATTAAAACAAATAATGAATGCTATCTCTGTTTATGTTTATAATTACCTACGTTTATTTAAAAGTTTACCATAGTAACCATGGGTCATAACTCATAACACTCATAACTCATAACCCAAACACACGGTTAAATTAACTTCAGAATTGATTTTGAATAAAAGTTAGAGGATTACCACAGAGTAAGCCAGGCTACCACTACTACTAGGTACGTACTACTAGAAGAGTTTCCCGGTATTTACAAAAACTTTTAATCACAAGCAACAGCCAGTCACGACATCAGTAGCCTTAGTACAAGATTGGATAGTTAACTATAACGGACCTCTGTTTGCGAGCTTCTTCATACATCTACAGCCAACGCCCCAAGCGGAAACATTGGGAACTAAAAGTGTCCGAGTAGTTCCCAGTATGAGCGTGTATAGTTAAAACGCATGACGTCACTATCGTGAATTAAAAACGTCTTCGTACAAAAATACGGATAGTATCGCTATTTGGCAGTATGAGTAATATGTTTGACAACTCACAACCCGTAAATGACGTCATTTACGATTGTAAACGTGATACGATAGGTGAGTTTCAATTCACCGAAAATATTCCGTGAGAGCTTGGTGATATACAATCGAAATGTTGAAAAATAATTATTTGAGGAGTTCCCTGACCCACGAAAGCGTGTAAAATGATCACGGAGGCTCTGCAAGATAGCCTCCGAGACGAGGAGGAGTAACAACTGTCTCAGAGGCGATATTTGTGTTGTGCATCTCGGATGAAATATTAATTTGTCCAGGAACTCCTAACCGGTCTCTGAGTGCTTGAAATTGTGCTTCAAATAAACCTTTACAAAGTGATAGTCAAGTAATCGTCCACTGTTAAGAAAGAGTAAGTATACTCTAATAAGCAACCTCATATTATGTTCACAAAAAGTACCTATCATTATTCACTGGAGAGTTGGAGACTGAGTGTTCGAAGGTTGGTTTATTCAAAGACCGGAGACGAAGGTAGGTAACCCGTAGGTTACATTTGGCATAAGTGTTGGTACACAAATACGTCAGATACCTAGGTCGGTACCTATTCTATATTGTATTATTTTGGCCTCAAGGACTACGGGCCTAGGTAGGTAGGTAAACAGCTATGTTTTGTTACAATTTCTATGATGATTTGATGAAATTTTGCTAGTTACATGTCCTTGAAAGTAAGGGCATTTTATCCCTAACTACATATCCAGTAGAGATAAGGAAAAGTCACTCTTGCAATATTCTTGCTTATTTAGCCTTTTGGGGTAAAATGTTCAAGGAAGGTGTAACACCCTACTTAAGTATTTATTTATTCAAGAGACAAAATACTAAGTTTCATATACATAACTTGAAAAATGAAACATTGTCATAAGCATTTTCATCCCCTATTTATCTTCTTTGGGGGAACAATCTTTAAACACTTATTTCTTCAATTTCAATTATTGAAAGGCCAAATACCAAGTTTCATGGATATAACTTAAAAGATAACAGACTGTCATACAAACTTTCAGCCCCTATTTGACACCATTGGGGGTGAAATTTCAAAAAATCCTTTCTTGATGGGTGCCTACTTCATAAAAGGAACCCACTGTCAAAATTTCAAGTTTCTAACTCCTATGGTTTGGTAAGGCTGTGGGTTATAGCTCAGTCAGTCAATCAGTACTGTTAATGTTGGTTATCATCATCATCATAATTAGCAACCCATCAACGGCTCAATACTGAGCGCAGGTCTCCTTCTCAGAGAGGGGTTATAGGCCATAGTCCACCACGCTGGCCCAATGCAAATTGGCAGACTTCACATACCTTCGAGAACATTATTAAAGAATTCTTAGGTGTGCCGGTTTCCTCACGATGTTTTCCTATACCATTGAAGCAGGTGGTATTTAATTAAACACACATGACTCCGAAAAGTCAGAGGTGCGTACCCGGGATCAAACCTGCGACCCCCCGAATAGGAGACCACAGTCCAAACCACTAGGCTATCACTGCGTATGTTGGTTATACTTATTGTCATTTTGCACATTTTATCAATATTTATGCTTACTTAACCTACATATTACCTATGTACAAAAACATAACAACATCCACATTTAACTTCAAAAATATGCATCAACAATATGCATGTGTGTAGGTAAAACAATTGCAAAAAGTAACTAATCCCATTCCTAAAATATGTGCAAATAGAATAATTTATTAGTAGGTAAATTACACCTATGATATTAAAAACAATCAAACCACAAACCTAACTCTAATGAATAAGTTTCTATTTAATATAAGTATCATATTTTTACAGGTTGCAGATCACCTCAGAGCATAATAAAAGCTGTCACCTAAACAATATGTACCTACCTACCAAGTATGCAGGTGTTGCTTAACATCTGCAAGTGGCTGTCACATCATAGTGATCATACTTGAATAATATACTTAATTAGATTTTAATATAGGTACCTACATAAAAGAATAAATACCCAAACCAATTGTATAAAATGCAATTAGTTTTTATAAATAAACAAATTGAATCCTTAATTGTTTTAGTTTTCTTATTTTACTTACCTTATTCCATCCTAATTCATATTATTGCAAAGTTTATTAATCTTTTCAAAAGAAAACTTTAGTATGTATCTATTAAAAAGAAAGATAGGTATTTTGAATTGTTCTCAGTAATAAATAATTAACATTAGACATTAAATTCATATTGTACTAGCTGATGCCCGTGACTTCGTCCGTGTGGATTTAGATTTTAAAATCCCTCGGGAATTCTTTGATTTTCCGGGATAAAAAGTAGCCTATGTCACTCTCCAGGTCCTCAACTATACCTACCCATGCAAAAAATCACGTCGATCCATAGCCTTGTTGCAGCGTGATTGAAGGACAAACCAACAAACAAACACACTTTCGCATTTATAATAAGGATTTACTTTGTCCTATACATATATACTTGTATTAAGTTGCCGTGTTGTAATATTTCTATAGTTATTAAGGTAACTTTTCAGGAATAAAAAGTAACCTAGATAACTCATTGCATAGTCTTTGTATCTGGATAAATGGTCAGCATTTGCAATAGAAATATAAAATCCACACTGCAATATTGCAGTCAGCTTGCAGTGCATCTACTAAACAGAAGATAAAAGTTCATCAAAATCGGTTCAGCCTTTTAACTTTTATTGACTGGGACAAACAGACAAACAAATTTAAAAAAGACAGTTTAAACATTATAGACATAATGCCATTTGAAAATACCTTTGTTCTGCATCAATTTACTACTTATACTAAACATAATATATAGGTATACATTTTGAAAAGAGCAACTGCCGAGTTTCTTGCTGGTTCTTCTCGGCAGAAACGGCATTCCGAACCAGTGGTAGACTCATCGACGATTCAAAAGTACTTGTAAAAGTTTATTTGAATAAAAAACATTTCTATTCTATTCTATTCTATTGTATTCTATACCAATAAAAGGAAAATATTATTTTGACAAGACTAAAAATAATGGTGTGTAGGTAAATAAAAATAGGTAAGTAAATAAAGAAATGCTGATGAAAGATAAAGTAAAAATATTTATTTATTTATTTATTTATGTAGACTTATGGAATATACACAATTTTATTTTATTTATTCAGCAACAATATTATCAAATTACAATGTTTCTCAAACATGATTTCTCAAAGTACAATTTAATTCCATCCCGTTATGACCCTGGATGCTTGCACTGGAAAATGCAATGATTATAATATGAGCGGTGTAAGTGCAGAGGGCCTGGTGACTAAAGGCTGAATACAGAGATGCAAATGTGCACCCATTCTTCTGGTGTAAATTTGTAAGTACTAGCCTCTAATTATGTAGGTTTCACTGAAAAAAAAGAAAAAAACACATTTCCCATAAGCTTATTATATAGCTATACTTACAGAGGATGGTATTACAATTAATAAAATGTCAACATAATTAATACATTATAATATGCTTGGTGACAGAAATCTTAATATGTAATAATAGTTTTCTATAACAAATTCAATAGTTTAGACATTTTGAAAGAAAAATAAAAAAGAAACTTCTTTTGCATCAACACTATTACATAACAAGCAAAGTATACCTAATTTAGAAAAAAATTAAACAAACTTCAATAAAGTACCAAAATAAAGAATAACTGAAAAGGGAAAAGTGTTCATATCTTGAAAACTACTGAACCGATTTTGATGAAAGGTTTACTGTTCCTGTTGAAGTAAATGTAAGCAAATAAAAAATGAAAGGTCATATGAATCTGATGAATAGTTTCAGAGAAATGTATGGACAAACATACATACATACACCTATAAAATGTTTGGAAACCCTAATATAATATCATATGAAAATATTTTGCAGTTCCAATAATATTACATACATACAGGTCGAATTTGATAACCTCCTTTTTTAAAATCTATTACAAAGAAAACAAAACTTAATCTACGGGGCCTAAACTAAAAACAATTTTATTATGATTAATTAATATAAGTAAGTCTCTTGCTGCAGCACTGGTTTTCATTTGCAATTTCATATATCATTTCAACAATAATATATTATGTACTAGCTAATGCCCCCGACTTCGTCCGTGTGGATTTAGTTTTTGAAATCCAGCAGGAGCTCTTTGATTTTCTGGGATAAAAGTAGCCTAGCTGTCACTCTCCAGGTCCTTAACAATATCCATGCAAAAATCACGTCAATCCGATGCTCTATTGCATCGTGATTGAAGGACAACCCAACAAACAAACACACATTCGCATTTATTTTAGTAAGGATTTATTTCTCAAATCATCATGATAAATCAAACCTGGCATAATAATATACTTATATAACTACCTACTTTGAATATAAAGAATTCATGTTTTAGGTACCTTTCCTCACTATTCTATGTATCCAATTCAGTTGGCCAGTTAGTGAAAATCCAGGCAGTTTTAGATTAGGATAATGAGCTGGTTGGTGTAATATACACAATTCTTCTTCATCATCCTTATCAAGCCAACATAACACTGCACATCTAGGTCCGGGGTCGCCACTCCAGCACCTTGGGACCCCAATGAAAATAATATACCTCCGTACAGGATTCTGAATCTTGAATTAAAGGTTATACTCGTAAGTAGGTACTAACTAGGTATAGTTTGTTTTACGTTTCATATCCTATAGTTTGTTTGTTTTATGTTTTATATCTACTATTTCACATTTTTCTTTTTTGAGAAGTCTGAATCGTAAATTAAGATTATATAATTTGATTTGATAGATTTGTTTGTTTGTTATGACAGTTTGACTTTTACGGATGACCACAGAGTATAGAATCACTCAATTTTACCACAGACTTGCCACAGACTCATTCTCATTGTATTAACCTTCGTAGTGGTCATAGAACTCACTATAGTTAGCTCGTTTACGGATACGTGACCGACTCGTGGTACCAATTTGACAAAAATGTTATTTACTATGAATAGTTCGTGAGAGAACGATACTATAGTCGTAGCTGCCATAGTAAATCTTGTACTAGCCACACAGCTAGCTATGGCTATTAAAGTATTGCGTATCTAATAAGCGTTTTACGCATACACATTATAATTTATTAAAACGGCCATATTTATTTCAGGCGCGATCCTTCCGTGTTAATGACGTTTTATAGTTCCAGAATGATTTGCTTACGTTGGAAAGATTATATTATTTATAGTAATATTATTAATTATTATAATTTATACGAGTATATGAATAGAAAAAAATATGTTAATAACAGACTAGAAGTAACTAGAATTTGCTATTCGATTTTTTGCGCAGATTTTAACTTGTAATAGGTACGAATTCCTCATTTCAAAAATGATTAACCAAAGGACTATTTAAGCTACGATTATTGCATAGCTTTTATCGCGGGCTTTGAACTAGGACACACAGTTTGAGCGCGGCGACCGAATCAAGAAATTCCGTAACGAAAAAAAACCTAACACCGTCGTTCAGTAAGCGTTCAACATTTTAGAGGTTTACATTTAGCTCTGTTTGGCGCAGTGGGCGAGGGGCCGCTTTCTTTAGATGTCGCAGGTTCGAATCTCACTCGCGAAGTGGTGACAGTGCGATTTTCTTGTTTGTTTCTTTTTAAATTATTTTTTGCATAATTTTTATTATGCAAAAAAAATATCGCATAAATATTATAATTGCATAAGTTGATAAAAAATGCTATGCAATAGCTTTACCGCGGCAGTCCCCGAGTGCCACTTAATTTTTTATTGATTTATCTCAAACTTCAAACCTGAAATAAATGAATTCACTGAAATTAATTGTTAACGTCCCAAATACCTAGTTCGTTCTTTATGCATAAAGATTACCAGCTACCATCCAATTATGCTATTATTTTATGTTTTAATATACTGTTTGACTTTAAATTTGGTGAATGAATGTGGACTAATTTAGTCTTTTGGGAATTTAAGATTAAACCACTATCGTGACACCATTTATTTTAATTATCGAAATCTTCCTGAAGCAGTAACATAGCAGTATTGACATCTTACATACATTAGATACATTACATAGATTGGATAATAATAATTATATGCATAGTGATGTTAGGAATATTCGCATTCGCAAGAAACGATGCCAATACTTGGCGTATTTAGCTAATACTTAGCTGGGTACCAATTGTCTAAAAGTTATACCATTGATCGTATTCGTATTCGATGACATTAGCGTCAAGGTAAAATAATCCTTGATTGTATTGATTTAAAGTTATAAATTCAGTACAAACGATTTTAATATGGAGCGTTATGGGGCGTATCGTACATACGTAAAAGTATAAGAATGCATACAAGAAATTGAGCTCTAATTCTATGTTGTTATGGTTTATTTTACTTTGAAGCTAATGTCATCGTATACGATTACGATCAGTGGAATAACTTTTGACAATCGCATCTCTGATCCAAAATAGCCGAAAATTTACAAATTGTGTTTAAATTAATATTTGATGTACCTAAGAAAAAAATATAGGATCTTACAATATTCGAAATTTAAATATTTCGGGTATTTTTTAATCACCCTACGTACATTCGCATCGTTTCTTGCGATTGAGAATGTACGGCGAATGCGAAAGTACGGGGGCTGATAAAAAAATACCCGCAATATTTGAATTTCAAATAAAATTATGCCATTGTAAGGTTGTATATATATTCTTAGGTTCATAAAATATTTATAAATCAATTCGTCAATTTCGGCTATTTTGAATCAACCATTCGTCAAACATTCGCATCATTTGTAGCGAATGCGAATACGAATATTGGCACATCACTAATATGCATTTATCTTTTTTATTTGTGGTGATACCAACTATAAATAAGTATTTATAGTTGGTATCACCACAAATGCAAACCAGTTTTGTTTTTAGGATAAATTATAAATGTAACATTCAAGGTTTGCTATACCTCTTATACCCACTGTATACCCATTAATTTAAGTAGGTAAACATCGTGTGTTAAAGAGTGGGACCCACCGCATTGATTATAAATCGTTTGTACAATCATCACGTTTCTTGCAAATGTGTAGACTGTAGTACACCTCATGGTGAATAATAAAATCCATTTGTCCTATCCTACTACTCTTAGTGCCAAGGAAACAATTAGATTATAATATCTAATAAGATAATATATCTAATAGATAATAGGAAGGCTCAGGGTCACTCAGCGAGCGATGGAGAGAGTTATGCTTGGGGTATCCCTGCGAGATCAAATCAGAAACGAAGAGTTCCGCAGGAGAACCAAAGTCACCGACATAGCTCAGCGAGTCGCGAAACTGAAGTGGAAATGGGCGGGGCACATAGTTCGAAGAGCTGATGTAGTTTCGATGAGTTGGGGTCCCAAGATGCTGGAGTGGCGACCCCGCACCGGTAAGCGCAGTGTTGGCAGACCCCCCACTAGATGGACCGACGACATCAAAAGAGTCGCAGGGAGCCGCTGGACTCAGGCGGCGCAAAACCGAAGCCTGTGGAGGTCCATGCAGGAGACTTATGTCCAGCAGTGGACATCTAAAGGTTGATAATGATGATGATGATGATGATTATCTAATAAGCCGCTCATATAGCAAAGCTGAAGGTGCCGTTCATTTCAAGAGCCTATCAGCCGCCTTTCGGTTGATATAATGATGATGGTAGGTACGAATAAATTATGCTTCATAATATTATAAGGGCTATGGCCTCCTCGCACCTTAACAGGACATACATTTGTGTGTACAATTACACAATCATTGTGATTACAATGATTGTAAAAATCTTAGATACTTATGATAAAATGTGTTCTATTACTATATATCTTCGACAATTACGGATATTTTAGACATATTTTTATTACCATATACCTACCTACCTAGATTTTGACAGATAATAAGAGCGATAAAAGTTAATAGTAGTTTTCGCCATTTTTATTTTTTGTCTTAAATATTATTATAACAGTTGGTTTTTGTACTATAAAAAATAGTTACAGGTGATTTTCATATTCTCGGATACTCGTTTAGTTCTCGTTTAATTCTTTGATATCCCGGTATAAAGCCTAGTAGGCTTCTTGTATAGTCAAATCGGTACAAATGATCCAAATAATATAGCTTAGGCAAACAAATAGACAGATTTTCGGGAATCACGCCTAAGTGATAGTTGATCTGTTTACATTACGTCCACAGCCGAATTGCCAGTAGGTAACCGCCGAAATTCTACTTTCAATCAGTTTGAGCAACTAGACAGCTATTCTGAAATTTCCTTTGAATGTAGTTAACATTATCCTTATTTAATATTATAAATTCGAAAGTATGTTTGTTTGTTGGTTTGTCCTTCAATCACAACGCAACAGGGCTACGGATCGACATGATTTTTTGCATGGGTATAGTTGAGGGCCTGGAAAGTGACATAGGCTACTTTCATCCCGAAAAATCAAAGAGTTCCCGAGGGATTTTAAAAACTGTTTCCACACGGACGAAGTCGCGGGCATCAGCTAGTTAATAAATAAAATAAATTTAAATAACATAAATTTTCTCTTTTCGTATAAATAAAATAAATTTTCTCTTTTCGTAGTAAGTATACCTAACGGTCATTATATTAAACACAAGCAAACAAATTTTTTTCAGAGGTTGTTAATGTAATGATCCGTGAGCCAAAGAACAGAGCTATTGAATTAATGAAACTATTTAGATCTCGAGCGGGGCACATTATAATAGCAAATATTAACTCTACTAAACGAGTTTTTGTCCCGATTTTGCGAAAAAAACGTACTAAGAATTATTAGTTGCGCTATTTTTATAGAACCAGGTTTTTAGGGTTCTGTACCCAAAAGGTGCCAACGGGACCCTAAGTATTTTTATCTTCTATACTTATAAAAAGACTTGTCCTGACTGACTGACTGACTGATCTATCAACGCACAGCCTAAACCACTGAAGCTAGAAACTTGAAATTTTGACAGTAGGTTCCTTTTATGATGTAGGCGAGCACTAAGAAAGGATTTTTTGAAATTCCACCCCCAAGGGGGTTAAATAGGGGGTTAAAGTTTGTATGAAAGTCCGTCATTTTTCAAGTTATAACCATGAAACTCGGTATTTAGGCTTTACATTAAAAATAAAGAATTACGTGTTTCACAGTTTTTGAAAATTCTACCCCCAAAGGGGTTAAATAGGGGTTGAAAATTTGTATGATAGTTTTTCATTTTTCAAGTTATTTTTCAAGTTATATCCACGAAACTTGGTATTTTGGCTCTTGATTAAAAATAAAGAAGTACGTATTTTTCATTTTTTGAAAATTCTACCCCTGAAGGGGTAAAATAGGGGTTGTTAGTTTGTATGAAAGTCCGTCATTTTTTAAGTTTTATTGATGAAACTTTGTATTTGGGCTTTCGATTAAAAACAAAGAACGACTTCTTTCACAGTTTTTGAAAATTCTACCCCCAAAGGGGTTAAATAGGGGTTGAAAATTTGTGTGATAGTTTTTCATTTTTCAAGTGATTTTTCAAGTTATATCCACGAAACTTGGTATTTTAGCTTTTGATTAAAAATAAAGAAGTACCTACGTATTTTTCATTTTTTGAAAATTCCTCCCCTGAAGGGGTAAAATAGGGGTTGTTAGTTTGTATGAAAGTCCGTCATTTTTTAAGTTTTATCGATGAAACTTTGTATTTGGGCTTTCGATTAAAAACAAAGAACGACTTCTTTCACAGTTTTTGAAAATTCTACCCCCAAAGGGGTTAAATAGGTGGTTGAATGTTTATAATATGAAAGTCCATAATTTTTCGAGTTAGTTACATCGAGTAACGGATCTACGTGATTCATTCATGGGTATGGTTGTAGACCTGCAGTGCTACTGGTTACTTTTATACCGATAGAGCCAGTAGTTCCCAGTTCCCACGGGATTTTCAAAGAACCTAATTCCACGCGGATGAAGTCGCGAGGGCAACAGCTAGTTTTATTAAAGTGTTGACCTACACTTAAGGAAATATCAGAATAAAATAAACACATATCAAAAATTCCGAGGCCAGCGGGATTCGAACCCTCTTGATCTCTTGGGAATCGCGCCCGAGTGTGTTAGCTACTTACACTATAGCCACGGTAAAACTACACGTCAGCATCGAAATTAGTGATATGTATCTACTTTTGCAGCAGTGATAGCCTAGTGGTTAGAACTGTGGTCTCCTATTCGGGGGGTCGCAGGTTCGATTCCGGGTACGCACCTCTGACTTTTCGGAGTCAAGTGCGTTTTATCAATTAAATATCACTTGCTTCAACGGTGAAGGAAACCTGCATATCTGAGAGTTCTTCATAATGTTCTTGAAGGTGTGTGAAGTCCGCCAATTCGCATTGGGCCAGCGAGGTGTACTATGGCCTATAACCCTTCTCTGAGAGGAGACCTGCGCTCAGTAGTGAGCCGTTGATGGGTTGCTAATGATGATGATGATGATGATCTACTTTTTAGTTTAAGCAACTGTTAGCGGCATCTAGTAGCAACACGTTTAGTTGTTGATCTAATTTCCAAGACCCCATATTGCAATGGAGCTCACACTGGATACTTTAATAAAATAAATATAGTAAAAAGCAATGTGGCATCTCTAGTTCCTAATGAACTCCATTGCAATGCCCCCATGTCTTGGAAAGTAGATCAACAACTGTAACGTGTTGCTACTAGATGCCGCTAAAAGTTGCTTAAACTAAAAAGACTAACCCACGGTCAAAGCCTCCCACCAGAACAGACCAGAGACAATTCAGAAATTATAAATTCCAAAATTGCTCGACCCGAGCCCTCCCAGTTATAAGACGTACAGCGTTTAATGTGTGTTTCTATTGCCGCTATAACAACCAATAATAAAAATAATTGGTGGTTGGTGTTACATCTTGTACGATGGCACGGAACCCTTCGTATTTGGGTCCGACTTGCACTTGGCCGGTTGTAAATAAAATCCCGCGAGAACTGTTTATTTTTCTTTCCGCGAGAATTTTTTGTCCCGGATATTATACTTTTTGCATTGTATACCTTACATACTTGAAATCCCTCAACAAATTTTATCCATTAATTATTATTTATTTGTACCAATAAAATTTTTGTTGTCGCATAATGTAAGTAAATTCATTATTACAGTGAAATACTGGTTTTGTAATGAAATTAAAAAAGTGAAAAATAATATTATTATGTTACTTAGGTACCGTAGACGTAGGTCTATATTTTTACTTAAAATATTTTGTCGTATGGGCAGACATGGGACATAATATTCAAACGAGTCGCAGAGAGCCGCTGGATGCAGGTGGAAAAACCGAGGCCTGTGGAAGTCCATGCAAGAGACTTTTGTTCCACAGTAGACGTCTATCGGTTGTTAAAGAAGAAGAAGAAGAGAAGAAAACTTTTGACTTACCACTATTCCTCTCCATAAACTTTTTGTATGAATCCACGAAAGACATGTTGTAACTTGAAGAGGCACCTGTAAAGATAAAATATCCATTACACTATGGGTTTAAATTACTCACACGTAGGTAAAGGTAAAGGTTCTGTTATGGTTTATGGTGGTATAAAAATTAGTTAAAATTAGTTTGATTGTTAATTGTTTATCAGACTTCCTCCTTGACTTACTTGTTGATCTAGTGCAGGGATTCCCAAAGTAGTCTAACCTCTCGGGAAAATCGGGAATACCGACCCCCCCCTCCCCCCCTAACCCTTATCTCCTAAGTTTACCAATCGACAAATCAGAAAAAATTATAGTCAAAGTTTATGTATATTTTACAGGAAAAATAAAACCTACGCTCTAACTAGCATAGTTTTTTTGATATTCACAACAAACCTCTACAAACAAAGTTAACTAATGATGAATAAGCAAATTAATATAATATATTATTATTAACGTTTTACTTTTACTTCTTGAGTACGGAACCCTCGGTGCGCGAGTCCGACTCGCAAATTGCCGGTTTTTAATCTTTACTTTGCGATTTTAATGTTTTTTTCGAAAAATAATTACCGTCTTAAGTATTTTTACCTAATTTGTATTAATAATTATCTATTACACTTTATGAAGTGTTATAGTAGTAAATATGTTAACTGAATTTTATATCTATTTATTTTGTTAAATTTTGTCAAGAAAATGATGCCAAGTTTACACACTTAACCAACCGTAAAGTTTTAAGTTGGTAAGCCGTATTTATATGAATAGGAAAAAAACTAGAGATAGGTTTTTTAGAGTAATTTGGCTATGGGGGGCCTGAGGTATCACTTCATTTTGGGTCTCTTGCCGAAAATAGTTTGGGAATCCCTGGTCTAGTAGTTAGCATGTTTAACTATAAATGAAAGGGTCCCGGGATAGATTCTCGGGTCAGGCCAAATTTAAGCCCGGAGTTAGGAAGTTGCCGTCCCTAGTATGTAAGTATGAGAAAGAGGGAATAGAGAGTGCACCTGTATTTGCGCACACGCTTGTGCACTATAATATCTCCTACGTTTAGACCTAGCCAATATCTGTGGGAATGTATGCTTTTGTGAAACTTCCACTCATTGTGGAAACACTGCATACATGCCTAGCATAGTATCAATTGTATTGTATACTTGTTTTGAAAAGAGCACCCACCGAGTTTCTTGCTGGTTCTTCTCGGCAGGAAGGGCATTCCGCACCAGTGGTAGACTCATCGACGATTCAAAAGCACTTGTAAAAAAGTTATTATTAACAGACTTCCGCTTCCATTAAAATACAATCAAAATAAGCCTTTAAAATTTAATCGCTTTAACTTTAAAAAACGCATAAAGCGTTTTAATTAAATTAAATTTAAATGTCGCTTGCTAGCCAGAAAAGACCAAACACGAATAACCTTTAAAACTTGCAAAATTATTCTTTCATCACAATACAAAACCATAAGCTTTAAAGCGGACCTTCAACTTTATACCACAGGAATCCGAGCATCGAAGTATTTTCTTAAAACTAACTTAATAAACATTTTCCAAATAACGCAAACCACTTTTAAAGTTTTGAAATAAAAATGATCTTTTCTGCAAAATAAAATTATGAATTTTATTTATAATTTTATTTTATAAATTTTATTTAAAATTATAAATTTTATTTATAATTTTATTAATATTTTAATATTTATATTTTTATACAAAATTCATATTATGTATAAATATATTACTTTTATAAAATTTTTACAAAAAGATTTAAAATATATTTATACATAAATGAATTTAATAAAATATATTATATTCAAATTTATAAAGATCTTTACCTAAAAGAAATGAAATTAAATGTGAAACTTACGTTTACAAACGGAAAATAGAAAATATCAAGTTAATTCTTGAATTCACACAAAGAAGCTTCAATATTGTCACAAACAAAATTCTACAACAAATATTTAAATAAAATATCAAAAGCGACACCACGTTCACAGTAAAGAAGAGTGTTAAGGTTGCAGTTATGTCAAGGACAATGTAATCCTCTAAATTTGTAATTAATGACTTCAAGTCATAGGCATATTTATTAGTTTTATTACACTCAGTCGTAAGGCAAGAGAGATTACCACCGCCACTGACATTCGGAAACTGGCATTCAAAAAAATGAATTGATATTAAAGTTAATTAAAGTAAATTAGTTTATTGCGAAAGAAGGTAATTATCCTTCAGATTCCCGCGAAATAAATTGCTTTCTATTTTGTGCAACGGCTGCAAGATTCCAGCAATTTATCTAATGAGTCGTTAGCCATTGCAAAAGACGATGTCGTGAATTTCGTTAATGTTTTATTAATAATTAAACCTAGTATTCTTTAAAGTGTAAGTAAAATTTCGTGCTGAATGTTAAATTTTATTATTATACTCTAGCAACGACGACGACGTGGTGCTATTCTAATAATTCTATTGCACTGCTTGTTCATTATTTCGCAGCTTTATAGTATTACTAGATAAAGCCCGCGACTTCGTCCGCGTGGATTAAGGTTTTTTGATTCCGGTGGAAACCCTTTAATTTTCCGGGATAGAATGTAGCCTATGTATTAATCCAGTGTATAATCTATCTCTTAATTAATCTATCCCGAAATTCACGTATTGCGTCTTCACGCCACAAATAATGAACCGATTTGGCTGAAATTTGGAATGAAGATAGATTATAGCCTGGATTAACACGCAGGCTATATTGATGTGATTTTTTTGCATGGGTATAGTAATGGGTATAGTCCTCAGACCGGGAGAGCTACTTTTATCTCTGATAATCAAAGAGTTCCCGCAGGATTTTTAAAAACTAAATCCATGCAGACGAAGTCGCGGGCATCAGCTAGTATTATAATAAAACTGGAGAAATTCTGTACATTGAATATATTTTGAAAATTTTAATTGGAGGACGCTTTATTATCGATACTGAGCCTAAACCAATTTTTATTTAATTTTTTGCCTGCCTGTCTGTCTGTCTGTGTGAAAACCACTGCACGAATGAAATTTGGTATAATGGTAGCTGATACTCCAGGTCAACATGCAGGATAGCTTTTAATGCTTTTATCCTGATAAACAATAAAGTTCTTACGGGATAGGGGATGAAAGTGTTTATCGATTTTATTTCATTACTCCGTCTTTGAACCAATTTTAATAATTCCTTTTTGGAGTTTATTGAAGTTTACTCCTTTAGAATCGATTTTAGGCGCCCGGTATGAGAAAAATTTGAGCAGTGAAATCTGTTTTGAATGACCTCGTTACGTTTTTCACAACGATGCCTACCCTAACGTTGAGTAAATAAGGTTGGTTTTCGCTTGAGTTGTCGAATGCCCTTGTTACGTTTTTCACAACGATGCAAATTTCTACCCTAAGGTTGAGTAAATAAGGTTGGTTTTCGCTTGAGTTGTCGAATGCGAAAGCGCTTTCGCTTCGGGAAGCCGAGCGCGTACCGATCGGGTCCGAGCGGCGCCGAGACGCAGCGAGCGCCGCGAATGCATTACGACGTTTTAAGGAGTAAACTCCAGTCGTGCGTTGGAGCTGACACACACACTTTTTTTATTTTAAAGTGTATACTATCAGGCATGTTTTGTCTAATTTTGATGAAAATGTGATAAAAATTTTCATAGATAGAGGGCATAGTTCCTTCACGGATAGCAGTAAGTCACCCGCATAGTAAGAGAGACCGATCGGATACCGGGTCGGGTCTTAGCATTAATTACAGATAGACTAAATCATTAACCTGCAGACCCCAGATGTGTGTACCATTGTTTGTTTCGTAGCCTACCCGTGCGAAGCAGGGCGGGTCTACTAGTTACTAATAATAATGTCATATTGCTATTAATTTACAAGTACTACGGCAAGCTTACGCCAGCAAAGTTACCTTGAAAAGATACACAAGCAAAATATGGTGAACGATTTGTCACTAGTAATATCTTGAGAATGATGAATGAAAGTATTGTATCAGCAATCAATATTTCAAATCATTAGCAATATTATAGTACTTAATATTTTTAGATAAGGAAACGAATTTCGATCTGTACAAGGACATACAGCAGATCAATTATACCTATTTACTTTATTAACCGACTTCAAAAAAGGAGGAGGTTCTCAATTCGTCGGAATTTTTAATGTATGTTCACCGATTGATCGAAGGCGCCAGAACCGATTTGGAAAATTCTTTTTTGTTTCAAAGGGTATACTTCCCAGGTGGTCCCATATAAATTTTATCGAAATCGGTCGACCGGTTTTTAAAATATTAACAATAAATTAAATTCTTCGTATTACCGCGGGAGTTTGAACTAAGTCGGTTTTTTAAAAAGAATTTTTTATATTAAATTAGGTAAGTATATTCAAAAATTTGTAGTCTTATACATACATAATATATTTATATGTGTGTGGTAGAACACAAATTGTTGAATATAAAGTGAAAAAAAAAGAATTTTAAAATTATGCTAAAACGTCATTCAATGACGCAAATCTATAAAAGCTCAGACAGGTAAAACTTTCCATATTACCTATAAATCGATAATAATAATATCATAAAAATTATGAGGCGACACACAGTAATACAAAAATAATCAAGTTGGCTTGAATGACGTACATAAATGTATAGCTTCTATGCCACACCTACTATCTAAATATGTACACCTATAAAATGAAAAGGTAACTGACTGACTGGCTGACTGATCTAGCAACGCACAGCTCAAACCACTGGACGGATCGGGCTGAAGTTTGGCATACGGATAGCTATTATGTATAAGGCATCCGCTAAGAAAGGATTTTGGAAAATTCAATCCCTAAGAGGCTAAAATAGGGGTTAAGTTGAGGGCAAAAGCTCATCCTTAATAATTTTATAAGTGATTATTCCAAATAAAATACTTGTTTTTAAAGTCAAAGTCAAAGTCAAAGTCAAAGTCATTTATTGCATAATATCATCATAATACATTGCCTTTTCGGCGTGCAATAGAGATACAAAAGAATGGTTTCTTTAAAACAATTAATTTAGGCTCAAGTACACATTATTCTCACATAAGTACATAGGTAACAATAAAAGGAAGTTACATTTAAAATTTAAAAATACCTTAATTGATAAAATTCATCGATATTGTAAAATGTATTGTCTAATAAAAAGTCGCGTAGTTTATTTTTAAATTGATTTATATTATTACATTTCCTTATCTGCTCAGGTATTTTATTGTATACCTTAATCGCCATCACACAAATACTCTTGCTGAAGAATGAGGTTTTGTGAGTGGGATAACGGAATAAATCTTTACAGCGTTCTCGATTATTTCGAACAAACAAATTTTCATTCTTTCTTAGGAATAGAGCAAGTTCAAATATGTATAACGACGTAACTGTGAGAACGTGGAGTTTCTTAAAGTAAGGTCTGCAGCTATCCCTTTTTTTTATCTTACATATCGCTCTTATGCATCTTTTTTGCGCAATAAAGACGTGGTTAATTTCACTAGTATTTTTACTCAGGATATTTCTCTATTAGGTCAAAGGTTACGATTTACAAAATTAGGTACTTTACACTAGTTTATAACAGAAACAACACGTGGTGCTCGCCGCTCGGTAAGCTGATAAGATAGTAGTAATACTAATATCGTAACAAATTGGGTGGTTGCAGAAAGCTCAATGACAATAGCGCACGTTCCATCATCCATGTACTTTTGATTTAAAATCTATTAAATTCTCTTCGAATGTGACTGCCACATCGAACCTCTCCGTAGAAACAGTCGCCACACGTAAATAGGTACTAATCGAGACTTAAGATTGTTAAATACTCTATAGATTTAAATGGTTTTTAGGGTTCCGTACCAAAATGGTAAAAATGGAACCCTTATGGTGAGACTTTCTCATCCGTCCGTCCGTCCGTCTGTCACAGTCGATTACTTTAGTAACTATAATATACCTGTAAATTTTAAAACAGATTTATATTTATTTTTATTTTTAAACATAAAAGTTTTTGATTAATCGGGCAAAATGTCGAAAAAAATACCGTCCCCCCCCCCCTATCTCCGAAGTTTACCAATCTAAAAATCACAAATAATTAAGGTCAATAGAAGTTTATGTATATTTTGCAGGAAAAACAAAACCAACGCGAAAATTATTTTAGTTTAATTAAAAAAGGGGGAAAATCGGGGTTTTGCAATTTCAAAGTAAGATAACTATACCGAGTGGGGTATCATATGAAAGGCCTGTACATTCTAAAACAGATTTTTATTTATTTTTATATGTAATAGTTTTTGATTAATCGGGCTAAATATAGAAAAAAATAGCGTTCCCCCCCTTGTCTCCGAAATTTACCAATCGAAAAATCAGAAATAATTATTGGTCAATAGAGGTTTATGTATATTTTACAGGAAAAATAAAAACAACGCTCTAACTAGCATAGTTTTTATTTATATTAACAATAAACCTATACAAAAAAAGTTAACGATAAATAAGCAAATTAATATAATATTATCGTTTTACTTTTACTTCTAGAGTATGGAACCCTCGGAGCGCGAGTCCGACTCGCACTTGGCCGGTTTTATTTTGTTTGATGATAACATAGCCCTTGACAGCGATCTCACCTGATAGCTGATGGTAAGTGACGAAACAGTTTAACATGGTCGTGGTTTTTTTTTTTTCAAAACTATCTCTACACTTTCGTGTCCTTAAAATAAGGGCCTGTTTCACCACCTTCAAGTAAATTTTAACCGACAAATAAAGTTGATGTTTTGATAGGTGTTGTATGGGCTATCTCTCAATTTATCAAAATTTGATGGGTGGATGGATCTAAGTTCACGATGCAATGTTCTCTACGAAAAGGAAAGCTTGACTTTTGGATCCGCACTTTTAGTTTAGAGGTTGTGTATCTATATCGAAATTAGCACCAGGAACTTGGTAGATAGAACCAATTCATTAATGCAGTTTCCAAAATTAGGTGCTCAAATATCATCTTCATATAATATCCGCATCTTAAAATGGCTTCAAACAACTTTAAAGTCTTTAAACAAAAGTTACCACCACCATATACAGAGTCATCTGCATCCTACATATGTTTCATGACCTTTTGTTTTGACGTAAACCTGCTCAGAAAAAAGATTAAAAACTGTAACTCGACTAAGGAAAATTGGATAACGTCTGTCATATCATTGATTTGGTTCATTGTAAAATATAGCCTACGTTACACGGACTATGATTTAATTAATCGATTGACCCCTCATGCATTTAAATATAGTTTAATATCAGTAGTTCAGGAGCTACGATGGAGCATTCGTGATTAGTCACATCCATGGAAAGGTAGGTAAATAAATTTCGGAAATCATAACACTAATAATTCCTTTTAGCTTTACCGTAATCCTTACTAATATTATAAATGCGAAAGTGTGTTTGTTTGTTGGTTTGTTGGTTTATTGGTTTGTTGGTTTGTCCTTCAATCACGCCGCAACAGGGCTACGGATTGACGTGATTTTTTGCGTAGGTATAGTTGAGAACCTGGAGAGTGACATAGGCTACTTTTATCCCGGAAAATCAAAGAGTTCCCGAGGGACTTTAAAAAATAATTCCACGCGGACGAAGTCGCGGGCATCAGCTAGTCGGTTATAAATGACGATGATCAAAGGTAATTTTGCGTTTTTATATTTATGACCTCATGATGGGAAAAACAGAATCGTTATCTATCTAAATAAAAATCTCGTGTCACGATGTATGTTCGGGATAAACTCGAAAACTACTGAACCGATTATGATCAAACTTCGTAACTAACTAGCAACCTAAATCTCGAACGATGTTAGATTGCGATATAGTCTTAACCCAAATAGACTACTTATCTTACTAATCCTTACTAATATTATATAAATGCGAAAGTGTGTTTGTTTGTTGGTGTATCCTTCAATCACGCCGCAACAGAGCAACGGATTGACTTCATTTTTTGCATGGGTATAGTTGAGGACCTGAAGAGTGACATAGGCTACTTTTTATCCCGGAAAATCAAAAAGTTCCCGAGGGAATTTCAAAACTAAATCCACGGAGACGAAGTCGTGGGCATCAGCTAGTAATTATATAGGATCGCTTTGTCATCTGTCATCAGCATGTCAAGGTATAGGTATCGTCAAGAAGCTAAGTCAAGGTGTATTTAACCTACCCAAGGTATTGTTCTATGCTAAAGTCTGTTAAAACAGTTGCTGCCTGGAGGGAGGCTTTGACCGTGGCTAGTTTATTTATTTAGGTTTATTTAAGTTTTTTAAATATTTTAAAGGTACATTCAAGTTACATATATATAACATTCAGAGTACCTACCTATGTCATTTTCTTTCTATGAAACCATAAGTGTATATAGTGGATATTTATGTATATATATATTTATATACTAGCTGATGCCCGCGACTTCGTCCGCGTGGAAAAAGTAATAAAAAAGAATTGTTTTATGTTAATCGTGAGGTTTTTACGATTGTACTACGCCACTATATAATATTCTGTACCTACTTGGTACCTGCAAACCTACAATATCAATTCAAAATGGAAATTTTGTAAATACCCACAATTTAGGCAGGACCAGCACCATCAGGATTGAGGAGTTGGTAACTGGTAAAATTGAAGACAATGATGGATTGGCAACTGGTCTTCATTCTCGCCTGCATCACTGGACTGTAGTCCAGTGATGCAGGCGAGAATTTTCGATTGCACTACGCTTCTTTATAGTTTATACTTGGCATCTACAGTAGCAACTGAAAACCGAAATTTTCGTGAGCGAAGCGAGTGCGAAAATTTTTTGATCGCACTACGCCTCTGTGTAGCCCATACTAATTGGTATCTACAAAAGCAATCTATAATCGACATTATCGCTAGTAAAGCCAGTGCGACATTTTTAGGATTGCACTACGCCACCATATAGTCCATACTTGGCACCTACATAAGCAACACAAAAGCGACGTTATCGCGAGCGAAGCAAGCGCGAAATTTTCAGAACTGCACTACTTAACTATGTACTCCATACTTGGTTTACACTCACAACAACAATTAAGAAAAGACATTTTCGCCAACGAAGCGAGCGCGAAAATTTTTAAGATTTCATTGCAGTCCAAAACGGACATTTCGCAAAATTTTTAGCGCTGCACTACATAACTGTGTCATTCATACTTGGTTCTTACAGTATCAATCAAGAAAGACACATTTCGCGAGCGAAGCGAGCGCAAAAATTTTCGATTGCACTACGCTTATTTGTAGTTCATACTTGGCACCTACAGTACTATGTACTCCATACTTGGTTTACACTTACAACAACAATGAAGAAAAGACATATTCGCGAGCGAAGCGAGCGCCTAATTTTTTACAATTACATTGCATCACTATGTAGTCCATACTTGGCAATCGAAAATGGGCATTTTCGCAAATTTTTTAGGGCTGCACTACTTAACCCTGTCCTTCATACTTGGTTCTTACAATACCAATCAAGAAAAGACACAATTTCGCGAGCAAAGCGAGCGCAAAAATTTTAGATTGCACTACTCTCCTTTTTAGTTTCTACTTGGCACCTACATTAGGAAGCGAAAAGCGAAATTTTCGCGAGCGAAGCGAGCGCGAAAATATTTTGATCGCACTACGCCTCTGTGTAGTCCATACTTATTGGTATAGACAAAAGCAATCTACAACCGACATTTTCGCGAGCGAAGCGAGCGCAAAAATTTTCGATTGCACTACGCTTCTTTGTAGTTCATACTTGGCACCTACAATAGCAACTGAAAAGTGATATTTTCGCGAGCGAAGCGAGCGCGAAATTTTTTAGGAACGCACTACTTAACTATGTACTCTATACTTGGTTTACACTAACAACAATAATGAAGAAAAGACATTTTCGCGAGCGAAGCGAGCGCGAATTTTTTTAGGACTGCACTACTTAACTATGTTTTCCATACTTGGCTTACACTTACAACAACAATGAAGAAAAGGCATTTTCGCGAGCGAAGCGAGCGCGAAATTTTTTACAATTACATTGCATCACTACGTAGTCCATACTTGGCAATCCAAAACGGACATTTTGCAATTTTTTTAGGGCTGCACTACTTAACTGTGTCCTTCATACTTTGTTCTTACAATACCAATCAAGAAAAGACACAATTTCGCGAGCAAAGCGAGCGCAAAAATTTTAGATTGCACTACGCTCTTTTTTAGTTTAAACTTGGCACCTACATTAGCGAAAACCAAAATTTTCGCGAGTGAAGCGAGCGCGAAAATATTTTGATCGCACTACGCCTCTGTGTAGTCCATACTAATTGGTATAGACAAAAGCAATCTACAATCAAAAAATTTCGATTGCACTACGCATATTTGTAGTTCATACTTGGCACCTACAGTAGCAACTGAAAACTGATATTTTCGCGAGCGAAGCGAGCATACTCGGTTTACACTCACAACAACAATTAAGAAATTTTCGCCAATGAAGCTAGCGCGAAAATTTTTACAATTTCATTGCATCACTATGTAGTCCATACTTGGCAATCCAAAACAGACATTTCGCAAAATTCTTTAGGGCTGCACTACATAACTGTTTCCTTCATACTTGGTTCTTCTTCTTTTTCTTCTTGAGGTGCCATCTCCTACCGGAGGTCGGGTATCATATTGGCTATTCGGACCTTACACACAACTGCGCGGAATAAGGATCGAGTACTCAGTCCGAACCATGTCCGGAGATTCTTGAGCCAAGAGGTCCGTCTTCTTCCAGGGGGTCTCCTACCTTGTATCTTCCCCTGTATTATTAGTTGGAGCAACTTGTACTTATCGCCACGCATTATATGTCCCAGATATTGCAGTTTTCGTTGCTTTATTGGTTCGTTCTCGTTATACTTGGTTCTTACAATACCAATCAAGAAGACACATTTTAGCGAGCGAAGCGAGCGCGAAAATTTTCGATTGCATTACGCTTCTTTGTAGTTCATACTTGGCACTATATTTTCGCGAGCGAAGCGAGCGCGAAGGTTTTTTTGATCGCACTACGCCTCTGTGTAGTCCATTTACTAATGAGTACATAATTTAATATAATTTTTTTACAAAACAAAGTATATATTTTTTTTTCTCAATTTTTTAAAACCGCTCAACCGATTTCGGTAAAATTTAAAAACCACCTGGGAAGTACCCTTTCAAACAAAAAAGTAACAATTTTCCAAGTCAGGCGCCTTCAAGTAATCGGTGAACATACATAAAAAATTGAAAAAATAGATTAGATTAGATAGACACTATGCCACTTTGTAGTCTTCACTTGGTTGGTACCTACAATATGAATTCATTATCGACATTTTGTAAACACCCACTATTTAGGTGGGTATTATCATCAGCAGCATCGGGATTGAGAAGTTGGTACCATTAGTAGTTATAGCATGGGGAGGAGAAGGGAGGTGGATGATTCCTAAACCGAACCGAGCGATAATTAAATAAGCTGAATATATTGATGCCATCTAAGAATACAAAGCTACTGTGGGAAATTTTAGTAAACGGAAAACGGAGACGCGAATTTTTTTACGGCTGCGTTATGCCACTACCCTAAGTAGTTCATACTAATTGTTACCTATCATTGGTGAGCAGCACCCAGCAGCATCAGAATTGAGTCCTCTTTTATGGCTCCACTACACTATTATATTTTAAATATTTGGCACCTACAATATCAATTCACAATCGACAGTTCGTAAATATCCATGATTTAGGTGGGCAGTACACTGCACCATCAGGATTGAGGAGCTAGGGTCTGGAGGTCAGTGATATAGTCTAAAATTAGTATGTAATGAATAGCTCAGGTCAAGATATGGCTATGGTATGAATGTAATAAGATCTATATACGTATATATCGTATGCGAGTGACCTGGAACTATCCGAGAGAAGTTTTGACCTCTATCTCCGATAATATCTAGCAGATCTTCACCAAAATTGGTCATTGTATTTCTTGTCCTACACACTCACAAATAAAGAAAGAATTATTAAAATCCGTTCAGATTTGACTGAGTTATGGAGTAAAATCAACAAAAAGTTTCATCACCTATCCTGGAGTAACCTTATGTTTTATCGGGATAAAAACTATCCTATATGTTGACCCGGAGTATCAGCTACCGCTGTACTAAATTTCATTTAAATCCGTTCAGTAGTTTTCGCGTGAAGCGCGGACAGACAGACAGACAGACAGACAGACAGACAGACAGACAGACAAAAATTAAATAAAAATCTGTTTTGGGCTCAGTATCGATAGTCAAGCATCCCCCAATTAAAATTTTCAAAATATATTAAATGTACAGAAATCTTCCAGTTACAGTTTTATTATAAGTATATATATATTTACATTATATATATATTTATATATTTACTTTATTTCATATATATTTTTTTGTTATGTATGATATACATGTAATGTTATATTTATGTATTGTATTATATTATGTCATATTATTTATTTTACTATAGTCTATAATAATAATAATAATAATAGTCTATAATGTTTACAACTTTCCTCGATCTTAGCTTGCACTATCCCATTTTCTTTGGTGTTTTCCTCTCCAGACAAGGGTTGCCTGGAAAAGAGAGTGCTTTTGCAATAAGGCCGCCTTTGCACCTTGTACTTATTTTCTTTTGTTGTATTTTAACCATTATTTCTTGTTGTGCAATAAAGTATTTTCTATTCTATTCTATTCTATTCTATGTAAAATCATTTTAAAGTAAACACGACACGCACAAAAAGTCCGTACCTATCTATCATAACATTATTTAAAAAACGACGACCTCCCTGGCTCAGTGGTGAACGCTGTTGTCTTATAAATTATAACTGGGAGGTCTCGGGTTCGATTCCCGGCGGATCAATTTGGGAATTTTTAATTTCTGAATTGTCTCTGGTCTGGTCTGGTGGGAGGCTTTGGCCGTGGCTAGTTACCACCCTACCGTCAAAGATGTGCCGCCAAGCGATTTAGCGTTCCGGCACGATGGCGTGTAGAAGCCAATTAGGGGTATGGGTTGAATGTTCACTGCCATACCCCTTCCAAGTTAGCCCGCTACCATCTTAGACTGCATCGTCACTTACCATCAGGTGGGATCGCAGTCAAGGACTAGCTTGTCATCGAATAATAAAAAAAAAGAAATTATTAAGAATTAACTAAGTATAATAACAATTCCATAAAATAATATGTCTTTAGGGCTAAATTCAAGAACATAATAATATAGAATATCAATAATATAATAACAATAATAATTACAATACTCATGCGATAGTCTACAATATGTATAATTGTATAATCATTCTTAAGGAAAAATCTTATACCAGATACCACCCTACTGATAAAGACGCGCAATTCAGCGATTTAGGCGCGCTTGCAGAAACGTCGAGTTATCCTTTTAACCCAGAGTTAGCAGCTAGCTCTGGGTTAAAAGACAGATTTGACAGATTTCGTATAAAGCTTCTGTCAAAATTTATTCCTACAAATTTATTCCTGGGTTAACTAACCCGGCGTCTCTGCAAGCGGGCCTTAGAGTTCCGTTTCGATAGCGTGTAGAGATCGATGGTATTTAATAATAGTTTAATAGTAGTAGGAGTTTAATAGTAGTCGTTTTATAGTAGTTTAATAGTTTAATAGAAAGTTTAATAGTTCGCCTTCTAAGCCCGCTATCATTTAAGATTGCATCGCCACTTAACATCAGCTGAGATCCTTATGGGCTATCTTGACATGAATTAAAAAACTGATAGTTATTAAATAGATTAGGTATAAGAAATATAACAACTTACCGTCTAAAAAATCACTATGAAACCGGCAGGAAAATTCACTCACTTTAGTTTTTATAATAATATAAGGTACCTATACAACGAAACAAAGTTACGTATTTAGGCAATCATAATACGCGATTAATGCTATAACATAAAATGAAGATAATCGCTTTACAATCTCCATGATTGTTGTTAATGACTGAATTTGTGATATTATTTCTTAAACTCAGAATGACAGCCATAAAGATTCAAAAGTAACAGACAATCTAAAATCTAAATGATTGCGAAAATTGAATTGCTCTCTCAAAGTTTGGAAATCATCACAATCTCTAGTAATCATATAGACTAAATTAACGGCTCCTATTTACCCAATTATGACAAAGCTATAAGGCAGGATGTACCTATGTTTGTATGTGAATGAGATATGAATAGATTCTTTATTATGATCCGTATTAGATCTATCAATTTACAGTTTAATTCAGAGATTATGTAAGAGGTAAGTACGATAGAATCTGACAAACTGACTGACTGACTGACATAATTTATTATTAACTAGCTGATGTCCGCGACTTCGTTCGCGTGGATTTAGTTCTTTAAATACTTCGGGAACTCTTTGATTTTCCGGGATAAAAAGTATCCCATGTCACTCTCCAGGTCCTCAACTATACCCATGCAAAAAATAATCGATCCGTAGCTCTGTTGCGGCGTCATCACTCATCATACTAATATTATAAATGCGAAAGTGTGTTTGTTGGTTTGTCCTTCAATCAAGCCGCAACAGAGCTACGGATCGACGTGATTTTTTGCATGGGTATAGTTGAGGACCTGGAGAGTGACATACATTCGACTTTTTATTAGGGAATCAAAGAGTTCCCGAGGGATTTTAAAAAGTAAACCCACGGGGACGAAGTCGCGGGCATCAGCTAGTTAAAGGATAAACCAACAAACAAACACATTTTCGCATTTATAATATTAGTATGATGTAGAGTCTTTGCTGTTTTTAGAAACTTGTAAGTTTGCCTTGAAATTCAGATGCTTTATTTATTTCATATAAGCCAACTTATGGTTCTTATGACACACCAAACTCTACCACTCTCTTTTTCTTAAATCAAAATGGACAAAGTTGCGTTAAAAGTTACTACAATATTATGTGGCTTTTAAAAATCAATGGTTGACTCCAAGTGAGATTAAATCACACGGTTAAATATTAATAGATATTAACTAAAATGAAAATAAGAACATATAATTTTTGCTTCGCTTAAATCAATTAATGCCCATGTTAGTTTTAATAAAAGATAACTTAATGCTCTATGTAAATGATTAAAATCATTTACAAACCAATTATAAAATTGAATAACCAACAGAACAAAATTAAATTGTAGCATGACATGTAATCGTCCAAGTCATTAAGGCCTTAAGAAGGGTGAAATGTCTAAATTCCATGGTTGTTTAATTCAATATATCAACATAATTGTTGATTTAAGCCGTAAATAAAAAATATATAATGAAAGATAAAGATTCAATAACTGTTTAGGCTGTTAAAAATGTTTATTTTTGTCAACCCCCTCTTGTAAAAAAAATCCCCAAAGAGTACCTATTTTTGACATAATTTGCACAAGTTCTCCAAAAGCGCGCTAGCTTTTTAATTCGTTCTTGCACATAAAAAAAGGTCTTAAAAATATTAATCTTTTCGCTGTTTAACTTTATTTTTACACCGCATAACAATCGTGTATAGTAATATTAACCTGAAATTCAACTAAATCCGAGCTGATAAACACTCGCGAGCCCCAACGACAGTCCCTGCCGGGACGTTGCGGAGAAAAGACCGCGCATCGGTTTCGCAGCGACTTCGTTGAAATTAATTTTAGCTTTTAAGGAGTTTATACCAATTTCTAAATATTTATATTAATAGATTTACTTAGTTTAGATAAAATCTTTAAATCAGTAACTGTAAATATTTTTTTGTAAATACATAAACTTTTATAAACTTTTTATGTAATCAAAGAATAGTGAATTCGAAAATGCCAAACAGGTGGACAATTAAAAATGTATTGGTGAATATTTACCTACAATTTTTAGTTAGTATAATATGTTATTTTTTCGTTTATTACCTATGCTATGCATAATAATGTAAGCAGTGATAGCCTAGCGGTTAGAACTGTGGTCTCCTATTCGGGAGGTCGCAGGTTCAATCCCGGGCACCATTGATTTTTCGGAGTAATGTGCATTTAAGCAATTAAAATCATCGTGAGGAATCCTGCCCTCCTGCACACCTGAGAGTTCTCCATAATGTTCTCGAAGGTATGTGTAATCCACCAATTCGCATTGGGTGGATTATGGCCTGAAGCAATACCTGGGTCATGCGTCATGCCCGTGAACGGGTGCCACCGGCGGGAATGGGGCTACTTTCTGTCTGCCCGTCTTGACATGTGTTGAATTATAGGAATGCTTTTGTGGAACTTCCCCTCATTGTGGAAACAGTGCAAACATAGCATAGTATCTATTATATTGTTAACTTGTTTTGAATAGAGCAACTGCCGAGTTTCTTGTTTCGGCAGGAAGGGCATTTCGAACCAGCGGTAGAATCATCGACGATTCAAAAATACTTGTAAAAAAGTTTATTTGAATAAAAAGCATTTCTATTCTATTATTTAACCCTTATCTAAAAGGAGACCTGCGCTCAGTAGTGAGTCGTTGATGGGTTGCTGATGATGATGATGATGATGATGATGATGATGATGATGATGATGATGATGATGATGATGATGATGATATGCATGTTGATAAAAATTGCTTGAGGTCTTAGACCATATTTTTTGAATGGTCTAAGTTTGAGGTAGATACCTAAAGTGGATAACAGCAAAACATCAAGTCAAGCCTGACAGTATGACTTTCAACGTGCCTTATTCCTATAACAATAGGGTTGACATTCGCAATTCACTCGTACCATTGAACAGCTGTCGACTGTAGGTACCGTAGATCTTGTGATTTAGTGGTTGTATAGGTATTATACAAGACGTGGTCTAGTGGTTAGCAAATTCGACTACAGATGACGAGGTCCCGGATTCGATTCCCGGGATTATACTAATGTGTACATATTTTTATATTCATAGATTTAATATGTTTAGTTTTATCTTTAAAATTGTGTGTTGTGTGTGTGTGTGTGTGTGTTTTGTAAGTTAACTTTTTAATCGGTCAAAGAATAGTGTAAAATTTACACTATAAATATTTACACTGTAAATAGTGAATAGTGCAGGTCAAAAATGCCAAAACATAAGAAAAAATATCTTGTTAAAAGAGCAAGAGAATTAAAAATGTATATGTGAGTATTTACTTACACTTTATATTTAGTACCTATATTTTATATTTGTTATTTTTCGATTACATAGGCATGTTGATAAAAATTGCTTGAGGTAAGTATAGATGATATACGTAGGTACCTACTGTGGACAACACGTACGTAGTACTATTATATATTCTGTGACGTCATGTAATAACTAACTGCCTCGTTGGTCTAGTGGTCAGCTTGTTCGACTGCGGATGACGAGGTCCCGGGTTCGATTCCCGGGTCGGGCTGCGGCCGTTAAAAAAAAGTATTGCGTTTTTCTGCCGAAGAAATTCTCAGTACTGGCCCGGAGTTAGGAAGTTGGTGGTTACTGGTTAGTCACCCCCGTGCCTCGGAGAGCACGTAAAGCCGTCGGTCCTGCGCCTGATCTCTCTCCGGTCGTGTCGGATTTCCGTACCATCGGACTATGAGAGTGAGGGAATAGAGAGTGCACCTGTGGTTGCGCACACACTTCTGCACTATAATATCTCCCGCGCAGATGGCTGACCTCTAAGGCGACGTTTTAGCATAGGAGGTTGGCCGCCGTGATCGGATTCGGTCGGGAGGACATCATGTAATAACTAGCTTATATGTTCGCGACTTCGTCCGAGAAGTTGGACCAAATTACAGATAGTTACGAAGTTTGATCAAAATCGGCGTAGTAGTTTTCAAGTTTATCCCGAACATGCTTCGTGACTCGAGATTTTTAATATAGATAGGGGTTGACATTCGCAATTCACTCTTATTAACATAAAATAACTAGTTTTTATAAATTAATCTATACATATATTATAATAAAACTGTAACTGGAAGATTTCTGTACATTTAATATATTTTGAAAATTTTAATTGGGGGATGCTTTACTATCGATACTGAGCCCAAAACAGATTTGTATTTAATTTTTGTCTGTTTGTTTGTCCTTCTTTCACGTAAAAACTACCGCACAGATTTCTACAAAATTTTATACCGTGGTAACTTATTAATTGGGTCAACATCTAGGCTACTTTTTATCCCGGAAAATCAAGGAGTTCCCGAGGGACTTTAAAAACTAAATCCACGCGGACAAAGTCGCGGGCATCAGCTAGTATTATCTATACCTACTTATAATAAAACTGTAACAGGTCCAATTGTCTATAGTTAAGCGATTGATCGTAATCGTATTCGATGTCATTAGCGTCAAAGTAAAATAAACCATAACAACATTGAATTAGAGCTCAATTTCGTGTATGCATTCTTATACATTTACCTATGTATGATACGCTCCATAACTCTCCATAATCGGTTGTACTTACTGAATTTGTGACTTTTTATCAATACAATCAAGGATTATTTTACTTTGACACTAAATGGATTATTAGAAGTATATATATAATTATTATTTAACTAGCTGATGCCCGCGACTTCGTCCGCGTGGATTTAGTTTTTGAACTCCCTTGGGAACCCTTTGATTTTCTGGGATAAAAAGTAGCCTATGTCACCCTCCAGGTCCTCAACTATACCCATACCATAGGTCTTACCTTGCTTTTAACCAAAATTGACAATTCTTGGTCAACCGGAAGTACCTACTCTATAGGTTTTGGGTCGAAAACCTATATGGTAGTTCCCGTTGACCTAGAATCACAAAATTTGACAAAATGCAAGGTCTACCAGCACAAATAAAGGAAAAATTACAAAAATAAAAAAGTTGAATTTTAAAGGGTGTCCCCATACATAAATAATACAAGCCAATTAAGATAGTCCTCCGAGTTGTATGGGCGCTCATACAATTTAGAGGTCTATCTTAATTGGCACTAACCTTAAATAAGGTAAATAAATAAAATTGTGCTATTTAGTCCAGTAAAAAGTTAAATGAAACCATGATCTGACCAGCTTTGGCGCAATGAGTAAAAATGTGTTCATTAATACTTAAATAATGATATTATAAAAGAAATTTTGATTTAAATTTAGGGGAAAGGGATGAAAAAAATAAAAAAAGGGTTGAAAAATGCCTTTTTTTTAAATAACTTAATAACGGTAGGAAAAAGAAAAAACACTTTCAAGTAAAAGTAGTAGAGAAAAAAATTTTACACAAAAAAGTTCCACTTCATTTTTAGGGTTCCGTACCCAAAGGGTACCAACGGGACTCTATTACTAAGCCTACGCTGTCCGTCAGTCCGTCCGTCCGTCCGTCCGTCTGTCAGCGGGCTGTATCTCGTAAACCGTAATAGATAGACAGATGAAATTTTCACATATTATGTATTTCTATTGCCGCTATAACAACAAATAATAAAAATTAAATTAAATTAAAAAAATTAAATTAAAATATTTCCATGGGTACATGGAAATATTTATTTTTAATTTTTTTTAACGGAACCCTAAAAGAGCGAGGCCCGACTCGCACTTGGCCGATTTTTTTTTGTTATCTGCTTTAGTTTAGCTGCAAAAAATAAAAATTAAATTTGCTTTGTAATTAATTATAAAGATGTATAAAGGCGGGAAACATAGTGCCTATCTCAATTAATTAAGCATTGAATAACGGTAGTACAGTCAAATTAATAAGGTATTTTTAGGGTTCCGTACCCAAAGAGTACCAACGGGACCCTATTACTAAGCCTACGCTGTCCGTCCGTCCGTCCGTCTGTCAGCGGGCTGTATCTCGGTAACCGTAATAGGTAGACAGTTGAAATTTTCACAGATTGTGTATTTCTATTGCCGCTACAACAACAAATAATAAAAATTAAATTAAATTAAAAAAATTAAATAAAATATTTCCATGGGTACATGGAAATATTTTTATGTAATTTTTTTTTAACGGAACCTTAAAAGAGCGAGGCCCGACTCGCACTTGGCCGATTTTTTCGAAATAGAAGATACTTCCGAACATCATCCAACAGTTTTCAAAATCGGTCATCGTAGCTATTAAAATTCTAACCTGCGTGATGTCAGATTTCAGATTGAAACTTTTTCGCTTTCTATATTAAAAAGTTAGACTTTAGACTGTTTGACTTTAATTTGTTTTTAACCAATTTAAAAAAAGGAGGAGGTTCTCAATTCGTCGGAATCCTTTTTTTTGTGTATGTTCACCGATTACACGAAGACACCTGAACCGATTTTCGAAATTCTTTTTTTTTGTTTCTAAGGGTATACTTCCCAGGTGGTCCCATTTAAATTTTATCGAAATCGGTCGAGCGCTTTTTACAATAACAACAATAAATTATATACTTTGTAGTGGCGCGGGCGTCTGAAGTCGGTTTTTTAAAAAGTATTTTTTAGTATAGATTATAGCGGCAGTGATCGGCCTAATTTTAGGCCTATATTTTACACACTTCTACTTAGAAGTGTGTACAATATAGGCCTAAAATTATACGCATAATATTGTGACTGGCAATTACGGAACCCTACACTGCGCGTGGCCCGACACGCAATTGGCCATTTATTATACTTTACAAATAAAACTACAAACATACTAGTTTCCAGAGCATACAAACAGAATTCGATAACATAATCAAATAAGAATCAAACTTCATTTGTGTGGGGCTCGCTCGCTGAGTCTTCTATTGCAAACTTCAAAAATCTAGATACTCTGTTACAAAAATATGATTGAGTTGCACAGCACAAAACCTGACAATAGTTTGATGAAACACATGACTTTTGTATACTTAGTTTTAAGCATGGACACGTCTCATATACTTAAAGTATTTTGATATGGTATGAAATTCGTATTTTGTCATACCTCCGTATTTTTCAGGTATTTTTCTATTACAAGTCAACTGACTTGGGTTGACTACGGATCGAATTTTATATTACGCCTCATGCGTACTGCAAATTCACACTGCTGTGATTTTTAATTTCGTACAACTTGGCAAAAAAGTGTAGAAACTGAACTAATTGTTCTCTTTATTGACAGCACTATTATGTTGTCAAGTTTCATCGCCGAAGTGTTTTTTTTATTCGATGACAAGCTAGTCCTTGACTGCGATCTCACCTGATGGTAAGTGACGATGCAGTCTAAGATGGTAGCGGGCTAACTTCGAAGGGGTATGGCAGTGAATATTCAACCCATACCCCTAATTGGTTTCTACACGCCATCGTGCCGGAACGCTAAATCGCTTGGCGGCACGTCTTTGACAGTAGGGTGGTAACTAGCCACGGCCAAAGCCTCCCGCCAGACCAGACCAGAGACAATTCAGAAATTATAAATTCCAAAATTGACCCCGCCGGGAATCGAACCCGAGACCTCCCAGTTATAAGACAACACAGCTCACCACTGAGCCAGGGAGGTCGTCAAATGTTATGTCAATGTTATGTTTTGAAATTCGTCAATATTTATTTGAATTCGTAAATACATACCTACGTATTAGTCTAGTCAACAAGTTCAAAAACGTGAAAAATAGAGATAAAGGTCCTAAAAATATGAGCGATGGATCATTCGAGTCGGAATCACCTCTAGAAAAATGTTTTTGAAGGATTTTGGTGCAGGTAAAAAATTGCAATTGTTATTAGAATAGAATAGAATAGAATAGAAATGTTTTTTATTCAAATAAACTTTTACAAGTACTTTTGAATCGTCAATGAGTCTACCACTGGTTCGTATAAACTAAAAAATATACTGTATAAAGTCAAAATGTCATAATAAAAAATATGTTATAATAAAAAAAATAAAAAAAAAATGATATTTCGTTTTTTGTTAGTAACTCGAAAAATATTGACATTTAAGCAATTTTGAAAAAAGCTCGTTAAGAGGAGGAAATATCCAATAAAAAAGTCCCAAGTCCCGGGATTCTATCTCCATTATTTATAATTTTAATTTGACGTTGAAAATAGGGCTCCGCGCGGCTGTTACAGCATGCGCGCGCCCCCGCTAAAGAGAGTTCAGCAATAAAACTAGTGGTTCGCCCCGAACTGAGACCTCGCGGTAACGGTATCCCATGATTATTCATTCAATCGATACATGATAACCAAAACTGACATTATTATTATGCCCGTTTTCACCAAACATACCTAAATCATCCCCTAAGTAGGAGTCTCTTAACGTAGGTAGCTCCTAAATACAATCCTAAGTCCTAACATCCGTCCCAATATCCTTTTAGGTGTCCCGTACAGGATCGTGATAAATAAGTTGACAGAAAACATCAATCACCTAACTTATAGGTAGCCCGTAAAGGTTAGGGAACGTTAGTGAAAACATTGAATTATTATGTAGGTACTAACGAGTGAAACCGGGTTACGGGCATCTGTACAAATCGTCATCTATCGACGCGAATGGAAAATATACAATATTTAACTAAAAAATAATTTTAATTGAATAATATGGTACAAAAAAAAAATACAATACGTACGATAGGTCGTAGTCGTAACTCGTAGTTCCATGGGAATAGTTACTGACTGCGCCATCTATTAGCATTATTGTGAAGCTATGTTGATGCTATATGAATTACTGATGCCCATTAAAAATTAAATAATCTCGTTTCTTTATAATATTCATATAATTTTAGTATTTGTTGTTCAAGTACAGGATATAAGTGACCTAAAAACATAAAATCAGTTTGAAAATCCATAGCGGATTTTCCTAGAGAGCGTCTTCAAGCGAGCGTATAAAATCGCCACTTTGAAAGCCCCCCATTTCGTCAATTTTAAGGGAAAAATTAAAAAAAAATATTTTTGTACTCAGTTCAAAATTATCTTTAAAATGATACGTAACAATTTTATGTAACGCGATATTTTTTTTTTACTTCGCATTCGCTTCTATGAGAGCCCCCCTGAAATAAAGATTTTTATAACTTTTTAAGCCATTTTCGGCTGGAGGCCATCGGTTTACATATTATATCTAAATTTGAAGTAATTACGTTCAGTAATTCAAAAGTTATAAGGCTCTGACAAACGGACGGACGGACGGACAAGTGCAAATCGCTCTAGTTAACTCAGAGACCTCGCTTCGCTCGGTCAAATATTTTTTTTATAACATAAGATGTTATTTTAAAAATTTGAAAAACTTCTAGTATCTTCTTAACACTTGAAAGAATCGAGCCCTGGAGAAACAAAAGTTTAACCACCATTTTTCAAAAAGTTATTCAATTGTTAACTAACAAATTATTTCCCAATCTCCATTGTCATAAACAATGGGATGAAAGGTATAAATAATTGGCCTATATTTTTGTATCAGAGTATCTAGATTTTTGAAGTTTGCAATAGAAGACTCAGCGAGCGAATTGAGAACCTCCTCTTTTTTTAAATTGGTTAAAAACAAATTAAAGTCAAACAGTCTAAAGTCTAACTTTTTAATATAGAAAGCGAAAAAGTTTCAATCTGATATCTGACATCACGCAGGTTAGAGTTTTAATAGCTACGATGACCGATTTTGAAAACTGTTGGATAATGTTCGGAAGTATCTTCTATTTCGAAAAAATACCTTATTAATTTGACTGTACTACCGTTATTCAAAGCTTAATTAATTGAGATAGGCACTATGTTTCCCGCCTTTATAAATCTTTATAATTAATTACAAAGCAAATTTAATTTTTATTTTTTGCAGCTAAACTAAAGCAGATAACAAAAAAATGAAAAGGAACTTTTTTGTGTAGAATTTTTTTCTCTACAACTTTTACTTGAAACTTTTTTTTCTATTTCCTACCGTTATTAAGTTATTTAAAAAAAAGGCATTTTTCAACCCCTTTTTTTTCATCATTTTCCCCTAAATTTAAATCAAAATTTCTTTCATAATATCTTTATTTAAGTATTAATGAACACATTTTTACTCATTGCGCCAAAACTGGTCAGATCATGGTTTCATTTAACTTTTTACTGGACTATAATATCTCGTAAACAGTAATACATAGTTGAAATTTTCACAGTGTGTATTTTTATTTCCGCTATAACAACAAATAATAAAAATAAAATTAAATTAAAAAATAAAGGGGGCTCCCATGCATGGAAAAGATTCAAAAATGAAGAAATAGGGGCCTTCAAAGTTGTGACCAAAACCAACGAGCATTCTTTCCCCATATCCTAATTTAATCATCATCATCATTTCATCATTAGCAACCCATCAACGGCTCACTACTGAGCGCAGGTCTCCTCTCAGAGAAGGGTTATAGGCCATAGTCCACCACGCCGGCCCAATGCGAATTGGTGGACTTCACACACCTTCGAGAACATTATGAAGAACTCTCAGATGTGCAGGTTTCCTCACGATGTTTTCCTTCACCGTTGAAGCAAGTGATAGTTAATTGCTTAAACGCACTTGACTCCGAAAAGTCAGAGGTGCGTACCCGGGATCGAACCTGCGACCCCCCCGAATAGGAGACCACAGTCCTAACCACTAGGCTAACACTGCTTCCTAATTTAATACTAACTCAGAACTAAGTTATCTAAATGTGTATCTAGTTTTAAAAATCGGCCAAGTGCGAGTCGGGCCTCGCTCTTTTAGGGTTCCGTTAAATAAAATTAAATGAAAATATTTCCATGTACCCATGGAAATATTTTTATTTAATTTTTTTAATTTAATTTAATTTTTATTATTTGTTGTTATAGCGGCAATAGAAATACATAATATGTGAAAATTTCATCTCTCTATCTATTACGGTTTACGAGATACAGCCCGCTGACAGACGGACGGACGGACGGACGGACGGACGGACGGACGGACGGACGGACGGACGGACGGACAGCGTAGGCTTAGTAATAGGGTCCCGTTGGTACCCTTTGGGTATACGGAACCCTAAAAGAGCGAGGCCTGACTCGCACTTGGCCGATTTTTTGTTTATTACCTAAATAAATATTTTTGATAAAACAGGGTTGGCACCTTTTGGGTACGAAACCCTAAAAACTATCAAAGAATACAATGATTTTAAAAGACTTATTAAAAATAATTAAGGTAAGAATAACAACAAAAAGAATTAATTACCTCGAACTTATAAACTACTTGCAAGCTCGTTATGGTACATGGCGCCTACTAGGTGAAGCTAAAGCAATGGAGACTCTTAATACCTGCACGTGACATCAATCTCAGTGAGGCCCAAACATACTAGGTAGGATAACATAAAACACTGTTCCCTCTGCACATTTACTTTATCGTTGGTATATTTTGAGGTACTCTCATGTACTTGCTGAGTTCTCGAGCAAGTACCGAGCGTAGCCGCTAGATGGCGGTGACGTTGAAATAAGTCTACGCTGGCTCCGTTTCTCAAGGTTATTTCACGCATCCAGCAACTCAGTTCAAAGTTTTCACACGATAGCAAACAAAAACTATTCGAAAAGATTCCATTTCAAACTAAAATGATATCTAATGAATTCAAGCTAAATCCTAATTTACAATGTGTAGTGATAATATTTTAAATGGTGATATTTAGTAACTATAGTGGAAACATTCCATATATGGCTAATTAATGCAATATGTCTCAATGTTAATTCCGCTTTGTCTCCGTAAGTACATACCTGCATGAGCTACAATGAACTCTGTACCAGACTGTATGCAGTGAGTAAAATTTGTTTATTTCCCTTTTCTTTTAAATCCTTACTTCCTTACCAATCCTACTTTTTACTAATTATTATAAACTAGCTGATGCCCGCGACTTCGTCCGCATGGATTTAGTTTTTAAAACTCCCGCGGGAACTCTTTCATTATGCGAGATAAAAAGTAGCTCTCCCGGTCTGAGGAACAACTACTACATCCATTACTATACCCATGCAAAAAATCGCATCAATCCGCTGTTCTGTTTTTTTTTTTAAGTATCCTATGTCCTTCTCCTGGTTCTAAGCTACCTCTCCACCAATTTTCAGCCAAATCGGTTCATCCGTTCATGAGTTATAAATAGTGTAACTAACACCACTTTCTTTTATCGACCGAGCGAAGCGAAGGTCTTTGAGTTAACTAGGGCGATTTGCACTTGTCCGTCCGTCCGTCCGTCCGTCCGTCCGTCTGTCAGAGCCTTATAACTTTTGAATTACTGAACGTAATTACTTCAAATTTAGATATAATATGTAAACCGATGGCCTCCAGCCGAAAATGGCTTAAAAAGTTATAAAAATCTTCATTTCAGGGGGGCTCTCATAGAAGCGAATGCGAAGTAAAAAAAAAAAAATCGCGTTACATAAAATTGTTACGTATCATTTTAAAGATAATTTTGAACTGAGTACAAAAATATATTTTTTTTAATTTTTCCCTTAAAATTGACGAAATGGGGGGCTTTCAAAGTGGCGATTTTATACGCTCGCTTGAAGACGCTCTCTAGAAAAATCCGCTATGGATTTTCAAACTGATTTTATGTTTTTAGGTCACTTATATCCTGTACTTGAACAACAAATACTAAAATTATATGAATATTATAAAGAAACGAGATTATTTAATTTTTAATGGGCGTCAGTAATTCATATAGCATCAACATAGCTTCACAATAATGCTAATAGATGGCGCAGTCAGTAACTATTCCCATGGAACTACGAGTTAAATTCAATGTTTGATAAATAATTCAATGTTTTCACTAACGTTCCCTAACCTTTACGGGCTACCTATAAGTTAGGTGATTGATGTTTTCTGTCAACTTATTTATCACGATCCTGTACGGGACACCTAAAAGGATATTGGGACGGATGTTAGGACTTAGGATTGTATTTAGGAGCTACCTACGTTAAGAGACTCCTACTTAGGGGATGATTTAGGTATGTTTGGTGAAAACGGGCATAATAATAATGTCAGTTTTGGTTATCATGTATCGATTGAATGAATAATCATGGGATACCGTTACCGCGAGGTCTCAGTTCGGGGCGAACCACTAGTATATATAGATGTGAAAGTTTGTGAGGATGGCTATATGGATGGTGTTGTAGTTTTTTATAAAAACAGCCTTAAAATTTCCTCCTCCTGCAACTCATTATACAAGGACAAATAGCTGGCCGAAGACCACCTGGTCGGAGAAGAACATCGTGGCTCAAAAACCTACGCCAATGGTATGGGAAAAGTACCCGATCATTGTTCCGTGCAGCAGCGTCCAATGTGCAGATAACCCTAATGATTGCCAACCTCCGATAGGAGTCGGCACTACAAGAAGAAGAAGAAGAAGCGAAAATACGAAATAACGTCGCTGCCCTTGTAGGTTATTAAAGTAGAAGATTTTTTTAATGCCCTGATCAAATTACAATGAAGAATATTTTTTTTTTAATTAATTAATTTATTTATTGGAAACATACAGTGTTATAAATATTATAATTTAATTGGATGAAGGAATATTAATGCGGGTTGTTACGTTCCTTCAAATATGGTTGAGCGAAGCAATGGCTGGGTCATGCGTCATGCTCGTGAACGGGTTCCACAGGCAGGAAGGGCTACTTTATGTCTGCCCATCTTAAGATAGAAGTTAGTCGGTATGCATTTTTAGAACTTCCCTCATTGTGGAAACACTGCATATATAGCATAGTATTTACTGTATTGTAAATTTGTTTTGAAAAGAGCAACCGCCGAGTTTCTTGCTGGTTCTTCTCGGCAGGAAGGGCATTCCGAACCAGTGGTAGAGCCAGACGATTCGAAAGCACTTGTAAAAAGTTTATTTGAATAAAAAATATTTGTATTCTAATTTGTTTTTTTTTCAAAAAAATGTTTCTAGCTTGACCTTAGTGTGGGTAAAATAGTTGATTGGCCGCTATCCTTGTTAGTATATTCGAGTGAAATCGTGACTACTAAGAAAATAAAGAAATCCTCAGAAATTCGCTGAGTCATGACACAAATATCAGTAACTAGGTGGTAACTACAGTTATTATTAACCCGATATTGCATTACAATGACCGTGACCTACCGCACCTCGTCGTAATTTCGATGTGTGACACCTTACGCAACGGTCACACTACATGGATGTGACTCACAATCTTTTGAGAGTGTTGAGTCTTGAGTCAGCAAAACTAGTCAATGAAGTTAAATAATAATAAATAAAAAAATCTTAAGTGACACTCGGGGACTGCCGCGGTAAAGCTATTGCATAGCATTTTTTATCAACTTATGCAATTATATTTTTTTTGCATAGTAAAAATTATGAAAAAAAATAATTTGAAAACAAACAAACAAGAAAAGCGAACTGTCACTACTTCGCGAGTGAGATTCGAACCTGCGACATCATACACCATACGGTAAAGAAAGTACTTTACTCGCCCACTGCGCCAAACAAAGCTACTTTTTATTTTCGTTACGGAATTTCTTGATTCGGTGGCCGCGCTCAAACTGTTTGTCCTAGTTCAAAGCCCGCGATAAAAGCTATGCAATAGCTTAAAAATTCATTTTAAAAACTGACATAATAACGCCACTGCAAAGTATAAAATAATTTTGGTTTGTACATGTATGTTGGAGTCGGGTGGGCCTCAATAGTACCTAACTATGAAACCTGACCCTAGCCTAGCTAGTCACGCTAGTCCGACTTTTTAAATATTAGGTAAGTATTAAATATTGGTGTAGCTTCATAGAGCCAACACATTCTTTGATCGCGAGAGATTTCCGAGCAGTTCCGTCTTTCATCACCGAAGATGAAGATATTAATTAATCTTCACCAAATTCAAATGGGACCCATCTAACGGTATACCTTCTCAAGTAAAAAAAAATTTTATATCAGTCCGACGGAGTTAAGGAGCAACATCGAAAAAAATTAAAAAAATATATTATATATGCGGCGAAAATAGAAGAAAATTGTGATTCTCGAGATGGTTATAACTAAATATATGATTGTTTGAGTCTCTACAGTTAATTTTATATTAATTTATTTGACTATTCAAAGCATATTTTTTCGCTCTACTAGCTAGCTCCTTTTATGAAGAATTAAAAGCAAAGGAGCAACGGATCGACGTAATTTTTTTGCACAAAAATTGTTAAAGACCTGTAGGCAATTGACTGAAGACTGGAGGCTTTTTAGTTTTTACCACCATAAAAGGATTCCAGTGGGATTTTTAAAAACTCCAGATGGAACCGAAACACCGAATGAAGTCGCAGACAAATGCTAGTGCAAATAAATAATTAGGTTCACATTAAAAAAGATTTCCACAGATAAGCTAACGCTTGCTCAAAGCCAGTTTCACTAATTAAAACAATAGACACATAGTAAGTATGTAATTAGTTGACCTCGGATTACGCGCATACGGTAAAATATTAAAAAAAAATCCCTATCTCGCTATTTCGATATAATAATACGTTAGTAAGGAGTTAAGTAGGTACGCTGTGTATAAAAAATTCAGATCGCGTAATTCGAGTAAGTAACTAATGCAATAAGCAGCTTAATGTGGTTTCATAAAAAAATCTGGATAATTAGTTTTGTGAGTAGTAGGGTAGTAATTGAATAAGTTAATTAAAAAAGATGTGCAATTCAAAATGTGAAAACATTGGTAGGTAATGTTGACTTTAGAGCAACTGCAACGAAGTATGTCAATATAATAGTTTTAAAGCTGTATGGCACCAAAGCTTTAAACCAAGGTAAAAAACGGAAGAACTTAATGACTTTTATTGTTGCTTCCCTTAGTCAACCGATTACCTCACACACAAAAATACACACGCCGCGCGCCGGCAGAATTAGCGGAAATCCAAAAAAGGAAGAATCAATGTAATTTTTTCTGTTTTTTCGTTACACTAGCCGGTTACACACTTTTTTAATTTTAGGTCTAATTTGAAAACAAAATCTTAATTTTTAACTGTTCCTCTGTCATTACGAAATCTAAGAAAAATGCATATTTTTGTTTGAGTTTTTTTTTCATTTAACTTGTAGCAAATTAATGTCAAACAATATGTTAATTTAATGGTTGTTTCATATTTATTTTATTATTTGTTTAAAAATAAAATTAACTATTTTATATTCCCCCATTCCGTTACTTCCGCCGGGTCAGCTAGTATTTTTATAAAATACTTTTTCAGTCTCCTGAACTTACGGTAGTAAATATTTATATACGTCCTATGCTCCTGAATAATAATGTAGTTAAGACACCGTAACATGTTCTCCTTCATAATTAATCAATTCAGTTATTTCAGCGATCCTAATAATTATTTATTAATTATGCATCTAGTTACAAAAGTACTATCATAATCTAATACCTGCTTAATATTAACACTTGATACGTGTCAAAGGCACTCAGGTGATTAAAACAGGCTAAAGAAGCATACGATGGACTTCACTCCAAGTTGGTCGATGGCCTTTGGGATTTAGCCTTAACATGTACACCCTACCACATTCATCCTGTACTCTGCATTCATTGCTATAGTCATAAAGGCGTTACCGATGAGGTAGACTGTAAGTCTCCACATCTCGGCAAGGACGCTTAAGTTGAGAAAGTAGTTTGTCAAACTACTGGTATTGGCGACTTCATAACAGGATTTTCGTTAATTGCTTCTTCGGCCTTGCATTGCTGTGACAAAAAATGTGTTCAGACTCTGCACCTATAGGTCAAATACACTACTCTAAATCCTTTACCATCGCAGGTTCTTTGAATCCCTACTTAGAGTTTAAATGTGACAATTGCTACTTTTTATTTTGGGAAAACTATGGGATTTTTTAAAAACCTAGCTCTAATCTAAAGGAGACCGACCATCTCCCATACATTGTTGGGTCCAGAACTTGATGAAGCGTTACAAGTTCCAAATTAATGTAATTTGTTAGATATAAATATCAACTTTAGACTTCGTTAGTTTCAGTTTGATTGACAATTGCATAATAAAGATACATGGGTTCGAATCCATGATTAGGTTATGTTAGAGAATGTATCGTTTATACAATAATTATCAGACGGCTAATAGTTAACTCTTTAGATAGATAGGTTTTTATTACATGATACATGCATAATACCAATACTAGTAGGTAGGTTTATGATTCCTAGGTAAAGGAAATAGGTTAGTTAAAACTAAACAACAATTTTGTAGGTAATTTATGCTTTTTAGTGATTCATTTATTATGCATAAATTAATCATTCATCTTCATAACATTAATCATTCATCTTCATAAACAACTAGGATGGTACGAAATAAATGAACCCAACGAAAAACACAAACATTTCCAAAAATATTTTTCTAGATATTTAGCAACTGTAAATTAAAATTATTTTTAGTGATTTTGGTTGAGCATAAAATAAGCTATTTTTTCCAATATTTTCCCCCCGTGTAACATATTGTTGAGAGTTTTGGGCCCAAAACTGGACGGTCTCCTTTGAGTTCCTTCTTTTCTACTTTTCCAGACGATGTTTTCTGCATTGATTATTATTTTCTTGTGGGAATGTTAAAAAAAGGTTCATTACCATTACTCAAAGGGTGTCGCGATTGTTGGATACCACCATTTTAACATCTTTTTTTATCGCCTTAATGTTGCTGTGGCTAATTGTTGGTCGTACTCATGTTGCTATGGAATGCAGACATAGGTTTTTAAATTGTTGTTTGCTACTTGCTAGTCCATAACATTTAATCTAGGAATAATAGGAAAATTTATCTTTTTTTTGTAATCTCACAGAAAATTGGAAATTCTACGCGGACGAACTCTCATAAAACTTAAACTAAAATAATAACTGCTTATGAAAAACATTAGCAGCTCTCCTGGTTTCATAATTGATAAACTCCATAGTACAATTTTGACCGTTAACTTCTCGCTAAAGTTGATACAAAAAGTGACATACCGACACAAAAATTATACGCATTCAACCGTTGGTCTAATAGCTATTTGGAATGCATTACATCATCATCACTTTACGGTTTATTAAACACTAGCTGATGCCCGCGACTTCGTCCGCGTGAAGTTAGTTTTTTGTTTTTTTTTGTATTAAAACCGTGGAACTTAAGGAACATACAAAAAAATAAATTAAGCGAATTGGTCCATCCATTTTTGAGTTATGCGCTTACCAACATTCATTTTTATTTATATAGAGATAGATAGATAATTTTCGTTTTGACTTTTGAGTTTCTTGCTGGCGTAACATATTGTGTTCAGAAAGGTATTGTGACCTTTTTTTAATTAAGATTAAGGTTTAATGCTATTTCATCACCTGTAATGCTTCGTAGGGGTGATAGCCTAATGGACTAATGGTTAACACTACAGTCTCCTTTTCGGGAGGTCACGGTTCGATCCCAGGCACGCATCTCAGACTTTTCGAAGTTACAAGCAATTAAAATATATCTTTTTCATCATACCTATTCGAAAAACGAATATTAGCTTCAGAGGATAGCGGGAGCAAAATTTAATTTTAACCCCATGTATAGAGTATAGACATTACCAATACGTATATTGAAAGTTTAAATAAAACACAAATAAATTTTTATGAAATAATTAAACATTAATATTTATGTTGGAAGTATGGGCGTATATATCTAATGCTTGTGCTTTAGCATACTAAAGCACTAACGCGGACCGATCAGAAGAGAGAAATGAAAAATGTATCGAAATTCAAAAATGTTTGAGAAGCTGTTGTCTTCGATAAGTCACGTGATCAAATTTGTCGATTAGATATATACGCCCATACTTCCAACATAAATATTAATGTTTAATTATTTCATAAAAATTTATTTGTGTTTTATTTAAACTTTCAATATACGTATTGGTAATGTCTATACTCTATACATAGAAGGTTGATACTCCTAGCTTTTTCTCATAGGTAATGATGAAAAATAGTGTGTGTCATTCGGGGCCAAAATTTTTTGTTCTCGGGCGGCGTATACTGAATTCCTCGCTACGCTCAGGATTCTACTTTAGAATCCTTCACTTCGCTCTGAATTCAAAATAACGCCCTCGGGGAACAAAAAATTTCTTTGGCCGAATATAACACAAATAACTATTTTTATTCAATCCTACTAATCCTACTAATATTATGTATATTATAATGTGAAAGTTTGTGAGGATGTGTGGATGGATGTTTGTTACTTTTTCACGCCACAACGAATGGACCGATTTGGCTGTTTGGAATGGAGATTGCTCATATCCAGGATTAGCACATAGGCTACATTCTACTCTGGAAAATTAAAGAGTTCCCGCGGGAATTAAAAAAACCTTAATCTAAGCGAACGAAGTCGCTCGCATCATCTAGTAAACAAATAAATTGCTATAGGTATGTCATAAAAAATTTGACAATTATTTAAAACCACTCGTTTGTATTATAATTAGTAAACTACTTACTAGCTATTTACGCCATGTTTGAAACCAGCTTGGCAACATATTATGTAAATTAGAAATGTAAAAACAATACACGCCAAATGCGAGTCGGACTCGCGCACCGCGAGTTCCGTACAAACTTTTAGGTCGCGGTTAGTTTACCAACTGCAAATAAGTTTATAATCGCAAAAAAATTGTGATGCGACTACAAATTTACGGTTTTCGGATTTTTTGCTTTACTTATGCTACTGACATTGCTTCATGCCAAATTTCATGATTCTAGGTCAACGGGAAGTACCCTATAGGTTTTGATTCCCATGCGAGTGTCGAAATATGCGGCATAAACGGAGCATAAAAGGCCATATGTTTTGATTGCGTCGACTTTGATTTTTTCACTGCTGCAAGGGATTGCAGACCCTGAGAATTTGATATCAATACATGCGGCAGCATGTCAAGCCAAGGTTCATTAATTTCAACTTTATACCTCCACGCGTTCCCGAGAAAAAGGGTGTTGACAGGATGGACAGACCGATAGACAGACAGACAGATGGATAACGAAGTAATCCTGGGTTCCGTGTTTAGTACGGAGTACGGAACCCTATAAATTCAACTAGAAACAAAATATTATTGAAACATTTAGACCATCGCATCTATATTATTACGTAGGTAAGTATGATTTTTTAATACGAATAATTATAGGCTTAAGAATAAGGCAGTATTGTTTTTGTATTGGGAACCAAAACAAAACTCGACAGGTTTTCCGTTCCTTCATTAAATCGTTCAAGGGCTTGGAAAAGGAAATGTTTATGATATTAACTTTATTCTGTTGTTTTTCTAACTAAAGAAAAAAATAAAGAATTTATCTTTATTTTACTAAACTACAGTAAGCAATAAGCAGTGATAGCGTAGGTCGCAAGTTCGATACCTGGCTCCTCCCGGGACCTCTGGCTTTTCTGCGTACTTATGCGCGTTTAAAAAATTAAATATCACAAGCTTCAACGGTGAAGGAAAACATCGTGAGGAAACCTGCACACCTGAGAGTTCTTCATAATGTTCTCAAAGGTGTGTGAAGTCTGCCATTTGCATTGGGCTAGCATGGTGGTCTATCTTCTATAACCCTTCTGTAAGAGGAGAACAGTATTCAGTAGTGAGCTGAGGTTGCTGCTGATGATGATGATGATGACTGAACTGCAATGAAGGTCTATAACGCCAGAAAATGTAGGCAAACTGATCTTATTAGACGACCGCAGACTTGTTGGCTGACTATCGTACAACTGACTCGCGTAGTTGTACAATTATCAACCATACTGTATTATTGTGTGCGTAATTGGAAGGAATTTCGCCAATTATATCTACCTACTAGCTGATGCCCGCGACTTCGTCCGCATGGATTTAGTTTTTAAAAATCCCGCGGGAACTCTTTCATTATCCGAGATAAAAAGTAGCTCTCCCGGTCTGAGGAACCACTACTACATCCATTACTATACCCATGCAAAAAATCGCATCAATCCGCTGTTCTGTTGCGACGTAATTGAAGGACAAACCAACAAACAAACACACTTTCGCATTTATAATATCAGTAATGCTTTATTATAACACTTTTTATAATTGTCAAATATTTTACCATACTTAACCAAAGACAAAATTACGTTTAGCTGTCATTTACGTTTTGTTATTCCACTGTCATTTGCGTTTTGTTATTCCATGTCAGATGCATTTTTGTTATACCACGTTTTATAGTGACTTGACGGAAACGCGGTCGAACGGGATAAAAAGTATCCTATGTCCGTCTCCTGGTTCTAAGCTACCTCTCCACCAATTTTCAGCCAAATCGGTTCATCCATTCTTGAGTTATAAATAGTGTAACTAACACCACTTTCTTTTATATATATAAGATAGTTGCGACGATTAATACCTAGTTGGTTAAGAAGTGCGGGCTACCATAAGTCACTATGCCTATAAGTAGGTATACTCTGCGATTTAGTTGTCCAACTCGAAATTTTAATTCTGCGGGTACTCTTATCATTGCATCACGGTGCTGAAGTCAGTGAATCATGCTCGTGAACGGGTGCCGCCGGTGGGAATGGGGCTAGTTTGTGTCTACCCGTCTTAACATGAATTGAAGTGTAGTACTTGTTTTTTTTTTTGAAACTTCCCCTCATTGTGGAAATATTATAATTTATTCGAACAAAGTTGCATAGGTTAAATCTACTTGGCATCCAGCTGCCCACAAGATAATATAAAAAACTAATTACAATGTAATAGCTGTATAATAATATTGTAAAATGATTATTTTGATAAGAGCAACTGCTGAGTTTCTTGCCGGCTCTTCTCAGCAGAATCCGCTTTCCGAACCGGTGGTAGAGTCTGAGATGACTTGTCATAAGAGCTACAGGTTGGCCTACGTAAAATAAATAATTTTGAATTTTTTTGAGTCAATCTTTTCTCGAGATATCATCAAAAAAGCCTACAACGACAACATCCTTCAATAAAGGAATGCGTTAGGTATAATGTGAAGATAATAAAACTATAATGTACCTAAGAACTCAGTTAAGCCATACACTAAAACAAATAATTGTCTATAACACAAACCACATAATAGCGACCAAATTAGCGACATACTGCGTGCCACATACAATAATTGTGTGTTTTACAATCCGAGTGTCCGATTAGTCACTTAATTTCAATACTATTTTTATTATTCAAGTCTGCCTGCCTTCTTGAATTCAAAAATAATGGCACGAATTAAATTAACTTGTTCTAAATGCCTTAAATTAAACCTACTTAAATAAGCACATACTTTGTTTTGTTTGAAATAAGCGCTAAAAATCTTGTTTTAGAAGCTAATTGCTGGCAGATAAACCAGTAAAAGAATTTCGCAGCTGCAGTAGTAATAGAACTAGAGGTAGCAACAATTTTTTTATTTGATTATTCTTCCAATATAATGTATTAGCTGAAGCCCGCGACTTCATCCGCGTTATTTTTTTTTTAAATCCCTCGGGAACGCTTTGATTTTCCGGGATAAAAAGTAGCCAATGTCAATGTCTTTCCAGGTCCTCAACTATACCCATGCAAAAAATTACGTTGATCCGTAGCTCTGTTGCGGCGTGATTGAAGGACAAACCAACAAACACATGTCCGCATTTATAATATTAGTATGATTAAACGGTTGAATTTATTTTACCTATCGAAAACAAAATCAGAGCCAATTTATAATGTACAATCGACTATCAGGAATCAAACTTTAGAGCGGCCAAAGAATAAGCACGAGGGAAGTCGTGAAGAAAATAATATGTCAAACTAGCTGATGCCCGCGACTTCGTCTGCGTGGATTTAGTTTTTAAAATCCCTCGGGAACTCTTTGATTTTCCGGGATAAAAAGTAGCATGTAAGTCACTCTCCAGGTCCTCAACTATACCCATGCAAAAAATTACGTCGATCTATAGCCCTTTTGCGGCGTGATTGAAGGACAAACCAACAAACAAACACACTTTCGCATTTATAAGTAAGGATAATATAAAAACTAGGTATTGCCTGCGAATGCGTCCACGTGGAGTAAGGTTTTTCGAAATCCCACAGGAACCCTTTGTTTTTGCGGGATAAAAATCATCCAGCCTACTACTATCAATACAGCTCCTCAACTATATACGTGCAAAATATTACGTCCGCGTCGGTCTATTGCTCTGTTGTTGCGTGATTGAAGGACAAAATATGATCAAACAAATACACTTTCGCATTTATAATATTAGTATTTAGTAAGGACCAAAGTAGGTATTTAGAGTAGCATTAATTACAACAGAAAATGCAATTCATAACGATACATACTATTCAAAACTATTGTTGATTTACCTAATGATATTGATTAATCGACTGAACTAATCGATTATAATAATAATCTAATCAATTTCTAAGTAACTAACTTCTAAGTTTGGACATAACTATCAATAAATTAATATAAGTAATTTATAAAGGATATCTTGTGATGCGATTAGGTATTTCAGTACTTAAAATTTTTTAAGTTATAAAGGTTTAATAGTTTAATATAAATTAACAATAGTTTAGTATAAATTAACAAGTGATTCTCTCTTCATATTACTCAATTAACAAATATTATCTATTGGTCTCAGAAAAAAACTTTTGCAACACGACTTTTTAATCAAGTTCTAGTCTAGCAGATGAAATTGCTAAATTCGAAACATATATTATTTGTTATTTCGATTACTTTTAGCTGGTAAATTACTGTTGATAATAATCGATGGTTAGATCACGAAGTAATCTGTTTTGAAATCTTGAAATAGGTACTTATCGACAAGGTACCTCATACGTCAGAAAATTGCACAAAATATGAAATACGGCTTGTAATTGCGGCGGTTGATAATGAGCGAAAAAATAGGGCATGCTTGGTCGGTTTGCAAAAGTGAATTAAAAAAAAAACGGGGACTGCCGCGGTAAAGCTATTGCATAGCATTTTTTATCAACTTATGCAATTATAATATTTATGCAATATTTTTTTTTTGCATAATAAAAATTATGCAAAAAGTAATTAAAAACAAACAAACAAGAAAAGCGCACTGTCACTACTTCGCGAGTGAGATTAGAACCTGCGACAGCATACACCATACGGTAAAGAAAGCGGCCGCTCGCCCACTGCGCCAAACAGAGCAACTTTTGAACCTCTAAAATGTTGAACGCTTACTGAACGACGGTGTTAGGTTTATTTTCGTTACGGAATTTCTTGATTCGGTCGCCGCGCTCAAACTGTTTGTCCTAGTTCAAAGCCCGCGATAAAAGCTATGCAATAGCTTAAAATTGCCCAACAATATTATAGCCATTCAGTGGCGTAGGTAACGCAGCCTGCGTTAAGGCTGGATCGCTGGAAATGTCATTTCTTTGCTCCAGTACAAAAGTTTTACTTTTTAACCGACTTCAAAAAAAGGAGGAAGTTCTCATTTCGACTTGAATTTTTTTGGTGATGTTACTCCATAACTCCGTGTCAAATCTGAACCGATTTCAATCATTTTTTTATTCTGAAAGGACATAATGTCAGGTTGGTTTCATTTAAATTTGGTGAAGATCTGATGAATTCATTCGGTGATGGAGGACGGAAATATGAATAGGGTATCCTCAATGAATAGGGTAAATCGCTTGCGATCAGAGAATATATAGATTTATCCTATGAAGCTACACTAAAAATCTTAAAATAATAATATAAATAAAAAATCTTTTAAAAAACCGACTTTAAAGGCAACTGCAAAGTATAAAAATAATTTTAGTATGTACACGTATGTTGAAGTCGGGCTAGCTTCGCGCATTGGTTACATCGTTTCTATTTAGGCCCCCCCGACTTCAACATACGTGTACAAACTAAAATTATTTTTATACTTTGCAGTTTCGTTTAAAGTCGGTTTTTTAAAAAGAATTTTTAATTAATATTGACGCTTAAGATTTTGAAAATAAATTGCCGATCTGCACTTGATCGTATCATTTACGAGAAAAAACACTAATTTTAATATAAAAATGCCATTTCCATACCAATTAACACCTCATTATACTGCGTAGTTCATCCAATCGTTATTTTGGAATATGATTGAGATGATTTACTGTTATTAATTGATTATTATTTTTATACAGTGATATGCCTACACTACTTCACCCACTAAAGAACTCATTTCCACGATAAATGGGAAAGAGAAATGGGATTAAAACATAAGCAGCAAAATTTTCAATATTCAATCTAGGTGGCCTGTTTAATTTGACTCCATTGAAATTTAGAAAACCGTTAGCTTTCCCCTTAAGTATCAAATCATCGGTTCTAAAGTTATTTATCCTAGATTCTAGCTGTCAAACCATGCACTATCTTGCATCTTTGCAATCACTCGATATTTGTATTAGTCAGATTTTCCACTGATATTAAATACGCATTTTACAAAACTGCGTATCATTTCGCTTTGAAATAGATTTAGGTTAATGGATTATTTGATTTCTAGAACGTTCTCTTGGTTATTTTAATTTTTCGAAAATGCATTTTATTATATTGTTATATCAGCATATTGTTATATCAGTTGTTGAAACAGTGATAGCCTAGTGGTTAGGACTGTGGTCTCCTATTCGGGGGGTCGCAGGTTCGATCCCGGGTACGCACCTCTGACTTTTGCTTTTCACTTGCTTCAACGGCGAAGGAAAACATCGTGAGGAAACCTGCACATCTGAGAGTTCTTCATAATGTTCTCGAAGGTGTGTGAAGTCCACCAATTCGCATTGGGCCAGCGTGGTGGACTATGGCCTAAAACCCTTCTCTGAGAGGAGACCTGCGCTCAGTAGTGGGCCGTTGATGGGTTGCTAATGATGATGATGATGATATTGTTATATCATACCTACTTATTTGTACACAAAAACATAATAACAAAAAAATTAATAACTAAATCAAAAATAGATATAATTACACCAAACTTAATTCAAACGCTATTTTATTTAATTAATTATTTATTTTGTACCAAACAAAGTATTAAAAACAAGAAAAAAGAAGAAGACCTGGAAACACTAATTATAAGAGATCTCTACCAGTAACACTAGGCTGTTTAAGGGAAAAGAATAGGATACACAACATGCAAAGAAGTTAAGATTCTTGAAAAAACTTAAACACAATAATATAATTACACGCAGTAAACTAAACAAAATTATATGAATCTATAAGATAATGTGCTACTTATAAAATACGTAATTTTAAATCAAGCTTTAAATGAAAGTGTTTCAAATTAGGTTATTTCCATGAAAAATGTAAATGCCTCTTTAATTAAGTATTGCAGAGAGAATTTTAAAACACAAAACAATGGACGATTACCATGAGGTCAAAGTCTTTAACGAGCGTTGTGTTATCTTGATGCATTTTAGCTTTATTCAATTCAATTGCAGTACTATCAAGATCGATATAAAATATAAAACCGGCCAAGTGCGAGTCGGACTCACTCTTATTTTCAAAAAAATTAGAGATCCTGATGAAAATTGCAATAATGTAACCCAAAGTAGCAAAATTTTACCCATAAAATTTATTATTTGGCGTACGCTGAGAAAACTATTGATGACACATAAAAAATATGTAGGTGACCACATGATTAAAATACTCATCTATATATATAAAAGAAAGTGGTGTTAGTTACACTATTTACAACTCAAGAACGGATGAACCGATTTGGCTGAAAATTGGTGGAGAGGTAGCTTAGAACCAGGAGACGGACATAGGATACTTTTTATCCCGTTCGACCGCGTTTCCGTCAAGTCACTATAAAACGTGGTATAACAAAAACGCATCTGACATGGAATAACAAAACGCAAATGACAGTGGAATAACAAAACGTAAATGACAGCTAAACGTAATTGATAATATCATCAGTAATATGTTTTCTCTTTGAATCATCATTAACAATGCCGCGAGCAAGACGATCAAATGTTTCCTGCTACAAAGCTACTGATTGACGTGATTTATTGGATAGGTATAGCTGAGAACCTGGAGGCTGACAAAGCTTTCCCGCGGGATGTTATGAACTAAATCCACGCAGACGAAGTCGCGGGCATCAGCTAGTTATTACCTACAAAAAAGTCCGGGAGGGAATATATCTATAACTATCATAGTTAAGTCACAATAGTAGCTTTTGTGTTCTAAAATTTAATTAGCTCGCCGGTAGATAAAAAGTTGGTTATATTCGTATCGTTGTATTAATTCTTTTAAAATAAATAGTTTTATCATGAAGAGTATTTATGAAGCAGTAAAATACTTTTTTATTCATTCGAATCGGAGATTTAATTTCGAAGTTATCACGAGTATAAAAAATTGTGAAAAGTGTACCTAATAATATTTTAAACCGAAAAGATATAAATCTTTATTTCTTTCAATAAATATCCAAACTGATTTAAGAATGACAAAATATATTAGCCATGCATCACTCTAGCAGTGATGCACTTAAGCAAAGAAGCAGAACACAAACTAGCAATTAAGTTAGCCTGGCTAATATTTTTTTTTAATTTACCTAGCGTATAGCTTAGCTAAGCTCTTGTTAGGAGTCCAATATTTGACACATAGACCCTACACTCTCTGACTCATAGACTAAGGATGGTTTTTTAAAAAACTTCTAAAACTCGGTCCCAAACTAAGTTTATCTAATAAACAGAGCTCTAGTAGACCAACTTTTCAAGTTTTCCGGCCAAGTTCAAACGTGTCTTGCCTACTTACATCACACGTCGGCAATGGTAATGACTTTGTCACACTTATGTAAGTTGAACATCAACTGCCGTCGCAACACGAGCCTTCGCTGTTTGTATTGTGTGAACGCACGTCGAGTGTTAGGTACTTATTTATGTGTATTTATAATGTTTTCTAATACTACGCTGTGGATATTATAGTGCGCAAGTGATCATATGCAACCCTACTCCATCGCTCTCACAGTCATATATCAGGCGCAGGACTTATGCTCGTTTTCACCAAACATACCCAAATCACCACCTAAGTAGGAGTCTCTTTTATATATATAATTATCACAGGTTTAAATGTCTAATAGCATAACTAGATTCACTGTACCAGTGTTCCTCGCCGCTTGGATCCAGCTGCTTTCAGCGACTCGTTTGATTATCTACCCCTACTAGGTAGTAGGGGTAGATCTTCCCACAATAAGAATATTGGTAGCTGCGCAAGCGTGCAATTCTACAGTCTAACCGTCACACTTTCATAAAACAATAATTTATTAACATCCATGGTTCCAAGACACGTGAATTTTCACGCTTGCAGAGCATAACGAAATTCACCATCTCTGAAAAGGCTCTTCTTGCCTGCTTAGGCTAATTAAGTCAAAAATAATGAATAATGATCTTCTGCATCATCATGAGCAATCCATTAACGTTTCACTACTGAGCGCAGACCGTCTTCTCTTAGATAAAGGTGGCCATGAGGCTCACACATCTTTGAGAATATTATGGAGAACTCTCAGGTGTGCAGGTTTCCTCGCGATGTTTTCCTTCACCGTTGAAGCATGTGATATTTCATTGCTTAAACGTACATAACTCCGCATAGTCATAGGTGCGTGCCCTGGATCGAATCTGTGACCCCCCAATTCAGGATCTTCTATCTTCAATGATCTTCAACAATCGACTCTAATTTGCATTTGAGTCTTTTGCGGTGATCAAACGAACACATCAAATAAACAAATAAAAAACATAATGGTGTTCGGAAAACGCGACATTGTATGAATTATGAATGAATCAATCTTCGCAATTACTTGTAAAGTGATCATCGTCAAACACTGTGACTCGAAAAATGAAGAGCCTAAAATTATATTACTATAATAATCTATCTATCTATCTAATACCTTTAAACTGGAACCGAACTTAAATCTGAATCTTGGAAACGGCTCCAATGATTTTGAACGAACGAACGAACATGAAATTTAGTATGCAGGTGATTTTGGGGGCTCGATCTGGCTAGGTTTCATTTTTGGAAAACGTCGTTTTTTCCGTGTTTTCAGGCAATGAAAAACTTGTACAATATAAATACGAAATAGCTCAGGAAATTGGGCGGTCTCGAAACTAGAAGATCCGGTTAGAGTCCAGATGATTATTTTTTCCCTTCTTTTTTTCAAGTTCCTTCTTTTGTAAGAAAGCTAAGATCGAAAAATATTCATATTTCATCAGTAAGTAATTCGTATCTGAATATAATTTCCAAAAAACACGATTTACCAAAAAAACCGAGCTAAGCTCGGTCATCCAGTTACTTTACCATTATTTACCGTATTTATCTTAAGTCATGACACTACGATTCCTACTTTATGTAAATCAGAAACGAAGTTAAACAGCTGTTGTGTAGACAAGTAAACAACGTTAGAATGCTAATGTAAGCAGTACACGCATGCTCATAAGTATGACAAAGGGGAAAAATATTTATCGATCTTGCGTACTTTAACACATTCAATAAGGATGTATTTCCGACTATTCATACCAGCAACTCTATTTTTTGGAGTTTACTCCTTAAGAATCGATTTTAGGCGCCCGGTATGAGAAAAATCCGAGCAGTAAAATCAATTTATCAATGACCTCGTTACGTTTTTCACAACGTTGAAATTTCTATCCTAACGTTGAGTAAATAAGGTTGGTTTTCGTGCGAAAAAGCTTTCCGAGGGAAGCCGTGACCTTGTTACGTTTTTCACAATGATGCAAATTTCTACCCTAACGTAGAGTAAATAAGGTTGGTTTTCGTGCGTCCCCGAAGCGAAAGTCGGTCGGTGCACGCTTGGACCCGAGTCGCGCGCATAGAGAAGGATATAGCGTCGTGCGTAAACTCCAGTCGTGCGTCGGAGCTGACACACACTTTTATTTTTCTAATTTTTTTACACAGGCAACTCCTAAAATGCTAAATGTCAGAAAGAATTTCTTTGACATGTAGAAGAAATACATGAAACTAAAAAGTTACGACTACGTCTAAGAACAGGAACATGGTATTGTTTTGACAGTATATTTCATTTGACAATGTAAATGTAATGACCAGTTTACAAACGCAAACAGCAATGTTTTCTTTCACTCAGACTGTGATGGTAATAAACAAAACTTGTATAAAATATAATGTGAATAGGCATTTTCTAGGCAAGCGCGCTCCAACCTAGACCTCATCAGTGCTGTCCAGCATTGATTGTCGTCAAGCGCATGCCTATCCTGCAATAAAAAAAAAAAAAAATATAGGTGTAGGTAGGTACTTAGTTTTTATTTGTAGTCCTACTTTCATGCCTCCTATTCCTACTTCCATGGGCGAGTCACATACTCGTAGTTTGAAGCACTGTGGGTTTCCAATAGTCGTAATTCCTAGTACCATGGTTTCCAAGGTGCTAAAAGGGCGACCACGCACTGGCAAAAAGCAGTGTTAGAAGACCCTAGATATGTAGATTGACCACATCAAATGAGTCTTTTCTGTAATTGTATTTGTTTTAGTTTTTGTAATTGTACATTGTATTCAGATTATAATGGGGCTGACGTGTACCAAGGTACAAAAGCCCCTAAACAAATAAAGAAAAAAAAAACAAATGAGTCACAGAGAGCCGCTGGATACCATCAGCGCAAGACCGCATCGTATGGAAGGGGTCAAGAAGGGTATTACCAAATTGCTGAACAGTTTCTTTACAAATACGCAGTGCTAGTTAATAAACAGATATTCAAATTCCCGTAGAAACATAAAGGCCTGTTTTACTAACATAAGTTACAATAAGCAATTCAAGCAGAGGTTGAAATTAACCTGCCCATACACGTAGGGTGTCAGACCAGAAGCGAAAAGGCAGCTAAAGATGGAAAACGCTAAAGGAACGTTGAAAAAATGTTTTCTTCTCTCATTGCGACATATTCTCCATTGCTGAGGGTAGCGATCACTTTCCATTTATGTAGTTATCACATAATAGTAGGAGTTTCATGGGGATATTAATTAATCTGACTTCTGCAAGCTTTACGACTACTTGTTAGAATTTGTCAATCAAGTGATCGAAAAATGAATTGCTAAAGTAAAAAAAAATATCATCTCGTTATTAGGTACGTTAGGAGGAAATTAATTTAATTTTAAATTATTTAACTTAACTTTTAACAAGCGTTAATATTGTTATAATCATTACCTACAAAAATTTCCTTTTATCACAGGGTTATCGACATACTGCAGTCGCTTAGAATTTTCGACCCCAGAAAGCCTTGAGTGTAAGTTTATTTATCCATAATATAATATAAAGAATATAGAAATACTTTTGCCGTAGGACGTAAGGGAAAAAAGTTATTGAGGAGAAACCGGAGAAAACCCCCTCCTCTTTTTGCACAGGGTTTCATCCCTCCCATCCCAAAGTTTCATTAACTTCCGATCTTTTTCCAACTGAAATTACCTGTCGGCTGGACTAATATCATCACTTTCTGTCAGGTGTGATCCTAGACAAGCATGTGTCTATAACGTATTTATAAGAACAAAAATGTTTTATAATTTATATTAGCAAAAAGCTGAGCTTTGTGAGGGCTCGCGTGGTTTTTAACCCCCGACGCAAAAAGAGAGGGGTGTTATAAGTTTAACGTGTCTGTCTGTGTATCTGTGTATATGTGTATCTGTGTATCTGTCTGTGGTAGCGTAGCCGCCAAACGGATGAACCGATTTTTCTAACGGGTAATAAATTTCAAGATAGTTTTAAAAAAAAAATTATATAGGATTATTGATATGGGCTTCGGTAAATAATTCATACGACCAATCATTTTCAGATATTTTTTATTTATCAAACATTGGTTAGTACCTACTTATATTATTTTCTGTACTCTGGTTCCTCATACGGATTTCTTCCTGCTTCCTACATTTTAACATATATGAATTTTTAATATTATACTTAATCTATCAAAGGGAAATCCTCCATAAAATGCTAATATTTCAAGTCTATTCACTCTTGAAAACGCGACATTATGTAAGACCAATAGATGTTTCCTTTTCCCCAATATCTACAACAGCTTTATCTAATGTTAAGCCTTGTTGTTGTTGTTGTTGGACTTGTGAATTGTAATAGCGAAAGCTAATTGCAATGGGAATTGTTTCCTGGAACAAATGACATTTCCACTTTTCCAAAATTTTGTTTAATAGGTGATAGGTATTGGAACACATTCGCTGTTGTCATACAAATCGAACCATTATCACTCGTGGCATTTGATCAGAAGGATTTAACGCACTTGACTCTTACAGTTCAGAGTCAAGTGCGTTTAAGCAATTAAATATACTTGCTTCAACGGTGAAGGAAAACATCGTGAGGAAACTTGCACACCTGAGAGTTCTTCGTAATGTTCTTGAAGGTATGTGAAGTCCGCCAATTCGCATTGGGCCAACGTGGTGGACTATGGCCTATAACCTTTCTCTGAGAGGAGAGCTTCGCTCAGTAGTGAGCCGTTGATAGGTTGCTAATGATGATGAAATGATGACTATAATTTTCTTCATATATTATATCTTCGACATAATCTAATGCTCCATTGACTAACCCATTTTCAGCCCATACATTTGAACGTAACATAACTTCGATAAAATAATAAAATATGGTTCAAGGCCACCTACCTAATAGTTTTGCACTTGCTAATTTTGTCTTAGAACAATTTATGATAAGCTGGAATATAAGCAACTTATTGACGTAATTCTTTTAACTTTTGATTATTAAATTCTTTTACATCTTTATTTGTTGCGAACAGTCTAACATGTATTTGAATATTTAGTTTATTTCTATTGCAGCGATGTTAACTCTTTGGGTTTTCTAACAGATGGCGTTAGTAGTACAATAACATTCATCCAAGGAATACAAAATTGTTAATGTTAATTTTTTTTAATGGTTATAAAATTATATATTTTTTTGGCAGATAACACATCTAAATATGAAGTTAAAATACTATAAAATTTTTATTTGTGTGGTTGTGGGATAGTGATAGGGCTCGCTTCGCTCGCCCTAAATATTTATGATTCTTTCTTTGTAGAATGCTCCAAGCATCTGAGGCTCGATTTGTTAGTACTAAACACAATTTTATACTTTTAACTAATGTTTGTAAATAATATAAGGAAACAACAACCTGCGCGCAATATATTTTTATTTTATTTTTAAAAAACGTGACTGTCGAAAATAACTACGATTCGATCGAAATCGTGGGCGTGGTCGAAAGTGCTTTCGACACTACGACATTGGCATTAATATCAAATATCCTTAAAAACTCAAAACATTCCGTATAGGCCCGGCGACCTTGAAATTATCGTCGTTTTATTTGAATTTACGTAACGACCAGCTTCTTGTCGGTGGGTGTTGAAATTGTCCGCGACACTGACGATAAACCATTTTTATTTGCAATGTATTAAGAAATTTCATAGTCGATTAACCGGATAGGTATAGCCTGCTTAAAAAGGGTATCACTATGTCTATCTAGATAATGCCAACCGCAAAAAACTGGATTCAGATCTAATGTCGTCGGTCCGCCTAGTGGAGGGGGTATGCCAATACGCTTTTCGGTGAGATTTCACCACTCCAGTACTTAGAATAGAATAAAATAGAATAGAAATGTATTTTTTTCAAATAAACTTTTTTACAAGTGCTTTTGAATCGTCAATGAATCTACCACTGGTTCGGAATGCCTTTCCTGCCGAGAAGAACCATTAAGAAATTCGGCAGTTGCTCTTTTCAAAACAAGTTTACAATAAAATAGATTATACTATGCTATGTATGCAGTCGACGGTCGAACTACACGTCAGCCTCGAAATTAGTGATATGTAACTACTGTTAAATCTGTTGGAACGGAACTGATAACTGTTAAATGTGTCAGAATTATCGATATGTGTATATAAATTTATTTTGATATTTCCTTAAGTGTAGGTCAACACTTTAATAACAATAAAAATACTAAAACAAGATTTGGTAAACAAAATTGGAATATTTTATCATGATCAAGGTAGCAAAAAACTAGCCATATTTCTGTGATGTAGAGGGCGGGTCAATAAGTCCGTGACTTTTGGAATAAAACACAGATTTGTTGATAAATAAATCATTTTATTTTTCAACGTAGTCTCCCTTGAGCTCTATACACTTTGTCCAACGCTTCTCCAATTTTTTTATCCCTTCCAAAAAATATTTGTCGAGGTCCTCAAAATAGGCCTTTGTTTGCGAGATGACTTCATCATTGGAGTCAAATCTTTTTCCACCAAGCCATTTCTTCAGGTTTGGGAACAAGAAGTAGTCACTCGGAGCCAAATCTGGAGAATAGGGCGGATGAGGGAGCAATTCATAGCCCAATTCATGGATTTTTGCCATGGCAACTGCACATGTGTGCACCCTTGCATTGTCTTGGTGGAAAAGAACTTTTTTCTTGGCCAAATGAGGTCGGTTTTTTTTCAAATCGTCATTGAATCGGTCCAATAAGTTGGCATAATATTCCCCATTGATTGTTCTTCCCTTTTGAAGGTAGTCAATGTGGATTATCCCGCGTGCATCCCAAAAAACAGTCGCCATAACTTTATTGGCTGACAAACCCACCTTGGCCTTCTTTGGCGCCGATTCACCCTTAGAAACCCACTGTTTTGACTGTTGTTTGGTCTCTGGTGTGTTGTGATGGATCCATGTTTCATCCACGGTTACAAAACGGCGCAAAAACTCCTCCATATTGCGAATAAACAACGCCAAACCTTCCTGTGAAGTTGTTACACGATTGCGTTTGTGGTCGACTGTGAGCAAACGCGGCACCCATCTTGCGGAAAGCTTTCTCATGCCCAAGTGATCATTCAAAATTGAAACCACTGAGCCATGCGAGATCCCTACGGCTTCCACAATCTCTTGCACTTTCAATCTTCGGTCGGCCAACACCATATCGTGAATTTTTTCGATTGTTTCGGGTGAAGAGACCTCAACTGGGCGTCCAGGACGTTCGGCATCTTCATTGCTTGTACGGCCACAAAGAAATTCAGTAAACCACTTTTTTACCATTGAAATCGACGGTGCAGAGTCCCCATAGAATTTATCAAGCTTAGCCTTGTTCTCGGTAATGGTTTTTTTTCGCAAAAAATAATGCTTAATAAGGACACGAAATTCACTTTTTTCCATTTTTTCCTCAAATTACTGGGTAGTCTGATAAAGATAGCTGTCAAACATAAACTAACTGACGCAGCAAGTTCAAATTTTGACAGGAGTCAACTGACAGATGCCTGTTGACAGGAGTAGTGTTGCTTTTTCAGTAAAGAGGTCAGAAATTCAAAAAGTCACGGACTTATTGACCCGCCTTAGTACTATAAATTATATTCAGAATATAATAAACCTTTGATCGCAAGCTTTCGCAACGAGCCGTTTCCAAATACGCAAGGACGCCAGGTGGCCACCACGTCTATTGAACTCGTATCACGTATGATAATAAAATTATCCGTTCTGCTTAGTAGTAAATATCTATACATATAATAAAACTGTAACTGTAAGATTTCTGTACATTTAATATATTTTGAAAATTTTAATTGGGGGATGCTTTACTATCGATACTGAGCCCAAAACAGATTTTTATTTAATTTTTGTCTGTTTGTTTGTCCTTCTTTCACGTAAAAACTACCGCACAGATTTCTACAAAATTTTATACCGTGGTAGCTTATTACTCGGGTCAACATCTAGGCTACTTTTTATCCCGGAAAATCAAGGAGTTCCCGAGGGACTTTAAAAACTAAATCCACGCGGACAAAGTCGCGGGCATCAGCTAGTAATAAATAAGTCTATGGGTCTAGTCAACAAGTGCTTTCTTGGTCAACTTTTTTCAGCCGTCTCGGAAAAATATGAACGAGGTGTCATTCGATTCGGATTGGCATGTAGATTATAAACTTGATATATGGGTGGATTTTCCAACAGCAAAATTTACGCGGCATGAATGAAATCGGTAGTGCAGACCGTTACTGTACAGTGCTTATATTTTTTTCTAGGCAGAAGAGTATGTTATCTTTATGGAGCCAGTAAATATTTCTCGATAAAGATTGCAGTTTAGGAATAAAAAAATTTTAAACCCCTAATTTTTCATTTCGGTGGCTGTCCTCACAACATTTTTAGGGTTCCGTACCCAAAGGGTACCAACGGGACCCTATTACTAAGCCTACGCTGTCCGTCCGTCCGTCCGTCCGTCCGTCTGTCATCGGGCTGTACCTCGTAAACCGTAATAGATAGACAGATAAAATTTTCACATATTATGTATTTCTATTGCCGCTATAACAACAAATAATAAAAAAAATTAAATTAAAAAAATTAAATTAAAGTATTTCCATGGGTACATGGAAATATTTTTATTTAATTTTTTTAACGGAACCCTAAAAGAGCGAGGCCCGACTCGCACTTGGCCGATTTTTTCAGTGTAATTTCCCTCATATAACAAAAACTATCGGTTGTTTTGGCTTATGGCTACTTTTATTTAAATCGTTAATAGTGTTACTATTATCACATAGTAATTTTATAATAATATCTACCCAGATTAAGAACTGGTAAGTAAAAATGCATGTGTCCCAGAAAGTCCTTTCATTTCGGTGGCTTAAAGTTAATCAAGAATATTTTTGCATAGAACAACTCGACTAGCTCCCCCCTTATGCGTTCAGAACATACGTAATAGTGGCCTCTAGGTGTTTATCGTGTATGGAAGTGCGCCGATTGCCTGCTTGTTCCCCAAAAAAACGTTTGTATGTCATTTTCGTGTATAGGTATAACTTGTCTTGCACTGAGCTAGTATATTTAATTAAATACTAATGAATGAGCTATAGGTAATATGTTTATTTGTGTAGTATTCCTTATATCCTATAATAAATACTTTTTTAGGTTATGCTAATTTTTACCCTTGGTTTTCATTTCGGTGTTTTCATTTCGATGGATTCGGTGGCCTAAACTGGCCACCGAAGTGATAAAAAACCCACCGAAATGATAAAAATTCTCATTTCGGTGAGCTTTTATCATTTCGGTGTATAATAGTTTCATTTCGATGGATTTTTTTATCATTTCTGTGGATTATTATTTCATTTCGGTGAAAATCCGGATCAACACGTGAATTTTTCAAAATATTTGTTTAATTTTATAGTATGTACATACTAGTACCGAAGTACGCTTACTTCGTACCGCCAACAAAAATATTTAGGGTTGGGTCACCGTTATCATTTAGGGGTATGAAAAATAGATGTTGGCCGATTCTCAGACCTACATGATATGCATACAAAATTTCATAAAAATCGGTCTAGCCGTTTTGGAGGAGTTTGGTAACAAACACCGTGACATGAGAATTTTATGTATTAGATATATATGAAAATTTTAATAGGAGGACGCTTTGTTACCGATACTGTAGAACAACTTTTTTTTAATTTTAGTCTGTCTGTCTGACTGTCTGTGCGCGCATTACGTGAAAACTACCCAACGGATTTAAATACAATTTGATATAGTAGGTAGCTGATACTCCGGGTCAACATATAATATATAAGATAATAGATTTTATCCTCATAAACAATAAGGTTCCTCCGGGATAGGAGATGAAAATTTTTGTATTTTACTCCATAACTCCGTGAAAGTAAAAAGATTATCAATTTAGGTAAGGTTTATGGTTGAGGTTAGCGTTTGCTCAGTAGAAAAGTAATATTTTGTCTGTCTGTATACGTTTTCGGTGCATTTTAATTTCGGTGGACACATTCTTTTATTTCGGTGGTTAGTTATTTCATTTCGGTGAACGAATGTTTCATTTCGGTGGCATCCAAATTTCAAACACGAATTTACATAGGTTAAATAGGATATATTTTTATGGCATTACATAAGAGCATAACCTATATCAAGAAGTATAATATACTACAGCTTAAATTAAAAAAAAAACTTATAATACGAAAGTTCACCGAAATGAAAGAAAAAAACCACTTTGTTGAAATTGACCCATATAGGAGTCAATGATCTAAGATGTAGATGACTTTGAAAAAAAAGAAATGCCGCTTGCAACAATTGCAAAAGTTATAAACAATTAACTAAAAAAGGGGGGTTTAGTTTTTTGCAAATATCTCAAAAGCTACACGGCATACATAGCATAGGATCTATTATATTGTAAACTTTTTTTGAAAAGAGCAACCGCCGAGTTTCGTGCTGGTTCTTCTCGGCAGGAAGTGCATTTCGAACCAGTGGTAGACTCATGAACGATTCAAAAGCACTTGTAAAAAAGTTAATTTGAATAAAAAACATTTCTATTCTATTCTACTAATTGAGATTTTTCAAATCTAAAAAAGATTCAAAAAGAGGAGGAAATTTAGTAAAAAAAAGTCTGAACTCCTGGAACTGCAGGACTAATATTTACAATTTTCCCAGAGGGATGAAAATACGGCCGAAAACGGGTGCTCTGGCTAGCGCAAGCCACGCTTACTTCGGACACTTTATCAATAAAAAATATTTTAACATAATATTAAATATGAAATTTAAGAAATGAATTCAGGTGCTTACTAGATAGATAAGTGAAAAATAATAACTATAAACAAATATATCTATCTAGTAAGACGTGATTTTTTGCATGGGTAAAGTTGAGGACCTGGAGAGTGACATAGGCTACTTTTTATCCCGGAAAATCAAAGAGTTCTCAAGGGATTTTAAATACTAAATCCACAAGGAAGTCGTGGGCATTAGCTAGTAAGTTATAAGCTGTTTTACTGTGACTAGTATCTGTTTCTTTCTAAAACGAAACTATGAAGTATATCTTATGACGTCACACTTAAGTAGAGCTCTCTCTGTCTAACAGAAAACTTCAAAGCTCTATATTTCAAGACCTATTACGTTGACATAGTTGAAAAAAGAAAAATATTGTGTTAAATTAATATATAAAAAAAAATTTAAATGTATAAAAAATACCAGTCAAATAGGGTATTTGACTGGTATTTTTTTTATTGTCACCTTGACGACCCCACCAGCAGAGTGGACAATCCGACAAAATCACTTCTATGATTATCACCAGGTATAATTGCACTATTTTTCAACGTTCTCAGGCTTTGACGACACGTCGCGTCGTCGCGTCGTCGGGAAAAACCTTTCAGTTCCGGTTTTCCCTTAAGGACTCGTACCTCAGTACATTCCACTAAATTCATTTCTTCACATTTAAAAAAAGAATCTTTTTTTTCCATTATTATGAGTATAAATATATACTATAATTACAATCTAGCCTAATAATATGGCTAATGAATAATTTAACTTTAACCTAAACTTATAAATTATCTTACATACTAAGAAGTAGTCCATAGACGCATCTCAGTTTTTCTTTATTCACTGAAGACACTTTGTTCTTGTGTTCTTTAAGGCAGCTCTGACACTACACTATCACTAACTAATCACTAATCACTAATCATTATTTCACTACTAAGAAGTAAGAACTAGCTCATAGGGTTTTGTTCTTTTAAGTCTCCTCACTAACTGCATCACGTCGAGCAGTTGAATCGCCTCAACGTTGACGTGATGATGAAGCCGATGTTCGTGGGCTTCAGCAAATTTTGCAATTACTCTATCAACATATTCAACTTTAAGGTCCCGGTGAATATTATCGTTTCGGATGTACCAAGGTGCTTTAACAATGTTCCTCAGTACTTTGTTTTGAAACCTTTGAATAATTTGTGTGTTGCTCTTTTTGGTGTCCCAGAGTTGACACCCATAAGCCCAGACGGGCATTAAAACTTGCTTATAAAGCAGAACTTTATTGGGAATTGATAGCAAGGAATGTCTTCCTAGCAACCAATGCAGGTTTTTGTAGCGAAGTTCTAGCTCATCTCTTTTCTTTTTGACGTGGGTTTTCCAACGTAGTTTTGCATCCAGCGTCATACCAAGATACTTTGCAGTGTCAGCATACGGTATTGTTTGGTTATTCAAGAAAACAGGACAGTTGTGTAACTTCTTGTTGGTGAAATCAATATGCCTTGATTTCGTTTCGTTCAGTTTTATTTTCCATGTATTAGTCCAATCGTATACTTTATTTATTCCAATTTGCAGTTTTTCTACTGCTTCCTTATGAGAACTACCCACTGCCATAATAGCAGTGTCGTCAGCGAAGGTGGCTAAAGTACTGTTGTCTAGCTCTGGTATATCGGATGTGTACAGTAGGTATAGTGCCGGACCTAGGACAATTCCTTGAGGTAAATAAGAATCTTTGTAAGGAAATAATGAATAAAATGATTCCTCGTTAGCTTGAACCGGTTCAAAACGGCGCAACAAGATTCGTACACTTCCCAAAGTCAAGTCGCGCAGGTCAAGGACTTCTGGATTACAAAATTCTTTAATACCTAATTGATAGGTATTGCTATCAGGTTCGAAAATTATATAAACTATTGCCACCAAAATAACCAGCACCCTAAGGTATAATAACCAGCCAGGAATATTCCAATGAAATGGGGTGAAGGAAAATTCTTTCTGATAAATAAATTAAAAACAATAAAAACTGTAATTCGCCTACGAAAAATTTAACGATATATCCGTCATATCCGTATTTAAAAAGTAGCCTTTGTCACCAGGACCAAATAACAATCTATAACAAATCGATTGACAGCTATTCATCAAAATGGGCTCAGTAAGATGGTTAGGCGCTACATAAGTAAATACAAACAAACATAAATAAGTATATCATAGACTGCTAAAATCATAACCTAGAAATAAAATAAAACCAGCCAAGTGCAAGTCGGACTCGCGCACCGAGGGTTCCGTACTTTAGAAATAAAAGTATTCAAATAAAACGATAATATTATATTAATTTGCTTATTCATATTTTTTTTTTTCGTTTTTATTAATCGTTAACTTTGTTTGTAGAGGTTTATTGTTAATATCATAAAAACTATGCTATATTTTAGAGGAAAAATATACATAAACCTTTATTGACCATAATTACTTCCGATTTTTAGATTGGTAAACTTGATGAGACGAAGACGAGAAACGAGATAAGGGGCATTGTTTTCGAATTTCTGCATGATTAATCAAAAAACTATTATGTATGTGTAACACTTTGGAGCGCGCTTGCCTAGATCATGCCTATTAAACACTTAATCAAAAAGAAGATAGGATTTTTTTAGAGAATACTAGCCACTACTGGTCTTGATTAATATTCTCCTTTGCCTTCCAACTAAGCGCTAAGCTTATGCTAGCTGCCAGCCCTGATCAAAGCCAAGGTGGACATTGACCCCCCCCCCCCCGTAGACATTTGAAAAATATAGTACTAGTAGATACTTCATCATTGAAATCCAGATACCACGCTGCTAAAAAACTTTTACTTAACTAGCTTTTGCCCTTGACTTCGTCCGCATGGGGTAAGGTTCTTAAAAATGCAGTAGGAACCCTGTTTTCTCGGGATCAAACGTAGCCTATGTCACTCTCCAAGTCCACAACTATTGGATACCCCCTGCAAAAAATCACATCGATCCGTTGCTTCGTGATTGAAGAACAAACAAACACGCTTTTCCCGTCCTCCATAATAATATCAACTTGCCCCCCCTTGGCCATCGGCTGACGACGCTCTTGGGTCTGTGCTGCCGCTGGCTGGGTTGCGCGATCGTGATATGTGGTTAAAGAATTTATTCTCAAAAGAAATTTACAAATTTCACTTAATGAGAAATTAAACTTAATAATATTATAAGCACAGCGGCGAACAACAACACAATCGTAAAATATACGTAAAAGTGAGTGGAAATAAAAAAAAAGTACCATGCAATGTGAATAAATTTACTGGGCCGGACTCAGAACTCAGATAATATGTATATAAATCTTTGAGTCTTTTTTTAAAAATGTTGATGTTCTCAATATGTTTTATTTCTGCTGGTAATTCATTATACATTTGTGCTCCTTCAAAAGTTACGCTTCTCTTACCGTAATTAGTATGTATTTTTTTAAAGAGATATTATCAATGTTACGCAGGAGCCTGCACCCCAGTTCTCTTTTAGTTTTAAATGTTAATTGGGAATGAAAAAAACGAGTGGGTACGTCAAGTGCAACGACTTTTGATCGAACCATCGACCTTTCAGTTTTTAGTCTACATTAACCGGGGCTATTAATTATTATTATTGCAAGAATAACAAACATTCAGCATCGAAAATAGTATAGCCACTTAAAACTTGTTAGGAAAGACATTAGAACATATTTTCTCGCTTACCTCCTCGTAATTTTAATCTGGTCTAGCAAGTTTCATTTTAATTTCAAATTCAGTAGGTACTGGGTTTTTTCCTACTTTTGACGGAGCGAAGCTATCGATCACTCACTTATTTAAAATTCACAAAGACTTCTTTTGTCTCGGAGTCTATTTCAAAAATGGTTTACCATTTTACATCAAAAGCTATTTTGCCATGTAGGTAATATGTGAGTACAAGCGGTAATATCCGTGGTTCCAGTGGGTCGGGCCCATTAATGGGCCCACGGCTAAATAAAATTACCTGTAAACCCTTGGAGTTAGAGCTTGCAATTCGATTACCTACCTACTGAAAATTTCAGACTATTCTATCGATAAAATGAATACAGTAAATTACCTACGATAGGTGGTAATAATAATATAGGAATATTTCAGAAGAAGCTTTTGGTAATGTGTAATAATAATTTTGAGTTTAATAAAACTCTGAAAAATATGAAAAAAATTAACTACAGATTTAATTTTAACTTAATTGTATCCATAAACATAATATAGTATACCTTTCTTTAGCAACCCATCAACAGCTCGCTACTGAGCGCAGGTCTCCTCTCAGAGAAGGGTTATTGGCCATAGTCCACCACACTGGCCCAATGCGAGCCTTGGCCTTCGAGAACATTATGAAGAACTCTCAGGTGTGCAGGTTTCCTCACGATGTTTTCCTTCACCGTTGAAGCAAGTCATATTTAATTGCTTAAACGCACTTGACTCCGAAAAGTCTAGGTAAGTACTGGTTTTACCTTAGAAATGCTACGAATATAGGTTAATATTAAATATTAACCTATTTTCGTATTATTATATGAGTCGCAGGGAGCCGTTCATGGATTCTAGCGGCGCAGGAGAGAGACCTTTGTCCAGCAGTGGACGTCTATCGCTTGAGTATATGATGACTGCGCCGCGCGCCGTGTGTGGCGGGAAGTCTCTCCAAGCGAAGACTTTGAATTACGAGTATGTCATTGAAAGATGGTAAAAGTTACGATGGAACCTTCGGGAAAATTCTGTATGTTTACACGAAAGAAATAATAAACAAAGTGTTATATAGAAGTAAACAATTACTTAATTATATGTATATCAAAGGGTCATTAATAGATTGCGTCATACTCATCTTGTGTACAATTAAAATGGCGGATCGTGGAAAATAGAGATACCTACCTACGTCCGCTCGACCACTTGGAAAATTATAACGAGTTTCCGTACCTAGTGAAAAATAGTAGGTATGTTCTAAGGCCCTATCACGGAACGCTGTTGCAACTGTAACATAATCACTACCTATTGTTTTGTTTGATTGATGTTTTCATTATCATACCAAAAATGATGTACAACTACTCGCCTCTACTACTATCTACAATATTAATTATATTATTTTAATTGAATATTATAGTCATTTTCAACCGACGCAAAAAGGGGAGGTACTCAGGTCATCGTGTATATTTTCTTTGGAATCTACCAAGATTTCGCTCGATAAAACGTATTTCTTATACATACTTATTAAGTGTTTCTATTTGTCACAAAGTCTTGACGCTATATTATTTACATTTTTGACAATTGGACCTGACAATTTAATAATTTATTTATTTATTATTTATTGTCAATCAATATCATAATATAGAGTAATAACTAACAGATTATGGCAATAATTCATTTTAAAAACTAATAAAAACTAAAGTGAGTGTGTAAATAAAAAAAATTGTGAAGTATTATTGTTATTGTATAATTTAAGTCAAAATTTGGCAAGGGAATATCAAGTTAAAATTTTAGACAAGTTTGTTAAGTACCTACTTACTACAGAATTATTTTGTCGTCGTAATTCAATCAGTGAGGAGTTAGAAAAAATGGTTTATTGCCATGTTTTTGATCAATGATTTTTTTTAATAAGCCGATTTATCAAGAAATGGACCCTCTTATGGTTGTTTTGAATATGTCATATGGAATGCCCATTCAAAATTTATCAAATATATGGTTTTAAAAAAAATGTCGATGAGCCCCTTCTTGTCCTATACCCTGTAAGTATATCGAATGTTTTTTTCATAAGATCTAAAAAACTAGGGTACGGGTAAAAAAAGGTAAAGAGGGACTTAAAAAATAGGGTAATGGATATATAAATAAAGTTAGTATGGATACAGTCGCAATCGTCATTTAGCTTCTGTAATAGAGTCATTCATTATAAATAATATTATGGTCTGCCGTATAAGCATAAGTGAATAGTCAAAGTAGGTATAAGTATTACAAAGTTGTTTAATGATTTATGATTTTAAGAGATGAGAAACTATAACTTGCTACATAATATATTATTATTCTGTATCAATAAAGATGCTTTAAGTCCTGGAGCATCACTTATATATGTGAATAAAAGGTATTTATTTTCACGTTTTCAATACAAATATCAATGAATCCATATCTGTTTAAGTTCTAGCTCATCAACAATAACATAACTAAGTCCATTGTGTGGATTATATTGTTTTTCTTGATTAGTAAATAGTACGGATTTCATACTTCATATTAATGAATACGAAATTGGGATATTATTAAAATTAAAATATAATTTCTAACTGACTGTTAAAGATAAATAGAAAATTGTTGTCGTTTGTTACATTTGTCCTTATATTATTTAATTAAACTTATAAATTTTGTAGCGAGATGGAATGAGATGGAGGAGGCTTACGCCCGCATGTGGGTGTCCCAGACTACCACCTTAAATAATAATTAGATAAAGAAATATTATTTAAATGTAAATCATAAGTAATTATTAATTATTAATTTGTTGTAACATTTATTTTTATCAGAACCGGCGCTAAGTAGTATTTAAGTAAGCATTGTAAAAGGTGTTTGGGAAAATAAAGGCTTATTTATTATTATTATTTTTTATATATATAAATTTTGTAATATATTATTTTAAAATTCTGTCAATTCTGAATTCATACAATTAAGTCATAATAAAGATGAATACTAAAATAAATAACAATATCTTATAAAAACACTCGAATCTATCTTAGTATTCAAAGGTTCAACCTCCATTCGTGTAACAGTTTTTACTTTATTGCAAAGCCAAAGGAAGGGTTATGTTTTTGCAGTCTGTGTATGTACCTACGTATGTATGTGACTATTTACGAATGTACCACCGTAGCAAATAAACTACTTGGTGAATAATTAATATAAGGATGCAGGAAGTGCCAAAAATATCCACTCTGTCAGTAGCCAGTGCTTTCACTAATTTTAGTACCTTGGAAACTCGTAACTGTTTTCAGCGCCAAAATGGCGTAGATCAAGTAGGTCCTTAATTCAATATAAAAAACGACTTCAAACGCCAGCGCCATCGCTAGAACAAAGTATATTGTTTATTGTTGATATATTAAAAACCGCTCGACCGATTTCGATAAAATTTCAATGGAACCACCTGGGAAGTATACCCTTTGAAACAAAAAAAAAGAATTTTCCAAATCGGTTCATGCGTCTTCGAGTAATCGGTGAGCATAATAACAAAAAAAAAACTTAAGTGGCACTTGGGGACTGCCGCGGTAAAGCTATTGCATAGCATTTTTTATCAACTTATGCAATTATAATATTTATGCAATATTTTTTTTTATGCATAATAAAAATTATGCAAAAAAAATTAAAAAACAAACAAACAAGAAAAGCGAACTGTCACTACTTCGCGAGTGAGATTCGAACCTGCGACATCATCAAAGAAAGCGGTCGCTCGCCCACTGCGCCAAATAGAGCTACTTGAGAACCTCTAAAATGTTGAACGCTTACTGAACGACGGTGCTAGATTTTTTTTCGTTACGGAATTTCTTGATTCGGTCGCCGCGCTCAAACTTGTTTGTCCTAGTTCAAAGCCCGCGATAAAAGCTATGCAATAGCTTAAAACTGCGATGAATTGAGAACCTCCTTTTTGAAGTCGTTCAAAAAATATGCAAGCAGCCTGTCCAGTGATAATGGATTAATAAAATTATAGAAATCAGTGGACAGGCCTTAATATAGTAGGTACGGATTTAGTGCGGAACTGATAACATTACTTCTTGACATGGCCATAGAGATTTTTTAAAACCTTTTCATGACAAATGAAGGTTATTGACTGTAGTAAAAATTACTTTTAACATTATTAAATATTTACATACAATACAATACACATTATTATATACTCCTTTTGTGGATTTTATTTCTTTCAGAATTAATTAAAAATTTATTGTCTTTTTTCCTTAATAGTTATAAGTTACCTACATAAATAAAAACAGTCAGTTGCGAGTCGAATTCGTGAACGAAAGATTCCGTGCCTACCATGCAATATTACTTTGTCCATCAATCCAGCGCACCTTTAAAGAGCCATCGTTTCGTATAGATGCCATATTAAAAGCAGGAGAGAAAACAAAGCGTTTCTTAGGCCCATAGTTCCATTACCCAACCAGGCCGTGGCAACCAGTTGTACTTACATGCGTAGACTACGCCGTTGCCCGTCTGGCGATGGCGGCCTGATAGGTCAGATATAATAATCTATTTTTCCCTAATTGTCTTAAAAAGTTGTTTTTAGCAGAAAAGCGTAAGCGATGAGCTATGCACACCCCATAGGACGCTCTTAGGGAGAGGCCAGACTGGCTACTTTAGCGGCGGCGATCGGCACTTATTATGGCTTTTAGCGATTTTCGTATCGTAAATCAAACATACATCATCGTACATCATCAAACAGCAATCAGCGATCAAAAATCGCCGAAACGCTAAATAATGAGATTTGTGTTTTTGTGATAAAAAATCGTTGAAACGCGTGCAGTCTAAGGCCTAGCGCAAACATACAACTTTTAGTTGAACAACTATTTAGTTTTGTTTCATAAGTTTATAGGAATGTACTGCGATCATAGAATGTGCGCAAACTATCAACACGATAGTTGCTCGACAAAAAAAATCAAAAAGCCGTTATCCATTTGCTTTTGATTATAGTTTAGTAGTGTGGAATTCACGAAAAGTACACAACTCGACTAAACAGTTTAGTCGATGTAAAACTTGTATGTATGCGCCTTACCTAAGAAATGCTAAAAGCTATAAAAACGCACCGCACTTCACCGTAGTACTATTATATATTCTGTGACTTCACTGACGATAAACCGTGTTACAAGTGAAAAACCTTAAAAACGTCGTAAGCGTTTGGCTATGTTTGTATAGGTACTCGTTTTCTGTGATTTGTTTACCCTTTTGTTGACCACGCGACCGGCGTAGTCACTAGCCGCTGGTCGTATAATGCGTACTTGAACTGACTGGCTGCTGCGACCTGGTCTCCTAATGTTCTATGGCTCTTATATGCAAACTTCATTAATTTTATTATTTTTTGTTTTACTGTAGGTATGACGTGTTACCGACTACCGTATCTTGATGTAGAGCTGAATAACATGTTCACAAAAATACTTTAATGTGTTTTTTTGGGGATCTTGGAAAAGGCCATACATACTAAAACGTATTCCGTGATAATTTTAACTGACTACCCCATTATTTTTAGGATTTTTTTTATCTAGGGAAACAAAGGGTTCCCGGGGAATTTTTGGGTATCTTGTACCTGGAGAAAGTTGGTGACCTGGAGAGTGACAAAGGCAACGTCCAACAACAAAGGGTACCTGCGGAATTTTGGGGTATTTTGTACCTGGAGAGTGACAAAGGCAACGTCCAACAACAAAGTGTTCCCGGGAATTTTTGTTTATTTTGTACCTGGAGAGAGTTAGTGACCTGGAGAAAGACAAAGGCAACGTCCAACAACAAAGGGTTCCTGCGGAATTTTTGGGTATTTTGTACCTGGAGAGAGTTAGTGACCTGGAGACTGGAGAGTGACAAAGGCAACGTCCAACAACAAAGGGTTCCCGCGAAATTTTTGAAAACCTTACTCCTTGCGGACGTGTCGGTGCAAAACTAAAAGCTACTAATAAAGTTATTAAAAAGTAAAAACCAATAAAAAGGCTTTGAAGATTCGTGCTATATCTTACCTCAACGCACTACCGAACTGTGGAACCAAGTCCCTTCGACGGTGTTCCCACTTAATTACAACATGGGGATACAATAATAATATCTTTATTTGGAGCATCTGAGGATCAATTTGATAGTAAAACACAATGTTGTACCTAACTAACTAATGTAAGTAAACATGGAAATAACTAATGAATTTTTTTTCATAAATGTGGCCCTCACCAACACTTAGCAATGTGTTCAAGCATTAGCGAGTTTGTCTTGCTCGCAAACACGTGCAGGACGCTGTTAGAACTTGAACGCAGTCTTGTCAGCACCGATGACGACTTTTCCCGCATCACCATAATGAAGTCATTGGTATGCTCTCTTGCGAATATACCCGACGCTGAACAAAACCGCGGCAAACCCAACAGCATCCTCAATCCTGAACTAATGTGCTGAACTCTTAAGCGAGTCCATGGCGTTTTGTGCATAGTAGAATAAAATAGAATAGAAATGTTTTTTATTCAAATAAACTTTTTTACAAGTGCTTTTGAATCGTCGATGAGTCTACCACTGGTTCGGAATGCCCTTCATGCATGAAACATGAAGAACCAGCAAGAAACTCGGCGGTTGCTCATAGTTAGCTAGTTGACCCATAGTTATTATAGTTATTGAAGGGGAAGACCAACAAATTCCTGAAAAGCCGGCAACGCATTGGTGATGGTTCTGATATTCATAGGCGGCGGTAATCACTTAACATCAGGTGACCCGCTAGCTTGTTCGTTATTCATATAAAAAAATGCCCGATGCCCGAGTAAGTACCTATAACTTGATATGTTGGCGGAAAGCTTGTCTTCAACTTCGAAATACGAAGTGTTTTACCTTTTTTTTCATTCGAACACTAAAAGCTGACATCATTGGTGGTTTTTAAAAATCGACCCTTGTTAAGGCTTCTTCACATTACACCATGCCGCATGGATATGGTACTGTCTTGAACGGGGCATTGTCAAAGATTTTTGTATGAACTTGACTCGGCCGGGCCACGGGTACAACCGCGGGTGGAACATGAATTGGTTCATACAAAAGCATAATATCTACTGAAGAACTCAGGAATGAACCGTGCCCCGTCAAGACTCACGGTGTAACGTGAGTCAACCTCAATGTAACAATCTCCAATGGATTTTTTATTTCGAAAAATCACCAAAAAGTTAATTTTGTGATTGAAAAATTGATCTTATTAATTATACCTATTTTAAAGTAAGATAAAAAATCAAATAAGGCTAATAACTCACCGTTCATTTTGCAATAATTCCACACACACAGTCACAAAAAAAATATATATATCACAGCTAGTATTTATAAGTAATATTTCAAATATTATACCAATAAGTATTAAGATAGTCCCAATATAATTATTGATCAACCAAACGCGTTCGATAATTTTAAATTGGAATCGTATGCGACCCGCCTTCCTATTGGCAGGTCTCTAGACGGCGCGCGCGACGATATCAAACACAGAATGAGGTTGTGCGGCGCACCGCGCGGGTATAATAAACAAACTACGATAAAGGTGCGTATATCTCGATTCTCACGGACGATAAAAGTTGAACGTCACACGTTTCGTAAGGCGAGCAATATGGGAGCAAACCCCTTGCTGAGACAAACAATGGTGTCTCCTCACTAAAAAATCGGCCAAGTGCGAGTCGGGCCTCGCTCTTTTAGGGTTCCGTTAAAAAAAAATTACATAAAAATATTTCCATGTCTCTATCGGTCACTCTTGTCAGAGTGGTCGTGGCTGCTGGGATGATGTGACATTAGTTGATAGTTGTCAGTCTCCTTGATTGTTTTGGGATCGCACCGCCTCCCGTGCGATGCTCCTCCACTTGCGACGGTCAGTTGCATTGCGGGAGCACTCCACCACAGTTGTCCGGGTCACCGCTTTGATCAAGTCCGTCCAGCGCGTTGGTGAGCGTCCTCTCGTTCTTTTCCCTTCCACCTGACCCTGCACCACCAACCGTTCAATTGACCCTTCATTTCTAGAGATGTGACCGAAGAACTTCAGAATTCGCAACTGCACAGTCGACGAAAGCCTTTCTGTTATCTTTAGTTCTTTCAAGATGGAGTTGTTGGTTCTGAAGGCCGTCCAAGGGATCTTCAAAAGGCGCCTCCAGCACCACATCTCTAAGGCATCAATTTTACGGCGGTCCTGCAGTCTAAGGGACCAGGTTTCAGCTCCGTAGAGGAATATTGGGAAGACAAGGCACCTCATAAGTCGAACCTTAGTGGTTTTGGTGATCCTTCTGTCCTTCCAGATTTTGTTGAGCTTCTCCACCGCAGACCTAGTAATAGCACATCGCCTTCGGATTTCTAGCTCACAACCCCCGGTATTGGAGATAGTTGAACCTAGATAGATGTAAGTTGGCACCACCTCACAATCGGCAATGCGTTGGATTTCCGTTCTGTTTTGATTTGCGCGATCTACTATCATCATCTTGGTCTTATCCCTGTTGATGGCCAGTCCAAATTCTAAGCTAGTTATCTCCAGACGTGTTAGCAGCTCTTCAATATCCTCTTTTGTTTGAGCAAAGAGTGTAGTATCGTCTGCATATCTGAGATTACACATCTTCTGCCCGCCAACAGATATGCCTTTATCCCAGTCTTCCAGAACAATCCGCATTATGTGTTCGGTGTAAATGTTGAACAGTAGTGGTGAAAGAATACACCCCTGTCGAACGCCGGCTTCGGTCTTGAAACTTGTAGACTCTATTTCATCCACCCGAACAGCTGCTGTTCCATCTATGTACAATCTTTGGATGAGTTGTATTAAATGCAGAGGTACGCCCATTTGTGATAATACTTGCCAAAGCTTTGTCCATTTAACAGTGTCAAATGCTTTCCGAAAGTCAACAAAGCAGATGTATAGAGGGGTATTGAATTCTCTAGCTTTCTCTATGATTTGGCGGATCACAAGTATTTGCTCTCGTGTACCTCTACCTTTAACGAAACCGGCTTGTTCTGGTGCAATTTGGCGCGATAAATAGGCCTGTAGTCGTGTATTCAAGATGTGAAGTAGTACTTTACTGGCATGGGTTATAAGAGAAATCAGTCTATAGTTATTGCATTTTTTCGTTGAGCCTTTCTTATGCAACGGAATGAATAAGGAATGTGACCAGTCTTTTGGCCAACACCCTGTTTCCCAAATTTTGCAGCAGATGGTGTGTAAGACATCAACGCCTGTTTCTCCCATAGCCTTAAACCATATATTTCCATGTACCCATGGAAATATTTTATTTAATTTTTTTAATTTAATTTAATTTTTATTATTTGTTGTTGTAGCGGCAATAGAAATACACAATCTGTGAAAATTTCAACTGTCTAACTATTACGGTTACCGAGATACAGCCCGCTGACAGACGGACGGACGGACGGACGGACAGCGTAGGCTTAGTAATAGGGTCCCGTTGGTACCCTTTGGGTACGGAACCCTAAAAACTAATTCGCCAAGTCTAAAATATTGCTAACCTTTTCACAATTTTTTCTGTTATGACTAAGGTGCGCTTGCAGAAACGCCGAGTTATCCTTTTTAACCCAGAGCTAGCTGGTGTTTTGACAGATTTCGTATAAAGCTTCTGTCAAAATTACAAATTTAATCCTGGGTAAAGCCTAACCCGGCGTCTCTGCAAGCGGGCCTTGAGTACTAGAAAGCACCATCGTTAGCATGATCTTTTTTAACCGACTTCAAAAAAGGAGGAGGTTCTCAATTCGTCGGAATCTTTAATTTTTATGTACCTATGTTCACCGATTACTCGAAGACGTGTGAACCGATCTGAAAAAATTGTTTCAAAGGGCATACTTCCCAGGCACCATATAAATTTTATCTAAAACGGCCGAGCGGTTTTTAAAATATCAACAATAAATTAAATAATTTGTATGGTGTTTCTGTAATGTACACTGGTAATGTAGTAAAGCGGGAGTTTGAAGTCGGTTGTTTAAAAAGAATTTTTTATATTAAACTAGCTGATGCCCGCGACTTCGTCCGCATGGATTTAGTTTTTAAAAATCCTGCGGGAACTCTTTCATTATCCGAGATAAAAAGTAGCTCTCCCGATCTGAGGAACCACTACTACATCCATTACTATACCCATGCAAAAAATCGCATCAATCCGCTGTTCTGTTGCGACGTGATTGAAGGATAAACCAACAAACAAACACACTTTCGCATTTATAATATCAGTAATGCTTTATTATAACACTTTTTATAATTGTCAAATTTTTACCATAATTAACCAAAGACAAAATTACGTTTAGCTGTCATTTACGTTTTGTTATTCCACTGTCATTTGCGTTTTGTTATTCCATGTCAGATGCATTTTTGTTTTACCAGGTTTTATATTGACTTGACGGAAACGCGGTCGAACGGGATAAAAAGTATCCTATGTCCGTCTCCTGGTTCTAAGCTACCTCTACACCAATTTTGAGCCAAATCGGTTCATCCGTTCTTAAGTTATAAATAGTGTAACTAACACCACTTTCTTTTATATATATAGATTATTATTTATGAGATTAACTTAATCTTATTTGACTCGTATGATTTGTCGTAAGGTTTTTAAGAAGATGGGTTATGAGAAAATTATCTAGTAGTTGAACTAGGACATAGCTCAACGAGTGGCTTAATGTTCAAATAGAACCGATAGACGTTGGGGTCCCAAAGGGCTTGAATGGCGACCCCACACTTTAAAACGCAGCGTTGGGATTTGGGAAACCCATAGTCCAGTGGTGGAGAGACAGTCTCAAACAAGACGCTGAGAGCCGTTGGACTCAAACGACACAAGATCGTGTTCTGTTGATACGACGACTACTGGATTGTATACCTATAAATATAAATATTCATCTTTATAAACAAAGAGGTGACGCACACAATCGACTTACCAGAATCCTTTTAAACTAGAAACATCGTCGACAACACCACACAACACTGACGACAAGAGAATATAACTTACTTTTATGATATTGTAATTACTTATTACGATATTGTGTTATTTTTTTTTGAAAAGAGCTTTTGTTTTCTCAGCAGAGTCAGCTTTTCGAACCGGTGCAGTGCAGTGGTAGTATTCTAGACTTATCATAAGTGCCAAAATTTGGTCTACATGAAATACAAAACTTATTTCGCATGCAAAAACTAGTGACAATAATTGCGAGTGTTTTTATGTTGATTTTTCCTTCAGTCACGCAGCAACGGTCGCCGTGATTTTTGCATGAGTCTAACTCAACGCAGATGAGGGTAGAAGCTAGCTGTTTATATAATTTTTGATTTTGATCAATCGATTTAAGTATTATAATAAATATATTATTTTATGTAATAAATGAAGTTTAAGTTATATTATATGGCTCTGACAGACAGACAGAGGAACAAGTTTCTATTCGCTCAAGTTGGTTCGGAATTCGGAAAAACGTCCGCTGCGATTTTTATTCTCGCGATTTATATTCCGCGTACAGAATTTTCGCTTTACACGCATTGCGAACACCCGCGATTTTTATGAAGTTCTCGGCATAGACGCCTTAGACGCCGTCTAAAATGGAATTCGCTCGAATTTAATTTAATCCGCAGTAAAAATATCAAAACACAGATTTTTTATTTTTAAATCGTTACGGGCGTTATTGCGGGCTAGCTCTTTACATTTCGCTTTAGGGCCGATTTCATCAACTAAATTTAAATTTTATATTTTGACAGAGTTTTCAATACAACTCTGTCAAAATATAAAATTGATAGTTTAAAGTTTAAATGTCCTCCTGAGTCTTCAGTGTTTACAGGAGAAGCCACTGCTTTATTGGAAGCAATCCTGTTTGCACATTCCCATAACCTCCAACAAACTGTAATTTTGACTGACTCCCTTAGTTGTTTAATGTCTATTAAAGAAAATCCTTTTCGAAGCAAGTCAAGATTTCCCATTATTTTGAAGATCAGGGAAGCTTTGCTCTCATATAATCAAAAAGGATTGTCCATCTTGTTGGTTTGGATCTTTGGCCACTCCGGTATCCCTGGAAATGAGACTGCTGATTCCTGCGCTACAAACAGCTATTGTCTCTGGCTCACTTGATCATTTCCGAAATTCGGCACACGATTTATGTACTCTTGCAAAAACATTATCTGAACCGATCTTGGAATACACTCTGGAATGAATCAAAATCAGTCAAAGGCAAATATTATGCCTCCATCCAGCCAGACATACCAACTCGACCATGGTTTTTCAAATATAGGTTTGCTGAACGCTGGATCACCTCTACTATTTCCCGGCTACGTCTTGGTCATTCATGCACCCCTATTTTTCTGGCTAAACTCCGGATAAGGGATAGCTCTGTCTGTGAGTGTGGCTTGGATGAAGGCACTGTATCACACATCCTCTTTAACTGTCCCAAACTTCTTCATCCTCTTTATGACGTCCTCCCCTCAAATGTCCCTCGTCCTGTAAATGTTGAATATTTGTTAACGTTTGTGTTTAGTCCATATTGTAGATTTTTATGTAATTATATAGAATGTAATAATGGTATAAAATTAAATATTATGGTTTCCTACCTCTTGTATATTATATTGTACATAACAATTAATTCATGTTTATATCATTTGTTTTGTTGTAGGTGTTACTAACCCTTCAAAAAAAAACTACTCTTTACATAGCTGATCAAAATTTTGGAACATCTTATACCGTCCAATCTCATTCGTGCCTCCTCCATCAACGCGATACTGGCGAAACAATCTGTGCCCAGTTGGCACACCTAAAAGCCATTAATTGGGAATTGAATTGAATTGAAACTTCACTCGACATTGGTGAAATCGGCTCTTAGAGTACAGAATCGCCTGCCTTCTTTTGCCTTAGTTTGTCTCGCACAATATGAGCATTGTTTTGGAATTTTCCACAAAAATTAAAATCATAACGGTTCATAATTTATTTTTGCATTCTTGTAGCTTACGAACGCGTATAATATGTTAACTTTTGAACATAATTTCAATTATAATATTATTTTATTCTTCCACTCAGTAGTTAGTACCTACCTTAGTATTCAGTTATTTTTATTACTTATGCATCTACAATTAGGATAGCATAGTTAGAATGGAATAGACTGTCTGGCACGTGCAGTTTTTTTTATTATTCATCGCATTACATTATAGCCCTTGGCTGTTATTTCAATTGATGGCAAGTGACGAATGCAGGTAAGATGGTAACTTTATGTATATTTTTATAGTGGTATGCATAGACTTAGGTTTGATTTTCGCTTCGCTAAGCTTCCAATCCTAAATCTATGGTGGTACGGTAATTTAAAAAAAAATGTTAATCGGTTTCTACATGTCATTGTGCTGGAAAGCTAAATCGCTTGGCGGCATATCTTTGACGTTAGGAAGGTAGTAGATTAGGGTGGTGACTAGTTAGCCACGGTCATACCCTGCCTTTAGAACAGACAAAACCAGAGACATTTCAAAAATTATAAGTTTCCCCGAGAATCGAACCCGAGACCTTAAGACCACAGTGCTCACCACTACATCTTTACCAAAATGCATTGTTGTGAAAGAACGCGATGAATTCAGCCAATCATCACAGTTGGACTGTAGCCATGATTGATGTAGTTGCAACTCTATTTGCACACAGATTGAGAATTGCAGCTCTGTTTGCACACAGATTGAAAGTTGCAACTCTATTTGCACACAGATTGAGAGTTGCAGCTCTATTTGCACATAGATTGAGAGTTGTAGTTCTGTTTGCACACAGATTGAGAGTTGTAACTCTATTTGCACACAGATTGAGAATTGCAGCTCTGTTTGCACATAGATTGAGAGTTGCAACTCTATTTGCACACAGATTGAGAGTTGCAGCTCTATTTGCACATAGATTGAGAGCTGTAGTTCTGTTTGCAGACAGATTGAGAGTTGTAACTCTATTTGCACACAGATTGAGAGTTGCAGCTCTATTTGCACACAGATTGAGAGTTGTAGTTCTGTTTGCACACAGATTGAGAGTTGCAGCTCTGTTTGCACACATATTGAGAGTTGTAACTCTATTTACACACAGATTGAGAGTTGCAGCTCTATTTGCACATAGATTGATCACCACCGCATCTGTCACCGTCGTGGTTTGAACGAAGCTTTACAAGCAGCAGATTTGCAGCTTTTTCATCTCTTTTTTTATTATTCGATGACAAAATAGTCCTTGACTGCTATCTCCCTTGATGGTAAGTAACGATGCACCTTAAGATGGTAGCGGGCTTACTTGAAAGGGGTATGGCAATGTACATTCAACCCATACCCCTAATCTGTTTCTACATGCCATCGTACCGGAACGCTAAATTGCTTGGCGGCACGTCTTTGACGGTAGGGTGGTAACTAGCAGACCAGGCCAGAGACAATTCAGATATTATAAATTCCAAAATTGACCTCGCCGGGAATTGAACCCGAGACCTCCCATTTATAACACCTCAGCGCTCAAAATATAACGGAAATCTTAATGGAGTGTATCCACTTAATTCCAGCGGATTTTGACGTCAGAAACGATCATTTGCATACCTACCCAAACCAGTTTATTTATTAACTAGCTGATGCCCGCGACTTCGTCCGCGTGGATTTAGTTCTTATCATCTCTTGGGAACACTTTGATTTTCCGGGATAAAAAGTAGCCTATGTCACTCTCCAGGTCCTCAACTATACCCATGCAAAAAATCACGTCGATCCGTGGTTCTGTTGCGGCGTGATTGAAGGACAAATCAACAAACAAACACACTTTCGCATTTATAATATTAGTAGTGATTAGAATATTACATTGCATAGGAAAATACTGTATTACATCCATACCTTCTATGTAAAATGATCGTTTGGCAATATCTGACGCCTTTGGAGTAGTTTAACTTTGACAAAATAGGCCTATCCAATAATTATGCTATACGATAAAGTGACATGCCAACTTAAGATGACCCGTTACAATTTTATTATAATAAATATAGATGTGTTTTATGATTCCTTAATAAGTAGATAATATTATAAAAACAATATGGAAGTGTGTTTGTACTTTGTCCCTTCAATCACGCAGAAACGTTTGTCGTGTGTACCTATCTGTGAATTTGTCAATCTGTGTACGAGGCTACCTGTGTGTCTGTCTCTGTCCGTTCCCTCGTAGCAGCCTAACCAATAGAGCGATTTTGATACAGTTTTTCTGTTTGGAAGCTGACGTAATCGAGGTGGATGAAGATCTGCTCAGTTGTTTACTGCTGGATACCGTCCTCAGCAACTCAGAGCAGATATTATAGTGTATTTGGGCTCATTAGAATGGTCTCAATGAGTAGTAGAGATTTTTAAAGCGAAAACTGCAAAGAGCACGTAGAGTGATTTTTCGTTTTTAACCGACGTCAAAAAAGGAGGAGGTCTTCAATTCGTCGGAATCTTTTTTTTTTGTAAGTTCGCGGTTTACTCGAAGACACCTAAACCTATTTAGAAAATTCGTTTTTGTTTCAAAGGATAGGCATAGTTCCCAGGTGGTCCTATAAAAATTTTATCTAAATCGGTCAAGCGGTTTTTAAAATATCAACAATAAATTATATACCTACATTGTAGTGGCGCGGGCGTTTGAAGTCGGTTTAAAAAAAAAATTATGTAAAATTATGAAAAATCTTATGGGTTCGCGTTACCGACCGTTGTTGTGGAGTTTGAAGTCGGTTTTTTAAAAAGAATTTTTATCTAATCTAATATCTTTAAACGAGCAATTCTTGTATATATATATATAATCTGAATCTCGGAAACGGCTCCAACGATTTTCATGAAATTTGGTATGCGGGGGTTTCGGGGGCGATAAATCGATCTACCTAGGTTTCATTTTTAGAAAAGGTCGTTTTATCCGTGTTTTCAGACAATGAAAAACCCCTTACAATATCATTAGAATACGAAGGTAAATTTCGCCATCATCTGTAAATTTCCGATAGCTCGACGGTAAGTCGGGCGGTCCCGAAACCAGAAGACCCCGGTTCGAGTCCAAGACGATTAAATTTTCCCCTATGAATTTTATTATTATTTTTTATTTATTTTCCCCTATGAATTTTATTATTATTTTTTATTTATTATTTTTTTTATATATAATTTCCTTCACACACTTCACTTCCAAAAAAACACGATTTACCAAAATCCCACCACCCAGATATTATAAATTAATTTTAGATTAGGTATACAATATACATATATGACACAACTAGATGATTGACTTTTCAAACAACTCAAAAAATGACACTGTTCTCAAGTTCTAGCATAAAAAGTATTTCTGGATCTTATGTTGGTAAAGTTATGAAACTCAATTTTATTTTAGTTCACATTTCACGGCAAAGACCATATTTTGCGTACTGAACATTCTGCTAATTGAACATTATGCTTGTAGACGAATTTTTTGACATAAAATAATATTGAGTTTCATAACTTTACTAACAAAAGATTCAGAAATACTATTTTTTCGTCTCGGGAACAGAGACCTTTTTAAGTTGACTGACTTTCAATCTAGGTGTTCGATATTCGATATAGTGTTCATTTCACTAAAAATAAATAGTCTCTTAAATGGCCTTAAAGTGAATGATAACTACTTCGGATCAATGAACTATACCCTGTCCAACCGTTTATTTTCTTTTTGACAGCTCAAACTCAGTCACTATGTGTGAGTGAGTGAGACAATAATGTTGTCTACAATAAATTTATTTTTGGAACGTAAGTTCCTAATCGCGCGGTACGGAAGGGGGCTAGACGGAAAAAATTAAGGAACCGACACTCGACATATTTTTGAAACCGACACTTTTTTGTTGAATGTGAATTTTGCATTGTGTTCGGTATTTTCGCGATACAACATTAGGTCTGTCGAGCTGGGATTCGAACCATCGACGTTGAACTTTTAGGCGACTGCCGGAGCCACTAGGCTACGGAGACCTAATGTTGTATCGCGAAAATACCGAACACAATGTAATCGAAAGGAACTACGTTCCATCCGGGTGTCCCTTGACACCTCTCAAGTTTTTTTTATTTTCTACAAACTTGCCTGCTTTTCTTGATTGCTTGATTTTCCGGGTTAAAAAAAAGCCTATACCATACTATACCTACCCATTCAAAAAATCATGTCGATTCGTTGCTGCTTGAAGAACAAACCACGAACAAATACATTTTCACATTAATAAAATATTACTACGAAAAAAAGCAGTGATAGCCTAGTGGTTAGGACTGTGGTCTCCTATTCGGGGAGTCGCAGGTTCGATCCCGGGACCTCTGACTTTTCGAATTCAAGTGCGTTTAAGCAATTAAATATCACTTGCTTCAACGGTGAAGGAAAACATCATGAGGAAACCTGCACACCTGAGAGCTCTTCATAATGTTCTCGAAGGTGTGTGAAGTCCGCCAATTCGCATTGGGCCAGCGTGGTGGACTATGGCCTATAACCCTTCTCTGAGAGGGAGAACCTGCGCTCAGTAGTGAGCCAGTGATGGGTTGCTAATGATGAAGAAGGAATATCTATCCTATCTAATAACTATAGGAGTAAGTATCCGTCTTTCAACCAGTTTTATCAACGACTAAGCCTTTAGAACTTCGAACACCAGCGGATATGGTAATGTCACCTGTAATGCATATTTTGTTCGAATTTAATTGATTTCCTTTTCCGAGATACAGCTGTAATATTATTATTAGAGTACTAGATGATGCCCGCCACTTCATCCGCGAGGATTCAGGTTTTAAGCTATTGCATAGCTTTTATCGCGGGCTTTGAACAGTTTGAGCGCGGCGACCGAATCAAGAAATTCCGTAACGAAAATAAACCAAACACCGTCGTTCAGTAAGCGTTCAACATTTTAGAGGTTCACAAGTAGGTACTGCTGTTTGGCGCAGTGGGCGAGCGGCCGCTTTCTTTACCGTATGGTGTATGATGTCGCAGGTTCGAATCTCACTCGCGAAGTAGTGACAGTGCGCTTTTCTTGTTTGTATTTTTAATTCTTTCTTCGCATAATTTTTACTATGCAAAAAAAATATATTGCAAAAATATTATAATTGCATAAGTTGATAGAAATGCTATGCAAAAGCTTTACCGCGGCAGTCCCCGAGTGCCACTTATTTTTTTTTAATTTCCGCGGGTATAGTTCTTGCAATTCACGAGGGCGACTGACTTATGGTTGTGTGTGTGTCGTATCTGTATAAGTGTGAGCGAGCGCAATGCTCGCACCTGCCCGCTCCCACCTAGGCTTTGACAGGCACGCACACTTATGCAATATGCATGTACACGAAGTAAGCACGAGTAAAGCTCACTCGCCTTCGTGAATTGCAAAAACTGTACACTGATATAATTTTCCGGGATAAAGTGTAGGTAGCCTATATGTTATCCGCTGCGCTGCGGTATGAAGCGCTTCGTTAAATGCGAATCGTACCTACGTCAAGCAAGATCAGAAGCCCTAAAATCTGGTTAGGCCGGCTAAACCAGTTTTTCTTAATTGGGTTCATTCACTAACAAAATGGATAGGTATTACTTCGACAAGGATTTATAATTTTTCGTAACGATATTTTTATCATCATCATCATTATCAACCTTTAGATGTCCACTGCTGGACATAGGTCTCCTGCATGGACCTCCACAGGCTTCGGTCTTGCGCCGCTTGAATCCAGCGGCTCCCTGCGACTCGTTTGATGTCGTCGTCCACCTAGTGGGGGGTCTGCCAACACTGCGTTAACCGGTGCGGGTCGCCACTCCAGCACCTTGGGACCCCAACGACCACCAGCTCTTCGAACTATGTGCCCCGCCCATTTCCACTTCAGTTTCGCAACTCGCTGAGCTATGTCGGTGACTTTGGTTCTCCTTCGGATCTCTTCATTTCTGATTCTCTGATCCTGATCTCGCAGGCATACCCCAAGCATAGCTCTCTCCATCGCTCGCTGAGTGACCCTGAGCCTTCTTATGAGGCCCACAGTTAGCGATATTTTTGTATTTTATGCTTATTTTGATAACTTCAGATGCAAATTTAGGTGTACCTAAAACAAACGTCGGTGACTATAGTTCACTATTCGAGATCTATTTCGTATTTATTAGTTCGTAGTTTCTATTAATTTTAAAGGGCACCTACTAATATTTTGTTTTTCATTCAAAAAATTCCACTCATCCATTAACGAATGCGTTCCAACGTTAAAACCACGGCATTATCTACGCTGTGGCAAAACGTTTTAAAAACCTATTAAAATATTATTATTCTTCCGGATCTTGTTACGAACGTCATCAACACAATAACTTAATTATTTAACCATCATGCTAGTATCGATTGAGGCCGTTGTATTCAGATTGTTTCCAGAAAAGCAAAGATACGATTTAAATCTTTGCAGAAAAGGACACTTTTCTACCGACTCTTAAATTAGGAGGAGGTTTTTCTAAAGTTCTGTGACTGTTTAGAAAGAGGTAAAACCAAGAAAGAAGAAGACTAAGTTAATTTTGTAGGTAAAGTCAAAGTTAAAGATTTATAGCGAAGTAATGGTAATAGGCGTTGCACATAGTTCGAAGGACTGCTGAAGTGAATAAAAGCACAGCATAACGCATGGTACAACAGCCGGATACATCCGTCCTGTGGGGAAGCGCGCTGGAATTCAAACGCGTTGCGCGGAATAAAATTCGCGCGTACGAGACGCTTTCAAGACTAGGCTTTGCATCGGCTGCCAGAGCTCATAGACGCGCGCGTGCCATGAAACTGTCGTTTTGATCTTTATCCATACTTTATCCATGAGGTGTTATTGAGAAGTGATTTAGAGTTAAGCAGTGATAGCCTAGTGGTTAGGACTGTGGTCTCCTATTCGGGGGGTCGCAGGTTCGATCCCTGGTACGCACCTCTGACTTTTCGGAGTCAAGTGCGTTTAAGCAATTAAATATCACTTGCTTCAACGGTGAAAGAAAACAACGTGAGGAAACCTGCACATCTGAGAGTTCTTCATAATGTTCTCGAAGGTGTGTGAAGTCCGCCAATTCGCATTGGGCCAGCGTGGTGGACTATGGCCTTCCCTTTTCTGAGAGGAGACCTGCGCTCAGTAGTGAGCCGTTGATGGGTTGCTAATGATGATGAAACGATGTAGTGTAGTTTGTACATCTTCTATCTATAATATAATAAAACTGTAACAGGTCCAATTCTGTACATTGAAGATATTTTGAAAAATTTTGTTTGAGGGCACTCTATAATCGATACTGAAGCCAAAACAATTTTTTTTTAATTTTTTGTCTGTCTGTCTGTCTGTCTGTATCTTGGCCGCGCATCACGCCGAAACTACTGGACGGATTTAAATGAAACTTGGCACGATTTAAGTTAATACTACGAGGTATAATATAGGATAATTTTTATCCCGAAATTCAGCACCGTTCCCTTGGGAGAGGGGATGAAAGTCAAAATGTGTATTTCGCTGTAATTCATTAAGGCGTATTCCGATTTAATCCATTCTGTTTTTGTTAGAAAGCAGGTTCTTTAGAGATTGTCCTGTAATTATTTCAAGGTCGTCAATTTCGTAGTTCAGAAATTATAGACATCAAAATCTTCTGTATAGGTCCAAATAACTTGAACCCCGGAATCTACAGGATACTTTGAATGAACGGCTCATCTTAAGCTGGCAGGTGTAATTTATCGTATATAGCCATCGTGGATACTATTTTGTCAAAGTCAAACTACTCCAAAGGCGTCAGATTTTGCCAAACGATCATTATACCTACATACTACATAGTAGGTATGGATGTAATACATCGTATGGACGTAATATTACAGTGTTTTCCTATGTAATTTAATATTCTAATCATATTTACTAATATTATAAATGCGAAAGTGTTTGTTTGTTGGTTTGTCCTTCAATCACGCCGCAACAGAGCCACGGATCTACGTGATTTTTTGCATGGGTATAATTGAGGACCTGGAGAGTGACATAGGCTACTTTTATCCCGGAAAATCAAAGTGTTCCCGAGGGATTTTAAAAACTAAATCCACGCGGACGAAGTCGCGGGCATCAGCTAGTACTCAAATAATAGCGTTAAAGTGAATTCAAGTTTCAACGCAATAAACACCAGCAGAGCAGCCAACCGGCCTTCCGAGATATTTGTACGGGCGTAGCCAAAGGGCAGGGTAGCAGTAGCCTAAGCACGAATATTTTCACTATCGAATAGTTAACGTAAAGTTAACGCCGACAAGATATTTTGTATGAAAACGACTGCACCGCCCGCACAGTGCAACGCCTGTTTTCATACAAAATATCTTGTCGGCGTTAACTTTACGTTAACTATTCGATAGTGAAAATATTCGTGCTTAGGCTACAGGTCGTGTTCCGTGTTCCGCAGCATTTGTATGTCGAATCATTCGTTTCTTTCAATTTCCGTTCCAGACCGCGGCAGTAACAAGTAGCAACCATACCAAAATCTCTATTAATATTAATATCTGGATGACCGAGCTTTGATCGGTTATATTTTTTTTGGTGAATCGTGTTTTTTGGAAATTATAATATATTAAAAAAAAAAAATTTAAAATTCATAGGGGAAAATATAATGCGTCTTGGACTCGAACCGGGGTCTTCTGGTTTCGGGACCGCCCGACTTACCGTCGAGCTATCGGAAATTTACAAATGATGGCGAAATTTACCTTCGTATTCTAATGATATTGTAAGGGGTTTTTCATTGCCTGAAAACATGGATAAAACGACCTTTTCTAAAAATAAAACCTAGCTAGATCGATTTATCGCCCCCGAAACCCCCTGCATACAAAATTACATGAAAATCATTGGAGTCGTTTCCGAGATTCAGATTATCTATCTATACTTATAAAAAGACTTGTCCTGACTGACTGACTGACTGAATGACTGACTAACTGATCTATCAACGCACAGCCTAAACCACTGAAGCTAGAAACTTGAAATTTTGACAGTAGGTTTCTTTTATGATGTAGGCGAGTACTAAGAAAGGATTTTTTGAAATTCCACCCCCAAGGGGGTTAAATGGGGGGGTTAAAGTTTGTATGAAAGTCCGTCATTTTTCAAGTTATACCCATGAAACTCGGTATTTAGGCTTTACATTAAAAATAAAGACTTACGTGTTTCACAGTTTTTGAAAATTCTACCCCCAAAGGGGTTAAATAGGGGTTGAAAATTTGTGTGATAGTTTTTAATTTTTCAAGTTATTTTTCAAGTTATATCCACGAAACTTGGTATTTTGGCTCTTGATTAAAAATAAAGAAGTACGTATTTTTCATTTTTTGAAAATTCTACCCCTGAAGGGGTAAAATAGGGGTTGTTCATTTGTATGAGAGTCCGTCATTTTTTAAGTTCTTTCGATGAAACTTTCTATTTGGGCTTTCGATAAAAAACAAAGAACGACGTCTTTCACAGTTTTTGAAAATTCTACCCCCAAAGGGGTTAAATAGGCGGTTGAATGTTTATATGAAAGTCCATAATTTTTCGAGTTAGTTACATCGAGTAACGGATCTACGTGATTCTTTCATGGGTATGGTTGTAGAGCTGCAGTGCGACTGGTTACTTTTATACCGATAGAGCCAGTACTTCCCACGGGATTTTCAAAGAACCTAATTCCACGCGGACGAAGTCGCGAGGGCAACAGCTAGTATCTTAATATATATAAATTACGTGTCACGTTGTTTGTCCGCGATGGACTTCTAAACTACTGAACCGATTTAGATCAAACTTCGTAAATATCTGTAATTTGGTCCAATTTGAAAGATAGGATAGTTTTTTTGATTATGATAGTTTATTTGTTTCATTTATATAGATAAGTTGGCGGTATGAAGTTCGCCGGGTCAGCTAGTATATTATATACACAAGAATTGCTCGTTTAAAGATATTAGATAGATTAGATAGATTAATATCCTACTGAGGTATTATAGTGCCTGAAGACTAAAGTCTTCGAACAGTCCGTGTTGCCAGTGCTAACTTACGGATCCGAGACATGGTCGCTAACTGTGGGCCTCACAACAAGGCTCAGGGTCACTCAGCGAGCGGTGGAGAGATATGCTCGGAGTATCCCCGCGAGATCAAATCAGAAATGAGGAAATCCGTAGGAGAACCAAAGTCGAAGAACCGAACCGAAGTGGAAATGGGCGGGGCACATAGTTCGAAGAGATGATGGTCACTGGGGTCCCAAAGTACTGGAGTGGCGACTCCGCACCGGGAAGCCAGTGTTGGCAGACCCCCCAATATGAGGTGGACCATCGATGAGGTGGACCATCGATGAGGTGGACCTATGACATCAAACGAGTCGCAGGGAGCCGCTGATTCAAGCGGCGCAAGATCGAAGCCTGTGGGAGTCCATGCAGGTGACCTTTGTCCAGCAGTGGATGGCTATAGGTTGATAAAGAAGAAGAATATCCTACTATCCTTACTAATATTATAAATGCAACTGTGTATTTTTTACCTTTATTATTAGTTAGTTTGTCCTTCAATCACGCAGCAGCGAAGCAGTGGATCGACGTGATTAGGTGCATGGGTATAGCTGAGGACCTGGAGAGTGACATAAGCTACTTTTAATCCCGGAAAAACAAAGGATTTGATTTATATAAAGCTAAAGTATGTGGTAAAAGATAGAAAAGTAGTTGATGCCCGGGACTTTGTCCGCGTGGATTTAGTTTTTAAAATCTCTCGGGAACTCTTTGATTTTCCGGGATAAAAAGTAGCCTAAGTCACTCTCCAGGTCCTCAACTATACCCATGCAAAAAATCACGTCGATCCGTAGCTCTATTGCGTCGTGGTTGAAGGACAAACCAACAAACCAACAAACAAACACACTTTCGCATTTATAATATTAGTATGATAAGTATGTAAATTGCACGGATTGATTTACGCGTATATCGATAAAAAGATAAAAATAGTTTTATATTTGCTCGAACACAAAACACAAAAAACGCAAAAATACGAAACTTTTCTGGGGTACAAAGTAGATATACTTAAGTAATATTTTATAACGTATGATGTCAGTTCCAATATATTTTGCCATTTCAGCACGACGATGGGACCGCTTTTGGAAGCTTTATAACGTTTCAAGTTTGTGACATTAAACTGTGCGTATGTGACAAATACCTACAGAAATTGTCCCTTACCGTCATGTTTGCACCATTGCTTTACACAAAGAAAGAAAGCCCCGAGAACAGCTGATAAGCAATGGTGCCAACATGACGGCTAGGGACAGGTTATAGTGAACGGTCTGTATTAGGTATAGTCGGAAAAAAGATGGACAAATTCTCCGTCCTTTTCTTGTCCATTGTAAGTTTTTTTTATAAAAATCGACCAAGTGTGAGTCGGACCCGCACGCGAAGGGACTTCCGTTCCATCGTACATGATTTAACACCAGCTACATAGTAGTAGTAATCTAACTAAATAATACATTACTATTAAGATCTTTATTAAATGGAGACCACCGTTAATTTTCAACCGACTTCAAAAAATACAATTAAAGACGAGGTTCTCAATTCGACGCGTATTTTTTTTTTAGTCGATGTTAGTATGTTACTCCATATCTCCCTCAAATCTTCACCGATTTTATATATTTTTTTTTTTTGAAAGGGCGAATCTGCAGGTAGGTCCCATTTAAATTTGGTCAAGATTTGATGAGTATCTAATTTTTCTATATTATTTTTAACTTTATTTTTCATTACTTATTATTTGTTTAGCGGTATAGAATAGAAATACACAGTCTGTGAAAATTTCAAGTAGGTCTGCCTATTACTTACGGTTTATGAGATAATGCTCGCTGACAGACAGACCGACGGATAGCGGAGGCTTACTAATAGAGTCCCGTTAGCAACTTGGAAACGGGACTCTAAAAAATAAGTCGAAAACTTGAAATGTTACAGTAGACTATCTATGATCTAAGCACTAGACCTACTGTTCGGTTGTATCCACACGTGACGCGTTTGACTATCGAAGAGAATGCGACATGATGTTGTTTTCGTAAACCAGTCCTGACTCTTGGTAAATTAGCAGAATTTAAATACCTCAGATCCTGATCCATATAAATTACTAGGTATTTTTTTAAGAAAAAAAAGATTTACATATTTATTATTACAATAAGCATCAACAGAGGGCAGCAAAAGGTAATTTTGTATTCAATTTACTAGGTAGGCAGAAAAACCATGTTTGCATGGTTGAAGAAATAGCTAGAAACTCGTTATTTTAATATGGATGCGTAAAAACATACTCTCAGTGTATTTATTTATTACGTTTAAATTTTCTTGCAACAGCGGACTTGGGAAAGCGTAGCTGCCACCTATTTAGCCCCCCCAAAAGAGAGGGGTGTTTTAACATTATTTGTGTGTTCATCTATCTGTAATGTATCATTCCAGTGCTTAAACTTATGGATAGATTTTTTTGAATTGAATGTTTTTTTCAAACTGGAACCCGGTTTACCCTGTCACTTGGGTTTACCTATGTTTGATAACAAAACTGCTAACAATCGCTCGCGAATTGCAAAGCAAATGAGTACGAACTTTCACATCCCTAGTTCTAAGGCATGTATTGCTGAGCCATGATTATTGTCGATTTACGTAAATAATAAAATGTTAGTCAGCAATATATGCCTATAAAACGGCTAATTAATTCAAACTCTTTTAGTCGTTCTGGAATTAGCCCAATTGCTGTCATCAGCTACGGACCTGGTATTCTGCCCGCCGGTCTGGTACAGCAAGGAAGCTAAGGTCTCTCTCTTTACCATCGAGTGCCAGAGACTAACAGTACGTACCATCCATTCATGATGTAGGTACACCACGCGGGGTAGGTAAGTTTCAGCGGATTCTCAACAACCTTTATTACACATGACAGCTGTGTATTCCCTTAACATGATTGCATCAATGTAACTATCGCAAAGACCTCTGATTGGCATTTATGGCCATTGGCGTATTTTTCAGGGTTGGCCTGGGTCTTTTTTATACATTACATTGAAAAAACAACAGTTCGTAATCGTTAATCATGTATATTCATGTTTAAGTGTAGTTTTAACTAGTATTAGTAAAGTAATTGAGTAGTAGTAGGTAGTATAAAAGTAGGTAGTATTAAACAAAAATGTACAGTTAGGTAATCACGTTTATTGACTACCATTAGACAGACTGTAGTTTACGTTTCTCCTTTGCTAAAACATTTAAAACTTTTTCTGGCGTAACCACAACGTCGGTATTTATTTTCCATATGAAGAAGAGTAGTGCTTGAGAATCTCTCTTTTCCCGTAGTTGATCTAAGCCACGTTTTAATTCTGCACATTGCTGATCACAATTGCAGCTTGAATTAAAGAGATTTGGGAAAAAATCTTCTTTAGCGTGTTCCCTGAGGACTTCAATTGTGATATTCTTTATTCTAGTCGACCACCGTTACAAAATGACGTCATACTACACCGCTTGAAAAAAAATTATTGTATTTTTTACTGTTATCGCGACTGTGACGGAAGTTTTCTTTTCTGGCAATGCTTTTCATGGCAATGACGTCGTTTTCATGAAAATGTCGAAGGGCGTGATTTTTATTTTTTCTTATTTTTCTCCTCTTCGAAAAAAGTTATTAATTAAAGTAATAAATAGTATGCGCTATGCAAGATTTTTTATTTTTAGGTACTCATAACTCATCGTAGAAACTACACGCAAATAATAGTAACCAAACAACAATATATTATAGGTACTTAACTAATTAAAACTTAACAAAAAAATTAAAAATGCTACAATAACAAAAGTTAGAAAAACACGGTACTGAACTGACAATCGGTCTGACGTGCGGGTCCAAGCCCAAGCAAGGTACCGGCCAACTGGAAGCGGACGGAAGATTGTGTACCTGCCAGTGTCAGCTCATTTGTATAAAGCTTTGTCTAACTCACTCATATTATGGCTTACGTGTGGCCAAAAGCACACCCAATCATTCGCCAGTGACAATAACCGACAAGGACAATTTCGAAAGAAAACTTTGACCTTTGCAAAGTAAGAGTAAACCAGACTTTTTTAAACACATGTATCGGATTCGAATTTGCATCGGTTTTGCAACTGAGTGAAATGAGACGGGTATCTCAGGGTTAACCAGTAGACGAGGAGTCAGTTGATCATGATCAGGTGATCGTGACCCGGTTTACTCGTTTGATGGTTAAGGGGGTAGTGGTTACTGCAAGGTTACTGGCCTTTTACTGGATTTTTAATGTGACAATCAAAACTATCTTGACTAAAGACGTTAGTCGAACGTTGTATTGACAAATTTTAAGGATTTTAAAATTGTAGGGATTTAGTTTAAAACCACCAGGGAGAGTATTTTTAGTTCTGAGTGTTAGTTTGCCAACAAAATATTCAAGGTACAATTGAAAGGTTTGTTAATATGACGATAGGTGGCGCTGAACGTTTTTATCTCGCGCTAGACTTCTGTTATTCGAAGATATTATAATGGCTAAACTTGTTTTGTGACTTAGGTTCATAGGTGTTCTACATTTCTGCTGACGACTCATTGATCACTTCTCTTTGAGATATTTTTGGAGTGCCTTTGGCGCACTAATAATGACTTACGAGTCTTACGCCCGTTTTCACTAAACCTAGGAGACGCCTAAATCGGGTGCCTAAATATTTAGGACATGCATTTAGGACTAGGGGAAAAAAACGTTTCACCAACCCTTAGGTGGCGCCTAAAGACGTTAGGCGCAACCTAAAGTTACGACACCGATTAGGCGGTGCGTAATGCTAGGCAACTCATAAAACGACAGTTATGACAACATCTGCCGCTCAGCGCTCATTGGTCCAAGATCCCAGTGCCGCCAGACCTAAGTTATTTTCTCAGCAATTATTTGTGTACGATAGAGTACTGTTCAAATGTCCTTTCAGTATATGCGTACCAGCTAGATTGTGCCGACGGCCAATTTCCAGATACCAGGTGCTAAAGGTAGGTAAAAACTAGAATAACTTATCTTAAATTCTCAGGGCTGATTTTCATATATGTTTTAAAGAATATTGTAAAAATTAATAAATTAATACTGCCAGACGCTTACCGCCGGCGGTTACTTTAGCCAGACGCTTTGAAGCTCCCAAAAAAATATATAATTTAAGTTAACTTATATTCTCAGTTCTGATTTTTATACATGATACTCAGGGAACTATTGCGATATTATCTGTAAGCTGCCAGACCTATTGGAAGGGTCAAACATCCCCCCAGACACACATTATGCGTCCCCATATGTATGAGCGCTAGAACATGATTCACTTGTTTAAGTGTGTGAGAGATAATATCATCATACTATAATATTATAAATGCGAAAGTGTGTTTGTTGGTTTGTCCTTCAATCACTCTGCAACAGAGCTATGGATCGACGTGATTTTTTGCCTGGGTATAGCTTAGGATCTAGAGAGAGAGAACTATTGCAATATCTTCTGCAAGCTATAAACAGGCAAAAAATCACGTCGATCCGTAGCTCTGTTGCAGAGTGATTGAAGGACAAACCAACAAACACACTTTCGCATTTATAATATTATAGTATGATGATATTATCTCTCACACGCTTAAACAAGTGAATCATGTTCTAGCGCTCATACATATGGGGACGCATAATGTGTCTGGGGGGATGTTTGACCCTTCCAATAGGTCTGGCAGCTTACAGATAATATCGCAATAGTTCCCTGAGTATCATGTATAAAAATCAGAACTGAGAATATAAGTTAACTTAAATTATATATTTTTTTGGGAGCTTCAAAGCGTCTGGCTAAAGTAACCGCCGGCGGTAAGCGTCTGGCAGTATTAATTTATTAATTTTTACAATATTCTTTAAAACATATATGAAAATCAGCCCTGAGAATTTAGGATAAGTTATTCTAGTTTTTACCTACCTTTAGCACCTGGTATCTGGAAATTGGCCGTCGGCACAATCTAGCTGGTACGCATATACTGAAAGGACATTCGAACAGTACTCTATCGTACACAAATAATTGCTGAGAAAATAACTTAGGTCTGGCGGCACTGGGATCTTGCTCTATATCATTGCGATTTTCGTGGTCCTTTCTCTTTGTTATCGTATATTATCTATTGTCTTTATAGTTGAATTAACTTTTAACATGAGTACAGTAGATTTATTAGAATTTTTGGAGTTTTTAGATAATGTAAATGATCTGGATATCCGTTCATATGCTAGACCAAGTGATTCGACCTAGGATAAATAACTTCCAAAATTATGACGATGTAGACTTTTTCAAAAGATAACTTTTTGTTATTTTTATATAAAAATTAGAATTGCGAAATAAAATAAACCGAATAATTCAATTCAAAAGTTTAAATCACAGACGGAACAACAAGAGTTTAAAATAAGTCGCTGCAGGCACAGACTACAATACAGACGTCAAATAGTAAAACTGACAGTTTTTGTACACTCAGAGTAAATAATGACAACACGATACAAAAATTCATAGACAAGTTTAGGCAATTCATAGTTTAGGAATTGCCTAGTGAAAATGGATTGGTGAAACGTAACTGTGTGCCTAGGGATTTCCTAACATTAGGCGTTACTTTACTAGGCGCTGCCTTGTTCGTTGTTAGTGAAAACGGGCATTAAAGTATCATTCTTCACAGATAATATTAACTCTGAGATTATGTTATTATACTTACGCGACTCGCGAGTCGCGACTGTATACGCGTCAATAAATAAAGTAATAATAAAAGAATAACCAGCCAAGTGCATTCGGGCCACGCGCGGTGTAGGGTTCCGTAGTTGCTAGTCACAAATATTACTGACCTAGGATAGAGCTTTTATTTTATTTATGAATATTGAATATAATATTTTGAGTTCCACGGTATAAATAAATACTATAATATAGTACAAAATATGTAGGTAAGTATACAAGACCTGAACACCATAGACTTATTAAATTTACTACCGTCTGGAACACCTACGTAAGATCAACTATTTAGCCATATAAATGTCGCAGTAAGATAGTTGAATCACCAAAGATCACCTAATCTTACCTTAGGTTCCAATTGGTCAATATACCTAAGATAAGTATGCACGCATATCTGATTATACCAAACGGAACCTAAGTGCCCGGCCTGCGGCCGGGCATCTAACTATTTGTGTCGAACCCCAATCTAACTTAACTTTAGATTTTGCAAACATAGTAATTCTTCTATAACCATTTTACTAGATTAGTCTAGCTATCGTCCGGCATATAGCTATAAACCTAGGTTTATAACTATAACACGGCTTCAACTATCTTACTGCGACATATACATTTATATGGCTAAATAGTTGAGGTTGGGAGCTGCATGGATACCCTGAACACCCTAGCAAAATGTAACAGGGTGGTTCTTCGCTGGGTACCAGGACATGCTGGTATAGTCGGAAATGAAAATGCTGACAAACTTGCAAAAACTGGTGCTGGAATGCGGCAGATAGGGCCCGAACCTGTCTGCGGTCTTCCTAAAAGCCTAGTTCAGCTCAGCCTGTTAACCTACTGCTACTATGACACGCTAATTCGTTGGCGTAACTTACCAGGACTAAATCACTCCAAAGCGCTAGTTAGATCCTTCAATAAGAAGGCTGCCAGTGAGGCACTAGCGCTTAGTAGGAAAAACCTATATGCATTCTAGTGCGAGCTTTGACGGGACATTGTGGACTAAACAGACACATGTTCAACCTCAAGCTCAAGGGCTCAGATAACTATGTGCAGACTATGCCTGGAGTCGGCGGAAACGCCGCTGCAAATTATCTGTTACTGCCCCGCTTTAATGCATAAACGAAGCATTCTTCTAGGGAAACACATCGTACACCCTGAGGAGGCTACACTAATCCCAGCCAAGAAGATGCTGCTGTTTCTGGCGGCTACAAGTATTGGAGAGGAGCTATAAATAGTGGCGAGCACAATGGACCGGCGACGGTCGACGTGCTACAGGGCATCGAACCTGCATAGCCGCGCAACAGAAGAAGAAGAAATAGTTGATCTTACGTAGGTGTTCCAGACGGTAGTAAATATAATAAGTCTATGGTGTTCCTGAACACCCGGACCTGTCTTGTATACTTACCTACTTTTTTAGTGGGCTCACTTGCTCCCATTCTTCATTCACAATTGTCAATTTTTTTTAGTCATCGACAGTACCTAAGTACATTACAATAATTAAACAAGCCTGGCTCATCCTGGTTTTAAAGTTGTGTGTTCCTAAAATTCTCTCATATTGGTCATTTTATCAAAATGTACGGGCATTATGAATAATCCCCAATTCATCGCTTAGTCCATAAGATATAAGTACAATATAATAATATTATTATCTTATTTATTCTAATAAGTAGGTGGTAGGCCTTAAAATCTTACCCGCACCTACATCTTAGCGCAGGTACGCTGCAATAAACTTACTATTATCTATGTCAAGAATATAATTACTGACCACTTAAATAATTACTGTGGTTATTTTACGTGCAGAGCAAGGGTCTTTTGTCGTAAAAGAGAGACCCTTCGATCCTTGAAGATGTAGACGTTGTTGTGTAATCTAAGTCTGTATGGTATTTGACCTACATAAAAATACCTATGTATTTATTGACTCACGAGCTTTGCCCGCAGCTTCGCTCACGTTGGGTTCGATTTTTAAAAATTCAACCCCTAAGGGGGTAATACAGGGGATATTACCCCCTTAGGGGTTGAATTTTTAAAAGTCCTTTCTTAGCGGATGCCTACGTCATAATAGCTTTCTGTGGTATGTTCCTATGCCAAATTTCCAGTCCAGTGGTTTGAGCTGTGCATTGATAGATCAGTCAGTCAGTCAGTCAGTCAGTCACCTTTTCCTTTTATAATAATACTAGCTGATGCCCGCGACTTCGTCCGCATGGATTTAGTTTTTAAAAATCCCGCGGGAACTCTTTCATTATCCGAGATAAAAAGTAGCTCTCCCGGTCTGAGGAACCACTACTACATCCATTACTATACCCATGCAAAAAATCGCATCAATCCGCTTTTCTGTTTCGACGTGAATGAAGGACAAACCAACAAACAAACACACTTTCGCATTTATAATATCAGTAATGCTTTATTATAATACTTTTTATAATTGTCAAATTTTTTACCATACTTAACCAAAGACAATATTACGTTTAGCTGTCATTTACGTTTTGTAATTCCACTGTCATTTGCGTTTTTTTATTCCATGTCAGATGCGTTTTTGTTATACCACGTCTTATAGTGACTTGACGGATACGCGGTCGAACGGGATAAAAAGTATCCTATGTCCGTCTCCTGGTTCTAAGCAACCTCTCCCACCAGTTTTCAGCCAAATCGGTTCATCCGTTCTTGAGTTATAAATAGTGTAACTAACACCACTTTCTTTTATATATATAGATAATATTTAGATTTGACTCATAAATTAGGTACTTACCAAAAACTAGCAATTTGCAATTAAGAAATTTCAAATTATTTAAGTAAGTATAGAGAATTAAAAATCAAAAGCGAACGAAAAATCTGTGCCCAGTTGGCACGTCTAAAAGCCAGTTTATGGAAATTGGATTGAATAATGTTTAATAAATTATTATCATTGTATAAATTCGATCCAAAGTGTTATGAATGAAGACGTGGGCAATGAAAAAGCTTAGGTATCTCAGAAACTTGTTCTACCTTATAAATTATTTATAATTATTATTTGCCTTATCCTTATTATTCTATCTAGGTAGATTATTTAAGTAGGTACTTATGTTTTGTTCGGTGGTGTGTCCTTCAATCACGCAGCATAAAGCATCGTGGTTTTTGAATGGTGTATAGATAAGATTTTTCATTGGCTGTGCATAGGTGAGGACTTGGAAAGTGATATAAGCTACTTTTATCCAGGAAAAACAGAGGTTTCCCGCGGCTTTTTATTAACCTTAACTCCGCGCGGACTAAGTCGCGGATAAAAGTTAGTAAGTACTTATTTAAATTATAATTTCACCTGACCCGTGTTACCTTTTCACTATCCTGGGGAGGTGGAAGTGAGATAAGTTTTCTTTTGTCCAATAATACATCTAAAACATAATATTATAATTATGCACAATCATTCTTTGTTTTACTTCTTTCGCAATCCATAAATTATTATTATAAGTATAATTATTTTTGTACTACCAATTCCGCAAGAATTACTTTAATTAACACTAGCTGATGCCCGCGACTTCGTCCGCATGGATTTAGTTTTTAAAAATCCCGCGGGAATTCTTTCATTATCCGAGATAAAAAGTAGCTCTCCCGGTCTGAGGAACCACTACTACATCCATTACTATACCCATGCAAAAAATCGCATCAATCCGCTGTACTGTTGCGACGTGATTGAAGGACAAACCAACAAACAAACACACTTTCGCATTTATAATATCAGTAATGCTTTATTATAACACTTTTTATAATTGTCAAATTTTTTACCATACTTAACCAAAGACAAAATTACGTTTAGCTGTCATTTACGTTTTGTTATTCCACTGTCATTTGCGTTTTATTATTCCATGTCAGATGCGTTTTTCTTATACCACGTTTTATAGTGACATTTTAATATATAACATCATTGTAGTGACATGACGGAAACGCGGTCGAACGGGATAAAAAATATCCTATGTCCGTCTCCTGGTTCTAAGCTACCTCTCCACCAATTTTGAGCCAAATCGGTTCATCCGTTCTTGAGTTATAAATAGTGTAACTAACACCACTTTCTTTTATATATATAGATTAAACATAATTATTATACATACAATTTATTTACCTATTTATTAGCATAGATTAAAAAAAACGATTACGACCGCCATCTATTCATTACCTACCATGATCCATGCTTCGTGAGCAGCGCCATCTTTACGTCAACCATTGTACTGCTTAGTGAGATTCAAAAATTGTAGGTACTCTCAGCGCTGAACCAGATTTATTACTTAGTACTAATGCTTTATCAAAGATGGCGTTATACCTTGTATTAGTATTTCAATTTTCATTCAAGATAGCTTAAAACTACCAATCACAGGTTCTACCATAGATAATACACATAAACCAGAGAGGTTCTACTCTGCGATGTGAATTATGAGAGGTCAACAATGCCATATTTTTGGTGCTTAAAGCCTGACCTAGTACTGGATAATATTCTCACATTAGGTAGGTACTTTAAACAATAAAAAATAGCAAAAAAGTCCATTTACGTAGAAAGTAGGTACTCTCTAGTAGGTAGGTACCTTTTTTTATGTACCTAATTAATCCAGTGATCAACATTCTGTCGATTAATTCTCAATTCCGTTCGTCGGCAACTTGATTCCTCGGGATCACGCAACCCAGAAATGAATAATAATAATTATTTTATAGTCCTTAACAAATGAACCGGGGTAACTACTATCGACTGCCTGATACAAATGGGGGTCGGTGGTCTGTGTAGTTAATAATTAATGAAAGTGATGAAAATGATGAAACCCTTGAGGTTTCATCGACCCTCAAACAGCTTTCTAAAAGGAATTTTGAATAGACCTGTAGATACCTAGGTAAAGTTGAGTTGTTACCTATTATTACCTGATGGACCAATAGTGTTTGGCAGCTGATATTTCTACCTATGTGTTAGTTGATATTTTATAAGTTCCCTCGTAATTACCATACGATTTTGATTATTAAAATATCGATGGTTTTTTTGGTTCCGTAGTAAACAAGGAACCCTTATAGTTTCGCCATGTCCGTCCGTCAGTATAAAATTTATACCCTTATCAAATTACAGATTTCTAGTATTATATTATATATTTCATTGTAATGTGTCCCACCTCTGCCAGCTAAATGTTTGTTTATAGGATACGTGAAAAAATTCACAGCAGTATTAGTATATACGATTATAAGTAAGGTTTATAAGTTAAGGAGTTATATAAGTTTTTTATAGGTTAGTTATTACACGTAGTGTAATTTGCACATTTTGTAGTATAATATTATAGTATTTAAACCATGGAACTCAAAATTTATTCAATATTCATAAATAAAATAAAAGCACTATCCTAGGTCAGCAATAATATTTGTGACTTGCAACTACGGAACCCTACACTGCGCGTGGCCCGACACGCACTTGGCCGGTTTTTTTCTTAATTGTCATAGGTTATAACTATGGCGTTAAGACGGATTCAGAAAAATACTTACTCGTACGTCAAGGAAAAACAAAATTCAGAATAGTCTAAAGGTTGAATTATTTTCCTAAATATTATTACTCCCGATCTATTTCAGGCAAACAAAAAAACCGACGAACATAATATTTTTATTAAAGGTACATCTTCTTCTTCTGTGTCAACCGGCACACGTCCACTGCTGGACAAAGGTCTCTTACAAGGACTTCCACAGGTCTCGGTCTTGCACCGTCTGTCTCCAGCGCGCAGCGGCTCCCTGCGACTCGTTTGATGTCGTCGGTCCACCTAGTGGAGGGGTTTGGCAACACTGCGTTTCCCGGTGCGGGTTCGCCACTCCAGCAGATTGGGACTTGGGACCCCAACGACAATCAGCTCTTCGAACTATGTGCCCATTTCCACCCGCCATCCGCCTATTTCCACTTCAGTTACGCGACTCGCTGAGCATGAATAGAATAGAATTGAAATATTTTTTATTCAAATGAACTTTTACAAGTGCTTATGAATAGTCGATGAATCTACCACTGCCTGGTTCGAAATGCCCTTCCTGGCGAGAAGAACCAGCAAGCAACTCGGCAGTTGCTCTTTTCAAAACACAATACAGTAAATACTATGCTATATATGCAGTGTTTCTACAATGAGGGAAGTTCCAAAAATGCATACCGACTAACTTCTATCTTAAGATGGGCAGACATAAAGTAGCCCCATTCCCGCCGGTGGAACCCGTTCACAAGCATGACGCATGACCCAGCCATTGCCTCGCTCAACCATATTTGAAGGAACGTAACGTAACATGAGCATAAAGGTACATCGGAGAAGGAAATTTTAAAGCGTATAAAAACAGCGAATTGATGATAATATCGTGTAACATGGCTCAACGTAATATTTTGAATAATTCAGAACTGAAATGACCGGGTAATCGGCTTAACGCTCGTAAAATTAAGCGACCCACAAAAAACGGGGGCTGAAATTAAAAAATATACGAGCCGTTTTATACAATAAACACACAAAGAGCCAACCCCATAATATTAGGGGAGTCGCTATAATTAGGTAACGTTCTCTTATGCCAGGTTAACAGACCACTTGGTCACGTAAATATACAGAGTTCTCAATAAGAGCAGAGGTTTCCATTATTTCGCCCAATCATCATCATTGACGCTACAGTGCTTTGTGAGCGCGGGCTAGCTTGATGCAAATTCAAAGTAAATTCTGCTGATTTGTTTGATTGAAGCTGTTTGAAAACAAAGTAATCCTGTACTTCAAGTCATCATCACCTACAATGATAGTAACACATGATAATAATATTATTATGTTTCATTTGAATAATATAATTTTAGATCGCTCTGAGATTTTCCTCTTCTTTCGATAAAAGTTATAATGTGACTATGTAATCTAAAAGAAGCGTGCTTATACGGAAAGTGACCAATAAATAGAAGTCATAGTACCAATTCGTTATAATTGTTTATTATGTTGAGGTTATTAAAAATATAAGTGAATTTCTTAATGACAAAGTTGCATGGAAACAATCACCTGGGCATCCAGCTGCCCACAAGATAGTGTAATAGCTTATTAAATTGTAGCCATATATCGATAATGCAATATTTTGTTGTGAAAAGAATAACTGCTGAGTTTTGCTGGCTCTTCTCAGCCGAATCTTCATTAAGAACCGGTGGTAGAGTCCTTGTCATGTTATAAGAGCCACAGGTTTGCCTACATGAAATAAATAATTTTTAATTTGAATGTAATTGACGTAACCAATGGAGCTGATGATATTATGCCTGATTTAATAAAAATAGCTTATTTATACTTAACTAGCTGATACCCGCGACTTCGTCCACGTGGATTTAGTTTTTAAAATCCCGCGGGAACTCTTTGATTTTCCGGGATAAAAAGCCTAGCCTATGTCACTCTCCAGGTCTTCAACTATACCCATACAAAAAATCACGTTGATCCGTAGCCCTGTTGCGGCGTGATTGAAGGACAAACCAACAAACAAACACACTTTCGCATTTATAATATTATTAGTAAGGATGTTTTCAAAGCGTAGCGGCTTATCAGTACAATATTTTATTGTACTTGTACAGAGTGCTTCATGTCTACTCCCCTAGACGTCATACTTAACGATTAAACACGACGCTTGAATCTACTGAACATTAATGAACCGGGGTTGGTTTATGAAATTTTTGGTTTAAATCCTCAAAAGATTGCTGGCAACAGTGCACTGTGCAATGCACACCACATCAATTGTATCAAGCTCCATAGTACTTCTGTAGCAAATTGGTGATAGGCTTCCATACCCGGCAGGCTCTGGGCCTATAGGTAGTACCAACGCATAAAGCAGTATTAATAATAATAATAATAAATTTTATTTGCCAAATTGTGGGTACATAACAGGTCAAATACATCATATAGCTCCCTTACACAATCGACTGTCACCGACAGTGTGCAAATGTTTAGACATTAATACATACAATTATACAGAATTAAAATTATCAGAAATTAAAATTAAAATTAAAATTAACAATGAATTAAAATTACATTGGTATTAAATTAAATAACATAAACAAATAATAATAATTAATTAAGTATGTCAATTATTAATTTACTATGTCATCATCAGTCAGGAATTCTTGTATACTGAATAATTTTTTCTATTAAGTAATTCAAAGATGGCACGCTTAAATTTTGATGATTATTTCAAAATTGTTTTGGCTGTCATACTAGAGCAAGATCCCAGTGCCGCCAGACCTAAGTTATTTTCTCAGCAATTATTTGTGTACGATAGAGTACTGTTCGAATGTCCTTTCAGTATATGCGTACTAGCTAGATTGTGCCGACGGCCAATTTCCAGATACCAGGTGCTAAAGGTAGGTAAAAACTAGAATAACTTATCTTAAATTCTCAGGGCTGATTTTCATATATGTTTTAAAGAATATTGTAAAAATTAATAAATTAATACTGCCAGACGCTTACCGCCGGCGGTTACTTTAGCCAGACGCTTTGAAGCTCCCAAAAAAATATATAATTTAAGTTAACTTATATTCTCAGTTCTGATTTTTATACATGATACTCAGGGAACTATTGCGATATTATCTGTAAGCTGCCAGACCTATTGGAAGGGTCAAACATCCCCCCAGACACACATTATGCGTCCCCATATGTATGAGCGCTAGAACATGATTCACTTGTTTAAGTGTGTGAGAGATAATATCATCATACTACAATATTATAAATGCGAAAGTGTGTTTGTTGGTTTGTCCTACAATCACTCTGCAACAGAGCTTTGGATCGACGTGATTTTTTGCCTGGGTATAGCTTAGGATCTAGAGAGAGAGAACTATTGCAATATCTTCTGCAAGCTATACCCAGGCAAAAAATCACGTCGATCCAAAGCTCTGTTACAGAGTGATTGTAGGACAAACCAACAAACACACTTTCGCATTTATAATATTGTAGTATGATGATATTATCTCTCACACACTTAAACAAGTGAATCATGTTCTAGCGCTCATACATATGGGGACGCATAATGTGTGTCTGGGGGGATGTTTGACCCTTCCAATAGGTCTGGCAGCTTACAGATAATATCGCAATAGTTCCCTGAGTATCATGTATAAAAATCAGAACTGAGAATATAAGTTAACTTAAATTATATATTTTTTTGGGAGCTTCAAAGCGTCTGGCTAAAGTAACCGCCGGCGGTAAGCGTCTGGCAGTATTAATTTATTAATTTTTACAATATTCTTTAAAACATATATGAAAATCAGCCCTGAGAATTTAAGATAAGTTATTCTAGTTTTTACCTACCTTTAGCACCTGGTATCTGGAAATTGGCCGTCGGCACAACCTAGCTGGTACGCATATACTGAAAGGACATTCGAACAGTACTCTATCGTACACAAATAATTGCTGAGAAAATAACTTAGGTCTGGCGGCACTGGGATCTTGGACCATACAGTGTCAACAAATGAAGCAGTTACGTTTAAGGGTACGTTTATGCACACGCGGCGCGTTGTGCGGGGCCCGCCGCGGTGCCCGCCGCGTGCACCGCCGCGTTTAACGCAAAAGCTTCTGTATTAACGCTCTCATACAGTTTGGCCAAATGTTTGAGTTTACCGCCGGTAAGTAATTAAGTAGTTCATCAGAAACATTTTGTTCGTTTCGTGTCAAACATTTTGTTGGTAGCTTAATATCAGAAACATTTTGTTGGTTTCATGTCAAACATTTTGTTGGTAGCTTAATATCAGAAACATTTTGTTGGTTTCATGTCAAACATTTTGTTGGTAGCTTAATATCAGAAACATTTTGTTGGTTTCATGTCAAACATTTTGTTCGTAGCTTAATTTAATAATAAATAACTGTGCCAAAGACGTAATACAATAATGAACCCGGGCACACGCCGCCGCATTGCGCGGATTGAAATTAAGCAACTTAACGGAGCATTTTAATCGAATTTGGAATTTAGTTCAAATTACAAAGCGAACTCTGAATTTCAAGTACATTCAGTGGAATAAGCAACTCAAGCGAAATGTATTATAAGGTTACAGTGGCTTCCCACGGTGTGGGATAACACGTAGGTCTGGTATGTAGAGCAAATTCAACTAGCTAGACTTAGGGCTTGTTTCTGGACGCCGCGCAACGCACCGCGTGATGCGTCGCGTCGCGTCGCGCGGTTTACTCAAACATAATATTTATGGCCAAGTATGAGAGAGTTTTTGCAGAAGCGTAAGCTTGTTAAGGTGGAAGACACGGTTCTGCCCGCGAAATTCAAATTTAATTTGGTTTTTCGCAATTTGTAAACTAATACGACAAAGTAGGCTTATGGCATTCTAATTGCGACAATGGCAGTATCATCTTCACAGGTTTATATAAAAATCTTTACTTGAAAGTGTCCAGTTTAAGAAATTAATCAAAATATCGACTAATTTGTGAGTAGGTAACTCACGTCCAACTCAGTATTTTGATTAATTTCTTAAACTGGTCACTTTCAAGTAAAGATTTTTATGTAAACCTGGGAAGATGATAATTCCACTGGCGCAATTAGAAGGCCATAAGCCTACTTTGTCGTATTAGTTTAGTCGTGCGAAAAACCAAATTAAATTTGAATTTCGCGGGCAGACCCTTGTCTTCCACCTTAACTGGCATTGTACGCGGCGGTCACCACGGCGAAGCACGTAAACGAGACCACATACTATATCGCCATATTATGATTGTATTTTCGCGTGTGACGCCGCCCGCGCCGACGACGACGCGGTGTCGCTACGTTTCTCGCAACGCCTCGAGAAACGCGCGACGCGACGTATCACGCTCATACTATTACTTAAACTAGCGGCACGCTATGAAGGCCGGTTTGACGTTTGTCCGCTCATGAAGTTCCGTATTAATTGATAACGACTTTGAAGGAAATAATTGTATTACTTTATTGACGATAGTGATGTGCAGAGATTCATAAATTTTATCGAATGTAGTTTTAGGTTTAGGACTCAAAATTTATTTATTAAATTGATTTCTAAAATGTATACAAGTGTAGAAAAATCAGTTTGCACCATTTAAGGGGTGAATGTACTTGTGAATATGAACAATTTTCACTATGTGGACAAACCTCTGAAATCGCAAAAAAATATCAGCTGTTTCATACAAAAGGTAAAATTTTTATTTTTATATGATATATACCACAACTCGGCATTTGGTTATGGCGTGAAATACGTTAAAAATGGCGTAGATGCAAACATGAATATGTTAAAAGCGGAATTAGTACGTCTTTTAAAAGAAAACAAACCAACCAAGATCCGATACGTCATTGACGAAATAGCATTAGAACATGGGCACAGAGTTATACGGTTACCGCCTTACCATTGTGAGTATAATGCGATTGAGTTGGTGTGGGCTCAAATTAAGGGATATGCTGCAAGACACAATACAGAACCCCCATTTACCACAAAAAAAATGCTAAAATTATTAGAAGAAGCTTGTGAACATGTGACTAAAGGAGACTGGGAAAAGGTTGTGAATAGAACTGTTAAATTAATAAGGGAAGATTATGAAAGAGATGTGAAAATAGATAATATTATAGAAAACGAACATATAATTATTAATGTAGGTGATGATAGCAGTGACGACAGTGAAAATAGTAGTATGGACGAATCTGATTAATTATGGCCTTTTGTGGCACCTTTTTTGGTATCTTTTGTATTCATATGTTTCTTGTGTGCATATAAAGTATGTATATTCATTTTCATTCAAATATTCAGTTCGTTCAAATAAATTAAATAAACATATACATTTTTGTTTTATTAAACCTATTTAATCAGGTACAAAAACAAAACTTAATTGTTTTTTGTTCGAGAATAAATTGACATTCCACATCACTATTGTAATGTGTCAAACCGGCCATCATAGCGTGCCGCTAGTGTAGTTATGTGAGAAGCACATGAGTAAATTAAGAGGAGTGTCTAGTGACGAAACGCGACGCGAGTAGGTATTTTCCAAAATGCTATCTGTTTCACAACGCTTCGCTGCCCGACCCGCATCGTGCGATAGAGAGAGTTGCAAGTCCAGGAGTTATTTGCCTAAATTTTATTCTTGAAATATTGTTTCGGGTCATAACGTTTTTACCCCCCTAAACGTTTACAAAATTAGAAAATTTTGGTCTCATTAGATTCAGTACACCTTAATCTAGGCTCGTACGTTTCATTTTTTTAGTATTTCAGTTTAGTTAAATTTAAAAAAATAAAATTAGTCGAGGTAGTTTTTTAGTCAAAAATATGGATATTTAGTCACTAATAACTTTTAACATAAGCAATATTTCTTTAAAATTAAAACGTACGGGCACAGTTTTTCATTGTATCTGCAACATTTCAAAAAATTATGAACGTTGGACAACATTTACGGGTAGCAAAACGTTATCGCTTTTTGAAGCTTTTTGTATGAAAATTTTCAACTAGACAATCCTCTTAATGAGAGTCACATAATTAACATCGTCACATAATTATGGTGAGAAGTCATCTTAAAGCGCTTTTGTGGTAATTTCCAAGCCTTAGGCGTTTAAATCTCTCATTACCAACCTCGTTGTATAAAAATAACCTTATTTAATATTCCAAAATCATAATAAATGCCTACATAATTATTTTACGTTACTTTAATTTATTCACGCAAAATGAAGACTGGAATCGCCATTTTTGACGCAAAAAAACACTAAACCGCGTTTTACTCGCGATATACTTATTTTTAATTATTTTATTTTTATTATTCTGTACATACTAAACTTAATAAATATAATAATAGAATTAGTAGACAAAGGAAAAGCTTATCTCTAAGTAGAGATTTCTTCCAGCTTCCCTCGAAAGTGAGTAAGGTGAAATTATAAAGTGGTATAGGTCTGAAATGTACTGATACTTAGTGGTTTTGTTAGTTATTTAATTTTCCAACTACAACGACGATATAATCCGGATATGGGAGAGTAATAAATAGCGTATGGTTAGTGTGTGATGTGAGGATTTTGCTTGTTACTAGAAACTTCAGAATAAATTTATAAACACATATCAAAAATTCCGAGGCCAGCGGGATTCGAACCCACATCTCCTGGGAATCGCGCCCGTGTGTGTTAGCCTTTTACACTATAGCCACGGTCGAACTACACGTCAGCCTCGAAATTAGTGATATGTATCTACTTTTTCACTTTAAGCAACTGTTTATTTTGATATTTCCTTAAGTGTAGGCTAACACTTTAATAAAAATAAAAATACTAGAAACTTAAAATTTTCACAGCCTTAAGAGACCTTTGTACCTATTCAGTATCAACTTAGTATCTTGAGCTGCTTCTGAGAAAAAAGACCTTGATATACAAACAGACGGACAACAAAGTGATCCTATAAGAGTTCCTTTTTTTTTCGGATCACTAATTATAAATTTCAAAATCGTCCCCGTCAGGAACCGAATCCGAGACCCCCCCTTTAAGATCGCAACGCTCACCACTGCGCCAAGGAGATTTCCAATATCACTCCCTTTCAGGTAAAATTGCAGTCAAGGACTAGATCTTGTCACAGAATATTGTCAGCAATAAAATATAGAAAAAAAGGTCTTATGAAGCCAATCCTACAAGTAGGTGACTCCTTAAGTTCATTTGATCATAAATTCTGATTCGATAAAGGCCCCCTTTGAAGTTTTCGAGTATTTCGAGGCCAATTTTATTATCTTTCAGCTTTCAGGAGAAGCGACCCTTTGTGTCTTCTATGCCGACTGTATAACGGGAGTGCTTTGTAGAGTTGCCTAACCTGACACCACCTTTTATAATAAAGTCGCAACCCTAAGTATCTCGTGTCAATGTATTCTACAGCTTTAACCCTCTTAAACTTAAACTTTTTGACGACCTCTCTGGCTCAGTGTTGAGCGCTGTTGTCTTATAACTGGGAGGTCCCGGGTTCGATTCCCGGCGGGGTCAATCTGGAAAATTTATAATTTCTGAATTGTCTCTGGTCTGGTCTGGTGGGAGGCTTTGGCCGTGGCTAGTTACCACCCTACCGTCAAAGACGTGCCGCCAAGCGATTTAGCGTTCCGGCACGATAGCGTGTAGAAACCAATTAGGGGTAGGTATGGGTTGAATGTTCACTGCCATGCCCCTTCCAAGTTAGCCCGCTACCATCTTAGATTGCATCGTCACTTACCATCAGGTGAGATCGCAGTCAAGTACTATCTTGTCCTCGAATAAAAAATAAAAAAAAAAACCCAGGTTTTAAAAACAAATTATGCAAAGCATATTCATGTGTGGAAGCTCTCCAACGCTTGGACGGCACATAATTTATAGTGCCCGCGCACAGTCCAGAGTTCGAGTCATATATAAAGAAAAAGGGGGATCCCAACACTATCCTAACCGAAAGGTGGCGGTTCTATCCTTTCCACCAACAAAAGCATTCCTAAAGAGGGTTGATGTCAGGCAGGCGGCCGATCGTAAAATGTCAAGCCGAACCACTTACAATATGGATTACTAGACATGTTGTGCCGACCCCACATAGCGTGGGATAAGGACAAGATGATGATGATTCATATATGAAATCAGAAATGACGTGATCTGTAGGAGAGCCAGAGTTACCGACATAGCTTATCGACTTGCTGACATATCTAATAAGTAGATGCTATTATACTAAGTGAATTTCTTATAATTATATTAAGTATCCCTGCGAGATCAAATCAGAAATGAAGAGATCCGCAGGAGAACCAAAGTCACCGACACAGCTCAGCGAGTCGCGAAACTGAAGTGGAAATGGGCGAGGCACATAGTTCGAAGAGCTGATGGTCGTTGGGGTCCCAAGGTGCTGGAGTGGCGACCCCGCACCGGTAAGCGCAATGTTGGCAGAACCCCCCCCCACTAGGTGGACCGACGACATCAAACGAGTCGCAGGGAGCCGCCGGATTCAGGCGGCGCAAGACCGAAGCCTGTGGAGGTCCATGCAGGAGACCTATGTCCAACAGTGGACATGTAAAGGTTGATAATGGTGATGATGATGATGATATCAAGTGAATTTCTTAGTGACAAAGTTGCTTGGAAGTAATCGACTTTGCTTCAGCTGTCCACAAGATAGTTACGAGATACTACATATTGGTGACATTCTTGTTTTGAAAAGAGCAATTGCTAATTTTCAAAGAGTGGGTACTACAATAGTACAACGAGCGGGGATCGAACCTTACAGTTTTTAGTCCGCACCTTTAACCGAGGCTATTGAGGCTTCATCTAGTAGGAATAGTATAGTAGATATACTATACTAGTACCAAGTAGTATTGATTGTAGTTATCTAGTCATTAAATACCACCTACCCTTTCTCGTTTACGATGGTATTTACAGCCCCTCGGGGTGTTGTAATTTAATTTTATTGATCCCCCTTCCCCGTACCTCTATAGTAAAATTTTCCCGGATTATGTTTTGGCCGTTTGGATTAAATGTCAGCTAATTATATTATTACAGCTTCTAATAAAGGCTCTATTTTGCCCCGGGTCATTCAGCAGTACAGGCGGGTTCAGTCGAAAACCCGGTCGATATCTATACTTATAAAAGTATAGACATATAAGAAGAACAAGGGTAAAAAAAGGCCGGACTATGTACGATATACCTGATATCCTGATACCCAGTTTTCTGCTCCATCATCAGTTCCTCCGCCTCGATCGTCATATATCTAATACCTACTCAATGAGACCATTGCTTTCTAATGAGCGGAAACACACTATACTTATCTGCTGTAAGTTGCTGAGGAGTTGGGTATCCCGCAGACTTTTTGATGCTGCAGCATCAGCTCAAGGTTACCATGCTTTGGAAATCATCCGAAGTATCATTACACCAAATTTCAAATCAATCGCGTGAAAATTTATCTAGTAGAATATTAGCTGATGATATTCGAACGCCTGAGCAGATCTTCATTATTCAGTTATAGCTAAGATCCACCGCGATTACGTTATCAAACAGAAAAAACAGCATCATAATCGGTCCATTCATTAGGGAGCTAAGAGGGAACAGACAGACACACAGATACACACGTCAAAATTCTAACACCCTTTTTTAAGGGTTAAAAAGACTTGTCCTGACAGATTGACTGACGCGAGCATCGCGCATCGGTTTCATATTTTCTATTTACGTCCACCCAGCACCAAACTTCAAAAAATGTCTCTCAAGTGTCATCAGCTGGCGAACATAGCGCATCGGTTTCATCGTTTCTATTTAGGCCTGCCCGACTTCAACAAAAGTGTATAAACTAAAAAATATATTATTATGCTATAATTTTTACTAGCTGATGCCCGCAACTTCGTCCGCATGGACTTAGTTTTTAAAATCCCTCGGGACTCTTTGTTTCTCCGAAAAAAAAAAGTATGTCTATGTCACTCTCCAGGTCCTCAACTATACCCATGCAAAAAATCACGTCGATCCGTAGCTCTGCTGCGTCGTGATTGAAGGACAAATCAATAAACACACTTTAGCATTTAAAATATTAGTATGAAGTATGATTGACATTTTATTATTATACAACATCCAATATCGCCTCAATAGTAAAAGCATAACTGCTAAAGGTGGGGAATGAAAACTGTAAATCAAGCGAAGGTTCGTAAAAAAATATACCTACCGCAATCTACAACTTCAAGATTAGTTTAAGTAAATATCAACAACTACCCTCAGTAATGGATTCTACCAGAGCAATGGCGATCACTTACAGCTCCACGAGCCTCCCGCTAACAGATTAATAATACCGCCGCGCCCTGCCGACCTTCGGCTTCATTTGTATCAGCCACTCGATACGTCTCCGGTTAATTTATAAGGCGCTCCATTATTCATCCCCAAAATTTCGTGATCTTAGGTCTCCGAGGGCCGGGGATGGGTTGGAGTTTAAAATTTATACGCGATATGAGTATTATATACTTTGAGATGTAGGTATATTTATTAAAATAGCGTTGAACAATTTAGAAGTAACTCGATGTTATCTGCTTCGTAGCATCGTCACAGAATATATTGTAATAGTACTTGGCATCGTGCTTACGTAGAAGTAATTTTTAATAATAATAATTATATAATTAATAATTTTTTTTGGTAAATCGTGTTTTTTGGAAAAATATATTATATTAAAAAAATAAAAAAAATAATAATAATAAAATTCATAGGGGAAAATATAATCGTCTGGACTCGAACTGGGGTCTTCTGGTTTCGGGACCGCCCGCTTTCTCGAGCTATTCGGACTTTATAAATGACTAGATGATGCCCGCGACTTCGGCCGCGTGGAGTAAGGTTTTTTAATTCCCGCGGGAACTCTGTAATTTTCCGGGATAAAAAGCTGCCTATGTTAATCTTGGGTATAAGCTATCTCGATTCCAAATTTCAGCCAAATCGGTTCATTCGTTGTGGAGTTATAGAGTAACAAACATCCATCCAAACATCCATCCATCCGTCCATACATCCTCACAAACTTTCGCATTTATAATAGTAGGAAGTAGGATGGCGAAATTTACCTTCGTATTCTAATGATATTGTAAGGGGGTTTTCTTTGCCTGAAAACACGGATAAAACGACCTTTTCTAAAAACGAAACCTAGCTAGATCGATTTATCGCCCCCGAAACCCCTTGCATACTAAATTTCATGAAAATTGTTGAAGCCGTTTCCGAGATTCAGACTATATAATATATAATATATACAAGAATTGCTCGTTTGAAGGTATTAGATAGATTAGACAGATAGATTAGATAGATTTAAGTCTCAGTAGCCCAACGGTTAAAGGTCAGAAGACTGAAAGGTCATCGGTTCAATCCCCACCCGTTGCAATATTGTCGTACCCACTCCTAACACAAGCTTTACGCTAATAGGAGAGGCGGGAACCTGGCTGTGCAAATGAGGAACGAAGACTGCGCTTAGATTGGATATCAACGACGTAGGAATGGAAGCCCTGCCGATGTCTTGCAGTGCGGTGGTATAAAATATATGAAGGAGAACAAGGTCGAAGAGCTCCTGAGCACATTCACCGAAATATATCTGTCGCAGTAAGATACTTGAAGCCGTGTATGGCTATCAAATTCAAATTCAAAATCATTTATTTGGCGACTGGGAAGCGCAGTGTTGGCAGACCCCCCCACTAGGTGGACCGACATCATACGAGTTGCAGGGAGCCGCTGGATTCAGGCGGCGCAAGACCAAGCTCTGTGGAAGTCCATGCAAGAGACCTTTGTCCAGCAGTGGACCTCTATCGGTTAACAAAGAAGAAGATAGATTCACACCGTCGAGGGGTTTATTTTTAATTGTCTTGCATTTGTTTTGTTATTTTCAAGGATAATCGAAAAATTCTCATAACGAAAGAAAAATACCGGTATTCTTCATAACGTCATCAAGCTCTGTTGCGAACAAAATATTCAAGGCACAGTTGAAAGGTTTGTACTTTGTAATGTGACGACAGGTGGCGCTCAACGATTTTATCTCACGCTAGATTTCTGTTATTCGAGGAAATTATAATGGTTAAACTTAAATGCTCTTTTGCTGTCTTTGAGCATAATATTACGAATCAGATAAAAAAAGACGTATTTCATCTTTGATCAGCTAATTAAAGATGAAATATGTCTTTTCGTGTCTGATTCGTAATACTATGCTCAAAGACAGCAAAAGAGCATTAAGTTTACTTTAACCCAAAATTTCCTCGAACAACAGAAATCTAGCGTGAGATAAAATCGTTGAGCGCCACCTGTCGTCACATTACAAACCTTTCAACTGTGCCTTGAATATTTTTTTCGCAACAGAGCTTGATGACGTTATGAAGAATACCGGATTTTAGGGTTCCGTAGTAAACAAGGAACCCTTATAGTTTCGCCATGTCCGTCCGTCTGTCCGTCCGTCGGCGGTTTAGCTCGGAGACTATTGTTACTAGAAATCTGTAATTTGACAAGGGTATAAATATCAATCACGCCGACAAAGTAGTGAAATAAAATTGTGAAAAATAATTTTTTTAGGGTACCTCCCCTACATGTAAAGTGGGGATGAATTTTTTTTTCTCGTCTGTCCCATAGTGTGGGGTGTCGTTGAATAGGTCTTTCAAAAATATTGTGGGTGTGGGAACACCATTTTTCAATGAAGGGATCCGTTTGTGAAATATGATATTTTAAAGTGCTAAATTTTATTAGAGTCAAGTGTCCCCCCCCTCTGCCAGCTAAATGGTTGTATATAGGATTCAAGAAAAAATTCACAGCAGTAGTATATAATATAACGAATTTTAAAGGAAAGCTATCACGGCTAAGTAGGGTTCATTAGTTAAGGAGTTATATCTGTTTTTTCTAAGTTAGGTACTACACGTAGTGCAAGTTGCATATGTTGTAGTATATTATAGTATTTAAACCATGAAACTCAAAATGTATTCAATATTCATAAATAAAGTAAAAGCACTATCCTAGGTCAGCAATAATATTTGAGACTTTCAACTACGGAACCCTACACTGCGCGTGGCCCGACACGCACTTGGCCGGTTTTATTTTCTTTCGTTATGAAAATTTTTCGATTATCCTTCAGTCATGGACCGGGAGCCAAGACGTTTCAGACCTTCGTTATTTTATAAAAGCTGAAAGTTCCTCTGTGTATGTCCCCAATAGAGATCAGAACGATCCCCGACTGTGAAGTTTGGATCTTGGTGGCTTTGGGAGATATCAGGTAGTAAAGGTGCATCAATTCTGAGGATACTTTCGTCATAGTATAAAAGCTGAGTTTTACATATGTAACTTGGGGACCTATCAGAAGATGTTTCCTCAGCAGTCAGACACTTCCGATAGTTCCTCCCCGTGTCAGACACCCTTAAACTATAGTAAATTATGAGTATACTTTCGTCATAGTATAAAAGCTGAGTTTTATATATGTTACTTGGGGACATATCAGAAGATGTTTCCTCAGCAGTCAGACACTCCTGATAGTTCTTACGCCCTGTCAGACGCTTTAAAAATCTGCCGTAGGTAGGTAGGTAGGTAACTTTGATGAAACCATACATTTTTACGGGATATAAAGTAGCCTGCGTGTTAATCCAGGCTATAATCGACCGAGCGAAGCGAAGGTCTTTGAGTCTACTTGAGTGAATTTGCACTTGTCCGTCCGTCCGTCCGTCCGTCCGTCCGTCTGTCAGAGCCTTATAACTTCTGAATTACTGAACGAAATTACTTCAATTTTAGATATAATATGTAAACCGATGGCCTCCAGCCGAAAATGGCTTAAAAAGTTATAAAAATCTTTATTTCAGGGGGGCTCTCATAGAAGCGAATGCGAAGAAAAAAAAAAAAATTTGCGTTTCATAGGTTTACAGTACCTCATTTTAAAGATAATTTGGAACAGAGTACAAAAGTATTTTTTTTTTAATTTTTTTCCTAAAATTGACGAAATGGGGGGCTTTCAAAGTGGAGATTATATTTGACCTCAGAACGGAATAACCATTGAAAGCTGGGGCTTGAAAGTTTTACAATTTTAGCGTAATATCATGTACTTGAACAACAAATACTAAAATTAGATAAATGTAATAAGGAAACTAAATTATTTAACTTTTAATGAGCAGCAACAACAGAACTTCACAATGATGTCAATAGATGGCGCTCTCATCTCATATAGCAAATGCAGCTTTATGTAACATACCTATTATTCAATTAAGATTATTATTTAGTCATTTAGCAAACATCAATAAAACTTCACGTTGCAGTTTGTTTTTACATATTTCTGATCGTGTCAATAGTTGACGCTGTGTACAAGTAATTTAATTTGAATGTTCCAAAAAACTATACCTAAGTTTGATTGAGGCCTTGAGGATTTCACTATAACAGTTCCCTAACCTTTACGGGCTACCTATGTTAAGTTAGTTGACACTTTCTGTCAACTTTGTTATTACGAACCTCTACGGGACAACTAAAGGTGAAAATGACATTGGGATGTTAGAATTGTATTTAGGGGCTACCTATGTAAAGAGACTTCTACAAATGGGATGATTTAGGTATGGTTGGTGAAAACGGGCATAATAATAATGTCAATTTTGATCGTCAATTATGGGAAACCGTTACCGCGAGGTCTCAGTTCGGGGCGAACCACTAGTCTATCTTCATTCCAAATTTCAGCCAAATCGGTTCATTAGTTGTAGCGTGAAGACGCAATACGTAAATTTCGGGTTTTCAAAATATTTCGGGAACCATGAATTTTTACGGGATAAAAAGGAGCCTATAAGTTAATGCAGAGTATAGTCTATCTTCGTTTCAAATTTCAGCGAAATCAGTTCATTAGTTGTGGCGTGAAGAAGCAATACGTGAATTTCAGTTTTTCAAAATCCTGCGGGAACCATGGACTTTTTTTGAAATAAATGGTAGTATATGTGTTAATCCAGGGTATAGCCGATCTACATTTCAAATTTCAGCTAAATCGGTTCATTAGTAGTGGCGTGAAGAAATAATAGCTGAATTTCAGGTTTTCAAAATATTTCTGGAACTATAAATTTTTACGATATAAAAAGTAACCTATAAGTTGATGCAAAGTACAGTCTATCCTAATATTATAAAAACCTGAAATTCAGCTATTGTTTCTTCACGCCACAACTGATGGTCTGATTTAGCCGAAATTTGGAACGAAGATAGACTATACTTTACATCAACATAGAGGTTGCTTTTTATACCGTAAAATTTCATGGTTCCAGAAATATTTTAAAAACCTGAAATTCACGCATTACTTCTTCACGCCACAACCAATGGTCTGATTTAGCTGAAATTTGGAACGAAGATAGACTATACTTTGCATCAACTTATAGGTTACTTTTTATACCGTAAAATTCATGGTTCCAGAAATATTTTGAAAACCTGAAATTCAGCTATTATTTCTTCACGTCACAACTAATGAACCGATCTGGCTGAAATTTGAAACGTAGATCGGTTATACCCTGGATTAACACATATACTACCATTTATTTCAAAAAAGTCCATGGTTCCCGCAGGATTTTGAAAAACTAAAATTCACGTATTGCTTCTTCACGCCACAACTAATGAACTGATTTCGCTGAAATTTGAAACGAAGATAGACTATACTCTGCATTAACTTATAGGCTCCTTTTTATCCCGTAAAAATTCATGGTTCCCGAAATATTTTGAAAACCCGAAATTTACGTATTGCGTCTTCACGCTACAACTAATGAACCGATTTGATAGATTATAGCCTGGATTAACACGCAGGCTACTTTATATCCCGTAAAAATGTATGGTTTCATCAAAGTTCGCCTACCTGCCTACGGCAGATTTTTAAAGCGTCTGACAGGGCGTAAGAACTATCGGAAGTGTCTGACTGCTGAGAAAACATCTTCTGATAGGTCCCCAAGTAACATATGTAAAACTCAGCTTTTATACTTAATTTATGCACCTTTACTACCTGATATCTCCCAAAGCCACCAAGATCCAAACTTCATAGTCGGGGATCGTTATTATCTCTATTGGGAACATACACAGAGGAATTTTCAGCTTTTATAAAATAACGAAGGTCTGAAACGTGCTGGCTCCCTCTCTATCAGTGTTCGCTGTCTGTCGAAAACAAACGCGTACCGTGCTAAAACGTAAAATCGCTGAGTCGGGCCGTGTGACCGCGGCGCTCGTTCCGCGTGCGTCCGCGTCATAATGACCCAGTTACCGCGATTCAGTTTTAGTTTAAAATAAAAATATTTGAGTGCAGCTATACTATTCATATCTGCAGCTATGGCTGAGCAACAAAATATTAAACTTAAAACAGAAAATGAGCGATTTCTTTTTGAAAAGTTTACCCAAGCGAAGACGGAAAATGAAAAGCTCTTCAAAGCCCTTACTAAAAAGGAGGCAGAAAATGAAAAGCTCCAAATTAGCTTAAAAGTGATGAATGAAAAAATATTGGAGCTTGAAAAGCAGATAAAACGTTTATCTAATGAGAAACCAATGGATACATCTGTTGGAATCAAAGCGAGTTCTGGCCCATCTGTCGACTATCATACAGATGAAGAAGAACTAGCAAGAGAAACAGAATGGATACGAGCAAAAAGCAGGAAAAAAGGAAAATGAGCAGCTCGCCCATTCAGTCACAGAGCAGAGAATCTGAAACCGCACATAATGAAGCAAAAAATAATCCAAAGAATAAAAAGGTATTTTCACCACCTTCTATAATAGTTAGCGGAGTAACAGATTATCAGTCATTTTTTGATATGTTGTCCGAAAATCAAATAGAAGATTCCTTCAAGATCAAAATGATGAATGGAGAAAACGCTAAAATTAACGCGAAATGTGAATAAACATATAGAGCTATAATAAAGCTATTAACAAAGAATAACTTACACTAGCACTCATACGAAAATAAACAAGAGAGACCAATTAGAGTCATTGCTAAAAAGTTACACTTCACATACAAGCCTGAGAGAATAATTAAAGATCTCAAAGACAAAGGTCTAAAAATACAAGATGTGGTAAATAAACTAAGGTGGAAGAGTAAAGAACCACTTAATATGTTTATGCTCACCTTCGAAAATGGTGAGGACATAAATAAAATATATGAAATAACTTCTATATTGGGATGTAAGGTGGAAATTCATCCACTTAAGACACCGAAGCTTATTTCCCAGTGCAAGAGATGCCAAACATATGGGCACACTCAAAAATACTGCTCAAGGGAACCCAGATGCGTTAAGTGTACTGGTAAACACCTAACAAGAGACTGTAATAACCAACTGATCAGAAACCGAAATGTGTGCACTGTGGTGAGTCCCATCCAGCAAACTACAGAGGATGTATTGTAGCATAAGAAATACAAAATATCAAGAACAAAACGCAAAAAAAGATACCACCAGCTCAACAGCAACAGGTAACCATAAATAAGCAGAATATTACGGCTACTTATGCTCAAGTAGCATCCCAAAGAACGTCAGCTAAAAACATCAATCAAGGTGACACCCTCGAATCAAAATTGGATAAAATTCTAAGGGTCTGTATTACCACCTTCTGATAAGTGTCGGATAGCCTAACCGTAAATTTTGTCACTTTCTTACTTTATGTCAAGTGACAAAGACAAAATATGCGAATAAGCTATCCAACACTTATCAGATGGTGGTGAAAATGGCCCTAAAACTCATGTCTTCGTTTGATGAAAGACTGCACAAACACTAGAAAATGGCAACAGCAAAGCCAAACCCTTTTTTTTTCCTACCATAAAGCACAGTTACATAACGGTAGCTTTATTTTTTACTACAATCTAGCCTATGGGCTAATAAGTAATATTATTTTAACTTAAACTTTTACTTATGATTAAATTCTATATCTAATTTACAGTCCAGTAACTGTCCTTAGTTAATTCTAATATATAAGTTCACTATGTTAGTGTGACCTAGTCAAATAACACAAGCACTGCACTGACACTGCACTCATGCACTTTTAAAAACTAGTTCGAACGGTTTTGTTCTTTTAAGTCTCCTTTTAACATCCGTGTTATCGAGAAGCTTAACAGCTTCCAGATTAACATGATGACGAAGTCGATGTTGGTGAGCTTCGGCGTAGTTTTGAATGATCTTGTTAACGAACGCTATCTTAAGGTCCCTGTGGAGATCGTTATTTCTAACAAACCAGGGTGCATTGGATATTTCCCTGAGTACTTGGTTCTGGAATCTCTGTATTACTTGAATATTGCTCGATTGAGTACACCCCCAGAGTTGTATACCATACGTCCATACAGGCATCAGAACTTGCTTATACAGCATAAGTTTATTATGTAGTGAGAGCGTAGAATGCCTTCCGAGCAGCCTTTATATACATTTTTAGGGTTCCGTACCCAAAGGTTACCAACGGGACCCTATTACTAAGCCTACGCTGTCCGTCCGTCCGTCCGTCCGTCCGTCCGTCCGTCTGTCAGCGGGCTGTATCTCGTAAACCGTAATAGTTAGACAGATGAAATTTTCACATATTATGTATTTCTTTTGCCGCTATAACAACAAATAATAAAAATTAAATTAAATTAAAAAAATTAAATTAATATATATCCATGAGTACATGGAAATGTTTTAATTTAATTCTTTTTAACGGAACCCTAAAAGAGCGAGGCCCGACTCGCACTTGGCCGATTTTTTTTATATCTTAATTCTAATTCCTCGCGTTTCTTTTTAACATGAGCTTTCCATCGAAGCTTTGTGTCTAGCTTAATACCCAGGTACTTCGCTGTATTTACGTAGGGAACAAGTTGCCGATTTAGGTAAATAGGGTGATATTGCGGTAGCTTATTGGTAAAATCTATGTGCATCGATTTAGACTCGTTAAGTTTAATTCGCTACTTTATAGTCCATTCGTTAACTTTGTTTATGGCAACTTGAACTTTTTCCACTGCTTCTTCGTGACTTTCTCCAGTTCCTATTATGGCAGTATCATCAGCAAATGTTGCAATGGTATTATTTTCTAGTGCGGGAATATCACAGGTGTATAATAAGTACAGGACCGGACCTAAAACACTTCCTTGCGGTACCCCAGCTTTGATTTCCTTGAGTTCAGAATATGCGTCTTCTTGGCGAACTCTAAACCATCTGTTCGAGATATATGATTCAAGAATATCGGCGAATGACTTTGGTAGCATAATTTTGAGTTTATAGATAAGCCCTTCGTGTCACACTTTATCGAAAGCTTGCGCTACGTCTAAAAATACAGTAGATACAGTAGTATAGTACAGATTCCAAATTGGTGATCTGGTATTAATTTTCTATCTTCTAGTAAAGGTTTTAGTCTCTTAAGTAACAGTTTTTCAAATAATTTTGAAATTACTGGTAATAAAGAGATGATCGGCCTATAAGAGGTTGTTTCATGAGGTGGTTTCCCAGGTTTAGCAATCATGATAACTTCAGTGACTTTCCATAGCTCAGGTACATGTCTCAGTCTAAATGACGCATTTATGTGATTGGTAAGTTTCACTAAAGTTTCCGAGGTAGATTTTTTAAAATTTCTCCGGTAATAAGATCGTATCCCGGAAATTTCTTTTTGCTTAAGTTAAACATTATCTCTTTAGATACCTCCTATGGTGTTGCAAGTCTGATCTTTTGCAGATCATCTTGTTTTTCTTCATTCTCACAGAAATCAATTGGATGACCTTCATTTGGTTGGAATATATTTATCTTCCACATGTTGAGCGAATCTATTAACTTTTTGAATGTTGTTGATGGCCCATGTTCCATTTTGCTCTTTATTAGGTGGTATATGTGTGATGGGTCTTTTTAGATTTCCTGTTACTTTCGAAAGAGAATAGTCAGTTTCTCTATCATTAGTCAAGCTTTGTAGGTAATCATTTAGTTTATTTTCATTGTAATTTTTGATTGCTTTCTTGATTGTTTTAGTGAGTTTATTTAGAATTCTTTTATCTTGTGGTGATCTAGAAGCATGCCACTTTTTTCTTTGCTTTCTCTTTATTTTAATAAGGTCTATAATTTCCTTAGAATAGGTGGTACCCTTACCACATTTTTTTAACGGAGGCGTATTGTTCCAGGCGGACTTTTGTATGTCTGTTATAAATTTATTTAGTTCCATATTGAGTTGATCTGGATTTTTTAAGGGGACTTGTAGATTTATAAAATACTGTCTAATTCTATCTTAAAGCTCTCCCAGTCTGTATTCTTATTCACTAGAGTAAGCTTGGTTTCTTTGAATGCAATAGTGTGTTTATTAATTATTAACATTATCGGTGAATGGTCCGAATTCATGTCGTATTTTCCTTCAATATTAAGGTATTTTGGTGAGATATTCTTAAATATAAAGAAATCTATCAGATCTGGGATTTTTCGAGGATCAGTAGGCCAGTACCTGACTACATCGCATCTCATTTCTTTGATTGCACTTAAAAGTCCTTTTCCTTTTGTTGTTGTTAGTCTTGAGCCCCAGAAAATATTTTTGGCGTTAAAATCTCCCCCAATTATAAATCTGTGACCATATTGTTTTAAGAATCTTAAGTATTCATGTTTTTTTAGAGAATGCCGTGGTGGGCAGTATATGGCTACAATTGTGATAGGGTATCGTTCTGTTTTGATTTTTACTGCCACCGCTTGGATTTCTAACTCCTCGTATTTGCTTCCTTCGTAGTGGTCTTTTATTATAACAGCCAAACCTAAAAATAAAAAATGAATAACCAACTAAAGATTATGGCATGGAACTCAAACGGACTGCTCAAACATCAGCAAGAGCTTCAAGTAGTCCTAGATATAGAAAACATTGACGTGTGTTTGATATCTGAGACTCACTTTACAAGCGAATCTCACATTAAATTTAAAGGATAAAAGGTATATAAAGCACTACATCCTAATAATTCTGCAAGAGGTGGCAGCGCTGTTTTAATAAAAGAGCATATTTGCCACTTCGAAGAAAGCAGGTATGAGACTCAGGAAATTCAAGCAGTAGCCGTCAACATCAAAATTCAAAGATATTCTTTATCAGTAGTTGCTTTATACTGCCCACCTAGACATATCCTGAAAAAATACCAGTATCTTAGCTTTTTAAGACAATATGGAAATAGTTTATTATTGGAGCTGATTTTAACGCCAAAAACACCTACTGGCGTTCAAGGCTAACTAACACAAAAAGAGGAGAGCTCTTAGGTGCTATTCAAGAAATGAATTGTGACGTGTTAAGTACAGGGCGTCCAACTTATTGGCCCACTGATCCATCAAAAATTCCAGACTTGATTGATTTCTTTATATGTAAAAATATTTCACTGAAATATTTAAGTATAGACCAAAAATATGATATGAGCTCTGATCACTCACCCATACTATTAACATTAAATGAAAAAATTAAATTCAAAGAAAGTAACTCATTATTAGTGAATAAAAATACAGACTAGAATAGTTTCAAACTAGATTTAGATGACGTCATAAACCTAAAAGTTCCTTTAAAAACCCCAGAACAGCTAAATTTGGAACTAGAGAAATTTATACTAAATATACAGCAATCCGCTTGGAAAAATACGCCTTCCTTCAAAAAAAGATGCCAGGGAACCATTTACCCAAAAAATATCACTTCCCTTATTGCTAGAAAAAGAAAACAGGAAAAAGTGGCATCAGACTAGATCACCACTTGACAAAAGGTTACTGAATAATTTAACCAAACAAATCAAGAGAGCAATCAAGTCCCACAACGACAATTTGATGAACGATTATCTCCAAAAATGAACAGGTGATTGGAAAACCAATTATTTCCTATGGAAGGCCACCAGGACCTTAAAAAGGCCTATAACTCAAATTCCACCAAAAAAAGAAGATAACGGAGAGTGGGCAATAAACAATGTTCAGAAAGCAAAAAGATTCGCTCAGCATTTAGAAAATATAATCTAGCCTAACGAAGGACATACAGATCCTTTCAACACAACTGAAGATTTAGAGAAGGATTTTGAAATAAAGCTTGCGACCCCAAAAGAAGTGAAGCAAACAATAAAACTAAAAAAACTAAGTAAAAAGAAATCACTGGGGTATGATCTTATTACCGCAGAAGTCTTAATGAACTTACCATGCAAAGCGATTGAAAAACTTACCACGATCATTAATGCTGCATTCAGATTAAAGCATGTACCTGATTTGTGGAAAGTGGCAGAAGTCATCATGATCGCAAAACCTGGAAAGCCACCCAATGAAATAACGTCATATAGGCCTAATTCCTTATTGCCCATAATGTCAAAACTATTCAAAAACTTTTTCATCATACCTATTCGAAAAACGAATATTGGCTTCAGAGGATAGCGGGAGCAAAATTTAATTTTAACCCCATGGGACTTTTCATTTCTCTCTTCTGATTGGTCCGCGTTAGTGCTTTAGCATACTAAAGCACTAACGCGGACCAATCAGAAGAGAGAATTCAAAAATGTGTCGAAATTCAAAAATGTTTGAGAAGCTGTTGTCTTCTATAAGTCACGTGATCAAATTTGTCGATTAGATATATACGCCCATACTTTCAACATTAATATTAATGTTTAATTATTTCATAAAAATTTATTTGTGTTTTATTTAAACTTTCAATATACGTATTGGTAATGTCTATACTCTACCTATACATAGTAGGTCGATACTCCTAGCTTTTTCTCATAGATAATGATGAAAAATATTGTGTGTCATTCGGGGCCAAAATTTTTTGTTCTCGGGCGGCGTATATTGAATTCCTCGCTACGCTCAGGATTCTACTTTAGAATCCCTCGCTGCGCTCGGGATTCTACTATAGAATCCTTCACTTCGCTCTGAATTCAAAATAACGCCCTCGGGGAACAAAAAATTCCTTTGGCCCCATATAACACAAATAACTATTACTTAAGAGGCTGAAACCCATCATAGAAGACAAAAAACTAATTCCAGACCATCAGTTTGGCTTTAGAGAAAAACACTCAACAATTGATCAAGTTCACAGAATTACCAATGTAATTGAGAAAACGCTTGAGGATAAAAAAGTTTGTTCTAGTGTTTTTCTAGATGTGGCACAAGCTTTTGATAAAGTTTGGCATATAGGTCTTATTCACAAGCTTAGACTGATGCTGCCCAAAGCTCTAGTAGACATTCTTGAATCGTACATAACAAACAGAATGTTCAGAGTTAGACAAGACGAAGCTTACTCTGAACTAAAAGAAATCAAAGCTGGTGTACCTCAAGGAAGTGTCCTAGGTCCGGTTCTATACCTACTGTACACATCCGATATACCAGAGCTAGACAACAGTACTATTGCCACCTTCGCTGACGACACTGCTATTATGGCAGTGGGTAGTTTTCATAAGGAAGCAGTAGAAAAACTGCAAATTGCTTAAATTCTTAAAAAAATTCTTGAATAACAAAGAAATACCGTATGCTGACACTGCAAAGTATCTTGGCATGACGCTGGATGCAAAACTACGTTGGAAGACCCACGTCAAAAAAAAAGAGATGAGCTAGAACTTCGCTACAAAAACCTGCATTGGTTGCTAGGAGGACATTCCTTGCTATCAATTCACAATAAAGTTCTGCTTTATAAGCAAGTTTTAATGCAAGTCTGGGCTTATGGGTGTGAACTCTGGGGCTGCACCACTCTGGGGCTGCACCAAAAAGAGCAACGCACAAATTATTCAAAGGTTTCAAAACAAAGTACTGAGGAACATTGTTAACGCACCTTGGTACATCCGAAACGATAATATTCACCGGGACCTTAAAGTTGAATATGTTGATAGAATAATTGGAAAATTTGCTGAAGCCCACGAACATCGGCTTCATCATCACGTCAACGTCGAGGCGATCCAACTGCTCGACGTAACGCAGTTAGTGAGGAGACTTAAAGGAACAAAACCCTATGAGCTAGTTCTTACTTCTTAGTAGTGAAATAGTGAATAGTGATTAGTGATTAGTTAGTGATAGTGTAGTGTCAGAGCTGCCTTCACAACACAACAACAAAATACAAGAACAAAGTGTCTTCAGTGAATAAAGAAAAACTGAGATGCGTCTATGGACTACTTCTTAGTAAGTAAGATAATTTATAAGTTTAGGTTAAAGTTAAATTACTCATTAGCCATATTATTAGGCTAGATTGTAATTATAGTGAGTATATATATATATATATATATATATATATATATATATATATATATATATATATATATATATATACTCATAATAATGGAAAAAAATTAGCAGCATACTCCATCCGAAAAAAAGAAAAAAAATCTTTTGTGGTAACTGTAAAAGAACATTAATTTGAATATGGTGAATTGTTGAAGTCTTGCCTTGCCTTTTACCTTCGGCACATTATGACGACTCGATTCTCATTTAAGAATGATGCACGCGACTATATCCTTATCATTATAGGTGGGAACACTGATATTTAGATTCCGGGATATCATTTTAACCGCCGACAAAAAGAGGAGTGTTATAAGTTTAACGTGTGTATATCTGTATGTCTCTCTGCTCTCTCGTACGTCTCCAACAAATGGATCGATTTTGATGCGGTTTTTCTGTTTGAAAGTCGAAGTGATCGAGATGGTTCTTAGCTCTATAACAATTAATGAAGAAGCTCTATAACAATTAATGAAGATTATCAGCTCATTTACTACTTGATTTTACAAACTTACACAGGTGCGATTTATGTGAAACCTTAATATAGTACTGTGCTATTATGGTATTTCTATTTATAGACTACAATCATCTTTCAAAATTCAGCGTCAGTCCTCGAAGGGAGTAACAATACACGTACTCAGTGAATTCGAAACAAGTTTGAACTTTCCGTGTCTCAAACGATTGCTTATTGCTGCATGGAATGCAGACTTCACTTTGTGAATTCGCACTTTAATCTCTTATCAACTCACTGAATCGAAAATTCATTTCAGCAGTGTCTCTGCATGAAAGATGCAGATTACTCCTGTTGCTAGCCGCACGAGGCAGGCTTAGGTGATACGTTTTTTTATTCTATGACGAGATCCATGAATACGATTTCATTTTATGGGCCAAAGTCGATACGTAATTTTTGTAAACAAACCAAAAATCAGCCTGTTTAGGGTTGTCAAACTTTTAATGTAAGTGAAAAATTGTAATTTTATCGCCATTTTTTAGATAAACATTACTATTTTACTCACAGTTTTGTAGAACTGAAGTAACCATACAAAGTAACCACCGAATCCTTACTAATATTATAAATACGAAAGTGTGTTTGTTTGTTGGTTTGTTGGTTTGTCCTTCAATCACGCCACAACAGGGCTACGGATCGACGTGATTTTTTGCATGGGTATAGTTGAGGATCTGGAGAGTGACATAGGCTTTTTATCCCGGAAAAGCAAAGAGTTCCCGAGGGATTTTAAAATTTAAATCCACGCAGACGAAGTCGCTGGCATCAGCTAGTACGTAATAAGTAAGAAAATTTGCTTAAAACAAAAAAAACGGTCAAGAACGGAACTCGTGCGCCGAGGGTTCCGTACCTACCCATTATACCGCCATTGTATTATCATTACATTTAACTAGCGATAGCGGTCGCCCGCGACTTCGTCCGCGTAGAATTTCTGATATTCTATGAGATTATAAAAAGATAAATTTTCCCGCTGCAAGAAGCATAATATCGAAAATAGTCCTACCGCTAGTAAAAACAGCGTCCCACGAATATTGCAATTTCAATGTACTTTTATTTTTGAAAATTTCGTCTTCTATTTTAGCACACTCAAGAGGTGATTATCTAAAATAACTTATAGAGTATATTTTTATTATTTAAATCTACTAACCAAGTTTCCAAGTTAAAGTTCAGAAAAACCGTTTTAGTTTCTTCGACTTCAAAAACATTTTTTTTCATATCCCCCATTTCAACGCTTTTAGGATGGATTATCTCAAACCTTTTCTTTACTGATGCCTAGAAAGAACCTACCTACCAAATTTTAAATAAAAATAAAAATCATTAAAGCTTTTCCATTCAAAATTCATCCCCTATTTTACCACCCATAAGAGGGGATTTTCAAAATAACTTATTCAGGTTTTAATTATTTAAAGTTACCTAAATCCCGATCTTCAAACAAACCTCACACTTTAAAAACATAGGACTTTCATATAACCTTCCAACCCCCATTTTACCCCCTTAGGAGGGGATTTTCGTAAAAAAATTCTTAGCTATCACCTACCGTCCTATGTAGTATAATGTGGAACCTATGTTCCAAATTTCAAGTTAACAATAATTAAAACTTTCATATAAAAACTTGAACTTGAACTTGAGGTGATTTTCTAAAATAACTTATAGAGTATAATATTTTTATTATTTAAATCTACTAATCAAGTTTCCGAAAGTTCACGAAAAACCGTTTTTTATGTCTTTGACTTCAAAAACATAGGATTTTTCATATCCCCCATTTCAACCCTTTTAGGATGGATTTTCTCAAACATTTTCTTTACTGATGTCTAGACCCTAGAAAGAACGTACCTACCTACCAAATCTATACTATATTATACTAATATTATAAAGAGGAAATATTTTTTTGATTGTTTGTTTGTACCGAATAGGCTCTGTGACTACTGCACCGATTTTAACCATTTTTTCACCAATTGAAAGATAAGTTATCAGAAGTAACATAGGCTATAATTTAATTTCAAAAAAATTAGAGATCCTTAAGAAAATTGCAATAATGTAACCCAAAGTAGCAAAATTTTGCCTATAAAATGCATTATTTGGCGTGTGCTGCGAGAACTATTGATGATACTTACATAAAAATTATGAACTACATGATTAAAGTACTCATTATTTTCTAAAAAAAAAGTCCCCAAGGGAATATATCGAACTATCATATTTAAGTCACAATAGTAGCTTTTGTGTTCTAAAATTTAATTAGATTGACTTTATTATTGTAGTATTAATTCTTCCTTACTAATACATATTATTATACATAAATGCGAAAGTGTGTTTGTTTGTTGGTTTGTCCGTTTATCACGCTGTAACAAAGCTACGGATTGACGTGATTTTTTGGATAGGTATAGTTGAGAACCTGGAGGGTGACAAAGAGGTCCTGCGGGATGTTAAAAACTAAATCCACGTGGACGAAGTCGCGGGCATCAGCTAGTTTCATATAATAGCCTTGACCATATTTTTGTAGGCAAAACAATTGCGATTTGTTTTTTAGGGTTCCGTACCCAAAGGGTACCAACGGGACCCTATTACTAAGCCTACGCTGTCCGTCCGTCCATCCGTCCGTCCGTCCGTCCGTCTGTCAGCGGGCTGTATCTCGTAAACCGTAATAGATAGACAGATAAAATTTTCACATTTTATGTATTTCTATTGCCGCTATAACAACAAATAATAAAAATTAAATTAAATTAAAAAAAATAAATTAAAATATTTCCATGGGTACATGAAAATATTTTAATTTAATTTTTTTTAACGGAACCCTAAAAGAGCGAGGCCCGACTCGCACTTGGCCGATTTTTTATAGATAATATTCGATAAAAATTGCTTTTCATCTGGTAAACAGATGGGTGAACTTGGGTGAAGGTCAACCTCTCTTCGGGCTCTTGTACTACGTCAGTGATTGCTTAGCAACGCTATGTTGGTAAACATTCCGTATCGAATTTGGCTCCAATTATAGGTGATAATAATATGTTTTTGAAGGGAAAACTCCTTTAGGGTCTTTGAGCGATGTTTGGTGGGGAAAATCGTATTGGGTTCACTTATACCAGCAGCTAATGTTAACATCATCATCATCATCAACCCATTAATGGCTCACTACAGAGCGCAGGTCTCCTCTCAGAGAAGGGTTATAGCCTATATATGGCCTATCATAGGCCATAGTCCACCACTTCGGAGTTCGGACTTCGGCGGACTTCACACACCTTCGAGAACATTATAGAGATCTCTCAGGCGTGCAGGTTTCCTCATGATGTTTTCCTTCACCGTTGTATCATGTGGTTTTAAGTTGCTCAAACGAACATTACTCTGAAAAGTCCGAGGTGTCCGGAATTGAACCAGCAACCACCCAAATAGATAAAAATAGACCACAGTCCTAACCGCTAGGCGATCACTGCTTTCAACGATAATATTATTATTTATTATTATAATCTATGCAACAGGTCCGGTCGGATCGTCGGGTATGAAAATAAAGTTGATTTGGTCCGCCGTACAAAATCCTCCCGTCTGTTAGCGTTACAAAACTCGATGCGTCCAGGAAATTGCTATCATACTTGATCTCAAACTGTCAATAGATGAAGCTTGCGCACTGTGATAAGTGGAGCGGGTAGCGGCACGGGTTAGCTTAGGTTGCAGGTTCGGGTAACACAGCCCACAGTGACGAAGTTGGCGGTGTTAGGCTGGAACCACATCTGTTTTTTTTTAAGCTATTGCATAGCTTTTATCGCGGGCTTAGAGCGCGGCGACCGAATCAAGAAATTCCGTAACGAAAATAAACCTTACACCCCCCACTCCGACCGGCACAGCGGTGCGGCGTTGAAAGCCGTGCATCGTCTAACGTCGTTTCAGTTCGGCAGACTTCGGCACGGTGTTTGTGTGCGTGCGACTAGACGTATGCGAAGTTGATAAAAAATGCTATGCAATAGCTTTACCGCGGCAGTCCCCGAGTGCCACACGTATTTTTTTATACATTATAGGCACAAGCTTGACCCCAATCACACCTGATGGAAAGTGATGATGTGGCCTAAGGTGGAATGCGTTTGCCTAGAAGATGCCTATTCACTCTTGCTTTAAAGATACCCAAATTGTACGTGTTAGGAAACACAGATCTCGGAAGAGCGTTCCAGACCCTAGCCGTGCGAATCAGAAATGAAGACTTGAACCGCTTCGTGCGCGTGGATGGTATAACAACGATATAGGGATGGAAGCCCTGCCGATGTCTTGCAGTGCGGTGGTAAAAAGGTGAAGGTGGGACAAGGTCGAAGAGCTCCTGAGCACACTCACTGAAATATATCCTATAAAACACCGATAAGCCGGCAACTTGTCGACGGTGATCGAGGCTCTGAAGTTTGGCTAAGAGTGGTGAGTCCTTGCCAATGAGTTTCCTAGCTCGACGATCTACAGCATCTAGTGCCGCAAGTTGGTACATAACGGAGCCATCGAAGAGGTGACTGCATCGAAGAGTGACTGTGCGCATCGATTCGCATTTTGTTCATACAATACTGTCATTTTTCGTGTACGCATCGAAAAGCCGAACTGATGCGTACACGACTCTATGCAAAACGACAGTTTTGTATGGACGAAATGCGAATCGATGTGCACAGATGTGGTTCCAGCTTAATACTCCGTGTCTCGGAGAGCACGTAAAGCCGTCACGTCTTGTTTGTACCACTGACATCTGAATCTGGTAAACTAACCTAAAATACTACCTAAGATTCGAAGTCGTATTCTTTAGTCGAGTTTTATGTAGAAGGATCTGGGAGAAGGGTTCATAACTCGCAGCATATTGAATATGACGCATCAAGCCATCATCATTAGCACCCATCAACGGCTCACTACTGAGCGCAGGTCTCCTCTCAGTGAAGGGTTATAGGCCATAGTCCACCACGCTGGCCCAATGCGAATTGGCGGACTTCACACACCTTCGAGAACATTATGAAGAACTCTCAGATGTGCAGGTTTCCTCACGATGTTTTCCTTCACCGTTGAAGCAAGTAATATTTAATAGCTTAAACGCACTTGACTCCGAAAAGTCAGAGGTGCGTACCCGGGATCGAACCTGCGACCCCCCGAATAGGAGACCACAGTCTTAACCACTAGGCTATCACTGCTTCAAGCCATCGCCATCTTACAATTGGACACGGCTTTCCACCACACTGACCAAGTGCGGTTTGGACTTCAGACTTTAGTGACTTCACATTCCTTTGAGAACATGGAAAACCAGTAGGTAGGAAGCAATTACTCTCAGGCATTCAGATTTTACTCGTGATGTTACGTTCCCTCAAATATGGTTGAACGAAGCAAAGGCTGGATCATGCGTCATGCTCTTGAACGGGTTCCACCGGCGTGAATGGGGCTACTTTCTGTCTATCCATCTTAACATGTATTGAATTGTAAGTATTCATATTTGGAACTTCCCCTCATTGTGGAAATGTTCTATTCTATTCTAACAAAGTTGCATGAGATATAATATTCGCTTGGCATCTAGCTGCCCACAAGACAGTATTAAAACTTATTACAATGTAATAGCTACATAATAATATTGTTAAATGAATATTTTGAAAAGAGCAACTGCTGAGTTTCTTGGCGGCTCTTCTCTCTTTCCGAACCGGTGGTAGAGTCATGACGTATCATAGAATAGAATAGAATAGAAATGTTTTTTATTCAAATAAACTTTTTTACAATTGCTTTTGAATCGTCGATGAGTCTACCACTGGTTCGGAATGCCGTTTCATAAGAGCCACAGGTTGGCCTACGTGAAGTAAATAATTTTGAATTTTTTTTTTTTTTAATTTTGATATTTTCCTTCCATTTTCGAAATCATCCACGAAATGGAAGTCGAATTTTACATCTTAATAATTTATTAATTGTTTATCGCTGATCGCTCAGCTAGACTATTGAAGTATCATCACGAATCTATTGAACTATTTCCTTATCAAAGGAAATTGTATTTTAAACACACAGGTTAAGATCTATTTTTCATTGAAAACCGGTTTAGAAAGAGGTGTTAATGAAATAGGAATGAGTGGCGCGCTTCCTTAAAAGAATCATAGAAAAGCGGATAGCCTTTGTGCCTCGATAATAATAAACATTTTACACGTTCCATATATCGATGCCAGAAGTATGAATTAACGTAAGGGACAAAACACGGTTTTTCAGGAGAGCCGAAAAACTGTTTTCTTTTTCGAAATCTGTCTGTATCTTTTGTAATTATTTTTCAATTTTAATGGTGTCTAGGGCAAAGTTTCTTAGTTTTTTCCATTCTTTCATATCATAATTGCAAAATTGATGAAAACTTAGTAGTTTAGAAGATAGCATGTCCGTTACATTAAAAAAAAAATTTTGAGTTGTACCTTACCCTACTCAAATTTTATATGTAAACCGTAGGAAATAATGTAAGCAGCAAGAAAAATAGAACATTTTATGGTAACGGACATAGATAACGGACTCTTTTAGTTTTGCAATTTGATGTAAGCATGCCTATATCTACCTAAATAAATGATATTTAGAACCTTATTAATATAGGAGCTAAAGTCTATGTTTGATTCACACTAATATTTTTAATTCCAAATAAATGTGCGTGTCTGTGTTGTTTTTACGGCTAAGCCAGGAAATAAATTTTGATGAAAATTGATAGACATAGATAGATAGACCCTCAGGCTACTTTTTTATATAAATATAAACATATTATTTAGACGTATATTAATAAATTTACTAACTAACTAAATTAAGTGGCTAACTCTGTCATACATAGTCAGCGAAAGAGCCCGGACAATCAGACCTTCGTTATTTTATAAAAGTTAAAAGCTTCTCTGCGTAATATGTCCCCAGCACAGGTAAGAAAGATCCCCAACTATGAAGTTTAGATCATGGTAGCTTTGAGAGATATCAGGTTACAAATGTTTATACACCTTTGTTACCTGATTTGGTAAACTATGGATTTTTAGGGGATAGTAAAAAGTAGCATGTGTTAGTCCAGGGTATAATGTATCTTCATTCCAAATTTCAGCCAAATCGCTGCATTAGTTGCGGCATGAAGAAGTAATAAGTGAATTTCGGTTTTTCAAAATCCTGCGGGAACCAAGAATTTTTACGAAATATTAGCCCAGGTGTTAATCCAAGCTTTAATCTATCTCCATTCCAAATTTCAGTAAAATCTGTCCAATTAATTATTAAAATTTAGTTATATATAATATATGTGTGTGTGTGTTTATCTTTGTAACTCTTTCACGCAAAAACTTCTGAACGGATTTGGCTGAAATTTGAAATGTAGATAGATTATACTATGGATTAATACACAAATTACTTTTCATCCCGAAAAAATTCTTGACTCCCGCAGGATTTTGTAAACACCGAAATTCACGTGTTACTTCTGCACGCCACAACTCTTGAACCGATTTGACTGAAATTGAGAATGGAGATAGATTATACCCTGGATTAACACATAGGCTACTTTTATACCGTAAAATCCATGGTTCACCAAATCAAGTAGCAAAGGTGTATAAACCTTTGCTACCTGATATCTCCCAAAGCCACCATGATCCAAACTTCATAGTCGGGGATCGTTCTTAACTGTACTGGGGACAATACGCAGAGAAACTATCAGCTATTATAAAATGACGAAGGACTGATTGTCCTGGATTCTTGGGCCATACCAGTTCAGCGCCTATTATAGTCAACATTACAACTATCCTAGTAATTTGTGTTTACTAGGGTAGTTGTAACGTTGATTCCTACAGACTTAATTTTGTTGTTATTATAGAACATTTTAATTTGTTAATCAATCAATTTTGACGTGATAACGTCTTATAAATTGATGAACACCGGCTGCACGCACGAAAGAGTGTCACGTTCTGCCTGAGCCTGTGCGTGCAGGCAAGAGCGCGGAACAAGCGATAGAGAGGCACGATTGGCCCAAGCATTAGCTTGTTGTGACACATTTATTCATCAATGTTTCTTTATGACCTTATCACGTAAAACTATCGTCCGTAAACCGACTCTACAGACAACCAATTTTTTAGATTTATTTTACATTTTGTTAATCTGAATATTAATATAATATTCAGATTAATATATAATAATAACATAAGAGACCTATTAATTGGGATATTTTATATGCATATTCCATTAGAGAAAAGAGCGCATTCTTTACCTTTTTTCATAACAGTATAATGTAAGGGACTAATTCTGAAAAAGCTCTAATTATTAAGTAAAGTAAGGGACATGTAATGAACAAAAAAATTTATCAATGAGATTTACTTTAATTCTCATTTTACAATAAAAAATAAAGTCCCTTAAATTAAATTTTCTACCAAAAATCGGTCTAGAATGTCCGAAAATGTTACTGTAAGGGACATTTTTTTGAACGATATCGACATTTCAAGTATACCAGTCGATAGAGCGCAAAATTACGAATCCAATGATATATATAACTCATTTTGGGCAAAATGTCCCTTACGTTAATTGATACTTCTGGTATCGATATCATAATAATCGTTGCAAATGGGAAACACGCTAGTAACTAGTAAGTATATGTGTTACGGTAAATGAAGGGTAAATGTGATAAATGTGATAATCTATACTAATATTATATAGAGGAAAGATTTTTTGTTTGTTTGTTTGTTTATTTGTACCGAATAGGCTCTGAAAATACTGGACCGATTTTAACCATTTTTTCACCAAGAGAAAGCTAAATTATTGGAAAGTAACACAGGCTATAATTTATTTTCAAAACAATAAGAGATCCTTAAGGCCTTAAGAAGCGTGAATGTCTAAATTCCATGGTTGTTTAATTCAACATATCAACATAATTGTTGATTTAAGCCGTAAATAAAAAATAAAGAATGAAAGATAAAGATAGTTAAGTATACCGATTCTCATGTCGACAAGCAACATTGCGTAACCTTTGTTAAATGATTGGGAAACTCTTTCTACTGAAAAAGACCACCGGCGATGCAGCGCGCCATGGGAAACGAGAACAATAGAAGAGCAGTCCCTAACTTGGCTCGTTAGTGTTAAGACATTTAGTTATTATAATTATTATAATTAATTTTAAATAAAGTTTTCAATTTCTTTTTACTTTTTAAAAACTAATAACTACGCACCCGAAATTTGACTGGCGCAGCCGATGTAGATATTTCGTGAAGCTGTATATCCAGAGGTCCCAAAATCGACTTCGCTTACGGCTAGCGAAATTACGAACCATAAATCAAATAAATAAGTCATAAGTGGCGGTGTTCCTGGAAGAAATAACTTACCTTGAACGGGAGGATGCAGATGCACAGAGGGTGAGTAGAACTTTTCGCTTTCCTGTGTTCCCATCCTATACCTGTTGGTGTAGCTATTTTTGTCCGTAATAAAAAGGGAAATTGAAACGTACTCGATAGTTCGGTCCAAAATCACCGATTATCTGATTTTTATTAGTCCTGTAATGCACTACATAGGCATTATTTAGGAATTAGTATTAGGATAACCGTGAAATTGTAAAATTGAATTAATTAAAAAGAAAAGTTGAAAAGAAAAGTTTTATTAATATTTTAATGATTATATTATAATTAAATTAATTTAAAAAGAAAATCTTAAAAGAAAAGTTTGCATTAATATTTTATATTTTAATTGCTAATATTATAACATCTTACTATTTTGTGTTATTATCTAATCAAAATGGAAAAAGTAACTATTGTCCCCCGCGAAATTGCGGAACTGATTCCGAAATTCGATGGAGAGGCAAATTTATTGAACATATACCTAAGAAAATGTGAATACATCATTCACAACTTCAGACAGTCAGATAGTCCAGCCCAGGAGCTCTATTTATTCCATGTAATAACGAGTAGGCTAACAGGAAAGGCGGCTTTCCTAATTAGCGAAAGGGAGGATATTCATTGTTGGCAAGAACTGAAAGACGTTTTAATACAGCATTTCGGTGACCCTCGTTCAGAAGAATGTGTTGCCATCGAAATGGAGTCATTAAAAATAAAATCCGGTGAACCTTATGCCGATTTCTGTAAACGTATCCAGCACATCAGAAGCATTTTAATTTCGAAAGTAAATAGGCTGGACGATGTTTCGCTCAAGGAGTCCAAAATGATCATCTATAATAACTTGTCGCTGAACGTATTCTTATACAACTTACCAGAGCATTTAATACGCATTGTTAGATTAAAAAATCCCAAAACACTAGAAACAGCTTTGGAATACGTAACCGAGGAAGTTAATTTTCAATTCCAGTATGACTCCAAAAATAACAAAAAATCTCATCAAAATCAGTTGAGCCCTCTCAATAATAAGCTGAGCACCCCACAAACAGCCTTTAGAACGGCAGTGAATCCATTTCAAAATCGGTTCACTATGCCTAGCCAATTTAATCAAGGGTTCAGACCCCAAACTAATTTTCAAAGCCAACTGAGGTCCAATAATAATAATTTTAAATTTGGATCCCCGACGCAATCTAATAATTTTAAATTTGGAATTCCGAACCAACAACAGAATTTTAAATTTGGCATACCTCAACAAGGTCATGGTCAAATCAGAAATTTACAACACAATAATAATTACCAGAATTTCAATAGACAAGTGAATAACCCAGTTCACCCTGGAAATTCAAATCAATTTAAGTTCGGCATACCAAGATCACAGAACAACACCATGCCGACCGACGTATCCATGCGTACCGCTCCACAAATAAGGCAAAATATGATGGAAATTCCGGAAAATGTATTTTATAACAATGACCTAGACATAAGCGAAAATTATTATTACGATAGTTGTTGTGAGACCTACCCAAATTCTAATTACGACGAAGGAATCCCGGAACCTTATTTCACAGAAAATCCAAGTTTAGAAACCGAGACTTTTTGCGAAAACCCAGAATCAAATGTTGACGAAAATTTTTGCGCAACAGCCTCGAAAAACCCAGGTCCGAGATAATACGTCTTAATTGTGATAGCATATTAAAATTGCCGCATATAGAACTCCCTGAAATTCAGGCTAAGTTCATGATCGATACCGGGAGTTCTCGATCTTTTATAAGCCCTAAAAAGGCAGACCAATATTTCTCAAGATTTAAACATGCAGAGCCTTTTGAAGTCATAAGTACTCACGCCCGCAGTAGACATAGTGAGGTGATACTCATACCTCTTTTGAAAACTTTTAAAAGCAACTCTATTCATAAATTTTACGTCTACGACGTAGACAACCGCTACGACGGTCTCATAGGATCAGATTTATTAAAACAACTCGATGCTACAGTGGACATGAAAAATCAAATTTTACACACGCGTGACACTGACATACCTATTGTATACAAAGCTCCATACGAGTTGACCTTACAACCTCGAACCGAAACTCGTGTAAAGCTACCAACTACTTTGGAGAACGGGGAAGCTATACTAAACTTCATAGATTTCGGACAGGGCGCACGCATGCCCAGTGCCTTAGTGAACTGCGTAAACTCATTCGCTACAACGGTAATTCAAAATACTTCTGAAAATACTATTACTTTAACCATTAACAAACCTTTTAGTGTTACTAAATTTGAAAATAATGCATGTAGAGTGAATTCAATCCGCGAAAATTATGAAATCGATGCTTTACTGAAACAAAACTTATCAAAGCTTCGCTTAGACCACATGAACTCGGAGGAAAGTCAATTAATCGCTGATCTTTGTTATGAATACCGCGATATCTTTTACTGTGAAGACATACCACTATCTTTCACGAATCAAGTGAAACATTCCATCCGTACGAAACATGAAGATCCGATCTACATAAAACCCTATCGGCACCCCCCTGCTCAAAATATTGAAATACAACATCAGATAGATAAATTGTTACGGGATAATGTGATTCGCGAATCGTATTCTCCTTGGAGTGCCCCGGTTCACTTAGTTCCAAAAAAAATGGATGCATCAGGCCAACCTAAGTACAGAATGGTAATAGATTACAGACGATTAAACGAAATAACCACAGATGATAAATACCCACTGCCGAATATCACAGACCTCTTTGACAAATTAGGTAAATCTGTTTACTTTAGTACACTTGATCTTGCTAGTGGCTATCACCAAATTGAAGTAAAAGAGGAAGATAGGCATAAAACGGCATTTACCACCCAAGCAGGCCATTATGAGTTTACCCGTATGCCTTTTGGATTGAAAACGGCACCAGCCACCTTCCAGAGGGCTATGGACAATGTTTTGCGCGGTTTACAGGGTATCCATTGCCTAGTCTACTTGGATGATATCATAATCTACTCATCCAGCCTGCAAGAGCATATAGTAAAATTACGGAAGGTATTCGATCGGTTAAGGGAGACTAACTTAAAAGCTACCTTGGATAAATGTGAATTTTTAAAGAAGGAAGTTCTTTATCTAGGCCATACAATCACAAAAGACGGCCTTAAGCCAAATGACGATAAAATAAAAGCAGTGTTAGATATACCAATCCCCAAAACACCAACGGAAATTAAAAGCTTTTTAGGTCTTATTGGATATTACCGTAAATTCATAAAAGATTTTTCAAGAGTAACTTACCCCCTCACATCTTGTCTTAAGAAGGGAAGAAAGGTTGTACTCACTGAAGAATATATTGCAGCTTTTAATAAGTGTAAAGAACTCTTAGTTAATGCCCCGTTATTACAATTCCCTGATTTCAACAAACCATTTATTTTAACGACAGACTCATCCAACTTTGCCCTTGGTGCTGTCCTTTCTCAAGGAAATATTGGTAGCGATTTGCCTATTGCCTATGCAAGTCGCACCCTCAATGATGCCGAAAGTAGGTATAGTACAATTGAACGCGAGTTACTTGCTATTGTATGGGCCGTAAAAGTTTTTCGCCCGTACCTTTATGGTCGAAAGTTCCGTATTTACACAGATCATAGACCTTTAGCCTGGCTAAACTCTATAAAAGAGCCTAATAGCAAGCTTACACGATGGAAACTGCGATTATCAGAGTTCGATTACGATATAGTATACAAAAAGGGATCACAAAATACTAACGCAGATGCACTCTCAAGGATAAAACTGAACGCTTTAGAAGACGATAGTTCCCTACAAGTAAACGTTGACACCATATCCCTCAGTAGTGATGACGAGAGAGAAGATAACGACAGTATTATACGCATTCCAGACTCTGACGGTTCGAATATGTCTTTTCCCATTCGTACCCCATCTGAAAGTACGATAACTTGTAGCTCTAGAACCGATACTGCCCTCTCTGCCCTAGACATGGACGGTGAAGTCATCCCCGTACTTAACGAAGCTATTGACACAAAACCATACCAATTTCTCATATTCACTTGGAATAGAAATCATACCGTAGTTCAAGATTTCTCTCGGGATAAACAAAAGGTTTTTGAAGCACACATGCCTGAAGGAAATCCGGAGTTAATTAAGGATTTCCTGAAACAATACATAAACCAAAAATTAGGCACTTTATCTATTTTGAAAGCGATACTCATCGTAAGGATTTCCAAAAATGCGTTATGGATTTGTTTAAAAAGGACTCAGTCAAAATATACGAATGCACCAAAAGAGTAGTTTACGTTTCAGACGAAAATGAACAGAGGTATATTGTCATAAAATATCACCAGGGTCCATCTTGTCATAGGGGAATAAAAGAAACCCTCATGAAAATAAAACGCACTTATTACTGGAATAATATGGACCAAACTGTTTCATCAGTAATAAATGCCTGTGAAGTGTGTAAGAAAATGAAATACGATCGTAAACCTCTAAAGCCTAAACTCCAGCTTACCCAAACTCAAACCAAGCCCTTCGAAGAAGTTTTTATGGATATTTTCTCAATAGAAGGAAAATATTTCTTAACCCTTATCGATGCTTTTAGTAAAATAGGGCAAGCAATAGAAATTAGTAACAGATCTACCCCTGAAGTTGTCCGTGCCCTAATTAAGTACTTTTCATTTTATGGTATACCTAATAAAATTAATTGTGACCCCGCAACCGAATTCAATAATATATTATTAAAAGAAACTTTAAATTTCTATAAAATCGAGCTTCACATAGGCACACCACATAACCCTAACTCAATGGGCTTAATAGAACGATTCCACTCAACCATACTAGAAATATATCGTTTAGCTAAATACGAGCACAAATTAACAGATGCTTCTTCTATTATGACTTACGCGATAATGTCATATAATCAAACGATACACTCGACTACAGGTCTTACACCCCTAGAAGTAGTTTTTGGCCATACCGATTCCTCAAATCCATTCAACGTAGATTTCAATCAACAGTACACGCAGAAATTGGTAAGAGACCATGCTAAGCGAACAGCCTTCCTTTATAAACATCTTTCAGACAAAATGATAGGACAAAAGGAAAGAATTAGAGAAAAACGTGGTGGTGAAACATCATTCGACGTGAATGATGGCGATGAAATATTTATAAAGGGTGTTAATACTCGACGTAGCAAGGATAAACCCCGTTATCAGAAGGCAAAGGTGACTGGAGATATCTTCAGGAATACTGTACCTGTAAGAACCCAAAATCGCGATACTAAAGTTCCACTTAAAGATATTAAACGTCCTCCACAGGTTCGTCCTTCTGCTCATTCCAGCCATCATGATCCAGGCCCTAGTACAGAAAATGGAACATAACCCAGGTATCTTACCTGTAAAAGAAGGCCAAGCATTTATAGTAGACGATAATTGGTCTTATATTAAGGTTTTAGATTTAACTTCATTAAAGGAAGACTTAGATTATAATGTTAGAATGTATGAGCACTTAAATAAAAATTTATTAAAATACTTTGGTAATAGTACGCACTATAGCGATATAACTAATATTAAGACTCAAACAGATCATTTCCTAAATATTACATTGGACAAATGTAGGCAGCTTATTCCGACTAGTAGGGTTAAACGCGGCTTATTAAATCCCTTAGGTTCATTCATTAAAATTATTACCGGAAATTTAGACAATAGCGACGCTTTAAGGTATGATGAGTTAATCACGAACCTACAGACGCGACAGGAAAGGATATCAAGAAAAATAACCATAGTTTCTGAAATGGTGCAATCTTTCGTTAATATTACTGGTTTCTCAAAAAATAATTTAATTCAACTAGACAAGGAAATTTCCGATATTAAGACATGGATAAATAACACAAAACAAGTAATAAGCGATACTAGTTTAATTAGTACTTTTCAATTATTCTTGAATAACTTCCAAATGATTTATGTTAAAATAGATGAAATTGAAACAGCTATAGCTTTTAGTAAGTTAAGAACTTTACACCAGTCTGTAATTGATACAACCGAATTGTATAGCTTGTTAATCGATATTGAAGTAACTGATAAGCTTGTATATCCTGTTAATCTGGATAATCTTTTGTTAATAGAGCAATCTATCGAACTTAAAGCTTATTCTAAGAAAAATCAGATAATTTTTATTTTGGACATTCCCCTTGTAAAAAAGGATCTTTATAGCTACTTCCGAATGATACCTCTTCCCGTCACAAATTCATTTAACCAAACATCCCTTATAATCCCTAAAACTCCTTACCTATTGGTGAAAGGTTCGAAAACCATATCGCTCGCTCAACCCTGCAAAGAAATGGACAAATTCATGTTTTTATGCCACGAAATAGAAGTCGAACCTCTGATGAAAGATGACTGTTTAGAGGCACTTATGCTACTATCCCAAAATACTAGCGCTTGTAGCCCAATTCTAGTTGAAACATCTGGAATAAAAATAGAACCCATCAAATATAACCAATGGATTTTATACAGCAAATTTGAAACGCTCCTCTTGAAAGTATGTAACACAGAAGAAACTCGTGAACATATAAAAGGAACCTACATACTTACCATAGATGACACCTGCAGCTTTAAAGTAAAGGGATTAGCACTGAGAAGACATCAAACTGTTGGTAGAACTATAAACTACCCCAGAATATCAACTATTCACTTCCCCGAGATACTTACTTCAAGCCCGCTACCTGAAAAGAAGCTTTTAAACCTAGATGGCGTTAACCTTCAGCATCTTCAACAGTTAGCATACAGTTTAAAGGAAAGTGATAGTGAGAATGTGTTCGATCAAAGTGAAAGCTCTATAAATGTGAAAAGTGTTAGCGTCGGAACACTAATTTTATATGTAATATTAGCACTAAGCATTTGTATTCTTTTAATGTATAAATTCATCCCTTTACAATTTTTCCGTCAAATTCAGCAGACGGAAAATCATCCCTCTGCTGACTTTGAACTTAAGGAGGGAGGAGTTAAGTATACCGATTCTCATGTCGACAAGCAACATTGCGTAACCTTTGTTAAATGATTGGGAAACTCTTTCTACTGAAAAAGACCACCGGCGATGCAGCGCGCCATGGGAAACGAGAACAATAGAAGAGCAGTCCCTAACTTGGCTCGTTAGTGTTAAGACATTTAGTTATTATAATTATTATAATTAATTTTAAATAAAGTTTTCAATTTCTTTTTACTTTTTAAAAACTAATAACTACGCACCCGAAATTTGACTAGATTCAATAACTGTTTTGGCTATTAAAAATGTTTATTTTTGTCAACCCCCTCTTGTAAAAAAAACCCCAAAGAGTACCTATTTTTGACATAATTTGCATAACTTCTCCAAAAGCGCGCAAGCTTTTTAATTCGTTCTTGCACACAAAAAAAGGTATTAAAAATATGAATCTTTTCGCTATTTAACTTTATTTTTACGCCGCATTACAATCGTGTATAGTAATATTAACCTGAAATTCAACTAAATCCGAGCTGATAAACACTCGCGAGCCCCATCCACAGTCCCTGCCGGGACGTTGCGGAGGGAAGACCGCGCATCGGTTTTGCAGCGACTTCGTTGAAATTAATTTTAGCTTTTAAGGAGTTTATACCAATTTCTAAATATTTATATTAATAGATTTACTTAGTTTAGATAAAATCTTTAAGTCAGTAACTGTAAATTTTTTTTTGTAAATACATAAACTTTTATAAACTTCTTAAATAATCAAAGAATAGTGAATTCGAAAATGCCAAACAGGTGGACAATTAAAAATGTATTGGTGAATATTTACCTACAATTTTTAGTTAGTGTAATATGTTATTTTTTCGATTATTACCTATGCTAGGCATAATAATGTAAGCAGTGATAGCCTAGCGGTTAGAACTGTGGTCTCCTATTCGGGAGGTCGCAGGTTCGATCCCGGGCACCATTGATTTTTCGGAGTAATGTGCATTTAAGCAATTAAAATCATCGTGAGGAATCCTGCACTCCTGCACACCTGAGAGTTCTCCATAATGTTCTCGAAGGTATGTGTAATCCACCAATTCGCATTGGGTGGATTATGGCCTGAAGCAATGCCTGGGTCATGCGTCATGCCCGTGAACGGGTTCCACCGGCGGGAATGGGGCTACTTTCTGTCTGCCCGTCTTAACTTGTGTTGAATTATAGGAATGCTTTTGTGGAACTTCCCCTCATTGTGGAAACAGTGCAAACATAGCATAATATCTATTATATTGTAAACTTGTTTTGAAAAGAGCAACTGCCGAGTTTCTTGCTGGTTCTTCTCGGCAGGAAGGGCATTTCAAACCAGCGCGAGCGGTAGAATCATCGACGATTCAAAAATACTTGTATAAAAGTTTATTTGAATAAAAAGCATTTCTATTCTATTATTTAACCCTTATCTAAAAGGAGACCTGCGCTCAGTAGTGAGTCGTTGATGGGTTGCTGATGATGATGATGATGATGATGGTGATGATGATGATATGCATGTTGATAAAAATTGCTTGAGGTCTTAGACCATATTTTTTGAATGGTCTAAGTTTGAGGTAGATACCTACATAACAGTGGATAACAGCAAAACATCAAGTCAAGCCTGACAGTATGACTTTCAACGTGCCTTATTCCTATAACAATAGGGTTGACATTCGCAATTCACTCGTACCATTGAACAGCTGTCGACTGTAGGTACCGTAGATCTTGTGATTTAGTGGTTGTATAGGTATTATACAAGACGTGGTCTAGTGGTTAGCAAATTCGACTACAGATGACGAGGTCCCGGATTCGATTCCCGGGATTATACTAATGTGTACATATTTTTATATTCATAGATTTAATATGTTGTGTGTTGTGTGTGTGTGTTTTGTAAATAAGTTAACTTTTTAATCGGTCAAAGAATAGTGTAAAATTTACACTATAAATATTTACACTGTAAATAGTGAATAGTGCAGGTCAAAAATGCCAAAACATAAGAAAAAATATCTTGTTAAAAGAGCAAGAGAATTAAAAATGTATATGTGAGTATTTACTTACACTTTATATTTAGTACCTATATTTTATATTTGTTATTTTTCGATTACATAGGCATGTTGATAAAAATTGCTTGAGGTAAGTATAGATGATATACGTAGGTACCTACTGTGGACAACACGTCATGTAATAACTAACTGCCTCGTTGGTCTAGTGGTCAGCTTGTTCGACTGCGGATGACGAGATCCCGGGTTCGATTCCCGGGTCGGGCTGCGGCCGTTAAAAAAAAGTATTGCGTTTTTCTGCCAAAGAAATTCTCAGTACTGGCCCGGCGTTAGGAAGTTGGTGGTTACTGGTTAGTCACCCCCGTGCCTCGGAGAGCACGTAAAACCGTCGGTCCTGCGCCTGATCTCTCTCCGGTCGTGTCGGATTTCCGTACCATCGGACTATGAGAGTGAGGGAATAGAGAGTGCACCTGTGGTTGCGCACACACTTCTGCACTATAATATCTCCCGCGCAGATGGCTGACCTCTAAGGCGACGTTTTAGCATAGGAGGTTGGCCGCCGTGATCGGATTCGGTCGGGAGGACATCATGTAATAACTAGCTTATATGTTCGCGACTTCGTTCGAGAAGTTGGACCAAATTACAGATAGTTACGAAGTTTGATCAAAATCGGCGTAGTAGTTTTCAAGTTTATCCCGAACATACTTCGTGACTCGAGATTTTTAATATAGATAGGGGTTGACATTCGCAATTCACTCTTATTAACATAAAATAACTAGTTTTTATAAATTAATCTATACATATAATAAAACTGTAACTGGAAGATTTCTGTAGGTACATTTAATATATTTTGAAAATTTTAATTGGGGGATGCTTTACTATCGATACTGAGCCCAAAACAGATTTGTATTTAATTTTTGTATGTTTGTTTGTCCTTCTTTCACGTAAAAACTACCGCACAGATTTCTACAAAATTTTATACCGTGGTAACTTATTAATTGGGTCAACATCTAGGCTACTTTTTATCCCGGAAAATCAAGGAGTTCCCGAGGGACTTTAAAAACTAAATCCACGCGGACAAAGTCGCGGGCATCAGCTAGTATTATCTATACCTACTTATAATAAAACTGTAACAGGTCCAATTGTCTATAGTTAAGCGATTGATGGTAATCGTATTCGATGTCATTAGAGTCAAAGTAAAATAAACCATAACAGCATTGAATTAGAGCTCAATTTCGTGTATGCATTCTTATACATTTACCTATGTATGATACGCTCCATAACTCTCCATAATCGGTTGTACTTACTGAATTTGTGACTTTTTATCAATACAATCAAGGATTATTTTACTTTGACACTAAATGGATTATTAGAAGTATATATATAATAGGCTATTTGACTACTTTTAGAAAATCATCTTAAATTGTTAATAATGCTATGCTGAAGCTAACAAAACATTATATTTCGGCATAATTTTCATTATTTTTCATAAAAATCGAGAAATAAATTCAAAAAAATAAATTGCCGCCGAAACGTTCCATTTGCTCTCATGACGTAACAGTTCACATTTCAAACAATGACAATTTTATAATATGTGTTTAGGCCGCGTGTCGCATACTATTTGGTATTTAATAAAATAGTAACGATGAAAAACAGACGAAATTAGCCTATTACGCCGCACAAACACGTCGAAATGTATTGACAAAATGAGAATTCCATAGGTGGTGTAGACTGTGACGTCATTCGAGATCACGGAACGTTTTCGATCACGTGACCATGGCCAGAATTATAGCAATTTTATTTAATGTTTTCTAATTAAATAAAGCTTTATTTTTTAGTTTTGTCGTATGGAATAATGTTTTTAGATAATAATCTTTTAGGATGACACCAGTTGAAACGATATTTTTATTATAGTCAAATACCCTATTATTATTTAACTAGCTGATGCCCGCGACTTCGTCCGCGTGGATTTAGTTTTTGAACTCTCTTGGGAACTCTTTGATTTTCTGGGATAAAAAGTAGCCTATGTCACCCTTCAGGTCCTCAACTATACCCATACCATAGGTCTTACCTTGCTTTTAACCAAAATTGACAATTCTTGGTCAACCGGAAGTACCTACTCTATAGGTTTTGGGTCGAAAACCTATATGGTAGTTCTCGTTGACCTAGAATCACAAAATTTGACAAAATGCAAGGTCTACCAGCACAAATAAAGGAAAAATTACAAAAAATAAAAAAGTTGAATTTTAAAGGGTGTCCCCATACATAAATAATAGAAGCCAATTAAGATAGTCCTCCGAGTTGTATGGGCGCTCATACAATTTAGAGGTCTATCTTAATTGGCACTAACCTTAAATAAGGTAAATAAATAAAATTGTGCTATTTAGTCCAGTAAAAAGTTAAATGAAACCATGATCTGACCAGCTTTGGCGCAATGAGTACAAATGTGTTCATTAATACTTAAATAATGATATTATAAAAGAAATTTTGATTTAAATTTAGGGGAAAGGGATGAAAAAAATAAAAAAAGGGTTGAAAAATGCCTTTTTTTTAAATAACTTAATAACGGTAGGAAAAAGAAAAAACAGTTTCAAGTAAAAGTAGTAGAGAAAAAAATTTTACACAAAAAAGTTCCACTTCATTTTTAGGGTTCCGTACCCAAAGGGTACGAACGGGACCCTATTACTAAGCCTACGCTGTCCGTCCGTCCATCCGTCCGTCCGTCCGTCCGTCCGTCCGTCCGTCCGTCCGTCCGTCTGTTAGCGGGCTGTATCTCGTAAACCGTAATAGATAGACAGATGAAATTTTCACATATTATGTATTTCTATTGCCGCTATAACAGCAAATAATAAAAATTAAATTAAATTAAAAAAATTAAATTAAAATATTTCCATGGGTACATGGAAATATTTTTATTTAATTTTTTTTAACGGAACCCTAAAAGAGCGAGGCCCGACTCGCACTTGGCCGATTTTTTTTTGCTATCTGCTTTAGTTTAGCTGCAAAAAATAAAAATTAAATTTGCATTGTAATTAATTATAAAGATGTATAAAGGCGGGAAACATAGTGCCTATCCTATCAATTAATTAAGCTTTGAATAACGTTAGTACAGTCAAATTAATAAGGTATTTTTAGGGTTCCGTACCCAAAGAGTACCAACGGGACCCTATTACTAAGCCTACGCTGTCCGTCCGTCCTTCCGTCCGTCCGTCCTTCCGTCCGTCCGTCTGTCAGCGGGCTGTATCTCGGTAACCGTAATAGGTAGACAGTTGAAATTTTCACAGATTGTGTATTTCTATTGCCGCTACAACAACAAATAATAAAAATTAAATTAAATTAAAAAAATTAAATAAAATATTTCCATGGGTACATGGAAATATTTTTATGTATTTTTTTTTAACGGAACCCTAAAAGAGCGAGGCCCGACTCGCACTTGGCCGATTTTTTTGAAATAGAAGATACTTCCGAACATCATCCAACAGTTTTCAAAATCGGTCATCGTAGCTATTAAAACTCTAACCTGCGTGATGTCAGATTTCAGATTGAAACTTTTTCGCTTTCTATATTAAAAAGTTAGACTTTAGACTGTTTGACTTTAATTTGTTTTTAACCAATTTTTAAAAAAGAGGAGGTTCTCAATTCGCTCGCTGAGTCTTCTATTGCAAACTTCAAAAATCTAGATACTCTGATACAAAAATATAGGCCAATTATTTATACCTTTCATCCCATTGTTTATGACAATGGAGATTGGGAAATAATTTGTTAGTTAACAATTGAATAACATTTTGAAAAATGGTGGTTAAACTTTTGTTTCTCCAGGGCTCGATTCTTTCAAGTGTTAAGAAGATACTAGAAGTTTTTCAAATTTTTAAAATCACATCTTATGTTATAAAAAAAATATTTTTATTGCTGAACTCTCTTTAGCGGGGGCGCGCGCATGCTGTAACAGCCGCGCGGAGCCCTATTTTCAACGTCAAATTAAAATTATAAATAATGGAGATAGAATCCCGGGACTTGGGACTTTTTATTGGAAATTTCCTCCTCTTAACGAGCTTTTTTCAAAATTGCTTAAATGTCAATATTTTTCGAGTTATTAACAAAAAATCGGCCAAGTGCGAGTCGGGCCTCGCTCTTTTAGGGTTCCGTTAAAAAAATTAAATTAAAATATTTTCATGTACCCATGGAAACATTTTAATTTAATTTTTTTAATTTAATTTAATTTTTATTATTTGTTGTTATAGCGGCAATAGAAATACATAATATGTGAAAATTTCATCTGTTTATCTATTAAGGTTTACGAGATACAGCCCGCTGACAGACGGACGGACGGACGGACGGACGGACGGACGGACGGACGGACGGACGGACGGACGGACAGCGTAGGCTTAGTAATAGGGTCCCGTTGGTACCCTTTGGGTACGGAACCCTAAAAACGAAATATCATTTTTTTTTTATTTTTTTTATTATAACATATTTTTTATTATGACATTTTGACTTTATACAGTATACTACATTAAACCAATTTTTTATTAAATCATTTTTTTTCATCTTATTTTGTTAATAACAATTGCAATTTTTTACCTGCACCAAAATCCTTCAAAAACATTTTTCTAGAGGTGATTCCGACTCGAATGAGCCATCGCTCATATTTTTAGGACCTTTATCTCTATTTTTCACGTTTTTGAACTTGTTGACTAGACTAATACGTAGGTATGTATTTACGAATTCAAATAAATATTGACGAATTTCAAAACATAACATTGACATAACATTTGACGACCTCCCTGGCTCAGTGGTGAGCTGTGTTGTCTTATAACTGGGAGGTCTCGGGTTCGATTCCCGGCGGGGTCAATTTTGGAATTTATAATTTCTGAATTGTCTCTGGTCTGGTCTGGCGGGAGGCTTTGGCCGTGGCTAGTTACCACCCTACTGTCAAAGACGTGCCGCCAAGCGATTTAGCGTTCCGGCACGATGGCGTGTAGAAACCAATTAGGGGTATGGGTTGAATATTCACTGCCATACCCCTTCGAAGTTAGCCCGCTACCATCTTAGACTGCATCGTCACTTACCATCAGGTGAGATCGCAGTCAAGGACTAGCTTGTCATCGAATAAAAAAAACACTTCGGCGATGAAACTTGACAACATAATAGTGCTGTCAATAAAGAGAAATAGTTCAGTTTCTACACTTTTTTGCCAAGTTGTACGAAATTAAAAATCACATCAGTGTGAATTTGCAGTACGCATGAGGCGTAATATAAAATAAAGAGAACAATTAGTTCAGTTTCTACACTTTTTTGCCAAGTTGTACGAAATTAAAAATCACATCAGTGTGAATTTGCAGTACGCAGGAGGCGTAATATAAAATAAAGAGAACAATTAGTTCAGTTTCTACACTTTTTTGCCAAGTTGTACGAAATTAAAAATTACAGCAGTGTGAATTTGCAGTACGCATGAGGCGTAATATAAAATTCGATCCGTAGTCAACCCAAGTCAGTTGACTTGGGTTGACTACGGATAGAAAAATACCTGAAAAATACGGAGGTATGACAAAATACGAATTTCATACCATATCAAAATACTTAAGTATATGAGACGTGTCCATGCTTAAAACTAAGTATACAAAAGTCATGCGTTTCATCAAACTATTGTCAGGTTTTGTGCTGTGCAACTCAATCATATTTTTGTATCAGAGTATCTAGATTTTTGAAGTTTGCAATAGAAGACTCAGCGAGCGAGCCCCACACAAATGAAGTTTGATTCTTATTTGATTATGTTATCGAATTCTGTTTGTAACTCTGGAAACTAGTATGTTTGTAGTTTTATTTGTAAAGTATAATAAATGGCCAATTGCGTGTCGGGCCACGCGCAGTGTAGGGTTCCGTAGTTGCCAGTCACAATATTATGCGTATAATTTTAGGCCTATATTGTACACACTTCTAAGTAGAAGTGTGTAAAATATAGGCCTAAAATTAGGCCGATCACTGCCGCTATAATCTATACTAAAAAATACTTTTTAAAAAACCGACTTCAGACGCCCGCGCCACTACAAAGTATATAATTTATTGTTGTTATTGTAAAAAGCGCTCGACCGATTTCGATAAAATTTAAATGGGACCACCTGGGAAGTATACCCTTTGAAACAAAAAAAAGAATTTTGCAAATCGGTTCAGGTGTCTTCGAGTAATCGGTGAACATACACAAAAAAAAGGATTCCGACGAATTGAGAACCTCCTCCTTTTTTTAAATTGGTTAAAAACAAATTAAAGTCAAACAGTCTAAAGTCTAACTTTTTAATATAGAAAGCGAAAAAGTTTCAATCTGAAATCTGACATCACGCAGGTTAGAGTTTTAATAGCTACGATGACCGATTTTGAAAACTGTTGGATAATGTTCGGAAGTATCTTCTATTTCGAAAAAATACCTTATTAATTTGACTGTACTACCGTTATTCAAAACTTAATTAATTGAGATAGGCACTATGTTTCCCGCCTTTATACATCTTTATAATTAATTACAAAGCAAATTTAATTTTTATTTTTTGCAGCTATTAAAGCAGATAACAAAAAAATGAAAAGGAACTTTTTTGTGTAGAATTTTTTTCTCTACAACTTTTACTTGAAACTTTTTTTTCTATTTCCTACCGTTATTAAGTTATTTAAAAAAAGGTATTTTTCAACCCCTTTTTTATTTTTTTCATCCCTTTCCCCTAAATTTAAATCAAAATTTCTTTCATAATATCTTTATTTAAGTATTAATGAACACATTTTTACTCATTGCGCCAAAACTGGTCAGATCATGGTTTCATTTAACTTTTTACTGGACTATAATATCTCGTAAACAGTAATACATAGTTGAAATTTTCACAGTGTGTATTTTTATTTCCGCTATAACAACAAATAATAAAAATAAAATTAAATTAAAAAATAAAGGGGGCTCCCATGCATGGAAAAGCTTCAAAAATGAAGAAATAGGGGCCTTCAAAGTTGTGACCAAAACAAACGAGCATTCTTTTCCCATATCCTAATTTAATCATCATCATCATCATTTCATCATTAGCAACCCATCAACGGCTCACTACTGAGCGCAGGTCTCCTCTCAGAGAAGGGTTATAGGCCATAGTCTACCACGCCGGCCCAATGCGAATTGGTGGACTTCACACACCTTCGAGAACATTATGAAGAACTCTCAGATGTGCAGGTTTCCTCACGATGTTTTCCTTCACCGTTGAAGCAAGTGATAGTTAATTGCTTAAACGCACTTGACTCCGAAAAGTCAGAGGTACCCGGGATCGAACCTGCGACCCCCCCGAATAGGAGACCACAGTCCTAACCACTAGGCTAACACTGCTTCCTAATTTAATACTAACTCAGAACTAAGTTATCTAAATGTGTATCTAGTTTTAAAAAAGTGATTTGGTCATATTATGTACGGAACCCTAAAAGAGCGAGGCCTGACTCGCACTTGGCCGATTTTTTGTTTATTACCTAAATAAATATTTTTGATAAAACAGGGTTGGCACCTTTTGGGTACGAAACCCTAAAAACTATCAAAGAATACAATGATTTTAAAAGACCTATTAAAAATAATTAAGGTAAGAATAACAGCAAAAAGAATTAATTACCTCGAACTTATAAACTACTTGCAAGCTCGTTATGGTACATTGCGCCTACTAGGTGAAGCTAAAGCAATGGAGACTCTTTCAATCTCAGTGAGGCCCAAACATACTAGGTAGGATAACATAAAACACTGTTCCCTCTGCACGTTTATTTTATCGTCGATATATTTCGAGGTACTCTCATGTACTTGCTGAGTTCTCGAGCAAGTACCGAGCGTAGCCGCTAGATGGCGGTGACGTTGAAATAAGTCTAGGTTGGCTCCGTTTCTCAAGGTTATTTCACGCATCTTAAAGCCTTAAGAAAATTGCAATAATGTAAAACAAAGTAGCAAAATTTTGCCTATAAAATTCACTATTTGGCGTGTGCTGAGAAAACTATTGATGATATACCTATAAAAATTATGTAGTACATGATTAAACTACTTAATATTCTCTACAAAAAAGTCCGCAAGGGTATATATCTAACTATCATAGTTAAGTCACAATAGTATCTTTGACCGCTGGTAGAAACAAAGGTATTGGTTACATTCGTATCATGTATTAATTCTTCCTTACTAATATTATAAATGCGAAAGTGTGTTTGTTTGTTGGTTTGTCCTTCAGTCGCAGGAACAAATCTACGGATCGACGTGATTTTTTGCATGGGTATTGTTGAGAACCTGGAGGGTGGCATAGGCTACATTTTACTCTAGGAAATCATCAATCCACGCGGACGAAGTCGCGGGCATCAGCTAGTATATCATAATAATCGTTGTATAAAGCGGGAAACACGCTAGTAACTAGTAAGTATATGTACCTATTAGGTTTATGGGAAACGCGGAATATAGTAAGATTGAAATTCATAGCGATGCCACTTGGCAAACGAAATTCATAGCGATGCCACTTGGCAAACGAAATTCATAGCGATGCCACTTGGCAAACGAAATTCATAGCGATGCCACTTGGCAAACGAAATTCATAGCGATGCCACTTGGCAAACGAAATTCATAGCGATGCCACTTGGCAAACGAAATTCATAGCGATGCCACTTGGCAAACGAAATTCATAGCGATGCCACTTGGCAAACGAAATTCATAGCGATGCCACTTGGCAAACGAAATTCATAGCGATGCCACTTGGCAAACGAAATTCATAGCGATGCCACTTGGCAAACGAAATTCATAGCGATGCCACTTGGCAAACGAAATTCATAGCGATGCCACTTGGCAAACGAAATTCATAGCGATGCCACTTGGCAAACGAAATTCATAGCGATGCCACTTGGCAAACGAAATTCATAGCGATGCCACTTGGCAAACGAAATTCATAGCGATGCCACTTGGCAAACGAAATTCATAGCGATGCCACTTGGCAAACGAAATTCATGGCGATGCCACTTGGCAAACGAAATTCATAGCGATGCCACTTGGCAAACGAAATTCATAGCGATGCCACTTGGCAAACGAAATTCATAGCGATGCCACTTGGCAAACGAAATTCATAGCGATGCCACTTGGCAAACGAAATTCATAGCGATGCCACTTGGCAAACGAAATTCATAGCGATGCCATTTGGCAAACGAAATTCATAGCGATGCCACTTGGCAAACGAAATTCATAGCGATGCCACTTGGCAAACGAAATTCATAGCGATGCCATTTGGCAAACGAAATTTTAGACATGTTATGTTTTCCCAAAATATTTCCAACAAAGAGCTACAACGATCCTAATTTTTGACCAAAAATGTCACTGCGGTATACCGACGTTGTACCTGCAATCTGCATTTTGGTGAATAAATCTGTCTATCTATTTATCTATTTAGAAAGATATGACACGTAAATTAGCGGCGAAATGAGCAAAACAAACATCAAATCCTTACTAATAATATAAATGTGAATGTGTGTTTGTTTGTTGGTTTCTTGGTTTGTCCGTCAATCACGCCGCAACAGAGCTACGGGTCGACGTAATTTTTTGCATGGGTATAGTTGAGGACCTGGAGAGTGACATAGGCACAAAGAGCTCCCGAGGGATTTTAAAGACGACATCCACGCGGACGAAGTCACGGGCATCAGCTAGTCATAAATAAAAAGTTTCAGAAATTCTCTGAATTAAACTATTTTGAAAATGTGGCCTTTCTAATAACAAAAAATTACGCTGTAGATAGCATCAATCAGAACTATTCGATAAATCTTATGAGAACAGCCAAAATGATGACCATCTTAAGAATAAATGCAGTCTTGTATAAATCAGGCTTTATTGGCACCGGGAGAGCCATATCATTTCGCAAGATATCCATTCAGGCAGTCATGCCAGCCGTGCGTGGTTTGAATATGGACTAGTCGAATACCAACTTAGCTTTGCCCCCAGTAAACTAACCCTCACATATTTCCAACTCTATTCTTACATTGTTAAAGTTCAGGGTCGTATGGCAAGAGATTCGGATATGCAGATACAAAGAGTCCGATTTTCACGTAGCGCCGCACACTATCTGTCAAACCACATAATAAAGTGGGAATGAGTTGGCTATTTTTTGCAGTGAATGCTAAATATTGCAGTTTTTGAACCATGCGAAGCGACGTCCTTATTTGTGTAGCTGTCAGATGCAACTTGCAAGTGGATTACGCCAAGGTTCGATATATACCTATGTATTTTGATAGCGCTTGACTTCAATATTATGAAAATAGCATGAACTTATTTTTCAGCTTTGTAGATGACATAAGTTTTGCGGATGATATCATCACGTTTTAAGCTATTGCATAGCTTTTATCGCGGGCTTTGAACTAGGACAAAGAGTTTGAGCGCGGCGACCGAATCAAGAAATTCCGTAACGAAAAAAAACCTAACACCGTCGTTCAGTAAGCGTTCAACATTTTAGAGGTTCTCAAGTAGCTCTATTTGGCGCAGTGAACGAGCGCCCGCTTTCTTTGTATGATGTCGCAGGTTCGAATCTCACTCGCGAAGTAGTGACAGTTCGCTTTTCTTGTTTGTTTGTTTTTTAATTTTTTTTGCATAATTTTTATTATGCAAAAAAAATATTGCATAAATATTATAATTGCATAAGTTGATAAAAAAATGCTATGCAATAGCTTTACCGCGGCAGTCCCCGAGTGCCACTTAATTTTTATTTTTAAGTTTTGCGGATGACATTGTCATGTTTTCCGAATGTAAAAGAACACTTTCATTCACTCATTCATCTCAACGCATCGTGCCGGCTCGCTATAATTGTGCACGAGTCTCCTCTTGATTGAGAAGGGTTTTGGCCTACTTTAGGCCATAGTCCACCACGCTGGCCTACCTATTTCATGCAAACTGATATACTACGTGTTTTACTGCGTGTTCTGTGTTTTAAAAAACACAAAGATCTTAAACATTTCTCCACCACTGAACATGTGTAGATCATTAACATAGTAGGTAGTAGGTAGGTATTCCTTACCAAGAAAACCTAACCTAAACCAATGTTAACCGCGAGTAAACATTTCGACAAAGCAAAATATCAAACAATTTAGAAATAAAATGAGAAATCGCTGAAGGGCCAAAGGCAGTTTGCTGTAGGGTAACGAAAACAAATAATAATGGCTTAATTTTTAAGCCAGCGAGAAAAGTCGGCATTTAATTTATTGGCTATTGTTGTGCAAAAATATTAAACCGCGCCAATTTTTATTTTCAAGAGGAAAATATTCGTTATTTATTGATAATAAATGTTAGAATACTTAAGGCTGATTTCACCAACGTAAAATAAGTCTTACTTATCGGAGCGTTTAATAATGGATATTTTGACAGTATTTTCAATGCAAAAACTGTCACAACGCCCAATATATTCCTCGGATAAACGTCACTCGACGTTGGTGAAACTAACTTTAATTAGGCGGTGACCGCCTGTTATGCGTCAGTTACTACCCCCTACCTTAGTAATAAAGGGTTATCCAAGTCTGCATTTTTTGACGACCTCCCTGGCGCAGTGGTGAGCGCTGTGGTCTTATTACTGGGAGGTCTCGGGTTTGATTCCCGGCGGGGTCAATTTGGGAATTTATAATTTCTGAATTGTCTCTGGTCTGGTGTGGTGGGAGGCTTTCGTTGGCTGTGGCTAGTTACCACCCTACCGTCAAAGACGTGCCGCCAAGCGATTTAGCGTTCCGGCACGATGACGTGTAGAAACCGATTAGGGGTAGGTAAGGGTTGAATTTTTCACTGCCATACCCCTTCCAAGTTAGTCCGCCACCATCTTAGACTGTATAGTCACTTACCATCAGGTGAGATCGCAGTCAAGGACTATCTTGTCATCGAATAAAAAAAATCCGATACACACCTTTACCTACCAGCACATGGGATCCCAAAATCGAAAAAAAGTTTAAAAACTGTAACCCAACTATGGAAAATTTTATGTAACATCCGCAATATTCATTTTGTTAATAGTTCAAAATACCTATAGCTTTTGTCACCCGGACCACAATAACGAATCGATTGACATCTCATTCATCAATATCGGATCAGTAGTTTAGGCACTACGCTGGAATATACGTAAATAAATAAATTAAGTGGCACTCGGGGACTGCCGCGGTAAAGCTATTGCATAGCATTTTTTATCAACTTATGCAATTATAATATTTATGCAATATTTTTTTTTGCATGATAAAAATTATGCAAAAAAAAATTAAAAAACAAACAAACAAGAAAAGCGCACTGTCACTACTTCGCGACTGAGATTCGAACCTGCGACATCATACACCATACGGTAAAGAAAGCGGCCGTTCGCCCACTGCGCCAAACAGAGCTACTTGCGAACCTCTAAAATGTTGAACGCTTACTGAACGACGGTGTTAGGTTTATTTTCGTTACGGAATTTCTTGATTCGGTCGCCACGCTCAAACTGTTTGTCCTAGTTCAAAGCCCGCGATAAAAGCTATGCAATAGCTTAAAACATGCATACATGCAAACATACATATTATATGGATACATACACTGTTAAAATCCGAACCCTTCCTTTGGAGTTTGCCCTAGCCGCTAAAAACCGCCGCGAGGGTAAGAAAACCTAGAGGGCATCGTAACAGCAAATGGTGTGTTACAAAATAAAACCCCATATCTCAAGTTTATCGCCTGATTATCATTTTAGGTGTAAGATGGCAGATAAAAGTTTTGTGTTCGCTGATTTTATTCCAATGTTTTAATGTTATGGGGCAATTCGTTTTAAGTGCGTGTAAGAGATTTTGCCGCAGTAAAATATTTATGATATTCTGCTTTAACATAATCTACCTATTTATTCAATAGGTACTAGCTGATGCCCGTGACTTCGTCCGCGTGGATTTAGTTTTTAAAATCCTTCGGGAGCCCTTTGTTTTTCTTGGATAAAAAGTAGGCATGGCACTTTCCATGTCTTCTATATACCTACCCATGCATAAAATCACATCATCACATCACTTAAAAACAAACTCGTATTTTTAATTTTTTTTAAATTAGTAAGGAAAATGTTATTAGGTATGTAGTTTATTTGATGTAAATTTTAAATGTACTTAGATGTACCGATTACTTGACCTCATCATCATCATCATCAAACCATCACACCATCAACGGCTTACTAGTGAGAACTGAGGTGTGATTGTCTAAAAATTGCCGATCAAAATCTTATTAATTTCATGGCATTAGCCTCAAAGTAAAATATTCCTTGACTGCATTGATTTAAAGTCACAAATTCATTACAACCGATTCTAACCGTTATGTAGCGTATCGTACATGCGTTACATACGTTTACGTTCCCTCAAATATGTTTGAGTGTAGCAAGGGTTGGGGTCATGCGTCATGCTCGTGAACGGGTTCCACCGGCGGGAATGGGGCTACGTTATATCTGCCCATCTTAAGATAGAAGTTACTTAGTCGGTATGCATTTTTGGAACTTCCCTTATTGTTGAAACACAGCATCTAAAGCATAGTATTTATTGTATTGTAAACTTGTTTTGAAAAGAACAACCGCCGATTTTCTTGCTGGTTCTTCTCGGCAGCAAGGGAATTCCGAAATAGTGGTAGAGCCTGACGATTCAAAAGCACTTGTAAAAAGTTTATTTGAATAAAAATATTTTTTTTCTATTCAAATCTATTCTATTCTATACCTAAACGTATGAGAATGCGTACACGAAATTGAGTTCTAATTTAATGCTGTTATGGTTTATTTAACTTTGACGCTAATGCCATGAAATGAATAATATTTTGATAGGCAACTCGGGGGACAGGTTTCCTCTCAGAGAAGGGTTATAGGCCATGGCCCATGACTTGATCTATTCTGTTCTATTTAGATACCTACCTACTTACTATTGACGAAAGAGTTTTTTCTAGTCTAAATATAATAACAAACTATCAGCTATCTAATTCAAAAGATAGATTGAAGGTCAAAAACTTAATCCAGATTCAAAAAGCGACTCAAAAATCAATGAACGTTTAACTGCGATTGCATTTTTTTAAATTTTCCACTTTATTAGGTACATAGTACTTGGATTATCCACCTTCTATAGATTTTGGATTCGATGGGATGTATAATACCGGCCATAGATCAACTTAATTACTTTACATATTGATATTGCGCCTCCCAAGGAGCATATCACTATAATTTCTCATGAACCGTGAGGCGTGCTTAACAACAAATTAAAAACCGATACATGTGACGAGTGATTAACTTTGAAAAACCAAAAAATAAGTAATTCCAACAGCACATGGTAAGTAATACTTACTTCAATGATGATGTGCATACAAGCGACCATATTATTTTATTAATTTAATATTTTTTTGCCCTCGTGATACGTCATTCAACTAAATGATTTCGGCAACCAAATATTTGTCACCGTGTAGTCTAGATGTAGTATAGTAAATTTATGAAAAATAGAACTAATTCATTTCCATAGACAGGATTTAGATTTTTGAATTTCGCACAATCTGATTTTTCCAAATTTTGGGTAGATCAATAAGTAGGTAACCATTATTTTGGCTTTGCCGTAGACAGGTGAAAAAATACCAACAACGAGCTAAATAACTCAAATCCCGATTTTGACACCACATGATGATGATGATAATATTACAAATTTGATTTAATTCAAAATTTATTTCATGTTGGCAAACTTATGGCTCTGATCACAAGTCAAGATTTAACCACCGTGCACGGCACCGGTTTGAAAAACAGATTCTGCTGAGAAGAGCCGGCAACAAACTCAGCAGATACTCTTTTCAAAACATTATTATATCTATTTATTATGAAATGAAAGGCGACGAGATAAAATGTCTTGAAACAAAAAGTCGCTAATGCGTCATTTAACTAAATGAAGCCGAATTAATATGTTTTCAAAGAAAACAAGCAGAGGCGGCGTATCAAAACATATTGAAGTTTTTTCCGTATTTACTTTGCCTCTACGAGAGTACGGGGCGAGGATTACCGCTGTGACAGTTAAAAGCAGATAAATCACTTCTATAAAAACACAGGCAGATGCTCGCGGCTTTACCTACAAAACAGACGGTTGTAAAACGCCCCACTGAAGTGCGAAGACCTTTTTTTCCATACCTACGTGCTACAGTCTTCAACATAACTGATAGACGTCCACACTCTACAGCTGGACAAGGAGACAAAATAATTTTGTTAGGATCGCCATAGAACACTAATATCTTGAAACGCTTGTATCCTGTGCCACAAGATAGGTCCTACATCGGTCACAGGGCGCGTTCCGTTTCATGCAAAACTCAATAATTGTATCATAGGTTTTTCAAAAAACTAAAAAAAGATCATAATTTTTTTCAGATTTTTTTTTTAAAAACCACGAAATCCATTAACGATTAATTGAAAAATCATAATTTTTTCCAATCCTAGTAAAAAGAAACCACTTTGGGTTGCAAAAAGTATTTAACTTGTTACAAACAGAATCTATTTTGAACCTTAACCTCAAAATTCAAACTAAGTATAGCAGATAATTTTATGGGCTATACAAAAATATTATTTGAAACACATTCCCAATAATGGAGATGTCATTTAAAAAAAACAGCTGATAACCAATGACACACCAGGTCACACTTTGACACCCATTTTGACTGAATTTCAACTCAATTATTTTATTGTAAAGGTTGATTTTTATTTGGGAGATAAAGCAGTTTCTAAAAATAGATTGATAGAGAAGCGACATACATAAATTTGGGTCCAATTAACTAACAGACGAGAAGTACGGTGGGGATAAAAAATGTGTCAAAAAACGTCATAAAAAGTTTCAACCTAAACATGTTTTTTAAAGGTTAGATAAAATTCAGTGTTAAAGTATTATCTTTACTTTAATAAATTATGTTTGGGAGGATGATCATTTTGTAGGTTAACAATAATTAGTTATTGTCATATTAAAATTCTTCATACTAAAACGAAATCTTTTAGTCCGTCATACCCATAAACTAACATCCATTATTATTGGAACGAAGTTTTTTCTCTTGAAGAAAGTTTTTTAAAACTTTTCGAAGTTCTAGAAATATTTATATGATAGCATTATTATACCACAACATTGTCTGTCATCAATTTTTAGTAAGTGTTTGTCTGTCCGTGTATTACCTTTTCACGATTCAACTGCTAAAGCGAACTTCATGAAATTGGACACAGAATTACCACATAAAACATTTTTGATCTCGCGAAAACAAAAAGTTCCCACGAATTTTAAATATGCGGACGAAGTCACGAGAGTACTATATTGTATGTGTAATTATAATCTTATGAGCAATAATGCTGGTGTCCACAGTCAGTGCCATTATATGTTATTTACTGCACAATATAGTAGTTAAGTACTGCATTTTAATTCACAAACTTAATTAAATTCTGCAAATGGAAGTTACCTACATTACCTATATTAATATCTCTCTCGTTATACTCGATGTAGGTGAATTGCAAACTAACGCAAAGAAAATCTATTCATTTTTTCAAATCCCGAGTAACATCATTAATCATACTAGAACCTTCAAAATTACATTGACTTTGATCGATTAATTATTATTTATTATTAATCAATCTAAGTCAATGAAATTTAATAAATATTAAATAAATTATCCATCATTCCTTTGTACAACAAGTCAAAGTTTGATGTTTGATTTGTGTATTCCCGCACAAGGATGCGTGTGTGAGATTATGTGGATATTTTGTGTTATTCGGGCCAGAATTGGACAAATATTGTACAATATGATAAATATATATAAACCGACGAAATGATGATTGTCATTATACTGTAATGACAGTCAATATACAGTGTCAATAAACCGTCGGTATGATGACGAGATTATGAATATATCTAATTGTTTTTGTCATTATACTACTGTCATGATAGTCAATATACAGTGTCAATAAACCGACGGTATGATGACAAGATTATGAATATGTCTAATTGTTATTGTCATTATACTACTGTCATGATAGTCAATATACAGTGTCAATAAACCGACGGTATGATGACAAGATTATGAATATATCTAGTTGTTATTGTCATTGTACTACTGTCATGATAGTCAATATACAGTGTCAATAAACCGACGGTATGATGACAAGATTATGAATATGTTTAATTGTTATTGTCATTATACTACTGTCATGATAGTCAATATACAATGTCAATAAACCGACGGTATGATGACTTAAGAATTGGTGTGAACCACGTGACGTGGCAACCTATAAATACCAGTGTACCTTGCCGAAAGACTCAGTCTTCCTTGGACTGCGAGTTGTACTTCAAACTAAAAACTGGGGGTTGACACGTGGCGTGGTTTGCAGAAGGGCCGCAGGGTGTTTCTGGATTGTGAAAGTTAAGTATTAGCTTTCAGTCATATTTTAATTGTTGTTTTGTATTTGCTTATATTATTGTGTAATTATTTTGTAATTTATTTGTATATGACAAATCCCAAATTAATGAAATAATTCAAAAGATGGGTTGCTCTAGAGTTTCTTTCGCCATTTCTTCTCTAAGACTTATGACCCCTTACGAAATGGTGGTAGATTAAAAGAGAAAGAGAAAAACATTGAAAATATAAAAGTTTAAATGGTTTTTGCTTGTTTAATTTTACTTTCTGATCTCATTTACTAGTTAATTGCTTTTCATTTAATAGATTGTCGCTATTTAGGCTAGACCTTAATACCCATAGAACCGCCTACGCTGACACGTGCTTTGTTCCGTGATCCGTGAGAGTTCACAAATTATAACCATCTTTCGTTTGCATGTGGATAGGTATTACAAATATTTTACTAATGATCTTTAAATGTTATTAAAATCCGTAAACAACAGTTAATAGAAGATAATTTGACCTACGTTAAACACTGAAATTACCGTGAATTATTATTGCTTCTATTTATTAATTTCCTTGAATACTGTGTAATGAAAATAATCTTTCCATTTAGCTACTATTTATTTGACATTTAATTTTAACATGCTCATCATATTTTTGACTTCTTGGAACTTTGAACTAGTGCTATAGTCAGGAAATTTTAACAGAGACTAAAATATTTTTTTGTGATTTTTTTCAAAATGTCTCAATAATATAGTATAAGACATAGACTCAGAAGCGGAACTTATCACTCAAAACTAATCACGCCTTAAGAGAATACATCTCTTAAAACGCTAAAAACCTAATGCCGTCTCCACCTCCCCTTTAACGGCCCATGTCCTCACATCTAATCAATTTAACCACAATCATGACAGACAAACACCATCTGAACGTGAGGGTAGTTATCAATAAAATCAAAGTATTAATTAATCAATTACACTAATCTAAGCGTACAGGCAATATTTATTCAAATCGTCAATACCTACAGCCGTTTTATACTAATATTTCAAGATGGCGCACAAGATGGCGTGCAGCGCGAGCAAAGTCAAATGTCAATTTGATTAAACTTATTTCAATAAATAAAGGATACGGAAATCAAAACAATACTCTTAATTAATTAAACGGAAATCAATTTTAAACACGAATGTGACAATAGTTATTACCTACTTGATATTCTTAATATAATGCGAAAACGTGTTTGTTCGTAGGTTTGCTGGTTTGTCTGTTAATCACGCAACAACGGAGCCTAGACGACGTAAATTTTTCCATAAGTAAATAATACTTTATTGAGGACTTGAAGTAAACCTTAGACCAAACCACTTAGACTTTTTATTCCGGAAAAACAAACGGGATTTAAAGAAAAGAAGATTCATAAATCTACACGGACGAAGCTGCAGGGAAAATTTAAAATCATTAAATTTATTTAAAAAAAATTACCTGTCGCAAAATTTTAATCTGTACTCATCTGTATTCATATCATTTGCGGTATTCGGTACTTATTAATACAACAACTATAATAATATCTACATCAAAAAAATACAAATTTAATAGTAATAGGATAATAATAATATTATTATTATTATCCTATTACTATTATTATTTTGCTATAAATTTTGACTCTCACACCCGCGTACAAAATAAATACATATAAAACCAAAGAGAGATATAATAAACATAAATATATATACATATAATAAACTTACATATAGATTACATAAATAAATACTTGTAGCGGGCGGAGGATTACGCCCCGGCAGGGGAGACCAGACGGCCGGGGGTCAGGGCGACAGGCTAAGAAACCGACGGACTATCCTAGCCGAGTCTAGCAACACCGCTTTCTGCATCTTGGCCGCGAGCGAACTGCCACGGAACCCCAGTCGCCTCAGATGGTGAGTGAGGCTGACTGGGATCAACCCATTCGCAGAAATGACGATTGGGATGGTTTCAGTGGACTCCACATGCCACATGCCAGCAACCTCGTGAGCCAGATCTAGATACTTTCGTTTTTTCTCTGTCTCCGCTCTCACGAGGTTCTCGTCATGTGGGATGGTGATGTCCACTAAAAACACCCTCGACTGTGCCCGGTCCATCAGCACGATGTCAGGCTTATTCGCCAGAATCGTCCTGTCCGTGATGATGGACCGGTCCCAATAGAGCCGGACTCCGTCACGCTCAAGTACCGGCACCGGTGTGTACCTATAGTACGGCACTCTCTCACCCAGGAGACCGTACTTTAGAGCAAGCTCTTGGTGAAGGATTTTGGCCGCTTGGTTGTGTCTGTGCAGATACTCAGTGTTAGCAAGAGCCGAACATCCCGAGAGCACATGCCTGAGTGACTCACCGGTATGGCGACACGCTCGACAGATGTCGTGAGTGCCATCCTTCAGGATGTACTTTCGGTAGTTCCGCGTCTTAACCACCTGATCTTGTATTGCACACACAAAACCTTCGGTTTCCCCAAAGAGGTCACCAAAGCGCAGCCATTGCACAGACGCTTTTTTGTCTACGTGAGGCTCATTAAGAGCTTTAAAAAAGCGTCCATGCAACTCCTTCTCCTTCCATACGGTCTCCCGGTCAGAGGTGCTTAGTACCACCGGTTTCTGCCACTCGAGTTTGGCCAAAGATAGGGGAGTGAGTCCTTTATCACATTCTATGACGTCTCTATGCATTGGCCACTCCCTTTTCGTCTCAAAGTAGGTTCTGAGACTGGATATCTCCCGATTATGCATGGTCTTGACGCTTAATACGCCTCGACCACCACATTTTCGGGGTACATACAACCTCATAACAGACGATTTGGGGTGGTGCATGCGGTAGAGAGTCATAGTCGTGCGGACTTTTCTATCCAGTGCATCTAGTTCAGTCTGAGTCCATCTGAGTACGCCAAAGGTGTACATGAGAACGGGCATGACCCAGCCGTTATATGCTCGGACCTTATTGGCGCCCGACAAATAGCTTTTACAAACTTTTGTCAGGCGACCAAAAAAGACCTCGCAAACTGACTGTTTCACGTCCGCCTCCTTTACCCCCACGGATTGTGACATACCCAGATACCGGTATGACTCAGCTTCAGAGAGGGTCCTGATGTTGGATGGCTCGAGATTGATCTCGGCCGAATGAGTAACCTGTCCCCTCTCCACATGTAAGACCGCACACTTGTCTAGTCCAAGCTCCATCCTGATGGAGTTACTGAACTCAGTGGTGATATTCAGCAACTCCCTCAGGCGGGTGGCATTGGGTGCTAGCAGCTTGAGGTCATCCATGTAGAGAAGGTGAGGCACTTTTGTCCCTCCTCTCCGAAACTGAAAGCCCGTCCCTGATCTCTCCAGCAAAGAGCTGAGAGGGTTCAGCGACAGACAAAACCATAATGGACTCAGACAATCGCCCTGGAAGATACCCCGCCGTATCTTGATCCGGTCACCCGCAGCCGCCAACCGCTCGCCATGGAGACAAAGGATCGTACTCCATTGCCCCATACACTCTCCGAGGAAGTCTCGAACTGTACTATCGACTTTGTACAGCTCAAGGACCCTCAAGAGCCATGAATGGGGCACCGAGTCGAATGCCTTCTTATAGTCAATCCAGGCGGCAGAGAAATTCCGGCGATTGCGTTTGACCAGTTGGCCCGCGACGCAGTCTATGAGAAGGAGCTCCTTAGTACCACGACCACCGCCCCGACATCCGTTCTGAGCCTCAGACATGATGTTGTTCTCGTCTACGTGACGGGAGATCTTACGGCTCAGAACGGATGTCAATGTCTTATAGATGGTAGTAAGACATGTGATGGGGCGGTACTTAGCTGGGTCAGCGGTATCGGTTGACTTAGGAGCTAAATGAGTGATCCCGGTGGTGAAAAGGCTCGGGAGTGCCCTTTGCTCGAGAGCATCTTGGAATTGTCGAGCCAAAGTAGCATGGCAGAGCGAAAAACCCTTCAACCAGTAGTGATGCAGCCCATCGGGTCCCGGACTTTTCCAGTTCGGGGCCCGGCGCACCGCACCAGCTACATCCTCCGAAGAGATGGTGACAGGGTTCATCGGCTCTATTGAGGCACATGCTTCCTCTACCGCCGCAATCCAAGGGCCCTCCTCATGCTCCACCTCTCTTGACCATACACTGCGCCAAAAGGCGACGAGGTCAGCCGGGCTCGGCTGCTGAGAGGTAGAACAGACTGCTGGGCACTCCAGTTTTTTATAGAACCTTTTCTGATCACTCGAGAAGAGGCGATTTTGCTGAAAGCGCTCGACTCTTTCCGAGTATCGTCGTATGCGGTTCCCCCATGCAGCGATTTTCTGCTTCAGGTCATCGATGCGCTCCGTTAGTTTTTGGGCTATATCGGGCTGATCTAGCCGCACCCCGAGCCCATTAAAGGCTATTCTAACGGAGCGCACAATTCTTGGCCTAGTGTTGCCCGATCTGAAACTCTGCAGTCTGCCAATGAGAGCTCTGGCCAGGGTGATACGGTGTTCTATTCTCCTTTTCCAGGCTGGTTCCGTGCTGCGCCTGAGAGTAGCGCGTCCACGTTCCTGGGTCCTGACACCCATGAAACGGTGAACAGCTAAGGCCGCACCAAAGAGAATAGAAGCCGTATCATCCAGGCCAGTGCTGCGCTCAAGGTATTGAGGCAGCATTTGGTTTATGGCCTCAATGACATCCCGCATCGCTACATTTAATGTGAGCCGGGAGAGCCGCGGACGGATCTCTAGAGGAGCACTCCGGATCTCCGAAATTGCCTCTTCTAAAATCCTTCCCATACGCTCTATGTCAAGGGAGACTGTTTCCTCCGTTTCCTCCTCCACAGGCAAATCTTGCGCGATAGCGTCGGTCTCTTCGCGGACAGGTTCCGCCAGAGAGACAATTTGCTCTGTGGTTGGGGTTGTCACCTCGGGAACAGCCTCACGTCGTAACCGTTCGAGCTCGGTAGCGCTAAAGATGTTCGAGCGCTGAATATACCGAGCCCGGTCTGCCAGGTTTTGTTCCGTGACAGTCAGATTCGGCTCGAGCAGCAAGAACTCGCGGTACATTGCCGCTCGGTAGCCAGTCCGTCCGGTTTCCCCTCCTGTCGCCCTGTAGTACGCACGCATGACATTCTCGTTCATTTGAGATGTCCATCTCATGCGGTGCACTCCACCAGCGGCGGGCTCCGAAGATTGGGTCCTTGAGGACACTGTCGGTGCCAAGCCCTCTGGTGGGGATGATGGATTGGCCGGCCGCCGAGATGGTAGTGGCGGCCGGCTGGTGTGACTGGCGGTCCGCATGCTGTCACGTCCAGCGCCAGTCCCAGACGCGCCCTGGCGCCCCCCAGGCAGCGGCCCTGTTAGCGCATTCTCATTTTTGTCCATCATCATAAAAGGGGGGTGGGGGGTGAGTGGCAGTTACGTCACTCGGGGTCCACTCAGGTCCCCAAGGAGGCTGTTTTAGAGCCAGCTCGCTCGGTTTGGGGGAACCTAGATGTCATTTGGTTCCCCAGTTCCCTTAGTCGCCTCTTACGACACCCATCGGATAGGAAGGGGTGGCAACATTCTATTCTGCCGGTGCCACACGACGGCTATTATTATTATTATTATCATAATAAAGCTGAAGATAATTTGTTTGTTTGCTTGCTTGAACGCGCTAATCTCAGGAACTACTGGTCCGATTTGAAAAATTATTTCTGTGTTAGATAGCCCATTTATCTAGGATATAGACGATATATCATCACACTAAGACCAATAGGAGCGGAGCACCATTGAAGAATGTTTCAAAATCGGGGTTTTTTTTTTCTTTTTGAGAGCTTCCGCTGCGTGCGCTCTGTGTAAACGGTTAAAGTTTCGCAAAAATCATGTATGACAGAACTGTTCCCCTTTAAACGTTCTAAAAAAAGTCCGCGACAGCATGATGCTAACCAAATTTGTTCTAAAATAATGCATTATTTGCGAAGGTGTTTTTAAGGTGGTGAAGTTGAAGTTAAAACTATTCCACGCGGACGAAGTCGCGGGCAGAAGCTAGTAGTTTAGGAGGTTTATAAATTCAGTGAATCGATTTAATCTCGAGCTGAAATCGAGACGCGCATTATCGGCTCCATTTTATCGATGATCTCAAAAACCTATTAGGATTCCGCCGACGAGGTTACCTTTGAGGCAAAGGTGAGATTTAAGATGTGGACGCAGCACATCTCTTTGTGAATCACTCATTTTGCAGTATGATCGATTTTGAATTTGACTTCCCTATTAATAGAATGTTCTCCACGATGCATTACGAATTGAACATATTCGTATACTTAGGAGCGCCCACACTTGGTACTTGGATCAGTTTTTGCGAATTAATTTCGTCACTACGATGGTCTTCACATTTGAAACGTATGTTTATGACCTCCACTAAACTCCGGATGTTTATGGCACTCTAATAACGCTTATAATTACTGTTTTTTTATAACAAACTACAGAATGCTCTATCGCTCTAATACCTCTATTAAACTTTTCTTCTTTATGTAAAACTGTATTTATGTGTCTCAGTAGGTATGTGTAGCACTTTAACACAATTGCATTAACTAGATTAGGCTTTTGAAGTTTTTTAAAGATAAAAGTTAAGCAGTGTAAAACTAGAGACACAACTTGTCCCAATTTACCCACACATGAGCGTGCTCTGGAAAATCATAATTAATGCTTAAATAGGTTAATGAAGATCTGATAATGATCAAGCCGATGACATAATTTATTCGCCAAGGAATACGGCAATACATAATTAATAATTAATGAACAAATAAAAAAGGCAAAATAAACTACTTAATATAGTTTATAATAGTTGAAGTGCCTGTTTCACTATTTGTAATAAAGTGCCTGAAAAAATTAGAACGCTATCTGTTAGACAAATTGTGGACAGGCTATATCCACAACTTGTTTGACAGATAGCGTTCAAATTTATGTTTCATAATGTCCGCTAAGATAAACTTTCTTATAATCTAAAAAATATCAGACAAATTTATCTAACATCTATTTTATTTGTTAGATATATATCAGACACTTTTTCGGATAGAGGTGAAACAGGCCCTAAAATAACGACGTCAGTGTACATTATATTAAAATTTTTAGTATAGTTAGGGCCTCTTTCACCACTATCCGTTAAAGTGTCTGATATATATCTAACAGATAAAATACTCGTCAGATAAATCTGTTTGACATTTTTTAGAGTTCATCTGCTAGAATGTCTTAATACACTTCATCATCAGCCTGTATTCGTCCACTGCTGGACATAGGCCTTTCCCAGAGCGCGCCACCAAACACGGTCCTCCGCCTTCCTCATCCAACCGCTTCCCGCCACCTTCTTAAGGTCGTCGGTCCAACGAGTTGGAGGTCGTCCTACACTGCGCTTGCCGGTACGCGGTCTCCACTCCAGAACACGTCTGCCCCATCGGCCATCGGTTCTGCGACAGATATGACCTGCCCACTGCCACTTCAGCTTACTAATCCTCAGAGCTATGTCGGTCACTTTTGTTCTTCTACGAATTTCCTCGTTCCGGATTTTATCCCTGAGATTCCCAACATAGCTCGCTCCATAGCGCGCTGAGCGACTTTTAATTTGTGAACGAGGCCCACCGTCAGTGTCCACGTTTGCGCTCAATACACTTAATACACTTGTGAAACAGAAATTTGAACGCTGTCTGTCAGATAAGTTGTAGATAAGCTATCAGACCTTTATCAGCAAGTGGTGAAACAGGCCCTTAGATAAACAAGGAACCCTACTAAGGTTTTTTTCAGTCTGCCTGTCTATTTGTGACCGATTTCGATAAAATTTTAATGGGACCACCTGGGAATTATACCCTTTCAAGCAAAAAAGAATTTTCCAAATCGGTTCAGACGTCTTCGAGTAATCGGTGAAAATACTTAAAAGCAAAAATAAAAAAAAGATTCCGACGAATTGAGAACCTCCTCCTTTTTTGAAGTCAGCTAGAAACACGTCACACCCTTATTCAGAGTTTCCGTTTCATTCGCTACTAATATTTTAGAGTTTCAGCAAGGTGAAACCCATTATCATTGTCCCCTACCAAAAATTGCTTGACGCGCCTAGAGAAGTTTTCATTTCAAAAATATGAAAAGCTATTCGAAAATTCATGAGAAATGAAAATCTGAACAAGCGAGTAAGAGATGTAGCTGATACGTGTTCGTATCTTTGAGTCGAGTATCTCAGCTCGAAAACTTTGCCGTCCGCCCGTCGGAAACTTTGTCTTGTCGAAACTTCGCCTATTTTATGCCGTGTGCCAAATTACTTGGCAATAATAATATGCGACAATTATTTTGAATCTCTTAAGTCCAGCAACGAATGAATGAAGGAAAAAATATTATGTTTTTAAGCTATTGCATAGCTTTTATCGCGGGCTTTGAGCGCGGCGACCGAATCAAGAAATTCCGTAACGAAAATAAACCTAACGCCCCCCACTCCGACCAGCACAACAGTGCGGCGTTGAAAGCCATGCATCGTCTAGAGTCGTTTCAGTTCGGCAGACTTTGACACGGTGTTTGTGTGCGTGCGACTAGAAAATATGATGCAATAGCTTTACCGCGGCAGTCCCCGAGTGCCACACGTATTTTTTTTAAATTATGTTACAAGCTAGGAAAAGCTGAGTAATGTCTTTATTTTGATATATTTTATCATCATCATCATCAGCAAGTGGCAACCTATAAACGGCTCACTACTGAACGCAGGTCTGCTCTTAGAGAAGAGTTATGGGAGGCCATAGTCCACGCTGGCTTATAACCAACTTGGCAGACTTCACACACCGTTGAGAATACTATGGAGAACTTTCGAGGCATGCAGGTTTCTTCACGATATTCATTTTTTAAACAAGAAAAATTAAGTAAATAACCTTTCATAAAAGTGGCGCCTTTTCACCTACTCAAGTTTCTTTACTCTCTACACAAGGGCAGAAGACAAGATTTACTAAGTTTACGAGTTAAATATTTCTTTGTTTGTTTTGCAAGTTTCCTTTAGCACAGCTTTTAGGGGCATTAAGTATGTATACGGCTTTTATGCTAACGTGTTACATTTTCAGCGTTCGTTGTCTTTGGACTTTCGTTTCTGAGAGTCCTTTGAGCAGCTAAACTTGCTAAGCATATTATATTCAGTACATAATATTATTTTATAGTACTCATACAGCGGGTAAAAATGCCGGGTTGTCCATTAAAATGTATTGGACTTTTTTATCAAGAAATCCTCAGAATGATTTAAGGAAGTTGGCGGTGTCGGTAAGCAAGAAAACATATCCGCCCTCGGGTCATGTCAGATTTACATCTTATTTGATTATGAACGCGAGAAGAAAATAGAGAGTTCACCTGTGTTCGCTATAATATCTGCTGCGTTATAGGTTAGTATCCACGCACTAAGCGTGTATTTAATTGATCTGGATTTAAGGAATCGACTAGATTTTAAGATTCAAAGTGTTGTCCCAATTTTAAGGATTACTGCAAGTGAATATAAGCTAACGTTCCATTTTTAGGGTTCCATACCAAAATAGTAAAAATGGAACCGTTTCGATGCAACTTTCTCCGTCCGCCCGTCCATCCGTCTGTTAAAGTCGATTATTTTAGTAAATATCAAAGCTATCGGCGTGAAAATTTGGAATTGTTTTATATAAAAGTGGCTCAACATCATTGGAATAAATAATAATCGAAAATTATTTTAGTTCAATTAAAAAACTTTGAAATTTCAAAGTAAGATACCGAGTGCGGTATCTTGGCTTTATCTGTACATTCAAAAACAGATATTTATTTATTTTTTAGGGTTCCGTACCAAAATGGTAAAAATGGAACCCTTATGGTGAGACTTTCTCTGTCCGTCCGTCCGTCTGTCACAGTCGATTATTTCAGTAACTATTAAAGCTATCGACATGAAATTTGACATAGTTGTGTATAATAGTGGCCCAACATCATTGGAATAAAGAAAAATCGATTATTATTTTTAGTTTTATTAAAAAAGGGGGAACATCGGGGAATTGGAATTTCAAAGTAAAATAACTATAGCGAATGGGGTATCATATGAAAGGCCTTTACTTGTGCATTCTAAAATAGTTTTTTATTTATTTCTATATATAATAGTTTTTGAGTAATCGGCCAAAATGTCGAAAAAAATACCGTTCCCCCCCTCCTTATCTCCGAAGTTTACGAATCGAAAAATCTGAAATAATTATTGTCAATAGAGGTTTATGTATATTTTACAGGAAAAATAAAAGCAACGCGAAAATTATTTTAGTTTGATTAAAAAAGGGGGAAAATCGGGGGCTTGAAATTTCAAAGTAAGATAACTATACCGAATGGGGTATCATATGAAAGACCTTTACTTGTGCATTCTAAAACATTTTTTTATTTATTTCTACATATAATAGTTTTTGAGTAATCGGCCAAAATGTCAAAAAAAAAATACCGTTCTCCCCCCCCCCCCTTATCTCCGAAATTTACCAATCGAAAAATCTGAAATAATTATGGTCAATAGAGGTTTATGTATATTTTATAGGAAAAATAAAATGAACGCGAAAATTATTTTAGTTTAATTAAAAAAGGGGGAAAATCAGGGGTTTGAAATTTCAAAGTAAGATAATTATACCGAGTGTGGTATCATATGAAAGGCCTTTACTTGTGCATTCTAAAACAGTTTTTTATTTATTTCTATATATAATAGTTTTTGAGTAATCGGCCAAAATGTCGAAAAAAATACCGTTCCCCCCCCCTTATCTCCGAAGTTTACCAATCGAAAAATCTGAAATAATTATGGTCAATAGAAGTTTATGTATATTTTACAGGAAAAATAAAACCAACGCTCTAACTAGCATAGTTTTTTTTATATTAACAATAAACCTCTACAAACAAAGTTAACGATAAATAAGCAAATTAATATAATATTATCGTTTTACTTTTACTTTTGGAGTACGGAACCCTCGGTGCGCGAGTCCGACTCGCACTTGGCCGGCTTTTTTATACATTTAATTGTTTTTGATTAATCGTGCAAATGTCGAAAAAAATAGTCAGATAAGTCGAAGACAAACATACACCGAGGAGATTCTGAGCATATTATACTAATATGATTATACTTATTAGACTAATCTCTTTCTAGAGTTCAGTATAAAATTATTTATGAATTTACTTCGAGGCAAGTCCGATTTATTTAAATATTTAAAAGGAAAAGGTGACTGACTGACTGACCGACTGGCTGATTAGCTGACTGATCTATCAACGCACAGGTCAAACTACTGGACGGATTGGGCTGAAATTTGGCATAAGTACAGATAGCTATTATAAGAAAGGATTTTCGAAAATTCAACCATTAAGGGGGTAAAATAGGGGTTTGAAAAATCGAACTTAACGTGAGCGAAGCCGCAGGTATAAGCTAGTTTAATAATAAAGTTTATAGTATACAGAAAAAGTTTTCCAAGATTTGGGATCTAAACTTTTAAACTTAAATGAAAGTTACAAAGGCAAAAGTCTCTTTATAATGCTTAGATAAATCTAGAATCAGAGAGGAATTCTCAAAGCTGAATAAACTTTTAAAAGTATAAATAGGCTCAAATTTTGTTTTGTTGTCCCGAATATACTAGCTTATAATAGAGTAAAAAGGTTTTTACTTATATGTTGATTATATTTTAACTTTACAGACTTGCGCGTAACTGTAATCTCCCCTGATTACCTACTGATACAGCATAAGGGTGATCGCGCTTGCCTAAAAAATGCCTCATCATCATGATTAGCTTAAATGTATCCACTGTTGGACATAGGCCTCTTTTACTTGCACCAACGTAGCCTACCCTCGGCATTTCGCAACCAATCGATGCCTGCCACTTTCCGGATGTCATCGCTCCATCTAGCTGGGGGCGCCATACACTCCGTTTGAAGAGACGCGGTTTCCACTCGAGGACCTAAACGACTCCAGCGGCCATCTTACAATTAATGTGATCAGCACAATGCCACTTCAACGGGCTAGCATTGAAAACTACGCCGGTTAATTTAGTTCTTTGTCGAAATACTCGAACAACTCTTTCAACTTTTTGAATCGTTAATGTCTCAAAAACGGTGGCTCTTAGGAAAAAAGTATTTAGACATTTTTATAGATATATCTCATCTTATATCTTAGATAATTATTATCTGATCTACAATTTGCCTGGGCTAATTTTATGATAAACTTACCGTTTTGCTAAAAATCGCAAAAAACCCGTTTCTGTGACCTTTGACCCCGAGTAATTTTTTTTCCAGGTGTCGGATCGATGAGGACTGTTCACATTTCATTTATAATAGTGTTTTGAACACTCCTACCAATTTTCAGCCAAGTGTGAATTATTGTAACCTTGGATGTCTAAATTGACCGGACTATGATGTAATTCCAAGGTTTTGAACGATACAGATCCCTGATTTGATTTGTATGCATTGGCTCGTCGACCCCATTTGTACGAAGCCCAGTAGATCGACTCATAACTTATGTTGATACGCGCGCGATAAATCAAGTATCCTCGAATATATTTATGTAGTCTTAGACATTTCCAGGAAAAAATATAATTAGTTACATGTTTTTTCTTTTATTCCCCTGGAAGTAAATATCAGAAATAATATTATATTTTTTCCTTATAGCTACCGAGGTTTTTAAGTCACCAACTAAAGCCAAACTATAGACCAAATACACTTTGGGGGCCATAGGTCATAGGTAGGTTGGTGACCTCCCGCTTTGAAATGCAAAATGGAAATTAGGAAGGTACATGGAGTTCCTAAGGAAGAATTAACAGAGCATAATTTCCTGCGACAGAAAAATCTCTCTCCTGCGCGGTCGATTATTATCAGATTTGATATTATGTGTATGAAATAATAAGCTTTTTTTCTCTCTGGGCCTGCAAAAGGAAATTGTTATGGAAATGTTTCGGGCGGGGCGGAAGCAGGGTTGTCAGCTCGACGGGAAATCCGGGAAAGTCCCGGGATTTGACGTCTTAAAGGCCAGATTCTTTATGAAATTGAAATTAGAAAAACCGTCATACAAATGCCATAAAATATCAGAGTTCTTGGAACCATGCTTGGCACAGTTCGTAGATCCCCGCACCGACCGGGAAGCGCAGGGTTGGCAGACCCTCCCCTAGGTGGATCGACGACATTAATAGAGTCGCAGTTCAACAGTGAATCGGCTGATAAAGAAAAAGAAAAATATAGCCTAGAATTTTTTTTTGCGGAATATCACTAGCGGAATTGCGTGTGGGATTTCTCTCCAGCACTCCATCGCAGATACGGTAGGTCCCTAATTATATGGATAGTTAATTGTGTGTACCGTATTAATGTCATCGATATCAAGTAAAAAAGCCTTTGTAAGAACTAAAAGCCCTCCCGAGTTCTGCTAAAGGAATTTTTAAGGTATTTTTTCTAAGGTACTGTTAAATGGGTAAGTATAGAGTAAGAGAAGATAGAACACGAAGAGTATATTATGACATCCTGTCCTGACAACCCTGGAGAGGCGGTACCGTGAGGATAATTGCATTGACTTCTAAAGATTAACTTCCCCTCCCCTTCCCCCCACTGCGCTCTTTTTCGATATTTTGTGGATTTTGTTTCACAAATTGAATCCAATTTTTTATGGACTTGGAATGATCGAAGAAGCTCGTAAATAATATTCGATCCGATTTTAGGGACACCGTGCTGATCCGATATCGGCGCACGTCAAAATATAGAATAGAATAGAATAGAAATGTTTTTTATTCAAATAAACTTTTTTACAAGTGCTTTTGATTCGTTGATGAGTCTACCACTGGTTCGGAATGCCCTTATAGTGCTATGTATATAGTGCTTCCATATACATACACGCATGTATCACAATATTTTTTATTAAGTTTACTAGAATAGAATAGAAAAGAATAGAAACATTTGTTTTTCAAATAAACTTTTACAAGTGCTTTTGAATCGTCAAATGAATCTACCACTGTTTCGGAATGCTCTTCCTACCGAGAAGAACCAGCAAGAAACTCGGCGGTTGCTCTTTTTTTGTACAGTTCACATCAGGTACTATGGCTATGTATGCAGTGTTTCCACAATGAGGGGAAGTTCCAAAAATACATAATTACAATTTAATACATGCTAAAAGGGGCAAACAGAAAGTAGCCCCATTCCCGCCGATGGCACCCGTTCACGAGCATGACGCATGATCCAGCCGTTGCTTCGCTCAACTATATTTGAGGGAACGTATTAGAATAGTTAAGAATGCTTCATAATATCTTTTCAATTTGATGCTTTGCTATCCTATTTCAAACACTGCATAAATAAGGCTTAAGATTAGGGCTCTACTAAGTAGGTAATAGGCGTCTACTGTAGGATTGTAGAATAAATGATCATATTGCTAAACCCAAACTGGGTATCCATAATATACCTATGTGTATACTTTAACATGAATGTTATAATATGTGTGCGGAACTTGCGATGAATAAAGAATAAAGTCAATCGCAAATCTATCGTATCGGATAATGTGGAAATGCGTTTAAGCGTAAAACGCGATAGTAAAGTTCGGTACAAAGCCCGAAGTAATATGCCTGAAAAGCAGATTTTTTTCTATTTCTTTAGTATGTTTTGGCGATGCCCGTTTAGTAATCTGAGGTTTTGTGTGATCTGCAAATAATCTGATTTGCGAAAATGGTATCGTAGTACACTCTCTTAATAACTAGCTGATACCCGCGACTTCGTCCACATGGATTTAGTTTTTAAAATCCCTCGGGAACTCTGATTTTGCGGGATAAAAAGTAGCCTATGTCCCTCTCCAGGTCCTCATAACTATACCCATGCAAAAAATCACGTCGATCTGTAGCTCTGTTGCGGCGTGATTGAAGGACAACCCAATAAACCAACAAACACACTTTTGCATTTATAATATTAGTATGATAACATAAGTCGACAATTTTTTTTTATATAAACGTAAACTATACGTATATCAATGATGAATAAATATTCAAGATTTTAAATTACCATACAAGTAGAAATTTTTATAAGTAAGCACACAAACTGATGGTGGGGAAAGCACTGAAATTATATCACGACGTATTTCATGTCAGTAATTCAATCACGAGGTATTTCATGTCAGTAATTTAATCACGAGGTATTTCATGTCAGTAATTCAATCACGAGGCATTTCATGTCAGTAATCAGTGTTGTAAGTTGTATTTTGTCATAGGTACTAACACTAATTGAATAGAAATATTATTCTAAACACCTGTAATTATTATTGTCGACAGCACTGTGGTGTACGGTAAAACACTTCTGAGTTTATGATTACACCACATTACTGTATAAATCCGTATATATTAAGTGTAAATAAATGTATAAATAAATAAATAAAATAAATAAATTCAATCACGAGGTATTTCATGTTAGTAATTCAATCACGAGGTATTTCATGTTAGTAATTCAATCACGAGGTATTTCATGTCAGTATGAGCATAAGCAGTGACCAGGTGTATGAGCAATGAAGCATTTTGTGTGATCGATTCAAAAATAGCCCCAAGAAGTTGTGAAAACGATGTAGGTAGTTTCATTCTGCTATATTTACGGTAAATTTAATCAATTAAGACTTAAAAAAATTATTTGTCTGTCATGTGAAGCCTAAAAAGCTAATTTTAAACTTCAAATACGAAGTCAAGACAAAAACTAGGTGCCTCATAATTTCTCATGATAATTTCTCATGTAATGAACAATTTTCTTAAAATCATTTTTAATTTTAGAGCTACAAAAGCAAACTTTTTCAGGTTAAACAATTTTTCTTTAATTATAGTAATGTGGAAGGAATAAAAATCGGATATGTAGAACCCAGAACCAAAATTTGTGTTGACCGGTGTAATAGAGTATAATTCAAAGAACAGTCTATTATTACTAGACTACTAGTATATTATTATGTTTAATTTTCATTTAAACAATAATAGCCCGCGACTTCATCCGCGTGGAGTTCAGTTATTAAAATACCTTGGGACCGCCTTATTTATCCGGGATAAGAAGAAGCCTATGTCAATCTCTAGATCCATTATTACCATACCCATGCAAATAATCACGTTGATTCGTTGCTTCGTTTCGGCGTGATTGAAGGACAAACCGACCAGCACACGCTATACTATAACTTATAGGATGCAATTAATAAATCACTTATGATTTAAGGTAAGTATTCCGATTCCTTTTGCACTCTTAAATCTCTGTATCATAATTTAATAAAAGAAAAAATAATCAATGGCTATTGAGTTCATAATAATAATAATGTACTCGATAATTCAATGTTACGGGTTTGTGATGAAACGAATTTAATGATGTGCAAATTAATAAAATAACTCGAACCTCTTTTTTAAAAAAGCTGTATTGAAAACTGGAAGTTGATTCAGTTCTACACACTCGATAATAATAATTATTATTATGATAATAAGTATGCAGTGGCATGCTTTTGAATAAGGCTGCTTTTCCACCCGAGATTTACTGGGAAACGAATCGCTAGGTGGGTATAGTTTTTCTTCTTTTAAATCTGCCAATAGGAACGCTTTTTAACCAACTTAAAATAAATCGGCCAAATGCGAGTCGGGCCTCACTCTTTTAGGGTTCCGTGCATATGACCAAATAACTTTTTTTAAAGTAGATATTTAGGTATCTTAGTTCTTAGATAGTACTAAACTAGTGGTTCGCCCCGAACTGAGACCTCGCGGTAACGGTATCCCATGATTATTCATTCAATCGATACATGACGACCAAAACTGACATTATTATTATGCCCGTTTTCATCAAAAATACCTAAATCATCCCCTAAGTAGGAGTCTCTTTACGTAGGTAGCTCCTAAATACAAGTCCTCTAATGTCTCTAATGTCTTTTTAGGCATCCCGTACAGGATCGTGATAAAGAAGTTGAAAAAGCTTAAAATAAAAAATTCTTAGTTATATTTTTAATTTTATTATTGTATACTCAGTCGAAAAAGTTACGCTAGGAAAGTGAAGTGATCCGATTACCTACTGTTTTCTGGAGACATCACTTTGTATCTTCACACACACACACACACACACACAGTGTAAAAGTAGCCTTAAATTTAATTATTAAGATACGTTGTTTGCTATCAAGCTATCTTGCAGCGCGTGCAAAGCATTTGTATGACCTCCATGCTCCTCGATCTTGTATCCTATGGCTCCTTGGGATATTTGACGTTGACTCAATGTGGGTCGACCTCGCACTGGAAAGTTCGCAAAACTTCCACTAGGTGGACCTGAAGAGTCGCAGAGAGTCGCTGGATACAGGCGGCGCAAGACCGAAACATGTTGTATTTCCTTTTAAAGAATATAATTATTCATCATGAGCAACCCATTAACGTCTCACTACTGAGCGCAGGTGTCATCTCAGAAAAGGGTTATAGGCCATAGTCTACCACGCTGGTCCAATGCGAATTGGCAGACTTCACACACCCTTGAGAATATTATGGAGAACTCTTAGGTGTGCAGGTTTCCTCACGATGGTTTCCTTCATATGTAGACATTTAATTGCTTAAACACACTTAACTCCGAAAAGTCCGAGGTGCGTGCCCGGGCTCGAACCTGCGATCCCCCCTCGAATAGGAGACCGCAGTCCTAATCAGTAGGCTATCACTGCTCAAACAATATACCTACTAACCATGCTGAACTTGAGTACTGGTGAAAGACTGTTTAAGGAATGAACATTAAACTAATTAATCGGGCTATTGGATGGGGTGCTGTGGGCATGATATCTAGACTATGGGCTGAGATACCTGACACTTGCCATTACAATACCTCCCAAATTGAAATTACGGCAGTCGGACACTAGCCCCACTAAGGGCCAAGGGCCCCGCAAAAAAGCGATGATAATAATGTCCTCCCGACCGAATCCGATCACAGCGGCCAACCTCCTTAGAGGTCAGCCAACTGCGCGGGATATATTATAGTGCGCAAGTGTGTGCGCAAACACAGGTGCACTCTCTATTCCCTCACTCTCATAGTCCGATGGGACGGAAATCCGACACGACCGGAGAGAGATCAGGCGCAGGACCGACGGCTTTACGTGCTCTCCGAAGCACGGGGGTGACTAACCGCCAACTTGCAAACTCCGGGCTAGTACTGAGAATTTCTTTGGCAGAAAAACCCAATACATTTTTTTAACGGCCCGACCCGGGAATCGAACCTGGGACCTCATCATCCGCAGTCGAACATGCTAACCACTAGACCAACGAGGCAGTTGATACGATGATAGTGCCGGCATGGGGGCAACAACAGTGCAGGCGACTCAGGGTGGGAGGTGCGGCACCGAGTTCGCCATCAAACGAATCATTCGCCGAGCGGGTTTCCACGCTATTACGCGCCATTAAACGCTTCCACTCAGGGGCATACAGGTCTTGCAGCCCCACTAAAGCCCTGTTGGTGAAGGCTAGACGGAGGCGGGTGCCAAGAAAGACGCCCAGGCACGATAGGGTCCGTGAGGTCACCACTCCTTAACAGTATAGAATAGAATAGAATAGAATAGAAATGTTTTTTATTCAAATAAACTTTTACAAGTACTTTTGAATCGTCAATGAGTCTACCACTGGTTCGGAATGCCGTTCCTGCCGAGAAGAACCAGCAAGAAACTCGGCAGTTCTTTTCAAAATACTTTTACAATATACTTAATAGATATTATTCTATGTATGCAGAGTTTCCACAATGAGGGGAAGTTCTACAAAAGCATACGTAATTATTTCTAATTATAATTCAACACATGTCAAGACAGGCAGACAGAAAGTAGCCCCATTGCCGCTGGTGGCACCCGTCCACGAGCATGACGCATGACCCAGCCATTGCTTCGCTCAACCATATTTTAGGGAACGTAACCGTGTTAAGTGTACGGTTAGCTAGGGTGTAGAGAGGTGCGGCACCGATAACCATCAGACGCTTCAAGCATATTTCTTCGAGCTAGTATCCTCGTTATTACGTCATTACCTAACGTTTTATTATTATAATAGTATTGTTTGCTCACAGTTACAAGCAAGCTGTAATCTAGCGTATTACATTAAATTAACTGGAACACTGCGGCGCTGTTGAATTTATGGTTTTGCCGGTCGCTAGCATTTAGTTTAGACAATGTAATACACTGCATATGGGCGCGCAGAGGGACTGGAAATACTTGTCTCTATCAACAAACATGTCTGTGATTATTTCAGTTGTGTTTTCTATTGCTTTTAAGGGCATCTACTGGATTAAGTTACCTCGATCTTATGTAATAGTTCTTTGCAATGCCGCCAGAAATGCACACGAAAGGTAAAGTAGCTTTTATTTCATGTATCATATTATACCTGAATATGCTTAATGGATCCAAAGTTAGAGCGCAAAACAGTAAAACATTTCTCCTTTAAAGTTTAGATTTTTCTATTACTGATTGGGGTGTCGCACTAGAAGGAATTGGTTACATTGGTCACGCCCAAATAAATTGCGCCAAGGAGACATGGCCGATTTTAACATAAAGCACAAGAATTGGGAGAAGCTGGCGGATGACAGGAACAGTTGGAGCAGAAGCGTGGGTGAGGGGTGTAGAGTGCACGACGATGCTTGGTTTAAAGTGTTATGGGATAGGAGAGCGAGAAGGCGTTCCAGCGCCGGGACTGCGTCTGTGGTCGTCGGGTTTTGTTCCAGCAAGTGCGGACGTAACTGCCGGATCGGTCTCCACAGTCACCGGAGAAAATGCCTCCGAGACAATGTTTAAACCATCTAGAACAGACGTAAAGGCCTGAATGATTTCTTTGAAGTTTGATAAATCAAAATCGGTTACGCGTTTTGCGGCTGTCAGGTGGTCTGTAAATATTACGTCTATAGTGTGGAGTGTCATGATCGCTTTATAGCCATGTGCAAGTTTACTTCCCAAGTGTCACGTGTTGTGGTTGCGAATTTTAAAAACGAGTCTGCCAACGATAATCTTGTAGGCACAATGTCCTCCCGACCAAATTCAGCCACGACCGGTGGCCAATCTTCAAAGAGTTAAGCCAGATGGCCTGTCTACTATGTGCAATATAAATTCTCCCGCACTGCACTCTCTATTCCATTACTCTAAGGGTGAGATCTATAGATGGCACTCCCACTCAGCTCAGACTCAAGACTGAGTTAAAACAAGACAGATTTATATTTAAGGACATATTTGTATCTCATTTTAACTTGAGCTTTATTCATTTAAACATCTTGAGTCTTGAGCAGAGCTAGAGAACGATCTATAGATCTCTGTGTTAGAGATTCCAATTTAACGAAAAATAAAAGACATGATCCAAGAGAGATTAGGTACAGGATCTACTGCTTATGTGCTCTACGAGGTACGGTGGTGTCACGATATTTAATAGCCGACGATTATAATAGAGCTGACGACCTTATGTTATGTTAGTAAGGTTTGTGTTCTCGTCACATTTTCTTCAATCTTGTCTGTCTCATATTACTGAAACCCTTTCCATGTAATAATCATCATCATCATCGTGTGCCTACCTCGTGTTGGCGATTTGCGACACGAGTGTCGCAAAGTGTTTGTATTGGAGCACGAGTGTTTGTGTTGGAGTTTGGCGATCATCATGCGAAAAGCTTCTTTATTTAAAGCCGCATCTTTTAATTTTGGATAAGTCAGCCCAGTCCACCCCCTTATATCGTCCAACCACTTGCGTCTTTGGTGACCTGGAGCTCTCTTGCCTGCAATCCTCCCTTCCAGCACTAGTTTTGGGAATGAGAATTGGGTTCCTCTTTATAGGTGTCCAAATAATAATTCACATAATTTAATGTAGATGCCAGTTCTAATATCATTTAGCCCAGAAAGTTACAGCAAGTTTCCCCGTTTGCTGGCGAGGTAACTTTTGAGTATCGACAGTTCGTTCAACTTGTTACAAACAGGGGGTTGTTAAGGTAAGGGCTCCTTATTCCGAGGGATTCTAAAATTGGCACCTTATTCCGATGTATATAGAAAAACAGCTTTTTCTACCGATTACCAAGCTCATGTGTACTGCAAGATATCTTAACCAATTGATAGTTTATCGTTCCGTGTTTGATTGACTAAAAGGGTGGTTTTATGTGTATAAGTTTTAAACTATCCGATAAATTTCGCGGTAGCAGTCGGCCCGAACACACGTTTCATACATTTTGAACCTTGTGCACGTGAGAACCTAAATTTTTTAAATAGTGTTTACTCGTTAATTTTGTACTGTGTTTGTTTTATTTTCGTTATAATATTGGAAGGATTATATTTATAATCGAGAACGCTTGACTTTTGTGAGGTTTTGTGAAGAAATGAAGCTGAAAATGAATATTAAAAATAACACGGCATTAGGTGCCAAATATTTTAGCCGGTTCCTTATGCCGAGGTATACCGCGGAATAGCAATTTCATAGGCCTAAACATTTTTTTAAATTCTTATCGCCGTTTTTATGATAAGCATTTCTTGCTTATCATAAATGAACATGAACATGAGCAAGACGAAAATCATGTCCAATGCTCATGCTCCGCTCCACCCAGTAATCGTTGAGAACTCTGCGCTCGAAATTGTGGACGAGTATATATACCTGGGACACACAGTCCAGCTAGGTAGGTCCAATTTCGAGAAAGAGATCAACCGCCGAATCCAACTCGGCTGGGCAGCGTTCGGGAAGCTCCGAGATGTCTTCTCGTCCAAAATACCTCAGTGCCTGAAGACTAAAGTCTTCGAACAGTGCGTGTTGCCAGTGATAACTTATGGATCCGAGACATGGTCGCTAACTGTGGGCCTCATAAGAAGGCTCAGAGTCACTCAGCGAGCGATGGAGAGAACTATGCTTGGGGTATCCCTGCGAGATCAAATCAGAAATGAAGAGATCCGCAGGAGAACTAAAGTCACCGACATAGCTCAGCGAGTCGCGAAACTGAGGTGGAAATGGGCGGGGCACATAGTTCGAAGAGCTGATGGTCGTTGGGGTCCCAAGGTGTTGGAGTGGCGACCCCGCACCGGTAAACGCAGTGTTGGCAGACCCCCCACTAGGTGGACCGACGACATCAAACGAGTCGCAGGGAGCCGCTGGATTCAGGCGGCGCAAGACCGAGGCCTGTGGAGGTCCATGCAGGAGACCTATGTCCAGCAGTGGACATCTAAAGGTTGATAATGATGATGATGATGATGATTTCTTGCTTCGATTTCGAATACTTAAATGGTCAATCAGCATAAGAACACCTTATTCCGAGGTACATTTTGGCGTCGAAATCACTAATTATAGTATATCAAAGATTATCTATTTTGGTAATTCATTAACTGATCGTATGGGAAAGTTAAGAAAGGAAAATTAAGTTCATACGTATTTCGATGCAATGTTGAGAGAGTATAGTATATTTTTGCGAAGATATTCCAATTGAGAAATAATTTATTTATTTACTGTGGAAAAATCTTTTCTTTTTTAATACTCGGAATTAAGAAACATGTTTTTTGTTATAAAACGCTATTCCGATGTATATACATCGGAATTAGGTTCTATGAGCACCTTATTACGTGGTATAAACAGAAGTTAAATACAGGATGTTCACAATATTACCGCAGAGTGTATGATTTCAGTGACGCAATGTATTATATTTGCCATTTGAAATAACATTCTTAATCTAAAACGTTTATGTAAAATTTGCAAATACAATAATGAAATAAGGGGTACTTACCCGTGGTACTACCGGTGGTACTACTGGTAGTACCACGGGAAATCAGGTCTTACCAGACACGTTGATAGTACCACGCGCAAAAAAAAATCACCCGTAGTTTTAACTAGTTAATTTTATAAATAAAGTTAAAAGTTTTTAGAAAAAACAATTAAACTCAAACGACACCGCATGAAAGTAAAAACTAATTTACACCAATTAAAATTCAAAATTATTTATTTGATATCGGCCAATCTGTGGCTTTTATGACAAGTTAAGACTACCACCGGCGTTAACAATTAGCTGTATCAGCATCCACCTTGTTACACCTTGTACACAATATGAATTCTAATTGAATTACAGTAAACAAAGTGCGTTATTATTAGTAGTCAAACGTATCACAAGCCACTGGATGCAGGCGGCGCAAGATCGAGATCTGTGGATGTCCATTCAAGAGACCTTTGTTCAACAGTGAACGTGTATCGGTTGATAAAAAGAAGAAGACACTTTTATTTGCATATATTATTATAACCGGTCATAAATATTGGTAATTTTTTTTACCGGTATCGGTAACATTGGATGTTATTTAGTAGTAATAATTTACTATGGTAATTAATATTACTCACCGTAAGAATATTATTAATGGTAGATTGTGATATCATTTTACTATTCATCTATGAAGACAGAGACTAGGCTGATTTAGAAACCAAATTTAATTAATGCAGTTGGCTTTTAAACACCCTGTAGTATTCTTTCTACTCCTTTTCCTTTTGTATTTTTTACACTCGGAATTAGGTACCAAATGCAACGGAATAAGGATTTTTACATCGGAATTAGGTGCTCCGGACTATTTCCATATTTTATTTAATTTTACATATAAACTAAGGTTTAATTATCAAATTTTTAGCCTATTTCAAGAGTAAGTCAAATAACAATTCAGATAAAAATAGCCAGTTCTGTAGAAAGGTATAGGGAATGCTTAATTTTTGATGATTTATCAAGTTTTGATGAAAATACCGCGGAATTAGGTGCCTTTACCTTACTTAGTTTCAACTTCTTGATAATTGTAAATGCGGAGCCATTTGTTTTGCGCTTCATTTGTTTCTGTTTACGTCTTGCAGCTCCATTACGTTTGTTTGTGTTAAAGAAAACATGGACGGGAAACTAAAGCCAAGTGGGAAAGTGGCTACATGCACCGATACTGATTTTTAGCAAAAATCTGAGAAGTATGTGTGAAGAGCGACTGTTTTCGATGAATGAAATGACATTTATGCATGTTGACTGGAAAATGAGCCAAAAATCAAATTAAGTATTCTTTTTAAAAATAAACTATTGATGAACAGAAAAATTGTTTAGCTGAGCAGATTAGGGTTACCTACATTTATTATAGGTACCCATTTCAGACAAGTAGCTATCTCATCGTGACTTTAAACAACCAAGTAAGATTGCATTAAATGGCTTACTAATGACAACTAAATTCAATCGTATCTTACAGTAGTAAATATATAATAAGTCTATGAATGGTATTGAATAAAAAAAGAATCCGAAGAAGTGCTAAAGCCATTTTTTAGTCGCCGCCATTGTCATCAATCGATAGACGTCTGCTGAACAAGAAACCTATCAAACAGCATGTGATCGTGACATGTGAAAGTCACATGTCACGATCTTGTACCGCTTGTATCCTGCAGTTCCCTCTGACTGATCGTTTAATAGCTTTGATGTAGTCTGTCTAGTAGGTGTCTTTTCGTGTCTTTAAAGATACCCAAATTTTACTTGTTAGGAAACACAGATCTCGGAAGAGCGTTCTAGACCCCGGCCGTGCGAATCAGAAATGAGAATTTAAAGCGCTTTGTACGCGTGGATTTGATATCAACGACGTAAGGATGGAAGCTCTCCAAATATCTTGCATTGCGGTGGTAAAAAGGTAAAGGGTGGACAAGGTCGAAGAGCTCCCGAGCACACTCACCGAAATATACCCTATAAAACATCGATAAGTCGGCAACTTTTCGACGGTGAACGAGACTCTGAAGTTTGGCTACGAGAGGTGAGTTTTTGCAATGAGCTACCTAGCTCGACTATCTACACTCTACAGCATCTAGTGCCGCAAGTTCTTCAGAGAAGTTTAACAGTTCCTGAAAATACGGAATAAAAAGACGTGAGTGTCGTGGAACACTCAGTTGGAACGAAGTTCCTTTTAATAATAAATTAATAATAAAAATAAAAAAAATAGGGAAAAATTCCACATGTAGTAATTATTTAAAATAAAATTGAAAATAGAAAATTCAGTCTGTCGAGCTGGGATTCGAACCATCGACCTTTATGCGACTGTAGAAACCACAAGGCTACGGAGATCTAATATTGTAGTGTGAAAATATTGAACGCAATGCCAAATTCACATTCAAAAAAGTGTCGGTTCAATTTAGTCTTAATTTTTTCCGTCCAGCCCCCAGTCGCATCGCGCGATAAGGAACTACGTTCCAAAAAATGTAAGCAAAATCGGGCATTACTGTCTTGATTTCGATACAGAAATGATCTATGGCATTCATAGTTCATAAATTATTTAGAGCTGATATTGAGACTGGCAAAACTCGGCCTTTTGGTGAATGAATTGTAAAGCCTTGCGGTTGGAACCTCGAATTCATTTCAATGGCTGCCAGCCTGCCACTGTACCCGCAAGAAACGTCGTCCTTTGACCGCTATTGGGAATGCTATTTAAGATGGATGTTTGTACTTATAATAAGTAGATTTCCTTAGTGACACTTTAGCGGTCAACAGCGAGATAATTAAGGGTTGGACTGTCGAAACCGAATTGATGCTATTTTGAACTTTACAACATAAATTAATAGCACACTAGCTGATGCCCGCGACTTAGTCTTTATTTTTCTTACTCATCGTACGTGCCCGTGTTATTAAGGTTTTTTATTATTAGTATTCATTAGATTTTTCCATGAGATCTCTTTGATTTTTAGGTATAAAAAAATATTTTCAAAAAATCGACTTCAAACGCCCGCGCCATAACAAAGTATGTAATTTCTTGCTGATATTTTAAAAACCACTTGATTGATTTCGATAAAATTTCAATGGGGCCACCTGGAAAGTATATCCTTTGAAACAAAAAAAGAATTTTCCAAATCGGTTCAGGCGTCTTCGAGTAATCGGATCGGTGAACATATTACATAAAAAAAAGATTCCGACAAATTGAGAACCTCCTCCTTTATTGAAGTCGGTTAAAAATTATCATATCAACTGTCTTTAAGATAAAAGCTATCTTGAAAGCCGAATTTGGTCATATCAGTTTTTTTTATTGAGTATCTCAATCGGTTTTATCCCGGTGATAGGTTTATGGTTTTAAACCTCAAAGTTAAACTTTTTTTAACGATATGATATTTAATGTCAATTTCATCATCACCGAGAAACGTTTATCCAAAAATAAATAATATGACGTTTTTTAATACAAAGACTCTTATATTTACTTTAATCCTCGGTTAAACGTTACTCGGAGATGGTTTTTGCGCTTAGTTAAATATCTAGGTCTATCGTTTTACCTATTGACTAGTAGCGTTGCTTAGGCATTTAGGCGCTGATTACACTAGTGATCGATGATCCGTCGCAGAACAAAATGATTGATCGATTACGCCCATCCGCATATGTTGACGATGCTCACAAACTTACACTTAACTTATCACTGATCAATAACTTTAATAAAGAAATTTCACTTTAAAGATGACCAGGTTATTCGATACTCGATACCAATGTTCGATTATTACGATAAAATGAATAACCTGTACCTTTTCATTTCTATAATATTATGGTATATTCTTATTATGGTATATTATTATTGTAGCAGTGATAGCCTAATGGTTAGGACTGTGGTCTCCTATTCGGGGGGTCGCAGGTTCGATCCTGTACGCACCTCTGACTTTTCGGAGTCAAGTGCGTTTAAGCAATTAAATATCACTTGCTTCAACGGTGAAGGAAAACATCGTGAGGAAACCTGCACACCTGAGAGTTCTTCATAATGTTCTTGAAGGTGTGTGAAGTCCGCCAATTCGCATTGGGCCAGCGTGGTGGACTATGGCCTATAAGCCCTTCTCTGAGAGGATACCTGCGCTCAGTAGTGAGCCGTTGATGGGTTGTTAATGAATTATTATGATTGGCTGGTAGTGTAGTATTATTCTGCCTTCGATGCACACACACCAAAGATGGATGCCATATTATCGCAAGAACAAAATATGATTGATTGATCGATTACACCAACCCAATCTAATGGCGGTGCTCAAGAAATCTCTCATAAAAGTATGTATGTATATATCAATTATTATTATCTTTATCTTTTCATAATATAATATGGTTTGCTGGTAGTGTTGTTGTGACTTGTGGCATTGATGCGCTGACGACACTGTAACGACCCTAGTCCTTCGTACTAAGGAATTTTTCATGTTTGATAGTACTAAAAATTGTTGATTGAATTTTATCAAAATTGGTACAGTAGTTAAGTTACGAGATGTACTTTCACATGAGATCATAAAAATAATAATTTTAGGAACTTCAATTTTCATGTCATTTAATGGTTTGATGGTATTTCAGGGACTTGTAAACATTCCTGATTATTGACAAATAATTACCCAAAGTAATCGACCGAGCGAAGCGAAGGTCTTTGAGTTAACTAGGGCGATTTGCACTTGTCCGTCCGTCCGTCCGTCCGTCCGTCCGTCTGTCAGAGCCTTATAACTTTTGAATTACTGAACGTAATTACTTCAAATTTAGATATAATATGTAAACCGATGGCCTCCAGCCGAAAATGGCTTAAAAAGTTATAAAAATCTTTATTTCAGGGGGGCTCTCATAGAAGCGAATGCGAAGTAAAAAAAAAAAATCGCGTTACATAAAATTGTTACGTATCATTTTAAAGATAATTTTGAACTGAGTACAAAAATATTTTTTTTTTAATTTTTCCCTTAAAATTGACGAAATGGGGGGCTTTCAAAGTGGCGATTTTATACGCTCGCTTGAAGACGCTCTCTAGAAAAATCCGCTATGGATTTTCAAACTGATTTTATGTTTTTAGGTCACTTATATCCTGTACTTGAACAACAAATACTAAAATTATATGAATATTATAAAGAAACGAGATTATTTAATTTTTAATGGGCGTCAGTAATTCATATAGCATCAACATAGCTTCACAATAATGCTAATAGATGGCGCAGTCAGTAACTATTCCCATGGAACTACGAGTTAAATTCAATGTTTGATAAATAATTCAATGTTTTCACTAACGTTCCCTAACCTTTACGGGCTACCTATAAGTTAGGTGATTGATGTTTTCTGTCAACTTATTTATCACGATCCTGTACGGGACACCTAAAAGGATATTGGGACGGATGTTAGGACTTAGGATTGTATTTAGGAGCTACCTACGTTAAGAGACTCCTACTTAGGGGATGATTTAGGTATGTTTGGTGAAAACGGGCATAATAATAATGTCAGTTTTGGTTATCATGTATCGATTGAATGAATAATCATGGGATACCGTTACCGCGAGGTCTCAGTTCGGGGCGAACCACTAGTATATGTATGGTTAAGAAATTTAAGATGCACTCTCATTGCGTCAATTATTATAATAATACATTATTGTTTTAATGGACGCAACTGAGTGGTCCTTGATGTACCACAAAAGGTAAGAGCTCACCATCGTTTGGCGTGCAGGAAGCCAACGATCATCATTGTATTTTTCACAATGAAATGATGCCATCTTAATTTCGAACTTAGCCTATGGACTCAAAGGAACTTGAAACAACGATGTGTAGTGTAGACGTTCAATGTGATGTTGAATGTCGAGGTGCATAACTTGTGATGTAGGTACTTTTGATGTTTACCCATAGAAATAATTATGTCTCTCAACATCAGTGTTGGGTCTCGTGATAATGGAGCAAACCGGTATCATACATACTGGATTTAAAACATTCTTTAATATAAACCAATACGGGAACCCACTAAAATCTAATACACGAACTCTCGCATATATCGCCTAGGTCTTATGAACTCATTACTTCTGACGCTCTAAAAGTTCTTGGGTTAATACGACCACAACATTATAAAGGGTTCTACCACTAGCGAATCACGTGCCACTCTAAAGACATAATTTAAAAATAGAAAGATCAATAGGAATTATAGGGTAGAGATTTTCGTAGGATACTTAGTTCAGTTACAACACCAATGGATGATATTGCAAGAACACATTATGAAATTATCAAGAATCTTTTATCTTTAAGGGTCGATTTCACCAACGTAAAATACGTCTTATCCGAGCGTAAATTTGATATTTTAACAGTATTTTCAATACAAAAACTGTCAGAACGCCTAATTTATTCCTCGGTAAAACGTCACTCGACGTTGGTGAAATCGGCCATAATAATCTTAAGTATAGTAGACCGCTTTTATAAGTTAAATTGACTCAATCCTTAGTGCAGTAATATTAATATAACACCTTTTGTCTTCAAAACTATTGATACATCATGGAATATTATTAAATTACTTTACCTATGTACAGCCTAAGTAGTTAATGATACAAAACATAATTATTGCAGTGATTTACGTATGAAAGTTAGGTATAAAGTTCAAACACATTACGTGTGGGTATATCCTGAATCCAGTATACGCGGTAACAAATTATAAAGTTAAGTTTCATTACAAAATTTAACTTAACCATCTGAGCCTTGTTGAATTTTGAAGGATTGCTGTTACAAGTATTTGAGTATTAAACCAACTTAACACACAAAGTTACAAGTAGATAGGGAATTCTTATGATAAATCCTTAGAGCTCCTGTCAGAAGTTGATAATATCAGAGAACGAATTATTTTTGAGTTATTTCGTGGTTTATCGATATAAATCAAGTACATACAGTACTATGCTAAATGTTTCTTGATTGGAACTGTCGATATTTTGATTCAGTTGCATGAACCATGGTCACGACGCGACGGGACATTTTATCCTAGTAGGTAACCACTCGCTTAGGTCTAAGCCTTGGTTATGAAGATGTCTACAGCTCTCACTGGATTTTTATTTAATTATAAAAAAACAGCGGATCTTAAACCCAAATATAGTCCTAATGGTCGATACAAACCTAAAAATAAATATAATTACAATTATTTCTTCTTCTTTGTCAACCGATAGACGTCCACTGCTGGACAAAGGTCTTTTGCAACTTCCACAGGCCTCGGTCTTGCACCGCCTGAATCCAGCGGCTCCGTGCGACTCGTTTGATGTCGTCGGTCTACTTATTGGGGACAATTAATTAGTAATTTTTTTTTGTATAAAAATAATAAATTGTAATAAATTCTAAATCGAGTCTTAATGATCTATAAAATCTTAAGTTAGTATTAATAGGTATGGACTATTAAGTAAGAAGAGATTCCCGCTGGTTGAAATTGGGATTTTATAATTTCTACTAATAGGATTATGTCATTTCTATCAGAAACGTAACGCTCATTAATTTAGTATTCCAGTACGATGCGATAACATGAAATACACTTTTAGAAGTAGGTATGGGTTAATCAAATAAATCAATTGGACCAAGGGTCTCGTTATAGGTATATTGTCGAATTAAAAAAGAAATAGTATAACAACTTCCCTTACCGAAGGCCCACAGTCCAACTGGTTGAATGAAGTAAGTAAAAATAGTACCTTATAAAAGTAAAGTGAGTAAGTAAGTAAGTAATGAAGTAGAACTGCCATAATCTCTTCCTTAATAGTGCGCCTGATAAAAGAGACATTTCGAATCACCAAGTCGAAAAAGATCTAAGTTAATCAACAACGTAGGTACTTTGGAAAACTATATATTTATATGTCGTTTTCCAAATTAGTATAAGCTAATGGGGAATGGAGTTCGAGCTGATAATTCGTAAAAATTATCGATTAGTACTTCGTCGTTCGCAAAAGCATGCGATTCGTGCTTAATTATACAAGGGGTCGAAGTTACACGCAATCCCAAAATAAGTATAACAACGACCCCTTCATATTTCCCCCTGTTAGTTCGTTCTTTGATAGAGATCAATCGTGAATTAGTCACGTTGTAAGAATGTGTAATTTTATGTGTATTATATTCACCCCCAAGCTATGAGGGGTCGTTGACAACACCCTCGGCTAAATATACTTCACTATCATAAATATGTATTCATATTATTAACATAGTTTTCTTCCTCTCAGTAGTTTCCCTCTTGACAGAGCGGTCTTGTTCGTCACTTGAGTGATTTGGTATGCTTGACCACCGCTTGACTATACTCTAATAGCAATTTTCATTGGAGCTTTGTAGCCAACGATAGCCAACGATTAGGAGATGGTAGTGATGAAGCCGACTAAGTTTCTTCGTAAGGCCAACCATATCTCGCTTTTCTACGGTTGCCACCATGCTTTTTAGGGATTCCTTACTGGTTTCAACCAAACTAGGGACAAAGGCCCAACTAACAGCCAATGCAAATTGCTTCTAGGTAGCGTCTCCACTCCCCCCTAACAGCTGCCTTCCTTGTGCAATAGTGTAAAGGAACACCCACCACAACCCTCACTTGGTCCGTCCATCTCATCGGTGATTTGCCACGTGCTTTTGTTAAACGCGTTAGTTTAATAAATAATCGTTAATAAGTAAAATAAAAAAAAATTAGTGGCACTCGGGGACTGCCACGGTAAAGCTATTTTATCAACTTATGCAATTATGATATTTATGCAATATTTTTTTTGCATAAAAAAAATTATGCAAAAAAATAATTAAAAAACAAACAAACAAGAAAAGCGCACTGTCACTAGTTCGCGAGTGAGATTCGAACCTGCGACATCATACACCATACGGTGAAGAAAGCGGCCGCTTGCCCACTGTGCCAAACAGAGCTACTTGTGAACCTCTAAAATGTTGAACGCTTACTGAACGACGGTGTTAGGTTTATTTTCGTTTCGGAATTTCTTGATTCGGTCGCCGCGCTCAAACTGTTTTTTCCTAGTTCAAAGCCCGCGATAAAAGCTATGCAATCGCTTAAAATTATTCCTGAATGTTGACGATGATGATGATGAATTATTCCAAGCGTTTTAGCGCTCGGGCACGACGGCTTATAGAAACCTATCAGAGGTGCGATTGTGTAAGAGTTGCCGATCAAATCGTCAAAGTTCGGCGTCAAAGTAAACTAAACCATAAAGGCATTGATTTAGAGCTCAATTTCGTGTATACATTCTCAACCTTTTAGGGTTCGTACATACCTAAACGTATGATAATGGATACACGAAATTGAGCTCTAGCACAATGTTATTGTTCCGTTACCGCAACCTAAATTTACCGTTTCAAATTTCGCGCTTCGGATGAACGATGTTTGCACTATAGCAATGACAACACTCAGCTCAAATCGGCTGTCATGCACGACGTTCTCGTCCGAAGTTGGAGCGAACGCACTCCGAAATGTCACTAACGTCACTGCAACACATCATCTGGCACAAGAACCGTTGCAACGACCTTATCGCGCGCGAAGCCTCATCAAAACCAAAAGGCTCGAATTCAAGATCCAAATCCCTGACCCTGGTGGAAATCATCGAGTGCAAGTAGCAGTCCAAGGTACGTACGTGCATTGTATTGTTATTGCCAATTTCAAGTGTAAACATCGTCATCGCTAGACCCGACCGCGGTCTGGATTCCCAATGTGGCACGGGCCACCAAGTTGCGAGTTGCTACATTTTTTTGGTGCCGAAACCCGGGATTTTCCACCTATTTTAACGATCAATTTGTGTATGGTTTTTCTGGTTAAAAATATCGTCGTAACTTAGGTCATTCAAACCAACAATTTCTTTGTTCTCGCGATCTAAGTTGCTCCATTCCAACCAAATTTACCTACTTATCGATGGAACCTACATAGATTGGACCATATCGAACAGGGATTACATCGTATTTCGTAAAAAGTATTGTGTTACTCGTACTCCAAAATCGAAATAAACAATCACTTCAAACTACTCGGTGTTTATTTTCTAGTCGGCTTGCAGTAACACAATCTTTTATCTCATTTAGTGATATTATTTATCATACAATCGGAACAACATAACATTGACGCTGTATATTTAACGTGATAATAGTTAAATTTCATATTAAAACGAAAATTTTATTATAATTATTGCGTTGGTAAAAAAGGCGGGTAAGTTGATCGTGTTTCTCACCGCGCGGCATCGTAAATTCATTACAGTGTGTACGGTTCGCCCCACAAGTTCACGCATAGTTGGCGTACATTTCCATACTACTTACAGGAAAACTTTAGTGGTGTACTGTACACTACTAGCGGTTGAATGTTTCTTTGAGTACGGTTCACCCCACAAGTTTACACGTAACTTACATACATTCTCATACGAAGTGCAACGAAACTTGTGTGGTGCACTATACTTAATAGAAATTTAACTCGTAACGAACCTTTCTTTACGTACCTACTTTATAAATCGAATTGAACGCTCTTCTATCGTGGGTTTTCCATTACTTAAGCGTAACATTTATCAAAAATGTCTCTATTAAGAAGGCATTCTAGTCGCAAATCGAGCATTCTTAAGAAGTCACGATCGAAATCTCAAGATGTTGAGTACACCGCACTCGATATACCGTCATTACGTAGGCGACGTACGATCGCATTTAAGCGGATGAGTAAAGCATTAGAGGTCGGTGTTTCGGCTGTCAATGATCACTCTCAGCGGGATATGTTCTTCTCATATCATCAGGAAATAAAGAAAATTGCTTCTGATTTTGAAGACGCGCACTTTGCGATTCTGGAAATTCTAGACGATCCGGATAGCGATAATTCTGAAATGCAGGAACATTTTGATGAAATGTACTACAAGGTTATATCAATCTATCGCAGCCTAAATAAAATTGAATCTTGTGCGCATCAACCGCCGTCGAGTTTTTTGTCGAATGTTCGTTTACCGAAAATACAGCTTCCTACTTTCACTGGGGACATCAAACGTTTTCCTGAATATTTTGATACTTTTAACGCATTGATACACAACTCCACTTCTCTTAGCGATACTGAAAAGTTTCACTACTTGATCTCTTCTCTCAGCGGTGATGCTTTAACGGTAATGAAAACTTTTCCTCTGAGCAGCGAGTATTACCGCGACGCGTATGCTGCCCTTGTTGCGCGCTATAAATGTAAACGAGAATTAGCTTTCACTTGCTGGAGGGAGATTCTAACCATAAACTTCAACTTCAAAGATGCCTACGATTTCCGGAAATCACTTGACCTATTTGAAGAAAATTTATGTATTTTAAAATCAGTCAATTTACCGGTAAATCATTGGGATTTTGTGCTAGTGTATCATCTCTTATCGAAATTAGACACAAACATGCGCCGTGATTTTGAAGAGAAGCATTCGAACACCGAACTACCCTCATATTCGCAACTTAAAGAATTCTTGTATTCCAAATGCGAGGCCCTGTTACGCGATACGCATTTCACTGAACAAGCTAAACAGAACAAGACTACACAAAAGGTGTCTTATCAGTCGGCTCAATCTAAGCGTGTACCTACGTCGCACGCTCTCATAGCAGCGGATAAGGATCAAGGTGGAGTGAGTAGTTCGATGATCGTGACACGTCCGATGACCTGCTCCTTTTGCAACGAGTCGCACAGCATTTCGTCATGTCCAGAATTTCTGAAAAGGTCAATTGACGAGCGCATGAAAATTGCAACTGACAGGAACTGGTGCTTCAACTGCTTAAAATCTTCGCACCAGTTGAGGAATTGCACCAGTATTTTCTCTTGCCGTACTTGTAAGCGTATGCATCACTCGTTACTCCATCGCCAAACGTCAAATGAACCTAGAGAAACCGTATCAGCATTAGTATCAAGGTCACAGTCGAATACAACCGTACTGCTGGCGACTGCTATCGTGCAGGTCAGAGATGCCTCGGGAAAGATGCAATCGTTCCGTGCACTGTTTGACACTGGTAGCCAAGGTAACTTTATCACCGAATCGGCAGTTAAACGCTTAAATCTGAAACAGTCACGGACGGCTGCAACTATTAATGGGCTTGGTGAAGCTGCAGCTTCAATTTTAGGCAGTGTAACGTGTAGCATTGGGACTAGTGAAAGGCTATTATTCGAGTTAGACTTGCACGTGTTGTCTAAAATATGTGGCGATCAACCTATCGCAAATCTTAACACATCAGGATGGTCACATATTAAGACGTTACCGTTAGCTGACCCTAGTTTCGATATTACCGGACCTATCGATCTTCTGTTTGCCGCGGATGTATTCGCAGAGTCTTTGCTGGACGAACGTATAAAAGGAAGTTCAAATCAACCCACTGCATTCAAATCTGTGTTCGGTTGGCTTCTTTTAGGGAAAACAGGCTTAGCGACGACCACGCTGTTACAATCATCAGAAACGAAAACTGATTTGAGCTCACTACCGCAGCGCTTATGGAATCTAAAGTCCTTACCAAGGTCTAGACCGCTGTCTCCAAACGAATCTTTATGTGAGCAAAAATTAATTTTTGATCACTCGCGTGACGACGGTGGACGATATATATTGCGCTTACCATTTAAGGAAGATTCAGAACCTTTCGTTGGATCACGTGATGTTGTGTTTCAACGATTTCACGCAATAGAACGTAGACTATCGCGGGATCTAAACTTGTACAGTCAATATACCAACGTCATGTCTGATTACCTAGACGCTGCACAGATGTCGCTTGTTCCAAGTGATGATCTGGAAAGCGAAAAACACTACATCCCTCACCACTGCCCTGAATCTGCCACCATTCATACACCCGAGATATTCGATGCGTCCGCCAAGGCTCTTAGTTCGTGCTCCTCAAGCGATATGCAACCGATCGGTCTAAAACTGCAACCTAATATCGTTGAAATCCTTATGCGATTTCGGGAACATAACATCGTGTTTATGGCTGACGCCCGCCAAATATGTCGACAGATTTTAATTTCTCCGGAACATCGCGATTATCAACTCATCTTTTGGAGAGCTTCATCGCACGAACCTCTTAAGAAATATCGTTTGACTACCGTAACGCACAGTATAGACTTTTTTTCCTTGCTGGCTTGTCGTATTTCACAACGACTAGCGGAAGTTGAAGGCGAGTCCTATCCGATCGCAAAGAAAACAATATTATCGGACGTTTCTATCGGCAACGCGGTTTACTTCTGGTCAGATTTGACAATCACTCTATGGTGCTCGCGTTCCCCCTTCACCCGACGGGCAACCTTCGTTGCTTATCGAATAAGATGCATACAGGATATTACTCCTACCAAATCCTGGCACCCAACCACGTCAGGTGATAATCGAGCAGACATTATATGTCCGCAAAAACAGTTCCCATGTGAGTTTTTTCACAATGCGTTATGGTGGGCGGGGCCTCGTTGGTTTTCTGAAGATCACGACACCTTGCCGTCAAATCGAGGAATGATATCTTCCGAAGAAGAAGCAACCATAAATACGGAAACACGCAAAGCTGTTGTTTTAGTTACCGAATTGGTGCAGGATACTGAAGCACGTGAAGCTACCGTAATTGACGATTTGCAAAATTGTCACTCTTCGTTACAGAAATCTATTAACGCTCTGAACTACACCAACCGCTTCGTCAACAATTCGCGCAATCAACTTCATGTTAACCGGAACAATCTTTCAAACGTTGAGCAACATAACGCGTTGATACAAACCTTAAAACATATCCGGAGCCAAGCATTTCCAGAAGAAATCTCTAACATAAAGTTTAACGAATCACTCAAACAATTTCGAAAACGTGATCCTTTTCTGGATAGTTGGGATATTAGGGTAGGTGGCAGGATTGCTCAATCAGGCTTAGAATTCGAACCAAACCATTCTACTTTCTTACCGTCTGACCATCGACTTACAGTATTGGTAATCGATTTCATACACCGTCATTATTACCACCCGGGCATAGATACTACACACTTCCTATTATTACAGCAATTTTGGATCATTTCCGCTAAACGTGCTATTCGTCGTAATCTAACTAAAGTCCTTCAATGCTATCGATTAAAGCCTCAGCTGTTTCAACCGTTTAAGAGCGATCTACCGCCAGGCAATCGGACCAAGGATTCTAAATCGTTGAAGATCGAATCCATGGTAATCACCAAAATTGAAATTCGTGCTCCATTGCATTGGCCTCTCGATCGTGTTACAAGTCTTATCCCTGGTGTTGATGGAGTAACTCGGATAGCTGTTCTAAGAACAGCAACGAACAATCAAATACGACCTTTGGTTAAATTATGTCCTCTCCCAACTGAGGACTAATTTAAAATCTTTGTTCATTTTATTTATTATCATAAACCGTATCGTAGTGTAATTTTAGCTTTAAGTATTAACATATAATTATTTCGTGCTTTATCGTTTTGCGTTTTATATTGATTTTACTATTACATCGTTTTGTTTAACCAGAAAATGCCATAGACATTTTGGTGGGCGGGATGTTCCGTTACCGCAACCTAAATTTACCGTTTCAAATTTCGCGCTTCGGATGAACGATGTTTGCACTATAGCAATGACAACACTCAGCTCAAATCGGCTGTCATGCACGACGTTCTCGTCCGAAGTTGGAGCGAACGCACTCCGAAATGTCACTAACGTCACTGCAACACATCATCTGGCACAAGAACCGTTGCAACGACCTTATCGCGCGCGAAGCCTCATCAAAACCAAAAGGCTCGAATTCAAGATCCAAATCCCTGACCCTGGTGGAAATCATCGAGTGCAAGTAGCAGTCCAAGGTACGTACGTGCATTGTATTGTTATTGCCAATTTCAAGTGTAAACATCGTCATCGCTAGACCCGACCGCGGTCTGGATTCCCAATGTGGCACGGGCCACCAAGTTGCGAGTTGCTACAGTTATTGTGGTTTATTTTACTTTGACGCTAACTTTGACTATTTGATCGGCAACTTTTAGACAATCGGGGAGCAGGGCATCAGACTGCGTCTTCACATACCATTAGGTGAAATCGCATTCATCGCTATCTTGTCATGAATAAAAAAATGTCCCCTGGAAGCCTATCAGTTGACGAGGTCCACGATGAAACATAATTTTTGATCGTAACTGATATCTTCGAATATTGTTATAACTAGTTAAATATGGAATATGTTATGGCCTATATTATGGAATATTCCAGACTTTGTAATCGTATTATATTACAAACTGCGTAACATTATTTTGTGAAACAATAATATTACGTTTCAAGGGTTCGAACACATTATAGCTAGATAACATTCCGTCTCCCTTTTCATCTGATCGGAGAATTTGATCCGGTTGATATGATAAATTATTAGGATTTTAGGTTTATTGTTATGATAAGGGATCTACCCATTATCTATTAACTCAAAGAGCCTATAGACGTTGGGGTCCCAAGATGCCGGAATGGCGACCGGGCATCAGAAAGTTGGCTACTTAGGGCCAATTTAGACGGCGCCTCGTTCATCTTTCATTTTTGCGAACATTTTTTTAGGGCGAATTTAGACGGTTCATTTTTCGAGATTTTTGCTTTATTTTTCGAGGCTTCACCGTTGAGTCATTGAAAATGAACCGTCTTAATTCGCCCTTAGGGCAAAGGGCCTTAGTGTTCATTTTCGCAAATAATGTTCGCAAAAATGAACGATGAACGAGGCACCGTCTAAATTGGCCCTTAAGGAATTCAACGGTCAAGCAAGTCGCTGACATCCGCTTGACACATGCACCAAAAGATCGTATTCTGTGGCGATCCTAACAAGAAACCTAGTAGTTGGTATGGGTTTAAGTCATAATCAATGGATAAAGCACTCAGTGACTTTGGCACTCAGCCTATCAAACAAATCAGTGGTATGAATCTCGTTGAAGATTATTTGCGCAGACTTTAATAGACCCAAAATCATCGTCTTTTATCTTAACACCTTATTAATGTCAGTCGAAATTGCTTTCAATTTGCCGCTAAGTGTCTTAATAGTAGATATTAGATAAGTATCGGGTGGGGCGAAATCAGATTAAAATTTTGATTTTGCGCATTTACGGTAAATGAAAGCACAATAATCAAATGGTAGGTAGGTAATATTTTAAAGTTGTGATTACATTTTAATGATTTGAAATAGATGGCTCTGTCTCAGAATTCGATCGAAAGTTTAAGGTTAAGCATGACACTAGCAAAAAGCTGAGCTTTGTGAGGGCTCGCGTAGTTTTTCTAACCGGTAATAAGTTTTGTTGCAGCGATGTTAACTCTTTTGTTTTCTTACAGATGGTGTTAGTAGTACAATAACATTCTATCCAATGAATACAAAATTGTTAATGTTAATTTTTTTTAATGTTTATAAAATTATAATCTTTTTTTGATGGATAACACATCTGGATATGAAGTTAAATTACTATGTTAGAGGACAAATCTATAGGCGTGATAGTTTTTCAGTAAAGTGTACCACAAAAATGCTCAGGTTGTGGGATAGTGTTTAATACATGCAATTAAACATGTATTAATATTATGCAATACGGGAGACGTCATAGACTAAGGTCTCTATCTGTCTCTACCATTACACGGTAGTAAATATAATTCGTCTATGACAATTAGTGAATCTTCTTCTTCTTTATCAACAGATAGATGTCCACTGCTGGACTAAGGTCTCTTGCATGGACTTCCACAGGTCTCGGTCTTGCGCCGCCTGAATCCAGCGGCTCCTCGCGACTCGTTTGATGTCGTCGGTTCACCTAGTAGGGGTTACTAAATCTACGGGAAACGAATTATTTTACTTGACTTTGCTATTGTATCTATCCTATAGAAACTTAAATAACTAAAATAGCATTGCATTACCAGTGCAACCTATTTTATGATAAAGTATTCAATTTCAACCTTCAGTAATTTTGTGGAAGAGTTAATTATAGGTTATGTTTATAAATTGGCAACGACGTACGAAAGAAGATCCGCCATAACTGGCTTGGAAGCGTTGGCAAAAATATCATTTATTTGTAAACAAAAAAAATGTTCTATGAAATAACGATAATAATTATATTTTTATATATTTTCAAAAATTATACCTACAGAGAGACTGTTCATTTCAAAAGATAAAAATACCTATATTACACATTTTTTCTCGATGTACCGTAGCCAATATTGAATATACCGCTGTCTTATCGATCATATTACCATTTCTATATAATATTATGTATTCATATTATTAATATTAGATTTATTGTTAAACGGGCTTACGTTAATAAATATTTATATTAATATCATCTTCTAGTTTTTGCTCGGAACTTGTTAAAAATCTTGCTGGAACTTGTTTTTCCGGAATAAAAAGCCTTTTTAACTATCCTCAACTATACCCTGCATGGGTATAGTTGAGGAAATTAACAAATCACGGTAATCCGTTACTTTGTTGTTGGTTTGTCATAATGTTCACGCAGCATCGGATTGGTGTGATTTTTCGCATGGATACAGTTGGGGACTTGGAGTGTGACATAGGTTATAGTCCGGGAGGAATCGGCGCATATGCGTACCGAAAACTATTCCACCTCAATTTTTTTATGCGATCCTCTTCAAATGGCCCTCCTAATTATATAAATGCATGTTGCCAGGGCGCCACCTGGTGCCATATTGTTTAAACCGAAATTGTTTAAACAATTGCAAGGAATTGTTATTTTTCAACCGGACAATTTTTTTTTATATTCTTTATTGAAATACCAATAAAAAAAGGTCCTATGACTTTTCACGATAAAGTTAATATTTTTAAAGATATGAATTTTTAAAGGTTCGAAAAATCTCAAATTTGGGTACTTTCGACCCATGAAAAATTTATTAAAAAAAACCATAATGTTAAAGTAATATTTATTTTAAATTCTCTATACAATAGTTAATAATATTTTTAATAGAGATTCAAAAAAATTTCATTGTTTATATCTTTTTTTTAATTGTTAATTTCGCGCGCTCACAAGATTTACGCTTACCTTTAAGAAAATTTTTAAGAAAATTTTATTGACCTAATAACTAGGCCAGTGTCAATAACTGGGTCTTTTACTTTACTTTCCGTTTTAATAACAAAAAAGTAATATAAACTAATAAAAAAGTAATTTTAATGACATGTTCCGATTTATGCTTAAATAACTTTTGAAAAATTGATTTCAGAAAAAAATTTATTAAAAACAAATTGTAGACAATTTAATTATTGAGAGACGGCGATACTTAAAGGTAACCTTTAAGAATCGCTGTCTCTCTCTGACTCATGCGTTGCATCGGCCTCTCTGTGTCTTGGATCATTATTTATCATTTATAATGTTATTAATAATTAAATTGTCTACAATTTGTTTCTGATAATTTTTTTTCTGAAATCAATTTTTCAAAAGTTATTTAAGCGTAAATCGGAACATGTCATTAAAATTAATTTTTTATCAGTTTATATTACTTTTTTGTTATTAAAACGGAAAGTAAAGTAAAAGACCCAGTTATTGACAATGGCCTAGTTATTAGGTCAATAAAATTTTCTTAAAAATTTTCTTAAAAGTAAGCGTAAAACTTGTGAGCGCGCGAAATTAACAATTAAAAAAAAGATATAAACAGTGAAATTTTTTTAAATCTCTATTAACAGTATAACAGTATTATTAACTATTATATAGAGAATTTAAAAAAAAATATTACTTAAACAATATGTTTTTTTTAATATATTTTTCATGGGTCGAAAGTACCCAAATTTGAGATTTTTCGAACCTTTAAAAATTCATATCTTTAAAAATATTAACTTTATCGTGAAAAGTCATAGGACCTTTTTTATTGGTATTTCAATAAAGAATATTAAAAAAAAATTGTCCGGTTGAAAAATAACAATTCCTTGCAATTGTTTAAACAATTTCGGTTTAAACAATATGGCACCAGGTGGCGCCCTGGCAACATGCATTTATATAATTAGGAGGGCCATTTGAAGAGGATCGCATAAAAAAATTGAGGTGGAATAGTTTTCGGTACGCATGCGCCGATTCCTCCCGGACTATTAGTCTTTATCTCGGGAAAATAGAGGGATTTTACCCCCTTAAGAATTTAATTTTCAAACATCCTTTCTTAGCGGATGTCATAATATGTAAAATATGTATGTAAAATTTCAGCCCAATCCGTCCATTGATTTTAGTGTACGTAGATAGATCAGTCAGTCAGTCAATCAGTCAGCCAGCTATTCCTTTTATTTTAGACTATATTTAGATTAGAGGTGGTTGATTTATATATTATTGTTATTTGTAATTTGTGTGTACCAAAGAAGATAATATATTAGGTCACCTATAAAAGTCCCTTAGGGCCCACTTATTTATCAACAGTCAAATAACTTTTATTTGAGGAATAAAGAGTTACCTATGACAGTTTTTTATAGACGTAGTCGTAATCCCTAGCTCCATGGTTTTTATATACTTAGTAAATCTGTCAAAACGTCAGATTTATTCGTCAGATAAAGTTTATCTGACGATTCAAAAATCGGTCCTTAAAATGATAAATAAAAAAAAATAAATTTAAAGTGTGTAGTGTAGTGTGCTAACGGTACCAAGGTATCGAGTTGTAAGATTATCTGCACTCGAGCCACGTTCCACTCCACCGGGCCCGTCTTCCATCGAATAATATCAGATTCAGACGTCTATCAAAGGTGCTCACCTTAATATCTGCTGTGTAAACTTTTATTACTAATTCCTGTGTACAAGTTACAACCATACTTTTTAACCGACTTCAAAAAAGGAGGAGGTTTCCAATTCGTCAGTATCTTTTTTTATATATGTTCACCGATTACTCGAAGACACCCGAACCGATTTGGAAAATTCTTCATTTGTTTGAAAGGGTATACTTCCCAGGTGGTTCCATTTGAATTTTATCGAAATCGGTCAAGCGGTTTTTAAAAAATTAACAATAAATTATATACTTTGTAGTGGCGCGGGTATTTGAAGACGGTCTTTTAAAAATAATTTTTACATAGAATTATCTTCTATATATAAATAAAAATAAATGTTGGTAAGCGCATAACTCAACAATGGATGGACCAATTCGCTTAATTTATTTCTTTGTATGTTCCTTAAGGTCCACGGAAGGTTTTAATACTTAATAAAAAAAAAAAAAAAAAAAAGTTGGCGGTACGAAGTTCGCCGTGTCAGCTAGTAATGAATAAAATACATTTACAAAAGGTTTTCCGTAAGCTTGAATTTCCGTAAAGTGGTAGTAATTAAGCTAAACAGCTTTTTCAGAAATAGCATGTCGTATTCTCGTATTTATATCAAAATTTGAATGAAATGACGCTGTCTATTAAAGTTGACGGAGAATGAATGTAAAAAGCAACTCCTGGCAAAAAAAAATTGGGTCTTGTCGAGATAGGTATAAATTATAACATTAAACTGGGAGCCGGTAACACTAAAATTTTCGTCTTGCGCATCAATGCAAAAATGTATGACCGTTATCGCGGATATCGGTTGTTTGCAAAATTGTATTCGATAGGAAATTTCGTACTCTTTCAACTCTAACAACTTGTATGTGCTATCGGCTCCCGGGCCAGCAGGTAACCTTGTTATTTACGCTGTCGTTTAGCCATTTTTAATTACTTTTGTGTGAAACTCGTAAGCACTCGCGCGAAAAGTTGGCCGCTGTTCGATAAAATACGTATGGATTATAACCAAAAATACAACGAAGAAAAAAATTTTTTATCTACTCCAACATCGAAAAGTTTCAATTTCGAATTTGACGGCTGAATCGAAATTAATCCTCTTTCAGTTTTGCTTCTCATTTCGATGCAGCTCGTTCTATGGGAGCTGCATTAAAATGGTTATCTTCATAAAATAGGATACCTAAAGCTAATTTTTGTATCGTTCATATAAATGTATTAAAGTTGGTGCCCAAACAACTCTATGGTCGATACTGCCGCTGTATAATAATAATCTAAAACCTAAAAAAAAATTTAAAAAATTTTAAAGTCTTTACGCGGCAAACGAATTACTTTTGCAATTTGTGCAATTTGTATTGATTTGACATTATTATTAATTGTAAAGGAAAGTAAAAATTATGAAGTCGACGTAATTTTGTTAATGATTTTATTTTCCTTGTCGTAGATAAAATCTTGTATGCAACTGTACGTAATTAGTCATTTTAATTCTCGTATTATCCTATTTTGATACTCAGCAAGCCTTGTATTAAAAAACAGAGCTCGAATTAAAATGACCCTCATTACGATACAGTTGCATAAATAGCTATTTCGTAGGAAAAATTCGTCGGATTTTTTTCGTTCCTTAGATAATATAATTATAATTTATAATGTCAACTCAGCTTTATACTATTTTTTCTTTATTTTCATGTCGTAAAACTTCATTGTTTCATTCATTTATTTATTAAAACCCTCAAGAGTCTGTGTACGATGCTACGAGTAAAACAACAATAGGTACCTACCATTAATTAAAATAATTGACTTCACCAGAATAGACCCCAATTAAATATGAGAATTGACTTCAACTCAAGGTTTCACTCAGGCCTTTGCTTTTTATACCCTCAGCCCTCTAATTAACAATTTTCTCTGTTAAGATTACTGGCCCAGATTATATTCGTATGCTTTTCATTAATTTTGAAATTAATTAAAAATACTTGACATAATATTTTATTAATAATTAGGTACCTCAAAGAAATTTTTCAAAAGCTTAATGTAACGTATCGAATAACTAGCTTTGCAGATTTTTTAAATCAATATAAATACCTAATATAAAAAAAAATATTATTTTATGTCTGTTCTCAGAATGTGGGCTACTTCCTTGCAAAACTTCAAAATCGGTTCAATTCTAACGGTGAAAGAAAACATCATGACCCTTGAGGAAACCTGCACGCCTTCTGTGAGTTTTCCTAAATGTTCTCAAAGACGTGTGAAGCCAATTTGCTTTAATAATAATATTAAATTTTTTTATTGCTTTCATTAATATTAGGTACATATAGTAAAAATAACAAGGTTGAACAAACATACAACAAACAGACAAACAAGCACACAAGCAAACGAAAACTTAGAATAACTAACAATAAAGCAAATGGCTGCAAACTCAGCTTTATGCTGGGCATTTTAAGTGCCAAGCGCTGATTTTCAGTTTGCTCCATTTCGATAATTAAATAAATACAACATAACGCATCGCCCTTCCCGTTTCACTAAACTAACTATACTTAACTTTACTCAGCTCAGCCGTTGATGTGTTGATGATGATGATATCGTTTTAGTTGAAGATGTCCAGCAGTGGACGTCCACAGCCTGATGACGGAATGACCTATTGCTAGCCAAAGCAAATAACCGTTATGGAGCAAATACTAAACGCGTGTTATCATTTCATTTTACAAATGGTTTTCCGGGATTTCGTTGTTTACGAGGGAATTATATTTAGCGTCGAGTGCAGAGCTGGTATCGACAGCGGGTCCTCAATAATGGACGCTGTCATGGATCTAGGATAAACAGAATATGATAACGGTTGGTATTGATTTTGGGTAATTTTCGATAGCCACTGAGAATAGCTCTAATGGATATAGTAGGAGTAATAATTATGTTTGTTTTTACAAGCTTTTATTTAGCTTGACCACTTTGTTTGTTTGGGTCAAATCTTGCAAGATGAATTAGACCAACTTCCCGGTTTCTGATCGAGCTGAAATTTTGCATTTATGTGTAAATCGGATGACAATGCAATATTATTGTGACATGGAGCTGATCTGATGATGGAGACGGAAGATGGCTATTGGAACTCTGTAATAACCCCATCGAGTTTGGGCTCGTTTGATTCGTCATAACAAGTACTCTGATCCTAGATGATATCCAGAGTCATGGACAGCGATTTCACCTGAAGGTAAGTAACGATGTAGTCTGAGATGGTAGCGGGCTGACTTGGAAGTGTGAATTAGACCCATACCCCTAATCGGTTTCTATACACAATCATAAACGCTAAATCGCTAAGCGGGCACGTCTTTGACGGAAGGGTGGTAACTGGCTATTTAATTGTTTAAAATGCCCATAGCTGTAAAAAGTCCCAGGATCGAACCTGGGACCCCCCGAAAAGAAAGCCAGAAGTCTTATGATCACTAGGCAATTATCGCGTTTAGTTAAATTATTATTATTCCCCTACCATGTATTGAAAACTGAACATCACCGAATATTACTCGTAGTAATGCCATAAGTAAGCTATGAGTAAGCTTTTCTTAAAAAAGTTAACCCGTTAAGCGAAACCAACGGCTTATAAACTTACTCTCCGAGGCACGCAAGAAGATTAAGCGGCCAAAAGGTAAAGGACCGCCCATCAGCAAAGTTTTTATGAACTAGCGTTGGTAGAAGTTTGTCCTTCGTTTGCACTAAGCCGTAGCTTTTGTTCTACGAAAGTAGATTTACTAACTGTACGATTGCTATAATACACATATTCCATCGATTTATTAACATAGTTTGACGACCTCCCTGGCGCAGTTGTGAGCGCTGTGGTCTTGTCACCGGGTCTCGGGGTCGATTCCCGGTGGGGTCAATTTGGGAATTTATAATTTCTGAATTGTCTCTGGTTCGGTCTGGTTGGAGGTTTTCGTTGGCCGTGGCTATAGTTACCACCCTACCGTCAAAGAAGTGCCGCCAAGCGATTTAGCGTTCCGGCACGAGAGGTAGAAACCGATTAGGGGTATGGGTTGAATTTTCACTGCCATACCCCTTCCAAGTTAGTCCGCTACCATCTTAGACTGCATCGCCACTTACCATCAGGTGAGATCGCAGTCAAGGACTATCTTGTAATCGAAAAAAAAAGTTCGAAGAACTGATGGTCATGATGGTCTCAATACGCTGGAGTAACGGAAAGCGCAGTCTTGGCACGCCACACCAGGTGGACCGACGGCATCAGACGAGTCGCAGGGAGCGTCTAGATACAGGCGGCGCAGACGGCAGAACCGAGACTTGTAGAAGTATGTGCAAGAGTCCTATATTATATGTCTAGCAGTGGAAGACGGAGGTCTATCGGTTGATAAAGAAGAAAGCAAGTCACTCATATTACAGTATCTACGATCAATTTTATGCAATTAATAATGAGTCTCATGACGCCGCTGGTCGAGCAACAAATCCTTGGATTTATTTTAGTTTGACGGCCGTCTCAGCACACACACCAGCGTATTTGTGAGTCTTGGTGGCTCTAAGCTTCTTGTACTTTTTTGTAAAATACTTTGACGAACACTTTCAAATGTTTTGAATTTTGCCGTGGTGACTGGTGAGCTTATTATATAATAACTAGCTGAGGCCCGCGACTTCGTCAGCGTGGATTTACTTTTTAAAATCCCTCGGGAACTCTTTGATTTTCCGGGATAAAAAGTAGCCTATGTTACTCTCTAGGTCCTCAACTACACCCATGCAAAAAATCACGTCGATCCGTAGCTCTGTTGCGGCATGATTAAAGGACAAACAAACAAAACAACAAACACACTTTCGCATTTATAATATTAGTAAGGATAGTTGCAGTATACAATTAATGGTGTGAGTGAGATAACTTGAGACTCTTGTCTTAGTTTTACTTCAACTTAAACGTAAAGCAACTATGCCTGTATTTTATTGATGTAAACCATTTTCAGTTTTTTTTTATTCTCAATTTTTGAGAGGTCTTTGAATCTCACATGAGATTATGTCAGACCCATAATAACCTATTTAAATTATATTATACAATCTTAAAACTTGAAAAAGAAAATTTTACTTAAACTACTCTTGATTTTGTTTAAAAATTCTTAGTATTAACTCACAAAGAGATCTCGCGGCTGAGGAAAATGGCGCCACGAGAACACTTTGGAAAATACCCACATCTGCGAGATTTAAATTATAATTATTTATCATTGAGGCTCGTATATCTTCACTCCGTGCACACTCCATTAATAGTAGATTAGTAGCCAAGGGCTGTAAGGCATCAATTGCAGCCCGAGATATTTAGGCGCACGAGCGCAGCGAGGGCGCTTAAAGTTCGAGGGTGCAATTGATGTTTACACCCGAGCTAACTACTCTGCTTTACATCTCGATTGTGAGGTAAGTAGAAAAAACCGGCATTACAAGAATAAAACATTTTAAATTTTGAAAAGTTCTTGATATTGATGTCGTGTTTAGTACTCATAGTTGCTTTTAACATTGAAAAAATGCACCACAAACTAGATGGCTGCAGCTTTTTTGATAGCTCACTAAAGTATGTTAAGAATACAGTCTCAGATAAAGACTTTACTCGTTTTTCTTTTCGCCACTTCATGAACTCGTCGTAAGTTTTCAAATATCCCTCCTTAGAACTTTCAGGCAAAATAGTGTTAATTGCTGCTTCAGCTTCCATTTTCATTGAATCGGGAGTGCAGCTTATATCTTCATCACTTGCAGAACTCATGTTTTTTCCTAATTAGCATGTAATTATAAAAAAATCCCAAAAGCAAACAATATTTAAAGTAAAAGTTTTCTATTACTGCCTTTTTTCATCTTTTTTTTTTAATTTTTTTTTTCCAAGAACGAAATTGAGCTTCGCCGTTCAATATTTAAAATTGATGACTATTATACTCATACAAAGACAAGGCTGAATAGCGAAGCGACCTCTTTTGTCATAGATGTACGCGAACTTTTTGAAAGAGTGAAGAGTTTTTTTTTAATTACTTACCGCCCTAGGGCTTTTCTAGCTACATTATTACCTAGAGCGCTAATTGGTCACTTACAAGCCCCATTTGGGGGTAATAAGGACCTACTTACCGAATATGAGAGATGTAAAAGATGTTGTGTGTCTTCTAGATTGTTACAGAGGGAACAATTCTTTGACTCAGTTCTTTTCATTAGGTACTAGCTGATGCCCGCGACTTCGTCCGCATGGATTTCATTTTTAAAATCCCGCGGGAACTCTTTGATTTTCCCTGATAAAACTTAGCCTTTGTCACCCTCCAGGTTCTCAACTATACCCATGCAAAAAATCACGTCGATCCGTAGCTTTTTTGCTACTTGATTGAAAAACAAACCAACATACAAACACACTTTCGCATTTATAATATTAAAAAGTACCCTATGTCCGTCTCCTGGTTCTAAGCTACCTCCCCACCAATTTTCAGCCAAATCGGATCAGCCGTTCTTGAGTTATAAATAGTGTAACTAACACGACTTTCTTTTATATATATAGATTTAAAACTATTTAGCGGAGTGTGCCCGGAACGTAGTCTGAGAGCCACAACTATCAATTCTCTACGCAACTTAAAATTGGTAAACCATGGTATATAAGGAGGATCGTTTTGTATAGTTTTGTACCAAATTCCTTTTGAATTTGATATCTCATTAAAATAGTTTTTCCAACTATTATAGATCTCTAATTTACATTTTAGTAGAACTTCGGTATAGTCTGGAGTAACAAATATTTCAGTTCCAGATATAGAAACCATTTTCAGTTGTCTAAGTACTTACATATGTAGCTTTCTGCGAGATCTACTATTGTCGATACAACTTAGAAAGTGGTAATAATGCAACGTTAATTTTGTAAAATTGCCCTTTCCAGTAACTATTAGCAGTTGGTTCGCTCTTGATTGCAGCTTGAAGCTAATTCGATAAAAACTCGACAACTCCAAGATTAATGGCTTCCTACTTTTCCACCTCTCGACTTAAACACTTGAACACTTACGTATCTCTGATATATGTTATAACTGGTCATAGGTGAAATGTCATCATCATCATCAGCAACCCATCAAGAGGTCCACAGGTCTCCTCTCAGAGAAGGGTTATAGGCCATAGTCCACCACGCTGGCCCAATGCGAATTGACGGACTTCATACACCTTCGAGAACATTACGGAGAACTCTCAGGTATGCAGGTTTCGTCATGATGTTTTTTATTATTCGATGACAAGATAGTCCTTGACTGCGATCACACCTGATGGTAAGTGACGATGCAGTCTAAGATGGTAGTGGACTAACTTGGAAGGGGTATGGCAGTGAAACCCATACCCCTAATCGGTTTCTACACGCCATCGTGCCGGAACGCTAAATCGCTTGGCGGCACGTCTTTGACGGTAGGGTGGTAACTAGCCACGGCCAAAGCCTCCCACCAGACCAGACCAGAGACAATTCAGAAACTATAAATTCCCTAATCGCCCCCGCCGGGAATCGAACCCGAGACCTCCCAGTTATAAGACCACAGCGCTCACCACTGCTCCAGGGAGGTCGTCAAAAACATTTCAAACATCTTAAAAGCAAGTGATGTTACAGGAAGGGATATTAAAATAAAATGCACAATAGTTCCCAGAAGTTAGAAATGCGCGATGGGAACGAATCCGGGTCCATCGGAAAGTAGACTGAAGTCCTTGACAGAAACTACGTGCGACCATCAAACTCTTTCGTGATCGCATTCAATACGAATATGTACGTATCTTGCATGAAAACGTAGATTAACAACTCCTCTTTTCACTCAACTGCACGACGCAAAGGAGTGGTAATGTGTTTATCATTCTATGTATGTATGTTTGATTGTTCCTTTGTGGCACTCTAGAGACCAAACGCGTGGGCCGATTTTTATAAGTGGCACGTCGTTAGATTTGCCATGCCAGCGCGAGTGACAACAGGCACATAAAAATTTGAAAAATTCAAATTGGCGGATTTTGAACGCCATAATGTGGAGTTCAAAATTTTTTTTCTTCAAATCCTATTGAGTGGGGTATCAAATTTCAAAAGGGTTTGAAAAGGTGAATACGAAAGTATATTTTTCATTTTTTTTTCTCATAAATTTGATAATTGATATTTTCATTGATATTCTATAAAGCAGTCGGGTTTTTTTATTCTTTTTTAATATTTTGCTTGTTGGAATTATATAAAGTCGGTTATATTATGGAGAATTTTTGACTTGAAAGCGAACACGGAGGATTTCCTTCAAGACAAAAATAGAAAACTCATAAATAAAACGTAACTTATACAAAATTGTGAAATCGGGTGGGAGCTAATGTGAACGATGAACGAATGATTTATCGACAGTCAAAATATATCCATCGATGTTTCTGCGCCGTCACACACTGCGTGATTTGCGTCGGATATCATCACGGGTGACTAAACCTGATCAATATTGGCTCAGCAATGTAAGGCGCGACTGCGAAAACTACGAACTTGACAAAAAATAAAACATCTGTGTTTCTGTGACTTTATAAACTGCGTGCTTTGCCTTGGTTATTGTCACGGATGACTAACACCTGGCTTGGTGGGCCTTATCGCTTAGTAGCAATCTCTACCAGGCAACATTAGAAATAGGAAAACATAAGGACAAACGAACTGTAGGTGGTCATTTCTTATAACATACAAATAACTACATAATAATATATATACCAATAACAAACATATAAATAAAACAATATCCTAAATAAAATAATAATAATCCTTGATTGTATTGATTTAAAGTCACAAATTCTGTACAACAGATTTTAATATGGACCGTTATGGAGCGTATCGTACATACCTTAACGTATAAGAATGCATACACAAAATTGAGTATGGTATTTGAGTACCAGTTATGGTTTATTTTACTTTGACGCTAATGTCATTGAATACGATTACGATCAATGAAATAACTTTAGAGGATCGCACCTCAGCAATGCAAGGCGCGACTACGATAACTGCGAGCTTGAGTAAACATCGGCAAATCTGTCCTCAGTGAAGACTCGTCACACACACTGCATGATGAGGATCGGATGTCTTCTATTCTAGGGTCAGTTCCCACACATCAACTCTTTCCCTCCGTTTAAGACACGTTGAATATTAATGTAAAGCTGGAAAGGGCCAGACTGGTGAAGTCCACTCTCCGACCTTCTCGTGCTCATATCCAAAATCCCGAAAACTTCCAACTCGAACTGCAGAACCGATTCGAGTGCCTAGCAGACTGCGTTTCTGTGGACGATCTAAACAACAGGTTCGTGGAAACTGTCCATACTGTGGGGTCTAAATTCTTTAACACCCATCGCAGGAAAAGAACCGAAAAGTTCTCTGACCATACTCTCAAGCTAATGAAGGAGAGACAAGAGATGAGGCTGCAGTCATCGGCAGACGCGGCTGCCTACCGGCGGATTAATAGGCAGATCTCTAAGGCACAAACTCGCGACCTCCGTGTCTTTAATACCAAGTGTATTAAAGATACCATTGAGCGGAACAAAGGCTCAAAAGTGTTCGCGAGAGATCTGTCTATCGGACAGAGCCAGCTGACGCGGCTGAAAACTGATGACGGCCGTCTCGTCTCTTCTCGACCTGAGGTCTTGGGAGAGGTTGAGAAGTTCTATGGACAGTTATATACCACGACACAAAAACCTGTTGAAGATTTGGCGAAAGATCCCAGAGCCAAACTGATCCGACACTATACCGAAGATATCCCGGACGTCAGCCTATACGAGATTAGAATGGCTCTCAAACAGCTCAAGGACAACAAGGCGCCAGGTGATGACGGAATCACTGCGGAACTCCTGAAAGCGGGTGGAAAACCGGTACTTAAGATCTTTCAGCGATTGTTCAATTCCGTCATCCACGAGGGCACAACGCCGGAAGCATGGCACAGGAGCGTGGTGGTTCTGTTCTTCAAAAAGGGTGATAATACCTTGTTGAAGAATTATAGGCCCATCTCGTTGTTGAGTCATGTTTATAAGTTGTTCTCGAGAGTCATTACGAATCGTCTCGCTCGTAGGTTCGACGACTTCCAGCCTCCCGAACAAGCCGGATTCCGAAAAGGCTTTGGTACCATAGATCACATTCATACGCTGCGGCAGGTTGTACAAAAGACGGAAGAGTATAACCAGCCACTTTGCTTAGCGTTTGTGGACTATGAGAAAGCCTTCGATTCGGTGGAAACTTGGGTTGTGTTGAGGTCGCTGCAGAGATGCCGGATTGACTACCGGTATATCCAAGTGTTGAAGTGCTTGTATGAAAACGCCACAATGTCAGTACGTATACAGGACCAGACTACGAGGCCAATCCACTTGCAGCGTGGAGTGCGACAGGGAGACGTTATCTCCCCGAAGCTCTTTACCGCTGCGTTGGAGGACGTCTTTAAGCTTCTGGATTGGAACGGGCTTGGCATCAACATAAACAGCGAGTACATCACTCACCTGCGATTTGCAGATGACATAGTAGTCATGGCAGAGACTCTGAGAGACCTCAATACAATGCTCAACGATCTCAGCAGGGTTTCTCAACAGGTGGGCCTGAAAATGAACATGAGCAAGACGAAAATCATGTCCAATGCTCATGCACCGCTCCAACCAGTAATTGTTGAGAACTCTGCACTCGAAATTGTAGACGAGTATATTTACCTGGGACACACAGTCCAGCTAGGTAGGTCCAATTTCGAGAAAGAGATCAGCCGCCGAATCCAACTCGGCTGGGCAGCGTTCGGGAAGCTCCGAGATGTCTTCTCGTCCAAAATTCCTCAGTGCCTGAAGACTCAAGTCTTCGAACAGTGCGTGTTGCCAGTGATGACTTACGGATCCGAGACATGGTCGCTAACTAAGGGCCTCATAAGTAGGCTCAGGACCGTTCAGCGGGCGATGGAGAGAGCTATGCTCGGAGTGTCCCTGCGGGATCGAATCAGAAATGAGGAGATCCGTAGGAGAACCAGAGTCACCGACATAGCTAAGCGAGTCGCGATACTTAAGTGGAAATGGGCGGGGCACATAGTTCGAAGAGCTGATGGTCGTTGGGGTCCCAAGGTGCTTGAGTGGCGACCCCGCACCGGGAAGCGCAGCGTTGGCAGACCCCCCACCAGGTGGACCGACGACATCAAACGAGTCGCAGGGAGCCGCTGGATTCAGGCGGCGCAAGACCGAGGCCTGTGGAAGTCCATGCAAGAGACCTTTGTCCAGCAGTGGACGTCTATCGGTTGATAAAGAAGAAGAAGAAGAAGAAGACACGTGAGACTGCGTATAGAGTATCTTAGATCTATGTAGACTGCATATACATCTCTCATATAAGTTTGAAAGTCGAAATAAAACACGCTTACATTTGGAATCAACCTGGCGGTATGTCCTTTCAAGTAAAAAAAATAATATTGAAAACGGTTCAGATGTCACGGAGTTATGGAGTAACATCGACAAAAATTAAGGAGTTCCGCCCTCCATCACCGAATATATTCATCAGATCTTCACCAAATTTAAATGGGACCACTTCTGAAGTATGCCCTATCAAACAAAAAAGAGTTATCAAAATCCTTTCATGATTGGCGGAGTAATCGCGTAATAAACATACAAAAAGTTGAGTGGTGTCGTGGGAAACCAGATAGGAACGAAGTTCCTTATTATAAAAATATTAATTTCTATTTGAGGTATAAAGAAAATAATTATTCGGGTATATATTTTTTATCATGATTTTTTTATCGATAAAAATTAAAAAAACTACTTTACAAAATTATCTTAACACCTTTATTTTGTTTACAATGATTTATAAACATATAATATAATAACAAGTGTAATTTATTTTTAATTTTTTACCATTATATTATAAATTATAAAATTATAAATAATAATAAATTAATAATAAAAATAAAATAATTAATAATTATCTGAAGTCAGGATTCCAACCTCTGAACCTAGGATCGCTCCTTCCTTTTACCGCTGCGCCATCGAAGCATTGATGGAATGTGTAAAATAAACGAAGACAACAAGGACTGTGACGAAAAAATCTTACACTTTTATTTTTTAACGTTACGGACGTTTTTTTCCGGCTAGGGTACCCTTCCGCAACGCCCCATAAGGAACTTCGTTCCAAAAAATACGCGTCGGATTGAGAACCTCCTCTTTTTGTTTTTTTGAAGTCGGTTAAAAAACATTTCTATTCTATTCTATTCTAAACGCTACTGATTACTAATACTGATAGATAAATAAAATTAAATAACCGTAAGTCCGCGGTCTCAGTAATAAAACTGGGCGTCTGATTTTGGCAGGCTATGAGCAGGGGTTATCTCGCAGGCGCTTCGCATTGCTTGCGGAGAAACTTGCGATGCCGAAGTTTATTACACCGAGTATACTACGATGTTTATGCACGAACAAAATACTAGTGTTCCGCAAACTTTACTATAAATTTTGTGCTAAGATGTAACAAAGTTTAGGGTTAATTTCAACATCGGTGAGTTAAGTTTTACCAACGAATGATGTTTTGACAGATTTTCAGTATGAAAACTGTCAGAACCGTCAGAACTTAACATTTACTCCTCCTCCTAGAACAATCTAAGACCCCCGTTTTGAAGGAAACGTGAAAGACACATTGAAAAAATTATATATTTTACTCCTCAGTTAAACCTTAGAATATGGTGTTGGTACAATTAGCACTTAATGATTCTTTTGATTGAATGATTTGATTAAAATAATTCACTAATAGAATAGAATAGAAATGTTTTTTATTCAAATAAACTTTTTTACAAGTGCTTTTGAATCGTCGATCAGTCTACCACTGGTTCGGAATGCCCTTCCTGCCGAGAAGAACCAGCAAGAAACAATAGATCCTATGCTATGTATTTAGTGTTTCCACAATGAGGGGAAATTCCACAAAAGCATACCTAATTATAATTCAACACATGTTAAGACGGGCAGACAGAAAGTAGCCTCATTACCGCCGGTGGCACTCCTTCACGAGTATGACGCATGACCATATTTGTAGGAGAGCCAAAGTCACCGACATAGCTCAGCGAGTCGCGAAACCGAAGTGGAAATGGGTGGGGCACATAGTTCGAAGAGCTGACGGTCGTTGGGGTTCCAAGGTGCTGGAGTGGCGACCCCGCACCGGGAAACGCAGTGTTGGCAGACCCCCCCCACTAGGTAGACCGACGACATCAAACGTGTCGCAGGGAGCCGCTGGATGCAAGCGGCGCAAGACCGAAGCCTGTGGAAGTCCATGCAGGAGACCTTTGTCCAGCAGTGGACGTCTATAGGTTGATGAAGAAGAAGTGGTGAGGGCGTTTGAAGTCGGTTTTTAAAAAGAATTTCTTATATTAAATTATGCTAGTATGCAAACGCCTGTCCAAACTCACTACTCAACTTTAGGTATAAAAGTCAATGCATACTCATGCATATGCACACATGCATGCATAAGCATATATGCATAAAATAACGTATCCACAGAAACAAGGGTAATAATAAAGCAAGTCACATCGCGATAATTCCGCTAATTAGCTCAAGTTTCGTCGTCGCGTCGTTTGCAACGAGGTCAACCGGGGACACGAATCCCTTTCATTATAAATTAACGGCTCGGTTCATCGCGCACTTGTATTTACACGACTTTGGCGTTTTTTGCTCATCAAAAATAGAAAACCGCAGTGGAAAGTTTCCTTTTTAAAAGCTTTTATTTAACTTGCAATGTTTGTTTGGGTCAAATCTTACAAGATGAATTAGACCCACTTCCCGGTTTCTGATCGAGCTGAAATTTTGCATGTATGACAATGCAATATTATTGTGACATGGAGCTGATCTGATGATGGAGACGGAAGATAGCTATCGGAACTCTGTAATAAAACGACGTAACCCCATCGAGTTTGGGCTCGTTTGATTCGTCATAACAAGTACTCTGATCCTAGATGATATCCAGAGTCTAATGATGTAGCTACAACGATGTTATATATGTGTAGCTACTAAAAGCTTGCATTTAAAAATATTTTTTTTAATTTACACTTGTTTTAATTGTGTCACGCGAATGTTCTACAAATTCTGTCTATCTTTTATCTTGTCCACCTCCAAATCGTTGTATCGATTACGATAAAATTGGGTAAGAAGATTGGTAGGATACTTTTTGCACCGGGTTCCAAGGGGTTTTTTTTAAAGTTAGGGATTTTTAAAAACCCAAAATTAATAGAATAGAATAGAATAGAAATGTTTTTTATTCAAATAAACTTTTACAAGTACTTTTGAATCGTCAAGGAGTCTACCACTGGTTCGGAATGCCGTTCCTGCCGAGAAGAACCAGCAAGAAACTCGGCAGTTGCTCTTTTCAAAATACTTTTACAATATACTTCACAGATATTCTATGTATGCAGAGTTTCCACAATGAGGGAAAGGTCCACAAAAACATACGTAATTATTTCTAATTATAATTCAACACATGTCAAGACTGGCAGACAGAAAGTAGCCCCATTGCCGCTGGTGGCACCCGTTCACGAGCATGACGCATGACCCAGCCATTGCTTCGCTCAACCATATTTTAGGGAACGCAACAACCCGCATCATGCGGACGAGATCGCGCACTAGATGCGCCATAACCGAATTATTATATCGGAATGTTTACCTTTTGTTAATATTGTATGAAGCAATTAAATTAGCACGATGACAAAGTTTAAAGTTAAAAGTCAACAACTGTATAAATAAAACAAACAAGTGAAGCCACACCCACTGCGGCGCCTTTTTGCTTGTTGATTGTGGTTCACGACAAATATTTCTCGTGCGTGGTGCAAATTATAATCTTAGAGTTGGAAAAGCGTAACTACAAAAAATAAGTATTAAAACTGTAACTCGTCCATGATTATGGGATACACCAATATGACACAAAGTAGGACCAATATTGCATTCGTAATAGGAATAGCAACTGGACACTGTTTGCTAAATAAACATCTCACAATAATGAGAATTCAAGAATACCCATCCTGTCCAGAGTGTGGTGAGGAAGAGACCAGCTTCCACTTCATAGCTGAGTGCCCTATGTACTCATTGGTAAGATGGGAACTGCAAGGTAAAGATAGATTAAGCGAAGAAGACCTGACAAACTTTTCAATAGGAGACATCGTTAGGTTTACGAAAGCTACAGGTAGGTTTGAGAGGGGTGGCCTGCCTGGGCAACGGTAGCCTGTGTCCAAACACGGGGAATTGGGTGGAATAGTTCTGACACAGGACTGATCACCCACCTGGCGTTGGCAGACGTCCCCTCCACAAATACAGTACAATACAATGGGATACACCATCTGACGTAATGATTTTGTTCGGCATATTGAAGCCACCGGGACCTTAAACAAATCGATTAACACCTTGATTGATTGAAAAAGACCGATTTTGATTAGTACTCTATGTATATAGTTATGTCCCATCGTAGCGCCAAAGCTACTGAGCCGATTTTGATAAATGAGTTGTTAATCGACTCGTTATTGTAATCCGGGTGGCATCGGCTACTGACTACTTCATCATCATCATCATTAGCAACCCATCAACGGCTAACTACTGAGCGCAGGTCTCCTCTCAGAGAAGGGTTATAGGCCATAGTCCACCACGCTGGCCCAATGCGAATTGGCGGACTTCACACACCTTCGAGAACATAATGAAGAACTCTCAAGTGTGCAGGTTTCCTCACGATGTTTTCCTTCACCTTTGAAGCAAGTGATATTAAATTGCTTAAACGCACTGGACTCCGAAAAGTCAGAGGTGCGTACCCGGGATCGAACCTGCGACCCCCCGAATATGAGGCCACAGTCCTAACCACTAGGCTATCACTGCTTATATACTTACTACTTACATGCAGAAAATTGGATGTTACATCAAATTTTTCATGGTCGAGTTTTTCTTGTTTACGCTCTTAGGCTGAGATTTGTTGATCTTACTCTGGCTCTGCTCAAGACTCAAGATAGAGTTAGACGACCTCACTGGCGCAGTGGGGAGCGCTGTTGTCTTATAACTGGGAGGTCCCGGGTTCGATTCCCGGCGGGGGCAATTTGGGAATTTATAATTTCTGAATTGTCTCTGGTCTGGTGGGAGGCTTTGGCCGTGGCTAGTTACCACCCTACCGTCAAAGACGTGTGCCGCCAAGCAATTTAGCGTTCCGGCACGATGGCGTGTAGAAACCAATTAGGGGTATGGGTTGAATGTTTAGTGCCATACCCCTTCCAAGTTAGCCCGCTATCATCTTAGAGTGCATCGTCACTTACCATCAGGTGAAATCGCAGTCAAGGACTAGTTTTTTTTTTAATAATCTTTATTGCACAAAAAATGTACAATAGGCGGACTTAATGTTAAAGCATTTTCTACCAGTCAACCTTGAGATGTGAGACAACACTTGTAGGTGTGCAAAAGAGTAGGGTAAAAAGAGTATAGTATATAAATATATAATACATAAATGTTTTAAATATAATAATATACATATCGGAAATGAGTTGGCAATAATTGGAACGCAAACGCCACCTCGCGGCGTTCGATGAGTCTACGCGGTGTCATACCGACCAGAGAAGAAGCAATCATGCGGCGGTCGGCTGGTAAAGACGCGTGGAAACAATCGTGCGATCCATATTAATTGTCCTACGTTAATAAGCGTTAAGTGATTGTGATATATTGTGTTTAGATTATTTGATTGGACATTATAATTTGTTTGAGTGGATTCCTTCTTTGATTGCAAGACAACATAACCTGCTGATAATTACCCACGAGGATTAGCTTAGAATGAGCACTGAAAATAATAACGACCATCCTGGCTCAGAGGCGTTATACATATAATATACATAATTATATACAAATAGATACATACATATATTACATGATACAAAATACATTACGTAACATGATACCGTACATTTATGAAACATAAAATTGGTATTAAATATAATAAAATATATAGAAAAAGTTACAGACAGGGGTAACATGGTAGTTTGTCTTCGAATAAAAAAAAATGAGACACAAATGCGTCCCAACTAACACAGTCTTGAGTCTGAGCTGAGTAAAAGTGCCATCTATAGATCTTACCCGTAGTTTGGGCTTTTGCTAGTGACTTGGGATGTAGGGTGAAATGTCTCGACTGCCGGGGATCGGGGCACACGCGGTCTAATTGCATTTATTTGCGCTCGCCTTGCTCGCGATCATTGTGCATGTGTCGCCGCTCGCTGCTGTACTAATGGCTACCATTTTGCAGGAACCTGACTAAACAGAGTATTTCAGGACTTGAATTTAAGCAAACAAGTATCGTCGATATACACGGTACTTGTAGCTATGCATAGCACGGGATAGGTATTCTTGCTTGGTTAAATCACAAGATAAGCAGATTAACGTACGTAAAGGCACGTCTACACGTTTCAGTAAAGTTCAGTATTTTTTCAACACTTTATTGCATAAAAATAGTAGGTACAAAGGGCGCACTTAATGCTAAAACATTTTCTACCAGTCAACCTTGAGATGTGAGACAACACTTGTAGGTGTGCAAAAAAAGTAGGATAAAAGAGAACTTTAATAAATATATTGAATAAGATAATTATATACATATGATGCCTAAATATAAATTCAATGAAATAATTATTAAATGATTCAATATCAGTAGCTTTAATGATGAAAAAAATCATTATGAGGAATTGGTTTCCTCATAATGATTTCCCTCACCGTTAGAGTCTGAGTCTGAGAGTTATCCAGTTCTCTAAGGTGTGTGAAGTCTGCCAATTGGCGCTTGGCCAGCGTGGTGGACTATTGCTTACCCTTCAACAGGAGTCTTATGCCCAGAAGAGGGCCGACAATGTGTTTAGAGGAAATAGTATTTCAGTGATCAACCCATTGCTAAGCGTGCTTGTTGTGGTTTAAAAATTAAAAAAATAGGGAATCCCAAAAAACAGCTGAAAATATGATAAAATGAAAATTGTTAATTTTGCATATGAATCATAACTTCAGATTACAGATGGCGGGAGCAAAACAGCGGGTAAAGTCTAGTTTTTATATAAAAATGGTAATATAGTAAAAAATTAAAAAAACTGCTTCAGTACCCTCCGTACTACATCTATCTAATATATAAAATTCTCGTGTCACAATGTTCGTTCCCGTACTCCTCCGAAACGGCTGGACCGATTATTATGAAATTTTGTGTGCATATCGGGTAGATATGAGAATCAGCCAACATCTATTTTTCATACCCCTAAATGATAAGGGTGACCAACCACTAAATATTTTTGCTGGCGGTACGAAGTTCGCGGGGTCAGCTAGTAATTATCTAAGAATCTCTCTCTCTAGAAATCCATCTAAGAAAATGCCTAAAGGCCAATTCCAATCAACATTTGGAAATTCAATCAAATTCAGTCCCGTCATGCTTCGCTTCTGTAGGTAGTATACATTATATTTACTACCGTAGTAGTATTACGGTCTTTAGATAAGGAATCTTTCATGGATCATTTAAATGGCAACGAAAGAATTATGTTGAAAACATTATCTACTTCAGGAATATGGTTTATATTACTTATGTATATTAGCACTGCGGCCTGCGTTTTGCAGGGTTACACACTTAAGACAGTTACGAACTTATTGTTCTATCGCATTCTTGTATAGCCTAGTGGTTAGGACTGTGGTCACCTATTCGGGGGTCGCAGGTTCGATCCCGGGTACCCCTGACTTTTCGGAGTCAAGTACGTTTAAGCAATTAAATATCACTTGCTTCAACGGTGAAGGAAAACATTGTGAGGAAAACTGTGCACACCTGAGAGTTTTTCATAATGTTCTTGAAGGTGTGTGCAGAAGTCCGCCAATTCGCATTGGGCCAGCGTGGTGGACTATGGCCTATAACCCTTCTCTGAGAGAAGACCAGCGCTCAGTAGTGAGCCGTTGATGGGTTGCTAATGATGATGATGATTATATTTTTAATAATTTAATATAAAAAATCATTTTTAAAAACCAACTTCAAACGTCTGCACCACTACAAAGTATATAATTTATTGTAGATTTTTTAAAAACCGCTTAACTGATTTCGATAAAATTTAAATTGGACCAACTGGGAAGTATACCCTTTCAAACAAAAAAAGAATTTTTGACGGTTCAGGCATCTTCGAGTAATCTGTGAACACACATAAAATAATGAACCGGCCAAGTGCGTGTCGGGCCACGCGCAGTGTAGGGTTCCGTAGTTGAAAGTCTCAAATATTATTGCTGACCTAGGATAGTGCTTTTATTTTATTTATTGAATTCCATGGTTTAAATACTATAATATACTACAAAATATGCAACTAACTTGGAAAAAACAGCTAAGTATATCTCCTTAACTAATGAACCCATCTTAGCCGTGATAGTTTTCCTTTAAATTTCATTATATATACTACTGCTGTAAATTTTTTCTTGTATCCTATATACAACAGACCTATAGTACCAATAGTCTCTGAGCTAAACCGCGGACGGACAGACGGACAGGCGGACGGACATGGACACGGATTCCGACGAATTGATAATCTCCTCCTTTTTTGAATTCGGCTAAAAATGGCCTGATGGGAGGCATTTGCCGTAGCTAATTATCACCGTAACCTTTATCACCGATAGAAAGCAATAAAGCCATCCAAACACCACAACTGAGACTGAAGCATGATTGATGCAGCTTTTCCGCATTCGACAAGGGGATATCTCATCAGTTTATCTTTGCCTATCTCTATTTTTATTTTATTACATTTTGTCGTGCGACAAGCGACAAGTAGCAAGTGTCGCGCTAAATAATCTCGATCTTATTACCTAACGGGTACTAGGAGCTCCTTGCCAAACCTATACATAATTCATTAGAACATAACAGCTACAAAAAGGTACGTTTGGCGATTATCCAGCTGACTGCATCTCAATGATTAAGTAACACTGTGTTACTGCCTCTAGGTACTTTGGATAATGGAGTCAGAGTATGAGTAACAGAGCCTCTGTGTCACTGGAGTTACTTCTGCGCGTACTAGACACTTTTTGTTTATTGGAACGTAGTTCCTTATCGCGCGGTGCGGAAGGGGGCTAGACGGAAAAAATTAAGACAAAATTGAACCGAAACTCGACACTGATCGACACTTTTTTGAAACCGACACTTTTTTGAATGTGAATTTGGCATTGTGTTCGGTATTTTCGCGGTACAATATTGGGTCTCCGTAGCCTTGTGGCTTCTGCAATCGCCTAACAGTTAAAAGTCGATGGTTCGAATCCCAGCTCGACAGACTGAATTTTCTACTTTCAATTTTATTTTAAATAATTTCTATTGTGGAATTTTTCCATAATTTTTTATATAAGTATTTATAAGTTATAAAAAAATTAGGGAAAGGTTCCACATGTAGAAATTGTTTAAAATAAAATTGAAAATGGAAAATTCGGTCTGTCGAGCTGGATTCGAACCATCGACCTTTGGCTGTTAGGCGACTGCAGAAGCCACAAGGCTACGGAGACCCATTATTGTACCGCGAAAATACCGAACACAATGCCAAATTAATTAATCGAAAGGAACTACGTTCCATCCGGGTGTCCCTTGACACCTCTCAAGTTTTTTTTTTCTTCTCTTCTTCTTTATCAACCGATAGACGTGCACTGTTGAACAAAGCTCTCTTGCATGGACTTCAACAGGCCTCGGTTTCCTGTATCCAGGAACGAGACGAGTCTAATGTCGTCGGTCCACCTAGGGAGGAGAGGCAGGGAGACCCTAAACAATCATCAGCTGCAGTTTATTTATGTAACTATCTGATGCCCGCGACTTCATCCGCGTGAATTTAGTTTTTTAAAATCCCTCGGAAACTCTTTGATTTTCCAGGATAAAAAGAAGCCTATGTCACTCTCCAGGTCCGCAACTATAGCCATGCAAATCACGTCGATCCGTAGCTCTATTATATTGCGTCATGATTGAAGGACCAACCAACAAACAAACACACTCGCATTTATTATATTAGTATGATATTAGTATGATGGTAAATGAATCTACCAATATTATATTTTTATTTTTTTATTCGATAACAAGATAATCCTTGACTGCGATCTCAACTGATGGTAAGTGACGATGCAGTCTAAGATGGAGCGGGCTAACTTGGAAGTGGTATGGCAGTGAACATTCAACCCATAGGTACCCCTAATCGGTTTCTACACGCCATAGTGCCAGAACTCTAAATCGCTTGGCGGTACGTCTATGACGGTAGGGCGGTAACTAGGCACGGCCAAAGCCGGACAGGACAGGACGGATCAGACCAGACCAGTGAAAATTCAGAAATTATAAATTCCTCAATTGATCCCGCCGGGAATCGAAACCAAGACCTCCCAGTTATAAGACCACAGCGCTCACCACTGCGCCAGGGAGGTCGTAAAATTCATTGGAATCAAGTTATAAGATATTATTTTTTGCATGGGTATATTTGAGGACCTGGAGAGTGACATACTTTTTATCCCGGAAAATCAAAGAGTGCCCGAGGGATTTTAAAAATTAAATCCACGCGGACGAAGTCGCGGGCATCAGCTAGTAATTTTTTATATAGATGAAATTTTGTGTCACAAAGACTTCTTCTTCTTTATAAACCGATAGATATCGACTGCTGGACAAAGGTCTCTTGCATGGACTTTCACAGGTCTCGGTCTTGCGCCACCTGAATCCAGCGGCTCCCTGCGACTCGTTTGATGTCGTCGGTCCACCTAACACTAACACTGCACTTCCCGGTGAAAAGACTACATTATAATAATTGTAAATGTACTGTGAAGCCTCCCTTAACTTAATTACTTACCTTAGGTAGGCCTTCTTAAAACGATTATTTAGAAGCCGCAATTCAGAAAAGTTTGGATAACTCACTCAACTTAAAAAATTAGCCTACTCAATTATAAAGTTTGAGTCATTAAAATGTTCAACGTTTCCTGAAAATTGAGAGAAGTCTACTGTTCTCGAGTTTACTGTTCAGTTAACTTTAGAACAAACTTCAGTTAAATTCCGTGGAGTTGAGAAACAGCCCTCAATGGCAACTCGTGATACCTACGTTTGAAATAATATTGTTTAAATTGATAAAATATGAATGCTAGCTATCCTTAGAATAAAATAGAATAGAATATTTTATTTGCAAGAATATGGTTAACATATTATTATTAAGAAACTTAATAATAACAAGCTATAATTTTAGAAAAATTAAACCGAATTCAAATATATCGAAAAAAAGAATAACTGAAAAGGGAAAAGTGTTCATATCTTAAAAACTATAGACCCGATTTTGATGAAACCTTTTTCTCTTCCCTAAGTTGAAGTAAATGTAAGCAAATAAAAAAAATTTGTGTGTGTCAGCTACGACTCACGACTGGAGTTTACTTTATCCTCAACGTTGAAATTTCTACCCTAACGTTGAGTAAATAAGGTTGGTCTTCGCTTGAGTTGTCGAATGCCCGCGCTACGCCTTTCACAATGATGCAAATTTCTGCCCCAACGTTGAGTAAACAAGGTTGGCTTTCGTTCACATGTAGATCAGCGCCATCTTTCGGCTTATGTGTAAACTATTTCGAATAGCAACTCCGTTGTACGGAGTACAATGGAGTTCGACAACTCAAGCGAAAACCAACCTTATTTACTCAACGTTAGGGTAGAAATGTCAACGTTGTGAAAACGTGACAGAAAAAACGTAACGAGGTCATTGATAAATTGATTTTACTGCCCGAATTTTTCTCATACCGAGCTGCTAAAATCGATTCTTAAGGAGTAAACTCCAAAAATAAAATGATAACAATCAGATTAATAGTGTCTGAGAAATGCGTTGACATACATACATAGGTACACCTATTTATTTGTTTGGAAGCCTTAATTCTGATTATCCAATATTACAACATATAATAAGTGTCGAATTGATAATCTCTTTTTTGATGTCGGTTAAAAATATAGTACTTAATTAAAACTTACTAATCATATTATAATAAAAGTAATAGGGTGTTTGTGTGTTGGTTTCCCCTTCAATAACGGAGAGGAGTAAAAATAATTGGCTAATAAATAAATGCGAAAGTGTGTTTGTTTGTTAGTTTGTCGTACCCAGAGCTCGAACCCATCCCGTACATTGGATTGATGGTTTTAGGTAGTGGACCTGGAGAGTAACATTTAATTTTTATCCCGTTAAAAAAGGGATTCTGAGAAACCTAATTCCACCCGGATAAAATCGCGAGCATTACGTAAAGAATACTTTATAGTATGTTATGTTGTAGTGTGCAAACAAGTGTAAATTAAAAAAAGTGTGTGTCAGCTCCGACGCACGACTGGAGTTTACGCACGACGCTATATCCTTCTCTATGCGCGCGACTCGGGTCTGAGCGCGCCCCGACCGACTTTCGCTTCGGGGACCCGATCGCTACGCGCTCGGCTACCCGAAGCGAAAGCTCTTTGCACGAAAACCAACCTTATTTACTCAACGTTAGGTTAGAAATTTCAACGTTGTGAAAAACGTAACGAGGTCATTGATAAATTGATTTTACTGCCCGGATTTTTCTTATACCGGGCTGCTAAAATCGATTCTTAAGGAGTAAACTCAAAAAAATTTATTTTTAAAAACAAGCTTTTAGTTGCTGGATACATCGTCAGACCTGGATATCATCTAGGACCAGAGTACGTCGTTTCTTTACTGAGTTCCTATGACCACCTTCCAGCTCCATCATCAGATCAGACCCCGGTAACCATCTAAAAATAAAGTACTCTTCAAGACGAATCAAGTGAGCTGAAAATCGATGGGGTTGCGTTGTTTCATTACAGAGTTCCTATGACCATCTTCCAGCTCCATCATCAAACCCTGGTTACCATTGAAAGACAAACTCTACTCGTCAAGACGATGCAAACGAGCCCAAACTCGATGTGGTTGTGTCCTTTCATTGCGAAATTCCTACGGCCACCTTCCAGCTCCATCGTCAGATCAGCACCATGTCATCATAAATATTGCGATTTACACATGTATGCAAAATTTAAACTCAATCGGTAACCGGCAAGTGGATCAAATTTAATTTGCAAGATTTTATGACAAACATAGGAACAGGTGAAACTAAATAAAAACTTGGATAGAAGCAGGCGTTACTTTGCGGAAGTTCATGATTAGCAAGAAAAGGGTCAGAATAATTTTGCTATAATCCGCCAACAGGCGAGCAACTGTTGGCGGATTATATCAAAGTAATTCTAAATTTTTCTAGCTAAATAAGTAAAAGCTTGTAAAAATGGTGCACTTTTTTGGTCGCACTTCCAAATTTAGCCTACGCAGCTGTCAAATCAGATTGGTTTCACCAAACTCCTTCAGCGCTCACACGTGTTTGTACATTTCTAACCTAGCCGTTTGCAAGCACTTGTAATGCTGACAAATCACTAGTGGTTTTAGCGTGCGATGATTCATTGGGGTTGGAGATGTGCCAAGTTAGTTCATTGCCACATTTGCATCTCGCTGCAAATGTTTGATCAAATATTGGTGATGTTTGTTCAGAATATTTATTGGTAAATCTTAGGGCGGAGACATTCTTATTACAAGCTTTTATATAGTTTCACCTGTCCTCATGTTTGTCATCACCGATGTTTGTCATCATATCTTGCAAATTAAATTTGATCCACTTCCCGGTTACCGATTGAGCTAAAATTTTACATACATGTGTAAATCGCGTGACAATGCAATATTATGATGACATGGTGATGACATGGTTCTAGATGATAGCCAGGGTCTGACGATGTAACCAGCTACTAAAAGCTTGTTTTTTAAAAATAAAATTTTTAATTTACATTTTATAATACAAGAATCACAGTAGCGGCAGTAGTGTCTCAACGAAAACCCTAGCGCAGTGTTGAACGCTATGGCACAGAATATATAATAGTACTTGGCTATGGTCATAAGCATAACTGGGAAGTCTCAGGTTCAATTCTCGGCAGGGTCAATTTGGGAATTTAAAATTTCTGAATTGTCTCTGGTCTGGTTTGGTGGGAGTCTTTGGCCGTGGCTAGTTACCACCCTACCGTTGAAGACGTGCTGCCAAGCGATTTAGCGTTCCGGCACGATGGCGTGTAGAAACAGATTAGGAGTATGGGTTGAATGTTCACTGCCATACCCCTTCCAAGTTAGCCCGCTAGCATCTTAGACTGCATCGTCACTAACCTACAAAGTGGGAGGTGGAATGTTCTGGGTTCGGTTCACAATAAAGGAATTTCGGCAATTTGAAGTTTTTAAGTTGCCTCATAAATGATCTGGTGGAAATGGCTTTCCCGTGGAAAGCGTTATAATAATTTGTAATATCGATAAAGCCACATATTTTAGCAATTTAAATATTGTAAAATAATTAGTTTGAAAGAGCAACTGTCGAGTTTATTGCCGGCTCTTCTCAGCAGAATCCGCTTTCCGAACCGGTGGTAGAAGTCATGACGTGTGTCATAACTCATAATAGCCACAGGTTGGCCTACGTGAAATAATTAATGATTTAGAATTTTGAATTCAATTTAAATTGAAATTAGTGATTTGAAAAGGTTTGATAGAATTAGGTTTTATAAATTTTCCGGGATAAAGAGCCGGGGAAAAGCTAAACTTAAGTTACTTTATGCCCTTCTCTCCCCTCCAAATAATCGGGAAGGTTGAGTTAGCAGTGTGAAACACTTATGTAAGTGGATAACAATAGGGCAACAGGTCTGGATCGAACCTGTGATCTTGCAGTTTTCCTTTTCTTTAACCGTTGGGCTATTGAGGCTTTTTCAAAAATTCAAAACAAATTCTAAATTATTTACTTCACGTAGGCCAACCTGTGGCTCTTATAACACGTCATGACTCTACCACCGACCGTTTAGGAAAGCGGATTCTGCTGAGAAGAGCCGGCAAGATACTCAGCAGTTGCTCTTTACAAAATAATCATTTTACAATATTATTATGCAGCTATTACATTGTAATAAGTTTTTTTAATAATATCTTGTGGGCAGCTGGATGCCAAGCTGATTTAACCCATGCAATTTTGTTAGAATAGAATAGAATATTTCTACAATGAGGGGAAGTTCCAAAAATGCGTAATACAATAAACACAAATGTCAAGACGGGCAGACAGAAAGCAGCCCCATTCCCACTGGTGGAACCCACTCACGAGCATGACGCATGATCCAGCCAATATATATATAAAGGTTTGAAGCATCCAACTATAATGCTTAGAATAGAAGTTTTTAACAAAGTTCCGCTCCAAACGTAGGCTCAAAACAACTAATGAATGTGTGAGGCTAATATTATTATTTTCTGGTAGGTACTGTACTGATAATTACGTTTTTGATGGCTATTATGGCTATTTTGATGAATTATGACACCCTTCCACAGCACATTAAGTAATTTTTTTAAATAATTTTCTGCAAATTCGTCGGACGAACGCGATAATGCGTAGTCGGCCTTTAAAGGCTTACTAAAACAGGCTTGTCAACGCGTCGACTTCTAAGCTTTATATTTCGATGGTTTGAAGTAAGTGTATTCAATTTTGTCTTAGTTTATTTTATCAAACGTCTTTGTGCAAACTTGTAACTTTCTTTCGCGCACTGTTCGATGAAGCCTGGATAATGAACAGACTTCATTGTTAAAGAAGCTTAAGTTTTCAATTTCTGAAGGCTTTTTGTGTCGAAGGAGGCTCTACTACAATGGTATTAAGTTATTGGTACTCATTGAAACAGTTTTTTATTCCTAACAAGATAGCACTTGACTGCGATTTCATCTAATGGTAATAGTGACGATGCAGTTTTAGATGGTAACAAGCTAACTTCACAAAATTAGGAAATTAATACATTAGAAAAAACCAAATAGCCTATGTTTTTCTGATTTCTTTTTGCATGGGTAAGTATAGTTGGGGCCCTAGAAAATGACGTAAGCTTTTTATCCCGGAAAAGCAGAGTTCCCGAGAAGTTTTTAAAAATCTAACTCGCGCGGATTAAAACGTGGACAAAATCTAGTAACTAATGTATCCAGTAGGTACTCAGTAATTAAAGAAGATTTTTTTAAATTACTTAATTAAAAAAATTTAAATAATAACTAGCAATGAAGCAGTGACAGCCTAGTGGTTAGTACTTATTACTGCAGTCTCCTATTCGGGGGGTCGCAGGTTCGATTCCGGGCATGCACCTCTGGCTTTTCTAAGTTAAGTGCGTTTAAGAAATTAAACATCACAAGCTTCAACGGTGAAGGAAAACATCGTGAGGAAACCTGTACATCTGAGAGTTCTCCATAATGTTCTGAAAGGCGTGTGAAGTCCGCCAATTCGCATTGGGCCAGCGTGGTGGAATATGGCCTATAACCCTTCTCTGAGAGGAGACCTGCGCTCAGAAGTGAGCCCTTAATGGGTCGCTAAAGATGATGATCATCATTAGCAACCCATCAATGGCTCACTACTGAGCGCAAGTCTCCTCTCAGAGAAGGGCTATAGGCCATAGTCCACCACGCTGGCCCAATGCGAATTGGCGGACTTCACACACCTTCGAGAACATTATAGAGAACTCTCAGATGTACAGGTTTCCTCACGATGTTTTCCTTCACCGTTGAAGCTAGTGATATTTAATTGCTTAAACGCACATGACTTCGAAAAGTTAGAGGTGCATACCCGGGATCGAACCTGCGACCCCCCGAATAGGAGACCACAGTCCTAACCACTAGGCACTAAGATGATGACGATGATGAAATAATAACTGCTCAATTAAAAGCTAGAGATTATACCTATAGATACGAAGAACTATCTCCTTCCATGAGGTCTTAAGTACTTATCTACCTCATAACTTCTTCTTCATCAAAACAACCAACGCCCACAGCTTGACAAAGGCCTCTTGCATAGCCTTTGAAGGTCTTACGCCGGTTATATCCTGCAGCGGCTCCCTTCAACTCTTACTGACTTTCTTAAATGACAAATCGGCTTGGCATCCAGCTGCCCGCAAGACAGTATAATAACTTATTACGATGTAATAGCTACATAATAATATTGTAAAATGATTATTTTGAAAAGAGCAACTGCGAGTTTCTTGCCGGCTCTTCACAGCAGAATCCGCTTTCCGAACCGTTGGCTTACGTGAAATAAATAATTTTGAATTTTGAACTCGTTTGACCAACATTGCGCTTTCCGGCACGGGGTCATCACTCCAGCACTTTGTAACCCCAACAACCATCAGTTAGATTAGGCCACCGGCGGGAATGGGGCTGCTTTCTGTCTGCCCATCTTAACATGTATTGAATTGCAAGTAGTATGCATTTTTGGAACTTCCCTTCATTGTGCCAAACACTGCATACATAGCATATGCATAAAATAGTATCTATTGTGTTGTAAACTTGTTTTAAAAAGAGCAACTGCCGAGTTTCTTGCTGATTCTTCTCGGTAGAAACGGCATTCCGAACCAGTGGTAGACTCATCGACAGTTCAAAAGCACTTGTAAAAAAAGTTTATTTAAATAAAAAATATTTCTATTCTATTTTATTTTTATATTTCTATTCTACGAACAATGTGCCCCGTACATTTCCAAGACACTTGACACCTATTGTGTAATATTGGTCACTTTACAAAAGCTTTACAATGTTATGTTGTAACTTGCAACAACTCGCTAAAGATGCACTTTGAGCCTCTTGAATCTCTTGTATGCGAAACTCTTAAACTTTGTCTGCAACTTTGAAATTTTGTAAAAACTTTGAAACTTTGAAATATTGTACACAGTTCGCGACTGTGTAAGTGTTAGATACTATTCACTAAGTATTATGTTATGCCACAATATGCACTAGATAACTTGTACTATACAAAAATGCTAAAATATACTCTAAATTGATTTTCCATTCAAACATAATTATTTTTGGTTTAATTTTGATAATTCATGTTGAATTAATATCTATCAAACTATTATTACGGATCTTGAGATAGGTACAGCACTCTGACAGAAGGACAGACGGATGGGCAGCGGAGGCTGTAATAGGGTCCCGTTGGCCAAATTGTGTGCCTGGGATTCGAGCCCCGGACCTCTCGAAATTTTAATTCCACTCGGTTATCACAGCTCTTCTATGCTCTTCCTTAAGGGTTATCCGCAGACCTACAATTTCGAGTTGGACAACTAAAACGCAGAGTATACCTACTAATAGGCATAGTGACTTATGGTAGCCCGCACTTCTTAACCAACTAAACCGTCCAACTACGATCAGTTGTGTACTACAGTGTTCTACGACAGTGTTATCGACACTGTCGTAGAACACTGTCGCATATGAATAATGAAATATACTGCTAAAATTGATTTTGACACTAACGGCTTTTATAAACAATGCTTAACAACTCAGCAAAAGAAAAAAAAATTCAGTAGTTTTGGAGATATTCAATACGACTTTGTCGTATTTGAAACTCATTCCGAAGAAAAACGTCACTTGTAAAGAAGCGCTGCTGTCGCTAACTTGTCAAATGCCGGCGGCCGCCAGTTGATTGCTACTTGCGATGTTGTTAGTTGGAAAGCCGTCGCGTTTCGTATGTTTTAATTTTAATTATAATTAAGAAATACTCAAAATCCATGTTGTATAATATGAACCTACATTGTTCTACGGATTGCCGAATAACAAAGTTCAAAACTTTAAACTGATCTCCTGAAAAGTAGTAATTTTGTAGAAGCAACTTTGTTCTACGACAGTGTCGATAATATGTCAAAATTCGTTCCTATTACTTATACACAAACAATATGGTTGCTAATTGTAAAAGTATGCAACTTAGTTGTACGTAAGTCGGCCAACTTGAAATTGTATGTCTGCAGTCGCTCTAAATGTATTAACAAAATAATATTATATTGTAATACACGGCAGCGCTCCTACGCCTCGTTAGTGGAGGAAGAGCTTCTTGACCCCCGGACCGTGCCCGGACCGCTCTAACGACGTTATTTCAATGAGGTAGGTAGGTAAATACCTGTGACTAGGAAGCACACGAAACACACTTGCATCATGTAGTAGGGGAGAAGTGGCATGAAAGAGCCAGTTTACTAAATGTAGCAAACAAATATACTTTTAATGAAAGAAATAATGATATTTTTTTCATCAATTATTTATTATTCATTTATTATAGTAGCTAATTTCATACGAAAATACCTTAAAAATCAAAGAAATATTCATTTTAAAAACTGTGTATTTTGACTCTTTCATAACATTTCGGTATTGAAAGAGCTACTAAAGGTTATGAAAGAGCCACTCTGTATTAGAAAGTGTAATCGTGAAAATAACTTAAAATAATAATAATTCCACTACTTATTTAAAAAAAAAAACAAAAAAAGACAATTATAATAAATCCTTTTTAAAACTAATGACATTGTTGCCACATAAAAATAAAATTACCAACTAAATCCGTTTACAAACTACCAAAATAATGTAAGTGGCTCTTTCAAACCTGGCTCCTTCATGCCACTTCTCCCCTAATTGCAAGTTAGCCCGTTATCATCTTCAAATTCAATTCCAATCCAAATTATTTATTTGCCAAATTGAGTACATTTAAGATCTTAAACAATTATAATACACACGCTTTAATCCGCCACAGTAACACTATTAATTTCAATTACTGAAAAGGACTACTTAGACTGCAGAAACATTTACCACCAGGCCAGAGTGCAGGCAATGGCTATATACCCTTGTCATCGAATATAAAATACGTAATGGTGTGCCCCCTACATGCCTCGAAACCCGATGAAAAGTGGGTTCCCAGCCACCTGATACTGGCTGCTCGTGAGGTCGGCAATACAAAAAACAGCAGTTAATTTGAGAAAAATTGCACGAAGCTGCACCGACACCAATCCGAGGACTTAACTACGACGCGACCTTAGGTACCTACCTAACCAACCTACTTACTAAATTTCAAAATAAACAATCTAGAAAATCGGTATGAAATCAGCAACTTATTGGAAAATTAATCTTTTACTTCTGCCAAAAAGAAACCGGTGAGTATGTGGGTACCTAAACCAACCAATCTATCTAAATATTTTCCTACACTTCACAGCGCTATGGAATGCAAGCGTCTTGATCTCCTATTCCCTGCAACTGCGTACCTATCTATAGCTATTTTCAGCATATTCATTTTAAGATTTAATTAGGTACAACGAACTTGAACATGAAGTCCCGAGCGATTCGACGTCACGAAATCTCTGCATCCGTGGCAGAGAGGCAAATAAGGATAAACACACATCAAAGGATCAGGCAAGACGTCGTTAAAGCATCACCTCGGGTTTACAGAACTATTTTATTTTGGCCTGAAAACTTTACTGCTTGGCTGAACAGCAGTAAACCTTTGCCTGGCTGTTTGCTACTTGTAATGAAAGAGTATTTCTACGTGTCTGTACTCTGTGGAGTATGGAGTTATGGACTCTATGGCAGTAGTGTTCCGACTGCCGTGGGGGAAGGGCGCGCGTGCTCCCTACCGAAGTTTATTACGAAAATAGTATTTGTCGTTTTTGTCAAGTGCATGGCGATGTTATTTCAGAGTGTGTGACAATATTTGTGAAGTGTTGTATTTATTTCCATTGAGATTTATTTTGTGTTTCAATTGAAAAGGATTTTCTTGATGACTGTGTTTATAAGTCGATGGTGTAAGTATTTTGTGCTGTATAGTTTTTAAAATTAAGACCCCTGCTAAAAGCTCTAAGATTTCGGAATGTAATTTTTTTATGAAGATTTGGAATTTTATTATGATTACTTGTTACTTCGATAGTGATATAAAAAGGTAGGTAACTAAATGAAGTATAAAAATATTAAATAGGAGAACCAAAAAATGATTAATGTTGGCAAATTTTTAAGTGTCTTGTGAGTAAGTCAGTCACGTAATTACTTATAATTTTTTAAATTAAAATACTTGCAAAAGTGGTATCGGCAGACAAAATAAACCAGCCAAGAGCAAGTCGGACTCGCTCATTATCAGGGTTCCGTGCCTAATAATATTTTTTTTCCGTATTTAACCACATTCTATGTTTTAGGTTGAACTCATGTATGAATCAATATATTATGCATTAGTTATTATGATTGCATGTTTGGGTTTAACCTACTCGTATGTTGTATGAGCCTCATTTAAATGGATTCAAATGCCAGTTTGATGATGCAGAGTTAAATGACTACACTACACTTTTGTGAAAGTATAACTCAGCGGGCAATAAAGAGAGCTATGTTCGAAGTTCTAAGTAATCCTTTCAGAAATGAGGAGCTCCGTAGAAGAACCAAAGACATAAGCTAAACGGGTCGGAAAGCTGAAAGTGAAATTTTAACTGGAAATGTGGGCACACATAGAATTCGACGAAACGATAGGCTAGCAGACCCCCTAATAGATTAATGGAAGATGTACAAGCACCTATAATAGAGTGTTGTAGGAATAACACAAGACTGGAGCAACATAGATTGTAGGGACTGTTGAAGTCTCTATGTCCAGCTATGAAAGTACCTACTCGTATATCGGTTGATAATGATGTAGAAATTCAAGTCGGAATGAACATAGATGTGGTAAGCTCTTGACCTCAATATTATAATAAAGAGAAAACTTTCCTTCATATTCATATCAGTCGCAGTGTACAAAAAATTCGTGGAAAATTCCAATATAGCTGTGCACGAATTTTTAGAAATCAGCGATCAAACTCAGCGAAAACTTTGAGCTTTCCAACTGAAGTTAGTTTGCGAAAGTAGTTTGCGGAGTTCGTTTCACAAAAAAGTTCTGTCGGGTTATAGGATGTTTGTACGAGTCGATTGATTTTTAATTGGCTTGGAGTTTAAAATGGATTTGATAAAACATTTAAATGAATATTTTTACTAAGCTATTGCATAGCTTTTATCGCGGGCTTTGAACTAGGACAAACAGTTTGAGCGCGGCGGCGACCGAATCAAGAAATTTCGTAACGAAAATAAACCTAACACCGTCGTTCAGTAAGTGTTCAACATTTTAGAGGTTCTAAAGTAGCTCTATTTGGCGCAGTGGGCGAACGACCGCTTTCGAGCGCCGATGTCGCAGGTTCGAATCTCACTCGCGAAGTAATGACAGTGCGCTTTTCTTGTTTGTTTGTTTTTTAATTATTTTTGCATAATTTTTATTATGCAAAAAAAAAATATTTGCATAAATATTATAATTGCATAAGTTGATAAAAAATGCTATGCAATAGCTTTACCGCGGCAGTCCCCGAGTGCCACTTAATTTTTTTTTATTGAAGCGGCATGAGCCACCACTTGATAGTCATCCACGTCACCCCTTCGATCAGCTGCTAGTCTCCACGTGCTTTTCTAATTAATGAACAAGGCTAATTTCCTAATGAAAAGTTGGGGTCGGCTTTGAATCCTGGATGCCCAGTGCCCACACACACTGTCTTAAGCAAAATCTGCTTTCCGAACAGGTGCAAAATTCTAGATTCGTCAAAAGAAGCACAGGTTTATTGAATTTAAATTAGTTCGTAAAGGAAAATAATTGCTGATTTCTAAAAAAACTGGGCCAGTTGGATATAGTTTTCGCTTAAATTTACAAACCACTCTATCAACTCCAATTATTTCAGATTTATTTGGTTTTGTTCAGTGCAAGGGGAATGGTATTTTATTTGTCATAATTAAAATTTTTAATGTTTAGTAACCATAGATATTGATTTACCTCAATACACGCTGTTTTACGAGTAAGTATAATTTTTGATGCTTTGGTGTAACATTTCAAGTAAAGGCTTAACTGTTTGTAAAACTGTCCTTAACATAAAGGAACTATGTTTTGTAATCTCACGGGAGTGGGGACAAAGCCCTGACCTAAGCTTGCTAGGGAAAATGGGTCCAACACGTAGTGGCTTTATAAAAGGGAGTTTTTATTGTAGAAAAATCTTTATTTTCAAAGTTGGTAAACTGTATACTTTTGTTTATGTGTCATGCTCGTGAACGGGTTCCACCAGCGGGAATGGGGCTGCTTTCTGTCTGCCCGTCTTAACATGTATTAATTTTTGTACGCATTTTTGATACTTCCCCTCATTGTGGAAATATTTTATTCTAACTAGTTGCATGGGATAAATGATAAATCGGCATGGGCATCCAGCTGCCCATAAGATAGTATAAAAAAGCCGGCCAAGTGCGAGTCGGACTCGCGCACCGAGGGTTCCATACTCCAAAAGTAAAAGTAAAACGATAATATTATATTAATTTGCTTATTTATCGTTAACTTTGTTTGTAGAGGTTTATTGTTAATATAAAAAAACTATGCTAGTTAGAGCGTTGGTTTTATTTTTCCTGTAAAATATACATAAACCTCTATTTACTATAATTATTTTAGATTTTTCGATTGGTAAACTTCGGAGATAAGGGGGGGGAACGGTATTTTTTTCGACATTTTGGCCGATTAATCAGAAACTATTATATCTAGAAATAAATAAAAAACTGTTTTAGAATGCACAAGTAAAGGCCTTTCATATGATACCCCACTCGGTATAATTATCTTACTTTGAAATTTCAAACCCCTGATTTTCCCCCTTTTTTAATTAAACTAAAATAATTTTCGCGTTGATTTTATTTTTCCTGTAAAATATACATAAACCTCTATTGACCATAATTATTTCAGATTTTTCAATTGGTAAACTTCGGAGATAAGGGCGGGGAACGGTATTTTTTTCGACATTTTGGCCGATTACTCAAAAACTATTATATATAGAAATAAATAAAAAACTGTTTTAGAATGCACAAGTAAAGGCCTTTCATATGATACCCCACTCAGTATAGTTATCTTACTTTGAAATTTCAAACCCCCGATTTTCCCCCTTTTTTAATCAAACTAAAATAATTTTCGCGTTGCTTTTATTTTTCCTGTAAAATATACATAAACTTCTATTGACCATAATTATTTCAGATTTTTCGATTGGTAAACTTAGGAGATAAGGGGGGGGGAACGGTATTTTTTTCGACATTTTGGCCGATTAATCAAAAACTATTATATATAGAAATAAATAAAAAACTGTTTTAGAATGCACAAGTAAAGGCCTTTCATATGATATCCCACTCGATATAGTTATTTTACTTTGAAATTTCAAACCCCCGATTTTCCCCCTTTTTTATTAAAACTAAAAATAATTTTCGATTTTTCTTTATTCCAATGATTTTGGGCCACTATTATACACAACTGTGCCAAATTTCATGTCGATAGCTTTAATAGTTACTGAAATAATCGACTGTGACAGACGGACGGACAGACGGACGGAGAAAGTCTCACCATAAGGGTTCCATTTTTACCATTTTGGTATGGAACCCTAAAAAACTTATTACAATGTAAATAACTACATAATAATATTGTAAAATGAATATTTTGAAAAGAGCAACTGCCGAGTTTCTTGCCGGCTCTTGTCAGCAGAATCCGCTTTCCGAACCGGTGGTAGAGTCATGACGTGTCATAAGAGCCATAGGTTAAAATAAATAATTTTGAATATGAATTTAATTTGAATTTTACAGTAAATAGTATACCTAATGTAAGTGAGCTTATAATATTATGAGGATCTCGATCGTGCAATGAATAGAACGACTGGATCATATTAATATACTTCAATTTGAAGCTCCAATAAATAAAAATGTGGACTGAAAACTGAAATCTTAATGAAAATCAATCTCCCGCTCGCTGCAATATTATCGTACGACGTACCTCCCTAACCAAACCTAACACAAGCTTTACGTTTAATTCGAGGAGGAGAGAGGGGAGTAGTTATCAAGTTTAGCATGGCTTATATCACTGGGCTAATATATATTTTTTTACTATATAAAAATAAGTCGGGTTTTCCTTCCTGACGCTATAACTCCAGAACGCACGAACCGATTTCCACGGTTTTGCATTCGTTGGAAAGGTCTCGGGCTCCGTGAGGTTTATAGCAAAGAAAATTCAGGAAAACTAGGAACAAACTAAATCCACGCGGACGAAGTCGCGGGCATCAGCTAGTTATGTACTAAAAACAATACTTATAATAAGGGTAATCCGGTGCGTGTAGATATTAACGTAGAGAGCTATAGGTACGTAAGTGTTGTGTGATCAAGTACTGCGGTGTTGTCACCTAAAATTATTTAGTGCTCTAATTTATAAAAGGCTGTTTAGATAATTTTGGATGAGAAAATGGTTTTTACATATATGTAGGTACTTGCAAAATTTCAGCTCAGTCGGCAACCGGGAAGTGGTTTTAATTCATCTTGCAAGATTTGACCTAAGCATACATATACATACATTGGAACCCTAAAAAACGGTTGGCTTGAAATATGAATTAAATGATTTTGAATTTTTGAATATACCTACAGTTATGAATACTGTAAATATATACCAACAATTATAAATATAATAAATGTGTATATTCAAACACTGTATATACCTACCTAAAGTTTAACAGCGAACCAAATAAATATAAAATAATCATATTGTATCACGAGTAAATATAAACCATGGCACTGGAGTTATTAGGTACATCTCTAAGTTAAGAGGAAAATCGCCCTTGGAGATAAAGTAAAATATAATTAAGGTTTAACATTTTATTTTATATTTTCGTCATTCCGTCTAACAGATAGATGATTTGAATTCCAAATGCTTCCTCGACACGTTTTCCGCCATTACATTTTATTGAAATTAGTTTTTTCCTTTCTTTTCCGCCACGTAAAATGTTTTTGTGGTGCCATTAAGGGGGAAGTTGAATCTGATAGCGCCATGGAACTATCTTTATTATATTTTTTTATTAGAATTTTAAGAAAAACACCCTAAGTCTCTTCACAAGAACGAATTTTGACTCTTGTTAAAATATTTCAATGACATCTTGGAGACACGGTTCATCATCATCATTAGCAACCCATCAACGGCTCACTACTGAGCACAGATCTCCTCTCCGAGAAGGGTTATAGGCCATAGTCCACCACGCTGGCCCAATGCGAATTGGCGGACTTCACACACCTTCGAGAACATTATGAAGAACTCTCAGATGTGCAGGTTTCCTCACGTTGATGCAAGTGATATTTAATTGTTCAAGTGACACGGTTATAAAGTAATATTTATGTCTACTAGTTTATGTCTATACTTTTTCGAATTTCCATGAAAATATCTAACTAATCAATTCACAATTCAAATTAATAATGTAACAGCCACGGCAGACTACTTTTACCGTTTAATTAGAACCGCTTACGAGAATTTAATTTAATTTAGTTAAACTCAACCTCAAAGTTAACTTCAGAGCCACAGTTTGGTCGCATAAGCGATACCTTTACTACAGCTGAATAACGACTCTTTGACCGCGTATTAGGGCGATGTCATACGGCGCGTTTAGACACCGCACCGTAAGGAATAGAACTAAGCTGAATTGTAAATTTGCCTATTGGTTAAGACTTTAAGACGTTCGAATTTTAGGCACGCACCTCTAACTTTTCAGAGTTATATGCGGTTTAAGTAAGGACTTGCTTGAAGGGTGTAGGAAACTCTGTAGGAGAACATCGGGAGGAAATTGCATGTGAGAGTCATCAATTCTCGTCGTCAATTTTCTCAAAGGTGTGTGAACTTGTACGTTACCACCCAGGTACGTTAGAAATAACGATCTCCACAGGGACCTTAAGATAGAGGTTGTTAACAAGATCATACAAACTACGCAGAAGTTCACCAACATCGACTTCGTCATCACGTTAATCTGGAAGCTGTTAAGCTTCTCGATAACACGGATATTAAAAGGAGACTTATAAGAACAAAACCGTTCGAACTAGTTTTTAAAAGTGCATAAGTGCAGTGTCAGTGCAGTGCTTGTGTTATTTGATTAGGTCACACAAACATAGTGGACTTATATATTTGAAATAACTAAGGACAGCTGTTACTGGACTGTACATTAGATATAGAATTTAATCATATGTAGAAGTTTAAGTTAAAATAATATTACTTATAAGCCCATAGGCTAGATTGTAGTAAAAAATATAGCTACCGATAAGACGTAATGGTGCTTTATGGTAGGAAAAAAAAAAGTCTGTCGATCCGCGCTAGGCCAGCGTGGTGGACTATGGACTAAACCTTTCTTATCTTGAGACCCACGCCGAGTTGTTGGCAGCTATGGGCCGAGATGATCAATTGATTTATTTAATCCTTTCTAAAATTATAAATCCGATTGTGTGTTTGTTTATTGGTTTGTACTTTTATCATGCAGCGACGTGTATTACTAGTTGAGAACTTGGATAGTGACATAGGCCGAAAAAACAGAGAGTTTCCGCGGGATATTTTAAAAACAAACTCCTCGTACACGAAGTCGCGGGAAAAAGCTAGTTCTACATATCGTCGTTGAAGCATCAATACCTCCTATTTGCCTGCCAACATCAGCATTTTATACATTAAAAAATCCTTTGAACTTGACAAATAAATAATTTTTAAATGTGGAAATTGTGAATTCGATAAATTATGCTGTTATGATTAAAATAACGGAAGTACCTACTGAAAAATATGATCTTTCACAAACGTCAACAAGTAAACTTCGCAACAAATGGCTGATAGGAGGTGTTGGCACTTCAACGACGATATATCGTCGCATGAACACCGCCTGGACGCTGCAGAAGTAACACAGCGACTCCGAAACGCGTTGTGATGCCGATTGCCGAAACGCGCCGTGTGGCATAACCATAACAGGTAAGTTGTGTCATGATTTTATAAAAAAGACGGTGTTAAATGAATTTTTCAAGTGGCAATTCTTTCAGTGTGGCAACACTTGTTTATGTTGGTAATTTGTTAGTTGTTGGCAAACATGGTTGCGTTGGCCAATCAGGAATAAGCACGTGTAGCCCCGACAACAAAGAGTGGGAAAAATGGGGGGGGATAAAGCGAGTGCCGGATGGTCGAGAGCGGAGGACAGTCAGTCAGTGATTTATCTTTGAATAGCTCGGTTAAAAATGGGCAAAGTATCGATATTTGTGACAGTTGTAACAAGCGCAACGCCCAAATCCGTGGCTCAGGCGTCGTTATTTCAGTTATGAAATTCCCAGTTCGCAACACCGTCTCAATTGTAATAGTTTACAGAAATCCATCGCTTTGGGCGGGTTTCTTTGATATACTCTCGTATAATGGATCTAGTTGATTGCTTAAGCTTTGTGAGTGTTGGAAATTATTACTTCGAAGTTACTCTAATTATTCTAGTTGAATTACATGGTTCGTACATGGTTTCCAATAAGATAAATTAAAGTGATAAATTTATTATAATTTAATTACGCTAACTATGGAATGTCCTTCCAGTTTAAGTGAAACCTTACCTGTACCTTTAAATCAAGAGTTTATAATCATCTTCTAGGCAAGCGCGCTCTATCTTAGGCTGCATTTTCACTTACCTCCAGGTAACATTGGAAAATAGAATAGAAATTTTTTTTTTTTTTCAAATAAACTTTTGACAAGTGCTTTTGAATCGTCTGGATCTACCACTGGTTTGGAATGCCCTTCCTGCCGAGAAGAACCAGCAAGAAACTCGGCGGTTGCTCTTTTCAAAACAAATGCACAATACAGTAAATACTATGCTATATATGCAGTGTTTCCACAATGAGGGAAGTTCCAAAAATGCATACCTACTAACTTTTATCTTAAGATGGGCAGACATAAAGTAGCCCTATTCCCGCCGGTGGCACCCTTACACGAGCATGACGCATGACCCAGCCGTTGCTTCGCTCAACCATATTTGAGGGAACGGAGGCAAGCGCTAGTTTAAAAAATTACAAATAAAATAGTATTAAAAAATTCTATCCATTTTACGGCGGTCTTCCAAAGTTTTCTAGTATGGGTCCGCCATTCGAGCACCTAGGGACCCCAATATCAATCGACATTCCGAGCATCCGAGCTGTGTTCCCCCACCAATAAAATAAATGTGGATAAAATATTTAAAAAGCTCAGTGACGCTAGGGGATCTTTGAAGACTAAACATTTTATTTCAAAGAGATGACTTCACTCAGGTTACACAATAACCTCTGAATTCCTTCTCTTTAACTTACACCTTTCACCACTCGAGGATTTTCAATACTTTATCCGATATCTTTTTACTATAAACTTACTTTATTTCACGGAGACTAAAATTTCGTTCAAACATTTCACTCTATAGAGTTTTTACCCACCTTCTTTTAGTCGAGTTTATCGCTTTAGAACCTTATCATCATGTGAATTATTGTAGGAGGCATGACCCTCAGTAGATGAGGAATACGACTAAAACTTGTGAAATAAAGAAACTTCAGTTACATGATGATAAAATAGTGTTTCCCGGTAAAAGACTTCCTGGTAAAGCAAACACATTTGTTTCGTTATAAATGATTGATGGAGCAGTTATGAGAATACGAAGAAAGATACACGAGGAGAGCAAGATGAAAGATAATTGATTTTATCTTTTGACTAGCTGATGCCCGCGACTTCGTCCGCGTGGATTTAGGTTTAAAATCCCTCGGGATTTCTTTGTTTTTCCGGGATAAAAAGTAGCCTATGTCACTTTATAGGTCCTTAACTAAATCGAAAAACTAAATCTACTAAATCTTAAAACTAACTAAATCTTAAATCTCATGCAAAAAATCACGTCGATCGGCCACAGATCGATCGATCTGTTACGGAGTGATTGGAGGACAAACCAACAAACTAAAAAACCAACAAACAGATACACTTTCGCATTTGTAATATTAGTATGATGTAAAAATGTAGGAACAAAGAATTTGAGTATCTGAAAATAATTATAAACCTATAATTATTATTATTACCCAATTGGACTTAGGATAATAATCGTGCTCGTTTTCACCGCTCCATCAACTTTTACAGGCCCGTAGGTGATATAGGTGGAAATGACATGTGTTAAAGAATTGAACTTAGGGGCCACCTACATGAGACTCCTACTTAGGAAATATTTTAGGTATGTTTGATGAATGCCATAAGTTGTGTAAGCCTTTAAATAATTGTTATGGCGCAGGATTTTTTTATGCATGCAAAAACAAATTTACAAAATTGCACGAGGTCCCTAACCTACACTTTGGGACCACGTGCAATAAGCGGCCATGAACATTGAACATAGTATTAGACTCCTTCAGCTTTTATCATCAGCGTGTTTTGTGTGAACAATTTTGCCCTAACAAAATATACAAAAGCTTTCCAAAAACGGACACCTCTAAATAAAACGTCTGAAACAGAATACAGTTTTTCATTTACAAACGTCACTCGGACAAGCGTTCGCCACTCATCACTTTGCTCGTGACACGGGGCGACAACTCGACATTTCCTGTACCCCTAGTGCATGTCTACATTTCTCACCGACGTTGATAGATTTCGAGGTTCGAAACAAGGATTTAAAAGTAAACTGGACTCAAAAATTTATAGTTTTCAAGTCGCGTATTCAGTGATGACCTACAAATTAATGATTTTTAAGCTATTGCATAGCTTTTATCGCGGGCGTTGAGCGCGGCGACCGAATCAAGAAATTCCGTTCGAAAATAAACCTAACACCGTCGTTCAGTAAGCGTTCAACATTTTAGAGGTTCACAAGTAGCTCTGTTCGGCGCAGTGGGCGAGCGGCAGCTTTCTTTGCCGTATGGTGTATGATGTCGCAGGTTGTTTTTTAATTTATTTTTTGGAGTTTACTCCTTAAGAATCGATTTTAGCAGCCCGGTATGAGAAAAATCCGGGCAGTAAAATTAATTTATCAATGACCTCGTTACGTTTTTCACAACGTTGAAATTTCTACCCTAACGTTGAGTAAATAAGGTTGGTTTTCGTGCGAAAGTCGGTCGGGGCGCGCTCGGACCCGAGTCGCGCGCATAGAGAAGGATATAGCGTCGCGCGTAAACTCCAGTCGTGCGTCGGAGGCTGGAGCTGACACACACTTTTTTTTTGCATAATTTTTATTATGCAAAAAAAATATTGCATAAATATTATAATTGCATAAGTTGATAAAAAATGCTATGCAATCTAGCTTTACCGCGGCAGTCCCCGAGTGCCACACGTATTTTTTATTGACACTGACAGTGACGCTAGTCCAGAAACTTCAAGTGGCTCAGCGTGCTGTGGAAAAGGATAGCCCTTTTCCATAGCTCGGAGTTTCTTTGAGGGTTAAAGTCCAAAGCGAAGTAATGGCTAGCACGATGAAGTGGCAGTGGGCTGGTCATATTTGGTGGAAGATCGATGACCACTGGAGTGGTAAGGTCCTTAAGTAGATACCGCGTCTCGGAAAATACCCTCCGGCTTGATGGAGGGATGACATTCGGAAAGTGGCAGGCATCGATTGGATGCGAAAGAACGAGTATAGGCAACGTTGGCGCTGCGAGACTTAATATGTCCATGCAACAGTGGATGCAATGTAGCTGCAATAATAAAATATGATTTTTTTTCCCCAGTTTCCTCTTGTTGCCTATAAGGTATATTTTAATTAGACGTTAAACTATATCGATACTCGAAAACTATGAACGTTATCAGGGTGAATTGTACTAACACTTCAGATTCGGATCTGTAAATAATGGATGCTCACTTTTTTTGTATGAAAAAAATCACTACACCTGTTGTTAATTCCAACTGATAATAAACTTTTTGGTATTACTCAAAACAGAGGAAACGAAAAAGTTATGCTGGTGTCATTACGAAAAAACACATTCTTGTTTTTAGTTTACTTATGTGGCGGCGAAATGAGGTAAAAATCAATTTACTGGCGCTGGCGATGGGTTGAAAATTGAAATGATGATGATGATGAGGATAATGACTGCAATGCTCTTGTTATCTTTTCACTATACTTGACTGTCGCAATGCTTGACAATGATAGTAAAATTACCCAAGCTCTTGGCTCAGTCCTAGGAACAGTAGAAGAGGCAAAAAAGTGAGTGTGTCACGACTGGAGTTTACTCCTTAAGTACGATTGTCTAAACATACACAAAAAGTTAATTTAAAAAAAGTTAAGTAATGATTTTCCGATGTGCCAACCCTAAACCGCAACGTCGTAATGCATTCGCGGCGCTCGCTGCGTCTCGGCGCCGTTCGGACCCGATCGGTACGCGCTCGGCTTCCCGAAGCGAAAGCTCTTTCGCATTCGGACCATAGAAAAACCAACCTTATTTACTCAACGTTAGGGTAGAAATTTGCATAGTTGTGAAAAACGTAACGAGGTCATTCATAAGTAGATTTTACTCCTCGAATTTTTCTCATACCGGGCGCCTTATGTATGAAAATCGATTCTTAAGCAGTAAACTCCAATATATAATTAGAAGCGATAAATTGAACAAAATATATATATATTTTTTAATTCACTTTATTGCACAAAAATAGTACAAAAGGCGGACTTAATGCTAAAGCATTTTCTACCTATATAATATTCTATTCACCAATGAAGCTGAGTGGAACTGAAGTTATTAGATCTCATAACACTTGAACTAAAGTAGCGTTATTTGATACAGCTTGAATCCTCCCTTTACGCAGCGGTTTGTCGTATCGAAACGTCGTCAAGGATTTACGGGATTGTTTTGGGAAGCCATTTTGACATAACGACAAATCGTCTAATATAAGAGGAGTCTGTCAATTGATTCTCAGTAACTCAATACAGGATAGGCCGTCGGTGAATGCTTCCTTATGTGTGTAAGCACTTGACCTAGAAGTGTGAAAGTCTATTGAGTGTTTGATATCACTCAAATCGTGGTACGTGCCTATTGCATCTTCCTTGAACGTAAATGCGACGCCATATGGTGGTGTTGCTGTGGAGTCCTGCCAAATGTCTTCCCGACTGAATCCAGTCACGGCAGCCAACCTCCTCAGAGATCAGCCATCTGCAAGGAGATATTATAGTACACAAGTGTGTGCGCAAACACATGTGCACTCTCAATTCCCACACTTTCATAGTCCAATGGGACGGAAATCTGACACGACCGGAAAGAGATCAGGCGCGGGACCGACGGCTTTACGTGCTCTAAGAAGCACGGGGGTGACTAACCGCCATACTTTACCAAGTTGAAGTGATTTGATATAAGAGCAACTGTGTTGCTGCGGCGCGGGCGTCTTATTTAGAAAAACCCATGCTTTGCCACACTGCAATCAAGAGTGAATAGGCATCTTCTATGCAAGCGCGCTCCATCTTAGGCTGCATCTTCACTTACCATCAGGTGAGATTGCAGTCAAGCGCTGGTCTATATATTAAAAAAAAAATAAGTGGCACTCGGCGACTGCCGCGGTAAAGCTATTAAATAGCATTTTTTATCAACTCATGTAATTATAATATTTATGCAATATTTTTTTTTTTGCATAATAAAACAAACAAACAAGAAAAGCGAACTGTCACTACTTCGAGAGTGAGATTCGAACCTACGACATCGGCGCTCGAAAGCGGTCGCTCGCCCACTGCGCCAAATAGAGCTACTTGAGAACCTCTAAAATGTTGAACGCTTACTGAACGACGGTATTTTTTCGTTACGGAATTTCTTGATTCGGTCGCCGCGCTCAAACTGTTTGTCCTAGTTCAAAGCCCGCGATAAAAGCTATGCAATAGCTTAAAAATACTTGTGGCACTCGGGGACTGCCACGGTAAAGCTATTGCATAGCATTTTTTATCAACTTATGCAATTATAATATTTATGCAATATTTTTTTTTTGCATAATAAAAATTAGTCAAAAAAATATTGCATAAAAACTCGAGCAGCTCGTCTCGATCCGTGCGAGCTTCGTACAGTCTACACGCATACGTCTAGTCGCACGCACACAAACACCGTGCCGAAGTCTGCCGAACTGAAACGACGGTGTTAGTTTATTTTCGTTACGGAATTTCTTGATTCGGTCGCCGCGCTCAAAGCTCGCGATAAAAGCTATGCAATAGCTTAACAGAACAAAATATGTGTGGTCCCAAAATAGTCTCCACTCACATAAATGCTATGCCTGTGGAGGAAGCACAGGCACAGCGCTCCGTGGATCCAAAAGTTCCGGACGACTAAACAAGATATTATGAAAAAATAGAAATAGAAGTATGTAGAAAAATGTAATGTGTTAGTGTAAAATAAGAAGATAAACGAAATAAAGTATAGTGAAGTAAACAGATAATATGAGCTCTAGAGTGCCTAACTAATCTCACCTTTTTGCTGACACAAGGCAAATCGTTCCTGCATTTCGTAGCAGCATATTTAAAGCTACCACGAAATGCTTTAGTGGAATGGTGAAGAGTTCTCAAAGTCCAGACCCTATTTGATCGTGTACTTATCTTTTTTGCCCATACAAGTTTATTGACGAGATATTGGGGCTTTTGAGACTGAATCACGCCAAACAGTAATGAAGCCAAATGCAACTTCCTTCTGTTTTGCAGGTTTCCTTTGTTAATGTATGGTGAGATATGGGATCTTGGGGGAACATTATGACAGAAGCGTATACAGGCATTTTGTATTCTCTGCACAAGTCGCTGAGTGCGACCCAACAACCTTGGCCCGTACAGTGCATCAGCATAATTCAACTTGGTGAGTATTAACGCTTCACAAACCTTAAGACGCGTCTCAGTAGTAAGAAAGTTACGAACACGGTAAAGGATTTTGAGTTTATAAGAACATGTTCGGGCTACTTGAAGTATGTGGTTTTCAAAACGAAGATAGCTAGGCATATATCTCTTACAGGGATTTGAGCTAGTACTCTACTGAGCGTTTCATCATCAGTTTTGACAAAACAGAATAAAAATAAAATTTAATAAATAATTTTATATAAAAAAAAAATATTTTTAAAAAATGATTTATTGTTGATATTTTAAAAATCGCTCGACCGACTTCGATAAAATTTCAAATAGGACCCTTTCAAACAAAAAAGAATTTCCCAAATCGGTTCAGGCGTCTTCGAGTAATCGGTGAACATACATAAAAAAAATTAAAAAAAAAAAACCGACGGATTGTCAAAAAAAATCTACTCCTTTTTTGAAGTCGGTTAAAAATGACCCAAAAACTGTTTTCGTCCCAAACCCGAGCCGAGACAAAATGAGGGTCTCATTTCAATTAATACACGTGCAGTGACATTTCTCATGCCATTACGAGGACTCGGGTCTACGAAGTTTTTGCACGGGGTCATTCCAAAGGTCCAATAGTGGTGATACATAGTTTGTAACAAGGAACAGCCGTTTTGGGGATGTGAATGCGGAAAGTTTTATATATATTATCATCACTGTATTTTCGTTATTGCATCTTTTGCATTGATGTTAATGAACATCACTATATTAATATTGCCTTTAAAATTTTAAAATACGAAATAACGGGGAGAATATTGTTTTATTGTGATTGCGATTTCCGTTATTTCAGAGTTCAGACATTTTATCATTCATTAGCAACCCATCAACGGCTCACTACTGAGCTCAGGTCTCCTCTCAGAGAAGTGTTTTATAGGCTATAATAGTCCACCACGCTGGCCCAATGCGAATTGGCGGACTTCACACACCTTCGAGAACATTATGAAGAACTCTCAGGTGTGCAGGTTTCCTTACAATGTTTTCCTTCACCGTTGAAGCAAGTGATATTATTTGCTTAAACGCACTTGACTCCGAAAAGTCAGAGGTGCGTACCCGGAATCGAACCTGCGACCCCCCGAATAGGAGACCACAGTCCTAACCACTAGGCTATCACTGCTACTAATATAATATTATGATAATTTTCATCAAATAATGAAACGGGGAATGGGATGTTTTGAAAAGCTCAATCTATCCAGACGAATCAGTCATGGCTCGTCCAAGGATAAGTGCCTGTTTTACCACCATCCGTTAAAGTGTCTGACATATATCTAACAGATAAAATAGCTGCCAGATAAATCTGTTTTACATTTTTTAGAGTTTCATCATCATCAAACAGGACGCTATCTGTCAGACAAGTTGTGGATAGCCTATCAGATACTTTATCAGCAAGTGGTGAAACAAGCACTAAAAGTATAAAAACTGTAACCCGACCACGGATCTGTCATATTGATTTTGTACTTATAAAATGTATAGCCTATCTCACACGGACTATCATAAAGAATAGATTTTTTTTGACAAAAAACAGATTGACATTTGACACCTCATTCGTCAAAATCGGCTCAGTAGTTTATTTGTTACGGTAAATGTAATAAATTGAAAAATATTAATAATTACCGATCATTATTAATAATTACCACTATTGATGGTAAAAGTAATAAATTATTCACTTTTTTGGTGATTATAGAAGCTTAAGTAAGGTATATTAACCCAATAGAACCTAAGTGCCCCAGGGCCTAAGGACACCTGAATATTCATATCTAACCCTAACCTAACCTAAGATTTTGGCAAATATAGTACTTGTTAAACAAGATTTGGTGATCATTTACTACATCTTGTTTTCAGCTTAGGGTCTTATTGGGAGGGCTGCCAACACTGTGCTTCCTGGTGCAAGGTCGCCACTTCAGCACTTAGGCACTCCAAAGACCATCAGCTCGACCTTGACAATTAGTAATAATAACCAATAAAAGTGATAAAATTCATAGTATTTATCAAATTTATCAAATGATGAAGTAATTATTAATGATTACCGAATATTATTAATAATTACCACATTTATCACATTTACCGTAACATATTCACTACGTTGGAACATTCGTAAATAGTCACATACATACATAGACAGCTAAAATCATAACCCCTCCATTTGGCTTTGTCGTAATCGGGTAAAATATAATTGCAATCAAAGTTAAATCCAACCACTGCACGGTTTAAGCACAAATCAATATAGCGCTCCGTCGTCCCATCAAACGACGAAAGGGCAAGCCTCTTCCAACAACTAATGCACTACACAACCGCTGTAGTATAAGAGGCGTGGTTAAAGCCATTGAATATTGCATTTCGTCGTCGCTCAGTCTTTTTTATTAAACTCGGTTCTGTCGAACAATGGCTCCCGGAACAATAATGCCGGGAGATAATTTGTTTTGAGACACTCTGTTGAAACTGATTTCGCTATGAACGCAATTCGTTTGACCCCGAGTTCTGACCTTTGCAATTCGTAGACCTGAAGTACGCTAGTTATTATTCTGTGCCTGAAGACAGAAAATTACTGACCTCTATAAATGATTTGATCAACATTGTACTGGCTATCCCTATACAAATGACAGATTAAATTATGGATCAATTTAAAGCGCAACATTTGACATACGATTGTCTCTGAAAAAAGTTCTTATTATTCTCTACAAAAAAAAGTGTGTGTCAGCTCCGGCCTCCGACGCACGACTGGAGTTTACGCGCGACTCGGGTCCGAGCGCGCCCCGACCGACTTTCGCTTCGGGGACCCGATCGCTACGCGCTCGGCTACCCGAAGCGAAAGCTCTTTCGCACGAAAACCAACCTTATTTACTGAACGTTAAGGTAGAAATTTGCATCGTTGTGAAAAACATGACAGAAAAACGTAACGAGGTCATTGATAAATTGATTTTACTGCTCGGAATTTTCTCATACCGGGCGCCTAAAATCGATTCTTAAGGAGTAAACTCCAAAAGTCCACTAGGGAATATTTATCTGACTATCATATTTTTGTCACAATAGTAGCTTTTGTGTTCTAAAATTTAATTAGATCGCCTTTATTATCGTATAAATATTAATTCTTCCTTCTTCTAAAGTTCTAAACAAACAAAAATACGGATTGTCGTGATTTTTTGGATAGGTAAAGTTCAGAACCTGGAGGGTGGAGGGTTCCCGTGGGATTTTAAAAACTAAATCCACGCGGACGAAGTCTCGGGCATCAGCTAGTAATACATACATACATGATACATACATTGCTTAAATCATAACCCTTTCTTTTGACAGCTGTAATCGGGTATAAAGTAAGCACCTAAATATAGCCCTACCCTTTACTACTTCAATGATGGAATTTTGCACACCAGTTTAGTTTTATTTCTGCATGCAAGTTTGTTTACTATAGTTTTAGTGATTTTGCATTTTTGAGACTAACCCAAGGATGGTCAAGAGATATGTGTACTATCACATCACATCACACTATCACACTAATATTATAAAGGCGAAAGTTTGTGTGTGTGTGTGTGTGTGTGTGTGGATTTTGGAGAATTTCCTACGCCTCTTTCTTGAAAGTTATACCTACATAAGAAATTGCAAGATAATAATCTTCACACATATTTTCATAAGAAAGCGGAAAAGTCGCGCAGTGACTCAAATGAAAAGTAATAGAAGCTTTCTGCAGCGTGCCTCGAGGCGGGTGGCGGGACACTAAACAGAAGTTTTAAGTGACAGTTATTATAGACTGGCTTCTCTTCACGGGGTCAACAGCGTGACAAAGAAATTAAATAGAAAACTACTTGGATAAGTGAGTAAATAAAAATGGCTCTTACAAATTAAGGTTATATTTATCACTAGTGGACCCGCCCCGGCTTCGCACGGGTAGGCTACAAATCAAACACAATGACTGACGAAGACACATTTTGACTTTCTTCCCCTCTTCCAAGAGAACCATGCTGAATTTCGGGATTAAAAGTATCCTATGTCCAACCTCGTAGTATGAACTTAAATCATGCCAAGTTTGATTTAAATCCGTCCAGTAGTTTCAGCGTAATGCGCGACCAACAGACAGACAAAAATGAAAAAATATAGTTTAGGCTTCAGTATCAATTATATAGTGCCCTCTAAAAAAAATTTTCAAAATATTTTCAATCTACAGAATTGGACATGTTACAGTTTTATTATAAGTAAGTAATAGATTATCATCATCAGCAAACCATCAACGGCTCACTACCTACTGAGCGGTCTCCTCTAAGAGAAGAATCCATCCATCCAAGTCCATCCATCCATCCACTTCGCTGGCCCAATTGGCAGACTTCACAGACCTTGTGAACATTATGGAGAACTTTCAGGCGTGAAGATTTAGCCCGCGTTTATTTCTGTGCGAAGTTAGGTTTTTAAATATCCCGCGGGAACCCTCTGTTTTTTTTTCGAAATAAAATGTAGACTGTATTATGTCATTCTCCTAGTCCTTAGCTCCTCGATGTAAAAAATTCACTTCGATCTATTCCTCCGTTACTGCGTGATTGAAGGACTTTACAAACCAATAAACAATTAGTACATTTTTGCATTTATAAGAATTCTCCTAAACTTCATATTTTATGACTTGCAGGATAAAGGCAAGCAAAAGGTTTAAAAAACAAAGATTTAAAAGTTTAATCTCTTTCACTAATGGGAGGCGTCAGCTCGGCAGTGCTACATTAAGAGGCTTAGCTCTCAAAAGCCCTCTTTTGTGTTTCTCTTGAATGTTATAATTACATCAAGCAACATTTTTAAGACGAAACTCTGCACGTATGAAATTTTCTTCTGCTATAAAATCGTTATCTTTGGTGGCTAGTGACCTGCCCTGCGATTATTTAAGGTTCCATTGATCGTAATCGTATTCGATGAAATTAGCGTCAAAGTAAAATAAACAATATCAGCATTGAATTAGAGCTTAATTTCGTGTATGCACTCTTATACGTTTTGGTATGTACGATACGCTTCATAACGCTCCATGTTAAAATTAGTTGTACTGAATTTGTGACTTTAAATCAATACAGCCAAGGATAATTTTACTTTGACGCTAATGTTATCGACGACGAATGAGATCAATGGAATAACTTTTAGTCAATTTGTACCATGTACCATACCTATTCTATTTTATTATTACGTTTAAAACAGTATAGTTTCCTTCCATCAGTCTATTTCGTCCGTTATCCGTTTTGGGCCTGGCGAAAATTGAATTTCCACTTTTGGGTCGCTACTCATCAATCTTGTATCGAGTGGGCCACCGGCCAGGTCTCGCTATCGGAAGGGATAGAAAAGTCCACTAAAATATAAATAGATAAGTGAAATATTAAGTTGACTTATTTGGACTATAAATAACAAGTTAAAACTTACAACAATAAAAGAAAATTTCTCATACAGACATCATACTTTCATTAACTACAATTACTTAACGAAAAAAATTAAAGATGGTCTTTTCAAACTTTAATAAAAAGAGTTTTTAGACAGAAGAATAAAAGATTTTGAAAATAGTCAGAATAGAATAGAATAGAAATATTTTTTATTCAAATAAACTTTTTACAAGTGCTTTTGAATAGTCTGGCTCTACCACTGGTTCGGAATGCCCTTCCTGCCGAGAAGAACCAGCAATAAACTCGGCGGTTGCTCTTTTCAAAAAAAAATGTACAATACAGTACAGGTTAATCATTACTGTCTCATGACTCGCTGAAGCGAATTATATCCACGCTTTTTTGTCTTTTATATAGTCTTCAATTGTATAATATGCTTTTTCCACGAGAGAAGTTTTGATTGCTTTCTTAAACTTGTGTAAAGGCAAGTCTAAGATCGACTATGGAATTTTATTATAGAACGTCAATGGAGTCAATGGGCTCAATTTATCTATCGTCGAGTAACCGACGAATTTTCATGTTTTGACAGATTCACTATACAAAAATTGCTAGAATCCTCCTTCCTACTTTAATTTAAATCAAAAAGTTTGTGAGGATGGATGGATGGATGTTTGTTACTCCTTCACGCTACAAAAAATAAACCGATTTGGCTGAAAGGAATGGAGATAGCCCATACCCAGAAGTAACAAACAGGCTGTATTCTATCCCGGAAAATTAAAGAGTTCCCGCCAGAATTCTCGGGCATCATATTATAGTCTTTGATATAATTTATAAAAAAAACCGAGCGATGAATCAGTGATGCGACACGCGCATAATGTTAACATAATATTATAATAACTATTTATTCTTACTAGAAATATGAACGTATCATGCCAATACGTAGTTTCAAAATGAGACCATTATAAGTACGCCGAAAACCTAAGGAAAGCAAAAAAATAATTTCATAAGTTTTCCCATCACAGAAAATCACGAGATGAGTATTCGTATTTCGTACCTGAGGCCGACAGATCAATGAAAATTTGTCAATTACGGTACATGAGTTTTGATTTGAAAATAACAGCCGAGAAATATTTTTCGTTTGCTACAAGGCTTTCAGGTTGTTGATGACAGAAAACATACAGCAGTGTCAATCTACAGTCAATAACAGAAAGGCGAATAACATGACGGTATGTGGATTGTCGACATCTCACGATTAGTGAATCTAACGTAACGGAGGTGTGGTTTTTACAAGCTTTTATTTAACTTGCAATGTTTGTTTGGGTCAAATCTTGCAAGATGAATTAGACCCACTTCCCGGTTTCTGATCGAGCTGAAATTTTGCATGTATGTGTAAATCGGATGACAATGCAATATTATTGTGACATGGAGCTGATCTGATGATGGAGACGGAAGATGGCTATTGGAACTCTGTAATAAAACGACGTAAACCCATCGAGTTTGGGCTCGTTTGATTCGTCATAACAAGTACTCTGATCCTAGATGATATCCAGAGTCTAATGATGTAGCTACTAAAAGCTTGCATTTAAAAATAAATTTTTTTATTTACACTTGTTAAGAAACTAAAGTCCATGGCCACGTGCGATTTTTACTAACTCAAAAATTCAAATTCAAAATATTTTATGTAGACCAACCTATGTTAAAATCAAGACTACAACTTTTAAGTTCAACATCTCAGTATTGCCCTTATACCATTTTTTGCCACTATCAATTCAACTTACAACGAAATCGGTTGGTGGCACTCTTGTGTGGTGTGGTGGTTCTTTGACAGTAGAGTCGTAATTATTCACGACCAAAGCCTCCCATCAGACAAATATGAAATGCATGGAAATGGGGCGGTAAAATTGTAACGAAGAAACACTTAAAACCATATCGTGAAGTCGCGAGCATCACATAGTTCTCTTTATAAAAATCGCTTCTGATGCCCCATCGAAAAGTTGAGAATTAAATTGGGAAATGTATAAGAGCAGCATTCTACAATTAATGTTTATTGCAATATGTTTTTAAGCTATTGCATAGCTTTCATCGCGGGCTTTGAACTAGGACAAACAGTTTGAGCGCGGCGACCGAATCAAGAAATTCAGTAACGAAAATAAACCTAACACCGTCGTTCAGTAAGCGTTCAACATTTTAGAGGGTCACAAGTAGCTCTGTTTGGCGCAGTGGGCGAGCGGCCGCTTTTTGTATGATGTCGCAGGTTCGAATTTCACTCGCGAAGTAGTGACAGTGCGCTTTTCTTGTTTGTTTGTTTTTTAATTTTTTATGTATAATTTTTATTAAGTACCTATGCAAAAAAAATATTGCATAAATATTATAATTGCATAAGTTGATACAAAATGCTATGCAATAGCTTTACCGCGGCAGTCCCCGCGTGCCACTTAATTTTTTTTTCTATATATTCCGCGCGGAATTCATCTACTGTATCAAATATCTCACAGTCTCTCAGCCGTTCTCGATGTCCAGTACGCCATTTGAATAATACATTGAAATGCTTTATCTTGTCTGCGTGATTCTCGTCTGATGCATCACGTTATTGGCCTATCTGGTTGCGAAGCTGAAGGTGCAATGAGCGGCATACATAGTTCGAAATACCAATGGCCATTTTTATTCTAAACCTTAGTGGAAGCCACAGTGATAGCAGTTCTTCCCACTGAGTAGACCGACGGCATCATAGGGGTCGCTTGAAGCCAATGAATATAGATGGCAGAAGACCAAGGCACTTGGAAGTCCATACAGCTGTGGACGTCTATTTTTTGAGATCACGATGAAAATAATCTTTGCTTAAATCGGTAATTTTTTATGAGGCACACCACACCGTTAAAATAAAGAAAAACACCACACAATATTATATGAGTGGCGTTCTCGAAATGTTTATAGCAATATTTTCTATATCATCCGCGCTGAATCCAGCCACTGTATCCAATATCTCACAGTCTTTCAGTCGTCGACGATTTTCAGTGCGCTGCCCTGAATAATACATTGAAGTAGTTTTATCATGTCTACGTGATGCTTGTTTGACGTATAACATATTAAGTTTTACGATATTCACCACGTTATTTAATCTAAGTGCTACTTCTAAAAATTAGGACAGTTTGAAGTTTGGTTTTCTTCTTCTTCTTCAACAGGTAAAGTTTTTTAAAATCCCAACGGAAGTCTCTATATTTTCGTGATAAAGGTCGCCAACTATATCCATGGACAAACCAAGTCGAGCCTTTGCTCTTGAATAGAATAGAAATAGAAAAGAATAGTTATAATACGAGTACATACCACTATAATTGTTATAAAGTTGATAATGTCGGTATTTCGATCCAGTCGCATGGACCGTGGTCACGACGGGACTCTCCCGTTATGTTACTCCTATTGTATATTACAATTATGTCTTAAACCACGAAATAAGTCTAAAATCTTTAGAATAGAATAGATTTCAATCAAATAAACTTTTACAAAGTGCTTTCTAATCGTCAAGTGAATCTACCACTGGTTCGGAATGCCATTCCAACCGAGAAGAACCAGCAAGAAACTCGGCTTGAAAGACAAACCAACAAACATACTTCTGCACTTATAATACTACTTAGATAGGAAACTTGAGTGTAGATTATACCTTTGATTTTATCCTCGGTTTTAGCTTTTGTAAGTGTTTATTTTATTCGAAACCTTTTGAAAGTTTAAAGATATTATTATGGCAGCCCCCAACAGATTTCCATCTGAAACTTTTAGCACTCCGAGGTTGAATTTCCAAAACCACCCTTCTGGTTAATTTCTTTGGAATAAATTAAAAGTTGTCTATATTTCGAGTGTTTTGTGACGAGTTCTTTAACAATGGAAGAAAGCAAGATCTATTAAACAGCGAACATTTTAAATATGCAAAATACAATCTAAAGTTTTTGGCTAAAGGCAATGATTGTGTTTTTGTCCTTGACAACATTGCGGCCTACATTGGTTGCCTATTTCATTTACTCTTGCCTTGAAGTTACATGTTTTGCCATAAAAAGGTATAATTTAATACGGATGTTGTTAACTAATCAAACCAGCAACTTTTCACCAAATGTCAAAAAGCGCGCATGATGCAATTTTTTTTGACGCTCATTTGGCGCACTTTTTAGGGTTCCGTACCCAAAGGGTACCAACGGGACCCTATTACTAAGCCTACGCTGTCCGTCCGTCCGTCCGTCCGTCCGTCCGTCTGTCAGCGGGCTGTATCTCGTAAACCGTAATAGACAGACAGATGAAATTTTCACATATTATGTATTTCTATTGCCGCTATAACAACAAATAATAAAAATTAAATTAAATTAAAAAAATTAAATTAAAATATTTCCATGGGTACATGGAAATATTTTTATTTAATTTTTTTTAACGGAACCCTAAAAGAGCGAGGCCCGACTCGCACTTGGCGGATTTTTGTGGTTTAATTGGTGATTTACAATGTTTATCACACTGAAAACTAACAGCGGTTGCTTATTTTGGAAGACCCTCTACTCAATTGGTAAGAAATAATTTATTTTTACCTAAGCAATATCCGAATTATAAAACAAGAACTGAAGTTTACTCATTGCAAATAAGGATGTTAACATAGATTTAGGATTGGCAGCTTAGTCACTACTAGACATCGCCCTTCCTTAAAACAATAACAACAAGCAAAAGCAAACAACAAGCTCCTTAAATGCGGCAACGTAATATCATAATAATTGTTTGAAAACGTCAAACATTGATTGCTACAAGACTATGTGGGTAGGTACACCAGTTCAGGCGTATGAATTGCCGCAATTTACTAAAAAGTATACGCCGACAGTATCTATTAGGTGCGAAGCAACTAAATTGTACTACGAGAATGTATGTTAATACATTCTCGTAGTAATTTTATTATGACCAACAGCAGAGTCTCAAGAACTTCGGGAAAAAATATGTATGTTAATACATTCTCGTAGTAATTTTATTATGACCAACAGCAGAGTCTCAAGAACTTCGGGAAAAAATAGATAATAACAAAGGAACTCTCCGCAAACTTAATAGTCCGGGAGGAATCGGCGCATGCGTACCGAAAACTATTCCACCTCAATTTTTTTATGCGATCCTCTTCAAATGGCCCTCCTAATTATATAAATGCATGTTGCCAGGGCGCCACCTGGTGCCATATTGTTTAAACCGAAATTGTTTAAACAATTGCAAGGAATTGTTATTTTTCAACCGGACAAATTTTTTTTATATTCTTTATTGAAATACCAATAAAAAAGGTCCTATGACTTTTCACGATAAAGTTAATATTTTTAAAGATATGAATTTTTAAAGGTTCGAAAAATCTCAAATTTGGGTACTTTCGACCCATGAAAAATATATTAAAAAAGACATAATGTTTAAGTAATATTTTTTTTTAATTCTCTATACAATAGTTAATAACATTGTTAATAGAGATTTAAAAAAAATTCATTGTTTATATCTTTTTTTTAATTGTTAATTTCGCGCGCTCACAAGTTTTACGCTTACCTTTAAGAAAATTTTTAAGAAAATTTTATTGACCTAATAACTAGGCCAGTGTCAATAACTGGTTCTTTTACTTTATTTTCCGTTTTAATAACAAAAAAGTAATATAAACTAATAAAAAAGTAATTTTAATGACATGTTCCGATTTATGCTTAAATAACTTTTGAAAAATTGATTTCAGAAAAAAATTTATTAAAAACAAATTGTAGACAATTTAATTATTGAGACAGCGATACTTAAAGGTAACCTTTAAGTATCGCTGTCTCTCTCTGACTCATGCGTTGCATCGGCCTCTCTGTGTCTTGAATCATTATTTATCATTTATCTTAAAAACTATCAACTTTATCAAGATTGTTAAAGAGAGCAATGTTATTAATAATTAAATTGTCTACAATTTGTTTTTAATATTTTTTTTTCTGAAATCAATTTTTCAAAAGTTATTTAAGCGTAAATCGGAACATGTCATTAAAATTACTTTTTTATCAGTTTATATTACTTTTTTGTTATTAAAACGGAAAGTTAAGTAAAAGACCCAGTTATTGACACTGGCCTTGTTATTAAGCCAATAAAATTTTCTTAAAAATTTTCTTAAAGGTAAGCGACGCATACTTGTGAGCGCGCGAAATTAACAATTAAAAAAAAGATATAAACAATGAAATTTTTTTAAATGTCTATTAACAATATTATTAACTATTGTATAGAGAATTTAAAAAAAAATATTACTTAAACATTATGTTTTTTTTTAATATATTTTTCATGGGTCGAAAGTACCCAAATTTGAGATTTTTCGAACTTTTAAAAATTCATATCTTTAAAAATATTAACTTTATCGTGAAAAGTCATAGGACCTTTTTTATTGGTATTTCAATAGAGAATATAAAAAAAATTTGTCCGGTTGAAAAATAACAATTCCTTGCAATTGTTTAAACAATTTCAGTTTAAACAATATGGCACCAGGTGGCGCCCTGGCAACATGCATTTATATAATTAGGAGGGCCATTTGAAGAGGATCGCATAAAAAAATTGAGGTGGAATAGTTTTCGGTACGCATGCGCCGATTCCTCCCGGACTATAAAGCTAACCGGAAGATTAAGGTCGCGGCTTGGCGTCGTCAACAATTTCTAATTTCCGAAGTTCCGTCGCAACAAACGTGATATTTTTCATCGCACTAAGCTTTTATTATTGTGCTGCCTCGGAATGGAACCGTGGGAAAGATTACGATAAGATTTGTTTGATATTTCTCCTTGCGGAATGAAGTTTTAAAAATAAAGCAGATGTGAAATCAATATTGTGTATTAGTTTATCTTCTGCAGTTATTAATTTTTCATTACTGCTTTCTATAGTACCAGCTGTAGCCATTTCTATCTGATTTGCAAAAAGTAATTTTCACTTTTGTTTAACATAATTATTCAGATTTTGTTTAATATTTTGTTTATAATTATTAGTTTTAATTAAAAAAAATATGTAATAAATAATATGATCATAATATTTTTTGGGTACGATAAGCATATTCTTAATATTTATTTAAAAAAAATTAATATCATGAAGTGAAGTGAAAGGCCTTTAAATAACTCTCTAATAAAAATCTGCAAAAGTCATACCTTCAACCCAGCGATTATTTACGTCTGTCCAGACTCCAGGCGGCCGTCAAATTGGAGACGCGGTAAATTGAGCAAATACCAGAATTTATGTTCAGATTTTCTCCTACCCACTTATCAAGACTTGGCTGCCGACTGCCGCGGAAACTGGGTTAGCTTGCTTCGTTGCATTTAGATAGCATATACGGGTCACTTGTCAACGTCCACACAATCAGCATACGAATTTGAAAATTTCTGTTTACCAGCTGTTGTCCGCAGCATTGACTACTACTACTACTAAAGACTACTATTCGGACCAATCTGACAGTATGTTTCTCATGTTCAATTCCACTGATTTTGATTAAAGTTAGCGTAGTCTGGCTATCATCTCAACTCGTTGCCTGTTTCTGTTTACAACCTAGCTTTTGTCAGCATCATCATCTACTATAAAATTCGGACCAAGCTCTCTGCCTGTTTCTGCGCTCTACTTCACTGATTTTGTTTAAACTTAGCGCAGCTTGACTATCAATATCATCATCATCACAACCTATCGTCAGTCTACAAATAGGCACGGTTCTTTGAGAATTAGAAGGATTTTGGTAATAGTCCACCAAACTGGATTGGCAGTCTTCACACACCTTCGAAAACTCTCAGACATGCGCGATGTTTCCTAACGTCAATCTAACTATAGTTTTAAGTTTTGAATCTTTCTGCAACCAGTGTTTCTTGCTTGTAATAATTAAGCAGTTGCAGTATAAAAGCATTAATTTTGACCTTTTTGACAATTCATGAGTCATCAATTTTGTAATGCCAGTACCGATGCTTTTCGTTTAGTCAAAGGACTGCCTGATGCGACTTTACTTTTTGACTTTGAAATCTAGGAAAGGAAAAAGTAGTAAAAACGCCAAGGTTGCAGCCGTTTATCAAACGCCCTGTAAAAACTAACTGACCGTAAAGTTGACTTTGTATGAATCATAAAGCAGAGAACACTAGGTGCATTGCGAATCAATAAAGCAATCTTTGACCGAAACATTTTCTGTCTAAAATAGTTTATTTTATTTGTTGGAAACTTTTATACCTCAGCTTCAATTCAATAACTTGTCCCGCTCCGCTTGCGCTATTCCAATTTTATTTCCGAATTCGTTTTCGGAATTATTTTCACAGATTGTTTCATATTTTTAATAGATTTCTAGATAATTTTTCTAGATAGTTTATTACTATAAAAAAAAGAATACGCTATAAATACGAAGCGTATTTCTTGACTTCAAAGTAATACAGGCAAAACTCACACCGTCACACACACTCGCAATAAAGATTTTCAGAAACAGAGGTCAGTACTTCATAACAGACAGTAGTAAATGGCATTATAGTATACATTGGAAATATTACCAACTTTATCATCAGCTCAAAAACACGCCATTTATAGATTTTGACACGCGACAGCAAAAATAGTTCGGCAATCAAATTTCATAATTTAAGGCGAAATGGAAAATTCACATATCTCCCTCGTTTAAATCTCGTGTTATTGTTCATAATTTTGCATACAACAACAGAATTTAATTCTATAAAAACCTTTTAATAAAAACAATAAAACAAATAGAGTCAACTTCCCAATTGAGAATAATATTGAAAACAAAACAATTTTTCGTGCTCCAAAAATTATTCACCATGCTTATTATTCGTAAACTTTCCGTACATGGCTCCTTTTGTACAAGTAACCTAATATTTGAGCAGTACACAAGCAAAGGGTAAATATCGCTTATATTCGTACCCAGATCTCACAAACTCCGCTTTTATGACCCAAAGTAGTAAAGGCTCATAAGATCAAAGTGCCTGTCATAGAGTAAAGTTTGTTCACTTCTTCAGAACTTTCGTTTGTTGATCATGTAATGGCTGCTTCTCACAGTGCGTGAGAATACGAGCTTTGCATAATTTTCTTACAAGCTTCAACTGCTGATTTCGTCAACAATAACTGAATGCATTCCGTTTCTTTCGAATTCAAAGGCTTTGGTTGTATGCCTTCATGTGCATTTATGCACCTTTTATCAAGCTCATACGAGTATTATTAGTCGAACGACATGATAACCCAAATATAGGTTTGGCTTAGCTATTACCGATTAAAAATCGCTTTTGATGGGGGTCATTCACAGGATCCTGGATACTATTACATATTTCGATCCAGAATCAGGCTTGGCTTTAAACCTATTTCTTGCTACGAACATTAATGGCAACTTAATTATAAGTTATTAGTTGTTGCGCAGTTGGTTGGCAGTTTTTAAGCAGTTATATCAACTTTAATAAAACTGCATGCAAACTAAAATTATACAGTCAGCTTGTACAACAAATGCAGCTCGTTTCTAGAGAGGTTAACGTGAGCTTGTCGATTACATGTAATTTTAACATCCAATTGGATAAGTTCGTAATTTTACACAACGTGAAAAGCTACCATTATACGGAACATAAAGGAAAGTTGATTAAACTAGCGGCAGGCTATGATGGCCGGTTTGACGTTTGTCCGCTCATGAAGTTCCGTATTAATTGATAACGACTTTGAAGGAAATAATTGTATTACTTTATTGACGATAGTGATGTGCAGAGATTCATAAATTTTATCGAATGTAGTTTTAGGTTTAGGACTCAAAATTTATTTATTAAATTGATTTCTAAAATGTATACAAGTGTAGAAAAATCAGTTTGCACCATTTAAGGGGTGAATGTACTTGTGAATATGAACAATTTTCACTATGTGGACAAACCTCTGAAATCGCAAAAAAATATCAGCTGTTTCATACAAAAGGTAAAATTTTTATTTTTATATGATATATACCACAACTCGGCATTTGGTTTTCTAAATTGAAAATTTTTAAAAATGGAATCTAATACGATCGTCACATAGGATCGCTGGCTAGCACAACTACTACCTCCGGCAAACTCGCGTCAATGCTCAATGCAAAACAAAGCAGTTTCGAATTGACGTTGCTTCGAAAAGTATAAACTGTCAGTGCAATGCGATTGTGATATAGTTTTGACCTGGCTTTGGATTTCAAATATTGATACTGCATTACTGTTGACCCTTGCTCGTTAATTTGGACTCTGTTCAAGCCCTTTGTTGTGGATTTCGTCGATATGACCGAACGTACGCAGAGAACTGTTCTAAATAGTCAGACACGTGAGTTCGTAATACGCCTTCGTAACTATTTCGATCGTGAAGCTCAAAATGGAGGGCCAATTTTACCTATAACGTCAGTGGTTGAACGCGTAGCTGATGCGCTTAATATTGGACAACGAACTGTTAGACGGATAACTAAAAAAAAATATGGCGAGACTGGCACAGAAGAAAATAAACTTCACACACCAAAAAAGAGAAAACGAGCAAAACCAGTCGTAGGCATCGATAGCTTTGATGCCGATGCTATCCGAAGACATGTTTACGGCTACTATTTACAGAAGGAGTATCCAACAAGAAAAAAGTTGGTGCATTCACTGAAGGAAGCTGGATTATTCTTCGGTGGGGAAAGTTCTTTAACGAAGATTTTGAAGACTATTGGATTTCGATACAAAAAATGTAACAAACGCAAAATATTGATGGAAAGATTTGATATAGCGATGGCAAGGTATACTTTTTTACGGCAAGTGAAAGAAATCAAAAATTGGCAAAATGTTGTGTTCTTGGATGAAACATGGCTTAATGCTAACCATACTGTAGGCCGTTCTTGGAACGATGACACAGCAGCATCTACTTCCAAAGTTCCTGTAGGAAAAGGATCGCGACTTATAATTTGTCACGCCGGAACCATCAACGGGTTTGTCGAAGGTTCTCTCATGGCTTTTGCGTCAAAAACCACTGGAGACTATCATGAAGACATGAATGGAGAAAAGTTTACTGAATGGTTTACCTCAATGTTGTGTAGCCTCCCTGAACCATCTATTATAATTATGGACAACGCCCCATACCACTCGATGCAAATTGACAAGCCACCTGCCCAATCCCAAAAGAAAGCTGATATCGTCGCATGGCTTCGTAAAAATGGCGTAGATGCAAACATGAATATGTTAAAAGCGGAATTAGTACGTCTTTTAAAAGAAAACAAACCAACCAAGATCCGATACGTCATTGACGAAATAGCATTAGAACATGGGCACAGAGTTATACGGTTACCGCCTTACCATTGTGAGTATAATGCGATTGAGTTGGTGTGGGCCCAAATTAAGGGATATGCTGCAAGACACAATACAGAACCCCCATTTACCACAAAAAAAATGCTAAAATTATTAGAAGCTTGTGAACATGTGACTAAAGGAGACTGGGAAAAGGTTGTGAATAGAACTGTTAAATTAATAAGGGAAGATTATGAAAGAGATGTGAAAATAGATAATATTATAGAAAACGAACATATAATTATTAATGTAGGTGATGATAGCAGTGACGACAGTGAAAATAGTAGTATGGACGAATCTGATTAATTATGGCCTTTTGTGGCACCTTTTTTGGTATCTTTTGTATTCATATGTTTCTTGTGTGCATATAAAGTATGTATATTCATTTTCATTCAAATATTCAGTTCGTTCAAATAAATTAAATAAACATATACATTTTTGTTTTATTAAACCTATTTAATCAGGTACAAAAACAAAACTTAATTGTTTTTTGTTCGAGAATAAATTGACATTCCACATCACTATTGTAATGTGTCAAACCGGCCATCATAGCGTGCCGCTAGTTTAGAGCGAGTATAGCTTTGATGGTTTATAATTTGTAAACAACTTTTAATGTCATCTTTGATGTTCTATAATGTTTTAAAAAGTATAACGCGCGATAGAAGGGTGACTTACGATTCTCCTTGAACTTTGAATACTTCTAACAATCCTGCAAAGAATTGCCATTGACGCACAGTGTAATTTTATCATCAAAAACCGGCCAAGTGCGTGTAGGGCCACGCGCAGTGTTGGGTTCCGTAGTTGCAAGTCACAAATATTATTGCTGACCTAGGATAGTGCTCTTATTTTATTTATGAATATTGAATATATTTTGAGTTCCATGGTTTAAATACTATAATATACTACATAAAAATTCTTTTCAAAAAACCGACTTCTAACGCCACTACAAACTATAAAAATAATTTTAGTTTGTCCACGTTTGTTGAAGTCGGGCGGGCCTTAAATACAAAGTATGAAACCGATGCGCGACGCTACACAATATGAGAGACTCGTTTGTAGAAGTCGAGCGAGCATCGCGAGTCGGTTTCATAGTTTGTATTTTAGGCCCGCCCGACTTCAACAAACGTGGACAAACTAAAATTATTTTTATACTTTGTAGTGGCGTTAGAAGTCGGTTTTTTGAAAAGAATTTTTATTTTAAGCTTTTAAGTGTAGTATCCTATGATTGAGGAGCTAGGACCTGGAGCTCCATGATGTAGTCCATACTTGTTACCTACAATATCAATTCGTAATCGAAATTTCCTAAATCACCATAGTTTTAGGTGAGCAATATCTCTGCAGCATCAGGCTTGAGGAGTTGAAGGTGAATATTTTTATGGGACCATTTCGCAAACATCTTCTGTCGATTAAAAAAAAAATCACGCGAATCGGTCCAGTAATCCCGGAGAAATCGGTGGACATACATAAAAAAAAAAAAAAAAAAAAAGATACTTACCGGCCGAATTGAGAACCTCCTCCTTTTTGGAAGTCGGTTAAAAATATGCAACTTACACTACGTTTAATACCTAGCCTACAAAAAACAGCTATAACTCCTAACTTATGAACCCTACTGTGCCGTGATAGTTTTCCTATAAAATTCTTTATTTAAATTACTGCTGTGATTTTTTTCATGTATCCTATAAACAACCATTTAGCTGGCAGAGGAGGGGACACTTGACTCTAATAAAATTTAGCACTTTAAAATATCATATTTCACAAACGGATCACTGAATCGAAAAATAATGTTCCCGTACCCACAATTTTTGATTTATCAAATTACAGATTTCTGGTGCCAATAGTCTCTGAGCTAAACCGCGGACGGACTGACGGACATGGCGAAACTATAAGGGTTCCTTGTTTACTACGGAACCCTAAAAAGTGACATCTGCAAATTGTGAATATTTCTACTCAGTGGATATTTACAAATGCACGAGTAGAACACCCAGATCTCAATCTACTATATAAAAATAAGTCGGGTTATCCTTCCTGACGCTATAACTCCAGAACGCACGAACCGATTTCCACGGTTTTGCATTCGTTGGAAAGGTCTCGGGCTCCGTGAGGTTTATAGCAAAGAAAATTCTATCCACGCGGACGAAGTCGCGGGCATCAGCTAGTTCTGTATAATATAAGCAACGGACAGAAAGTTTTCCGATGACAACCCCTCCCGCCTCCGCCGACCGTCAAGTTACCGTACTAGAACCATCGAAACACGACCACCGTGACGTCATGACTCATCGGCAAACTTTCTGCGCGTGGCTAATATTTGACTTTTATATTAATTGATTTAACGCTGCAGCGTTCAGAATGCTAAGCGCTTGTTGGAGCCAGCGCATTTGCACGCTTCATGCAATGTAAAGCTCATGTTGATACAATTATTACAAACATGGATATAATTCGTTCCAGCGATTCATGAGACAGTAGGTAATGATTAACCTGTAAATTCTCTTTTTCCTCATTGTGGAAACACGGCATACATAGCATAATATCTACTATATTGTAAACTTGTTTTGAAAAGAGCAACTGCCGAGTTTCTTGCTGGTTCTTGTCCGCAGTAACGGCATTTCGAACCAGTGGTAGACTCATCGACGATTCAAAAGCACTTGTAAAAAAATTTTATTTGAATAAAAAAACATTTCTATTCTATTCTATTCTAAACCTTACACGAATACGCGCGCGTTCAGTGTGACAGTTACCGTTGCGTAAAGAGCCGTAACATCAAACTGCTTGTCATCGAGTAAAGTTGCTTCACCTCTTGGTTCTTAGGAACTTTGTAGATCTCGTAAGGGGAGCAGTAAGTAAATGTCTACAGATTAGAGAAATCAGAAAAGTGAAACGCTTGTCAGTACACTTTATCTTACTACCGATATTTCCTTGTTAATGCGTGATCGAAACATGCTTATATACCACACATCTACAATACCATAGATAGAACGAGATCCGGTATAAGAAATTATTATTAATATATAACCCTTACCTGTTTTTATTAGTGATAAGAAATAATTGATAGATAATATACTCATTGACATATCGCGTTTAGGTTGCCTAGTTAAATTGCGTGCGGATAATATTAAATTAAATTAAATTTATTAAATCCACTTCTCTCATTGGTTATTTTAAAAAATCGTACACTAGATAAGAGAACATACCCAACAGAATTGAAAAAGTAAAGGTTGCCTTCTTCCCACTCTGCGCAACTGTGGAGTTGCCAGGTATAAGCAGGTGAGTAAAATTGATATAAAATACGATTAAATGTGTACTATATAGTGTATTTAAACAACAAATACTGAAAACAACGATTTATAATGCGGTTTATAAGTTGTGACCAAAACAAATGAGCATTTATTCCCCATATGCTAATTTAGTACTTTCTAAGAACTTAATCTAAATATGTATCTAAAAATGATTTGGTCATGTGTACAGAACCCTAAAAGAGCGAGTCCCGACTCGCGCTTAGCCGATTTTTATTAGGGTTCCGTAGTAAACAAGGAACCGTTATAGTTTCGCCATGTCCGTCCGTCTGTCTGTCTGTCTGTCTGTCTGTCCGCGGTTTAGCTCAGAGACTATTGGTACTAGAAATCTGTAATTTGACAAGGGTATGAATATCAATCACGCCGACAAAGTGGTGAAATAAAATTGTGAAAAATATTTTTTTTTTTAGGGTACCTCTCGTACATGTAAAGTGGGGATGAATTTTTTTTCTCGTCTATCCCATAATGTGGCGTGTCGTTGAATAGGTCTTTCAAAAATATTGTGGGTGTGGGAACACCATTTTTCAATTCAGGGATCCGTTTGTGAAATATGATATTTTAAAGTGCTAAATTTTATTAGAGTCAAGTGTCCCCCCCCCCCTCTGCCAGCTATATGGTTAAATAAAGGATACATGACAAAAATTCACAGCAGTAGTATATATAGTGAATTTTAAAGGAAAACTATCACGGCTAAGTAGGGTTCATTAGCTAAGGAGTTATATCTGTTTTTCCTAAGTTAGGTATTACACGTAGTGTAAGTTGCATATTTTGTAGTATATTATAGTATTTAATAAACCATCGAACCCAAAATGTATTCAATATTCATAAATAAAATAAAAGCACTATCCTAGGTAAGCAATAATATTTGAGACTTTCAACTACGGAACCCTACACTGCGCGTGGCCCGACACGCACTTGGCCGGTTTTATTTAACTTTCATTGCACTCTCGCCGAAGTCAGCCGAGGTGAGTAAATACACTGTACACTGTACAGCTAGTCTGACTTTGTGAGGCGTAAGGATTAACTTCTGGTAGTTACTTTGTTTCAGACGCTAAAACCAACACAGAACGGAAGTCACCCAAGATGAGGCGAGTTTTTTTTTTTTTACTTTGGCTAACTTTGTGCGCTCAGGCTATAAATAGACTAGTGTACTAGGTATCCCATGATTATTCATTCAATCGATACATGATAACCAAAACTGACATTATTATTATGCCCGTTTTCACCAAACATACCTAAATCATCCCCTAAGTAGGAGTCTCTTAACGTAGGTAGCTCCTAAATACAATCCTAAGTCCTAACATCCGTCCCAATATCCTTTTAGGTGTCCCGTACAGGATCGTGATAAATAAGTTGACAGAAAACATCAATCACCTAACTTATAGGTAGCCCGTAAAGGTTAGGGAACGTTAGTGAAAACATTGAATTATTATGTAGGTACTAACGAGTGAAACCGGGTTACGGGCATCTGTACAAATCGTCATCTATCGACGCGAATAGAAAATATACAATATTGAACTAAAATTTAACTAAAAAATAATTTTAATTGAATAATATGGTACAAAAAAAATTACAATACAATTATTGTATTATAATAAGTAACTAAATAATAATGGTCGACGCAAAACTGTTTTTGGGATAGGTCGTTAGTCGTAACTCGTAGTTCCATGGGAATAGTTACTGACTGCGCCATCTATTAGCATTATTGTGAAGCTATGTTGATGCGATATGAATTACTGATGTACATTAAAAATTAAATAATCTCGTTTCTTTATAATATTCATATAATTTTAGTATTTGTTGTTCAAGTACAGGATATAAGTGACCTAAAAACATAAAATCAGTTTGAAAATCCATAGCGGATTTTCCTAGAGAGCGTCTTCAAGCGAGCGTATAAAATCGCCACTTTGAAAGCCCCCCATTTCGTCAATTTTAAGGGAAAAATTAAAAAAAAATATTTTTGTACTCAGTTCAAAATTATCTTTAAAATGATACGTAACAATTTTATGTAACGCGATATTTTTTTTTTACTTCGCATTCGCTTCTATGAGAGCCCCTCTGAAATAAAGATTTTTATAACTTTTTAAGCCATTTTCGGCTGGAGGCCATCGGTTTACATATTATATCTAAATTTGAAGTAATTACGTTCAGTAATTCAAAAGTTATAAGGCTCTGACAGACGGACGGACGGACGGACGGCCAAGTGCAAATCGCTCTAGTTAACTCAGAGACCTCGCTTCGCTCGGTCAAAAAAGGTTTTATAATTATGATAAAAAAAGATTCCGATGAATTGAGAACCTCCTCCTTTTTTGAGGTCGGTTAAAAAATAACGGCCTCATAAAACATTTGTTTTGTTTCAGCTGTGTTTAAGAAGCCTTAATACCTTCCCAACTTCTTGGGCTAAAGTTACATTTATTAGGTTAAAATAATATAATAATCGACCGAGCGAAGCGAAGGTCTTTGAGTCTACTTGAGTGAATTTGCACTTGTCCGTCCGTCCGTCCGTCCGTCCGTCCGTCCGTCTGTCAGAGCCTTATAACTTCTGAATTACTGAACGTAATTACTTCAATTTTAGATATAATATGTAAACCGATGGCCTCCAGCCGAAAATGGCTTAAAAAGTTATAAAAATCTTTATTTCAGGGGGGCTCTCATAGAAGCGAATGCGAAGAAAAAAAAAATTTTCTGCGTTTCATATAGTTACAGTACCTTATTTTAAAGATAATTTGGAACAGAGTACAAAAGTATTTTTTTTTTATTTTTTTCCTAAAATTGACGAAATGGGGGACTTTCAAAGTGGAGATTATATTTGACCTCACAACGGAATAACCATTGAAAGCTGGGGCTTGAAAGTTTTATAATTTTAGCGTAATATCATGTACTTGAACAACAAATACTAAAATTAGATAAATGTAATAAGGAAACTAAATTATTTAACTTTTAATGAGCAGCAACAACAGAACTTCACAATGATGTCAATAGATGGCGCTCTCATCTCATATAGCAAATGCAGCTATATGTAACATATTATTCAATTAAAATTATTATTTAGTCATTTAGCAAACATCAATAAAACTTCACGTTGCAGTTTGTTTTTACATGTTTTCTGATCGTGTCGATAGTTGACGCTGTGTACGAGTAATTTAATTTGAATGTTCCAAAAAACTATACCTAAGTTTGATTGAGGCCTTGAGGATTTCACTATAACAGTTCCCTAACCTTTACGGGCTACCTATGTTAAGTTAGTTGACACTTTCTGTCAACTTTGTTATTACGAACCTCTACGGGACAACTAAAGGTGAAAATGACATTGGGATGTTAGGATTGTATTTAGGGGCTACCTACGTAAAGAGACTTCTACAAAGGGGATGATTTAGGTATGGTTGGTGAAAACGGGCATAATAATAATGTCAATTTTGATCGTCATGTATCTATTGAATGAATAAGTAATTATGGGAAACCGTTGCCGCGAGGTCTCAGTTCGGGGCGAACCACTAGTTATTTATTCGTACAACAAAAAGACATATAAAATCATACACTTATAGTAAAACGATCGCAACCGTTTCACTGAGAGCTCCAAACATTGAAGGCGTCTCAAAAGCTATAACACTTCAGATACTCGGGTTCACTTGGGGGTGCGTTAATGCGTCTGGTTCTAAGGTTGTCGAAGTACTCGCATAAAGGAAAAGATATCCTTTAGTAAGGGTCGTTGGTACTTTTACCCGAATACGGCGAAGCCAAAGGAAGGGTTATGATTTTAACCAAAAACATTTTCATGTAAAATGTTGCCACGACGCGCGAGACCAATGGTTCACACTGTCAAAAAGATATCGGTAGGGTTAGTACAAGATTGGATAGTTAACTATGCAAAGTAAAGTATGACATTACCATCAAAGTAAAATAAACCATAACAGTATTGCGTTAGAGCTCAATTTCATGTATGTATTTTTATACATTTACGTAACGAAAACCTCCAAAATAAAATCGTCTGTATTTAATTTGTGACTTTAAATCGATATTAATATGGTTCACATTACTTTGATGCTAATGTTCATAGTTAACTATTACGATCAAACGAATTAAAACTCGGCATAACCACACAGATCTCATGTAGAGCCAAGCTTCTAACTCTACACGCCCTAAACCTACAAGCCCTAACTTCACAAACTCTACACGTTAGTCAAAATACGTGGCTTGGCCATTTCGCTACATTCACCTGGGCGTAAGGTGAAAAATTTATTCACTGTTTAATTACTCTTCTATTATACAATAGTTCTTGTAGTAACGAAATATAAAATTATATGGTTATATATTAACTATACTATAAAACCTTTATAAAATATATTCTAAATAAAAAATGTAAGACTTTCGTCAGTAAATGCATGCTTTATTTTTTTGGAGTTATTTGAGATAAATCAATTAAATATCACATATTATGAGGATTCTGATTCATCTGAGGATTTGTCGAGAATTTAACGGTGAAGGAAAACACCGTTAGGCAACCTGCACGCCTGTGGATTCTCCATAACGAATTCAAAGGGGCGTCACGTCTACCGATTTGCATTGGGCCAGCGTAGTGGAAAATAACCCTTTGAGAGAAGACCTACGCTCAGTGGTGGGCCGTTGGTTTGCTGATGATTTAAAAGCTATATTTAAATATCTGTCTAATAAAAAATTGCTGCTGTGGTAACCCTGTTGTCTTACCTATAGTGAGAAATAAAGTTTACCGTTAATACATATTTATCAGCCGGGAACCGTAATCCGCCTTTTTGTAAATAGCTGAGCGCCCACTGTAATACGAGTGGCGTTTAAATTCTCTCAGGATTCTTCGAGAATGTTCGATACACATTTTTCTTTTAAACAAATGTGTTAGTAGGCACATACTGGTATACATTACATAGGAACTAGGTTCTGCCTGAGATCACATCCGTGTGAATTCTGTTTTTTAAAAATCTCACGGGAACTGGTGATTTTTCTTTATTCTAAGCTATTTAAAATCCTCAGCCAAATTGGTTCAATAGTTCTGGCGTGAGGAAGTAACACGCATCCAAACATCGTCCATTCATAAATAATAGGTAAAATAGGATCACACGTGGCTAAGTTGGTTTAATACTCAAAGGCGAATGGCGTCCAGTCGGTCTAGAGAGAGATATCATTATTCAAAAGCGCAAATGTCACTTGAGCGCAAGAGACGTATTTGCTCATAGCTATTTGGCCTTTACTACTTTATTATCAAATTCAAATTTAAAATTCAAATTCATTTATTTCATGTAGGCCAACTAGTAGTTCTTATGACAAGTCAGGAATCCACCACCGGTTCGGAAAGCCAATACTGCTGAGAAGAGCCGGCAAGAAACTCAGCAGTTGCTCTTTTCAAAACAAAAATATTACAAAATGTAGCTTATCTATCTTGTGGACAGCTGAAGCAAGCGATTAGAATATAACAGAAATATTTTTTATTTAAGTAAACTTTTACAAGTGCTTTCGTGTCTGCGAATAATAGTTCAAAAAGGCATACTACTTACAGTTATTCAATACAATGTTAAGATGGGCAGACAGAAAGTAGCCCAATTTCCGCTGGTGGCACCAGTGGTGGTTCACGAGCATGACGCATGATCCAGCCGTTGCTTCACTCAACCATATTTGAGGGAACGTAACAATCGATATTTATATATCACCAAACTGTAATCTCTAGCGTCATGGGTGCATGGGTAACAATGCCACGGGATTTTTTAAGGTCCCATTCATTGATGAGTCGATCTACTTGGACTAATACTAAACACCCTATAAGGCAGCCAAGTTATCGCATAGACGCGGAACGGAAACTCAAAACTTGAAGCCAATGATTGTGCGATCGATGGCATACCCAATGTACACCTACCCACATAGAGAATTCGTGAGTGTTGGCATCTTCAGAGCATTAATTCTAAGTTGGCATTCATAGGTCGTAAGGTCCTCGAGTGGAGACTGCGTCTCGGTAAGCGGAGGATAGGGCGCCCCTCGGCTAGATGGAGCGATGACATCCGGGAAGTGGCAGGCGAATTGGTTGCGAAAGGCTGAGGATAGGAAACGTTGATGCTACTTAAAAGAGGCCTATACCCAACAGCGGATGCACTCTGGCTGATGATTATGATGATCCATTGGTAAGTTGGGACACTTGCATAGAATGGACTTATCTCGCCTGCTTCGGCAAGTACTTCTTGGCGCAGTAGCACACGCGAAGAGAAACGTGGGCAGACCACGGCTGCGCTTTAAAGATTGCGCCAAGAGAGACATGACCAATTTTAACATAAAGCACAAGAATTGGGAGAAGCTGGCGGATGACAGGAACGGTTGGAGCAGAAGCGTGGGTGAGGGGTGTAGAGTTCACAACGATGCTTGGTTTAAAGTGTTAGCGCACAGGAGAGCAAGAAGGCATTCCAGTGCCGGGACTGCATCTGTGGTCATCGAGTTTTGTTGCAGCAAGTGCGGACGTAACTGTCACTCACGGATCGGTCTCCACAGTCACCGGAGAAAATGCCTCCGAGACAATGTTTAAATCGTCTAGAACAGACGTAAAGGCCTGAATGAATGATGGGTAGTTAACATCTAACCCACAGCTGCACGCGTGTAAGTAAAGCTCTCGTTCAACATTCAAGGAAGACTCTTCCAGCGTGAAGCCAATGAAACACTATAATTGTAGTTCTATAAACATTTACTCAACTCTAAGCACTCATTGCTAATCTAAGCTGTCGCGCCTTATCTGTACCGTCTGTGTTTTTCCTTTCACAGTGAGACCTTCCAAAGGAAATTTCATTAGCTAATGAGTAAACAGGCAGAAGTACCGCTGGCAAAATGAAAAAAATTCCTTTTGCGAATACGATTCCTGTTTAACAAAACAGGAATTCGGAATAGTGACATGATTTAGGTACGGTATTTTTTTAGGAAGTACATGATTTAGGTACGGTATTTTTTATTATTATAAATAATTGCTTTATTGATGCCACAGTTTACAAAGGTAAGACTTAGGTCTAACGATACATGGTATGGTCGGCCTCTACTGCCTTATTTAGCTTACCCTGTGCTACAAGACTTCAGTGACCTTAAAAAGAAATTTAGCTGTACTATATTGTCCATGACTCATATTCCACTTTTGCTTCTAGCATCCGTTAAGCTTGTGCTAAGACGATGTACGACACCAAGGCCGAGATAAAACTAACATCGTACCCTCATCTAAGAGCACCCAACACAAACACACACACACTTGCATTTATAATATTAGTAAGGGATAGTAAAGATGTATAAAGACGACGGTTCTACATTTTTTATAGGAATAGATAACAAGAGTGAATCTAACATTAAATAACCGTCAAATATTATTGGGCTCATTAAATAACAGCTGCTAATAATAATATGGCTAGGCCCAATAATACAGTTGAAACACGTCCTGTTATAGCTGGACATAACAATTTGTATTGAAGGATTATCCGGTACATGCGTGTCATACAGATTCCATGTCAGCAACTAAGCCTTACTATATCTAGTTAGTATGTACAATTTCAGTGCCCATAATGGTTATAGAAACAGGCAATTACACGTGAAGAACAATACTAAGACCGTACGAGTCGTAGGGAGCCGCTGGATTCAGGCGGCGCAAGACTGAGGCCTGTGGAAGTCCATGCAAGAGACCTTTGTCCAGCGGTGGACATCTGTTGGTTAATAAAGAAGTACATTTTTTTTCAATATTAACCAAACCACCTTTGACTTCTCGCAGTTATGTGCCTTTAAGCAATTAAACATCGTGAGGAAACCTGCACACCTGAGAGTTCTCCATAATGTTCCCTAAGAGTGAAGTCTACCAATTTGCATTGGGCCAGCGTGGTGGACTACGGCCTATAACCCTTCTCTGAGATGAGACCTGCGCTGAATAGTGAAATGTTACCTAATATGATGATGATGATTAGAAGGGATAATACAGTATGGCAGATAAAAGGGCAGATAACATAAGATTTAGAAACGTTGTTAACCAGTTTAAAACGTTCTGCAGTTTGTCAATATTGCACCCCGGAGTGTAATTATTTTTATCTATAACGGTTGTATCCCTTGTAGTGAACTTACCAACTTTAAAACACCTTTCTAGTAATAGACAAATTCTATTTTAGCTTTTCACATTTAATGAAGAGAGACTATGATTAACACGGAACTGAATTTTTTATCACAACTAACATTGTTTATGGCGTATGTATTATAATCAAAGATTATTAAAATTAGTAGATAGATGTACTTGAAAACCAATTTATTTTCTATTTTTATTTAAGACTAGCTTTTGCCCGAGGCTTCGCTCACGTTACGTTCGATTTTTAAACCTGTATTTTACCCCTTTAGAGGTAGAAATCAAAAATACTTTCTTAGCGGATGCCTACGTCATAATAGCTATCTGCATGCCTTTCAGCTCGATTCGTCCAGTGGCTTGATCTGTGCGTTGATAGATCAGTCAGTCAGTCAGTCACATTTTCCTGTTTTATATTTAGAAGACACACTATCTCTTTTGTATGATCATAAGGTAACACAACATAAAATACAGATCTAATGATTTAGGTATAATTTAAAATGTGATACACAAACTTAGAAAGCGCTCTTTATTGTGACATTCCAAGCAAACTTATGCACGGCGACGTTATGTAAGGAGGAATAAGTTAAATCATAAATGTAAAGCGGGTTAGCTCACAAGTTAAATGGGTCGCGTGGGAAGTTAAATGTACGACATCATTACGTTGTTTCTAATTCAGTAGGATACCAGATATTTGAAAAAAGAAAGAAAAATAATGCGATAAAGTGGAAGTGATTTTTAAGGGAAAATGGACGTTGTTTTTAAAATTTTAGGTTGATGCCATCGAACTATAGAAGAGGTCATTCCAACAAGATTTTTTGGAGTTTACTCCTTAAGAATCGATTTAAGCAGCCCGGTATGAGAAAAATCCGGGCAGTAAAATCAATTTAGCAATGAACTCGTTACGTTTTTCTGTTACGTTTTTCACAACGTTGAAATTACTACCCTAACTTTGAGTAAATAAGGTTGGTTTTCGTGCGAAAGAGTCCCCGAAGCGAAAGTCGGTCGGAGCGCGCTCGGACCCGAGTCGCGCGCATAGAGAAGGATATAGCGTCGCGCGTAAACTCCAGTCGTGCGTCGGAGGCCGGAGCTGACACACACTTTTTTTTATTTTAAATTGTTGCCTGGTAGCTTCGACCTTGTAATCAAGTTTCTCGATATAAATTTGTAAAACTGAGTAAGTATGCTCTGGTGCTCCAAATAAGTTCTAACATAACAGTGTCGATGCCATTTTGCTTGTTCAATGGCTGATCAAAACACCTATCACGGTTGCGTGAAACAAAAACACATTTATCAAGTCGAGGAAACCATCTTAACATTTGTATTGAATTGTAAGTACCATTCCGAACCAAGATTCATTTATATTATGCATAGACACGAAAGCACTTGTAAAAGTTTATTGAAAAAAAAATTCTTATCTATTCTAATCGGCTTTGCTTCAGCTGTCCACAAGATAGTTAAGCTACTTTTTGTAACATTTGGTTTTGAAAAGAGCAACTGCTGAGTTTCTTGCCGACTCTTCTCAGCAGAATCAGCATTCCGAACCGTTGGTAGATTGCTGACTTGTCATAAGAGCCACAAGTTGGCGTACGTGAAATAAATGATTTTGTTTTTTTTTTTTTTGAGGTTATTAGAAAGTTAGTGAATTTCTTGATGACAGAGTTGCATGGAAACAATCTTCTTGGCTTGGCATCCAGCTGACCACAAGATAGTGTAACTTGTAGATACACGACTTACATTGTAATTTGTAGATACATCAATATTATATTATAATTTTATTTTAAAAATAGCAACTGCTGAGTTTCTTGCCGGTTTTTCTCAGCAAAATCTGCATTCCGAACCGGTGGTAGAGTCTCGACGTGTCATAAGAGTCACAGGCTAAAATATGTTGATAACTAGTGGTTCGCCCCGAACTGAGACCTCGCGGTAACGGTATCCCATGATTATTCATTCAATCGATACATGATAACCAAAACTGACATTATTATTAAGCCCGTTTTCACCAAACATACCTAAATTATCCCCTAAGTAGGAGTCTCTTAACGTAGGTAGCTCCTAAATACAATCCTAAGTCCTAACATCCGTCCCAATATCCTTTTAGGTGTCCCGTACAGGATCGTGATAAATAAGTTGACAGAAAACATCAATCACCTAACTTATAGGTAGCCCGTAAAGGTTAGGGAACGTTAGTGAAAACATTGAATTATTATGTAGGTACTAACGAGTGAAACCGGGTTACGGGCATCTGTACAAATCGTCATCTATCGACGCGAATAGAAAATATACAATATTTAACTAAAATTTAACTAAAAAATAATTTTAATTGAATAATATGGTACAAAAAAAATTACAATACAATTATTGTATTATAAAAGGGCCAATTCTGTGTAGCATAATCTCTAAACTAAACTAAAATGACAGCTAATAATCTAGTTCTGTCCCTTTCTGCAGGGAGTATTATGAAAGGGTTACCAATATTTTTATTGCTGTCATTTTAGTTTAGTTTAGAGATTGTGTACAACAGAATCAGCCCCAATAAGTAACTAAATAATAATGGTCGACGCAAAACTGTTTTTGGGATAGGTCGTTAGTCGTAACTCGTAGTTCCATGGGAATAGTTACTGACTGCGCCATCTATTAGCATTATTGTGAAGCTATGTTGATGCTATATGAATTACTGATGTACATTAAAAATTAAATAATCTCGTTTCTTTATAATATTCATATAATTTTAGTATTTGTTGTTCAAGTACAGGATATAAGTGACCTAAAAACATAAAATCAGTTTGAAAGTCCATAGCGGATTTTCCTAGAGAGCGTCTTCAAGCGAGCGTATAAAATCGCCACTTTGAAAGCCCCCCATTTCGTCAATTTTAAGGGAAAAATTAAAAAAAAAATATTTTTGTACTCAGTTCAAAATTATCTTTAAAATGATACGTAACAATTTTATGTAACGCGATATTTTTTTTTTTTACTTCGCATTCGCTTCTATGAGAGCCCCCCTGAAATAAAGATTTTTATAACTTTTTAAGCCATTTTCGGCTGGAGGCCATCGGTTTACATATTATATCTAAATTTGAAGTAATTACGTTCAGTAATTCAAAAGTTATAAGGCTCTGACAGACGGACGGACGGACGGACGGACAAGTGCAAATCGCTCTAGTTAACTCAGAGACCTCGCTTCGCTCGGTCAATAATTTTGAATTTGATTAATTAAACCTTCACCAGAAATGACAGAAAGAGACAGGGAGAAGGGTTAATTATTATTTTCTTTTAATCAGCTGTTGCTGCTACCGCTGTTAACCTATGTTGGTTTATCACTACAGAGCTTTGGGTTGCAATCAAAACATAAATTTTTAAGCGGGGCTGCAACTGTTGCGGTGGTTCGTGATTCCAATACAGTAAAACTTTTGAAATTATAAATTTCCTAGATAACGTTGAATGTTATGTTGTTTTTCTTCGAGTTTCTGTCACAAAATATTGGTCATTAAATGTTTTGATCGTCCCTGAAAAAAATTGACTTCGAATTATGCGGTAGTAGGTTACTATCATGTTGATTGTTAGGCATTGCAAAATATTCAGTTACATCAATACCTACATATCCAAAATCTGTGATCTGAGCACTTGCTTGTGAGTTTTGATTTGGCACTTTAACATCGGATCATGCCAAATATTATTCTACGGAACTGCCAGTACCAAGTATTATTGTCTAGAGACCCTGCCAATTAATAACTTAAATTTCAATCACCCGATGTCTCCGCTACTTGGCAACAGGCGGAGTAAATGGAACAGCCAATAATTGTCTCGCATCAATCAAGTCACGCGTTATTATCTCAGCACTAACCACATTTCAGGAGTTTGACGCCGCCTGAGGCTTGTGATAAATGTGGTGTTGTCAGCTGATTGCATATTGGAAATGAGCATTGAATGATGAATTACCTACAGAACATTCTGAAGTATTTGCACAGAATACAAAATAGTACATGTACAGTACCCGGCGATATATATTGCACATCGGCCTTTGGAATAAAACGCTATTTCTATTCTATTGCAAGGAAAGCTAGCCAGAAATTCACGTGGTAATTACTGAAATCTCTTCACAATCGGCGAGCACATCACGTAACATATATAAAAAAAATGCAGTCGAACTGTGAATAGAATAGAATAGCGTTTTATTCCAAAGGCCGATGTGCAATATATATCGCCGGGTACTGTACAGAAGATTCACTTCGCAGAATCCTTACTAATATTATAAACTAGCTGATGCCCGCGACTTCGTCAGCGTGGATTAAGTTTTTAAAATCCCTCGGAAACTCTTTGATTTGCCGGGATAAAAAGTAGCCTAAGTCACTCTCCGGGTCCTCAACTATACCCATGCAAAAAATCACGTCGATCCATTGCTCTTTTGCAGCGTGATTGAAGGACAAACCAACAAACACACTTTCGCATTTATAATATTAGTATGATGCGAAAGTATGTTTGTTGATTTGTTGGTTTGTCCTTCAATCACACCGCAACAGGGCTACGGATCGACGTGATTTATTTGCATGGGTATAGTTGAGGACCTGGAGAGTGACATAGGCTACTTTTTATCCCGGAAAATCAAATAGTTCCCGGGGGATTTAAAAAAACTAAATCCACGCGAACGAAGTCGCGGGCATCAGCTAGTCATTTAAATAATTATCGATTCTTGCTACCACACAATAAGGTGCAATTCAGGTCGCGCACGCTAACTTACCTGCAGTTATATTCACCTAGAAGTTGCCTCCCTTTCTATCGCGTAACTCTTATCCCTTCGCACGCCCATTGAATTGTCCCGTCCGGTCGCAATGACACCGGGTACAAGACGTGTGCCTTTAGAACTATTATAGTAGTAGCCTGATATTATATTGCTTACCATTACTCTTTACCCAACTTCAAAAAAGGAGGAGGTTATCAATTCGTCGGAATCTTTTTTTTTATGTATGTCCACCGATTACTCGACCGATTAAGACCCCTGAACCGATTTGAAAAATTCTTTTTTTGTTTGAAAGGGTATACTCCCCAGGTAGTCCCATATAAATTTTATCGATATCGGTCGAGCGGTTTTTAAAATATCAACAATAAATTAAATACTTTGTATGCGTGAAAGCGTGAGTTTGAAGTCGGTTGTTTAAAAATAATTTTTTTATATAAAATTATTTACATTACTTTTTTTATGGTACTCATCAAGTTCATCTAGTTTATAATACAATACTTGGTAGAATTTTATATGTTGCTGTGGCGGGCAGAGTCCTGATGGCTATAAAATACAGTTAAACCTATCTCCATCGTACCTATACAAATAGGTCACGTATATATAAAAGTTTGACCAATTTGTTCTGCAGAGTACTGCGATCAGTAACGTTGGCCGTTTACATCCCGCACCGAACGTTTTACAGTCGCCAATAAAAACAACGAGCCAGGACAATGAATGCGATAGTCTCTTTTATATCCCTCGTATATTATACAGTAATACGGAGAGGCATCGGTCGCACTGCCGGCGGTACACAGTTCTGCGTTCTGCTGTCAAAACTATCACATAGAAGAAAAAAACTTGAGAGGTGTCAAGGGACACCCGGATGGAACGAAGTTCCTTTCGATTAATTAATTTGGCATTGTGTTAACGTTTTCACACTACAATATTAGATCTCCGTAGCCTTGTTGTTTCCACAGTCGCCAAACAGCCAAAGGTCGATGGTTCGAATCCCAGCTCGACAGACCGAATTTTCCATTTTCAAACCATCGACTGTTAACTGTTTAGCGACTGTCGAAACCACAAGGTTACCGAGATCTTATATTGTACTGTGAAAATAATGAACACAATGCCAAATTCACATTCAAAAAGTGTCGGTTCAATTTCGTCTTAATTTTTTCCGTCTAGCCCCCTTCCGCACCGCGCGATAAGGAACTACGTTCCAATAATTTCATATTTAAGTTAAAACACATAACTTAAATATGAAATTATTTCATATTTAAGTTGTTACATCTTTCACTACCAACGACCATAGGTCGGTGCTACTCAATATCGCCACTCAGCATCTCACCAGCTCACAGCTGATACACACCAGGTGTGTAACCGAACAAATTTTTAAAAACACCAAAATTCCGAGGCCGGCGAGGTTCGAACCCGCACCTCTTGGGAATCGCGCCCGGGTGTGTTGACATTACACCACAGCCACGAACGAACTATAACACGTCAGCATTGAAATCAGTGGTACGTACCTATCTACTTTTTCAATCAGTTGAAGCAACTGCTAGCGATATCTAGTAGCAACACATTACAGCTGTCGGTCTACTTTTTTATACCAGATGTGTACCAATTCGGTGGGGCTAAGTTAGAGCTGAGTTCTGGCTCAAATTTACTGCTCCATGCAAACTCCATAAGCCAGATGGCTTATTAGTGAATTCGTGACATTGGCTTAGTCAGTCCTGATAAGTAGTCAGGACTGACTAAGCCAATGTCACGAATTCACTCATAACACAGTAAATTTAAAGTATGAAGATGTAGGCAAGTAGTAGTCGAAACTCGAAATACAAATAAAAACTGTGAGCATTCAAATTTCATGAAACTATTTACCTATTTTGTTAACAGTGCGTGAATAAACGTTCTTGTTTCGGAAACTGGCATTTTAGTCCGAACCCCATAAACTATTAACAATATTATTTAACAATATTATTTTCAACTCCAAGAAGAAAAAATTAAGTGGCACTCGGGGACTGCCGCGGTAAAGCTATTGCATAGCATTTTTATCAACTTATGCAATTATAATATTTATACAATATTTTTTTGCATAATAAAAATTATGCAAAAAAACAAACAATCAAAAAAAGCGAACTGTCACTACTTCGCGGGTGAGATTCGAACCTGCGACATCGGCGCTCGAAAGCGGCCACTCGCCCACTGCGCCAAATAGAGCTCCTTGAGAACTTCTAAAATGTTGATCGCTTACTGAACGACGGTGTTAGGTTTTTTTCGTTACGGAATTTCTTGATTCGATCGCCGCGCTTAAACTGTTTGTCCTAGTTCAAAGCCCGCGATAAAAGCTATGCAATAGCTTAAAATGTGAAATCCTTCAGTGATTCTCACTGTGATCGCGGAACGCAGAACTCTGAAGTCACATCTCGAGACCGCTGCCAGTGTAACAAAATCATCGACGCCAGAGAATGCAAGTGTTGTGCGAGTTTTCGATAAACTTTCCCAAAGTTGAACGTTCGCCTGACTCGGGACCGAATTTCAAGTAAAATGAAGTAATTTTGTAGGAAGTTCACATCGAAGTTTTCAGTTTCGTGTCATTGGCGACTATCGGGTAATGGTATAAGTGGTTTTGGCAGTTCGAGAGATTTCGGTCTAGATTTCTAGATTAAATTTGTTCGCAGACCAAAGTTGGGAGTGCAGTTCGTTATACTGTAATAATAAATTATTTCGGCTTGATAACTTCTTTCCGACCGACTTAGCGTTCGTTAGCCAAGGTCTGTCCACTATTTTACTTGCCAACTTACCCCGGCTTCGCACGGTGGCTTACCTAATCTGTAGATTAGATGTGGATGTTACAATATTATGACGTGCTTGTCTCGATGTTCTTAATAATACTGAAGAAAAGAAAAAAATTACCTACATACGCGGATTCTGCTAAGGGCCAATTTAGACGGTGCCTCGTTGATCGTTCATTTTTGCGAACATTTTTGCGAAAATGAACCATCTCAATTCGCCCTAAGGGCGAATTTAGTCGGTTCATTTTCGATGACTCATCGATGAAGCCTCAAAAAATAACTGTCTAAATTCGCCCTTATTGAGATAGTTCATTTTCGCAAAAATGTTCGCAAAAATGAACGATCAACGAGGCACCGTCTAAATTGAGCTTAAGTAATATTATTTTTCTTTTCACAGGTGAGTTATTCTATAGGTCTATTTAGACTGTTTCTACACCACTATGAGAAAGCGGTGCACATCCCTGTTGCGTAGAGTCCGGGCCAGCTCTCATAGCGTCCTGACTCCCTGAGGGCATTTGCTGACAGAATCGATTGTCAGTACTTGAACCACTGTTGCATGGTTCATGTGCTGACAAATCGGTGCCGTCTTAGGTTAAGTTTTAGATTTTAGTCGTACTAACATGTAGCTTTAAGCTTATTGTTACTAACACATTATGATCCCAGTTGGTCGAAATAAAATATTTTTGTTTATTATATTTATAATCTGTGATAGCCTAGTGATTAGGACTGTGGTCTCTTATTCGAGCGGTCGCAGGTTCGATCCCGGGCACGCACTTCTGACTTTTCGGATTTTTGTGCGTTTAAGTAATTAAATATCGAATCCCATCACATAACGGTGAAGGAAAACATCGTGAAGAAACCTACACACCTGAGAATTCTCCATAATGTTTCGAAGGTTTGCGAAGTCCTCCAATTCGCATTGGGCCACCCTGGTGGTCTAAAACCCTCCTCTGAGAGGACACCTGTGCTCATTAGTGAGCCGTTGATGGGATGAAGATGATCAAGGGTTCATTTCATCACCAGCAAAGAAACTTTAATAGATAATAAAGTTTAGTAGAAAACCATCTTTTCCATAAACTGGCGAATATGAAATAGGCTACTATCTATATTATACATAAAAATCTCGTGTCACGATGTATGTTCAGGATAAACTTGAAAACTACTGAACCGATTTTGATTAAACTTCGTAACTATCTGTAATTTGGTCCAGCTTAAAAGGTAGGATAGTTTTTATCATAATTATTGACATCAATATTTGTTATTGCAAATTAAAATATTATGTCAATTACACGACAGTCATAATATACAGCTCGAGATTTAGGTTGCTAGGCAATGTAGTGGTTCCTCAGACCGGGAGAGCTACTTTTTATCTCGGATAATCAAAGAGTTCCCGCGGGACTTTTAAAAACTAAATCCATTCGCGGGCATCAGCTAGTAGACTAATAAAAATTTTAAACTTATACGTAAAAAAACAGTATTTAATTTCTATTATGGTACAATTAAATCCTGGAAAAGAGGGTGCCCGCGGGAATTTTAAAAACCGGTACTCGACGCGGACGTGGAAAGTCACGGGAAAAAGCTAGTACATAAAATATTTGCCAGGCACGCGTAAAGCTTTAGGGGTAGTGGAGTTGAACATTCAGCTTTACTGTCTTCAGCCCGTCACCATGTCCCTTTCGCTATTGAGGTGAAGGACTGAAAACCGAAAGGTTGGTCCGTATTCACGGATTTTCAAGTTTATTTTATTTGAAAACTGCTACAAGGTATATATTGCAAATTGGCACGGATCTTCCGGCGTCCTTGTTTCTTGCCACGTATAACTTGATTACCTTAAGGCAAGGAATAGGGAGCTTCCTAGACCAGCATCATCAGTGCTTTCTATCGCAAGCCTAAGTATATCACAATAAAAAAAATCGGTCAAGTGCGAGTCGGGCCTCGCTAAAAAAATAAAATTTTATTTCGACTCCTTTTCCATGTAAGGGATGCCCCCTTTATTTTTAGGGTTCCGTACCCAAAGGGTACCAACGGGACCCTATTACTAAGCCTACGCTGTCCGTCCGTCCGTCCGTCTGTCAGCGGGCTGTATCTCGTAAACCGTAATAGATAAACAGATGAAATTTTCACATATTATGTATTTCTATTGCCGCTATAACAACAAATAATAAAAATGGGTAGATGGAGATCTTTTAATTTAATTTTTTTAACGGAACCCTAAAAGAGCGAGGCCCGACTCGCACTTGGCCGATTTTTTTTTATTTAATTTTATCTTTATCATTTGTTGTTATAGCGGCAATAGAAATACACACTGTGAAAATTTCAACTGTCTACCTATTACGGTTAACGAGATACAGCCCGCTGACAGACGGACGGACGGAATAGGGTCCGGTTAGCACCATTTGGGTACGGAACCCTAAAAATCATGCCTCGTACACTATTCCGATCCATTTTGATATATTTTGCGACTAAACCTTTTTAGCTTCCAGTTTCGATGTTAGCCTGCTATCGGGTTTTGTGGTAGGTGTTTACGGCTCTCCAGTCTCCACACATCAACAATATCCAATATCCGTGTTTATTTGATACTATTGATTACTGACGGTTCCAAATACATTTTCGTTAAATGTGTCGTTGTTTTAATCCCTATCGGGCAATTTGCGAGTTACGTGTTTTGTATTTATGGGCAATTCCACGAGATCTCATGACATAGTCGGAATTGTAATTCGGTTTATATTATTTGGGAACTTTGACAATACAATAATATTATGATGTTGAGCGTTGCTACCCAACCTAATTATTATAACTATTATATTGGATAGAAGCAGGCGTAAATTACCGGAAGTTCATGATTAGCAAGAAAAAGTTAGAATTATTTTGCTATAATCCGCCAACTGAAAAAATCTATATGGTCAAACATGCAGTAACAAGCTATAAGCACCGCTCACCTTCCCACATGCACCATCACACAAGACTTTTACACTAATCTCGACGCACGTTTCGCCCCGACACCGGAGCATCCTCAGAAGATGTCGACTTTACAATGCAGTATTGTCTAGACAACGTGCGTCGAGAGTAGAGTAAAAGTCTTGTGTGGTGGTGGTGGCATTGCTTGCTTGGGAACTTTGTTTTCGTGCTTAGGGAAGCTCAGCGATGCTTAGCTTGTTACTGCATGTTTGACCATACAGATTTTTTCTGTTGGCGGATTATAGCAAAATAATTCTAACTTTTTCTTGCTAATAAAATTTGTTGTTGATATTTTAAAAACCGCTCGACTGATTTTGACAAAATTTCCATGGGACCACTTGGGAAGTATATCCTTTCAAACAAAAAAAAGTGTGTGTGTCAGCTCCGACGCACGACTGGAGTTTACTCCTTACAACGTCGTAATGCATTCGCGGCGCTCGCTCCGTCTAGGCGCCGCTCGGACCCGATCGGTACGCGCTCGGCTTCCCGAAGCGAAAGCTCTTTCGCACGAAAACCAACCTTATTTACTCAACGTTAGGGTAGAAATTTGCATCGTTGTGAAAAACGTAACAAGGTCACGGCTTCCCTCGGAAAGCTCTTTCGCACGAAAACCAACCTTATTTACTCAACGTTAGGGTAGAAATTTGCATCGTTGTGAAAAACTTAACGAGGTCATTGATAAGTAGATTTTACTACTCGAATTTTTCTCATACCGGGCGCCTAAAATCGATTCTTAAGGAGTAAACTCCAAAAAGAATTTTCCAAATCGGTTCCGGCGTCTTTGAGTAATCGGTGAATATATAATAAGACATTTAAAAAAAAAGTTTCGACGAATTGATAACCTCCTCCTTTTTTTAAGTCGGTTAAAAATATAAAATTCCATTGCTAGTGATAATTATTATCAACAGAAACAATGCCATACCGCCCGCATTTCTTCGATATCGTCAATAAACATTCCATACGACCGCCGACGTGGAATCCAGGACGATATACGTGGAATTTCATGCCATATCTGACTGGAAAAGGCTAGCCGTGGAACTTAGACCGATAAACGAGTTTCGAATTAATTAATTAAGATCTATTACTAGCTAAAAGTGTGGCTAATTCTGATGTCACAGTCTGTAATCTGTAACTAAACAAAAGCGGCAGGTATAAATTTCAAGTTTTGTGTTCTGTTGTACAGAATCTGTGTCTTGCGCCGCATGAATCCAGCGGCTCACTGCGACTCGTTTGATGTCGTCGTTCCACCTAGGGGGGGGGGGGGGGGTTTCTGTCAACACTGCGCTTCCCAGTGCGTGGTTTCACTTATGGTGACACAGACAAAACTAGTTACAAAGGTATAATTTCGTTTGTGACACCACCCAGACAGGGTGTACAGCTCAGCACTATGCCTTGCGTCATATGCAAAAAAATGCATACAATGCCAGGCGCTGATTTTCAGCTGTGACCCAGGTGACGTCACAGTTTCAAGTTACAACAGTAAATTAAATCTATGGCAAATTTCGAACACCAGTTTCGCGACTTGCTGAGCTATGTCAGTGACTTTGGTTTTCCTACGGATCTCCTCATTTCTGATTTGATCTCGCAGGAATACTCCGAGCATAGCTCTCCCCATCGCCCGCTGAGTGACCCTGAGCCTTCTTATGAGACCCACAGTAATTAGCGACCATGTCTCGGATCCGTAAGTCATCACTGACAACACACACTATTTGAAGACTTTGGTCTTCAGTTTAGTCATACTAATATTATATTTAAAAAAAATATATATATAAATGTGAAAGCGTTCCCTATATCACTACATGGTAAATCACTGGCGTGTGACGTCACAAGACAGACACTCTTCATAGAAAATTTCCGATTTATTTTCTGTTTTTATGCACATGTCACATTTTCGATTAATTACAATATGTACTATGATATGAATGAATTTCAGAATTTTGGCAATAATAGTCAAATACCCAACTGTCAAAAACAATATAGGCACGCATAGATAGAATACCATCGTAGTCGTAATTCCTACTTCCATGTAGAATAGGTACCTACGTAAGAAACCTCACAGAGTTGAAACTGGATAATATCACGAGTACCTACAGATAAAGTATATTTCTATACTCGTAAAAAAGTATTTTAATTTCGTCCGTAGTATCAAGAAATATTAGCTCAGTGAAGGGAGGAAAAGTCGGCGAAAAATAAATAAGTTCTCCATAAAAAGTGTTTATGTTGCCATTCAGTGGAGCACTTATCAAAAACGATTTATTTTCGCCGGCCCCCAAAAATATAAATGAATGTGTGATGACTTGGATGAATAAATAAAGAGCTTGAACGAGTGGGTTTGCTTATGTATGCCAAAAGCTTACCTTAGAAAAAATACTAACAGAGTGATTCTTTTTTGGTTTAGTAGTACCATTGGCAGTGACTATAACAACTACAAGTACAAATTTATGGCAACTCTGTAATTGATAATAAAAACAGCCCCTCTAGACAAGTTTCACTTCGTTGTATCTATTCTCTTTCTATGATCGTTGTCACTTGAAGTTTTGTCTAGGGCTAGACTAGATGGCGCTGCAGCTGATCAAAGACAGAAGTGTATTGATACTAATATTTCGCGGCATTTTGTATTACAAAAATGTTTTAAATGCTAAAAAAAATCAATACAAAATGTCGCGAAATATTATCAATACACTTCTGTCTTTGATCAGCTGCAGCGCCATCTAGTCTAGCTCTAGCCAAAACTTCAAGTGACAACGATCTTAGAAAAAGAATAGATACAACGAAGTGTAACTTGGCTAGAGGGGCTGGTGTTTTTCATAATCTGCTTACTGAATCTCCCTAAATAAAACTTTTTCTGTGGAAAATTCAATGACGTGAAATGACAGTCGCGTAATAAAAGCGTATCGCAGTAAAATCAGAAACAAGGGCATTCCAAATCAAGATAAGGTCAGCGCGCCCTCCGAGAAAATCCCCTTTATTATTATAAAGGATACCACTAAATTAAATCTAAGCGCCCCTTGGCTCGCCCCGAAATATCTTACCCCAAACAAAAATATTATAGCAAAACGATCCATTTTAGAGCATGCAGTAAATAAATACGAGACTCGTACTTACGAATTTTTATGTTTCGTTAACTTAGAACTCATTTTTCACTCGTTAGATATAATCCAACTGAGGAATTGTGTTCTCAAAACGCCATTCCTTGGTTTAAGGATTATTTGGAAATTGAAAAATCCAAAACCCTTTATGAAGTTTAACCTTTATAATTAACTAGCTTTTACCGGCAGTTTCGCCCCCACTAATCTATTAAAAGTAATCCGAAGTGCTAATTTCCTGATACGAAATTACCAATTTAAATGTTTTCGATTTTTAGCTGTTCTTTTAAGTTTTGGGTACCGATTTGATTGCTGCTAGAAACAGGCATTCAACTATTTGATTCCCATTCCATCAGAAAGGAAGCCTGATTTGTATTATAGCAGAAATCTAAAGAAGATATTCTTAGACGCCGAGTTTCTTTCTGGTTTTTCTCGGTTGGAATGGCATTCCGAAACACTGGTAGATTCATTTGACGATTCAAAAGCACTTTTTAAAAGTTTATTTGACTAAAAAAATATCCTCTTATATTCTTTAGATTTCTGCTCGTTGGTTATCATAGACGAATGATATTTACTACCGTGTTATTCTCACAGTGTTGTACCATTGTTATATTAGTCTTCCATCGTTCACTCATGAATCATCATCATTTCTGGTATAGAAGTTTAGGGTAGCCTCCTTATGTTGTCTTAATTTTTTTAGCAGAGGAGTAAAGTCAGAGTCGAATTCAGCAGGATTTACATTGATGTGCCTACCCGGATAATCAAATTGGGTCGTGTATTGATATTAAAAAGCAATACTCATCGTAGTTCCAGTTCGCAGAATTAAGCAGAGCATTATAGCAAGTGTTTATCAGGTTTTATTGAGTGCGTAATCGTGCATGTATTTTACCCTTTCGTATGTTAATGAAGTGATGTTCGTTGGATGATTGGATTCGTTGATGATGGAGATTGTAATGTAGAACGGTTGTATTGTATGTCGAAAATTTAAAATTAAATTAGGTTTGTTTACTAGTATTCACCACTTCTATTGATGAAAATTATTATGTGACCTATATTGTTCTAATCACAGACCACATGTTATGTCAAGGATCGTCTTCTTTGTCAACTGATAGACGTCCACTGCTGGACAAAAGTCTCTTGCATGGACTTCTACGGGTCTCGGTCTTGCACTTTGGGACCCCATTATGTCGAGGATACGCGAGAAATAAACACATCAAAAGTGTCTAGGGATCAAGCATTTTTATGCGGATTTCTTGAGATTGAGATGTGGCTTTGTAATAAATTTATGATTTTATAAATTTATATGGATCCTTTTTGGTGCATTTCATAATTTGAATCAGGAACTGTCAATCAAATTCGAGTAAAAGATGAAAATCAGCTGTCAATATTTTCCCTATAAAAACATACAACGCATTGAAGACATTATTAGTGCTACTGTTTCCCTACTACTGATTAAAACCAACGTTATTATGGAGCGGCGACGTCATTTAAGCAGGGAAGAAATGCTCAGAGCCGTGGGAATGATAGAAGCTGGTTCCCGGCAACGTACTGTGGCTTTAGCTCTGAATACAAGTCAGAGTGTTATCAGTCGACTTTGGACACGTTACCGAAGCACTGGTACCGTGGCTGAGCGCCATGGAGGACGGTATCGCTGCACCACACGGAGACAAGACCGATACATTCAAATCTTAACTCGAAGAGCTCCAACAATAACCGCCATGATGTTAGCCGTGAGGCTTCATCACTCTTCAGGGAACTTAATTAGCGACCAAACAGTCAGAAACCGCTTGCATGAAGTGAACCTTCATTCCCGAAGACCGCTACGGGTACCACCTATAGCAATGCACAATCGTAGGATTCGATATCAATGGGCTCTTGAACACAGAAATTGGGCAGAAGAACAATGGCGTTTCGTGTGCTTTTCTGATGAGTCTCGTTTTGGTATGAGACCGGATACAAGACGTATACGACACTGGAGAACCCCTGGACGCCAACAGCGATTAAAATCCTGCCAGGAAGTCCATCCTTATAGTGGTGGAACCATCATGGTATGGGCGGGTATTTGGATCGGCGGAAGAACTGAGTTGATTTGGATCAGAGGCAACCTCAACGCTCAAATTTATGCTGAGACGATTGTATCAGACGTCATCGTTCCTCTACAAGTGCAAATCGGTCCCTTATTTCAGTTAATGCATGATAATGCACGACCGCACACCGCAAGAGTTGTAAGACAGACTCTCGCCGCAGCTAACATCAATGTCCTGCCCTGGCCTGCTCAGTCGCCAGACTTGAACCCGATTGAGCATGCATGGGATATGCTACAGAGAAGAGCTCTGCCGAATATGGAGGGTATCCAGTGGCAAGAAGACCTTTTTTTGTTGTTGCAACGAACATGGGCGGCCATTCCACAGCGTGATTTGGATGAACTCATTTTGAGTATGCCAAACCGATGTTCTTGTGTTGTTAGTGTTCGCGGTAGAAACACGGATTATTAATTGTTTAAGTTACCCAATAAAATTTTAAAGAAAACTGTTATTTCAGTCTTTTTTTCGAACTTTAATGTTAGTGGTTCAAATGTCAAAAATCCCTTTATTAGGAAAATGGCAAATTTCTTTATTAATGCAAAGGTGACTTGGTTTATCGTTACTGTGACAAACGAAAACACTTTATTTGATGAATCCTTAAAGAAAATTTTCATCATCATCATCATCATCATCTCAGCCTGCGGACGTCCACTGCTGAACATAGGCCTTTCCCAGAGAACGCCACCACACCCGGTCCTCAGCCTTCCTCATCCAGCCACTTCCCGCCACCCGCTTTATATCGTCAGTCCAACGTGCTGGAGGGCGCCCCACACTACGCTTACTTGTTCGCGGTCTCCACTCTAGGACTTTTCGGCCCCAACGGCCATCGCTTCTGCGACAAGCATGGCCTGCCCACTGCCATTTCAGCTTGCTAATGGTTTGAGCTATGTCGGCGACCTTGGTTCTCTTACGGATCTCTTCATTTCGAATCCTGTCCTTAAGAGAAACTCCTAACATAGCCCTCTCCATAGCTCTCTGAGTGACTTTAAATTTGTGGATCAAGCCTTTTGTTAGTGTCCACGTTTCAGCGCCATAAGTGAGGACGGGAAGGACACATTGATTGAAGACTTTCGTCTTCAGGCATTGAGGTATTGACGATGAGAAGACCTGACTTAATTTTCCAAATGCCGCCCAGCCCAGCCGTATCCTTCTGTTGGCTTCTTCGTCGAAATTGTTTCTACCCAATTGTATGGTCTGGCCAAGGTAGTTGTACTCTGAAACAATTTCGATTCCAACATTTTCGACGTTCACGGGTATCGGGACAACATGTTGATTGAACATAACCTTGGTTTTGTCCATGTTTATCCCGAGACCAACTCGTCTGGAAGAGCGGCTTAGACTACTCAGCATCTGTTCCAGATCTTCTGGAGTCTCTGCAAGGATAACCACATCGTCGGCGAACCGCAGGTGTGAGATGTATTCGCCATTTATATTAAATCCTCGTCCTGTCCAGTCCAGCGTTTTGAAGAGGTCTTCTAGTGCACTATTAAACAGTTTTGGGGATATTACATCCCCCTGTCTAACCCCCCTTCTCAAGTTGATTGGTTTTGTTTGCTGAGACTGTACTTGGACGGTCATTGACGCAGTATCGTAAATACATCGCAGCACCTCGATATAACGCCAATCGACTTGGCATCTCTGCAGTGACTCCAGAACAGCCCAAGTTTCGATAGAGTCGAAGGCTTTCTCGTAGTCCACAAAAGCAAGGCAGAGTGGTAGATTATACTCTTCGGCCTTCTGTATAATCTGCCTCAAGGTGTGGATGTGGTCTACGGTGCTGTAGCCTTTTCGAAACCCAGCCTGCTCCGGAGGTTGAAAATCGTCAAGCCCTCGGGCGAGGCGATTTGTGATCACCCTCGAAAACAACTTATAAACATGGCTCAAGAGTGATATCGGCCGATAGTTCTTCAGAAGCTCCTTGTCACCCTTCTTAAAGAAAAGAATTACCACACTCTTGCTCCATGCTTTTGGCGTTGTTCCGTTTGCAATGACGTCATTAAAGAGCTCTGCTAGCTCTTTCAGGATCGGAGTACCTCCTCCTAAAGAAAATTTTAATTAATATCAATCAGGAGAAAAGTTATTGCAAAAATATATGTTGATCCCTAGACACTTTTGATGTGTGTATTTTCTGTCAGATTTTGAGCGCCCTCTGATGCAGAACTAATTATTAGAAGGCCTAGCCTCAAAGTCCGTATCCCTTATTGACTTTGCTGTCGGAGATAACCCCTTCTTCTTCTTCTTTATCAACCGATAGACGTCCACTGCTGGACAAAAGTCTCTTGCATGGACTTCCAAGGCGCTCGGTCTTGCGCTACCTGAATCCAGCGGCTCCCTGCGTTTCGTTTGATGTCGTCGGTCCACCTAGTGCGGGTCTGCCAACACTGCGCTGCCCAGTGCGGGGTCGCCACTCCAACACCTTGGGACCCCAACGACCATCAGCTCTTCGAACTTTGTGCTACGCCCATTTCCACTTCAGTTTCGCGACTCGCTGAGCTATGTCGGTGACTTTGGTTCTCCTACGGATCTCCTCATTTCTGATTCGATCCCGCAGGGACACTCCGAGCATAGCTCTCTCAATCGCCCGCTGAGCGGTCCTGAGCCTACCTAAGAAACCCCGATATAATATTATTAAATTACCTACTTATTTGATTTTTTTCTCCCATCGTTTAATTAAATGTAAATGGAATGGTCGAGATATCGTTTTCAATTCATTTAAAGCGAACTAATTAGGTAACTAAGCGTCAATAACGCTGAAGGAGCGGACTTAAACCGAAAGGTCGACTCGACGATTTAAATTCCGACTATTACACAGTAGACCGCACTCACGATACAATTTTTATACTTAATTGGAACAGGAGTACGAAATACAAGTCAAATATATACATATTTTTAAGAGGTGTTTCACTAACATTCTTTTAATGAAAAATTCAAAAAATTCAAAATTCAAAATTATTTATTTCACGTAGGCCATCCTGCAGTAGCTCTATACGTCATGACTCTACCACTGGTTCGGAAAGCGGATTCTGCTGAGAAGAGCCGGCAGGAATCTCAGCAGTTACTCTTTTCAAAATAATCATTTTGCAATATTATTATGCAGCTATTACATTGTAATAAGTTTTTTATACTATCTTATTGGCAGCCGGATGCCATGCCGATTTAATCTATGCAACTTTGTTAGAATAGAATACAATATAATATTTCCACAATGAGGGGAAGTTCCGGAAAGCAGAAAGGAACTAGAGGTGGTTTAAAACTTTCTACATTGATCGCGGGACAGTTGAATTAAAAAAAAAAAAACAGGTAAAATATATCCAGAATATATTATGACATGTCACCCAATTATTCAAAAGTTGTACAAAAATCCGACCGAGATTTGTTTGAAAATTCATTTGTTTTTGTTGTTTGGACTTACAGGAAACTACTGTTAAGCGGGTAGCAAAACTTCTGCATGAACGCTCTCATAATACATTACGAGTGCAATATTATTCTATTGTGCCGCGCCACGCTTACTCACCGCGTCTTCCTTTTTTTTTTTTTTTATTATTCGATGACAAGCTAGTCCTTGACTGCGATCTCACCTGATGGTAAGTGGCGATGCAGTCTAAGATGGTAGCGGGCTAACTTGGAAGGGGTATAGCAGTGAACATTCAACCCATACCCCTGATTGGTTTCTACACGCCATCGTGCCGGAACGCTAAATCGCTTGGCGGCACGTCTTTGACGGTAGGGTGGTAACTAGCCACGGCCAAAGCCTCCCACCAGACCAGACCAGAGACAATTATTCAGAAATTATAAATTCCCAAATTGACCCCGCCGGGAATCGAACCCGAGACCTCCCAGTTATAACACAACAGTGCTCACCACTGAGCCTGGGAGGTCGTCAAAGGAGGAGTCCTGAATCAGAACTCAGTCTTTGATTCGTATTTTCTCTTTTAATAAATATTTATGTATTTCTGCTTCGTTAGCTGCTAGCAAGTTACCTTGGTATAACAATCCCGCTTAATATCGTGAAATGCATCCGTTCATTTCACTGCATTTTGTATTAAGCGAGCTTAACTTTATATGCGCAGACTTTACGCTCTCTCCTACAATTTTTATATTCCCCTTGTATTTCTCCCACACTTTGATATAAACCGAGGTCTCTGGAGCTTTATACTGAGAAGTGTTCAAGTCGTGGTAATACAATGCTGCTTTCGTTTCGACGCTCAAGTTTCAAACAAATGTGTGAAGAGTTTCTACCTTTATGCATAAAAATTTAAAATTTTCTGCATACTAGGGGCATTCAAAATACAGGAGTTTTGATAAGAAGAAATTACTTTACAAAAATTGTGCCAAAGCTCATTTGTGATTGCGATCAATACCAAGTTGGACAAAAAAGGAATGTTAACAAAATATGAATGAATAGAGTCACTAAGCGTGTCCTTAGGCCCACTTCCAGAAACGCTGGGTTATCCTTTTAACCCAGAGTTAACTTACTGCTGCTTTGACAGTTTTCGTATAAAGCGTCGGTCAAAATTACAATTTTATTCCTGGGCTAAACCTAACCCGGCGTCTCTGCAAGCGGGCTTTAGTATACTAAAAAATATTAACTCTCAGACTCGTCTTAAGGTCTAATTAGTTGGTACCTACATTCAAATGACAGCTCACTTTAACTAAAATGAGCTAATATCTCATTAAATAAAATTAAATAAATATCTCTGAGATAAAATTAATGCCAGCAATAAGCCTTCTCAAGAGGTTGCTAAGAAACTTCTGTGAAGCTACTTCAAGATCCGTGATTTCCGTCATTTCGTGCTCTCCACGCAGCGAATATTCAAATTCCCATTTATATATTTCCTTCAAGCAAAGTCGCACCGTTAGAATAATATAAATTACTGCAGTGAGATAACTCAAAACCTACATGATACACACAGAGCGCGCGACGTTCACGTGTTCAACGCTGTATGAAGTCGCTCAGATTTCCGAAAGCGCTTCTCTTCTTCTTCTTCTTCTTCTTCTTTATGAGTTGATAGACGTCCACTGCTGGACAAAGGTATCTTGCATGGTCGTCCACAGGCTTCGGTCTTGCACCGCCTGAATGCAGCGGTTCCCTGCAACTCGTTTGATGGCGGTGTTTTCCGTTGTGTTCCGTTCCAATTTGTGTGTGAAGCAGGCTTAAAGGATTTATTCAAGAAAAAGCTAGTTCGTGATTCAAGCAGTGTATCTCCGTCTGTTTGCCGCGTCTGGCTATTTCCCAAAAGGATTGTTTATCACGTGTTCTTTTGCAGCGGTGAGCGAGAAATATTGCATGGAGAGCATATTTGCTATGAGATTTTGAGATTCGTTGCTGTTTGCGAGTCTTTGTTGTATTATTACGTTACCTGGCTCGTATGTGAAAATGGGAAATACTGATCCGTTTTGACACATATATATTTTATTCGTTAACATATTATATTTTATTCCTTAATATGGGTAGCCTAAGTATGTCACGCTCTCTTTAAACATTTCTGTGGTGGTGTCGTGTGATGCGGGTTGTTATGTTCCCTCAAATGTGGTTGAGTGAAGCAACGGCTAGGTCATACGTCATGATCGTGAACGGGTGCCACCGGCGTGAATGGGACTGCTTTCTGTTTGCCTATCTTAACATGTATTGTATTGTAAGTAGATATGCAAGTTTGGAACATCCCCTCATAGTCGAAATACTGCATACATAGCATAGTACCTATTGTAAACTATTTTGAAAAGAGCAACCGCCGAGTTTCTAGCTGGTTCTTCTCGGCAGGAACTGCATTCCGAACCAAGCAATGGTAGATTCATCGGCTATTCAAAAGCACTTGTAAAAGTTTGTTTGAATAAAAAATATTGCTATTCTATTCTGTTATATCAATGGATGTCCAGTGTCTACTGTTGGAGATAGGTACATTGTAGGGATCTCAACACAACACTACCTCTATGTACCCTGGTGGGTAAGAGACAAGACTGGGGGTTTTTGGTACATTAAAAGGTACACGACCAATATAGGTTCCGACCGGCAAGACAACTAGTTGTGGTCGACGCATACGTAGTGCGTGTGTTTTCCAAGCATGAAATAATTCATGAAATGGTTACATTAATAGTCAATTAATTTGGGGTGGTTAGGGTGTGAACTCTAAAATTGTTTTGCATTTCAATCCACCTTCATACCGTTGAGCCACTGGGGCTTATCGCTGTTGTCGGCTTGTTTGCGACTGCTTTGGCAATGCACCAAATACCCTGCGAATAACCGCCGCACCTCGCCGCTAACCGATGCAATCAAAATACATAATTGTTGCCAAAAACTCTCTGTGCCTATACACATGTGATGCTGGAATGATGGAAAAAAAAATATTAACCATGAGTATTATAGTGTTTTACGTTGTTTTTTATCCGATGACTTGATAGTCCTTTACTGAGATCTCGACGCAGTTTAAGATGGCAGCGGGCTAACTTGTACATACCCCTAATCAGTGTCTACACGCTATTGTGCCGGAACGCTAAATTGCTTAGCTGCACGGCTTTGATGGCAGGATTGGTAGCTAGCCACGGTCAAAGGCTCACATAAGATCAGAGGCAATTCAGAAAATAAATTTTCCCAAATTGACCCGCTGGGAACCGAACCCGAGTCCTCCCAGTTACAAAACCACAGCGCTCACCACTGCGTCAGAAAGGTCGTCAAAATGTCACCTGATACCTGATGCAGGATTTCTTGAAAAACTTAGAATGTTCAGGGGTAGAAATCCGAGAAATAGAGTGCAGCCCGCCTAGCATGCACATCCAAGTGATATCTCGCGCGAAGAGAAATAGAGATATTGTCGACGTAGACTACTTTCTCGTTCGATGAATCCATGTGTGCAACCATGTTAGTTTCGATAGAGATAATACGAGAACAGGCGTAGACAAAATTTTCTCGCACGTGCATACTAGGCCTGTCTCACACAGCCTCTTGAATGAGAAGGTTTAAGTCATAGTGCACCACGCTTGCCAAGTGCGGATTGAAATACTTCATACACCACTGAAAATAACATGGAGAACTATCAGGTATGCAGGGTACCTCACTATGTTTTCCTTCACCGTAAGGCGTAAAAGTCTTTTAGGAGTTAACTAGCTGATGCCCGCGACTTCATCCGCGTGGATTTAGTTTTTAAAATCCCTCGTGAACACTGATTTTCCGGGATAAAAAGTAGCCTATGTCACTCTTCAGGTCCTGAACTATAGTACCCATGCAAAAAATCACGTCGATCCGTGGCTCTGTTGTGGCGTGATTGAAGGACAAACCAAAAAACAAACACACTTTTGCATTTATAATATAAGTATGATTAGAATATTAAATTGCATAGGAAAACACTGTAACATTACGTCCATACGATGTATTACATCCATACCTACTATGTAGTATGTAGGTATAATGATCGTTTGGCAAAATTTGACGCCTTTGGAGTAGTTTGACTTTGACAAAATAGGGCTATCCACGATGGCTATATACGATAAAGTATGAATGCCAGCTTAAGATGAGCCGTACATTCAAAGTATCCTGTAGATTCCGGGGTTCAAGTTATTTGGACCTTATAGTAGTGTATATGGTAGTGAAGATTGCGATGTCTATAATTTCTGAACTACTAAATTGACGACCTTGAAATAATTACAGGACAATCTCTAAAGTACCTGCTTTCTAACAAAAAAAGAATGAATGAAATCGGAATACGCGTTAATGAATTACAGCTAAATACACATTTTGACTTTCATCCCCTCCCAAGGGAACCGTGCTGAATTTCGGGATAAAAAGTATCCTATATTATACCTCGTAGTATGAACTTAAATCATGCCAAGTTTCATTTAAATCCGTCCAGTAGTTTCGGCGTGATGCGCGGCCAAGATACAGACAGACAGACAGACAGACAGACAGACAGACAGACAGACAGACAAAAAATTAAAAAAAAATTGTTTTGGCTTCAGTATCGATTATAGAGTGCCCTCAAACAAAAATTTTCAAAATATCTTCAATGTACAGAATTGGACCTGTTACAGTTTTATTATATTAATAGATAGATGTGCGTTTGATGCGTGCCTGAATCGGAACCTCGGACCTCCCGTACATTGTCTCCCCGTACTTTTCACTCGCCATTACTTAAAGGAAAGAAAATTAATTTCAGTCGCTCACTTCACTCGATCCACGTCAACATTTTATGACTTGTCGTTGTAAGTAAAATACATTTTTATGGACATAAAAGCATTACCGTCACCTTTTTGTTTTATGACGGTAGGGCATTATCACAACTCGCCTCAGTCCCCGATCAATCAAAGGTCAAAGGATATTCAGATCTTTATTGCTCAAACGACATTAGAGAGTATTAGAAAAATCTATTTTTGGATAGCGATCGCTTATTCCAAAAAAGTCGTAAAAACTGGTCTCAAAGTGTAGCTGTAATAAATGTGATTCAATTTAGGCAGTCTGCTTAAAGTTAAACTACGTAATAAAACGTTGAACGACGTTGGATCAGATTGTGCTGATAACTATCTTTAATTTGCATAGATTTTTAATTGAAATGGAATTTAACCTAACATTTACATAAAAAAGGTGTGATAAAACTTTTTTACAAGTGCTTTTGAATCGTCGATGAGTCTACCACTGGTTCGGAATGCCCTTCCTGCCGAGAAGAACCAGCAAGAAACTCGGCAGTTGCTCTTTTCAAAACAAGTTTACAATATAATAGATATTATGCTATGTTTGCAGTGATTCCACAATGAGGGGTGTTGCGTTACACCGCGGCTGCAGTGTAACAGCGTGTTCTTGCCGAGAGATGAGGTAAAGGAATAAAGAAACACAGACTGCAGTGTCTACTGGTAGTGGCATATATTACGTATTTACAAAAGATCTTATATACTAATTAATTTTATAAATAAAGGTGGGGAGAGATGTGCTTGGATATTACGTACGTGCAGAAGTTGCTGAACTAATATTATTATAAGTTTGTTGAAATAAATTACAAGGTTTTGTTATTGCGGAATTAAATATGCTATGAGGTCCGTATGGTCACGTCTCGTACGTGCCATAGATATTCCCCCCTTTAGGAAAAAATGACGTATACATCAAAAGGGAAGAAAAACTACTACTAATTAACATTGTTGAAAACGAACTGACTTCTTAATCTTGCTGTGGTTAGTTGAGGTAGGGAATGGTCCTGCGATATCACTTTGCTCATGCGAAAAATGCTGTGCAGGCATAAATTTCCCGAGTGGCGATACTGTGTGCCTATGCACTTTTGATAGTTGGCATGGTAAGCACGAATCGCACCACTGATTTATTTCTGTGTTCATTTTAGGCCAAATGTAATTTCTTCCGATTAACTTCCTTGTCGTATTTTTGCCAGGATGGCTGAAGTTATGATAGCTGTCGAAAATAGTTCTTCTAAGTTGCTTCGGAATGTATGGTCGCGTAATTCCGGTAGAAATGTCGCAATAAATCTTGCTATTTGTATTGGGTACTGCTACTCGCGTCATGTGTAATGACCTATTTTGTTTGAGTTGCTGTAGCTCGATGTCACCCTCTTGGTATTTTTCTAGCTCAGAATAATCGATAACGGTGGTTAACGTGATAGTTTCCACAACTCGAGATAAGGCGTCAGCCACTACGTTGTGATTCCCGCTTACGTGCTGTATATCGGTGCTAAATTGTGATATAAAATCCAAATATCTTATTCTCCTCGGAGTGTCATCTAGTGACGGCTTCTTGTCGAAGGCGTGCACCAATGGTTTGTGGTCGGTGTAAATTGTAAAAATGCGACCTTCTATCAGTCGTCGGAAATGTTTTACCGCCATATAAATTCCGAGTAGCTCTCGATCATAAGTTGAATACTTGACTTGCGTATCCGATAAGGATTTTGAAAAATATGCAATAGGTATCCATTTTTGCTTGACCTTTTGTTGTAAAACTGCGCCGACGCATTTTAAACTAGCGTCGGTCATTATTGCGATCGGTGCGTTTTCATCAGGAAATGCTATCGTTGCAATGTCACGTAAATCTTGCTTGCATTGTTGAAAAGCACGCTCGGCCTCTGTGTTCCACTTAATCAGCGTATTGTCGTTCTTTCTTGAATTTATTAAAAATATGTTGAGTGGAGCTTGATGCTTGGCGGATTGCTTGATTGCATGTCTGTAAAAGTTGACCATGCCCAGGAAACGACGAAGTTCCTTCACAGTTTTGGGTTTGGGATAATCGATGATTGGCGATTTTGTACTTGTCAGGAGGAAGTGGACGAGCTTTGGCGCATACTGGAAATCCTTCCGTGATGGATTCCGTTCCTGGAATGATGGAAAAAAAAATATTAACCATGAGTATTATAGTGTTTTACGTTGTTTTTTATCCGATGACTTGATAGTCCTTTACTGAGATCTCGACGCAGTTTAAGATGGCAGCGGGCTAACTTGTACATACCCCTAATCAGTGTCTACACGCTATTGTGCCGGAACGCTAAATTGCTTAGCTGCACGGCTTTGATGGCAGGATTGGTAGCTAGCCACGGTCAAAGGCTCACATAAGATCAGAGGCAATTCAGAAAATAAATTTTCCCAAATTGACCCGCTGGGAACCGAACCCGAGTCCTCCCAGTTACAAAACCACAGCGCTCACCACTGCGTCAGAAAGGTCGTCAAAATGTCACCTGATACCTGATGCAGGATTTCTTGAAAAACTTAGAATGTTCAGGGGTAGAAATCCGAGAAATAGAGTGCAGCCCGCCTAGCATGCACATCCAAGTGATATCTCGCGCGAAGAGAAATAGAGATATTGTCGACGTATACTACTTTCTCGTTCGATGAATCCATGTGTGCAACCATGTTAGTTTCGATAGAGATAATACGAGAACAGGCGTAGACAAAATTTTCTCGCACGTGCATACTAGGCCTGTCTCACACAGCCTCTTGAATGAGAAGGTTTAAGTCATAGTGCACCACGCTTGCCAAGTGCGGATTGAAATACTTCATACACCACTGAAAATAACATGGAGAACTATCAGGTATGCAGGGTACCTCACTATGTTTTCCTTCACCGTAAGGCGTAAAAGTCTTTTAGGAGTTAACTAGCTGATGCCCGCGACTTCATCCGCGTGGATTTAGTTTTTAAAATCCCTCGTGAACACTGATTTTCCGGGATAAAAAGTAGCCTATGTCACTCTTCAGGTCCTGAACTATAGTACCCATGCAAAAAATCACGTCGATCCGTGGCTCTGTTGTGGCGTGATTGAAGGACAAACCAAAAAACAAACACACTTTTGCATTTATAATATAAGTATGATTAGAATATTAAATTGCATAGGAAAACACTGTAACATTACGTCCATACGATGTATTACATCCATACCTACTATGTAGTATGTAGGTATAATGATCGTTTGGCAAAATTTGACGCCTTTGGAGTAGTTTGACTTTGACAAAATAGGGCTATCCACGATGGCTATATACGATAAAGTATGAATGCCAGCTTAAGATGAGCCGTACATTCAAAGTATCCTGTAGATTCCGGGGTTCAAGTTATTTGGACCTTATAGTAGTGTATATGGTAGTGAAGATTGCGATGTCTATAATTTCTGAACTACTAAATTGACGACCTTGAAATAATTACAGGACAATCTCTAAAGTACCTGCTTTCTAACAAAAAAAGAATGAATGAAATCGGAATACGCGTTAATGAATTACAGCTAAATACACATTTTGACTTTCATCCCCTCCCAAGGGAACCGTGCTGAATTTCGGGATAAAAAGTATCCTATATTATACCTCGTAGTATGAACTTAAATCATGCCAAGTTTCATTTAAATCCGTCCAGTAGTTTCGGCGTGATGCGCGGCCAAGATACAGACAGACAGACAGACAGACAGACAGACAGACAGACAGACAGACAAAAAATTAAAAAAAAATTGTTTTGGCTTCAGTATCGATTATAGAGTGCCCTCAAACAAAAATTTTCAAAATATCTTCAATGTACAGAATTGGACCTGTTACAGTTTTATTATATTAATAGATAGATGTGCGTTTGATGCGTGCCTGAATCGGAACCTCGGACCTCCCGTACATTGTCTCCCCGTACTTTTCACTCGCCATTACTTAAAGGAAAGAAAATTAATTTCAGTCGCTCACTTCACTCGATCCACGTCAACATTTTATGACTTGTCGTTGTAAGTAAAATACATTTTTATGGACATAAAAGCATTACCGTCACCTTTTTGTTTTATGACGGTAGGGCATTATCACAACTCGCCTCAGTCCCCGATCAATCAAAGGTCAAAGGATATTCAGATCTTTATTGCTCAAACGACATTAGAGAGTATTAGAAAAATCTATTTTTGGATAGCGATCGCTTATTCCAAAAAAGTCGTAAAAACTGGTCTCAAAGTGTAGCTGTAATAAATGTGATTCAATTTAGGCAGTCTGCTTAAAGTTAAACTACGTAATAAAACGTTGAACGACGTTGGATCAGATTGTGCTGATAACTATCTTTAATTTGCATAGATTTTTAATTGAAATGGAATTTAACCTAACATTTACATAAAAAAGGTGTGATAAAACTTTTTTACAAGTGCTTTTGAATCGTCGATGAGTCTACCACTGGTTCGGAATGCCCTTCCTGCCGAGAAGAACCAGCAAGAAACTCGGCAGTTGCTCTTTTCAAAACAAGTTTACAATATAATAGATATTATGCTATGTTTGCAGTGATTCCACAATGAGGGGTGTTGCGTTACACCGCGGCTGCAGTGTAACAGCGTGTTCTTGCCGAGAGATGAGGTAAAGGAATAAAGAAACACAGACTGCAGTGTCTACTGGTAGTGGCATATATTACGTATTTACAAAAGATCTTATATACTAATTAATTTTATAAATAAAGGTGGGGAGAGATGTGCTTGGATATTACGTACGTGCAGAAGTTGCTGAACTAATATTATTATAAGTTTGTTGAAATAAATTACAAGGTTTTGTTATTGCGGAATTAAATATGCTATGAGGTCCGTATGGTCACGTCTCGTACGTGCCATAGATATTCCCCCCTTTAGGAAAAAATGACGTATACATCAAAAGGGAAGAAAAACTACTACTAATTAACATTGTTGAAAACGAACTGACTTCTTAATCTTGCTGTGGTTAGTTGAGGTAGGGAATGGTCCTGCGATATCACTTTGCTCATGCGAAAAATGCTGTGCAGGCATAAATTTCCCGAGTGGCGATACTGTGTGCCTATGCACTTTTGATAGTTGGCATGGTAAGCACGAATCGCACCACTGATTTATTTCTGTGTTCATTTTAGGCCAAATGTATTTCTTCCGATTAACTTCCTTGTCGTATTTTTGCCAGGATGGCTGAAGTTATGATAGCTGTCGAAAATAGTTCTTCTAAGTTGCTTCGGAATGTATGGTCGCGTAATTCCGGTAGAAATGTCGCAATAAATCTTGCTATTTGTATTGGGTACTGCTACTCGCGTCATGTGTAATGACCTATTTTGTTTGAGTTGCTGTAGCTCGATGTCACCCTCTTGGTATTTTTCTAGCTCAGAATAATCGATAACGGTGGTTAACGTGATAGTTTCTACAACTCGAGATAAGGCGTCAGCCACTACGTTGTGATTCCCGCTTACGTGCTGTATATCGGTGCTAAATTGTGATATAAAATCCAAATATCTTATTCTCCTCGGAGTGTCATCTAGTGACGGCTTCTTGTCGAAGGCGTGCACCAATGGTTTGTGGTCGGTGTAAATTGTAAAAATGCGACCTTCTATCAGTCGTCGGAAATGTTTTACCGCCATATAAATTCCGAGTAGCTCTCGATCATAAGTTGAATACTTGACTTGCGTATCCGATAAGGATTTTGAAAAATATGCAATAGGTATCCATTTTTGCTTGACCTTTTGTTGTAAAACTGCGCCGACGCATTTTAAACTAGCGTCGGTCATTATTGCGATCGGTGCGTTTTCATCAGGAAATGCTATCGTTGCAATGTCACGTAAATCTTGCTTGCATTGTTGAAAAGCACGCTCGGCCTCTGTGTTCCACTTAATCAGCGTATTGTCGTTCTTTCTTGAATTTATTAAAAATATGTTGAGTGGAGCTTGATGCTTGGCGGATTGCTTGATTGCATGTCTGTAAAAGTTGACCATGCCCAGGAAACGACGAAGTTCCTTCACAGTTTTGGGTTTGGGATAATCGATGATTGGCGATTTTGTACTTGTCAGGAGGAAGTGGACGAGCTTTGGCGCATACTGGAAATCCTTCCGTGATGATGTGATGTTGAACATTGTGCTGCGTAGGTCCTTTCATTGAAGTTGGCCTTGTAATACTTTCGTATTTTTCTAGTAATTGTTTGAGAGGAGCGGATAAGTTGTAGTCGATGGAGCGGACGGACGGAATATTTACTCGTATAGAATTCATTGGTTTCTTGATTTCAGTCGTTTTGTCGATTAAGGTTTTCTCGTGTATGTCTACCAAAAGTCGGTAGTGGTCTAGGAAATCAGCTCCTAATATAGGCATCTTGACGTCGGCAATAACGAAGGTCCAGATGAATGGGCGGCGTAACCCCAAATTTAAGGTTAGGGTTTTTTCTCCATACGTATTGATAATGGTTCCGTTGGCGGCAAATAATTTCAACTCGCTTGCCTTTTTTGAGCTCTGTGATGGCTTTGAAATTACTGAAATGTTCACCCCAGTATCCACGAGGAATCGATAACCACTGTTAGAGTCGGTAATCGTTAGGCGATTTGAGGGAAGAATAGCACAGAGTCTCGCCGCACGCTGTGCTGAATCTAGTTTTCCGAATGTTTGTTCACCCAAGAACAGGGTTTTTCACACTTACGAGCTTTGCCTCTAAAGTTTTTATGATAGTAACAAAAATTGCTTCGTTGTTCCGATCGTGAATGCAGGCGTGAACTTGACCTAGGTCTATTGTACCGAGGTTGACTAAAACTGCTGCGTCGATGCATTGTTCGCGAGCGGTCATTGCGTAGCGCTGCAATTTCTAACTGCATCGTTGCAATTTGTGACGTCAGTTGGGTGATTAAATTAATGTCAGCTGATGCCGAAGACGATATGTTCGTATTGCAGCGACTGTTCTCGTAGATGCGATCAGCCATTTCGCTCAGCTTGTCCAGTGCCAAATTTTCGGAAATCGCTAACACGGAGGTTACGGATGGAGGAAGTTGTCTCATCCATAATAAGCGTAGTGTGTCGTCATTAATCTTGCCGCAGCCAGCTTCTTTCATTCTTCTTAATAGTTGAGATGGCTTTTGATCTCCCAGATCCATCTCAGACAAAAGCTTATGGAATCGCCGATGTTCGCTTTCTTCATAACAGCTCATGAGTCGTTCCCGGGTACAGTGGTATTTGTTCTCTGAAGGCGGACTCGTTAAAATGTCGCTGACTTGATGGATGACGTCTTTGGGTAATTTTGATACGACCGCGTTGAACTTGTATTCGTCGCCTTGCTTCTGCGGAGCCACAATTGCGTCAAATTGAGAGAACCAAAGACGCGGTGAATCCGTCCAGAACTGCGGAATCCTCTCTGCTATTGAGACTGATGCCACCAAGTCTGTGCTGCCGTTGAGTTGTTCGTCTGTAGAGTTGCCAGCGCCGAAACCTTTGACAGGTGTTTGACGAGCCATGATGACGAAAAAATATGACTCACAATGATGAGGATGTCTTGATGTGTTGGCCGATCTCGTTGGTTGGTTGGGCACGTTGGGTACGATCTCGTCGGATGAACGCGTCGGATGACTCGGTTGAGGATTGTAGTGTAATGTTACACACTACTTCCAAAGTCACTTTACCTGCGCATTCGCAGTTCCATGACATATTAGATTTCCGAACGCACTTGACGGAACATCAGAACAGTCTGTCCCTCTCTGTGGTATCGTAATTCGTAACCCGTCTCTTTCATACTCGAGCGGCGGCCACGAGAGTGACAGACGACAACCGACAGTTAGTCGAGGCTCGAATACCGCCACCGGAGGTCGCGTACGTGATCGACTCCCGCGTTTTTGTCACCGTCTAACCTGGGACGCGCGGTTTATTTGGCAACCATGTTCTAAAATCATCCCGTTTTAAGGGCATCTTGAGAGTTTTTACCTCTCCTTAACTACCGATCATGTGACCGGACAATTTGCCGTCGCCGCAGCGACGTATTTTGGCAGCGGACCTATCAAATGAGTATGGACGCCTGCCACGCCACGCGATTACCCTGTCTACCATATAAGCGATATTCTCGTTAAGTAGCAAGAACAATGTAGTCGGCTTAGACTCAGTGACGTCTCTAGTGTAAATAGTGAGTGAACTATGTGAGCTCGACGCAATCTCCAGGAGATAGCCTCCTCGCCGCTCCGGTTCCCGCGAGACGCACCCAGGAGGCGGCGTGCTGACCGAGCCGCGCCTCCTCGCCTAACCAACCCTGCGGGGTCCGTAACCCCTTGGTCGAGCGGACCTTCCCTGCTACGGTCGGCTTAAGGCGGGCCTGACCAGGTCAGCCTCTGGCCCAGCTGTCAGCCCTCGTACTCGTGAGTTACAACATCAAATTCTACGGACGATGCGTTGGACTCAGTGCCACTAGTCTGTAAGTCTTTTTAGTTAATTTTAACTTAGTCATAATCTAAATCCTTGCAGAAACTTAAATTAAATCACCATCTTGTATTTAGTCAAAAAGGTAATTTCATTTCAACTGCAACCTCAGACTTCCCTCCTCATCAACAGCGCATCCAGACCGACGGCAAAAGGACGGCCTTTGAAAATAAAGGCCCGATGCTCACGCCGCTAGTATCCAGCAACCGGTCGCCACACCACAATATGGCGTCCCCTACTTTGTACAAAATCGCGTTCTCATTCTGTTCATGTGACACTACGCATTAAGTAGGTTGTTGCTACCAACCATCATTACACACGTGACAACATGGCGCCCGAACGATAGAAATGTCATAGGTCCATCGCTGTTGATCGCGACGGAAGTCTGACCATAAATAATTTTCTTCATGTGGTTAATTAAGTAACATAGATGATGTGTTTGACATTTCCGGTTCCATGTAAATTACCAAAGAGTTAGAGCGACACTTGGCAACACTGCTAATACGGCCATGTTGGTAGACAGTAACAAATGACAAAAGCAACTGCCCAAGTGACACTCAACGAGTCATGTGACAACTACTGTCAACATTGACGCTTGACAGCAGTTTGTCATCGACAATTTTACATAGCTGGTTAATTTATAACCTTGTGTATTTTACTTTAATCATGTATAAATTAATTTAAGTGTTTTTTAACATAACGTGAGTGAATAACGCTAAAGATAACAATCTAGTAATTAACAATCAGTGTGAAACGAGAAAATCGTATAATGTGAGACGGATAAATAGTAGTTTTTGTAACGCAATATTTAGTTCGAAATTCGTAATTTATACATTCGAAAAATGGATAGCGAGATTCCGTTACGCGAGCCCGCGAGTGTAGCGACCTTTACTTCCCCCGTGTCGGTTCTAGAGGAAGGGAACGTAACCTCAGTGTACGTGGATATGCAGGATGCGTACGTAAACACCAACCCCAGGCATGTCGAAAAGAAGATAGCCAAAACTGACGTTTCCTACACCACGACAACAACACCACACGCAAAAACATCAAACCCAATAGCCTTCCAACCCGCCCTCAGCACAGGTAGTACACCCATACAATACAACGAGTTGAATAACACTCTCGCAAGAGAACAACCGATTATTTATAATATGCACAATCTAGCTAACCTGAAGTCCTGGAATATTAAGTTCTCCGGAGACTCTTGTGTGTATGAATTTTTAAACAGGGTTGAAGAAGTGCGAAGCGCTAGGGGCATAGACATCAACATAGTGCTCAGAGGATTCTCCGAGTTATTACAAGGTACGGCATTACAGTTTTACAGGCAAGTACGGCACCAAATAACATCATGGGCCGTCCTATGCTCAATATTTACACAAAATTTTCAGCCAATAGATTTTGAGTTTTCAACAGAAAAATTAATTAGGGATACAAAACAAAATAACAAACAATCAGTGTTTTCATTTGTCATACATATAAGAGATCTTAATAGTAAACTAGCTAACCCTATCCCAGATATATCATTACTGGAGATAATAAAACATAATTTATTACCATGCTACGGCTTATTGTTGGCTAACAACGCGATCACTTCTATAGAACATCTAATAACATTAAGCAGAAACTATGAAGCCTACGCATTACCAAACCACTCCGGTAATGCAATGAATAGAGACCGGGAAACATTTAAAAAGTTTCAAACTGCCCCCTCACAATCTATCACTTGCAAAAAATGCAAGCGGCAGGGGCACAGTCATAGAGACTGCAGAAAATACCCAGGGCTAGTATGTTTTAACTGCCACATGCCCAATGTATACTCAAATTCATGCCCGCGCTGTAGTAAAAGCTCGGCAAGCAGTAAACCAAAGAACACAGGCAACCATAAGCCAAATCATATTTATAAACCATACAGTGGATAGTTTACCAACACTTTACCACTTTCATAAGAATTACACATGACATCTAGGTAAACCATAACTACCTATTCACATCTTAATACTCTTAATTTTCAAATAAATTAAATAAAACAACTCTTTTTAATCACAATATTTACATAATTTATTTAATATAATTACAAAAAAAAAAACCCTTTAGCATAACTAGCATATAACAATATTACATAAGAATTCTCATCTAAAATAAACATAAGTTAAAAAATGTCTTAAATTATATACCTAAATTTATATACCTAATATCTATATAGTATTCAAGTACAGTAGATAAATACTACATACTACTGAACTAAAAATATCATTGTATGATTAGGTTATCACATCCTTTCCATCCAATTGAAGTTTAAACACTTTTCCAAACAATTAAATTTCCACGAGGGGAGGATGGGAAAAATAGGGGTCACAAGAAAAAAGACCTCAATCAAAAAATATTTTGATTCTCATTTAATTGTTTATTAACAATGATCGGTGATATACAATGTACAAAACTTCTTTTTTTTTCACCACAATTTTTTTTCAAAATAATTTAAAAAAAAAAAAAAAAAAAAAAGAATATTTTTTTCTCTCTTTACTTTTCATCGCTTACTAAATGAAGCATGACTGTAAATAATAAACATCTATTAAGGTTCAACAAAATTTTTAGTTCAATAAGAACTCCACATGTCGAACCATTGGCTAAAGAACTGTGTACTAGTCTCCGTTGCCAACATGATACAACTACAGACTACTACACACACACAACTGTAAATACTATTAATACCTACTCATTACTTATGGCTAGATATAACTTATTACTAACAACACATAAATTCTAATCGGAACTCTAGTATTATTGGTACGAGAGCGTGAGGTATGCCAGCTAGGAATGTACGAAGACCAAAATTGCGCGCAACAAATAATTCGGAAAATGTATGAAAGGAATATAGGTTAATTTTATTAGGTTACAGTACTAACACACTAACTCCACATTTGTACATACCTTCATTCTTAACAAAAAAAAAAAAAAATTTTTTTTTTCTTTCTCCGGTTACCACGGCTGTGGAGACAACCGGGTTGTCCCTCTGCTTTGTTAGGGGGGTATTGTAGTGTAATGTTACACACTACTTCCAAAGTCACTTTACCTAAGCATTCGCAGTTCCATGACATATTAGATTTCCGAACGCACTTGACGGAACATCAGAACAGTCTGTCCCTCTCTGTGGTATCGTAATTCGTAACCCGTCTCTTTCATACTCGAGCGGCGGCCACGAGAGTGACAGACGACAACCGACAGTTAGTCGAGGCTCGAATACCGCCACCGGAGGTCGCGTACGTGATCGACTCCCGCGTTTTTGTCACCGTCTAACCTGGGACGCGCGGTTTATTTGGCAACCATGTTCTAAAATCATCCCGTTTTAAGGGCATCTTGAGAGTTTTTACCTCTCCTTAACTACCGATCATGTGACCGGACAATTTGCCGTCGCCGCAGCGACGTATTTTGGCAGCGGACCTATCAAATGAGTATGGACGCCTGCCACGCCACGCGATTACCCTGTCTACCATATAAGCGATATTCTCGTTAAGTAGCAAGAACAATGTAGTCGGCTTAGACTCAGTGACGTCTCTAGTGTAAATAGTGAGTGAACTATGTGAGCTCGACGCAATCTCCAGGAGATAGCCTCCTCGCCGCTCCGGTTCCCGCGAGACGCACCAAGGAGGCGGCGTGCTGACCGAGCCGCGCCTCCTCGCCTAACCAACCCTGCGGGGTCCGTAACCCCTTGGTCGAGCGGACCTTCCCTGCTACGGTCGGCTTAAGGCGGGCCTGACCAGGTCAGCCTCTGGCCCAGCTGTCAGCCCTCGTACTCGTGAGTTACAACATCAAATTCTACGGACGATGCGTTGGACTCAGTGCCACTAGTCTGTAAGTCTTTTTAGTTAATTTTAACTTAGTCATAATCTAAATCCTTGCAGAAACTTAAATTAAATCACTATCTTGTATTTAGTCAAAAAGGTAATTTCATTTCAACTGCAACCTCAGACTTCCCTCCTCATCAACAGCGCATCCAGACCGACGGCAAAAGGACGGCCTTTGAAAATAAAGGCCCGATGCTCACGCCGCTAGTATCCAGCAACCGGTCGCCACACCACAATATGGCGTCCCCTACTTTGTACAAAATCGCGTTCTCATTCTGTTCATGTGACACTACGCATTAAGTAGGTTGTTGCTACCAACCATCATTACACACGTGACAGGATCACTGCTTCGTACGTCGGGAGCAGAATCACGTTGAGGTTTTTTCACGGTCGGGGTCACCACTGTTGCGTTACACCGCGGCTGCAGTGTAACAGCGTGTTCTTGCCGAGAGATGAGGTAAAGGAATAAAGAAACACAGACTGCAGTGTCTACTGGTAGTGGCATATATTACGTATTTACAAAAGATCTTATATACTAATTAATTTTATAAATAAAGGTGGGGAGAGATGTGCTTGGATATTACGTACGTGCAGAAGTTGCTGAACTAATATTATTATAAGTTTGTTGAAATAAATTACAAGGTTTTGTTATTGCGGAATTAAATATGCTATGAGGTCCGTATGGTCACGTCTCGTACGTGCCATAAGGGGAAGTTCCACAAAAGCATACCTAATTATAATTCAACACATGTTAAGACGGGCAGACAGAAAGTAGCCCAATTCCCGCCGGTGGCACCCATACATACATGGCCATGTCTGGATATGGGTTTCTTGCGCGGATCTCCACACAAAACGGTTCTTAGGCGCTGGCCGCTGGTGATTTTTTAAATTATTTTTTTCGACATATTTATCTATGTTGAAGATAAATGACTTATGTTCTCTTCCTTCCAAATAAGCGTAAAGATTGTTTTGTTTTAAAAATTAAAATAATATCACAAAATAATACTCAATGTTATTTATTTTTATTATTTGATGTTATAGCGTCAATGGAAATAAATACACACTGTGAAAATTTCAACTGTCTACCTATTACGGTTTACGAGATACAGCCCGCTGAATGCCGGACGGACGGACAGACGGATAGCGGAGGCTTAGAAGGTAACAGGGTCCCGTTGGCACCCTTTGGGTACGGAACCCTAAAAACAAATTTATGTAGGCATAATATTATGCTCTACCACCCGTGCGAAGCCGGGGCGGGGCGGTCGCTAGTAATATATTATAGTTGTAACTGAAATATTTTATAGGCACTAAATATTTATTTATCTGTTTTATGACGGTTTGAACTATAATATGTATATCGTAGCACATCTAGCACACCCTCTATTTATCGAGGGTTGAAATAAAATAGTCATTTTATGACTTTTATATTTTCACAGATATTATAAAGGGAATAAAAAGAGCTACATTAGTATCTACTCGTCAATAGAAAGACCGCTGGGTGATGTCGTAAAATGACCTGTCATCGTATGGTGATGATAAAGTTTAGGGCCCTTCCTCACTACATGACACTAAAACGTAGAGCAACAAGGGATTCGTACTTACATAAGAGGGTGTATGTAGCTTATGACATTTTTATAGATCTACTCGTTTTATAGGATGAAAGCAACTTTAGGCAAGTGAATTGTAGTTTAACATGTGACTATTAATATTATGTACCTATTCTGTGCTATTAGGATTTAGGAGCGCTGTAAACTGACATTTATATGTATATAATAACTAGCTGATGCCCGCGACTTCGTCCGCATGGAATAAGTTTTTAAAAATCCCGCGGGAACTCTTTCATTATCCGAGATAAAAAGTAGCTCTCCCGGTCTGAGGAACCACTACTACATCCATTACTATACCCATGCAAAAAATCACATCAATCCGCTGTTCTGTTTTTTTTTTAAAGTATCCTATGTCCGTCTCCTGGTTCTAAGCTACCTCTCCACCAATTTTCAGCCAAATCGGTTCATCCGTTCTTGAGTTATAAATAGTGTAACTAACACCACTTTCTTTTATATATATAGATTAATAAATATCTATAAACGAGCAATTCTTGTATTTATATAATCTGAATCTCGGAAACGGCTCCAACGATTTTCATGAAATTTGGTATGCAGGGGTTTCGGGGGCGATAAATCGATCTAGCTAGGTTTTATTTTTAGAAAATATCGTTTTATCCGTGTTTTCAGGCAATGAGAAACCTCCTTACAATATCATTAGAATACTAATAGAAGGTAAATTTCGCCATCATCTTTAAATTTCCGATAGCACGGTAAGTCGGGCCTGAAACCAGAAGACCCCGGTTCGAGTCCAAGACAATTATATTTTCCCCTTTGAATTTTATTATAATTTTATTTATAATTTTTTTTATATATAATTTCCAAAAAAACACGTTTTACCAAAAAAGAAATCCGAGTCGGTCACCCAGATATTGGGCTGCTTTAGCGGTAACATCTTCTTACAATTGGGGAATAGGAATCCATTAGGATGGAAACAAAATGAAATCATCCAACTATATGTAACTTTTGGGTTAATTGAGTGATATAAAGTGTCATAAGAGACTTAAAGCCCTTGGCCAACGCAATTCAGCGAACGTGTACCTACAGATTCCGTTATCACTTGCTATGTTGCCTTTCGGCTTCCGTTTTCCCAACCAACTGTAACTTAGGTGCCTTTAAATCTCTTGATTGTGAGTAGGCTTCTTCTAAGCAAGCGCGCTCCACTTAGGCTGCATCTGCACTTAGTCTAAGTATTAAATAATTGACTTTATAGATTCCATTATTGTCGTATGTAAGCTCAGAGTATCAACTCCTAAATCATCAACATCCAGAGTATCTAAGGGCCCCACCAGACCTTATACAACTTGTTCCTATAAAACTAAATTAGCCAAGTTGCACCTAACTAATGTTCTCCTCTCCCCTCCAATTAAATTTTGTGTTAGGAGTGGGTACGACAATAGTACAATGGGTGGGGATTGAACCTTACAGTTTTCAGTCCGCACCTTTAACCGATGGACTTTTGAGGCTACGTTGACTTGCTAGATTTATTTTTAAATTCGACAATGCTATAAATCTTCGTGTACATAGTTTTAAAAAACAATGTTAAATGCAAGAGTGATTTTGTCACAACGAACTGCAGTTCGTGTCGCGTTGTAAATTTGATTTTTCCGGTTGCTGGTAACAATATGATTTACATAAAAAATAAAACGTGACACGGTGCAAACGTGCTTCACACTTTGCGGATTGTGAGCCACAATTTTGTGTGTTGTTCATCAGGTTTACAGCGATTTTAATTTAACGACATAGTGTTAAAATTTTTTTTATCTACTCCAGCATCGAAAAGTTCCAATTTCGAATTTGACAGCTGAATCTAAATGAACCCTCTATCGGTTTTGCTTCTCATTTCGATGCAGCTCGTTGTATGGGAGCTGAATCGAAATGGTTATCTTCTTAAAATAGGATACCTAAAGGTAAGGCTCTGGGTTCTGGCACTTTTGTACCGTTCATATGACAGAGGCGCCACAGGCGGCTGGTGGCGGCTTACGGAGTTACTTTTTGTTGACAGAGGCGCCACAGGCGGCTGGTGGCGGCTTGCGGAGTTACTTTTTGTTACTTTATTGAGCCTACGGCGTATTTTGTTAATGATTTTATTTTCCTTGTCGTAGATAAATTTTTTTTTATTGTTATTATTACAGCTTTTTTAATTTAACGACATAAAAACTTTATTTGTTACTAGCTGATGCCCGCAACTTCGTCCGCGTGGATTAATCCCTCTCTTTGATTTTTCGGGATGCCTATGTCACCCTCCAGGTTCTCAACTATACCTATCTAAAAATCACGTCAATCCGTAACTTTGTTGCAGCGTGATTGACGGACAAACCAACAAACAAACACACTTTCGCATTTATAATGTGCATTAGTAAGGAAGAATCAGGTAGAATCAATACTGCGATAATAAAGGCGATCTAATTAAATAGAATACAAAAGCTACTACTGTGACTTAAATATGATAGTTAGATATATTCCCTTGGGGACTTTTTTATAGGGAATAATAATTACTTTAATCATGTAGTACATAATTTTTATGCATCATCAATAGTTTTCTCAGCATACGCCAAATAATGCATTTTATAGGCAAAATTTTGCTACTTTGGGTTACATTATTGCAATTTTCTTAAGGATCTCTAATTTTTTGAAAATTATGTTACTTTCTGATAACTTAGCTTTCTATTGGTGAAAAAATGGTTCAAATTGGTCCAGTAGTTACAGAGCCTATTCAGTACAAACAAACAAACAAACAAACAAACAAACTAAAAAATCTTTCCTCTATAATATTAGTAAGTATAGATTCTTATTACGGGATAGGCTTGCGCTTGACGTCAATCAGATGGAAAGCACTGACGAGGTCTAGGTTGGAGCGCGCTTGCCTAGAAGATGCCTATTCGCCCTTGCCACCTACTCAAGTTATACGTGGCAGGTAACACGGATTCTAGAAGGACGTTCCACACCTTAGCAATTCAGGTGATGGTTATAGAAACGTACTAAAACGAATTAAATAAACATTGAAAATATTCGGCCTGTAGCAGACCACCGCCGTGAAAGAAGTATAGTGAAACTGCTGAAGCATTGGCAAAACTTCTCCGTTGTGTTTTAGAAGCAAAACTGCCTGTTAGATGCCGCAGTTTCATTATGAATCTCTCTTTTCCACGCGATTTTCTGAGACGCTTTGAAACATACACAACCTAAAGCCTAAGACGTATGTCACGCACTCTTTAAACATTTCTGTGGTGGTGTCGTGTGATGCGGGTTGTTACGTTCCCTCAAATATGGTTGAGCGAAGCAATGGCTGGGTCATGCGTCATGCTCGTGTACGGGTGCCACCGGCGGGATATCTTGGGATAGATGTTAGTCGGTATGCATTTTTGGAACTTCACTCATTGTGGAAACTGCATATATAGCATAGTATTAATTACTGTATTGTAAATTTGTTTTGAAAAGAGCAACCGCCGAGTTTCTTGCTGGTTCGTCTCGGCAGGAAGGGCATTCCAAACCAGTGGTAGATTCATCGACTATTCAAAAGCACTTACAAAAATATTTCTATTCTATTCTATTCCTAAAGATGGCTTCCCAAGGTGCGTGATGTTGCGAACGATATCACACATGGCTGACGGCTGGCGATAGCCACACACCACACTAAGGCACTTCCGAAGATGGGTATCGGTCTGTGTAGTGTGATTAGTCCGAGTTTTCTTTTGATTCGTTTGATCGTAATAGTAAACTATGACATTAGCATCAAAGTAAAATGAACCATAATGGTATAGATTTAATGTCACAAATTAAATACAGACGATTTTAATTTGAAGCGTAATCGTTACGTAAACTTATAAGAATACATACACGAAATTGAGCTCTAACATAATACTGTTATGGTTAATTTTACTTTGATCGTAATGTCATAGTTTACAATTCATACTTAACTATCAAAACTTGTACTAAGCGTAGAGATTTGAAGCCTTTTTGTCGTAAGTTTCGCTCCTTCACTTTCGCAGCGAAGATGGATTTAAGGCATGGTGAAATATTAAGAAAAATAATAATGTGAACGATTTTATCATCGATTATAAATCTATGGATAAATATATGGATTTTATCATCGATTATAAAATCTATGGATAAATATATGGATTTTATATAATTTTATTATTATGGTAAGCGAAATAGCTTCTTAGAATGTTTCTTAGATCTTTTAATTCTCAAATTAAAAATTGTCCCAACCACATCTCTAAAATATGTTGTATCAACTATCTACATAGACTTACCGTGGATGTTCGTAGGACATGACCATGATTTTATAAAAAGGTACTTGTTTTTAATCTTCATCAAACTCATATTCCAGGATATGTTTTAGTTGCATAAAATAGTAGCAGCAACGCCGGCGAAAAACACACACTTGAGCTTAACTAGCTCTCTGCTGCATATAGCAGATGCTTTAGTGTAAGAGACAATCGTAAGAATTTTAAATGAATTTGCCTTTTATTTTTTCTAAAAAAAAAACAATGAGTATTTATTTATTTCAAAAAAAAGGTCGATTGATGTAGGTACTCGTACTAACTTGTTAGTCTAATGAAACGAGTATTTCAAGACTAATTTAAAAGTGATCCGTTTCGACTATACTGTACAAGATAAAATCAAAGAAAATCTAATTGAAAAGTATGTTAGTGAAAAAAAAAATCACAACTACAAGAAATAATCAAAGCTATAATTTAGTTGAAACTTCTTTAAATCTTGTGTAAATATTTATTTTGCAACAATTTTTAAAAGCATACTGCTGCATGCGATGTTTTGTTGTCACATTGAGTTGACGTTGCACTCGGCAGCTTAAGTTGTTCACACCGCAGGTATGACGTGACTTCTGCTCATGCATTTTTATGTTGGGTTTGATGCAGCTGACATCATTCGCATTTCTAGTACTCAAATCGGTACCTTTTGTTTCTGTAAAAGCTTTAAAATCTGCATATAAGTAGTACCGAGGCACAGTGTGCAACTTAAACTAGTATAATCGATCGTTACTACAGATCAAGTGTGGTTCGTGTTCAACCTTATGTAAAAATAAATGAACCTGGGCTTAAATTGGTTATCAGTTTTATTAATATTGTCATTAAACTCGATACTATTTCACTACGTTAGAGGATTTTGACTCCTCAGTGTTCAACCTTTTATCGACTATCTCTTAGCCTACAAGCGTGTGGAACGTTTACAGTCTGGTTTAACAATTAGCGCCCTCGGTAGATTAATTTCTAGAACACTTCGTAATAATATGTTGAATGTTTATTTTTCATTACATATTCTACTTAAAACCATACTGTCTGTGATGCACATTAAGTAATAGTATTAATTTGAAATTATTCTGTGGTTAAATTTTTCTTCCTTACTTAGTTGAAACTAAGCTAACTTAAGAACATCGTAAGTGTCCGGCTATACGTTCGTCGTTTTGTATCGTTTTTTGCGTTCTATTGCGCTGGGTTCTAATGAAAGCCGGTGCCGGTGTTAGATGGGTCGGTAAAAACCCTGAACTCTTAGTTAAAACAACAATAACGCAAAAAACCTTATTTTGCAAGTGGCACTTAAGAATTGAATAATTGGAGACCAGAAAAGCTAAAAAACAAAACTTTCATAATTTTTTTTTCAATCGCATCAAATTACGTTCGTTCGTTCGTTACGTATACGTTCGAACGTATTACGTATACGTAATACGTTCTGATTATATAAAAGTAAGAAAAAAATGAACACGAAGCGAATTTAATTTCCATTTCACGAAAGAAAAATTATTGTGAGCTTCAATTGACAAATTACAACCTGATTCGATAATAATTTCATCGATATTTTTTTTCTGGTCACAAATTATTAAATTAAAATCTTCGAGCTCCGTTATTATTTCATTGTAATCCAGGGAAGTCATTGCGTATTGCACTTGCAATCGCAATCGTAGTTTTTAATAAAAGTTTGAAAAAAACTGTTATTTCAAACTTTTATTAAAAACTACGAAACTAGGTACTTTGTTCTGAATCGTACCAGATCAGTTCTGGTCTAAAATGTTACGCCTAGTGCAAGCAGTGATAGCCTAGTGGTTAGAAGTTTTAAGACTGTAGTCTCCTATTCGAGGGTTCGCAGGTTCGATCCCGGGCACGCACCTCGGATTTTCGAAGTTATGTGCGTTTAAGCAATTAAATATCACATGCTTTGATCACATGCTTCAAAGGTAAAGTACATCGTGAGGAAACCTGCATACCTGAAAGTTCAAAAATATGTTTCTAGTCTATTCTATTCTATTCTATTCTAACCCTTCTCTGAGAGGAGACCTGTGCTCAGTAGTGAGCCGTTGATGGTTGCTGATGATGGTGATGTAAGTTCTGTAATCACTTATTCACAATGCCTCGTTGATCTAGTTGTTACCATGTTTAACTATGGATGACGAGGTCCTGGGTTCAATTCTCAGTTTTCAAGAAATTTTAAGTATATTAGCACAGTATAAGGAGACCAATCCTTACTCTATGGTATTAGCACGGAGTAAGCGGTGTGTAACCCCCGTACTTTGGAGAGCACGTAAAGCCATCTATCCAGCATCTGATGTATATTCAGCTGTGTCGGAACTCCGTCCCGTTGGACTATGAGAGTGGGACAATAGAGAGTGCACCATGCAATCTCGCGAGATTTAAGACCTAACCGAGATCTCGCGAGACCACAGAGCCAGTCGATATAGTCGATAGTGGACATCCATAGTGATTGAGATAGCGTTAACTAATAAACCCTCGTCATTGCGAAAATTAATTTTGTTAAGCCTATGAATCGGATTCTCTTTTCTGAGTTTGTGGACTGTGCTGGAAACCTTGATTAAAATTGTCTGTGATCAATGTAGTTTTCGAGATCAAATCAGAAATGAGGAGATCCGTAGGAGAAACAAAGTCACCGACATATTATGTGTAGAGAGCGAGTCGCGAAACTGAAGTGGAAATGAGCGGGCCACATAGTTTGAAGAACTGATGGTTGTTGGGTCTCAAGATGCTGGAGTAGCGACCCCGCACCGGGAAGCGCAGTGTTGGCAGACCCCAACTTGGTGGACCGACGAGTCGCAGGGAGCTGCTGGATTCAGATGACGCAAGACCGAATCCTGTGGAGGTCCATGCAGGAGACCTTTGTTCAGCAATGGACGTCTATCGGTTGATAAAGAAGAATTTATAGGTTTCCGAATAGGTAATATGATTTTAACTATGATTTATTCAACTAAGACTAAAGACGTAAAATGTCCAATTACATGATATTTTGCCTAGACGTCAACCCTGCTGTATTTAGGTCTCTTGAAAGGATCGCCACAGAACCCGAACTTGCTGTATTTTCGGACCTAATACGCTCTTCTGCGCGCCTTAATTTGCGCGTCCTTTTTTCAGCCCACTTCCAACTTAGATTTACCAATCTTACGATTAGGTGAGATCCCAATAAAGGACTGAAAAAAAGCGATAAAATATAAAGATTTATAGCAAAATATCTTCAATGTTACGCCAAAGGATTTGCGCATTATGACTTTATAATAAAGATATTATTATAACACTTTATAAGTTCATATCTACTATTCAGGAATACATTTGCATTTGTGTGGCTTCTTAAGTGTTATAGCTTCCGGAATTCCGGAATGGGAATTTTTAAGTGCAGTAAAACAGTTTTGCGGTATTACAAGTGGCATTAAATAGTTAAAGTTTTTTTAAGAATAGGAATGGGTTTTAAAAGTTTTTTGTCATTTTAGTATAATTGTATATCCTATCAGTCCTCACTCATCTTCTATGGAACTAGGAATTACGACTACTCATCTTCTAAGTGCCGATTTCACCAACGTCGAGGTGACGTTCAACCTAGAAATAAATTGTGCGTTGTGGTAGTTTTTGTATTGAAAATCTGTACTGTATCTGTACTAAATCTGTAAACCTTTACTCTCGGATAAGGCTTATTTTACATTGGTGAAAGGTGGAGGTCCTTAGTATAGTGCATTATTATTCTGAGAAAATGTTTACCATGTGATCAATGGTCTGAACCAGACGTAAAAACCCTTAGCAATGGGGAATATGATGCAGATATTTCATAAACGGTTCTTAACGTTCTGACTTAATGGAATATTATAGTAATAATATAATAATTACCAATCTGCCATGATTCAAGATTTGCCATAAAAATTGACGAATTAATGCCAACTCTATTGACAACCTTGTCAGTACGAGAGGGTTTTTTGAAACTTTGAAACTTTTGCTCGAAGTTCTAAATTCCTGCTTTATTAACATAATATTTACTGTTTGCAGTTTACTAACTACTTTACTTTTAATTATACTAACTAGACCTTCATTTGTTAGCTAAGTATTTAGTCTATGCTTATAATCAATGCAATAATTATCTGAGTACGTTAGCGTTACAGAGAAAAGATATTATTTTGTAATATTGTATTTATATAAAAGCTTAAAGTTGAAATTCCGTTACAGATTTGACCGGTTTCCAGAAATATATTTTTACTACGAGTTAACGCTATTGATCTATTTGTGGAAAACATTGTAACATAAGTAATTAAGCGGGCGTTGAACGGCGATTTGGTTGTGTTCAGTGTCTATAGACATATTTGCAATGCATTGCAGTTTGAGACGGCAAAAAATGTGTAACATTAAATATGTAACAAAATAATGTTAGTCGCGCGATTCTTCATACAAAAATATTATTACTCTTTTAAATAAGTCTTATACGAACGTTTTGATATTTTGGCAAATCTTCAATACAGAAACTGTCAGAACGTCCAATTTATTCCTTGTTTAAAATTCACTTGACGTTGGTGAAATCAGTTCTAAGATTTTAAGCCCGATTTAGATTTATATCTCTCATTTCTGTAAACAAAATTGTATGAGTACGTAAAATTGTATAACGATATTTGGGGAAAAAATACACCTAAAAAGAAATTCTAGTCCGACGTCGTCTCAGATCTGGACGTATGTATTCATATAAACGTATCATAACAAAAGCTATAATCCAATACGTTGCCACCAAGTTCCGTGTCCACAAAAAAAGAGCGTCAACTTTGTGTTAAAGGGGCTCTTTAAAAGACTAACCAAAATCGAAATCCTCCACTAAAGGGGCATGCAAACATCACTGCAATAAAATACATACAGAGGCGTGAGTTAAATGACAACCCCTTGTATGCTTTGTTTGTTTCATAAAGCGTTGATAGTTTGACTAGTTGGCAACATCCCCATTCAGATGAGACTTCCACCCGTGATCACCAACCCCTAAGGAGCTCTCAACGTAGGTAGCCTCTAAATACAATTCCTTACCTAATATCAATTTCAGAATAGAATAGAATATAATTAATGATTAAACGAACTTACCTGTACGTGAAGTTCTATCATAATTATACGAGCGCCGAGTCCGAAGAGATTAGTAATGTAGATTTTATTTACACATGTAGTTACGCATAGTTGTCACCACTCTCCACTAAGTTGAGAAAAAAGTATTAATTTGACTAAACTTTTTTTTTTGTAGGTTGGTAGGTACCGTCCAGTTTTTGTCGGTAGGTATCGTCCAGCTCGGTTCGCAGACGATTGTCGCCATTCATTTAGTTTAGAGTAAGATATCCTGATATTCATTGATGTATTTCCGAGACACTTGGGGTACGCACAGTACTGGGCGGGCGGGTTAGTAATCTCTTCGGACTCGGCGCTCGTATAATTATGATAGAACTTCACGTACAGGTAAGTTCGTTTCATCATTAATTATACTCGCGCCTCGTCCTCGAGATTAGTAATGTAGATTTTATTTACACATGTAGACATTGAGAGAATTGCGGAAATATCATCAATGATAAGCGTTGTTATATCTTTTGGTACAATCAATAAACATAAGCAACAGCTTTGTACTTCTAGGATTATTAATAATAATTCGAATCCCAAATGTATGTTAACTAACTAGGGATAAATTATTCTTATAGAAGCTATCATAGGTATTTGTAAATAATTATGTACTAAGTACAATAACTATTTATAATAAGCTTGGCGAGTGATTTCACTGGACATAATTGATTGATCATAATTATAATAAATTTTGGTTAATTATTTATTGATTTTGCTAAAGTAGTATCATCATGGTTAACAATTATCCCGTTGATAAAATTTAGCAAAAGTTGTGGAATTCCTACTCCAATCTGCCGTTTTACGAATAGTATCTAGGCTAACTCCGAGTGAGTGCGCGCGACGATGCAGCATGTCTCGTGCTGTGGTCACTGAATACGCTCGTTTCGACCTCACACTCAGAGTGTTTGCGATCCTACTGGTTTATTGGGTTCCTTAATTATGAGGTGCCTTCTATATAACACAGCAATTTAGTGGCTGGGTATATAGCTGTTTTTTTTTTTTTACAAAGAAGGGTAAATGAATAATGGGTTGTTGAAACCCAGGTTTGGAGGTTTTTATAATGTCTGGGATTTTAATTGTGATACGCTGAGGGAGAATTTGAATATAACTAACTTTTATCTTCGAAGGAGTTTGTGCTCTTTGTGCGGTTGACAGAGCTAGTAAAGTAATGGTTTTATTTGTAAGCTTATCTAAGGTTAACTCCTCATTGGGGTGTCATGAACTCGTTTTATCTAATACTAGGTTGACATCCTAGGTAACATCATATTTAGGTTTTGGTGGTTTTAGTCGAAAACCCCATTTAAGGAATCTTTTTATGCTATCACCATTAATTAGTTCTGGACTAAGTATCGGGGAAAGAGCAGATTTGCACGAATTGAGTGTACCATATTGGCAACCATCATTACAGAGTTGGGTTAAAAAATAAATTGCTGTGGGCATAGATTGATCATAAATATTAATCGAGTTAGTTTGACAGAAATACCACCATTTCTTCAAGTAAATGTATTGTTTCAAGGAATTAGGTGCTAATGATGCCAACATTATTTTTACAACATTATTTCAAGAGATGATTCTGGTATGTTTTTCCTTGAAAATTCTTCCTGCATAATAAGCCTGCCACCAGGGTAATTGAGTCGTGTATTCGACGGGAGCTCGTGCCTTGTCTGTAATTATTTTTCTAAGTGTTTTAAGTATGACTGAAAAGGGCGTGAATGCGTAGAAGTCATAATTTGACCATGAAACTGTAAATGAGTCTATAGCGAATGCGTCTGGATCTCGGTGCCAGGATATGTATGTTGTGCATTTGTTGTTGATGCGACTTGCAAACAAATCAATATTTGGATAACTGAATGTGTTGGGTGAGACTGTTAAACGCCCAATCAGACAGTTCCCATTTTATGTCTGGATGAATTCATCGAGATTCATAGTCTACAATTGTATTGCCACTGGATTTTATTTACGAAGCGAAAACGAAAAAGTTCTTTGCTAAACGCGAAGCAATATTTGGCAGTCAAAATAGTTTTTTTTTTTGTTTTGCAAAAAATTTAAGGTTATGAATGCAGCGAGCAGCTCTAAATAATTTATGTGTTGCTCTCGTGCGATATTCGACCACAGCTAACTTGCAGACCTACCTTCACATGCGGCCCCCGACCCCGTCGTTGAGGCGTCAGAAAATATCTCAACTTGGTAGGCATAAATCCTTATTCGGTGGAAAGAACGTTATATTTTACTATCCACCAGTCAACGTCAGGTTGAAGTGATTCAGGTAATTCATAAAATTGTTATAATCATCATGATCTTTCAAGTTGAGATATTTACATTTTTCCATTTCTTTAGTGTGCAGCCATCCATATTCGATGGCTGGACAAGTTGATACTAATAAGCCTAATAGCTGAGCGAAAGTCCTAATTTTGTAAAGCATTAATTATGAGAACATTGTTAGTTGCACTTTAATTCGAAATATTGTGTCTGTTGGTAAGTTAATTTGAAACTTGTGTGAATCTATGATCATACCTAAAAATTTACATTTACTCGAAGAAAAGAGTACGCTTTTTTCTTCATTAATAATGAACCCACACTAATAGTTTTTTAGTTAAATGGATGTTAGTTAGACATTCTGAACAATAGCCAATCGTCTAAAATCTAAATAGACAGAAGGCCTGCGGAACGCAATAATTGAGCTATAGGTTTACATATTTTTGTAACGTATATATATATATAACGTATGGGCTGTGCTCAGCCCGAACGGCAAGACCTTAAATTCGAATAATTTACCCTCAAAAGAGAATCTTAAATATTTTCGTCATTCTTTATGCATTTTAATTAAAAAATATGCGTCTTTTAGGTCAATTGATGCCATTTGACAATCATATGTTACAATTTTTAGTGATGTTCTTAAATCCTCTAATTTAAAATGATCCGTTGTAACAAATTTATTTAGATATTTTAAATTCAATATAAAGTGCATTTTTCCACATGGTTTTGGTACCAGGAAAATACTTGAGACAAATTGGTTTTTACAAGGAATACATTCTGATATGGCTCCCATATTGAGTAGGTTATTAATAGTTTCTAAGTAAAGAAATCTTTCATTAGCCGAGTAAGTTGGTCTAGCAGGAGGTATCTGTTGTACAACAAGTGATGTAAATGGTATTTAATAACACTTTATCCAGGATAGAATTATCGTTTGTAATTGCAGCCCATTGTAGATAAAATTTAGATAAACGGCCTGCTTGCTTAACTGTATCTAATAGCAGCGACGGGGATACGTCGCCTGATGACCCCGCGATGATGTCTTTGATGAGCGCGCGGCGCGACAGGCTCGCGGCTCCTCGGTGGCCTGCGTGCCTGGGGGAAGCCTTGTGGTTTAAATTTCTTGATGCCGGTTCTTTATAATATAATAATATAATAAATATAATAATAGGTGTTCGCTTTTGATTGATTTCGAATTCAGTTGAGAATTTATGTCAAGCTAAACAAGCTATTGCACTAGACATTAGTTTTTGTTTATTTTCAATGCCTTTATCTCGGTTGACTGCAGTATTGCCGCTTTAATTTCCAAATTTATTTTAGGGGCATCTAGTTACAACACAATTTTTTACGGCTTTCCTTATTGAGACCGTTTTTAACAACGTTTTAACGTTCGTTGCGTATCTCTGGCACGTATTTGTCATTGCAGGTAGGATCATCGCCTAAAATTTCTAGAAATTCTGTATCCAGATCAGGAACATTTGTACCATGAACAATAGGCTCTTCGGGGGGGACATATATGTCAGTACTAGGGCCTGGCTGAGGTTCACACGTTTTATTCAAATTCTGAACTGTGTCGTCCTCAGTTTGCCAGTCTATTAACAAGCAATCATCTGGTTGCGATGGCCCCCGCATTTTGAAATTTATCATAGATATTATGTGAAATTTTAAAATTCGTAAACTAAATAACTTACTAAAGGGGTGGACTTTAATAAGCCTGTGACTATTTATCGTAATTTATTTTTCTTTAAACAAAGAAAATTTATGGTCCTTATTCATTTTGTTATGTTGTAAATTTGTCATAGTCATATTCGGTTAGGTTACAATCCCCAGAGGAAGGTACGCCAGCCATATTTTAATGCGTTGAAACAGCCCCAATGACAGTTCAGGTTGCATTTAAATATAATTATTTTCAGTACGTAAGGTTAGGTTACAATCCCCAGCGGAAGGTACGCCAGCCATATTTTAATGCGTTGAAACAGCCCCAATGACAGTTCAGGTTGCATTTAAATATAATTATTTTCAGTACGTAAGGTTAGGTTACAATCCCCAGCGGAAGGTACGCCAGCCATATTTTAATGCGTTGAAACAGCCCCAATGACAGTTCGGGTTGCATTTAAATATAATTATTTTCAGTACGTAAGGTTAGGTGCAATCCCCAGCGGAAGGAACGCCAACCATATTTTAATGCGTTGAAACAGCCCCAATGACAGTTCAGGTTGCATTTAAATATAATTATTTTCAGTACGTAAGGTTAGGTGCAATCTCCAGCGGAAGGGACGCCAACCATATTTTAATGCGTTGAAACAGCCCCAATGACAGTTCAGGTTGCATTTAAATATAATTATTTTCAGTACGTAGACACGTACACGTACAGAGAAAATATATCACCTTAAAATGAAAGAAAAATGTGTAAATACCTGCTCCAATATCTTCCAGTTCAGGAACCGCTTCTTCCGAGTCCGATACACTTTCCGAAATACTACTTTGTCGATTACGAATTTTACGTTCTAATCTTCTTATAATGATTTATTTCGTCTTCACGAGACCTTGATCCATTACGTTTCGGCATTATTTTATAACGAACAGTATGAAAACGCTTAATAGGTGTTGAGTGGTTGAGCACTAAAATGCGAATGAATGGCGACAATCGTCTGCGAACCGAGCTGGACGATACCTACCGACAAAAACTGGACGATACCTACCAACCTACAAAAAAAAAAGTTTAGTCAAATTAATACTTTTTTCTCAACTTAGTGGAGAGTGGTGACAACTATGCGTAACTACATGTGTAAATAAAATCTACATTACTAATCTCGAGGACGAGGCGCGAGTATAATAGAAACATTTTTTATTCAAATAAACTTTTTACAAGTGCTTTTGAATCTTCTGGCTCTACCACTGGTTAGGAATGCCCTTCCTACCGAGTAGAAACAGCAATAAACTCGGCGGTTGCTCTTTTCCAAAGAAATTTAAAATACAGTAAATACTATGCTATATATTTCACTTTTAGGTGTCCCCTAAATGTTTATGAAAACCAAATTGACAGAGAACGTCACCTAACTTAGCTTAGGTAGCACGTAAAAGTTAGAGAACTTTGGTGAAAATGGGCATTAGAGTCTAAATCAAAAAAATACCCCATACGAGTCAGACGACAATTAAGATTGCTTTATAGAGAGAACTGGTACGTTAGTTATTCGTATAAACGTGATAACAAAAAAAAATACGTGTGGCACTCGGGGACTGCCGCGGTAAAGCTATTGCATAGCATTTTCTAGTCGCACGCACACAAACACCGTGCCGAAGTCTGCCGAACTGAAACGACGGTGTTAGGTTTATTTTCGTTACGGAATTTCTTGATTCGGTCGCCGCGCTCAAAGCCCGCGATAAAAGCTATGCAATGGCTTAAAACTATAACACCACACCTTGTCACCAAGTCCCGTGTCCACAAAAATAGCGCCAACTTGGAGTTATATGTGCTCTTTAAACGACTAACCAACATCTAAATCCTCCACTAAAGGGACAAACAAACATCACTGCAATGAAATACATACGGGGTGCTCCAGTTACATGACAATTCCTCTTGTGTGGTTTGACTTTGAGTCTAAAATTGGATGCGGGATTTGAGCGGTTCAGTATCAAGAGACGTGTCACGCCCGGATGGCTGTTATGCTTCAACAATTTTAGTGTCCACAATAGGACTGCATCCTTTGGAGAGCTGTTCGCGTACAGTTATCTGATACGCGAGGTTGTGCATTGCTTTTTGTCCGGGTGTATCTTTTGCAGCATTGAATTGTTCTATTTATGCCATGGTATGACTAGTCATATCATAGTATAAATAGAAGAATTCAATTAAATATTAGCCTGGCGGGCAGAAGCTAGCTTCTTCCCGCCACTTCGTCCGCGTAGAAGTTTTAAGAATCCATCGAAAACCCTCTGTTTTTTTCGGGACCTTTGCCTATGTAACTCTTCAAGTTTTCAACTACACCCATACAAAAAATGAAAAAATCACGTAGTTCCGTAACTGTTGCAGCGTGATTGAAGGACAATCCAAAAACCCAACAAACAAGCACACTTTTCCATTTATAATTTTACTAGCCGATGCCCGCGACTTCGTCCGCGTGGATTTCATTTTATAATCCCTCGGGAACTCGTTTATTTTCCGAGATAAATGTAGCCTATGTCACTCTCCACGTCCTCAACTATACCTACCCTTACCTCTAGAATACGATCAAAAGTTTTTGATTGTTGGTTTATTTTCTCTCATCAACTCATCAACATGATTTTTGGCATGAGTATAGTTCAGGCATTGCGGAGTGTCATAGACTAAGTTTTATTGCGATGTTGGAAAAACAGGAGTGTTTCCGTGGAATTTTTAAAACCAACGATTGACGTGATTTTGCATGGGGATAGTTGAGCACCTGGAGAGTGACAAAGGCTACGTTTTATCCGGGAAAATCAAAGGGTTCCCGCGGGATATTTAAAACCTAACTCCACGCGGATAAAGCTGCGGGGAAAAGCTAATAATTAAAATAATGTAAGTACTCGTATCGAGTTTGGTTTATATTATACATATAGATATTGGAGTCGAGTTTATAATATTATGTATTTTAGTCCTACTGAGTCAACAGCCTGTCTACCAGTAGGACCACCGGCAGTAGGTACTACGGATGAGTACTTCTTTGACTCTTGTGTACTATAAGACATAATATATTCGGATGATAATAAAATTTAAACCTCAATCACAATAATACCATGAACAGAAGGAAACCCATAATGATATCCTGTTATGCGGTAGCTGGCAGTTTATGTATGGATGTGTACGTATTATGAATGATTTATCCCATTCTATTACAAACCGCTAGTACCGCAATAATATGCAAAATGTGCGGGGCCCAAACGACCCGTGACGATTTATGCTTTAGAAATATATCGCATGACCGCACTTTGTTCACATGTGACACACACAGACGCACACTAATCAGAAACCGCCTTCGTTCTGCCAAATTATCTCTCACTAGCTGATGCCCGCGACTTCGTCCGCCTGGATTTCGATGGTAAAAATCCCGCGGGAACTACTTGATTTTCCGGGATAAAAAGTGGCCTATGTCTCCAGGTGAGCAACTATCCCCATGCAAAAAAATACCTTGATCCGTTGCTCCGTTGCTGCGTGATGGATGGATAAACCAACAAACAAACACACTTTCGTATTTATTTATAATACTAGATGATATACGCGACTTCGTCCTCGTGGATTAAGTAATTCGCGCGGGAACTCTGTAATTTTCCGGGATAAAAAGGTAAGGTAAATCTTAGGTATAAGCTATCTCCATTCCATATTTTAGCCATATCGGTTCATTCGTTGTGGAGTTATAGAGTAACAAACATCCATCCATCCATACACCCTCACAAACTTTCGCATTTATAGTATTAGTAGGATAGGATGTAAGATTAGTAAGGATATGTACTTTGTTTGTCTTTTAAAACATTCATAATAGTTCTCTAGCTCAGCACAATGTCCTGAATTACACATGCAAATACGCATACAATGTAAGGCGCTGATTTTCAGCTGAGATCCGGGTGACGTCACAGCCAATAAAACGAATTTACGAAGTATACGGGTAACATTGTAACATCGATTCACTGAAGCATAGTTTAACCAAGTGCGGTCTAACCCTTACACAGATCACTTTAATGTCTTGGGGCTTATCGTATACCATATACGTATTTAATACGCTTCCCGATATATTTGCAAATAAATTGCCTCGTTCAATACAGCCCGTTCAATTTTCTAATTCAAATCCGACCGGTCTCGAACAAAGGAGCTCGGTTCGGCTTGAAGGTGATTTCATAGTGTTCGAGCAGAGTTTTGAGTGCCTTTATTATATTGATAGTGCCGACACTGCCTAAGTTTAAGTACGATTTTCATAATAGAACAACTTGACTCACGCCCGGTCCTTATGTTCAGTCTATCTATAATAATCGATGAGTTATAGGTATTCCTCAAGAAAGTACATACAATTTTTGACAAACACCAAAGTTGATTTCAAATTCAAATTCAAAATTATTTATTTCACGTAGGCTAACCTGTGGCTCTTATGACAAGTCATGATTCTACCACCGGTTCGGAAAGCGGATTCTGCTTAGAAGAGCCGGCAAGAAACTCAGCAGTTATGCAGCAATATTATTATGAAGCTATTACATTGTAATAAATTTTTTATACTATCTTGTGGGCAGCTGGATGCAAAGCCGATTTAACCTATGCATCTTTGCAACCTTTTTTTTTTGTTTGGTACCTTTCTGACAGATCATGGGTAGAAACCGGGTGTAGGTAAAGCTTTAACAAAAGCAATAAGGCTAACCTTACTGTGAAAGTGTTTGTTTGTTGATTTGTCCTTCAATCACGCAGCAACGGGACAACGATTCGATGTGTTGTTTTCATTGGTATAGTTGTGGACTTGGTGAGTGACATAGGCTATTATACTACCTTTTATCCCGGAAAAGCGGAGAGTTACCGCGAGTGAGTGACATAGGCTATTATACTACCTTTTATCCCGGTAAAGCCTCCGCTTTTAGTTTTTTGAGTTTTAAAAACTCCTCCCGGAAAAAGTTGTGAGCAAAACCTAGTAAGTACTTCATATTGCGCATCGCAAAGTTGTATTTGGACTTAGTTTTCTGTCCAACTCCAACATAGGATAGTTACCTTTTACACCGGAAAATTATAAAGTTCTAATGCTATTTTTAAAAACCTAAATCCACGCGAACGCGAGATCAGCTAGTTGTAGTTTCTTGGCTATATTTTGAGTTAGTGGATGTATTGTGAGGAAAAGAAAAATATGCTACGAGTAATTTTTTTCAAGTTTGGTATCATTGTTAATGGGCACAATATGTTCCGTAACAAATAGAATTCAAAAGATTCAAATTATTTATTTCATTGAGGCCAACTTGGGGATCTTATTTAAAACAGATACATCATAATATTATTTTGATGTAAAATGTTTTATATTGAAAAAGAAAGCGAAAAAGCGATAGTGATATTAAAACTACTAATAATGACGCAAAAAGAATCGCCATTTCATGCTCTATGAAAACTACATTAGTTTAAAAGCAAAGGCGCAGAAGATTTTGAAAATTTAGACGCCTTTTTTGAAAAATCGGGATTTTTGAGATTTGCAGCTAAGGACTGATGAAGACTTGCAGAATAGATCTTTGATAGCGGCTAGGCATAGCTTGTCCATATATCCGGCACTGCTGCGAGACACGTGTTTCAGTTTCAGTGCCGGTGAGAAGGTTTCAGTTGTTCATTATTTTATAGTAAAAATAGTTTTATAAAATTATTGTAAACAAAGTTTTTATATTTATCATTAAAATTAAAATATGCCTAAATTATATACAACTAACAAAATTAAAACTATTGGCCATCCAAAGGGGTAATGCTGCCAGCATCTTGGGTACTATGCCACACTGCAGTGACTTCGATGGGGTTTTAGATTTTATTTAATTTTTATTTTAGTTTTAATTTTGTAAATTATTGTTGAATTTAAGTGACACGAGTATAACTGTATAGCAATTTTAAACTCTTGAAATTTTTATAGGTATTTATTTATTATTATTAATAATTTTATTTATTTGTTAATTGAAATTAAGGGGTGTAAAATATGTACCGAAATGAGTCTTGGTTATTCATTTATTTATAAGCCTTCCTTATTACATAGTTATTATTATATTTATATATGTTAATTTATTTTAATTACAAGTCATCCCACTACTGGGCAAAGGCCTCCCCCGTCTTCTTCCATTCTTTCTTGTTTGAGGCTGTCTGAGTCTGCTTGAAATAAATGAATTATTATTATTATATTTATATATCTTGACTCTCACACCCGCGTACAATATAAATACATATAAAACCAAAGGGAAATATAATAAACATAAATATATACACATATAATAAACTTACACATACTCGTACATTACATAGATAAATACTTGTAGCGGGCGGAGGATTACGCCCCGGCAGGGGAGACCAGACGGCCGGGGGTCAGGGCGACAGGCTGAGAAACCGACGGACTATCCTAGCCGAGTCTAGCAACACCGCTTTCTGCATCTTGGCCGCGAGCGAACTGCCACGGAACCCCAGTCGCCTCAGATGGTGAGCGAGGCTGACTGGGATCAACCCATTCGCAGAAATGACGATTGGGATGATTTCAGTGGACTCCACATGCCACATGCTGGCAACCTGGTGAGCCAGATCTAGATACTTTCGTTTTTTCTCCGTCTCCGCTCTCACGAGGTTTTCATCATGTGGGATGGTGATGTCCACTAAAAACACCCTCGACTGTGCCCGGTTCATCAGCACGATGTCAGGCTTATTCGCAAGAATAGTCCTGTCCGTGATGACGGACCGGTCCCAATAGAGCCGGACTCCGTCACTCTCGAGTACTGGCACCGGTGTGTACCTATAGTACGGCAATCTCTCATCCAGGAGACCGTACTTCAGAGCAAGCTCTTGGTGAAGGATTTTGGCCGCTTGGTTATGTCTGTGCAGATACTCAGTGTTAGCAAGAGCCGAACATCCTGAAAGCACATGCCTGAGTGACTCACCGGGATGGCGACACGCTCGACAGATGTCGTGAGTGCCATCCTTCAAGATGTACTTTCGGTAGTTCCGCGTCTTAACCACCTGATCTTGTATTGCACACACAAAACCTTCGGTTTCTCCAAAGAGGTCACCGAAGCGCAGCCATTGCACGGACGCTTTCTTATCTACGTGAGGCTCATTAAGAGCTTTAAAAAAGCGTCCATGCAACTCCCTCTCCTTCCATACGGTCTCCCGGTCAGAGGTGCTTAGTACCACCGGTTTCTGCCACTCGAGTTTGGCCAAAGATAGGGGAGTGAGTCCTTTATCACATTCTATGACGTCTCTATGCATTGGACACTCCCTCTTCGTCTCAAAGTAGGTTTTGAGGCTGGATATCTCCCGATTATGCATGGTCTTGACGCTTAATACGCCTCGACCACCACACTTTCGGGGTATATACAACCTCATAACAGACGATTTGGGGTGGTGCATGCGGTAGAGAGTCATAGTCGTGCGGACTTTTCTATCCAGTGCTTCTAGTTCGGTCTGAGTCCATCTGAGTACGCCAAAGGTGTACATGAGAACGGGCATGACCCAGCCGTTATATGCTCGGACCTTATTGGCGCCCGACAAATAGCTTTTACAAACTTTTGTCAGGCGGCCAAAAAAGACCTCGCAAACTGACTGTTTCACGTCCGCCTCCTTTACCCCCACGGATTGTGACATACCCAGATACCGGTATGACTCAGCTTCAGAGAGGGTCCTGATGTTGGATGGCTCAAGATTGATCTCGGCCGAATGAGTAACCTGTCCCCTCTCCACATGTAAGACCGCACACTTGTCTAGTCCAAGCTCCATCCTGATGGAGTTACTGAACTCAGTGGTGATATTCAGCAACTCCCTCAGGCGGGTGGCATTGGGTGCTAGCAGCTTGAGGTCATCCATGTAGAGAAGGTGAGGCACTTTTGTCCCTCCTCTCCGAAACGGAAAGCCTGTCCCTGATCTCTCCAGCAAAGAGCTGAGAGGATTCAGCGACAGACAAAACCATAATGGACTCAGACAATCGCCCTGGAAGATACCCCGCCGTATCTTGATCCGGTCACCCGCAGCCGCCAACCGCTCGCCATGGAGACAAAGAATCGTACTCCATTGCCCCATACACTCTCCGAGGAAGTCTCGAACTGTACTATCGACTTTGTACAGCTCAAGGACCCTCAAGAGCCATGAATGGGGCACCGAGTCGAATGCCTTCTTATAGTCAATCCAGGCGGCAGAGAAATTCCGGCGATTGCGTTTGACCAGTTGGCCCGCGACGGAGTCGATGAGAAGGAGCTCCTTAGTACCACGACCACCGCCCCGACATCCGTTCTGAGCCTCAGACATGATGTTGTTCTCGTCTACGTGACGGGAGATCTTAAGGCTCAGAACGGATGTCAATGTCTTATAGATGGTAGTAAGACATGTGATGGGGTGGTACTTAGCTGGGTCAGCGGTATCGGTTGACTTAGGAGCTAAATGAGTGATCCCGGTGGTGAAAAGGCTCGGGAGTGCCCTTTGCTCGAGAGCATCTTGGAATTGTCGAGCCAAAGTAGCATGGCAGAGCGAAAAACCCTTCAACCAGTAGTGATGCAGCCCATCGGGTCCCGGACTTTTCCAGTTCGGGGCCCGGCGCACCGCACCAGCTACATCCTCCGAAGAGATGGTGACGGGGTTCATCGGCTCTATTGAGGCACATGCTTCCTCTACCGCCGCAATCCAAGGGCCCTCCTCATGCTCCACCTCTCTTGACCATACACTTCGCCAAAAGGCGACGAGGTCGGCCGGGCTCGGCCGCTGAGAGGTAGAACAGACTGCTGGGCACTCCAGTTTTTTATAGAACCTTTTCTGATCACTCGAGAACAGGCGATTTTGCTGAAAGCGCTCGACTCTTTCCGAGTATCGTCGGATGCGGTTCCCCCATGCAGCGATTTTCTGCTTCAGGTCGTCGATGCGCTTCGTTAGTTTTTGGGCTATATCGGGCTGATCTAGCCGCACCCCGAGCCCATTAAAGGCTATTCTAACGGAGCGCACAATCCTTGGCCTAGTGTTGCCCGACCTGAAACTCTGCAGTCTGCCAATGAGAGCTCTGGCCAGGGTGATACGGTGTTCTATTCTCCTTTTCCAGGCTGGTTCCGTGCTGCGCCTTAGAGTAGCGCGTCCACGTTCCTGGGTCTTGACACCCATGAGACGGTGAACAGCTAAGGCTGCACCAAAGAGAATAGAAGCCGTATCATCCAGGCCAGTGCTGCGCTCAAGGTATTGAGGCAGCATTTGGTTTATGGCCTCAATGACATCCCGCGTCGATACATTTAATGTGAGCCGGGAGAGCCGCGGACGGATCTCTAGAGGAGCACTCCGGATCTCCGAAATCGCCTCTTCTATAATCCTTCCCATCCGCTCTATGTCAAGGGAGACTGTTCCCTCCGTGTCCTCCTCCACAGGCAAATCTTGCGCGATAGCGTCGATTATTATATTATTATTATTATTACTATTTGGCAAGTCACTTGCACAAATACATTCCTGCAATTTTAAGTTAGTTTAAGTCTTTCTAAGCATAATGTAGAGAATTTGTTAGATTCATATTTCTTGTCACGAGAAAAAACAATGAAAATGTCTCTGGAAAAAGCAAAGTTCAGTCTGTTTTACTTTTAAAATCTATGTTAGTGTGTTATTCTGCGACAATTTTTATTTTTATAGCGTATGTAACTTAAATTACGTCCCGCCATAAAAATGGCAAATAAATGTGACAAGCTTGCATTGCTACCACTGTTAATGGCTCTAAAAAGATATAAAAGTAAATTCAAAAACCACATTGCGTTGCTTTTTTTATTTTTATGAAAGTAATTATTTGGAAGTTTATTATGAACAGTTCAGACATTATTGCATTTAATTAAGATTTAGCTGACCCGCCCCTTTTCACGAGTGTAAATTGAACGAGTGATATTTTTACAAGCTTTTATTTAACTTGCAATGTTTGTTTGGGTCAAATCTTGCAAGATTTATTAGACCCACTTCCCGGTTTCTGATCGAGCTGAAATTTTGCATGTATGTGTAAATCGGATGACAATGCAATATTATTGTGACATGGAGCTGATCTGATGATGGAGACGGAAGATGGCTATCGGAACTCTGTAATAAAACGACGTAACCCCATCGAGTTTGGGCTCGTTTGATTCGTCATAACAAGTACTCTGATCCTAGATAATATCCAGAGTCTAACGATGTAGCTACTAAAAGCTTGCATTTAAAAATAAAATTTTTAATTTACACTTGTTGAGTGAATTAAGTTTGATTTTTTTTGAAAATGATGAATTGTAAGTTTGTTTATGTGTGCAGGTTCCAAATAGCAGTGATAGTGAGCCGTTGATGGGTTGCATAATGAATAATGAAAATAACAGTGATAGCCTAGTGGGTAAGGACTGTGGTCTCCTATTGGGGGATCGCAGGTTCAAACCAGGGCACACACCTCTGACTTTTCTGCATTTAAGCAATTAAATATCACTTTATTTATGCTTCAACAGGAAAATATCGTGAGAAAATCTGCTCACCTGAGAATTCTACATAATATTCTCAAAAGTGTGTGAAGTCCGCCAATTCGCATTGGGCCAGCGTGGTGGACTAAGGCCTATGACCCTTCTCTGAGAGGACACCTGCGCAGTATTGAGCCATTGTTGAGTCGCTGATGAATTATGATGAATGAATTGACAGGTTTTTTGGGAGACTTCGGCTTCCTTTTCGGCGGGTCAGGGGTTCGTTCCCAGGCAGGCATCTCTAACTTTACGAAGTAATGAGCATTCTTGACAGTTAAATATAACATGCATTTATGTTTGTTAAGTCTCAAAGGTGTGTTAAGTCTGCCTTTTCACACTTAAGTACCCAGTGAAGGATCGCAATGAATATGCCTAAGTATGTCACACTCTCTTTAACATTTCTGCGGTGGTGTCGTGTGATGCGGGTTGTTGCGTTCCCTAAAATATGGTTGAGCGAAGCAATGGCTGGGTCATGCGTCATGCTCGTGAACGGGTGCCACCAGCGGCAATGGGGCTACTTTCTGTCTGCCCGTCTTGACATGTGTTGAATTATAATTAGAAATAATTACGTATGCTTTTGTGGACCTTTCCCTCATTGTGGAAACTCTGCATACATAGAATATATGTTAAGTATATTGTAAAAGTATTTTGAAAAGAGCAACTGCCGAGTTTCTTGCTGGTTCTTCTCGGCAGGAACGGCATTCCGAACCAGTGGTAGACTCATTGACGATTTAAAAGTACTTGTAAAAGTTTATTTGAATAAAAAACATTTCTATTCTATTCTATTCTGTGAATGGATACTGTGGGTATTATTTTCCAACTTGTAGGTACTACTGTATACTCTAGGCACCGATATAAATATAAACGTAGATAAGCGGTTACGAACACTTTCTATGTTCAACTGAGTTGCACTGATTGCTGAGCAGTAGTTGTTAGTCTGGCATGGCATTCGCGACGTACGGACGCGGGCGCTATTTATGTGATAAAACTTTCTAGGTACCTAATTGTGAATTGAAAAGCCAACAATGCCTATGTTAAAGTAACAAAAAAGTATAGTTAAGTGAATAATTGGATAACAACATTGTAACTCGTAACACTAGATACGAAATAAAAAATATTTCTTGATTTATTCAAATACATACTTTCATAATACGAACGACCGAGCGATATTTTTCAAGACGGTTTGCGGGGTGCGGCACGCCTCTGCGACCGCGGCTGCGCACGATTTGCAACCTTATTCACCATGCCGGCTCCCCTCTCTACCTCAGCCCGCGTAATTCCAAACTGTGACACAGTTCTTATTCCAAATTGCTTGTCTATATTTTTATCCATCTACGACTGAAGGCATTATTTTACAACTCAAAAACATAATTTCGTTATAAACATTATTAAAAAATTACTCAGTCATCGAATTCGTACTTTCCCGCTGTTCGTAAAAGCAAATAACCGCGAAGGTTTGAAGCCGACCCGTAATTCTCGATACTTATGTAATATTTCTCATTTTTAAGTATTCCATCGAAAAAGGAAAATCTCAACCTCTTAAAGAGTCGAAAAAGGTTTCAAGAGCACCTCAATAAACATTTAGGCCGGTCCATTGGTGTTCACCACAGTATAGCAATCAGTCATTCATTAAGAAACTAAACGGTTTGCTTTTTAAACATCACAAAAGACGTTTTAGACAATTTTGTGTCCAACGGCTCCCAGAGACTTGCTTCGACCTAGGGAGGTGGGGCCACAATGTTTGAGCCCAACGACTTTCGATTCTTCCAGCTGTGTTCTTCACACACTGCCCCTTCTTGCCTTCTACTTTGCGACTTGGTATAGGTCGATAAGCCGGCGTTCAGACGAGGCGATTTTTTTTTTAATGTCACGATTGCCGTCTCTGTCTCCTGTATTACAGGAGATAGAGACGGCTATGGCTATACATTCGCTGTCTTTTTCTCCTGTAATACAGGAGATAGAGACAGCTATGGCGACATTCAACAAAAATCGCCTCGTGGGAACGCCGTTTAACTCATATATGCATGTATTCGTTAACTCATCGCCACAATCCACCACGTAGAAATAAAATGATAAAGTCTGTTTAACTGACAATAATGATTTTAATTCCGATACTACGGCAGCGAATATTGCGCGTAGTTAGCTTTGTCCTCATTAACACTGAACAGGTTAACTTCTTTTGCTTCCATGCTCAAATCACAGTGTTATTCTCCGCAATTTACATTTCTGAACTGTATGCTACCCAACCTGTGTTTTCTCCCCAATAAAGCGGAACATAAAACCCTAAAGCTAGGCTTTGGGCAGTCCAGATGTTTTTGATAGTGTAACGACCGCGCTTTCGCTTTGTTCTCACAATCTCATGATAAGGACCTTTGGTCGGCACTTTTATGTGACCTGGAAACTGTTTTCAAACTTCATTAACAATTTATCTGTTATCACTACTGAGCACAGATCTCCTCTCAGAGAAGGGTTATAGGCCATAGTCCACGACGCTGGCACAATGTGAATTGGCGGACTTCACACACCTTCGAGAACATTATGAAGCACTCTCAGGTGTGCAGGTTTTCTCACGACGTTTTCGTTCACCGTTGAAGCATTTAGATCGTCGTGTTTTTTGACAATCCCACGGCAGTTGCGATCGCATCAGTCTAAAGAAAACATTTTCCGATTCAAAATACCGTTTATATTCGACGTGACTCGGTTTAACAAAAATAAGAAACAAAGCTACTGTTGCAATAACAATCAATTCCCACCTTGATCAATGTACAGCAATTCTAAACTGCGCTCCGGGGAGCAGCGAATGGTCTTCGAGAACAAAACTTCACCTGTGTAGTTTACACTACCTCGGGAGTTCTCAGTCCCGAAGGAGTAATACGTTTTTTGCGCTCAGAAAAGATCCGCCGCTATGAAAATGTTATGTCAAACTTGTACAAGTTTGCTTATTTTTTAACCTTCGACGACAAAAGGGAGTTGGTGATTTTAGTTTGCTTTGTCCAAGTTTGTGTGTCAAGTTAACTCACATGATCCAGTGACTACTGGAGCGTAGTAAAGTGTATCAAATTTTTACCAACTTGGTTAAACATTGCAATCTTTATAAACAGAATAGCTGTACCCGGCACGCATAACAATTCCACGTAAAGTATAAAGAAATGATCTTAGATTATATACGATTAGATTTATAAATATGGTACTCTCTCGCTAGTATAGTGGCTTAATACGTGGCATGAATGGCAGTTTTAATTTAACCCATAATAGTCCAGTAAATAAAGCATTTAACCTCGCACTAAATTTCCGATCCAATTTTAATGTTTTTTTAGGTTAAGGGTCACTTACTGACCACAAAAACACAAAATGCTGACAGATCCAGGTGGAGCTTCGATCGCAATCTTAAAGAAAAGTTTTTGACCGATATCTCGGAAACTATCCACTTTAGGGCAAAAGTTATCCAAACCTTTTTTTTGTAGAAAATAAAATTTTGCATCTTTTATTTCCTGTAAACTTTTTTGTAAAACTTACCGTTTACGATTTGTGGCCCATTTAATGAACCGGTGTTTCGTTTCGTTTCGGAACACACACACACACACACACACACACACACACACACACACACACACACACACACATACAGAAAAAACGGCTTTATTTACTGGCCTATAAGTACCCCTAATCGGTTTCCACGCCATCGTGAAGAAACACTTAACCGTTACGGTTGCTAGCCACGGCCAAATACCAGAGACATTTCAGAAATTATAAGTTTCGAAATTGTTTCCTCTGGGATGTAGTGGTTTTCTCTTTTTGCGTCATAATTATTCATTACTAACCGATGCCCGCACCTTCGTCCGCGTGGATTTAGTTTTTAACATCCCGCGGGAACTCTGTCACCCTCCAGGTTCTCAACTATACCTAGCTAGAAAATCACGTCAATCCAACAAACAAACAAACTTTCTTCACATTTATAATATGTATTAGTAAGGAGGAATTAATACTACGATGATAAAGGCAATCTAATTAAATTTTAGAACACAAAAGCTACTATTGTGACTTAAATATGATAGTTAGATATATTCCCTTGGGGACTTATTTGTAGAAAATAATGAGTACTTTAATCATGTAGTACATAATTTTAATGTATCATCAATAGTTTTCTCAGCACGCGCCAAATAATGCATTTTATAGGCAAATTTTGCTACTTTGGGTTACATTATTGCAATTTTCTTAAGGAACCAACAAAAAATCTTTCCTCTTTATAATATAAGTATAGATTGCTTTGAGTAGTGGACCCCTCCACTGCCTCTGAGCAGAATCTACTTTCTAACCCGGTGGTAAATTATTGACTTGTCATAAGAGCCACTATGAATTAAATAATTTTGAACTTTAATTTTTTTTATTAGCTCACCGGGCTGTGGGGTACCTACTACATGTATGGCAGTTTTATTTAACTCGTTGCACATATCGGAATATTAAATTGGTAGCAGCACTGCCATTGAGTGGCAACTAGACAAGACCATAGACAAATAATGAATTCACAAATGACCCCTGCCGGGAAACGAACTCGGCACTACCTAGTACCTACCTGTGTATTAGACCAGAGTGTTCAGCACTGCACCAAGGAAGTTCACCCAAAGTAAGAGCACTAGTACCTAATGTTCCATCCAATACGGACTGGAAATAAAACTCCGGATAAAAGTCGAAAATCACATCGAAGCTATTCGGGCAAAGAAACCCAGTCCTTAGGGATTAAGATGGGGCAACAAGCTGAATTAAAGTAATTTAGAAGCGATTTACAGTTGGTATTGAACTCTATTAGCTGGAGTTAAAGTGCTATTTCGATCGTGAGGAAGCTTTGTAATGGACTTCTGCAGGAAAAGGTATCCATTGTTTTTGAAGTTTGACCTGTAAAAGAAAATAATAATATTATGATAAAAAGTATATACAGAAAGTTTGGTGATGGCTCATAATACACGTAAGTACTTTGAGTTGGAAATCGAGGGTTAAATTTTTTTTCGAAAATTTACAAAACTAACCTACTGGGTCGAATTTCTGAATGCAGGCACAGTTTAAAGTTTTTAACCCACTACTATAAAAGGAGGTGTTTATTGCGTCTGGGATCTTTTTGAAGTATTCATCAAGATCTTATTATTATTTTAATTTTCTTATTATAAGGCCTAAGAATGAGAAAATTTTAAACATTATCATTAAAACTTCACAACATAGCTGAAACTCCCCAAATGTACTTAATTAACATCAAGCTAATAACAATTGCTTAACGAACTCAAGGAGTGGTAGATTACGTACTTTGCACGATTCCCAGCTTACTGTTTTGTTGCTTTGTTTTGTTGAATAAACCTCGTTAAACTCTGTTCATAAGACTAGTCCAAAATAAGTCCCCAAATCGCAAGTTTTAACAACTAAGTGCCGATTTCGCCAACGTCAAGTGACGTTTATCCGAAGAATAAATTGGGCGTTCTGACAGTTTTTGTATTGAAATCTCTGTCAAAATATAAAATTTACGCTCGGATAAGACTTATTTTACGTTGGTGAAATTGGCCCTTAATTGATATCTGATACAAGTACATAAAGACTAAAATTATTCTAAATAAACTGTCAAATACGTGTCAGTGCACGCGCATTGCGCAGTAAGGTTATGTAGTTGCCCGTCACTATAAAAGCTATATTATACATACTTAAAAGTATACAAGAAGTTTTCACCATAAAATGTTTTTTTTTCTATTTAAGTCCTCTGTTCGTAACATTCATAACCTTAATTCCATGCTAAAATTATAAATTCACACCGTTAAAATCTGTTGAGACTATTTTTCAGATACTCTATAAATAGATATGGTATAAAATAAGTTTTGTTCTATTGACCGCATTAGGCTACATCGAAATAATTTAATATAAAAAATCCTTTTAAAAACTTAAAATAATTTATTGTTGATATTTTAGAAACAGCTCAAACGATTTCGATAACGGGACCACATGGGACCACAGTATAACCCTTTGAAAAAAAAAGAATTTTTCAAATCGGTTCAAGCGTCTTCGAGTAATCGGTGAACATACATAAAAAAAGTGTGTGTCAGCTCGGCGGGGTGATTACGTATCTCGCGACAGGCTTGCGACAGGCGTAAATCTCGCGATCGTTGCTGTCAAACGTCAATTTAAAAGTCACTTTTGTATTACGTAAATATTTTTACATACTATTTGACATTTAGCGACCGGTCGCTTTGCTATTGCTGTCGCGTTGCTACTGCTGTCGCTACTGCAAAGTTTTACGTAATCAGCCCGCCGGCCTCCGACGCACGACTGGAGTTTACGCGTGACGCTATATCCTGCTCTATACGCGCGAATCGGGTCCGAGCGCGCCCCGACCGACTTTCGCTTCGGGGACTTTTTCGCACGAAAACCAACCTTATTTACTCAACGTTAGGGTAGAAATTTCAACGTTGTGAAAAACGTAACAGAAAAACGTAACGAGGTCATTGATAAATTGATTTTACTGCCCGGATTTTTCTCATACCGGGCTGCTAAAATCGATTCTTAAGGAGTAAACTCCAAAAAAAAGATTCCGATGAATTGAGAATCTCCTCCTTTTTTGAAGTCGGTTAAAAACTAGGACTCTACTGCGTAGGCAAGTTTAGATTAGGTAATATTTAGTCTACGTAAGATTGATACACGAGTAAGTAAATCTTTCCAATATCCCTAATGGAACGTAATCCAGTTACTGTTAATAATGCTCTCACAATAATTGATTGTGTCAGCCATTGAAAATCTACTCCTATACGGTCTACTCATACCAATTTCTATTCGGTAGAGGTAGTATTATATTATGTAAGAATTCATCCATTACATTACACTAGCGGCACGCTATGATGGCCGGTTTGACGTTTGTCCGCTCATGAAGTTCCGTATTAATTGATAACGACTTTGAAGGAAATAATTGTATTACTTTATTGACGATAGTGATGTGCAGAGATTCATAAATTTTATCGAATGTAGTTTTAGGTTTAGGACTCAAAATTTATTTATTAAATTGATTTCTAAAATGTATACAAGTGTAGAAAAATCAGTTTGCACCATTTAAGGGGTGAATGTACTTGTGAATATGAACAATTTTCACTATGTGGACAAACCTCTGAAATCGCAAAAAAATATCAGCTGTTTCATACAAAAGGTAAAATTTTTATTTTTATATGATATATACCACAACTCGGCATTTGGTTTTCTAAATTGAAAATTTTTAAAAATGGAATCTAATACGATCGTCACATAGGATCGCTGGCTAGCACAACTACTACCTCCGGCAAACTCGCGTCAATGCTCAATGCAAAACAAAGCAGTTTCGAATTGACGTTGCTTCGAAAAGTATAAACTGTCAGTGCAATGCGATTGTGATATAGTTTTGACCTGGCTTTGGATTTCAAATATTGATACTGCATTACTGTTGACCCTTGCTCGTTAATTTGGACTCTGTTCAAGCCCTTTGTTGTGGATTTCGTCGATATGACCGAACGTACGCAGAGAACTGTTCTAAATAGTCAGACACGTGAGTTCGTAATACGCCTTCGTAACTATTTCGATCGTGAAGCTCAAAATGGAGGGCCAATTTTACCTATAACGTCAGTGGTTGAACGCGTAGCTGATGCGCTTAATATTGGACAACGAACTGTTAGACGGATAACTAAAAAAAAATATGGCGAGACTGGCACAGAAGAAAATAAACTTCACACACCAAAAAAGAGAAAACGAGCAAAACCAGTCGTAGGCATCGATATGCTATCCGAAGACATGTTTACGGCTACTATTTACAGATTATGAAAGAGATGTGAAAATAGATAATATTATAGAAAACGAACATATAATTATTAATGTAGGTGATGATAGCAGTGACGACAGTGAAAATAGTAGTATGGACGAATCTGATTAATTATGGCCTTTTGTGGCACCTTTTTTGGTATCTTTTGTATTCATATGTTTCTTGTGTGCATATAAAGTATGTATATTCATTTTCATTCAAATATTCAGTTCGTTCAAATAAATTAAATAAACATATACATTTTTGTTTTATTAAACCTATTTAATCAGGTACAAAAACAAAACTTAATTGTTTTTTGTTCGAGACTAAATTGACATTCCACATCACTATTGTAATGTGTCAAACCGGCCATCATAGCGTGCCGCTAGTGTATTATTATGTAGAAATGTTATACATAATATAATATATCATTGTGTGAATCTGTATTATTAGGGATGCGAAATATACGACACATTACATTATTTACTAGCTGATGCCCGCGACTTCGTCCGCATGGATTTAGTTTTTAAAAATCCCGCGGTAACTCTTTCATTTTCCGAGATAAAAAGAAGCTCTCCCGGTCTGAGGAACCACTACTACATCCATTACTATACCCATGCAAAAAATCGCATCAATCCGCTGTTCTGTTGCGACGTGATTGAAGGACAAACAAACAAACACACTTTCGCATTTATAATATCAGTAATGCTTTATTATAACACTTTTTATAATTGTCAAATTTTTTACCATACTTAACCAAAGACAAAATTACGTTTAGCTGTCATTTACGTTTTGTTATTCCACTGTCATTTGCGTTTTGTTATTCCATGTCAGATGCGTTTTTGTTATACCACTACTACATCCATTACTATACCCATGCAAAAAATCGCATCAATCCGCTGTTCTGTTGCGACGTGATTGAAGGACAAACGAACAAACAAACACACTTTCGCATTTATAATATTATCAGTAATGCTTTATTATAACACTTTTTATAATTGTCAAATTTTTTACCATACTTAACCAAAGACAAAATTACGTTTAGCTGTCATTTACGTTTTGTTATTCCACTGTCATTTGCGTTTTGTTATTCCATGTCAGATGCGTTTTTGTTATACCACGTTTTATGGTGACATGACGGAAACGCGGTCGAACGGGATAAAAAGTATCCTATGTCCGTCTCCTAGTTCTAAGCTACCTCTCCACCAATTTTCAGCCAAATCGATTCATCCGTTCTTGAGTTATAAATAGTGTAACTAACACCACTTTCTTTTATATATATACTAGCTGATGCCCGCGACTTCGTCCGCATGGAGTTAGTTTTTAAAAATCCCGCGGGAACTTTTTCATTATCCGAGATAAAATGTAGCTCTCCCGGTCTGAGGAACCACTACTACATCCATTACTATACCCATGCAAAAAATCGCATCAATCCGCTGTTCTGTTGCGACGTGATTGAAGAACAAACCAACAAACAAACACACTTTCGCATTTATAATATCAGTAATGCTTTATTATAACACTTTTTATAATTGTCAAATTTTTTACCATACTTAACCAAAGACAAAATTACGTTTAGCTGTCATTTACGTTTTGTTATTTCACTGTCATATGCGTTTTTCTTATACCACGTTTTATAGTGACTTGACGGAAACGCGGTCGAACGGGATAAAAATCCTATGTCCGTCTCCTGGTTCTAAGCTACCTCTCCACCAATTTTCAGCCAAATCGGTTCTTCCGTTCTTGAGTTATAAATAGTGTAACTAACACCACTTTCTTTTATATATATAGATATAGATATAGATATATAGATTTGCAACTAATACCAGGTATAAAATTGAGTACCTATCTTGATATTATATCAACACTTATACAGGGGTGTATAAAAGAAGGGCCCAAAATAATTATACGAACTTGTTTATTACTAATAAATAATAATTTATGTAAAACCAAAATTTTATACTAATTTGTGAGTAACTCACATCCAACTCGATATTCTGACTAATTCACTAACACTTCCATTGGCACAATTAGAATGCCATAAGCGTACTCTGTCGTATTAGTTTACAAATTGCGAAAAACTAAATTAAATTTGAATTTCGCGAGCAGACCCGTATAATCAACCTTAAAGGCATTATGTGTAATCTGTTCACAAAGGCTTAGTTACAGTGACCCTTCACCCTGTATTAATTTTCCTACTATCCTACTTCTTACTATCCTGATATTATTATAAATGCGAAAGTTTGTGAGGACTGATGTATGGATGCATGAATGGATGGATGGATGTTTGTTACTCTTTAACGCGATAACGCATGAACCAATTTGGCTGAAATTTGGAATGGAGATGGTTCATCTTTACTTTTTATCCCGGAAAATTTCAGAGTGTCCGCGGGAATAAAAAAATCGTAATCCACGCGGACGAAGTCACGGGCATCATCCAGTAAAATATATAAATCTGATCAGGTATTCACCTACTGACGTCGGCTGGATTCTTGGTATGAAAAGAATTTTATCCAATATAAGATACCTCAGTATTTCATCTTGATCGTCCTTTCATTAGCTGCTTGTTTTTGAAAAGTTTTCCACGAGTTTATTTTTACCAAGTGATTTGAGATATTTATCCTTTGAGTATTAATTTATCTCGCTTGTTGTTATTTCTATAGGTATATTATTGTATCTATTTCGTTTATCTCGAAAAGCAGAAAATAATAATATTATTTTCTTCTATTTATTTCGTTTACAGCTGTGACAGCACAGTGGTTAAGACTAAAAGTTTATTTATTTGAATACAATAAAGTTACTGACATTACATTATATTGTAATAGTTTTCAATTTTAATTCTTTGTAGCCTGGTGGATGTCCATAATAAATAAATAAAAAAAACCGGCCAAGTGCGTGTCGGGCCACGCGCAGTGTAGGGTTCCGTAGTTGCAAGGCACAAATATTATTGACCTAGGATAGTGATTTTATTGTATTTATGAATATTGAATATATTTTGAGTTGCATGGTTTAAAAACTATAATATACTGCAAAATATGTAACTTACACTACGTGTAATACCTAACCTAAAGAAGAGATATAACTCCTTAACTTATGAACCCTACTTAGCCGTGATAGTTTTCCTATAAAATTCTTTATATATACTACTGCTGTGAATTTTTTCATGTATCCTATAAACAACCATTTACCTTTGAAAGGGGGGACGGGGGGACGGGGGACACTTAACTTTTATAAAATTTAGCACTTTAAAATATCATATTTCACAAACAGTTTTGTTACAAGTAGAATCGATAAATTAAAAATTTTATTTAAAAAAAACAAGCTTTTAGTAGCTGGCTACATCATCAGACCCTGAATATCATCTACAAGGAGGAGAGTTCTTGTCAAGTACGAATCAAACGAGCCCAAACTCCATCATCAGATCAGCTCCATGTCACAATAATATTGCATTGTTGATTTACGTAAAGATACAAAATTTCAGCTCAATCGGAAACCGGGAAGTGGTTCTTATTCTGCCTTTTCACAAGTTTAAGAAATCAGTTAAAACTAATCTCATGAAAAAAGCATATTATGCAATTGAAGACTATTTAGATGATAAAAAAGCGTGGACATAATTCGTTCCAGCGATTCATGAGACAGCAGGTGGTAATTAAACTGTATAACTATTCTATAATTTCTTTAATAATAATAATTAAACCAATTACTATTCTATTGAATTGTAAACTTGTTTTGAAAAGAGCAACTGCCGAGTTTCTTGCTGGTTCTTCTCGGCAGGAACGGCATTCCGAACCAGTGGTAGACTCATCGACGATTCAAAAGCACTTGTAAAAAAGTTTATTTGAATAAAAAACATTTCTATTCTATTCATCTCGCAAGATTTGATGTAAACGTACAATACAAACATATATACATTCATTGTAAGTTAAATAAAAGGTAAAAATGAAATAAAATTCACTTTCACCCCTGGGCATAATCGGTTGCACAAGCTGAGAATTGAACTACCCGCATAGATCCGCTAAAAGTACCTAATCCTCGGTTTTCAGAGTTCGTTAAGGAATCGCTGGCATTTGCGCGATCCCGATGGTAATTAAATTTACGGAGTTTCAGCGCTGGAGAAAAGTTTTAATAATAAATTATGATTAGGTCGTAAATTCTTTTGTTTTTAATATTACTTTATAATGATTCGTACGGACCGGTTGGAAATAACTGTTAATTTTTTTACAAGCTTAATTAATTTAATAAAAGCGGCCAAGGGCGAGTTGGACCCGTAAGACAAGAAGGGTTCCGTACCCATCGAGGAAAACAAAAGTTTATTGTGTCGACTCTCTTTAACTTTTTTAACCGACTTCAAAAAAGGAAGAGCTTATCAATTCAACGGATTTTTTTACGGTTTGTTGTTGGAGGGATTTACCAGCGGCTTTGCTCTCATCAATTAAAAGTAATCCGAAATGGTGATTACCAATCTTGGTTTTTTTTAATTTTCAGCTGTTTTTTGCAATTATTTTGGTTTTAAACCATCCGTGTATTAAGTCGAACAAAGCGAGAAAAATATATTCAAATCGGTCGAGCCTTTTTTGAGTTTTAGCAAGAAGAAGATGATAAAACGCTAATCTTGTCTTAACAAATTAGACAAGTCTTTTCTCTTTTGAACTTATTGAAATCGCTCTCAGCTTCTCGAACTAGCATTAAATTTGTTCGATTCAGAGGGTCCTTAATTAAATTTGAAAAGTTTTTAGTGTCCTGGCAAAGTTTTAACATTGAATTATGATCAGGTTACGGTTTTTTAGGGTTCCGTACCCAAAGGGTACCAACGGGACCCTATTACTAAGCCTACGCTGTCCGTCCGTCCGTCCGTCCGTCCGTCCGTCTGTCAGCGGGCTGTATCTCGTAAACCGTAATAGATAGACAGATGAAATGACAATGGGCAAAAATGTATGGAACTTGGTCCAAGAGCCTCCACTGATGAGACTTGCGGGAAACGAAAGGTCAAAGTTGTCGTATGATTCTGGCAAAACTCTATTAAATTCTGTTCGGGGGTTATTTTGCTACGGTCATGTTTGTTCCGACTAAATAATATGACTCGTGTTAAACAATTCAGCGTGTATGTTATCTTTTTATTAAGTCATTCGATCAAAAGTGCCAATAGATTTAAGATTATGGAACACTAGCTGATGCGCACGACTTTGTCCGCGTAGAATTCGTTTTTAAAGTAAACTATTTTTTCCCGGGATAAAAAGTAGCCCATGTCTCTCTCCAGGTCCTCAACTATACCCATGCAAAAAAATCCGTAGCTCCGTTACGGCGTGATTGAAGGACAAACCAACAAACACACTTTCGCATTTATAATATTAGTATGATGACCAAGATCTTAATTAAGCTCAATGTAGTTGATTGCTGGAATAACAAAACAAGATTGTAAGGGAAGAAATCATATTCATCTATTATTCATCTATTATTATAAAATCTAAAAATCTGGCTGGTTGATGTATGTCATCTTCATAACGTGCATAGCCTAGATACCATATGATGACCATGATGGATTGGTTAGATATGGCCTATGGTATGAAGATTAGGGTAGGTGAAAAAGTTTATCACCGACATGAGCCACCGCCGTCATTAACCTTGTCGACCGCTCCATAAATCTCCCATAAATAAGTACTCTCACAAGAAGCTAGAAAGAACTTAGCATAACATGGCGGGAGGGGGACATACACAATGATTATCCCACCCCCTCTGACCTTCCTTACCTTGTTTGTTTACGGACGCGAGCCGAGTCCATCCATAGTCACATTATATCTGCGCCTGGTGTCGGTGACGTCATATCGGTGTTCTGGTAGGTGTCTGATGGGCGAGGGAAGCGCGCTGGGGTTAGGACAAGCGGGAGGGGCATCGAATTAAAGATAGATAAAGAGATTAAGAGACCATGTCATAATAAAGACAACGTTATGTACGTAAAATCATATTACTTAGTCGGAACAAACATGACTAAGTATAACAAAATAACCCCGGGACAGAATTTAATAGAATTTTGTCAGAATCATACCATAACTATGACCTTTCATTTCCCGCAAGTCTCATCAGTGGAGGCTCTTGGACCACCTTCGCCCATTGTCCTTTTCACATATTATGTATTTCTATTGCCGCTATAACAACAAATAATAAAAATTAAATTAAATTAAAAAAATTAAATTAAAATGGGTAGGTGGGTAGATGGAAATCTTTTAATTTAATTTTTTTTAACGGAACCCTAAAAGAGCGAGGCCCGACTCGCACTTGGCCGATTTTCTTTTATAAAAGCGCTAAAAATTTATTCTTTCAAAGACAATATAGTTTTTGCAAAATTTTGTAAGGTCTCTTAATTCTTCAGAACTGTGTACTGAATTACTTCGACTTTATTCAGTTTTATAAAAACGTTTAACAGTACATTGTTCACTGAGGGGTGAAAGTGACCGATTACATACAAGGGTGTAGTTTGAGGTCCGAGGCGTAGCCGAAGGGTCTCATATATACTTTCCTACATACATATCTAATACCTATCACATCACATCACATCATATCACACTTCACATCACATTACATCACACTAATATTATAAAGGCGAAAGTTTGTGTATCTGTGTGTATGTTTGTTACTCTTTCACGTAAAAACTACTGGACGGATTGGGCTGAAATTTGGAATAGATAGCTCATAGCCAGGATTAACACATAGGCTACAATTTGTCCCGGAAAAGTAAAGAGTTCCCGCGGGAATCAAAAAACATCAATCCGCGCGGACGAAGTCGCGGGCATCGTCCAGTATACATATAAAGCTCCTAGCTACTGCTAAAACATAACCTAAAATCCTAAGGGCCTGTATTACCACCTTCTGATAAGTGTCGGATAGCCTTACCGTATATTTTGTCACTTTCTAACTTTATGTCAAGTGACAAAGACAAAATATGCGAATAAGCTATCCGACACTTATCAGAAGGTGGTGAAAATGGCCCTAAGTGTTGTACGCAATAAGTACGTTAGCTGTTAGGTAACGAATGAGACCGATACCGGATAGGATACCGGCCATATTTTAAACTATGACGAGGGTCCTTTACGAGCCCGCACATAAATACAACAGTTTACTTCCGTGCACTGAATTTTCTTTCACACACTATAATAAATAGCGGACTTGAAAGGCAATTTGGCTTTACATATTTTTTACCGTCCGTTCGGGCTCGATACCCGTAAATACGTAATCCGGACAAATTGGCCGGCCACAGGGCGCTGTGGAGATACCGCCTGCTACAGTGATCCCGGTTTTACACTTCATTTGTTTGATAGATAATACATGCTGCTGTTGCAGAGGGTCTATTTATAAAGTTGCAAACGTCCCTCTCTAAATTGATGTGGTTTTTGATGTTGAGGCGAGACGGATGGTTATCTGTACTAATAATAAAACTGTAACTGGAAAATTTCTGTAAGAATATATTTTGAAAATTTTAACCGGGAGATACTTTATTAGAGATACTGAACCCGAAACAGATTTTATTTTTGTCTGTCTGTGTCTGTCTGTCTGCCTGCCTGTCTGGTCTGTCTGTCTGTGGTCTGTCTGTCTGTCTGTCTGTCTGATCTGTGTCTGTCTGTCTGTCTGTCTGTCTGGTCTGTCTGTCTGTCTGGTCTGTGTCTGTATGTCTGTCCGTCCGTCCATCCGTCCGTCTGTCTGTCTGTATGTGCGTCCGCGCATCACGCGAACACTATTGAATGGATTAAAATGAAATTCGGTATAGATGTAACTAACACTCTGGGTCAGTACATAGGTTATTTTTTATCCCGATAAAAATAAGGTTCCTCCAGGACAGGGGATGAAATTTTTTATCGATTTTACTTCATAACTCCGTCAGATTTGAACCGATTTTAATAACCTGTCTTAAAAGAGTCTTCTTCGACTACTTATGCGTTATCCCAGTAGATCTCGCCAAGGTCCGCTTTCCGGCTACTTTGGCCCACTTTGCCTGTTGTGCATCAGATTTTTTAGTAGTTGGCACTAATATCACTTACGAGATCTATCCCGGTCTTAAAAGAGAAATTCCATAAAATACGTAATACCTGTACATGTACTTAATCCTGTATTTTAGTATGATTGTAGTTTTATTATCAAGGATATATTGAACGTAATATAAAAAATATGATATTATTGAAATTGTGAAGTAAACGAAGCCTGATCAACGTTTCTGTTTCTGTAGGTATCATGAATAAAAGATGCCACGATTGCTTATTTGGAGTTTGATTCTGACAAAATATTGAATCAGTTGTATTGCGAGGCAGATCCAAGAACTTTAACTATTCATGCTTTGAAAATGGAAATAATTTGTTTTCGCTCATTTTTATAAATACCACTTTATAAAGGAGTGTTTAAATATAATATAGCTGCTTGTGCTGATTCACTTACTCATTGACTGACTGATTCATTGAACTTCTGTAAAATTTTGTATATATTTTTTTTCACCGATGGTTTGGTAAAGAGGACAAAAACTAATTCGGAGGAAATATGGAGAGAGTTGATGATTGAGGATTTTGGAGACGGGTGAAGAGCACGGCTGGGGTATTGAAGATAGGTAGGGGGTGCTCCAACAAATATCACTCGAAACCTCATCCAATTGGCAGTGAGCTGAAAAAAACTCCAAAATGGAGGATTCACGATAGCGGCTATACAAATTTTAAAGGTGAATCTCGGAGAGTATAAAAGATGAAAGAGTGGTTTTTTGGTAAAAGATGATCAGGACCCGAACATCTTGATGAGCACGTCTTGATGAGAACTTGATGAGCAGAAAATCCGCGGACCGCTTTAGGGGGTCGCGCACCCACGCGCCCTACTTGTCTTTTATAAACAGTTTACTTTTTCCATTTAATCCACCTTTGCAAATTTATGTGTGCATAGTTCATTTTTAATAGACTTAAAAAAAAAAAATTTAAATTTTTTTTGGCTATGTTACTCCATAACTCCGTTAAATCTGAACCGAGTTCAATATTTTTTTTTATTTAAAAGATCATACCGTACGGTTGGTCTAATTTAAAATTGGTAAAGATCTGATGAATATCTTCGGTAATGGAGGGCTGAACTCCTCAATGAGTAAGAACAAATCGCTCGCGATCAGAGAATGTGGAGATTGATCCTATGAAACTTACAGACAACCAATTTTTTAGGGTTCCGTACCCAAAGGGTACCAACGGGACCCTATTACTAAGCCTACGCTGTCCGTCCGTCCGTCCGTCCGTCCGTCCGTCCGTCCATCTGTCAGCGGGCTGTATCTCGTAAACCGTAATAGATAGACAGATGAAATTTTCACATATTATGTATTTCTATTGCCGCTATAAAAACAAATAATAAAAATTAAATTAAATTAAAATATTTCCATGGGTAAGTACATGGAAATATTTTTATTAAATTTTTTTTACGGAACCCTAAAAGAGCGAGTCCCGACTCGCACTTGGCCGATTTTTTTATAAAAGAATATATTAGCCGTTCTCGACTTGACTTAATTTTATAATATATATTAATAATATATATTTGATATTCCCCGCCTCCCCCCAAAATAATCGTAAAACTTGTGTTAAGGGTAGGTACAGTAGGTACGACAATGATGCATACGGGTGCGGATTGAATCATCGAACTTTCTGTTTTCAGTCCGCGCCTTTTATCGTTGGGCTATTGGAGCTCCATAGAGTCCACCTTCGGTCCTCCTTCTCTGATGATCTACTTCAAATCGTAACCTTTATTGATTTCATCCTATAAAAAAATTGTGCGTGATAAATAACTAAGCTTTCTTGATCCATCTTCAAATGGAAATGATTTCTCGAATTTAGATGGAGCCTATAGCAAAAATTAATTGTAGGTAGGTTATCTGATAGCGTAATAGAGCAATTGATTTTATATCTAGATTCGATATTTTAGAGCTAGATTTCATTTATTTGGTTCCAAGATGTAATTCGATATTGATAAAAGTTTAGTAAAAGTCTGAACTCAAAACAAATTGAATTGATATCGGAATGGGATCTGTTTGTGATGTTAAATAGTTTCTAAGAATGACGAAAACATTTTAGCGATAACTTTGAAACCCTAGTCAGCTATTATTAAAGACGACAGAAAAAAATCGTTTTAACTAAACCATATAGCTTAATAACGTTGTTTGATTTCAAAAAATTTTGCCGTAGTTAGTCTTTTATAGAGGGAACTTATTGCAATCATAAGTTTGAATAGATCTTATTTGTCTGAATCCTTGACTGATTGCATGCTTTCGATCTGCAAATGTTATATCAAAATAGACTCAACGATTTTGAATGAAGAGCATTTATAGAAAAACTAGCTGATGCCCGCGACTTCGTCCGCATGGATTTAGTTTTTAAAAATCCCGCGGGAACTCTTTCATTATCCGAGATAAAAAGTAGCTCTCCCGGTCTGAGGAACCACTACTACATCCATTAATATACCCATGCAAAAAATCGCATCAATCCGCAGTTCTGTTGCGACGTGATTGAAGGACAAACCAACAAACAAACACACTTTCGCATTTATAATATCAGTAATGCTTTATTATAACACTTTTATAATTGTCAAATTTTTTACCATACTTAACCAAAGACAAAATTACGTTTAGCTGTCATTTACGTTTTGTTATTCCACTGTCATTTGCGTTTTGTTATTCCATGTCAGATGCGTTTTTGTTATACCATGGCTTATAGTGACTTGACGGAAACGCGGTCGAACGGGATAAAAAGTATCCTATGTCCGTCTCCTGGTTCTAAGCTACCTCTCCACCAATATTCAGCCAAATCGGTTCATCCGTTCTTGAGTTATAAATAGTGTAACTAACACCACTTTCTTTTATATATATAGATTATATCAATACAAAAACCGTATAGTATTAAACTTTCGGCTATGAGTTATTTTACGTTGGTCAAATCGGCCCTTAAAATAGGAGAGGCGAAAGTATTTCTTAATTTTCGACGAAGCTTTCGTTCGAAGGTAAGGTAAGAAGTTGTAAAGTCAAGGTGACATTTATATTTCAGCTAACAGGATAAGTATTGGATTTTCTAGACTCAATTACGACTCGCTGAAAGTTTGAATTATAAATGGCGTATCAGGGGAGCTTTTTAATGGGATTCTTAACAAAATAACTCGTGCTAACTTGCAAATTTTGTTAACATGTAACTTTTGATTTAATTATGGTATGAAACCTTTGTCTATAATAATTATAGTCTGTATTTACCGCAGCTTTATTTCATAGAAGTGTGTAAGAACTATACGATTTAGTTCCACTAACACTCTTTAAAATACTATCGAACCGCAAGGCATCGCATGAATCTGCAGTCTGCTACGAGGTAGAAATTCCACGATCTCGCACTAAGCGCTTTGCTTCCTCGTTCCTATTAACGTACTATTTAAAATGCCCTTCTGGCTTCCTGGTCCAAGATCCGAAGAGAGGTCGTCCTTCACCCATCTGTTTACCAGATGAAAAGTATTTTTTATGGAATATTATCTATAAAACATCAAATCGAAATTGTATTGCCTATTAAATTATGTTCTATCTAGGCTATCTTCTATATATATAAAAGAAAGTGGTGTTAGTTACACTATTTATAACTCAAGAACGGATGAACCGATTTGGCTGAAAATTGGTGGAGAGGTAGCTTAGAACCAGGAGACGGACATAGGATACTTTTTATCCCGTTCGACCGCGTTTCCGTCAAGTCACTATAAAACGTGGTATAACAAAAACGCATCTGACATGGAATAACAAAACGCAAATGACATTGGAATAACAAAACGTAAATGACAGCTAAACGTAATTTTGTCTTTGGTTAAGTATGGTAAAAAATTTGACAATTATAAAAAGTGTTATAATAAAGCATTACTGATATTATAAATGCGAAAGTGTGTTTGTTTGTTGGTTTGTCCTTCAATCACGTCGCAACAGAACAGCGGATTTATGCGATTTTTTGCATGGGTATAGTAATGGATGTAGTAGTGGTTCCTCAGATCGGGAGAGCTACTTTTTATCTCAGATAAGATAATGAAAGAGTTCCCGCGGGATTTTTAAAAACTAAATCCATGCGGACGAAGTCGCGGGCATCAGCTAGTTTAAAAAAAAAAAACTAAAAATTTTTGTCCACGTTTCACTCTCTTGTTTACCGAACGAACTCAAAAGAAAATTAAAATTATAATATAACATAAGGAACATGCAAATTTCCCTATTACCGGGCAAGCAGATATAAACAGGTAACTAACTCGGCACAAGTAATTGCACCGATCTGTTTTCTAAAAATATATATTATATAAAAATAAAGATATTTTATAGCAAATGCGATGGTATAATATTGCCTTTGAAAAATCGTTCAAGAATTACTATTGAGAGGCTTTAAAATTTCGAAATTTTAATTAAAAGTAGCCGTAATAGATTGGGGATCTTGTACTATCCATTTTTCCAAATGACTTTTATAACTTACCTACCTTTGAATCCAGAGTGAATAGGCATCTTCTGGGCAAGCACGCTCCATCTTAGGCTGCATCTGCAATTGCCATCAGGTGAGATTGTAGTCAAGCACTAGTCTTATAATATAAAAAAGTAGATAAAAAAAAAGTAGATTCTACCACAGCAAAACTCATGTAGAGTGATGACCCATTAGGTATACGATACAAATAGTTTATGGATCAGTCAATTGTAGTATTAGTGAGGAATAATATTATTATTAATGTTGAGAATATTCGTCAGCGATAATTATATCATTCGTCACGATTCGTCAATTATCTTCGAGGTTAGACTTCTAGAGTGTCCTCCAGTTTTGGTTTGACAAGTATTCTGAGAAGCAATTTCTACATTTTGAGACAAGTTATCGGCTGTTCAAAGAAGTTTTAAATAATATAAGACGGGACACATGTGGACGCAGATTAGTCAACGATAGCTTTGTCCTTTTCTGTTTCGAGTAAATTGTATTTGTGTCTCTATCTGCGTAAAGTGAGTTTCCAGGAATGAGTTAAACATTTTATTGCTTAAATTGTTTTTTATGGAACGGTTCTTTCGATTTAGACAATTTACGGAACGTTTTCAAATTGTACCTTATTTTAAGACGTGGTCTTTCTTCGTATTAAGACTGTGCCGAGTGAAATGTGCCAAACAGGCAGTCACAGTTAAGTTGATAAAATCAACAACATTTGTTCAATACATCTATAATATGTACATTAACCATAACGAAGAATGCGTTAACAATTACACCGTGGAAAAAACTTAAAATGATTAATATTTTAGCCTACAAAATTACATAAAGTTGGATGAAAACTGCAAAAACGTATGCTGGCGTTAAGCGATTATTTATATTATAACAATAGAAATCTAACGTAATTTTCAGTTCAAACAAAGCATGAATATTTATATTATAATATATCCGTCTCAAATATTTAAATTACTGTATGACCATTAAGATACATATTTATCAAAAAGCACTTCAAATCTGCCATACATTTTTGTATGGCGGCCACGCGTCGGTTTAAATACGCGTCGTTCGTGCTCTGTGATTCAGTCGTCCACGAGTGTTCAGAGTGAGTCCACGTCACTTTGCAGAACAACCCACCGATCGCGTCTCGATCGTAACCTCGTGTACGTCTATCGACAAAACGATGTAAGTATTTTTTGTGAAAAAACACAAAAATTCTTATATCGCGTATGCTGTGGAATCTATTGACAATAGAGCAAAGTAATGTACTACAAGTTTTATAGAGGACATCAATATCTACAAAAAAGTCGGCAATACCATAAATCTAACTATTACAGATATGTCACAATAACTATATATTCGCCCTTTAGTGAATAAGAATACCCTAGTGTCCGTATATCTGTCTGTTTCCTCGTAGCTCCCTAACGAATACACCGATTTTGATGCTGTTTTTTTATATTTGAAAGACGTGATCGAGATGGATCTTAGCTATGATTAACGAAAATCTGCTTAGGCGTTTGAAGAAGATGAAGCTCATTTCCTACTTGTCCCCGCCATATTGAATTTTTTTGTTAATGGACTGATTTCGTTCAAAATCGAAATTTAGGCTTCTCTGGGGTCAAGAAAGAGGAAATCGATGTCAAAATTTAAAAAGTCACCGCCATATTGGAATTCTTTGTTATTGGACTGATTTCGTTCAAAATCGATTTTTAGGCTTCCCTGAGGTCAAGGAAGAGGAAATGGTTGCCAAAATTGTAAAAAGTGCCGGCCATATTGAAATTCTATATTATTGGACCGATTACGTTCAAAATCGATATCTAAGGTGCCCTAGGGTCAAGAAAGAGGAAATGGTTGTCAAAATTTTAAAAAGTCCCCGCCATATCGAAATCCTTTGTTATTGAACCGATTTCCGTTCCCTAAAATATGGTTGAGCGAAGCAATGGCTGGGTCATGCGTCATGCTCGTGAACGGGTGCCACCAGCGGCAATGGGGCTACTTTCTGTCTGCCCGTCTTGACATGTGTTGAATTATAATTAGAAATAATTACGTATGCTTTTGTGGACCTTTCCCTCATTGTGGAAACTCTGCATGCATAGAATATCTGTGAAGTATACTGTAAAAGTATTTTGAAAAGAGCAACTGCCGAGTTTCTTGCTGGTTCTTCTCGGCAGGAACGGCATTCCGAACCAATGGTAGACTCATTGACGATTCAAAAGTACTTGTAAAAGTTTATTTGAATAAAAAACATTTCTATTCTATTCTATTCTATTTCGTTCAAAATCGATATTTAGGCTTCTCTGGGGTCAAGTAAGAGGAACTGATTGGCAAAATTTTAAAAAGTGACCGCCATATTGAAATTATCGTCAACGTTCGCCAAATTGAAATTATCGTCAACGTTCGCCAAATTGAAATGGTGAACGAAATCGGACCAATAACAAAGAATTTCAATATGGCGATCACTTTTAAAATTTTGGCATCTATTTTCTCTTTTTTTACCCAAGAGAAGCCTAAATATTGATTTTGAACGAAATAGGTCCAATAACAAAGAATTTCAATATGGTGGTCACTTTTTAAAATTTTGGCATCTATTTCCTCTTTCTTGACCTAAAGGAAATCTAAATATCGATTTTGAACAAAATCGGTCCAATAACAAAGAATTTCAATATGGAGGTCACTTTTTTAAATGTTGGCATCTATTTCCTCTATTTCTACCCAAGGGAAGCCTAAATATTGATTTTGAACGAAATCGGTCCAATAACAAAGAATTTCAATATGGTGGTCACTTTTTAAAATTTTGGCATCTATTTCCTCTTTCTTGACCTAAAGGAAATCTAAATATCGATTTTGAACAAAATCGGTCCAATAACAAAGAATTTCAATATGGAGATCACTTTTTTAAATTTTGGCATCTATTTCCTCTTTTTTTACCCAAGGGAAGCCTAAATATTAATTTTGAACGAAATCGGTCCAATAACAAAGAATTTCAATATGGCGGTCACTTTTTAAAATTTTGGCATCTATTTCCTCTTTCTTGACCTAAAGGAAATCTAAATATCGATTTTGAACAAAATCGGTCCAATAACAAAGAATTTCAATATGGAGGTCAGTTTTTTAAATTTTGGCATCTATTTCCTCTTTTTTTACCCAAGGGAAGCCTAAGTATTGATTTTGAACGAAATCGGTCCAATAACAAAGAATTTCAATATGGCAGTTTAAAATTTTGCCATTTATTTCCTCTTTCTTGACCCAAGGGAAGCCTAAATATCGATTTTGAACAAAATCGGTCCAATAACAAAGAATTTCAATATGGAGGTCAGTTTTTTAAATTTTGGCATCTATTTCCTCTTTTTTTACCCAAGGGAAGCCTAAATATTGATTTTGAACGAAATCGGTCCAATAACAAAGAATTTCAATATGGCAGTCACTTTTTAAAATTTTGGCATCTATTTCCTTTTTCTTGACCCAAGGGAAGCCTAAATATCGAATTTGAACGAAATCGGTCCAATAACAAAGAATTTCAATATGGCGGTCACTTTTTAAAATTTTGGCATCTATTTCCTCTTTCTTGACCTAAAGGAAATCTAAATATCGATTTTGAACAAAATCGGTCCAATAACAAAGAATTTCAATATGGAGGTCAGTTTTTTAAATTTTGGCATCTATTTCCTCTTTTTTTACCCAAGGGAAGCCTAAATATTGATTTTGAATGAAATCGGTCCAATAACAAAGAATTTCAATATGGCAGTCACTTTTTAAAATTTTGCCATTTATTTCCTCTTTCTTGACCCAAGGGAAGCCTAAATATCGATTTTGAACAAAATCGGTCCAATAACAAAGAATTTCAATATGGAGGTCACTTTTTAAATTTTGGCATCTATTTCCTCTTTTTTTACCCAAGGGAAGCCTAAATATTGATTTTGAACGAAATCGGTCCAATAACAAAGAATTTCAATATGGCAGTCACTTTTTAAAATTTTGGCATCTATTTCCTTTTTCTTGACCCAAGGGAAGCCTAAATATCGAATTTGAACGAAATCGGTCCAATAACAAAGAATTTCAATATGGCTCGAATTTGAACGAAATCGGTCCAATAACAAAGAATTTCAATATGGCGGTCACTTTTTAAAATTTTGGCAACCATTTCCTTTTCTTGACCCCAGGGAAGCCTGAATATCGATTTTGAACGAAATCTGTCCAATAACAAAGAATTTCAATATGGCAGTCACTTTTTAAATTTTGCCATTTATTTCCTCTTTCTTGACCCAAGGGAAGCCTAAATATCGAATTTGAACGAAATCAGTCCAATAACAAAGAATTTCAATATGGTGGTCACTTTTAAAATTTTAGCATCTATTTCCTCTTTCTTGACCCAAGGGAAGCCTAAATATCGAATTTGAAAGAAAGCGGTCCAATAACGAAGAATTTCTATATGGCGGTGACCTTTTAAAATTTTGGCAACCATTTCCTTTTCTTGACCCCAGGGAAGCCTAAATATCGATTTTGAACGAAATCTGTCCAATAACAAAGAATTTCAATATGGCAGTCACTTTTTAAAATTTAGCCAATCAGTTCAATTCAGCGGGTGGCAGCCCACACCTCACCTCCTAAAATCTTGCCTCGCGCACAAATGCCTAGCCTTAACAATTATTGTGTTTACATGATAACCACCAATTTTAAAAAAATATGAGTTACGTTCTTTTGCGTACAGTCGGCCGGTTAAGCTAGGCAATCTCGCTGTTGTGTGCGTGCGTTCACGACTTGACGCACACCTCTAGCGAAATACCTAAACAGCGCCCGCGTCATATGCTCGGCGCAGTCTTAAATAATTGACTATTTACTTCTCTGAAAAATACACTTTAGGAACTTGTTGATGAGAAGTTGTATCATACTAATATTATAAATGTGAAAGTGTGTCTGTTGTTGGTTTGTTGGTTTGTTGGTTTGTCTTTCAATCACACCACAACAGAGCTACGGATCGACGTGATTTTTTGCATGGCTTTAGTAGAGCTGGAAAGTGACATATGCTATTTTTAATCTCGGAAAATCAAAGAGTTCCCGAGGGATTTCAAAAACTAAATTCACGCAGACGAAGTCGCGGGCATCAGCTAGTAATTTAATACTTTGGTTAGTACTTTTGAGATAAATGATTCATAAAAGATACTCGATGCGAGATGATTTTAATTTTTATTATACTACTACTGTGAAAGATACGAAAGCGCATCTGTCTGCCTGTATGTCTATTTGACATACCTATCTTTTCCCAGCCTAATTGATCTTGACAAAATCTGACACAGATATTTGTAGTAGTATTGTTGTATTGTATTGTATGTAAGTTACGTTCATCCCAAAGGACTTAAGATTCTATTTACGGTTAGTAAAAAAATTCACATCTATAAATAATCTAACAACGGCTAGTATAATGTAAGTAATGTCGTGATTGTATTTTATCGAAAAAGTTAAGTCAATATGGGCAAACATTTTGTTATCGAATTAAGATGTAAACAAAGATAAAATTAAAGCAAGCTATCAGTTAGATTGATTAGAGTTAGTAGATGATAAATTTGTTAGAAAACTCAGACCATATGAATACGGTAGCCAAAAATGTATAAATGTCTTTTAAAAAGATACTGCACTTAGTACTTAACTCAGAACTTCTCCCAGTAAATATCAAATGTAATAAAAATAAGTGGAACTCTCGTGCAAATATTGTCGTCTGCCAAGTTATTAGTGTAACAGATGTAGTTCATCATCTTAATGCACGAATGGTATATCCGAGGATGAAAGGAACTGACAACTGAGCGTATATCAGGCGTGTGGCGTACCTCCGCCTCGAAATAAAAATAACGAAATCGCTGAAGTCCCGCCGTTACTTATCCCTTGTATGACACATGAAACATTTATTTTACTGTTGTAAAATAGGCTTGCACTTGACGACAATCCATGATGGATAGCGCAAGAGGTCTAGTGGATCTTGCCTTGAAGGTACTCAAATTATAGGGGCAGGAAACTAAGGCAGGAATCCGGAAAGGCGTTCCACACCTTAGTGGTTCGTTTCAGAAACGTTGTAAAATCGTTTCGTGCGAGTAGGTTTGATTTCGACCACGTAAGGATGCCAACACTCACGATTTTTTGCAGTTCTGTGGTAAAATGGTGAAGGGGGCACTTTGAGATTTGTCTACCAATTTTCTCGTAATATCTCTTAAAGATTCTTGAGTAATTCGCTTTTTTTGCAATTATAAATTAAATGCTAGACAATAATATTATTATTATGTACCACTTGTCAGCGATTACCTGATGGCGAGTGAAGATTGTTTACTCTTGTTTTGAAAGTATCCAAATTAAGTTGCAAAAGGGGAAGCCGTAAGGACTACAAATTTTAGCGGTGCCTATTAGGAACGAGTGATGAAGTAAAGTGGTTTAGTGCGCGCCTTTGGGGTATCAATCACATAACTTAGCCTTTATCATACAATGGACAACTCATGTGGCGCTATTTTCAGAAGTTTTGCTTCTAAAAGAGATGGCCAAAAAAGTACATTCGGCGTACACATACATAGTAAATATTTATTAAATATTAAAAATAGAAAGATGAATTATTAAGTAGTTTTTAACCTCTCTGAACTTGTCAGTTTTTATTTCAAAATAATAAGGAATACAAGATGAATTCTTCAACTTCCGCCATATTGTAACATAGAGATATCTGTAGAAAATAATGGACGTTCCTCACCATGCATATTACTTATGTAGACACGTTATTTGAATATACGCTTGACAAATGACAAATGCTTTTACTAGGAACATTTTATTCATATTGAAACTGTCTTTATTGATATTTTTTGCATTCAATAAGTGAAAAAAAAAATTGTATTAAAACTAACAATGTTTTATGTGAAAATGAGTATTAATTAGTTCCATTCCCACATTCTGCAACTTAATACTTATAACGGAACGCATTTACGTATTTGACAATGTGTCATAGTCTATGTTAAACGTCAATGTTATGCGAATGATAGTTGATTGTAGTCGTTGTCCTAGTTCCATGGTTGGTTGCATTGCAGTTCATCATCATGCATCATATTTTTTGGTGAGAAGGTGGCCTTTACCTTGTTTAAATGCATATTGTTACTAAAATCATATCAGTTTACCGTAATAATTCGCAACTGTTCGCTATTTTAAAGCGCCCTAAGTTTTTTAATCACAATCTATACTCTTACATGTTTACGTCTAGTCTGTTGTAATGACAAGTTCTGTGAGGTTTTTATTTATAGCAATTTAATGTGCCTATAATCACGAATTTATAACACCAAAAGTCATTGGTGTACACTAAGTTTGAACGTCCATAGAGAAATTGGCCATGTCCTTTTCGAAGCGAGAACTCAATTAAGCATTGATACATATTATATAGTATTGTAGTATAGTATTTCAATGAAACTGCAAGTGAAGACTACAGAATCGCCCGCACTGTAAATTGTCACGTTAACCTCTAAAATTCTCCGGATGAGTATTGCTGTTGAGGTCACACGTATTTTCAGTATATAAATATACTTTGGGTGCTTTTCTTGCATACCTTTCAGCTCTCAAACCTCTTGTAATGCATTCTCTCGTTGTATAACTACGATCACTTTGAAACAAGCTTTGTTATTAGTTTGTATGTGTTGTATGTTTGGTATATGTTGCAGAGGTTATATGCATTTATGCAGTTAAGTGGCTTAGAAGGACTACGCTAGAAGTTATGACTTTAAACCTCAGCTTAAGTTTGTTGCTTTCAGGGAAACTTTAACAAACATCTGAATTAGTTCAATTCAGATTGAAATCAGGTGGAGGGACTTGTGAAGCAGGTTAGTACAAGTTTCAGCAAGTCAATATAGTGTGACGCGAATTGGTATGACACGTTCGTACTTTGGCATTGTGGTCTGAACTCGTACCTATAATAACCTCACAAGTTGATTCAACTCTCAGGAAGCTTCAACATGTTGGGACTAGATTGGATTAGTTTAGATCAGTAATTTGTGCTTCGTTTTAGCATATTTATTTCTGTTTCTAAATCAATATTAGATAGATCACATTATAGCTTATACTACATTATAGCAGCAGTAACAGCACCAGGCTATTATATTGTGAGATATTTATGTTCAGTAAAGGATGTCTGTTAATGATGGTAAGGATGATGATGATAGTGTATAGGTATACTAACCGGAAGATATTATGGCCATTGTGTACATTATCCTTAAATATTGTTTTTTTTTTCATAACCACATCGCATTAATTCCATGAATCGTAAATTTATGCTGTGAATTTTAAATGTAGCTTTGCAATATCAATTTTATCACACCTGCCACCTATTTGATCCTGACAAAATACCTTTAAACGTGCTAAGATTTGAGGCGGCAAATCATTTCGAAAATAATTCTCCCAAATCTAGGTTACCTTAATAGCAGTTTCCAGAGAGAATTCGGAAAGAAGTGCACTTGTAAAAGCAAAATATTTTAAAACGTTTGCGAAATAAATACTGCTTTGAAACAAGTTTGTTCAGGTAGCGAAGTTTGGAGATACACTTAGAGTTTCGCTTACTTTTGAAGTACGTACTGTTTTACTGAGTACACAAAAATTAAACTTTATTCCTCTTCCTAGTTTTATATTACTCTATTTGTGTAATACTTGAATTTAAACACAATATATTTAAATGATGTGCATTAAACAGTGAAATAACATCGATATTGCGCTTTTTGGTATATTATTTTTTTCTCATAGTCCGTACAGTATAAAATCATTTTCATCTTCCAAAAAAAAAGATGTCTGTATCTACGGAAAATTATTGAAGTCCAAAAATATAAATAAAAAGAGTAAGTAGAGATCAATAATAACTGCAATGTCATGGCACGTCCCTGGTTTGACGGCCGTTTCAGCACGCATGACATGCGTTGTAATGGCACTTTGCATATACATACTTTCGAAAAGGTTTGAAATTTGGAAGGACGCGCTACGTTATCATAGTTAATATCTACTTAGAAACCTAGTTGTTTCTTTTGTATGCTCTTAATCTTGTTGTTTCTATTATATTACTCTTCTTCTTCCAGCGTTGCTCTCACCTTTGAGGATTGTATCTTTTTTGTAGGAATGTGACCAAATTTTTTTTAACCCGACGCAGTTAGATTGAGAGACTCATCTTAAGTTAATTGGAACGTAGTTCCTTATCGCGCGGTACGGAAGGGGGCTAGACGGAAAAAATTAAGGAAACCGACCCTCGACACATTTTTGAAACCGACACTTTTTTGTTGAATGTGAATTTTGCATTGTGTTCGGTGTATTCGCCTTAGAACAAGGCGTCTGCATGGCCTAGTGGTAAGGGCAGTCGCCTATAAGTTCAACGTCGATGGTTCGAATCCCAGCTCGACAGACTGAATTTTCTATTTTCAAGTTTATTTTAAATAATTTCTAAATGTGGAATTTTTCCCTGATTTTTATTGTATAAATTGGATAACGCCATCTGTGAAAAAACAGTAACTCCACCAGAGTAACTCTTTGGTTTTGTAACAGTGCAATAGAAATAAAATAAAAATAATTCATCGTAGTTAATCAATTTAATACTAGATGACACCACTAGTTTATTACAATTCCTTCACTAAAAGGAAAGGAAAGAAACTACGAAAAGGAACACTCGAAAGGAACTACGTTCAATCCGGGTGTCCCTTGACACCTCTCAAGTTTTTTTTGCTTCCTTATGGTAACCGAATCCTCGGATATCACGGGAAAATAATAAATCAATCACTAACTCAGCAAAGAAAATAATGGAGGTATCTTAGCATGAGTCCCAAATAATCTGCGCTGATAATATCTAGCTCGGATCATCGATAGTTTGTCTAATTCATATTAGACTAGTGGTTCGCCCCGAACTGAGACCTCGCGGTAACGGTATCCCATGATTATTCATTCAATCGATACATGATAACCAAAACTGACATTATTATTATGCCCGTTTTCACCAAACATACCTAAATCATCCCCTAAGTAGGAGTCTCTTAACGTAGGTAGCTCCTAAATACAATCCTAAGTCCTAACATCCGTCCCAATATCCTTTTAGGTGTCCCGTACAGGATCGTGATAAATAAGTTGACAGAAAACATCAATCACCTAACTTATAGGTAGCCCGTAAAGGTTAGGGAACGTTAGTGAAAACATTGAATTATTTATCAAACATTGAATTTAACTCGTAGTTCCATGGGAATAGTTACTGACTGCGCCATCTATTAGCATTATTGTGAAGCTATGTTGATGCTATATGAATTACTGACGCCCATTAAAAATTAAATAATCTCGTTTCTTTATAATATTCATATAATTTTAGTATTTGTTGTTCAAGTACAGGATATAAGTGACCTAAAAACATAAAATCAGTTTGAAAATCCATAGCGGATTTTTCTAGAGAGCGTCTTCAAGCGAGCGTATAAAATCGCCACTTTGAAAGCCCCCCATTTCGTCAATTTTAAGGGAAAAATTAAAAAAAAAATATTTTTGTACTCAGTTCAAAATTATCTTTAAAATGATACGTAACAATTTTATGTAACGCGATTTTTTTTTTTTACTTCGCATTCGCTTCTATGAGAGCCCCCCTGAAATAAAGATTTTTATAACTTTTTAAGCCATTTTCGGCTGGAGGCCATCGGTTTACATATTATATCTAAATTTGAAGTAATTACGTTCAGTAATTCAAAAGTTATAAGGCTCTGACAGACGGACGGACGGACGGACGGACGGACGGACAAGTGCAAATCGCCCTAGTTAACTCAAAGACCTTCGCTTCGCTCGGTCGACAAACTATCGATGATCCGAGCTAGATATTATGAGGGTCAGAACGAGTAAAAGGTCCGGAAAATATTAAAGATCAAGAATTTTAGTTAATGATAAAAATCAAGGTAATATGATAATTTCAAGCCCCATAAAAAATTTAGAATAAAAAAAATGATAATTTCAGTCAAAGTCCTCAAGAAGAAGAAAATGAAGGTTTGTTAGCATAAAATACTAGTGGTTCGCCCCGAACTGAGACCTCGCGGTAACGGTATCCCATGATTATTCATTCAATCGATACATGATAACCAAAACTGACATTATTATTATGCCCGTTTTCACCAAACATACCTAAATCATCCCCTAAGTAGGAGTCTCTTAACGTAGGTAGCTCCTAAATACAATCCTAAGTCCTAACATCCGTCCCAATATCCTTTTAGATGTCCCGTACAGGATCGTGATAAATAAGTTGACAGAAAACATCAATCACCTAACTTATAGGTAGCCCGTAAAGGTTAGGGAACGTTAGTGAAAACATTGAATTATTTATCAAACATTGAATTTAACTCGTAGTTCCATGGGAATAGTTACTGACTGCGCCATCTATTAGCATTATTGTGAAGCTATGTTGATGCTATATGAATTACTGACGCCCATTAAAAATTAAATAATCTCGTTTCTTTATAATATTCATATAATTTTAGTATTTGTTGTTCAAGTACAGGATATAAGTGACCTAAAAACATAAAATCAGTTTGAAAATCCATAGCGGATTTTTCTAGAGAGCGTCTTCAAGCGAGCGTATAAAATCGCCACTTTGAAAGCCCCCCATTTCGTCAATTTTAAGGGAAAAATTAAAAAAAAAATATTTTTGTACTCAGTTCAAAATTATCTTTAAAATGATACGTAACAATTTTATGTAACGCGATTTTTTTTTTTTACTTCGCATTCGCTTCTATGAGAGCCCCCCTGAAATAAAGATTTTTATAACTTTTTAAGCCATTTTCGGCTGGAGGCCATCGGTTTACATATTATATCTAAATTTGAAGTAATTACGTTCAGTAATTCAAAAGTTATAAGGCTCTGACAGACGGACGGACGGACGGACGGACGGACGGACAAGTGCAAATCGCCCTAGTTAACTCAAAGACCTTCGCTTCGCTCGGTCGATTATATTAAATTCTAAACTCAAAAATAAAATAGATTTTAATTAATTCCTATAGATATATGGTTTCGAAAAGTAACAATACCTTGTCAAATTCCCGGTAAACAAGAATTATAAAAATTATGAGAAAAACGTGCAAAAATAAAATACCAAAATCACGACTTTAAAAAAATTTAAATAAGATAAAATGGCATTATGGGACAAGAACTAACAGATAAATTGCAAGATTTCTAGATAGAAGATAAAATGCAAGATTTCTAGATAGAAGATAAAATCCAAGATTTATAGATAGAAGATACTTCAAAAACTTTAGTACTCAGAACCAAAAAAACTCCGACATCTACATTACAAGTTACAATTCGTATCAAACTGAATATTGGTTTAACTAATGCGTATTAACTAAAGTAATGGACCATCAAAGGAGATCGCTACGCACATCTTAACTGCGCTCAATTGATACGATGGGGGTCAATTGTTAGGATACTCCTGAAATCCCTCTGAAACTGTCAAGCTTTATTCGCCTTTATCTCTTTAGCAATAGTTTCCAAATTTGCCTATTTAGTTGTAGCCAGTTTTTGATATTTCACTCTTTCACTAATACACCGTTAACACCGCTGCATTTATCGTAAAAGATCCAAGCGAAATCATAACTTATATCCCTGTGGAATAAAGAATAATATCGTGTGAAACTAAATATAAGTGTAATTGCATGGTTTGGTGGGGTTCTTCTGATTAAATAATATAGCCATTATAGTAATTTGTGGCGGTATAACTTTATTATGTTTTTTATTTCATTAACTACATCTTACTGATGGAAGGGTGCTATAATGATTTCCAAGTTAATATCGTTAATGTTTATAGAAGAGGATCGTTTACTTTTTAGGGTTCCGTACCCAAAGGGTGCCAACGGGACCCTATTACTAAGCCTCCGCTGTCCGTCCGTCCGTCCGTCCGTCCGTCTGTCAGCGGTTTGTATCTCGTAAACCGTAATAGATAGATAGACAGTTGAAATTTTCACATATTGTGTATTTCTATTGCCGCTATAACAACAAATAATAAAAATTAAATTAAATTGAAAAATAAAGGGGGCTCCCATACATGGCAAAGGAGTCGAAATAAAATTTTATTTTTTTACTCTGTCGTGGGTGTCATTGTCTGGAGCTTATTAAGTGGAGTTCAAATATACATATATATTTTTATTTTTTAGCTACAAAAATGAAGAAATGGGGGGCCATCAAAGTTGGTGGTTTTAGACCTATATTGTTATCACAAAAACCAAACTAGTTAGGAATCTGAAATTTTGGTATATTATGTACTATATAGTATATTTAAACAACAAATACTGAAAACACCGATTTATAATGCGGTTTGTAAGTTGTGACCGAAAACAAACGAGCTTTCTTTTCCTCATATATGCTAATTAGTAGGTATTTTCTTCTAAGAACTAGGATATCTAAATATGTATCTAGTTTTAAAAAAATGATTTGTTCATATGTACGGAACCCTAAAAGAGCGAGACCCGACTCGCACTTGGCCGATTTTTATGATTTCTATTTGAACACCCCTCCGAGTTCAATAATAAACACATTTGAAGAGCATCATAACATGTATTCCAAATAGTTAAGCAATATGAAACAATTTTGTGTAAAAACATTTTCTTTTACTATGATGGTGATGGCTGTTCATTCGCACGTTTTTAATTTAAAAAATAATGAAGTGCTTTTTGCAATTTTCATACTAGCGTTCGGCGAGTACAGCGAATATTTTTGTCAGAACCATGACCTACTTGTGAAAAAGAAAGCATCAGAGGTCTTTAGGTATCACTTTGATAGGATGGAGTGACTTTGTGAAAACGAAAGCCTGAGCAATAGATGTAAGTAACTCTACAGTATACAGACGTAAGAGTAGTGCATCGCATCTACTTGAAAGTGATGAAGGATATCATTCACTGGAGAAGTTTTTGTTACATGTTGTTGATATTATAAAATATCGTCATCATCATCAGCAGCAACCCATCAACGGCCCACTACAGAATGCGGGTCTCCTTTCAGAGAAGGGTAGTAGGCCATAGTCTACCATGCTGGCCCAATGCAAATTGGCAAACTTCACACACCTTTGAGAACATTATAAAGAACTCTTACGTATGCAGGTTTCCTCACGATGCTTTCCTTCACCGTAGTAAGCTAGCCACTACACCAACAATGCACTGAAGAAAACAAGAGTGTTTAAAATACTGTTTGCTAACTACTCGAATGTTTGAGAAAACAAAACTTAAACAGTTATTAATGTAAAATGTTTCTTTCCGACCACCATTCCAAACCACTTAAGGCCCCGCTTACGAGTTTTCAACGCGTATGCAGTTTTAGAGCCAACTCGAATTAAACGATGTGGAACGTGTTGCAAAAACGATCTAATTTTCCGTTCTTATCCTCTTCTCGACTAATTTCTAATTTACAAAATGGCAAATTAGAGGCATCATTATTGCCGCTTATTTACGAGTAGTCAGTGTGTACCGCCGACATCGACCGTACAACTACACTAGCGGCACGCTATGATGGCCGGTTTGACGTTTGTCCGCTCATGAAGTTCCGTATTAATTGATAACGACTTTGAAGGAAATAATTGTATTACTTTATTGACGATAGTGATGTGCAGAGATTCATAAATTTTATCGAATGTAGTTTTAGGTTTAGGACTCAAAATTTATTTATTAAATTGATTTCTAAAATGTATACAAGTGTAGAAAAATCAGTTTGCACCATTTAAGGGGTGAATGTACTTGTGAATATGAACAATTTTCACTATGTGGACAAACCTCTGAAATCGCAAAAAAATATCAGCTGTTTCATACAAAAGGTAAAATTTTTATTTTTATATGATATATACCACAACTCGGCATTTGGTTTTCTAAATTGAAAATTTTTAAAAATGGAATCTAATACGATCGTCACATAGGATCGCTGGCTAGCACAACTACTACCTCCGGCAAACTCGCGTCAATGCTCAATGCAAAACAAAGCAGTTTCGAATTGACGTTGCTTCGAAAAGTATAAACTGTCAGTGCAATGCGATTGTGATATAGTTTTGACCTGGCTTTGGATTTCAAATATTGATACTGCATTACTGTTGACCCTTGCTCGTTAATTTGGACTCTGTTCAAGCCCTTTGTTGTGGATTTCGTCGATATGACCGAACGTACGCAGAGAACTGTAAACCTATTTAATCAGGTACAAAAACAAAACTTAATTGTTTTTTGTTCGAGAATAAATTGACATTCCACATCACTATTGTAATGTGTCAAACCGGCCATCATAGCGTGCCGCTAGTGTAGGTTGTATGGTCGATGACCGCCGAGTATAGTGTCATGATTTTAATTTATTAATAAGATATTGTTTTGATTTTTGTTGATCGAGTGTCATGATTTTCAATTAAATAAGATAATATTTGACCTAAATTATAAAGCATGAAACGGGAAATAAGGAAGTAGTTAGGAATAGAATTTAATTTGACTTGAAAATGTATTAAAATGGAAATGTAAGCTGACTGGTTGAATGGAAGGGGAAATTGTAATCATTCGTCCATTTTGTTAGTCTAAAAATATAAAAGGGAAATTAGATTTTAGTTTAAAGTTAGTTCTAAAGAGAGTTGGGGCCGACTTTGGCTCCATAAGTGTTTTCGATATTTACGTTTATATTTTAAAAGATGTGTTGTGTTGTCGTGGAGTTTCTTTGCCCTTTCTTCTCCACGGCTGTAGCACCTTGCGAAACGGGCAGTAGAGTCATTTTTATAATAAATGGATCTATGGATCTATACTGAACAACATAATAAAATACAGATAGATGTTGATGAAGGAGTTTTCTTTACAATTCTTGACAGTTCAAAAGCATTTTGTAAAAGGCACCAAACCTCGTTACGGTGTCGCTACGGAATCCCACTATAGAAAAATCTTTCCAAACGCACTGTCGAATGTCACTTTTCACAATGCAGCTGGCCGATTGTGGAAAACTGCAACATTCATTCTACAGTCTTAGGCTGGGATCTATAGATCACACTCTGGCTCTGCTTAAGACTGAAGATAGAGTTAAAAAGAGACACAAATATGTTCTGACATACATTTGTTTCGTTTTAACTCAAGTCTTGAGTCTGAGCTGACTGAGAGTGGCATCTATAGATTTCACCTTAAATTCAAATTCAAAATTGTTTATTTCACGTAGGCCAACCTGTGGCTCTTATGACAAGTCATGACTCTACCACCGGTTCGGAAAGCGGATTCTGCTGAGAAGAGCCGGCAAGAAACTCAGCAGTTGCTCTTTTCAAAATAATCATTTTACAATATTTTTATGATGCTATTACATTATATAATATTCATAATAAGTTTTTTATACTATCTTGTGGGCAGCTGGATGCCAAGCCGATTTAACCTATGCAACTTTGTTAGAATAAAATATAATATTTCCACAATGAGGGGAAGTTCCAATAAAAAAGTACTACAATTCAATTCATGTTAAGACGGGCAGACAGAAAGTAGTCCCATTCCCGCCGATGGAACCCGTTCACGAGCATGGCGCATGATCCAGCCGTTGCTTCGCTCGACCATATTTGAGGGAACGTAATTGTGGTGATTGGCTGAATATTTGGCGTTCTCGATGCAGAAATGCATTTTAACCAATAACGGGAGAGGATCCACCAATCAGAGGTCCGATCATCACAATAATTTTTATACAGTGCCGCAGCGAGGCTGCCCCCAAAACTCAAAGCCACATAATATTTACGAGCTTATGCGCACATAGCGCCGCGTGCATAAATGTGTTGGACTAATCCATAACATATCCTACATTCACAGCACCGAAGTAAACTTTATGACCGATCACGCCCTAACCCCTTCCGCGTCCATCACCACATCTATTTTCGTCGCCCGTCTGACACCATCACTCCGTAATTTAATTATCCCTCCTCTAAACCGCCCTCCCACCGTGAAGGATATTTCGGTACCATTTTACGTCAAACTTGCGGTTGGCGTGAAATCGTTTTGATCAGTCTTTTGACTTTAAACTATGATGATAGTGCACATACTGTCGTGTTATGTATTTACTCTTTCACTAAAGTTACCGATAAATATATATTTTTTTATTTAAAAAAAATAAAAATATGAAAGACTAGTTGATGCCCGCGACTTCGTCTGCGTAGATTTAGTTTTTAAAATCCCGCGGGAACTCTTTGATTTTCCAGGATGCCTATGTCACCCTCCAGGTTCTCGACTATGCCTATCCAAAAAATCACGTCAATCCGTGGCTTTGTTGCAGCGTGATTGACGGACAAACCAACAAACAAACACACTTTCAATATGTATTAGTAAGGAAGAATTAATACTACGATAATAAAGGCGATCTAATTAAAATTGTAGAACACAAAAGCTTCTATCGTGGTACGCCCATGGAAATTATTAGAATTTTCAGAACAATAGTTGGTATCCAGTCGATTTCCAGGATAAGAAATATAGGTTCGTATCTCAGTTAGGTAGTAGTTTGGCAAAAAATGATTCAGGAGTTGAGCTGTGTAAGGTAACAGACAGACAGGCAAACAGAGTCCTGCATTATTAGTCATGCAGGAAAATAGGACAACGACATAGGCTACTTTGTATTGAAGTATTAGATTTAGAACTGCGCAGATGAAGTCGCAGACATCTGTTAGTATAGTTCTTGCAATTCACGAGGGCGACTGACTTATGGGTGTGTGTGTGTCGTATCTGTATAAGTGTGAGCGAGCGCAACGCTCGCGCCTGCCCGCTCCCACCTAGGCTTTGACAGGCACGCACACTTATGCAATGTGCATGTACACGAAGTAACCACGAGTAAAGCTCACTCACCTTCGTGAATTGCAAAAACTGTATTCAATTTATCACTCTCTCACATTATCATTTGTCGGAAAAGTCTACACAATTTTTGACAAACAAAAAGGTTGCTAAGCAATTTATCGTCTTTTACAGATAGATTAAATGTAGGAACCGGGGGTTAAATAATAAATACTAACAGCTCATCCCCCTAATCATACGGGTTTATCTAGCACCATGAAACTCGATACATAAATCTTATCTCTTAACTCTTAAAACTGCGGTACCCTAGCGTGCAGCTTGTTTACCTCCTTAATAGATTCGTGCTCAAGTATTACTTTCCAAGCATGAGGCAGTCAAGAAAGCGTTTTTATTAGCCTGACCTAATTAATGGGTTGACGTTAACTGAAAAATACGTAGGCATTGAAAAGTAGCGGCCTATTTTTGATAAAATTTACTTGCTTTTGTAATTTTAATTTCATAATTATTTTAAAAGTTATGTTTATCACTGATTATATTTCACTGATATATACTGAATAAGGTGCGAAACGTGAAGTTTTCGCCGTACCAAAAACATCTTCTTCTTCTTCTTTATCAAACTATAGACGTAAACTGCTGGACAAAGGTCTCCTGCATGGACTTCCACAGGCTTCGGTCTTGCGCCGCTTGGATCCAGCGGCTGCTTGCGACTCATTTGATGTCGGTCCACCTAGTGGGGGGTCTGCCAACACTGCGTTTCCCGGTGCGGGGTCGCCACTCCAGCACCTTGGGACCCCAACGACCATCAGCTCTTCGAACTATGTGTCGGTTGGAACCATATGTCCAAAAACATCAAAGAAAGATTATAACTGCGACAAAATCAACTTATCTTTTGTTTTATCTTGCGCAGGGGCGACCTTCTATCTTTTCAGGTGTTGCACTAAATAGTGTTTGCAAGGTGAAAGATGGCTAATTTGTAATTGTATGTATGTGGCTAATTTCTTTTATTTTTGTCTCATTGTAGAAAAGGATAGCACGTTTAGATTAAGGGCCTCTTTCACCATCCTCAATAAGCCAACCAATAAATTTGACTTTTTGTCAGATTGCTCATACAAAAACTGTCAAATCGTCAACTTTATTAGTCGGATAAAATTTATTTGAAGGTTGTAAAACAGTCGATTAGACTTTTTTAGTTTAGTTAAATGATTGTGTACAATAATACCTTTCCATTTCACATAAAGGTTTCACTGAAGTTGTTAAAATGTTTTTGGAACGTAGTTCCTTATCGCGCGGTACGGAAGGGCCGGGGGCTAGACGGAAAAAATTAAGGAACCGACACTCGACACATTTTTGAAACCGACAATTTTTTGTTGAATGTGAATTTTGCATTGTGTTCGGTATATTCGCCTTAGAACAAGGCGTCTGCATGGCCTAGTGGTTAGGGCAGTCGCCTATAAGTTCAACGTCGATGGTTCGAATCCCAGCTCGACAGACTGAATTTTCTATTTTCAATTTTATTTTAAATAATTTCTAAATGTGGATTTTTTCCCTAATTTTTTATTGTATAAATTGGATAACGCCATCTGTGAAAAAACAGTAACTCCACCAGAGTAACTCTTTGGTTTTGTAACAGTGCAATAGAAATAAACTAAAAATAATTCATCGTAGTTAATCAATTGAATACTAGATGACACCACTAGTTTATTACAATTCCTTCACTAAAATTAATCGAAAGGAACTACGTTCAATCCGGGTGTCCCTTGACACCTCTCAAGTTTTTTTTTAAATTAATGAGTGCTTAAAACTTGACCTTTTAAATTGCAATTTTTTTTCAAGACTTTATTTGAGTGCAAAAACATTTTCACCATGTCCACGATAAATTAGCGATACTGAATTGTGGAATCATTCCATCGCTGCGTGAAATTATCATAAAAATATAAGATGTGCCTCTAACAGGACAATATGATGGCGTAGTACTTAGACGTTATCAGTTTTATTGCGACCTATAAATGTCCGTTTGGAGCAGAGCGTGTTTTGGTGCAAATAAATTGCTCGCTCTCATAGAATTTTAACGTTTCCTCCGTTTCTCCGCAATGAAAATGTACGCAATTTTATTGGATGATTGAGAATATTTTTCCATCGTACTTTTTCCTTAGACATGGTTTACTGCTTTTTCGTTGGGTGTAAGACATGATTGCAGGCGGCAGCAAACTTTCAATAGTGGAGACAAGAAGAAGATGGTTTATTATAATACTAGCTGATGCCCGCTACTTCGTCCGCGTGGATTTAGTTTAAAAATCCCTCGGGAACTCTTTGAATTTCCGGGATAAAAGTAGCCTATTTCTCTCTCTGCCCTAAGCCTCTAGCTCTCCAGGTACCAACTATACCCATGGAAAAAATCACGTCGATCCGTGGCTCTGTTCAGGCGTGATTGAAAGACCAACCAACAAACCAACAAAAACACTTTCGCATTTATAATATTAGTATAATAAATGGTGAATGGAATGAGGTTGGAACTAAAATAGATACAGTTTTTAGGGTTCCGTACCCAAAGGATACCAACGGGACCCTATTACTAAGCCTACGCTGTCCGTCCGTCCGTCCGTCCGTCCGTCCGTCCGTCCGTCCGTCCGTCCGTCCGTCCGTCCGTCCGTCCGTCCGTCCGTCCGTCCGTCCGTCTGTCAGCGGGCTGTATCTCGTAAACCGTAATAGATAGACAGATGAAATTTTCACATATTATGTATTTCTATTGCCGCTATAACAACAAATAATAAAAATTAAATTAAATTAAAAAAGTTAAATTAAAATCTTTCCATGGGTACATGGAAATATTTTTATTTAATTTTTTTAACGGAACCCTAAAAGAGCGAGGCCCGACTCGCACTTGGCCGATTTTTTATACTGCCTGTGTTTTTGAAAGCGCCCATGTTTAATTTCAACAATTGGAGACAATTGAATTTGAATCCGAGGAATCATTGGTGTAGATTAAAAAAAATTGCATTACAATTTTCAAAAATCGCACTTTTCTTAGCATAGGATAGGATGTTATAAGAAATTATAAAGTGAATTAAGTAATTATTGAATGATTTAAGTAGGTAATAAAGTATGACTTCATATAATATGTAAAAAAAAATTACATAACATAACTAATCTTCTCAAAAAGTTACGCCATAGCTCGCATGGATATGCTTGAACGTTGAAGATTTGCGAAATCTCCCAATTTGTATTGGGCCAGCGTGGTGGACTATCGCCTATAACCCTGCTCTGGGGGGAGACCTGCGCTCAGTAGTGAGACGTTGATGGGTTGTTTGAGATATAAATACAAGACACTGTGTATTAATTATAATTTGTACGTGCTCGTTATCTATCGTATTTGATTACACACTCGCCACTGGCGACGCGCCAACACGCCGTGAATCATGAGTGTCAATGAAACTTAAGCTCCTATAATAACAGACTTCGCAGTTATTTAGAGGAAAGTGTCGGCTAGTGACAGACAGGATGCGCGCTCGGTTCTCGTTAATGTCGCCTGGGATATAATTACCGTAAAGGCACACTGCAAAGAGCAAAGAAGCAGTGATAGCCTAGTGGCTAGGACTGTGGTCTCCTAATCGGGGGGTCGCAGGTTCGATCCCGGGTACGCACCTCTGACTTTTCGGAGTCAAGTGCGTTTAAGCAATTAAATATCACTTGCTTCAACGGTGAAGGAAAACATCGCGAGGAAACCTGCACACCTGAGAGTTTTTCATAATGCTCTTGAAGGTGTGTGAAGTCCGCCAATTCGCATTGGGCCAGCGTGGTGGACTATGGCCTATAGCCCTTCTCTGAGAGGAGACCTGCGCTCAGTACTGAGCCGTTGATGGGTTGCTAATGAAAGGCACATTCGTTGGTTTGTAGTTCTTGGTGTTTGGTTTGACCAAAATCATACATCAGAATGATTCTGATTTTGATCAGATCAGATAATATACTTAACTAGATATCATCATCATCATCATCAGCCACTCATCAGCGGCTCAATACTGGCCCAATAAAAATTGGTTGACTTCTCCCACCTTTGAGAACATTATGAAGAACTGCAGGTCTGCAGGTTTCCTCACGATGTTTTACTTCACCGTTGAAGCTTGTGATATTAATTTTTTTTTATTCTTATAAACTTTTTACAAGGTATTTTGAATCGTCGAAGAGTCTACCACTGGTTCGGAATGCATCAGTGGTAGACTCGTTGTGTGTCTCCACTGTCTACCACTGGTTCGAACCAGCAAGAAACTCGGCGGATGATCTTTTCAAAACACGTTTACAATTCAATAGATACTATGCTATGTAGGTATGCAGTGTTTCCACAATGAGCTCCACAAAAGCATACCTAATTATAATTCAACACATGTTAAGATAGGCAGACAGAAAGTAGCCCCATTACCGCTGGTGGCACCCGTTCTCGAGCATGACGCATGATCCAGCCATTGCTTCGCTCAACCATATTTGGCTCATAATATTTTCCGGAAACGCATTGCCATTGGCGTCGATCCAGGCATGAATCATGTTGAACAGGACAATTTGTTACAATTAAGTTAACATGATTTTGGTATGACAAATCTTATTGAAGTGAGACCGAACGTAGCTTAGATAGGTACATTATTGTGGCGTTGAAAAGGAGGAGGAATGTTTCCTGAGCTTCACCTTTTTTTCTCTTTTAAAATCAACTTTGGAGACTACAGCTATAAGAGGTAACCAGAAAGTTAGAAAGTTTAGTTACTCACACAGGACACTTCAGGTCCTAGATCTCCTCTCGAATAGAAGGGGTTAGGCCATAAGCAACCTTGCTAGCATATTGCGGATTGGCAGAATTCACACACTTTTGAGAACATTATGCAAAGAGAGATGTTTTTCTTCAGTATTTAAGCCAATATGATATTTATTTAGTTGCTTATACGCAATGGATATAAAAATATGTATGTATAATGAAGGAAAATAAATGAATGTTCCAATTCCGAGTATTATTTTATTCTTTGAAGTATAATATTATCCAAGTTCAGCTTGGCTAAGTCTCGTGCTAAAATAATAATCATAAACTAGGGTTAGGAGTGGGTACATTTGAATTCATCATCATAACTCAGAGAGGAGACCTGTGATCAGTAGTGAGACGTTAATGAGTTGCTCATGATGATGATGATGATATTATAACTCCGAAAGGTCAAAAATTCTGCCTGGGATTGAACCACCGACCTCCCGAAGTAGACGAGAGTCCTAACCACTAAGCTGTCACTGCTATGTATCGAAGTATGCACCCGATGAAATGAAATAACAATCGACCACTTCTTACTGATCTGCCAGCTTTACAGAATACCTACTTTACAAATCGTCCGTGATAAGTTCCGCTTCAAACGTACGCTCAAACCAAGCAATGAAGGTGCGACTGCCATGTAATTATTTTCTGTACTGGTACTGTTAATTACGTTTTTGATGGGTATTGTGATGAATTATGACACCCTTTCACAGCACAGTACATTAATTTTTAATAATTTTCTGCGAGCTCGTCGTACTAATGCGCTTTGGCTCCCTAGGATAACCTTTACATGGACGAATTTAACAGGAACGGTTGCCTAGAAACTAGTTCTTTGCCCGGTCGTAACGAGATAAGTTAATTGATTACCCGCCGGTTATTTGTGTAACTGGATGCGTGCGGGGAAAGGTAGGAATCAGGGCTTTGTACCAGTTAGCAACATTATGTTAGACTTCTAAAGTTAATTTCTAACAGTGTAATTTATTCGGGCTTATGGGACGCACATATTATTAAATACCTACTCAAGTCGTTATTAAACCCTCATGTATACGATTTTTTATAATAACCAAATTCAAATTCAAATTCAAAATTATTTATTTCATGTAGGCCAACCTGTGGCTCTTATGACACGTCATGGCTCTACCACCGGTTCGGAAAGCGGATTCTGCTGAGAAGAGCCGGCAAGAAACTCAGCAGTTGCTCTTTTCAAAATAATCATTTTACAATATTATTATACAGCTATTACATTGTACCTAATAAGTTTTTTATACTATCTTGTGGGCAGTCGGATGCCCTGCCGATTTAACCTATGCAACTTTGTTAGAATAGAATATAATATTTCCACATTGAGGTGAGGTTCCAAAAAAAGCATAGGTACTACAATTCAATTCATGTTAAAAAGGGCAGACAGAAAGCAGCCCCATTCCCGCCGGTGGGACCCAACCCTCATGTATAATCATGAATATATATAATTAATAGCTTTTAATCGCGACTTCATCTGCGTAGACTTAATAATATAGAAAATGTCAGGCGGTTAAAGTAAAGACGGTTAAAGTTAAATTTGACTATCAAAAAAGAGGCAAAGTGGGTTGCATAAATTAGTATTCCGGACCAACAAATTCCTGAAAAGCTGGCAACGCATTGCTGCGGTGCCTCTGGTGCTACAAATGTTCATGGACGGCGGTAATCACTTAACATTAGGTGATCCGCCTGCTTGGTTGCTCGCTATTCAAATAAAATAAAAACCGGCCAAGTGCGTGTCGGGCCACGTGCAGTGTAGGGTTCCGTAGCTGAAAGTCTCAAATATTATTGCTGACCTAGGATAGTGCTTTTGTTTTATTTATGAATATTGAATAAATTTTGAGTTCCATGGTTTAATACTGTAATATTCTACAAAATATGCAACTTACACTACGTGTAATACCTAACTTAGAAAAAACAGATATAACTCTTACACTAATGAACCCTACTTAGCCGTGATAGTTTTCCTTTAAAATTCATTATATATACTACTGCTGTGAATTTTTTCTTGTATCCTATATACAACCATTTAGCTGGCAGAGGACACTTGACTCTAATAAAATTTAGCACTTTAAAATATCATATTTCACAAACGGATCCCTGAATTGAAAAATGATGTTCCCACACCCACAATATTTTTGAAAGACCTATTCAACGACACCCCACACTATGGGATAGACGAGAAAAAAAAATTCATCCCCACTTTACATGTAGGGGAGGTACCCTAAAAAAAATTATTTTTCACAATTTTATTTCACGACTTTGTCGGCGTGATTGATACTTATACCCTTGTCAAATTACAGATTTCTAGTTCCAATAGTCTCTGAGCTAAATCGCGGACGGACAGACGGACAGACGGACAGACGGACGGACATGGCGAAACTATAAGGGTTCCTTGTTTACTACGGAACCCTAAAAAGTATTTGTACCATAAGCCATGGATGACGGTCTTTTCAATATTTGATAGAATGCCACGTCACTATGCAAAAATGAGAAACCAACATTCTTGCGCTTTGCTACAAAACGCCCAAATGCGAAAAAAAATTAACATTTTTTTTGGTTTGGCAGGTTGTGGAAAAAAAATTGTTTTCCCTTGTAACTCATGGTGAGAAATTAAATAATCCTAACTTGTTCTACCAGAATATCAGTTTTCCTGTAGTACATTTTAACGTTAACCGTCGCTCTGACCGCCTTCCGTGCAACCGGCCCCTAAACTAGCGGCACGCTATGATGGCCGGTTTGACACATTACAATAGTGATGTGGAATGTCAATTTATTCTCGAACAAAAAACAATTAAGTTTTGTTTTTGTACCTGATTAAATAGGTTTAATAAAACAAAAATGTAAGTTTAAGTTTATTTAATTTATTTGAACGAACTGAATATTTGAATGATAAATAGTTACGAAGGCGTATTACGAACTCACGTGTCTGACTATTTAGAACAGTTCTCTGCGTACGTTCGGTCATATCGACGAAATCCACAACAAAGGGCTTGAACAGAGTCCAAATTAACGAGCAAGGGTCAACAGTAATGCAGTATCAATATTTGAAATCCAAAGCCAGGTCAAAACTATATCACAATCGCATTGCACTGACAGTTTATACTTTTCGAAGCAACGTCAATTCGAAACTGCTTTGTTTTGCATTGAGCATTGACGCGAGTTTGCCGGAGGTAGTAGTTGTGCTAGCCAGCGATCCTATGTGACGATCGTATTAGATTCCATTTTTAAAAATTTTCAATTTAGAAAACCAAATGCCGAGTTGTGGTATATATCATATAAAAATAAAAATTTTACCTTTTGTATGAAACAGCTGATATTTTTTTGCGATTTCAGAGGTTTGTCCACATAGTGAAAATTGTTCATATTCACAAGTACATTCACCCCTTAAATGGTGCAAACTGATTTTTCTACACTTGTATACATTTTAGAAATCAATTTAATAAATAAATTTTGAGTCCTAAACCTAAAACTACATTCGATAAAATTTATGAATCTCTGCACATCACTATCGTCAATAAAGTAATACAATTATTTCCTTCAAAGTCGTTATCAATTAATACGGAACTTCATGAGCGGACAAACGTCAAACCGGCCATCATAGCGTGCCGCTAGTGTAGGCTATCTCAGCTTTTACTAAATAAACTACCTAAACTAGCGGCACGCTATGATGGCCGGTTTGACACATTACAATAGTGATGTGGAATGTCAATTTATTCTCGAACAAAAAACAATTAAGTTTTGTTTTTGTACCTGATTAAATAGGTTTAATAAAACAAAAATGTATAGGTTTATTTAATTTATTTGAACGAACTGAATATTTGAATGAAAATGAATATACATACTTTATATGCACACAAGAAACATATGAATACAAAAGATACCAAAAAAGGTGCCACAAAAGGCCATAATTAATCAGATTCGTCCATACTACTATTTTCACTGTCGTCACTGCTATCATCACCTACATTAATAATTATATGTTCGTTTTCTATAATATTATCTATTTTCACATCTCTTTCATAATCTTCCCTTATTAATTTAACAGTTCTATTCACAACCTTTTCCCAGTCTCCTTTAGTCACATGTTCACAAGCTTCTTCTAATAATTTTAGCATTTTTTTTAAATAAATTTAGGCGTATTACGAACTCACGTGTCTGACTATTTAGAACAGTTCTCTGCGTACGTTCGGTCATATCGACGAAATCCACAACAAAGGGCTTGAACAGAGTCCAAATTAACGAGCAAGGGTCAACAGTAATGCAGTATCAATATTTGAAATCCAGAGCCAGGTCAAAACTATATCACAATCGCATTGCACTGACAGTTTATACTTTTCGAAGCAACGTCAATTCGAAACTGCTTTGTTTTGCATTGAGCATTGACGCGAGTTTGCCGGAGGTAGTAGTTGTGCTAGCCAGCGATCCTATGTGACGATCGTATTAGATTCCATTTTTAAAAATTTTCAATTTAGAAAACCAAATGCCGAGTTGTGGTATATATCATATAAAAATAAAAATTTTACCTTTTGTATGAAACAGCTGATATTTTTTTGCGATTTCAGAGGTTTGTCCACATAGTGAAAATTGTTCATATTCACAAGTACATTCACCCCTTAAATGGTGCAAACTGATTTTTCTACACTTGTATACATTTTAGAAATCAATTTAATAAATAAATTTTGAGTCCTAAACCTAAAACTACATTCGATAAAATTTATGAATCTCTGCACATCACTATCGTCAATAAAGTAATACAATTATTTCCTTCAAAGTCGTTATCAATTAATACGGAACTTCATGAGCGGACAAACGTCAAACCGGCCATCATAGCGTGCCGCTAGTGTAGTCCGGTAAAAAGGCGCTTGAGTACAATCTAATTACGGCGCAAACTCTTCGATCAGTCGAGTAGCTCGGACTTGTAGCGAAATGGATAATGCGATTTCTCTGAGCCCTGAGTGCGGAATACTAAACACCACCTACATTTTCTTTAAGAACTTGCTTTTGTGAGAATTTAGATACAGATAAGAGCTTTGGAGAAAAGAGAGTAACTTTACTTTTAAAGTATAACGGAGACAAAATTAATGAATTTTCCACTTCTGAGTGTTATTAAGCTATTGCATAGCTTTTATCGCGGGCTTTGAACTAGAACAAACAGTTTGAGCGCGGCGACCGAATCAAGAAATTCCGTAACGAAAATAAACCTAACACCGTCGTTCAGTAAGCGTTCAACATTTTAGAGGTTCACAAGTAGCTCTGTTTGGCGCAGTGGGCGAGCGGCCGCTTCCTTTACCGTATGGTGTATGATGTCGCAGGTTCGAATCTCACTCGCGAAGTATTAACAGTGCGCTTTTCTTGTTTGTTTGTTTTTTAATTATATTTTTGCATAATTTTTATTATGCAAAAAAAAATATTGCATAAATATTATAATTGCATAAGTTGATAAAAAATGCTATGCAATAGCTTTACCGCGGCAGTCCCCGAGTGCCACTTAATTTTTTAAAATTGTACATCCATTACTATTTTTATTAGTAGTAATTGGTGGTGGTGCTAGATCGGTTATATTTTTCTTTAGAGAAGTATATTCCTCAAGTTCAGCTTGGCTTCCTCTCTCTCCTTCAAATTAATGATAAGCTAGGGTTAGGAGTGGGTACGTTTGAATTCATCATCATCATCGTGAGCATCACCATTAAAGTCTCATTACGTTATAGGCCATAGTCCACCTTTGAAACAATATGGAGAACTCCCAGGTGTGCAGGTTTCCTCACGATGTTTTCCTTTACCGTTGAAGCATGATGTTTAATTGCGTAAACGCACATAACCCCCGAAAAGTCAGGGGTGCCCGGGCTCGAATGAACGGGAATAGGAGACCACAGTCCTAACCAGTAGACTATCACTGTTTCGTTTGAATTACTTTAGAGTGAAAATATTTCGATTTTGTGTGTGTGTGTGTGTGTGTGTGTGTGTGTGTGTGTGTGTGTGTGTGTGTGAGAGTGTGAATTTTGGCTCCCTCCCATTCGACGCTGTTCAAATTTCCATAATTAATCAAATAAAGCGCTTAAACTTTTCATCAAGCGTAGATTAGTTAACGCGGAAACTACGTGTATATTCGTTTGGGAAACGGAATTGCAAATGAGACAACGATGTTGAAGCTAAAACTGAAACTATGCTTTAGTTGATACTTTACTACCGCTGAAATCCCGATGAGTACCGACCTACCTGAGTTGTTTTATGTTTTATGATTTGCTGGGTTTTGTTACCAAAGAAACCCAAACGGGGCCATGTTATACCATATTGACGAACTCCCTGCCGCAGTAGTGAGTGCTGTGGTCTTATAACTAACTGGGAGGTCTCGTTTTGATTCTCGGCGGGGTCGATTTGGGAATTTATAATTTCTGAATTGTCTCTGTTCTGGTCTGGCGGGAGGCTTTGGCCGTGGCTAGTTACCACCCTACCTTTAAAAACGTGATCGTTCCGTCACGATGTCTTGTAGAAACCGATTAGGGATATGGGTTGAATTTCGCTGCCATTCTCTTCGAAGTTACTACTACCATCTTAGACTGCATCGTCACTTATCATCAGGTGAGATCGCAGTCAAGGACTATCTTGTCACCGAATGAAAAAAATAAATCTTGAAATACTTTTTATAAACAGTTGATCGCGCGTGTATGGAAGTTTAAAATAGGCTTTTTGTGTTAAATGTTCTTTTTAAAAAATCTAGTTAAAATAGATTAAAATATAGACGGTTGCATGTTGCAATTAATAAAAACACATTGTCTGTCATAGAAAGATCGAGTATAAATTCCAACGCTGAGCGTAGATACCAGAATCATAACTGATCATTTCAATTATTTATTTATTGATAACTCCACACATACTTACAGTACCTGGCGATATATATCGCACATCGGCCTTTGGAATAAAACGCTATTTCTATTCTATTGCAAGGAAAGCTAGCCAGAAATTCACGTAATAATTACTGAAATCTCTTCACAATCGGCGAGCACATCACGTAACATATATAAAAAAAATGCAGATGAACTGTGAATAGAATATAGAATAGCGTTTTATTCCAAAGGCCGATGTGCAATATATATCGCCGAGTACTGTACCACTAGTTTCAAATAACATCACTTTCAACATAATTCAAAATAGACCTACGCCCATTTTCACCAATTCTATCTAAATCATCCCCTAAGTAGGAGTCTACGTAGGCAGCCCCTAATTACAATCCCTCACCTATTGTCATTTAAGTGTTCCTTAAAGGTTCTTGAAAACGAAATTGACATAAAGCGCGTCACTTGACTTTGCTTAGGTAGCCAGTTATAGATAAAGGTTGTTGAAAACGGGAATTAGGTAGGTACCTATACGATACGTATTAAAATGCTGAAGTTTTATTACTTTTACCTGTTGCCATAAAATAGTGTTACGTTCATAAAACGTTCCCCCGTAAGAGTATAAATTGAAAAATAACTAGAATACTCCATTTGCTCATAACAAAAGAAGCTCGGAAGGAATTTTATTTCGGTAGCAACTATTCGTTCACTGGAGTGGTCCGGACTGCGTTTTGCGGGCGACTGCGAAATTGCTAATGTTTTTTTTATTCGATAGCAAGTTAACCCTTGAATACAATCTTACCTGCTGTATCATCATCATCAGCATCCCATCAACGGCTCACTACTGAGCGCAGGTCTCCTCTCAGAGAAGGGTTATAGGCCATAGTCCACCACGCTGGCCCAATGCAAATTGGCAGACTTCACACATCTTTGAGAACATTATGGAGACCTCTCAGGTATGCAGGTTTCCTCACGATGTTTTCCTTCACCGTTGAAGCTTGTGATATTTAATTTCTTAAACGCACTTAACTTAAAAAAGCCAGAGGCGTGCCCGGGATCGTTCCGCGATCCCCCGAATAGACCGCAGTACTAACCACTAGGCTATCACTGCTTCAATGCACCTGCTGTATAGGATTCCCTTAAAATTATTGCATCAGGCAGACACCTCTGACTGGCTCAGTTTCTGGCGTTCTTGCTGAGTCAATGTATTAGCAAGCCAATACCAAACCTACCACTGGACAAACAAACCGGCTAACCTGGAATGGTGGTTTTCCTCATTATTATTCATTCATTCATCTCAACCCATCGCTGGACCACTTCTGAGCACATTTTTCCTTTTAAATGAGAAGGGTTTAGGCCATATAGTCCATTACGGTAGTTGAATCACAGGACAGATGGACTGACTGATCACGTAGTTTGGCGAAACTTTAAGTGTCTCTAGGTGTTCCTTGTTATTTTACTACGGAACCCTAAAAAGTTTCTGATTGCCCCCGCCGTTAATCGAACCAAGGACTTACCTTAACTCAGGACTTCCCAATTATAAGACCATCTAAAGGTCCAGAGAGTTCGAATTTAAGGAGAATTTTATTTCGGTAGCAACTATTTGTTCACTGAAGCGGTTCGGATTGTGGGTTGGGAGCTTAGCGAAATTGCTAACGTGATTTTCCCGAAACCACCAACGTGTTGAATAAGTAGGGAAAATTTGGGAAATATATTGCTTGCGATTGTAGAGAACTGTTACTTGAAGAAAACTTGGGCTATTTTTTTATTTACTGCAAGATTGGCTTGCGCTTGACCGCAATCATGCCTGATGGAATACGGTGATGAAATCTGGGTTATAGCTTCTTGTTGTTTATCAACCGGTAGACGTCCTCTGCTGGGCAAAGGTCTCCTGCATGGACTGCCACAGGCCTTGGTCTTGCACCGCCTGTATCCAGTGACTCCTTGCGAGTGATGACGTCGGTCCACCTAGTGGTGGATCTGCCAACACTCTACTTTGCGGTGTGCAGGGGTTGCCGATGCAGCACTTTGGATCCCCAGATCATCATTAGTTTTTCAAACTATGTGCCCCCCCACATTTCCATTTAATCATCACGACTCGTTGAGCTATGTTAGTAACTAGAGTGGCTGTCAGGGCTGAAATTCGGTCCGGAAGATTTTATTATAATTTTTCAGATTAACAAGAACGTTCGTCGACTTATTTCTAAAGCAATAACAACTTGTTTTATTCAGAGCATGACTTTGTCGGGAAGCACTGAAAGTACGAATCAGCGTTTGTCTCATTTTGTCGCATTGTTGGTATCTATTGAATCATGTCGAATAGTTGTTTTGTTTTCTATCTAATTATCTATAGCTGAACAAGAGTACATAATAAATAATTGTTATCCTCATCATTTCCATCGATAGACGTCTACTGTACGATATTGATGTCTTGCATGACCGCTACAGAACATGATTTTGTGCGGGTTGTATCTAGCGGCTTCCAGCGACCGACCGCCTAGTGGCAGGGTCTAGCGTATTTTATTTTGCTAGTTCAAGCTCAACATTGCGTGGCTGGTTTAAGGAAAATGTTTCTTCATACAAAAATTACCACCCCTTTTACCGCTTTCGGAATGAAAATGTACTCAACTCCATAGATAAGATACTCAATATTTGCTTCTTTCAAATGTCTAGGTTCATCAATTCAAGCTGGGTGTAGTTCGTCAATCAGTCACGGTATGTACTGTTTTACGAAAGTATGACATCCCATAGTGGTCCCTACATGAATAATGATGTACCTACAATGTAGGTCCTAACATCATACCTACTATAAAAATGTTATGTGCAATATCCGTTTGTAACGGATCAGTAGTTCTTATGACAAAGACGTCACGCTCCCGCGGAGACAATGCTAAATGAACCTTTTATAAAAACTGAATTAATGATTTCTTGTGAACTCTTATTATTTGAATGGTCTTCTTTGATTTCTACTGTTTAAGTTGATTTTATTATAAGACCTATTATGTTCGTCATTTCTGCAATTTTACAAACATTTTCTTGATGGCGGTAATATTATATAATATGTATACATTATTTAAGTACTTGTCAGCATAATTTTAAATAGTTGAATATAAATATAAAAATCAAGGTAAAATATAATGAAGGTCAACCTCTTGCTCTTATGAAAAGAATCTACTACCGGTTTGGAAAGTAGATTCTGCTTAGAAGAGCCACTAAGTAACTCAGCAGTTGCTCTTTTCAAAACAAAATGTTACAATGTTACCTACCCATGCGTAGCTATTACAGTGTAATAATTGTACACGTTCTTGTGCTGAATTCCAAGCCGATTGTTCTCATGCGATATTATCACAGTGAAATTCATTAACTTTGTAATAACCTCGACTTAATAACTGTGTTTTTACACGTTGTTTAGTATAATGACAATAATAATAATTCCTTCGGAATCATATTATTTAAGCGCTAGTAATTAATTAGTTAGCAGTAACTAACTAATTGGGGCTCAACCCCAAAAATCAGGATTTCTGTATTTACGCAGATGGCATGACGGCGTTATTAGTATCTATGTAGTTTATAACGGCTTCTCGTAAGTCGATTGCTTATAACAAACATGTTTTTAATCCAAGTATGTTGCTATAAAGACACGACAACTTTCTTCTTCTTCGTGACACTTTTGGCAGAGCGGTCGTGGTCATCACAAAGTGACGTCTTTATGGGAAGATGTGATTCATTCACGAGCATTCGCCCCTTCTCCCTGCTGGCCGATAGCCTGGTACACTAGTGCAATAGACTACCCACTGCAGACTTAATTTGGTCGATCGCACGGGCGACCTCCCTCGCCCTCTGGTGAAACATTTTAAAGACACGAGAATGTTTTCTATGTTTCATAAAGTACTAATTTTTTTTCTCTTTGTTTCAGTTCGGGTCCTGATTAAACAGTGTCAGTTGGGAAGTGTTGAGTGGTGATGGAGTTGAGTGACGTATAGCTATGTGGGCAAGATGAAGCTGTGGAAGAGCCTCAAGATATCGATAGGCAAACCTGATGCCAAGGGCTACCCGCAGGGCCTTCCGCAGTGGGGGCAGGGCTACGAACTAGATGGTAAGATTAAATCTTATTAACACCGACAAAAAATGAGAGGTGCTATGAGTTTCTCATTTGTATCTGTGTCTGTGTATCTTCTGTACGCAGAAGCAACGGCTGGGTCATGCGTTAGCTCGTGAACGGGTTCCACCGGCCGGAATGGGGCTGCAAAGTCTGCCTATCTTGAGATATATTGCATTGTTAGTAGGTATGCATTTCTGGAACTTCCCCTCATTGTGGAAACACTGCATACAATATAGCATAGTATCTATTGTATTGTAAACTTGTTTTGAAAAGAGCAACCGCCGAGTTTCTTGCTGGTTCTATTCTTTAGGAAGGGCATTGCGAACCAGAGGTAGAGTCAGTCGATTCAAAAGCACTTGTAAAAAGTTTATTTGATTGAAAAATAATTCTATTCTATGTTTGTCTGTATGTCTGTCTGTTACCTCGTACCTCCGCCCTGTTGTGGCTTGATTGAAAGACAAACCAACAAACATACACTTTCGAATTTATGGTATATATTTTTCTCGAGATGCTTGCGCTGGACGACAAGGAAAGTACTGATGAGGTCTATTTTGGAGCGCGCTTGCCTAGAAAATGCCTATTCATCCGCGCCTGGAGGTACTGAGGTTATACGTGGCCGGGAACACAGTCGCTGGAAGTACTAGAAACTTATAAGTGTTTTAGAAACTTTGAGTAAATACTCAAAGATTAGAAAAGTTAACAGTTATTCATTATTAACTTATTCAGAGTGCTCAAAATTATATTCAATGACTGACGTACTTATGTCAGTTAGTTCGCATGGACTTAAGATTTTTCTTCTTTGAGAACTTTTTGATTATCCTGGACAAGTATATGCTTAGGTCCAGTGAGAAGAATATCATAAAAAGCTAGAAAGTTTTGAATAAGAAAATGGTACGACGAAATAGACACGATGATTCGTGCATAAACGAAATGTTTAATTTAATCAAGACTTTTTATATCCTGGAATATGAAACTATGCCCATTGGATTTTATAAATAACTAGCTTTTTCCCGCGGCGTCGCTCACGTTAAGTTCGATTTTTTCAAACCCCTATTTTACCGCCTTAGGCCCGCTTGCAGAAACGCCGAATTATCTTTTTAACCCAGAGTTAGCTGCTGCTTTGACAAATTTCGTATAAAGCTTCTGTCAAAATTACAAATTTATTCCTGGGTTACACCTAACCCGGCGGGTTAAGACAAGCGGGCTTTAGGAATTGAATTTTCAAAAATCGTTTCTTGTCGGTCATGATAGCTATCACTTGTCAGTATGCCAAATTTCAGTAAGATCCGTCTAGTGGTTTGAGCTGTGCGTTAATAAATAAGTCACATCAGTCATTCAGTCACATTTTCCTTTTTTACATATTATATTTAAAGATAAATTATTTTAAATACACTCGGATGAAATCGTCATCTAAACTAATCCTGCAATTGATCACACAGCAAGCTACGCATTAGTAGCAGCAATCTACAACGTCTTGCGACCGGATAAGTCGTTAGACAGCACAATAAAACCACTCTTTCCAACTCAGAACTTAATTAAACTAAAACAAAGATAAACTAAAGAGAGAACTAAAACCAAGCAATCAGGTCTACATCTAAAAGCTTTCAAATTAAGGTGGATATAACTACTTTTAAAAAATAACTTTTAATGCACTTAGTTTCGTTGTTGTAAAAGAATACCAAAAAGCTTTTAAATGGAATAAGTTTTTACGTGATTATTTAGCTCTCACACCTGGCTAAGACTTTATTAAGTCTGATATTATTTATGTTATATACATTGTAATTATACAAATGACCATGCAAAAAATCGTCCCACCCACCAACAGATTTCAAACGTATATTAAGGCATCGCATTGGGCCAGCGTGGTAAACTATGACCCTTCTCTGAAAGGAGACCTGTGTTCAGTAGAGGGCCGTTGATGGGTTGTTGATGATAATGATGATTTTAGATACACCTTTTTACTAAAAATCTGAAAACTTTAACGGTGAAAATGATATTTTGATCAATCTTTTCCGACTGGCTGAGTCCTTTCCACTATTAATGAAAAAGATTGCCGCTACGAGCGTGAAAATTCCAAGAAAAAACCAGCCTTACTTTTTTAAAATGTCTTTTACGCAAAAATCTACTTTTAATAACGTTACGCTGCTAAAATAGGAAAGAAATATATTAAAATTTAAGCAGACACGAAAAAATGGACGCAACGTTACGTAAAATGTTAATTTTAGCATATTTTAAGTGAAGTAAACAGTTGAAAAGGAAGCGGTTACGAAGATTTATGAAAATGGCCGCCATTTCTCCCGACTCCGTGAGAGCGCGGCTTAATGGGCAGCTCGCGGATTTCATAATTGCTCACAGGATAAAACTAAGACGCTTTAAAATATCTAGACTTTTGTGCTGTAAACACTCGTATTAGTATACTTAGTTGGATTTCGACTTTTTACAAGCTTTTATTTAGTTTCACGTTTCCCGATGTTTGTCATCAAACCTTGCAAATTAAATTGGATCCACTTCCCGGTTACCGACTGGGCTGAAATTTGGCATACATGTGTAAATCGCGTGACAATGCAATATTATGATGACATGGTGCTGATCTGATGCTGGAGCTGGAAGGTGGCCATAGGAACTTTGCAATGAAAAGACACAATCTTATCCAGTTTGGGCTCGTTTGAATCATCTTGACGAGTAGTTTGTCTTGCAATGGTAACCAGGGTCTAATGATGGAGCTGGAAGGTGGTCACAGGAACTCTGTAATGAAACGACGCAACCCCATCGAGTTTTAGCTCGTTTTGATTCGTCTTGACGAGTACTTTGTTTTTAGATGTTTACCAGGGTATGATCTGATCAGGGTCTGATGATGAAACCGGAAGGTGGTTTTGGTAACTCTGTAATAAATCGACGTAACCCCATCGAGTTTGGGCTCGTCTGATTCGTCTTGACAAGTAGTCTGGTTCTAGATGATAGCCAGGGTCTGACGATGTAGCCAGCTACTAAAAGCTTGTTTTTAATAATAAATTTTTGGAACGTAGTTCCTTATCGCGCGGAGCAGAAGGGGGCTAGACGAATCGACACTTTTTTGAATGTGAATTTGGCATTGTGTTCGGTATTTTCGCGGTACAATATTGGGTCTCCGTAGCCTTCTCGTTTCGGCAGTCGCTTAACAGTTAAAAGTCGATGGTTTGAATCCCAGCTCGACAGACTGAATTTTCCATTTTCAATTTTATTTTAAACAATTTCTACATGTGGAACCTTTCCCTAATTTTTATAACTTATAAGTTATAAAAAATTAGTGAAAAATACCGAACACAATGCCAAATTAATTAATTAAAAAAAAAGGAACTGCGTTCCATCCGGGTGTCCCTTGACACCTCTCAAGTTTTTTTTTAATTTACACTTGTTTAAATCTAAATAATTATAGATTTAGGTTGGTAGTTTAGTCGCTGCTAGATACCGCCCTTCTTACAAACAACAGCACCCTGAATTGGGCAACGTATCAACATAGTTTCTTTTTTTACAAACGGTTAACATTGGTTGCTAGGAAACTATGTGGGTACGCCAGTTCAGGCGTACTATGAATTGCCGCAATTTAGTACTTCGATGGTACCTAAGTGATTACCAATCCTAAATCTATGTAAATAATAGGTATATACATATAAAAGGAAAATTTGACTGACTGGCTGATCAATCAACGCACATCTCAAAATTTCTGGACGGATTGAGCTGCTTCGCATACAGATACCAGGCATCCGCTAAGAAAATATTTTTAATTCAACCCCTAAGCGGGTAAAATAGGGGGTTAAAAAATTCAAAGTTACCGTGAGCGAAGGTATGGGCAAAAGCTAGTAATATAATATATAGACTAGTACTTGACTGCGATCACACTTGATGGTAAGTGAAGATGCAGCCTGAGATGGAGCGCGCTACCTATTCACTCCTGATTTGAAGTTACCTAAATTGAAGTTAGTTGGAAAAGCGCAAGCTGGAAGGGCAAGGGCAAGCAAATCACTTAGTGCGCGACCTCGGTCTTGCGCTGTCTGTATCCAGCGGGTCCCTGTGACTCGTTTGATGTCGTCGGTTCACCTAGTGGGGAGTCTGCCAACACTGCGCTTCCCTTATTGTTTTTTCATAATTCGGTTATTATAAATTCAGTACTAATCTAAAATCGACGGGCCTAATGTATAATAATCAACTAACTAACATTGTGTGTTTTAAGCTTGCAATAATTTGCGATAACTGGCTATTATTCCGCTTATCACATTAAATAACTGTATCATGAAACAGGGTTTAAGCCTATTCGTTTTCGCCAATCCATTACTTTCTAACACGCACATATAAACAAAGGTCCCAAAAAACAAGAACAAAAGTGAAAATGTTATCCTTTTGAAACGAAAATTTTCGAATAAGTGAAACGGCCGATTTAATTCAATGAAGCCAACGAGGGATCCTTTCAGGAATTCCGCAGATTTTAACAAAAAGGCCGAAAATGAAACACCCTTTATTCTTCGCTTTTGTTTGGTGTCCTCTACAATTGTTTCGACAAGTCGCAATTGATAATGAATGGAAGGAATTTACCGTGAATTAACCTTGTGCGAAAGATTCTAACCTCTACACTAAATACTCGACATAGAATTCGCCTGAAGTTAATGTCAAAGACTGACTTGACTCCTAAATTAATGATGATGATTATAGTGTTTGGATAAAATTAATGATGATGATTATTGGAGTATAGTTGTTAAAAAATTGAGTTTTTATCGATATCTACACATCATGGATCTACAATTCTTCTATAAATAGCTGGCTGATGCCCGCGACTTCGTCCGTGTGGATTTAGTTTTCAAAATCCCACGGGAACTCTTTCATTTTTCGGGATAAAAAGTAGCTTATCTCGCATTCCAGGTCCTCAATTAAACCCATGAAAAAAATCACGTCGATCCGTTGCTCTGTTGCAGCGTGATTGAAGGACAAACCAACAAACAACCACGTACACATTTATAATGTTATAGTAAGATTAAAAATTTTAATTTGTGACTGACCATTATAATTATTAACACAGGCTACATTTTATCCCGGAGAATTATAGAATTCCAGCGGGATTTACAAACCTTGGGTAATCCAGGCGGCTGAAGTCGTGGGAATCATCTAGTCATACTAATATTATAGATGCGAAAGTGTGTTTGTTTGTTGGTTTATCCTTCAATAACGTCACAAAAAAGCCACGAATTGACGTGATTTTTGCATGGGTATAGTTGAGGACCTGGAAAGTGCCTTAAGCTACTTTTTATCCAGCAAAATCAAAGTCGAGGGATTTTAAAAACTAAATCCACGCGGATGAAGTCGCGGGCATCATCTAGTACAGAAATAAATAAGAAAGGTTTTCTTTTGCCGAGTCAATATTTTCAACCCACGGCGACATGTTGCCAATGAATTTTTTCGTTACACTCCGGAATCCAATATCGCGCTACCCACGATACAGTGTCTGAGATTGCAATGATCCGGCAGTTTTGCCCACGACGGCCTTTGAATATACATCTTAATATTCAGGACGCAAACAGACCAAAACTGAAATTCAATTTAAAATAACTCAAATTCTAAGAATTTATTTCCATTGTTGCTGAATTCAAATTCAAAATCAAAATTATTTTTTTCACGTAGGCCAAACTGTGGCTCTTATGAGTATGACACGTCATGACTCTACCACGCACCGGTTCGGAAAGCGGATCCTGCTGAGAAGAGCCGGCAAGAAACTCAGCAGTTGCTTTTTTCAAAATAATCATTATACAATATTATTATGCAGCTTTTACATAGTAATAAGTTTTTTATACTATCTTGTGGGCAGCCGGATGCCAAGCCGATTTAACCCATGCAACATTCATTTTACAAAATTATTGATATCCTCCATCAGCCAACCGTCCGAAAAGGAACTTCGAAAAAATTATGTTTTAACAAATTGCACAGACAAACGCGGAAAGCTATTTTTCTTTACATAGAGAAGAGATTTAAGTCAACGTCTCGGTTTCATTCTATTGTGCAATTATAAAATCTGCGAGTCGTCCTGCGTCCATTAAGAGATCTCCTCCGAGAGAGAGTCGGGAAAAATAGCATCGTTTCCATAAATCTTCGTACCCGCTTCCCATTCAACTGTTTACTTTAGAAAATATGCGAGTTTTATGTTATATTTTACAATCAACTAGCTTACCCACCCCGGCTCTCCCCAGGTGGGGTTTTTATCCAATTGCTCGAAAAGGAGGAGATTCTTCGGGCGTATGTATGTGAATTTACCAAGAAATAATACCATCCGTACCTTATTTTCATATAGTTTTATAGCTTTGAGCATCTGTGACTTGGTAAAGTCAAAACAAATTCCCTCCTCAGAAATTTCCTGAGTGAGCTCAAGAACTATGTATTTGTAGGGATTTTTTTGATGGAAACGATGCAGTATATGCCATGAAAGCCTCACGAAGATGTTCTTTTACTGACTTAAATAGACTGTAATGAATTCATTACATTACAATTAAAAAAAAAAAAAAGAGTGTGCTTTATGCCACACGACTGACGTAAAACTTACGAAATGCAACTGGCTATGAGAGAAAGAGAGAAAGAAAATGTGCTCGCACCTTTCTCTCTTGCCCCTTCAGTAATATACGAAACGTAACTCAATCTCTTTCTATCTTCACTAACTTATAACTCCCTCTCAACTTCCGTTCGCCTCGCCCGATCACACTTTTCTTAACGCATTCACCAGCTTACTCCCCAAGTCAAGCGTGCGTAAAGAAGTTTTACTTCAAAAAGCAACGCTATTTATTTTAGGTAGACGAACATGTGGTTCTTATAACAATTAAAGACTACCTATTATATTTATTACCTACTACTATTATTGCTATTTTCTGTTTGGGAAGCTGAAGCAAAACTGATTGCTTCTAAATCGACATATTTATAGCATAAAAACATGGTCTGTTATTTAAATGAGAGATGCAGTCAGATATGCACGTACATTTTTTTTGAACCTACTTTGTGTTAAAACGAGAAACATTTCAACTTTTACTTGAGTAAATCCGTGTTTACGCCGTGATAAATTTCTTTTTCACTGTTAACCGACTAACGGGCTAAATACGAAATCCGATTGGATTTAAAAGCCGTTGACAGCCAATCTTGAAAGCGAAATGAAGATTGATCGGATATTATTATTACTATGTGAATGGAGAGAAAATCTACTTAGCTCATACGATTCAATTTACTTCTGTAGATGAGCACAAAATAAAACTCTTATTGGATTTCTTCCCAAAACGTATTTAACTGCCTCTCCTTCCTAACATGTATTATACTTCATGGCTTCGTACTCAAGGTTATAGACTTGGTAGTATACGCATACGTAGTGGTTACCGTTCACTTTATTGAGATTTATATATATTTTTTTTTTTTAAATAGGGTAGGTTGATATAATATCGTCCCTGCGCCGTACAACTAGGTACCTCATTCGCTTTTTAGTGCGCTACCGTTCCACCACGCCCTCGCCTAATTTAGTTTTAAAGTGTTATTTAAAGTGATATTTAAAACGTGAAAAAGTAAACAAATAATATTTTTATAATGCCCAAACCTAAGGGTGATAAATGTGAATGTATTTAAAGCAAAAATTAAGAAGTTTGAAATGAAATTACAATCAGTCGGATGATTCTGACACAACGTCGATTCCACATAAATCCCAAAATGCACCGTTGGGTTATCAAGGTAAGATTGATTATTAAGTAATAATAATTGTGCTATGGTTTATTGGTGCTCGAGAAATTAGTGTCTTGGGTATTGTACATTGGGATTGTTTCTTCACTATACGAGTTGGCTATTACACGATATTATTAACCCTAATGTAGGGACACAGTATTGTGGACAGTTCGTGCTTTTGCATTGGGACTGTTTCTTACTGTTTATTATACTCGTGATAGCTAATAAACCTGAGTGAAAGTGTTTTCTTATAAAACACACAGTATTGTGGACAGTTCGTGCTTTTGCATTGGGGCTGTTTCTTACTGTTTATTAAACTAGTTATAGCGAATATACCTGAGTGAAAGTGTTTTCTTATAAAACACACAGTATTGTGGACAGTTCGTGCTTTTGCATTGGGGCTGTTTCTTACTGTTTATTAAACTCGTTATAGCGAATATACCTGAGTGAAAGTGTTTTCTTATAAAACACACAGTATTGTGGACAGTTCGTGCTTTTGCATTGGGGCTGTTTCTTACTGTTTATTAAACTCGTGATAGCGAATAAACCCGAGTGAAAGTGTTTTATTATAAAACACACAGTATTGTGGACAGTTCGTGCTTTTGCATTGGGGCTGTTTCTTGCTGTTTATTAAACTCGTGATAACGAATAAACCTGTGTGAAAGTGTTTTCTTATAAAACACACAGTATTGTGGACAGTTCGTGCTTTTGCATTGGGGCTGTTTCTTACTGTTTATTAAACTCGTGATAGCGAATAAACCTTATTGAAAGTGTTTTCTTTCGAAACACACAGTCTGTGGACAGTTCTTACTTTTTGTATTGGGGCTGTTTCTTACTGTTTATTAGTCAGTTTGTAGGCAGTAATTGCTATTGTATTGGGACTGCTTCTTACCACAGATATATGATTAACTTAAGGAAAGTCTGTTTTGACTATGAGACACAGTATCCGGAGTATGAGAAGTATTAAAATCAGCTCATCGTTTATTGTTTACTTACCCTTTTTCTGAATTCTATTTTTCACATGTATTTTACATGTTGATTTCGGACAGTTAAATTATGAATGTCGAAAATAAAACGACGCTAAATTAGAATGTTAGCCAGATTTGTTGTTTTATTGGTATCTGCCTGGGCTGCTGTTGAGTACAGTTGTTTTTATACAAAACTTTCTGAAAGGTGTCTTGTACTAATAATCTTAGTTTAAAAATTTTAATAATTACGAAAATTTCATACGAAATCCATTGAAACTTTAGTTTGAATGGTGGGTTCGTACTATTGACCAGCCAGTATATAAAATTATTATAATAATTGATAACTCTGGCCTGGAAATTCTCTTTGATGTCTCAACGACTGGGTAGGGATATTGCCTGTGGAAATCAGAGAGCTAATGGAGTGACGATGAAAATAAATGACATAATAATTATTTGAAAATAGCTCTTTTTACTGGTATAATAATATTTGTCAGAGAACTGTGTGACACCCAGATCCTCCTTCGTAATGATAATTTTGTACGTTAATCGAATAGGAGGTTATTCAGTTTCCACATTTGACCAATGATGACGTCATGGCTATCTCAGACGGAGATTCAGAACAACAGGAGCCGGAACTGAACCCAAATTCAAACCCTGGTATGCGGTACACCGAATGCAGTTCTATATAATCAGGGAGCTGCGCCGAAACTTTCTCCGGAGCCTATTGGAATACCTACAGCAGAAAACTTTGGACTTGACAGTGAGTTAAAAGATATTCTTGATATAGAACCATAGTTGGTTCTATCTGATGTTATCAATAGTCAGATAAAATCATTTTCCAATCATTATCCAAATATTACATATATGACAAAAAAGATTTGGCTATTAGATTACAACATTGGACCACGATGGGTCAACAATGGAACAGCTTAAGTAGCTAAATGAAAATTTTTTAACTTCTGAAATTTCCAAGTTGATAAATCTAATATTGAAAAACGCAATGAAGCAATAGGAAACAAACAAGTTAAAACGTCTTCGGCTATTAGTTATTTAGGAGAAGCACAAGAGAGAAATACTTCATTGTTCAAACTATTGACAAAAGCCATAAATAAATTAGGAATTATTAGGAAGATATTTCCAAATAAGAAGATCTCGCGAAACACAACACAAGATACAACACCAAATTCTACAAGAAATTTAAAGGGTCAGGGTTGGCTAGCAGGCCAATGGGACCCACAAGGACAAAAGACCCTGCGATGACCTCAACACATATTCGGCGAGACTACTCCTCGATAGTCCTGGAATCAACAGCAACGAACGAGCTAAAAACGTCGTTAATTATAGTTAATATCGTTATTAACGTCGTTAAAACTTGCTAACAGGCTGTTCTTATTCTATTAGGAATGGTATATGATCGCTAATGACCCTACGGTTCTTTCATACATCAAATGTTTCAAAATTCCTTTTTTCACGAACACCATCCCTAACAGTGCCTCCTAGCAACCGTGTATAAAAATGTAATCTTTATAACAAAGGGTACTTTTATGTAATTTTATGGATTCTATCAGTAATTTTACTAGCTGGCGCTATTTCAAAATCTGAAGCTCGATCTGACCAATATTTATCGAATGTTTTTTGCAATACTTAAGCCAAATGAAAAGATGCGCTTTATTTAAAACTTAAAATTGTTAAAAATAAAACATCAATGAACACACAATAAAGAGTCATTTCTAGATGAAAGACTCAATAACTTTGCTAAAAATTATTTATTTTATTTATTTAATTTTAGAATACACTAAATACATGTGAAACATACATTTATTATAAAACGATAATGGTTACAGTAGTAGGTATAAAACTGTCGCGCAACGCTTACAATCAAGATTAAGTTTTAGTAATAAAAGTATATAATTAATAACATTATGTGCACAATATATTTATAACACACATACTTTTTATTAAACACAAATGAGGATAAAATTATCCACTATCCATCCAGGTTCCAGTTTGATGAATTTATCATTAAATTTAAGTTTTTACCTTTCGGCTTAAATACTGCTCTTTTTGTAAATATACTTAAAATACTACTTTTGTGTTCACTAAAGTATGAAACCAGTAGTAAAATTATTGAGAACATGTGGACAAATACTCACTATAATATATTATTATACATATACCATATTTGTAGTGTTGGAAACGACTAATATGAAACATGTTATCAAAACTTACAAGAAACCACAAAGTTTCTTACGAACCTGGGTTTCTTTTAAAAAAAAAAATGATAAAAGTAATAATTTTAATCTATCTAAAACTTTAGATTTTAATATAGTAGACACAGGTCAACAGAAAGTTTTATGTCTTCGCTTCATATAAAATGTGCTCTTCGGAGAACTTTGAAAAAGATCAAGAATCTAGGCGTACGCATCAAGATATTGAATAGCAACTTGCAGTAATCTGCTTTATACGCTTAAAGACAAATTATACTCAAGTTTGGTTCTTCAAACATTGATTTATGTGGATAATAATATCTGTCAAAGATACGTCTCATAGCACAGAGACCCAGATGCGAACGCAGTAGGAATATACTTTTACGATATCATGATCTAACCTTTACTATTAAATGCATTTGCATTTTCTCTATAAGTAACTTAGATTTTAAAATCGTTACGTAAAATTATTTCTGATAATACCAAGGGTATAATTATTTATTGTTCCACACTGGGCTATCTAGCCATGGTATCCACTGTTTAAAAATCTTTTAATGTCAGAAATGTTGATGTTTAAAGGGGCTGGATGATTGACCTTATCAAACGATCAACAATCAGGGTGCTCAATATTTTACATTAAATTTATATTGGTCAACTATTCAGTTGATCAATCATAGTATATACATATCCTAATCAGATCCTAAATATTTAAACAATTTCTAAAAAAAAAAAAAAAAAATTGTTACGCTTACTGCACAAAAAGTGCAAACATTATCAAAAATAAAAGTGTGTAATATCAGTGTGTTTTCATCTGATATCATATTAAAACTCCTAGATTAAAACTGTTAGTCATTCCATTTTTTAAAATAAAAACCAGAGATTTCGCCTGGAAAAACATTGCATATCTTTACTAAACCACTTCGCTTCGGGAAAATGGAGACTCCATAATATTTCTTACTTAAAAAGAAAACATACTCATTAATTGGACGGTTTACAAATTTTATCACGTTGTACCTATATAAAATACCTTGAACCAAACTGGAATTTATACTTCCATATCTCCCCCATCATTGGGCATGCTACCACATCTGCTGCGCAAAGGTTAAATGTTTCAGTGGATTTCATAATATGAAAACTACTGCAGGCTGAAGCTTAATAAGTTCCCATACTTTTGCTAGCTTTTATAATCGGCCTATCAATGCCCGAAATGATTTATTTAGCTATTATGAATGATTCAATAAAAACAAATTGTTGTTTGATAACCCATAGTCATTGTATGATTTTTGTTATATTATTAACAAAATATTTACATATATACATAAAAACAAAAAAAAACAACTTAACCAATACATCTTCTCATATTTTACGAATCTTAGCTCTAAAAGTCTACCAAGTCTATAACCTTGAGTACGAAGCCATGAAGTATAATTAATGATTAAACGAATGAAGTTCTATCATAATTATACGAAGGCTTCGTACGAAGAGGTTATAACCCTCCCACCCTCACGTTATGCGTTTACCCTTAATCGTAAAATATGAGGTGGTGTATTAGCTGAACTCTAAACTAAATGAGGTACCTAGTTGTACGGCGCAGGGACGATATTATATCAACCTACCCTATTTAAAAAAAAAATATATATAAATCTCAATAAAGTGAACGGTAACCACTACGTATGCGTATACTACCAAGTCTATAACCTCTTCGTACGAAGCCTTCGTATAATTATGACAGAACTTCACTTACAGGTAAGTTCGTTTAATCATTAATTATAAGATTTTAGTAAAGAAGGAAAATTTTGAGCACTGTGACCCGACTAAATAAAAATCGGATGTAACATTTGTTATATTGATTTAAGTACTTTAAAATTTAACCTCTGTCACTAGGACCATAATAACGAATCTGTTGATATAGAGGGCAATTTGTTTATTCATGCTTACCATCGCTAGTCTACTATTGGGGACAGGTCTCTTCTCGCGTAAGAATAGTTTAGAGTCTAAACTATTCTTTAAACCATAGTCCACTAATGGCCGGTTCCTATATTCAGTCTATCTGCAATCTGTCTATAAGTTACCTAGCAACGGTCGAAAAAGTCCATAACAATTCACAAGGTTACTAGGTAACTTATCAACAGATTACAGATAGATTGATTATAGGAACCGGCTGTAAGTCAACCTAGGGCTCAACCTTTGTTACTAAGCTGCCACGGCTTCAAATTATGCTTTATAATATCTCCTGCGTAGAGTGCTCTACTCCTGCGTATCTTCACCAGCATCTGCAATAACCATCAGTGAACATCAGTGAAGCGGTAGTCTATTCAATTAATAAAAAAAGTATGACATAAGGCGTAGCTTTTTCACTTCCAGGAGCCTACAAAAACATCGCATTTGCGTATTAAATCTGGCCCAGCCTTTCATGTAAGCTAACGAAGTTGCCAACAAAAATTAGCGATGACGTACCTGCTCCCCTACTCTAAATTTTAAACTTTCGGTTTTAATTTACTTGGCTAATATTTCCAAAAAACTTCCTCCCAACTTGCCTCTCAAGCCGCTCGCGGCTCGGAGTAATTCTCTCCTAAACCACTGCGGAGTTTTAATGCCACCACTTTGCTGGGAAATTGCTTCAGAAAGGATATTTTCAAAATGTGTTGGTTATAGCTTTAAATTTGCAAGGCTATGCTTGAGTTTTTAAGAGTTTGGCCAGTTTTTTATTCTAATAATAATCATCACAAGCTTAGCGGTTAAGACTGCGGTCTGCGGTCTCCTATTCGGGGGATCGCAGGTTCGATCCCGGGCCAGACTTTTCGAAGTGATGAATTGCGTTTAAGAAATGAATTTGATTGAACGGGAAGGAAAACATCGTGAAGAAACCTGCACGCCTGAGAGTTCTTCATAATGATCTCAAAGGTGTGTGAAGTCTACCAACTCGCATTGGGCCGGCCAGGGTGGTGGACTATGGCCCGTAACCCTTCTCTGAGTGGAGACCTGCGCTCAGTAGTGAGACGTTAATGGGTAGCTTATGATTATTATGAATAATCACAAGATAGTAGAGTCGTAGAGCCCGGGCCCGACACCTTAACGTGTTCTTCTAAGTGAGGAGGAGACGAAAAATAAGCCTTTCGCTAATCGCGTACCACCAATTATAGATGATATCTATATCATTTTTTTACCAGAAAAATAATTGCCATATAGCTGAACTACTATTGTACTAGGTACCTATCCAATTCTTTTAAATAAAACCTACCTTTAAACTCAGTAACTCAAGAATACGATAATATGAAAAATGGTTTATAACTATACAGGTTTCAAAGAAAAATATTGTCGCAAATGCAGGAAGTTGTTTGCATTTGCGATTTATCTTATTGCTATTCTAAATTTGTTTTTAAAGCTTTAAAATTTAGTCAAGTTGCAGCTTGAAATTACGCGTTGAAGATTTATAAAAGTCATAAAAGCGTCACACAAACCCTTTGTGGAGTTTACAACCGTTTGTTATAACTGGAACATGTGTCTGATGGAAATAAACTCTCTTACGTTGCAAGGATATGGCTAAATAGAGTTTTTTTAATTGAGTGAATTTGCTAAATATTGTGTTAGCCCCAAGTATACACATACTACATGTGAAAATTTTGTGCCCCAAGGTTCAGCTAGTCCCAATGAACATCTCGATTCGTCGTAAAAAAACAAAAATCGTAGTTTTTGGCTTACTTTCCATAGAGCCATAGAGCCATAAATGGGCATAAGCTACTTTTTATTCCGGGATAACTAACAGTTCACACAATATTAAAAAAATTTATCACTATCACTACACTATCTAGTAAGTAAATAGAGTACAAGATAGACACCGTGTTTTAAAAGATATTTTCTTTTGAACAACGGGCATGCAAAAGTTTCCGTTTGTTCCCCACAAAAGATAAAATACAAAAAGGCTGGCTCGGAAATGTCGCATGTCTTCCTAAATTCTGGGTTACAAGTAATATTTTATAATATTTTAAAGCGGCGGGCAACATATTACTAGTTTTCTTTGTTGAATCACTTCGTCTCTGAATATTTTAAAATATTTTATTTTCGTTGTTGGATAGTAAGAACTTGGCTCTTGGTGACTTTTCTTTTTTGTATAGCATAGCTTGCGGAAAATTTTCATCTCTGTCAGGCAGAATTTTCAGCTGCCGCTAGATTGTCTAAAATGTTTGCTACAATGTAACGATCGCAATCACCTCTGATTGGCAGATTCTTTGTTGCTACTGGCTGAGATGCGTTGTTATAGAATAGATTAGAAATGTTTTTTATTCAAATAAACTTTTTTACAAATGCTTTGGAATCGTCGATGAGTGAACCACTGGTTCGGAATGCCGTTCCTGCCGAGAAGAACCAGCAAGAAACTCGGCAGTTGCTCTTTTCAAAACAAGTTTACAATATAGTAGATATTATGCTATGTACGCAGTGTTTCCACAATGAGGAAAAAGAGAATTTACAGGTTAATCATTTACCTACTGTCTCATGAATCGCTGGAACGAATTATATAGTCATTTATATAGTTTTCAATTATATAATATGGTTCAATTGTATAATATGGTTTTTTCGTGAGATTAGATTTAACTGATTTCTTAAAGGCAAGTCTAAGATCGACAGATGTGATCGACATGTTGCTGAAAGAACCCAATTTACCCAATTACCACAGTTATTTAGACTGTAGCAATGATGGAAGCAGCTTTTCCTCAATCGCTCTGGTCAAAAACTGGTCATTTTAAAGCTTTATTTTAATCCGTTATAATACTTTATTGACCGAGCGAAGCGAGGTCTCTGAGTTTACTAGAGCGATTTGCACTTCTCCGTCCGTCCTTCCGTCCGTCCGTCCGTCCGTCTGTCAGAGCCTTATAACTTTTGAATTACTGAACGTAATTACTTCAAATTTAGATATAATATGTAAACCGATGGCCTCCAGCCGAAAATGGCTTAAAAAGTTATAAAAATCTTTATTTCAGGGAGGGTCACATAGAAGCGAATGCGAAGTAAAATTTTTTTTTTGCTATTCATAGATTTTCCGTGTATCATTTTAAAGACAATTTGGAACAGAGTACAAACGTATTATTTTTTATTTTTTTACTAAAATTGACAAAATGGGGGGCTTTTAAAGTGGCGATTTAATACGCTCGCTTGAAGACGCTCTCTGGGAAAATTGGCTATATATTTTCAAGTTCTACTTATTTTCTTACTTCACTTGTATCCTGTACTTGAACAACAAATACTAAAATTATATGAATATTTTATAGAAACGAGATTATTTAATTTTTAATGAGCATCAGTAAATTTCGCATAGCTTCACAATAATGCTAATAGATGGCGCAGTCATTAACTATTCCATGGAACTACTCGTAGGAGTTACGACTACGATCTATCCCAAAAACAGTTTTGCGTCGAGCATTATTATTTAGGTACATAATATATAATAACATATTATTCAATTAAAATTATTCTTTAGTTAACTAGTGGTTCGCCCCGAACTGAGACCTCGCGGTATCCCATAATTCCCATAAGGTAGTTTTAACTATATTATATTGTAATTAAAACGCGCCGAATCTGATGACGTCAATCGTCATCTGCTTTCTTGGATGGGATGCGTATTTACAATATTAAAGACAGCGCCATCTAGTAACAGTATAGTGAAGTTTTGTTAAAAACATTGATGCCCATTAAAACTTAAATAATTTCGTTTCTTTATAATATTTATCTAATCTTAGTATTTGTTGTTCAAGTACAGAATATAACTCAAATTATGTGTAAGTTTAAATTTTTAAAATAAAGTGGTTTTAGAGATCTAGCCTCGAATAAAATCTCCACTTTGAAAGCCCCCATTTCGTCAATTTTAGGAAAAAAAAATAAAAGAAAATACTTTTGTACTCTGTTCCAAATTATCTTTAAAATGAGGTACTGCAACCCTATGAAATGCAAAAAAATTTATTTTACTTCGCATTCGCTTCTATGAGAGCCCCCCTGAAATAAAGATTTTTATAACTTTTTAAGCCATTTTCGGCTGGAGGCCATCGGTTTACATATCATATCTAAAATTGAAGTAATTACGTTCCGTAATTCAGAAGTTATAAGGCTCTGACAGACGGACGGACGGACGGACGGACGGACAGACGGACAAGTGCAAATCGCTCTAGTAAACTCAGAGACCTTCGCTTCGCTCGGTCAAATGTCAAACTTCAATAAACTATTAATTGCTGCATTTTGTATATTTTCTATTCGCGTCGATAGATGACGATTTATACAGATGCCCCTAACCCGTTTTCACTCGTTAGTATCTACATAATAATTCAATGTTTTCACTGACATTCCCTAACCTTTACGGGCTACCTATGATAAGTTAGGTGATGATTACTGTCATTTTCTTTATCACGATTACGTAAAGAGACTCCTACATAGGGGATGATTTAGGTATGTTTGGTGAAAACGGGCATAATAATAATGTCAGTTTTGGTCGTCATGTATCGATTGAGTGAATAATCATGGGATACCGTTACCGCGAGGTCTCAGTTCGGGGCGAACCACTAGTTAATATGAACATGGACCGTCTTAACATGTATTGAATTGTAGTATGCTTTTTTTGGAACTTCTCATCATTGTGGAAATATTATATTCTATTCTAACAAAGTTGCATGGGATAAATCCGCTTGGCATCCAGCTGTACACAAGATAGTATAAAAAACTTATTACAATGTAATAGCTACATAATAATATTGTAAAATGATTATTTTGAAAAGAGCAACTGCTGAGTTTGTTGCCGGCTCTTCTCAGCAGAATCCGCTTTCCGAACCGGTGGTAGAGATATGACGTATCATAAGAGCCACAGGTTAGCCTACGTGAAATAAATAATTTTGAATTTTGAATTTAATGTTACATTTTAAGGGATAAACCATGATATAAAAATTTATTGATATAAAATCTTTGTCGGACGGCCGGCGGCGTTACCTCCGATAGATTTAATTAAAGAGTAACAGTCGCCGTCCCTCACGTAACCTATAAAATGAAGCCTGCTACTTTATGGGCTCGGGTACTGATTGAAAAACGTAAGTTGTTGTTACCTACATGTGGTACGGATGACGCAACGAGATACAGAGGTTCTCAATTACTTGGCTAAAACTTTACAACAAGGTACTTCTGTTACCAGCCGTAACGTTGTTACGTACTCGTTAATCTGAATAAAAACTTTTAAAATGTGATTAAACTCCTTGCCTCGACATCCAGCCTATTGTGCGGTGCAGTCTATGGTTTCATTTGCTTTGTGTATTGGATAATCCTACTAATATTATAAATGTGAAAGTGTGGATGTTTGGATGTTTGGATGTTTGGATGTTTGGATGTTTGTTACTCAATCACGCAATAACGGCTGAACGGATTTGGATGAAATTTGGCATGCATGTAGCCTTTGACATAGAAAAGAACATAGGCTACCTTTTATCCCGATTCCTTAAGTAGTTCCCGAGGGAAAATTGAAATTTTTTTTTACGAGCTAAGCCGCGGGCAGACAGTTTTGAAATTTGGTATGCATGTCACCTATGCTATTGAAAAGGCTATACTTTCTATACCGGTATATACTTTTTATACCGATCTCTCAAATAGTTCCTGTGGTAAGATTAAAAATTGTTAACGAGCGAAGCGAACCAGTAATTCATTTTTATATCATTCTAGCTTTTCGCCCGCAACTTCGTCCGCGTGTAATTCGGTTAACACGCTCTAAACGTGTTTTCCCGTAGGAATAAGATGTTTTTCCGGGATAAACAGTAACCTATGCCACTTTTCTGACTACAAACTATCCCTATAATCCGCTATGATTTCAAAGCTATCTGCGCTTCGCCCATATATATGTATTTTTGATTTTTCCCACGGGAACCACTTGAGGAGTCGGGATAAAAGGTAGCCTATGTCCTTCTTTAAGGTCGGATCTATCTCTGTACCAAATTTCAACAAATTGGGTTCAACGATTAAGGCGTGAAAGCGGAACAATATTTCTATGCAATTATTATCTATCCTACAGGAACATTTTGAATTTTGAATTATTTTGAAGCGCCAAGAGAGGACAAACAAACAAACACATTTTTTTCTATTCTATTTTATTTTTTACGAGCGAAGCCCCATGGGCAGAAAACAAAAAACATGGAAAAAGACATTATGCTACTTTTTATTCCGATCCCTCAAACTTTCACTAGATGGCGCTGCCTTAATTCCATTTTTTATTACTTTCACATTTATAATTTTTTTTTGGATCCAATTCTGAAGTCCACGCAGACGAAGTCGTGGGCAGAAGCTAGAATATTACAAAGGTGAAAGTTTGTATGTTTGTTACTCAATCATGTCGCAACGATTGAACCGATTGGGCTGACATTTGTTACAGATAGATTGTAGTCTGGAATAGCACATAGGCTACTTTTTATCCCGGGAAATAAGAGAGTTCCCGCGGGAGTACAAAACCTAAATCCACGCGAACGAAGTCGCGGGTATCAGCTAGTATAAAATAATTTTTGAAGTGAAAACTTCTTTAGGCACGTTGAGCACTTTTTTGGGTGAGCAAAAAACATGGATTTCGCGAAATCATCACCGTCACCATAGTCACCTGGAGATTTCAGTAGGTAAGTGTTCAACATTTTAGAGGTTCTCAAGCAACCTTGTACAGCGCAGTGGGCAAGCAGCCACCTTCATAACCGTTTAATGTATGATGTCGCAAGTTCACGAAACGTGACAGTGCGCTTTTTTATTTTTTATTTTATTTTTTTATTTTCACTTCTATCGGCATCCCTATTGTGACTGCCAATTTTTTTTTTTGCCAAGACTTCAATTTGTAGTCTATTTGGTCCCTAAGAGAATATAGGTGTTTTGTATTTCTTGCCTATTCACTAGTTAAAAAGCTGCAGAGGCTAAATTATTTTTGAATTTATTACCAACCGAATTCTTACTGTCCCGTACCATTTTGTCCGTACCATTTATAAACGGTAAGTTTCTTATGAGCTATAGGAGAACGAATTAACGAATTATAATGTATGTTGCTCGCGACTTCGTCCGCATTAATTTTTTGCTGCTATCGCTGAGCATCCCCCATTTCATCCCCTTCAAGTTTTATTAAGCTGTTGCATAGCTTTTATCACGGGCTTTGAACTAGGACAAACAGTTTGAGTGCGGCGACCGAATCAAGAAATTCCGTAACTACAATAAACCTAACACCGTCGTTCAGTAAGCGTTCAACATTTTAGAGGTTCACAAGTAGCTCTGTTTGGCGCAGTGGGCGAGCGGCCGCTTTCTTGACCGTATGGTGTATGATGTCGCAGGTTCGAATCTCACTCGCGAAGTAGTGACAGTGCGCTTTTCTTGTTTGTTTGTTTTTTAATTATTTTTTTTCATAATTTTTATTATGCAAAAAAAATATTGCATAAATATTCTAATTGCATAAGTTGATAAAAAATGCTATGCAATAGCTTTACCGCGGCAGTCCCCCAGTGCCACTTAATTTTTTTTTTTGCGACAAAAGGTAAAAATCTATGTCTTTTCCCAAGGTCCAATCCATCCCTATATTATGTAGTTACTAACGTTTTCGTGCGCTGTTTATTTTAGATTTAGAATAAGCAGTGTCTCAGCTGTAACCAGAAATATGATACAAATATTGAAAGCAGCATATAGAAATGGCTTTTCTTCAAAGACTGTTCTAAATAAAAAATAAAAGTTTTCGTTGTCACGTAACTTGCAAAGTTGAGCGTGACAAAACAAAACGCGTTGTTGGTTGTGGTTACATAAATTTGGAGTTTCGAGACGAAATAATGAAAGTTTTGTCTATTTCAAAGAATAAGAAAATTAACTATAAATAACCTAATCCTAAACTATGTACCTACTAGGTATAATATTTACTTTAGAGAATATATTTGTCCAGTAGACAGGTAGTTTCAGGTGGAAAAAGGTCGGAAGTCAATGAAATATGCCCGCCCATTTCCACTTCAGTTTCGCGACTCGCTGAGCTATGTCGGTGAATTTGGTTCTCCTACGGATGAATACCTTACTCTTCTGTTATATATACTTCTCTGTCTATGCTAATATTTAATCTTTCTTTCTTCCTTTCTTCTTCTTTCAAAATTTGAATTTCTCAAATTACTTCATTTAAATTAAATTTTGTAACTTAGTTTAAAACTTATTCAACTCTCATATAATATAAGGACAATATCTGTAATAACATAGAACATAAAAATAAATAAATAAACTTGATTCATCAGAAAAATCATGGAAGGTAAGTACTATAGGTAATTATTATCCCAAAATTTTCAAATAATCCTTACGAGTAGAGTCACGGTTTACGGCCAGTAAAGTATATGATAAAATATGCTCATGCCCGCAACTTCGTCCGCGTGAAATTTGTTTTTAAAATCCCGCGGGAACTGTTTGATTTTCCGGATTAAAAGCCTATGTCATTCTCAGGTCTCTCAAAAAATTCACGTCGATCTGTAGCTCTTTTGCAGCGCGAACGAAGTACAAACCACCAAACAAACACACTTTCGCATTTATATTATTAGTGAGTAAGCTTAAGATCATCCTTTCCATCACAATGTCGTGTATAGGTGAACCCGTAAATATAACGGCGAGAGGCGATCTCCGAGTCACGCGCCTCACGGTAATGTATTACGTGACCTCGAGCTATTGGGCCAATATTATATCGGTGTCCCAGTTCCTGACTGATAAGTCTTTTGTTTATTTTGTCATACAATAGCTGGATACATCGCCATCTAAAGATGGTTTGGAATTTTCGACCTTTCCCCGACTAGTCGTATTTTTAATCGACTTCAAAAAAGGAGGAGCTTCTCAATTCGTCGGAATCTTTTTTTATGTATGTTCACCGATTACTTAAAGACACCTGAACCGATTTGGAAAAGTCTATTTTTGTTTCAAGGGGTATACTTCCCAGGTCCCATTGAAATTTTATCGAAATCGGTCGAGAAGGTTTTTAGCAGTTAAGTATATACTTTGTAGTGGCGCAGGCCGTTTGAAGTCGGTTTTATAAAAAGAAGTTTTTATATTATATTTTATTAGACCCACGCAGCGCAACACGTAGTTCTGTTCGAAGACTTTTGTTGATTTAGGATGAGAAGACATCTCGAAGCTTCCCGAACGCTGCCCAACAGAGTTGGATCTCTTTCTTGAAATTGGAGCTACGTAGTTGGACCGTGTGTCCCAGGTATATTAGGGATTTGAAACATTGTCTAAAATTATGGGCTCATCGGATAATGAAAGAGCAATGCTCGAAGTATCCCTGCGAGATCAAATCATAAATAAGGAGATCTGTAGTAGGACCAAATTTACAATAGATAAAGATACCGGTTGAATTAAGAACCTCCTCCTTTTTTCAAAGTCATTAAAAATCTGTTACTGAAATAATAACATATTCCATGAGTATCACGTAGCCGTGATTATTGTGTTGTTCATTCAGCAAAGTGCATTACAGTGTACTCCGTCGTCAATCCGACTAAATAATTGACGTATAAATAAACGGCGGAAACGAAAAATGCTTGTTTTAATGTACGGCCCTGAATTCCAGCCCGACAAAGTACTTTGATTCTTGTGCGTTTTGCAGAACTGTGGCTCCAATGCAAGCGTTTTGATAAAGTAGAAGTTTCGCGCAATTATTAATATTAAGGGCTGATTTCACCGACGTAAAATATGTCTTATTCGAGCGTTAATTTAATATTTTGGCAGATTTTCAATACAAAAACTGCCAGAACGCTCAATTTATTCCTCGGTTCAACGACGTTGGTGAAATCGGCACTTAGTATCTTCTACGTAGTACTATTATATATTCTGTGCTTCTACTCAGTAGACTTCACACAGCTTCGTGAACATTATAAAGAACTCTCAGATTTTCCTCAGGTTTCCTCACTATGTTTTCCTTCACCGTTGAATCATTGTGATATTTAATTGCTTAAACGCACTTGACTTCGAAAGTCAGGATCGAACCTGCGACCTCCCGAATAGGAGACCACAGTCCTAACCACTAGGCTATCACTGCTACATTTATAATATTAGTAAGGATTTCTAGGATTATTGGAAAATTACTTTGCTCAATGGAGTGAATAACTCTAAGACCGCTTGCAGTGAGACCTAAAATCACAGTAACGAGCAGGTCTTGCAACTCACTCTGGTTCTTCTTGTTTCCTCGCCTTGATAAATGATTCGTCGAGAAATGCCGGCTAATTTCTGTCTGCGTATCAAAGGAATAACTTCGAGTTGATGTAAAAATATTGTTTCGTCAAAGATTAATGCAAAACCATTCAAATATGGCCAAAGAGAGAGTACTTACTAATATTATTGCACCACAAAAACAAGGAGTACACCAAATAAACTAAACGTTATATAAGTGCAGGAAAGCAGTCTTATCTTTAAGAAACGACCTCCCTGGCTCAGTGGTGAGCGCTGTTGTCTTATAACTGGGAGGTCTCGGGTTCGATTCCCGGCGGGGTCAATTTGGGAATTTATAATTTCTGAATTGTCTCTGGTCTGGTCTGGTGGGAGGCTTTGGCCGTGGCTAGTTATCACCCTACCGTCAAAGACGTGCCGCCAAGCGATTTAGCGTTCCGGCACGATGGCGTGTAGAAACCAATTAGGGGTATGGGTTGAATGTTCACTGCCATATCCCTTCCAAGTTAGTCCGCTACCATCTTAGGCTGCATCGTCACTTACCATCAGGTGAGATCGCAGTCAAGGACTAGCTTGTCTTCGAATAAAAAAAAAAAAAAAAAAAAAAAAAAAAAAAAAAAAAAAAAAAAAAAAAAAAAAGGATCTCTTCCAGACAACTAAGAAAAAAATTAGCACCAATATAAGTTACTTTGTTAACAGCTCTTTTCGGTTAAAATGTCGAAATCGTATTATTGAAATATGGCGGAAATAAAAGTCAATTATCACCTGGGAATCGAATCCGGATAAAAATGATAATATTTCATCAAGCATTCAATATTCATTCTATGAAAAGTGATTCGCATTTGAATAGTTGATGGTGAGAAATGAAAAGGATATTTCTGATCTCTGTTTCTCAGTTCATTTCTTCGATAGAGTCGATCGATTGTGCATGATAAATGGACGTAATTCGTTATTCAGTTATGAAGGTTTATTTATTAAAAAGAAGACTTTCCCTTTATCTCAGACCCCAGTAAAGGGAAAGTCTTATTTATTTACCGTCCCTTGCAACTAAGTGTACCTAAAGATGCTCATTTATATATCTGATAAACGAGTATGAACAAATGAGCATATTTCGACTTCTGGGATTACATTAATTAGTTATTGTTAATTACGTCTTTATCTTATACATTATCCGTAGATTTTTCTTATGTCTTCATTGAAGTTGACAGGACTTATTTATTTAAATAAACCTGTTTCATCACATTACACATTATTATTTTTGTGGGCAGCAGCCTTAAAGATTTTTTTCGCGCATTCATAAATTTAGCTCTCAAAAGCACTAAAAAAATCTATTCAATGCACAAAAAAAAATATTATCAATTGGTACCTACCGTACAATTAATATGCTTCAAAATAAGACATAAAATTAAATTCCTTACTCCTTAACAGATAAGTAAAACAGGAAAAACAGAAAGCTAAAGGATGTAACTGTCTTATACAAAACAACTTATGTAATAATTAATCATTCCGAATAGTCATTAAAAGAATAAACCCTGAAACAAACAAAACGCGACCGACAGTTGCAAGGTATGCACAATTCATAAATATAATAGAGCTCCGTCGTATATCGTATTTAAATTTATTCGTCGCGGTCTACGTCTAGCGCGGAGACTGGATGCCAAATATTTTGTGATGTGGCCACGCATGGTGTAGGCGTTTTCAACAAATTTTACTTAGTGTTTATTGTACAAAACACCGGACAATCGCTGACGCTGAAACTGCCTGAAAAGCTCTGTGGACAAGGAAATCAACGCTCAATGCAAAATCACTGCGCTAAAAGCGTCATTACGATTTTTAGTGGCCAAAGTATTTTGCAATTATTATTTTTTTCAGCGCAGAGCGAATTCATTTTGAGATTTAAATCTTGTGGCTGACGCGTTACAGTTTCTTGAACTAGAGCCGCGTTTAGGTGCCGCGTTGTACACGCTGCCGTCATCCGTTCTGTTTGTTTTAAGCCTTAAAATAATAATAAAACAATTTTGCGGCGACAAATAGTTGTCCAGCTTCCGTCTCAAATTAGAATGAGATAAAACAATCCTTCTTTATAATGAAACGCCGCGTTCCACTAACGACCTCTGAACTCGCTGGTAAATTTATGAAACAACACCGCCTGTGGTTTGATTGTAGAGCGGAAGCGTATGCAAATTTTAAGGATGAATAGACGAGTGTGACCGCGAAATTCAAATTTAATTTGGTTTTTCGCAATTTGTAAACTAATACGACAAACTAGGCTAATGGCATTCTAATTGCGCTAGTAGAATTATCATCTTCACAGGTTTACATAAAAATCTTTACTTGAAAGTGACCAGTTTAAAAAATTAATCAAAATACTGAGTTGGACGTGAGTTACTCACAAATTAGTCGATATTTTGATTAATTTCTTAAACTGGACACTTTCAAGTAAAGATTTTTATATAAACCTGTGAAGATGATACTGCCATTGTCGCAATTAGAATGCCATAAGCCTACTTTGTCGTATTAGTTTACAAATTGTGAAAAACCAAATTAAATTTGAATTTCGCGGGCAGAACTGTGTCTTCCACCTTAAATACAAACTCAAACGTTACCACTGTAGAGTTCGCATCATTATCGTAACTGACAGAGATCCACTAAGGTCTCCTATAAGGCTTTAGTATCCAATGGTATTATCCGGCTTTTGTACAATGACCAGAAGGGGGAAAGGTCCAGCAGCAGGGTTCGCCATTCTGGTATCTTTGATACCCCAATGTGTTCCGATATTGCTCGAACCCACCAACTTAGCAGTGAGCTAAAATAGGAACAGTTTCACAATCAACTTATAGACATGGTTACTAGCATGGCTATTATTTTATTTTGAAATCATTGTGGTTTCCGAGTCTAAATATGGAGGGATATAATAATAAATAAATTCTTTACTGGGGCAACCATAAGGTCCATTTTGTTAATAAAACAAAAACTTAAAAACTGGGTTAGTAATAGGATATTTTATTTTAATTTTTATAAATAATAATGATAAATAATAATAATGGAGCGCAGGTCTCCTCTCAGAGAAGGGTTATAGGCCATAGGTGGCCCAATGCGAATTGGCGGACTTTACCTTTGATAATATTATGTAGAATTCTCATTCTCAGGTGTGCTGGTTTCCTCACGATGTTTTCTTTGACCATTAAAGCAAGTGATATTTAATTGTCTCCGAAAAGTTGGAGGTGCGTGCCTGGGATCGAAACTGCGACCACCCGAATAGGTGACCAAAGTCCTAACCACTAGGCTATCAGTGCTTCAATATATAAGATATACTTTATATAAACTAAGCGATCTCGACAACTGCAGGCAAAGAATGATTGTAATCGCTTTTCGCTTATAACTTGTGCTCAAGTCCGCGGGCGTTGAGACTCCCGTCCTTGTAACTCTAGCTGTTCACACCTTGAAATAAGAAAAAGGACTGAATAGCTTCCCGGGGGCGATAATAATTATGTCAAAAGAATAAAATCTTTTCCTTTTTCAGTCAAAAGTCCTTACTGAATTGAGACAAGATGAGATAAAGGGCAACTTCGGTGGTATTCACTTAAGATTATTAGTTCCTACTTTCCTTTCGGAGTTTTCTTATTACGACAGTTCTTTTTGTAATACTATAATAAAAAGTTGAGTGTCGTAGAACATTCGATTGGAACGAAGTTCCTTCTAATAATAAATTAATAATAAAAATAAATAAAATAAAAAATAATAATCTGAAGTCAGGATTCAAACCCCCGAACCGATAGTTTCACTCCTTCGTTTATCTGCTACGCCACCAAAGCTATAATGAAATGTATGTAATAAATGAATTTTTTTACACTTTTTTTCGCCTAGCCCCATCCGCTAAACCGGTCAAAAAGGAACTTCGTTCCATAAAGTGCTTGACTGTGAATATAGCTATCTTATCGCCAGTGCAGTGACTACCTGTACTTACTACATTGGTGAGCGCTGTGAAGGTCCTAAGTTTGACAATCAACAATGAATGAATTTATGTTTTTTACATTGCCTAAGGTTTTTAAGCTATTGCATAGCTTTTATCGCAGGCTTTGAGCGCGGCGACCGAATCAAGAAATTCCGTAACGAAAATAAACCTAACACCGTCGTTTCAGTTTGGCAGACTTCGGCACGGTGTTTGTGTGCGTGTGACTAGAAAATGCTATGCAATAGCTTTACCGCAGCAGTCCCTGAGTGCCACACGTATTTTTATTACCTTTTTGGCGGCAAAGTGGTGCTGCTCATCGATTTATCGTTTCGGCTCAAATCTGCGTACCAGAACGAAACATAACAGAACGGAAAACAATTTCTGTGGTTATATCAAATTTTAAATTAATGGCAACGGTCTTCACATTTCAAATCTATAATATAATAAAACTGTAACAGGTCCAATTCTGTACATTGAAGATATTTTGAAAATTTTTGTTTTAGGGCACTCTATAATCGATACTGAAGCCAAAACAATTTTTTTTAAATTTTTTGTCTGTCTGTCTGTCTGTCTGTCTGTCTGTCTGTCTGTCTGTCTGTCTGTCTGTATCTTGGCCGCGCATCACGCCGAAACTACTGGACGGATTTAAATGAAACTTGGCACGATTTAAGTTAATACTACGAGGTATAATATAGGATACTTTTTATCCCGAAATTCAGCACGGTTCCCTTGGGAGAGGGGATGAAAGTCAAAATGTGTATTTCGCTGTAATTCATTAAGGCGTATTCCGATTAATCCATTCTTTTTTTGTTAGAAAGCAGGTTCTTTAGAGATTGTCCTGTAATTATTTCAACGTCGTCAATTTCGTAGTTCCGAAATTATAGACATCACGATCTTCAGTATAAGGTCCAAATAACTTGAACCCCGGAATCTACAAGATACTTTGAATGAACGGGTCATCTTAAGCTGGCAAGCGTACTTTATCGTATATAGCCATCGTGGATAGCCCTATTTTGTCAAAGTCAAACTACTCCAAAGGCGTCAGATTTTGCCAAACGATCATTATACCTACATACTACATAGTAGGTATGGATGTAATACATTGTATGGACTTAATGCTACAGTGTTTTCCTATGCAATTTAATATTCTAATCATACTAATATTATAAATGCGAAAGTGTGTTTGTTTGTTGGTTTGTCCTTCAATCACGCCACAACAGAGCCACGGATCGACGTGATTTTTTGCATGGGTACTATAGTTGAGGACATAGGCTACTTTTTATCCCGGAAAATCAAAGTGTTCACGAGGGATTTTAAAAACTAAATCCACGCGGACGAAGTCGCGGGCATCAACTAGTGCTTAATAAAATTCAAAAAATTCAAAATTCAAAATTCAAAATTATTTATTTCATGTAGGCCAACCTGTGGCTCTTATGACACGTCAAGATTCTACCACCGGTTCGGAAAGCGGATTCTGCTGAGAAGAGCCGGCAAGAAGCTCAGCAGTTGCTCTTTTCAAAATAATCATTTTACAATATTAATAAGTAGCTATTACATTGTAATAAGTTTTTATACTATCTTGTGGGCAGCTGGATGCCAAGCTGATTTAACCCGTGCATCTTTGTTAGAATAGAATATGACATTTCCACAAAACGTACTACAATTCAATTCATGTCAAAGACGGGCAGACAGAAAGTAGCCCCATTCCCGCCGGCGGCACCCGTTCACGAGCATGACGCATGATCCAGCCATTGCTTCGCTCGACCATATTTGAGGGAACGTAACAACCCGCACCACACGACACCACCACAGAAATGTTTAAAGAGAGCGTGACATACTTAGTCTACCCGTATCAAAGCATCGAATTGAATAATATTATTCAAACACTAATTTTAAGATCCCATGCAACTTTGTCATTAAGAAAGTCACTAACTTTGTAATAAGCGCGACTCAGTAAGTGAGTTTTTACGCATTGTTTAAATTTGTGCAGTGGGCAATAGGTATTTAGGTACATATTATACGTAGTTTCGTAACCCTTTCTGTGCTAACGAACATTGTTGATGCCATTTCTGCACGTACTGTCAAATTGTAGAAGCTTCCAACCGTTGTACTGTATTTAAGATGGGAAACATTCCTTGAGTACCTTAGAAGTGCACTAATGAGGGACTTTCTGAAGTGGTGTTTCCGTCTCTACAAAGTTTGTATGAAGAAACTTACTTTTAAAACCTAAATCCTAGCTAAAATAAATCTAGTGGTCTGCTTTGCTGGGCAGCTTTGGCCGTGGCTGATGAAGCACCTTAGTGTAAATTTCACGTATTTAATTAAATCCTTCGTAAACTCAAGGATTTAATTTACACTAACATACCTACCTCGTACAAGATAACCCGCTACTACATAGTCACTTATCTGGTGAGATCGCAGTTAATGGCTTTGTTGTCATCGAAAAATAACAATATTCACACGAACAGCATCAGTGAGCGTAGGAAAAACACTTTAAAAGTTGTGTGCTTAGTGTTTCTAAAATGGCCGACTGACACAAACAAGTAAGCAGTTAGGAGGCAAGGTTGTTATTTCAAGCTATTTCACTTTTCAACGGCCGCTCGCAGCGAACGCCAGTCTATTATTTCAGGAGTTATTATGCCGTATAACATTGTGTTGTTTTAGCGAGATTACAAAGCGCACTGGCCACTTTAATTTGCTTAGTTTATTGCGGCGGGAATAAACAAATTATGCTGCAAATGTTGGTATAATTTTAGTTCAACTGGGTGTGATTAAACGCAAATTATTATTATTATTATGAAATTAATTAGCGACTGGTTGTTACTGACTGAACTGACTGTTAAAATAAGCTCTGGCCTTTGACTCCCTTTACCGAAAGAGTAAACATTGCTCTGATATTAATGAGAGTGCATTTGGCGTTTAAATAAATAATATCTGGTTTTTTTTTTGGTAAATTGTGTTTTTGGAAATTATATATATATATATATATATATATATATATAAAAAAAATAATAGTAATAATTATAAATGAAACCTAGCTAGATCGATTTATCGCCCCGAAAACCCCAAGCATGCCAAATTTCATCAAAATCGTTGGAGCCGTTTCCGAGATTCAGATTATATATATATACAAAAATTGCTCGTTTAAAGATATTAGGTTAGATAAGCCTACTTGATAATAATTATTGGCCTCATGCATTCAGCGCCGGACTTTTGTAGGTCATAAAAACCCAAATATAAAATATTTCCTGCATTAATAATGCACAAACAATGTTTACACATTGGTCGACATTTGCCACACTTTTTAGTGACAATGTGTACCTACTGGAGCCATAAGTTAAAAGATGTTATAAATAAGAAAAATTCGTTTAAAGATATTAGGTTAGATAAGCCTACTTGATAATAATTATTGGCCTCATGCATTCAGCGCCGGACTTTTGTAGGTCATAAAAACCCAAATATAAAATATTTCCTGCATTAATAATGCACAAACAATGTTTACACATTGGTCGACATTTGCCACACTTTTTAGTGACAATGTGTACCTACTGGAGCCATAAGTTAAAAGATGTTATAAATAAGAAAAATTTCTCTATCTACCCATTTCTTTTTCATGACTAAGTAGAGTTTTGACGTAATTCAAAGATAGTTTCAGAAAATTCTAAGGGAGATGTACCTAAAATCGGATTTAGCCATGAAATAAGTCACGCTTCAATAAAAGTCGTATATAAATACATATTTATTGGTAGGCAGACCTCAGATTGTCTCGTGCTGAAATTATTGAACAGCTTGCCATACAAGTTGAGACAGGAAATTAACTCGAAAAACATTTAAAAAAAATTTTAACGCGTAATTTAATTTTTATATTCCAAATTTCATGTCGATAACTTTAATGGTTACTAAAATAATTCACTTTTTTTTTAATCGTATGGCTTTTTTTTTAATATATTACGCTGTCTAGTTCGTCGCTCGTTTAGCACCACCCGGGGGACACGTGCAGGGAAGTGAAAGGTAGTTCCTGCGGACGTGAGGCGACGGGGCATCCCCTAAGCGATGGGGCATCCCCTCAGCATCGGAGCATCCCCTAGCGACGGGGCATCCCCTAGCAACGGGGCATCCCCTAGCGACGGGGCATCCCCTCAGCGACGGGGCATCCCCAATAATTCACTGTGACTGACGGACGGACGGAGAAAGTCTCAACATAAGGGTTCCATTTTTATCATTTTGGTAGGTACGGAACCCTAAAACCCAGTCCGCGATAATTACTATACAATCATGCACATGTGGAAATAATACATGGCATTGTAGGTATACAGGCTGTAAGGAAAATGCTAACGCAAAACTAAAACCAGGTATTCAGCACATAATTTTGAGTCGCTTAGCGTTGGATATTTTCATCGGTCCTTTCGTGATTTTAACAATTGTAGTTCAGTTTTTAATTAATTACAAATTGGGATCATGTACGTAACCTATCTCAATTTAATATTAATGTTATAGAAGATAATGATATAATAATATATAAAAATTATTTTTAAAAAAACTTACTTCAAACGCCACTGCAGTTTAAAATCATTTTAGTTTGTACATAAATATATGTTGAAGTCGGGCGGGCTAAAATACAAACGATATAACCAATGCGTGAAGCTAGCTCGACTTCAACATTTGTGTACAGCATTCGAAGTTTTTAAAGAGAATTTTTTATATACCTAATATTACTATTTTAAGCTTTGTAGTGTAGCTTCTAAAAATCTACACATTCTCTGATCGCGAGCGATTTGTTTCTATTCATTGAGGAGTTAGTTCTGTCCTCTATCACTGAAGATATTCATCGGATCTTCACCAAATTTAAATTGGACCAACTTGATGGTATGTCTTTTCAAATAAAAAAAATGATTAAAAACGGTTCATATTTGACGGAGTTATGGAGTAACATCGCCAAAAAATCCCTTGTTTTGAAGTCGGTTAAAAAATACCAAATTGACAATATTTAACACAAAACAGCAATGCTGTTTATCAAAAGCTCTAAGCACTGTATGTACCTACTGTGTACTGTGCTCTAAAATTATAATATTGGGTTACCAATTATTTCCGAGATAGATGGTCCTACATGTCCACAGTTACATCCTATACAAGTTGGGCAGAGATTTTGGCTCATGTATTAGCAATTACTTGCAACATTCAGTGATTAACCGATGTTCACCGGGGGCTAGTCTGGAGTATTTATTCAATAGTTTAAATGAAGATAATTTGAACCATAATACAAATGTTATTATTTTGTTTGGGGACAGTCTAAAGGTAAAAACACCAAATATTAAAAGGTATTGATAAATTACTGCACTTACATATGAAAACAAAATGTAGGTTTTATATGTGTGCCTTACCTTACTCCAAGTCACTGAATGATAAGCAAAACCAGTATATACATAACTTAAATATACTTATGTATAACCTGACTAACCGTCATAGCGACACTATTTTTTATTTTGACACAAATAAATTTATTACTAATTTTCAACTGACCGGTGAGAGTATGTATCTCCCAAGGAGATGTAAGCTCCATATAGCTTCACTTTTAGCGCATAATATTAACGATGCAGTTACAAGTGATGTAACCTATAATATACAAAATTCAGCCAATTTTGGCTTGTCGGGCGATGGTACATGTTGTACCAGAAATATTGACACAATTATTACTAATTCAAGTATTTTGACACCAAAATTAAATTCCAGCGACAGTGGTTGTAGCGGACATTTGATTGATGTGCTGACCGAGCATTTTGTCGATTGAGTTTTATTAAACGTTTTGAACTGGCTTCGAGGCAGTTGCTCCTTACCGGCCGCACACATCACACTGTTCCACTGTAGGGTTTAGTAATTTTGTAATTTAATATTAATGTGCAATTAATTAAATATTTAAAGTCACAGAGTAACCTCTTTTAACAAGCCCTATAACCTTGATAGAGAACACGGCGCTGCATACGGAGTAGTAGAGAGATTCCCACATTGGTGACGCAAGAATATTCTCTAAAGTGGTACATGTTGTACTAATAATATAGACATAATTAGTAGTAATACTAATTCAGATTTTTTGTCATTGGATTCCAATAGAAGTAATTCCTGTGGAATTAATAAAATTTTAAACTAAGCAATAGGACAACAGATAAGCAATGTAAAATTAATCTTGTACATCAAAATATCCAGGGCTTATCTGGCAAAGAACATGACATTGAGCTATTTATAAAAGAATTTGATATTGACATCTTGTGCCTCACTGAGCACAGGCTCAATTCTCATCAGTTAATTGTACACTTTGAAAATTATTCACTGTCAAGTGTGTTCTCAAGAAAGACTGCGATACGCGGGGGATCACTAATAATAACGCGCAACAATAATAATTACAAAGAGCGAAAAGACATTGTTAGTCTTTCTATAGAACGCATAATAGAGCTGTCTTGTGTTGAGCTGGACCGATATATTATAGTTTGCGTGTACCGACCCCCCTCGGGTGACTTCGGTCTTTTTGAGCAGGTCATGGAGGACGCCTTAAAGCGGCTATGTAGGTCATCAAAAAAAATAGTAATCTGTGGAGACTATAATATTGATATTTTGCTTCACACTCCTTTTACGGGTAGACTACTAAACTTATTTAAATGCTTTAACCTGGAGAATATTTTTGTTGAACCCACAAGAATAACTGCAAATTCAGCTATTTGTATAGATAACATTTTTTGTGATTGTAACATCATCGAAAAATCTGTTATCACTTATTTAAGATCTGATCATTGCGGACAAATGATATCTGTTCCAAGCAGTGAACAGAAAATTACAAAAATAATAAAATGTAGGCCAGTTACCACTAAAAAAGTAAGGCAATTCAAAAATAATATCTCGGCTACATTACCGACACTTGACCTTACACAGGGTGGTCCGGATGAAATTTATCGCAAGTTTTTTGATCTGTTAAACTCTCAATTCAACTCTGCCTTTAAGATGATAGAAAAAAGGTTTCGGTTTAATCTAAAGTTTAGTGATTGGGCAACTGTTGGCATTTATAAGAGTAGAAATAAGCTATTTGATTTGTATGCAGAAAAGCGATATAATTATTCCCCCGTGTTTATTGAATATGTAAGAACCTATTCCAAGTTATTTAGAAAGGTATGCATACAAGCTAAGTCTCTTTACATAAAACAAAAAATTATTAATTCTGATAATAAAATAAAAGCCGCATGGGACATCATCGGCAATGAAATGGGAAAACACAAGACGCATAATAATAAATTGGAGCTCAAAATTAATAACCATATTATTGACTCCGACATAGACATTGCAAATACATTTGAGAACTTTTTCAAAAATATTCCAGTTACCACAACTAGTTCTCTAAATTCCTCGCCAACAGGAGCCTATAATCTTTTAAAGAGCAATGTTTCTGAGTGCAGTAAACTATTTAAGTTTGAACACGTTACCCCATATGATATTATCAAAATATTTAAAGCTTTACATAATAAAAAAACGGGAGATCTATGGGGAATTTCAGTTAAAATAATCCACAGTATAATTGATATTATTGCGCCATATCTTGCCTTAATTTTTAATAAATCAGTTGATTCTGGATCTTTTCCAGACCTTATGAAATGTAGTAAACTAATACCTCTTTTTAAATCGGGAGACAAAAGTGACCCGAATAACTACAGACCAATTTCAATTTTGCCAACCCTCAGCAAGATATTCGAAAAAATAATGCTCAACCAACTGCTTCTACACTTTAATTTAAATGGACTTCTTCACCCTGAGCAGTATGGTTTTACTAAGGGTCGATCAACAACCGATGCAGCCGCAAAGCTGTTAAAACACATATTCGATGCATGGAAGAACTCACAGAATGCCATTGGTATTTTCTGTGATTTATCAAAGGCATTTGATTGCGTTGATCTAAACTGAGCCACTATGGTATTAAAGGTTTTGCACTTAGTCTCATTGCGTCTTATCTCAGTGATCGTGTTCAGAGAGTATGTGTCAATGACGTAAAATCATCCGGATCAGCCTCAGTAATGGGTGTACCCCAGGGTTCTATTCTAGGTCCATTCATGTTTTTGATTTACATAAATGATTTACCACATTTTGTCCAAAATACTTGCGATATTGTACTATTTGCTGATGATACGTCTTTGATTTTCAAAGTCGATAGGAAAAAAGACAATTTTGACGATGTAAATAATGCATTATCTCAAGTTTCTGAATGGTTTACGGCAAATAATTTACTTTTAAATGCTAAAAAAACCAAGTGTGTTGAGTTTTTATTGCCTAACACCAGAGCTGTCAGTAATAATCTAAAGATAAATAATGAACCTTTGAAAACTGAGGACTCCACAGTGTTCTTGGGATTAACCCTGGATTCTAAGCTACAGTGCGGCACCCATATAACAACACTTGCTGGCAGACTTGGCTCTGCTGCTTACGCTGTTAGGAAGATTCGACAGTTAACTGACATAGAAACTGCAAAAATTGTTTATTTTGCATATTTCCATAGTATTATGTCATACGGAATCTTACTATGGGGTAAAGCAGCCGACATTGGAAAAATTTTTGTATTGCAGAAGAGGGCAATTCGCGCAATCTACAATTTAAAACCGCGGGATTCCCTTCGAGAAAAATTTAAGGAAATAGGCATTCTGACAGTAGCTTCACAATATATTTATAACAACATAATATTTGTCAGACAAAATATTTTAAGTTACAAAAAAAAGGGTGATTTACACGATAGGCAGGTTAGAGATCGAAATAGGCTCGTGATTCCTCGACTGCGCCTCCAGAGGGTCCGAAAGACATTTGTGGGAATGGGCGTGACGTTCTATAATAAAATTCCACAGTCGATCTTAGACTTGCCTTTACACAAGTTTAAGAAAGCAATTAAAACTTCTCTCATGGAAAAAGCATATTATACAATTGAAGACTATATTAATGACAAAAAAGCGTGGATATAACTCGCTCCAGCGATTCATGAGACAGTAATAATCAACCTGTGTAACAAAATTGCTATGTGAAATGTGAATAAAATGTGCTATTCAGTGTTTCTACTTTATTTGTGTCTAAGTGATGTCTTAAAATTAGCATTTGAATATTAGTTTTCAGTTTGATGCCTTGACATGGGTAGCATAAGTATGTCACGCACTCTTTAAACATTTCTGTGGTGGTGTCGTGTGATGCGGGTTGTTACGTTCCCTCAAATATGGTTGAGCGAAGCAATGGCTGGGTCATGCGTCATGCTCGTGAACGGGTGCCACCGGCGGGAATGGGGCTACTTTATGTCTGCCCATCTTAAGATAGAAGTTAGTCTGTATGCATTTTTGGAACTTGCCTCATTGTGGAAACACTGCATATATAGCATAGTATTTACTGTATTGTAAATCTGTTTTGAAAAGAGCAACCGCCGAGTTTCTTGCTGGTTCTTCTCGGCAGGAAAGGCATTCCGAACCAGTGGTAGATTCATTGACTATTCAAAAGCACTTGTAAAAGTTTATTTGAATAAAAAATATTTCTATTCTATTCTATTCTATAACTTACGACATTCAGATGCAGGTGTCAGCGCCAGTGAGTCGATGAATTAATAAAACAAAAAAATAGGTACTAACTTATTTACAAAAATGGTGGAACACAAGCTGCATACGCTCGTAACTGAAAACCGATAATTTCTAAATCAAAAACTACCGCGCCGCATTGTTATATGCAATTGTTCCGCTTTACAACTGCATTTTTCCACAGTCCATTAATTTAAAGCCACGAGCAAAATAACCGGGTGACGATATTATTTATCAAAACCTGGACAACACTCGTGAGGGACTACAATTCCCCAACGACCACCTTTAATACGCTTTCTGCTATTATTTTCGTCTTTATCTTCGTAGCAATATGAAATTATCTAACAACTTTCAATACACACACAAATTTTTTTACTACAATAAATATTATACAAAAACAAAAATACACATTGAAAAAAATGTAAAGCCAAAGAAGCGCAGCATTAAATAACTACGGGGGCTAATTTGTGAGTTAAAATACTGACATAATTAATTAAAGTATGTACCCCAGTTAAATAAAATCCTAGCAATAAAACGCACTTGAAAACAGTACTTAAAACAGTCACAAAACCAACAGTGCAGCAGATTCTAACGGTTTGGAGTCCCGCTTTGCAGGCCAGTCCATTAGTGCCGAACACACTGCATAGCGCGACGCTACAATTCACAACAATATTGTCGAATTACGTTATTGTTTTTACTAGTTTACAGTGAGACTGTTTCAGCGGTTATTTGGAAAGAACGGCTACTAGCTAAAAAATTGGCTGTAAAAATTGTAGCAAACGTTGTAAAAAATGTTAAGTTACATTACCTACCAGCTTCTTATCGGTTTCTACGTAGAATCTCAAATCATTTATGCTATTGGCTTTGCTACTAGTGGTAACTTGTCAAAAGCCTATGTGAGTTTATAAGAAAATCAAATTTACTTGACAGCTTAAAATCTTAAAAAAAAAAACCAAGTAGCATTAACTCGCCGTAATCGTTTTTCGTCCATTATTATGACCATCATCAGCAAGCCATCTTCGGCTTACTACTGAGCGCAGGTCTCCTTTCAGATAAGAGTTATAGGCCATACTCTACCAAGCTGGCTCAATGCATTACGCAACACACACCTTTGATAACATTATGGAAAATACTCAGGCGTGCAGGTTTACTCATGATGTTTTCTTTAACCGTTAAAACACAGTCTGTCCTTACTTTGTGGTTGAAGTATGTGATATTTAACTCCTAGCTGATGCACATAACTCTGAAATTAATCCATTTTCGCCCATTTAATATGATATAATTTGTGTTGTTACAGTGTTCAAGTCTCAGACATCGCTGTCCACGGACTCCGGCCTCTGCACAGAGAGAGGGTTGAGGAGGACTCACATTGAGCTCGTCAAGCCGCCGGGGAAACGCATCGGCCTTAAACTGGCAGGTAAGAACTGTAGTGTCACGATTCATGACTTGTAATGTCCTGAAATGAATATTTTTGACGTGATAACGTCTTATAAATCGATGAACACCGGCTGCACGCACGACAAAGTGTCACAATCCGCCTGTGCCTGAAGGTGCAAGCGAGAGCACGGAACAAGCGATCGGCCCAAGTGTTGGCTTGTGCCGCCCGCCAGTCATCGTCAATGTTTCTTTATGACGTTATCACGTTAAACTATCTTCCGTAAACCGATTTTTCATCGTCAATGTTTCTTTATGACGTTATCACGTTAAACTATCTTCCGTAAACCGATTTTACAGACAACCAATTTTTTACATGACGTTTTCAAAACTGCAGTCAGACATCATGATCTTGATGGCTGACATTATCTTACACCTTCCCTCTCCCAATGTCTAGGGTTGTGTGGAGATGAAACTGGACAAGGAAACTCTGTAAATCTTTTATGAGTAGCTATAAGGTAGCTATAGATTTAAACAAGGGTTTGCTTGTCCAACCATCTTTTCTTTTCTATCCAGCTTCAAAAAAGGAGGAGGTTCTATTGGACGCGTATTTTTTTATTCATTCTTGCCTTATGCACGTTTTAGTTCAAAATAAATTACCTAAATCATGACAATGACACATACAATTAATGCAAAAATGTTATGTTGTAAAATGTAATGTTAATAACATTTTTTATTCTTTATCTCTTCCTTTATCCTTCGGTAATTTGTATACTATTTATTAATTAAGAAGCTACAACTATTTTTCAATTCATCATTCATCATCCCTGTAGTGTCTCCCGATATGTCGTATGTTGCACAGGCTTGGCACGCACTTTAATTAATTACATTAATCACGTCTACACTCGCCTTGCAGCTCTGGTATACTGACGTGGTGCTCCAAGACTGGCTAAGACAGTGTATGGTTTATACTATGATGTCTGTGTATGTTGGTATATATAAAGAGATATGTTAGTACATAATAATGCATATTATATGTAGGTATCCACAAACACTACATCCCTTCCTTATTAAGATTTTTCTTTTTTTCTTTTTTTCTTTTTTTCTTTACCTAGTAATTCCATTCACTTATTATCTTTTCGTTTGCTACCACCATACCCTTTCTTTTTTCTTTCTTTATTTAGTATTCTTTATTTTGTCTTTATCTGTATCATTTATTATGTAAATTTATTTTCTTAGTAATGGATTTGTATTTATAAAATACTTATTTTCCTATCAATGTATCGGGTGACCTAATATTTAATACGCAACATTTACTTAAAATCTTTCCTCTCGATGTGGCTGATACGAAAGCGTTTCAAAAGGCCTATTTATCGAGTGAGAAATAACCAACTTCGATCTCATACGTCCGTCCACAGGCCTACAATACTAGGGTGGCCTCCATGTGTAACAACCTGCGGACCCTTTGCTTCTAACACACTTTAGCAGTTACTCCTTTGAGTTGATGGAGAATCACAATTTTATTTCCACGAAGTAAAATGCAATGTTAGAATAGAATAATTTTTCACTCAAACAAACCCTCGCAAAGCGCTTTTCGTCACGTGAATCCACCACCGATTCGTAATGCCATTCCAACCAAGAAGACAAAACTTTTTACATTTGTTGGAAACACATTTTTTTTTTACTTTTTTTTTCCGGTGGTATTTTCAACACAAATTCCCTTTTCCCAATTTCGTGGTATTTTATACCCAAAATCCTCTCTCTCTTTTTTTTTTAGTACTCGTAGTACTGGTATTTCGATACTCGTAGTATCTGAATACCCAAACTCCTTTTTTTTTTTAGTACTCGTAGTACTGGTATTTCAATACTCGCAGTATCTGAATACCCAAACTCCTTTTTTTTTTTAGTACTCGTAGTACTGGTATTTCAATACTCGCAGTATCTGAATACCCAAACTCCTTTTTTTTTAGTACTCGTAGTACTGGTATTTCAATACTCGCAGTATCGGAATACCCAAACTCCTTTTTGTTTTAAGTACTCGTAGTACTGGTATTTCAATACTCGCAGTATGTGAATACCCAAACTCCGTTTTTTTTTAGTACTCGTAGTACTGGTATTTCAATACTCGCAGTATCTGAATACCCAAACTCGTTTTTTTTTTTAGTACTCGTAGTACTGGTATTTCAATACTCGCAGTATCTGAATACCCAAACTCCGTTTTTTTTTTTTTTTAGTACTCGTAGTACTGGTATTTCAATACTCGCAGTATCTGAATACCCAAACTCGTTTTTTTTTTTAGTACTCGTAGTACTGGTATTTCAATAATCGCAGTATCTGAATACCCAAACTCCTTTTTTTTTTTTTAGTACTCGTAGTACTGGTATTTCAATACTCGCAGTATCTGAATACCCAAAATCCTCCCTCTCTTTTTTTTATAGTACTCGTAGTACTGGTATTTCAATACTCGTAGTATCTGAATACCCAAAATCCTCTCCTTTTTTTTGTAGTACTCGTAGTACTGGTATTTCAATACTCGTAGTATCTGAATACCCAAGAGAACTTGTGTTGAAATAACCATTCTTTATTCAGCAGTGGATTCTTTCCTGGAGTACTTATAGAACTCTTCAAATCTTTCATCGTGTTCTTCATGGTCACCGAATTTTTTTTTTTTTACCAAGTATAGGGATTCCTTCATTCATTCATCAGCAACCCATCAACGGCCCACCACCGAGCGCAGGTCACCTCCCAGAGAACGGCCACAGGCCACAGGCCACCACGCCGGACCAATGCAAATTGGATAAGGATATCATCAATAAAATAGATTTCTCCTTTTACAGTTCATCATGAGCATTTTTTTTTATTTCATTTAATTTTAGCTCTCCTTACTTTAATTTAATCCCAACTCAACTTAGTCATTAATCTGAACTCCACTTTATAGACAAGGATCTTTAAAAAAGGAACTTCTCAACTCATTCAACTCAACCTCACTTTCAATTGATCTCACTTTATAAAAATCAAAACTCAAATCATCAACCTCATGCAGGCCAATCCGTGGCTCTATCTAAGTCAGAAATCAACACTCTATTAACAAGGAACTTTTCCAAAGAATCATTGCATTGATACTCGTCAATCAAAACCATATCTTAAATGACTTCAATTTCCTTAAATTACAAACATCGCAATAGCTTTGCCTTCTCAACGCAACAACACAGCGCATCCGAATACTGTATCCCCATAGAATACGCTATGTACCACGTACCGGATCGCCACAAATCCGCGAATCTACATACCAAATCGCCATAGCATCGTGCATCCATACAGGATCGTCCAGACACCACGCATTCACGCATGCAATCGCCACTGTGTACCGCACATCCGCACAAGGGACCACCACCACCTGGTTTCCTCGAAACCACCAGAATGCAAGCTATTCGACCACACGGGAATCTCATTGTCCTCTTTTGTCTCAACTCTATACAACAGTCATCAATGATTTTTTGTTAACCTGGCTATTATCAAATCAAAAATCTTCATCACTCTAATTGCTCCATGATTCAACTTTAACCAACTTCATCTAATCGATTTCTTTAATTTCTATCAAAACACGTTTGCACCTATAGAGTATTTATCAAGTCTCATATCCCGGAATGAGTTTCCAAACACAAAGTGCTCTAAACCCACGAAAAATTAATTAAACAAACATTCCGCAAAGTATTCCTAGCAATAAGCTATGATCTTCTTACATAAACTATTTCTCAGTCCTTTACTCATTACGATCGTAAGTTTACAGCTATTAAAAAGTCGGTAGTGTTTGATAGTTTATTCCGACAGTCAATATTAAGCGATGTGAAGAATCGGCTAGTATGTCAAGTGTTTACAAGACACACCGCCAAATTTATAATAAAAAATTAGACTCTTTGTTTGTCCTTTACCGCTTTAAACAAAGGGAACTGTCGTCATGGCACACGTTTGGTAATTATTTACCCTTTGTAAAGTTGTGATTCAAATAACCATATATCAGAACTTCATAAGTATCAACACTTTTGCTAACACCGCCAAAACATTTTCATAATCATTATAGCCTTTATTCATGGTTCTAATAGAGAGACCCAACTTTTTCGGCATCGACTGAAACAAAGCACTTGTAAACATTGCCCCGTAACTTAACACTTGAAACGGCGACGTCCCGATAACAGAACTTTATTCACAGCTTCACGACTCAATATTATTTCTCTGCTCATGTAAACATCCGCTAAGACTTGCAATAAAATCTCTATAGTTCTTATTTAACTAACAAAATAAGTTTTGCTCAGTATTGAATATTGTCGCTTTTCAAAAATTCCATCTACCAAATTCCAATAAGCATAAGCTTACTACAAAAATTATTTGCTTTCTTTTCTACCAACCCACAAACTCAATTATCAGAGAATATTCAGCACCCAACTCAAACCAAACATTCCAGAACAAGTCTTAGTCAAGCTCTCCGGGCCTTCACCAAACGTATCTCCACCTCGCACCTCATCTGCTTCACTCAGCTCGTCACAGCACAAGCGCAGTTATTGATGAGATGTAACCCTGCCGCATTACAAGTTTCTGGCATCTTAAAATCCTTTTCGTTTACACGCTCCGAGATAGTCTAAACACGATTGCTTAAGTGTGACAATCACAATCACCGAAACTCCCTCCCTCGTTTTACTATTCAGTTCACTTTTTCTCGTATCCACATTGCAAAGACTTTGCATCGTATCTAATCTTTCCCTTAGCTATCATTTCATTGTACTAGTTGCGAAAATTTCATGACGTAGACTTCATGGTTACTCTTATTGGAATGGTGAGAATCTTTTCCAATTTGAATCTATGACTCGAATCGACTATCCAATCTAAATCAAACAAATTCATCAAAATCAAAAATTCCATCCATCAAAATAAAATGATAAAACTCTTCAAGTAATTTCATGTTCAGCACTTCCATTATCACACTGGTTCATAAAGCTACTCACACATTGCTTTCTCTATTTTTTTGTAATCTGCGTAACATTCTGCATAAAAAATCTGCCATACGGTTTCATCTTGGTCCCAGTCTACACATCACTAGTTTCAGTTTAATTTCAATCTCACTTTTAAGAATTTTATCTTTTCGGTTCCATTTCGGCCACAGACGCACATCCTATCAAGATAGACTTAAACATTTCAAGATGCAAACTTTGGAATCCCGTCGGGAGTATTTTCATCTGATCACTTTACATAAAATTATTCATTTCAAAATAGATTCTCCTGTCTTACTCTCGTTAATCAATACTAATTTTAACTTCCAATTAAGAAATCCTAAAACTTTCACCCTTAGTGTCTACAAAAATAATACTTCCTTTTACAATCCTATTGTTCGTATGTGACGCCTGTTTAATGATCTTAACATAATTAACCACAATAATATTGAAATTTCCAATAATATCGCAAACCTATAACCAAATCACAAACTTTTTCTGACCTCGTAACTATCCGTAACTAACTACGGAACCCAAATCCGATGTCATTGTATTACGTTAGGTACATTTTGGCCGCAACCCGTCCCGTGCACCTCTTCATAAATAAATAAATAAATGAGAACTAAATTCTTTTAATGAAAAACTCCTATAAATCGTAAAAATCCTAGGCCCTTGAGGTCCCACGTATACCTGATTACAGGTTAAACTGCAAATTTTTCAAGTACTCATATCTACAGTAATATTGTCCAGTACATTAGTATTTACTCTGGTAAATTCGTTGTTCTCGCTTAGCAGTCTCTAATCTACATTTTTTTTTTTTAATAAAAATGTACTTATCTTGTTTATCCTCGTCGTCATTTGTAGTGTCTCCCGATATGTCGTATGTTGCACAGGCTTGGCACGCACTTTAATTAATTACATTAATCACGTCTACACTCGCCTTGCAGCTCTGGTATACTGACGTGGTGCTCCAAGACTGGCTAAGACAGTGTATGGTTTATACTATGATGTCTGTGTATGTTGGTATATATAAAGAGATATGTTAGTACATAATAATGCACATTATATGTAGGTATCCACAAACACTACAATCCCAACCAATTGCAGTCCCAGTACTGAGATCGGGTCTCTTAGAACAGGTTAACATCATCATTCATCATCATTAACAACCCATCAACGGCTCACTACTGAGCGCAGGTCTCCTCTCAGAGAAAGGTTATAGGCCATAGTCCACCACACTTGCCCTATGCGAATTGGCGGACTTTACACACCTTCGAGAACATTCATGAAGAACTGTCAGATGTGCAGGTTTCCTCACGATGTTTTCCTTCACCGTTGAAGCTTATAATATTTAATTCCTGCATTAGTGATGATGAATATTTAATTGCTTAAACGCACTTGACTCCGAAAAATCAGTGGTTCCCGGGATCGAACTTGCGACCCCCTGAATAGGAGACCACATTCCTAACCACTAGGCTATCACTGCTTCAGATTAACATACTTCACACATCTTTCAGAACTACTTATATGGATTATTTTCTGGCATGCAGGTTTTCTCACGATGTTTTCTTTCTTATTTATTTCTCACACATTATAAAAATTGTAACAAGACATTATACGCCTCAATTTGCTATGTGAGCAGCGCCGTAATACATAAAACATTATAATTATTATTAACTGATGCCCGCGACTTCGTCCACGCGGATTTAGTTTTATAAATCCCGAGGGAACTACTTTCCGGGATAAAATGTAGTCTATGCTATGACACCCTCCAGGTTCTCAAATATACCCATGCAAAAAATCATGTCGTACCGTAGCTTTTTTTTCAGCGTGATTGAAGGACAAACCAAAAAAAACATACTTTCAAATTTATAATAATCTATACTTATAATAATACTTAATAAAGAAAGAATTATTAAAATCGGTTCATATTTGACTGAGTTATGGAGTAAAATCAACAAAAATTTTCATCCCCTATCCTGGAGTAACCTTATGTTTTATCGGGATAAAAACTATTCTATATGTTGACCCGGAGTATCAGCTACCGCTATACCAAACGTTATTTAAATCCGTTCAGTAGTTTTCTCGTGATGCGCGAACAGACAGACAGACAGGCAGACAAAAATTAAATAAAAATCTGTTTTGGGTTCAGTATCGATAATAAAGCCGGTTAAAATTTTCAAAATACATTAAATGTACAGAAATCTTCCAGTTACAGTTTTATTATAAGTATAGATTGTAACAAGATATCATACGCCTCAATTTGCTCTGTGAGTAGTGCCGTAATACATAAAACATTATAATTATTATAATGTGGTCCGCATAACATCAGAATGTGCCATCCATAAATCGCTCCAAGCCATAAATTGCGTGACCGCGGTGTTCCTATGAGAGCACTGAGGTTTATCTGACAGTACTTGACGAGTATATACTATGCGTTTCAAATTATAAGACCATCTACAAAGTACGTTGTAAATCTTGTAGGTATCAAACTTTAACCATGGTTTTTGGGTCTAGTACATGGACTTCTTTGGGGTCTCATCAACCCATCAACGGCTCACTACTGAGCGCAGGTCTCCTTTCAGAGAAGGGTCATAGGCCAAAGTCCACCACGCTGGCCCAATGTGAATTGGCGGACTTCACACACCTTTAAGAACATAGAGAACTCTCAGGTGTGCAGATTTCCTTGCGATGTTTTCCTTCACCGTTGTGATATTTAATTGCTTAAACGCACTTGACTCCGAAAAGTCAGAGGTGCTTATCTACCCGGGATCCGAGCCAGCGATACCCCGAATAGGAGACCACAGTCCTAACCACTAAGCTATCACTGCTTCTATCTTTCTTCTATTTATATTTATATATTCTTTGCTTTTCGACCGAGCGAAGCGTAGGTCTCTGAGTTTACTAGAGCGATTTGCACTTGTCCGTCCGTCCATCTGTCCGTCCGTCCGTCCGTCTGTCAGAGCCTTATAACTTCTGAATTACTGAACGTAATTACTTCAATTTTAGATATGATATGTAAACCGATGGCCTCCAGCCAAAAATGGCTTAACCCATCGAGCGTCGGGCCCGGATAACTGCCGCGCGCTCGACGCGTCGCGGGGTATTGACCATGACTCGATTTTTTTTGCATACATTTTGTAAAATTCATATTTCTCGATTATGCTGCAAGGTTTTTACATGTATGTTATACCGTTTTGTTCGTTATGAAATTACCTACTCGAATATAAATTTGTTAATCTCCGTAAAAGCTCAGTAAAATATATTTACGATAATAAAATCGTAATTGGCAAAACACACCATAAACTTCGCCATGTTTCCTCACTTTTCACTAATTTTATGATAATATTTTCGAACACTGGCACTTAAATTACATAATATAAACTAACACCTATGAATATGTACCTTTTATTTGATTAGAAACTGGTTTATTTCACACCAAAACAACTTTTTGCAAATTAAAAACAAACAACGAAACCGAGGCGGCCATTACCTGAGCGGGAAAATTATGGGGCAAATACAAATTGTTCGGAAACGTGTACCCAACATACTTGATGTAATGTCATTCTTTGACAACCAACTAATACGTTCCGACTACACACATTTTAAAATACAGCTTATGTTAAACGCATCCATTTGCCAAAGACAACATGACAGAATCCGCGCCACATATGACATAGGCGCGTCCGACACTCAAGAACAAAAAATTTGGCGCGCCAACGTGGCGCGTTCGACGCGCGAGGGGTTAAAAAGTTATAAAAATCTTTATTTCAGGGGGGCTCTCATAGAAGCGAATGCGAAGTAAAATAAAATTTTTTGCATTTCATAGGGTTGCAGTAAGACCTCATTTTAAAGATAATTTGGAACAGAGTACAAAAGTTTTTTTTTCCTAAAATTGACGAAATGGGGGGGCTTTCAAAGTGGAGATTTTATTCGAGGCTAGATCTCTAAAACCACTTTATTTTAAAAATTGAAACTTACACATAATTTGAGTTATATTCTGTACTTGAACAACAAATACTAAGATTAGATAAATATTATAAAGAAACGAAATTATTTAAGTTTTAATGGGCATCAATGTTTTTAACAAAACTTCACTATACTGTTAATAGATGGCGCTGTCTTTAATATTGTAAATACGCATCCCATCCACGAAAGCAGATGACGATTGACGTCAACAGATTCGGCGCGTTTTAATTACAATATAATCGACCGAGCGAAGCGAAGGTCTTTGAGTTAACTAGGGCGATTTGCACTTGTCCGTCCGTCCGTCCGTCCGTCCGTCCGTCTGTCAGAGCCTTATAACTTTTGAATTACTGAACGTAATTACTTCAAATTTAGATATAATATGTAAACCGATGGCCTCCAGCCGAAAATGGCTTAAAAAGTTATAAAAATCTTTATTTCAGGGGGGCTCTCATAGAAGCGAATGCGAAGTAAAAAAAAAAATATCGCGTTACATAAAATTGTTACGTATCATTTTAAAGATAATTTTGAACTGAGTACAAAAATATTTTTTTTTTAATTTTTCCCTTAAAATTGACGAAATGGGGGGCTTTCAAAGTGGCGATTTTATACGCTCGCTTGAAGACGCTCTCTAGAAAAATCCGCTATGGATTTTCAAACTGATTTTATGTTTTTAGGTCACTTATATCCTGTACTTGAACAACAAATACTAAAATTATATGAATATTATAAAGAAACGAGATTATTTAATTTTTAATGGGCGTCAGTAATTCATATAGCATCAACATAGCTTCACAATAATGCTAATAGATGGCGCAGTCAGTAACTATTCCCATGGAACTACGAGTTAAATTCAATGTTTGATAAATAATTCAATGTTTTCACTAACGTTCCCTAACCTTTACGGGCTACCTATAAGTTAGGTGATTGATGTTTTCTGTCAACTTATTTATCACGATCCTGTACGGGACACCTAAAAGGATATTGGGACGGATGTTAGGACTTAGGATTGTATTTAGGAGCTACCTACGTTAAGAGACTCCTACTTAGGGGATGATTTAGGTATGTTTGGTGAAAACGGGCATAATAATAATGTCAGTTTTGGTTATCATGTATCGATTGAATGAATAATCATGGGATACCGTTACCGCGAGGTCTCAGTTCGGGGCGAACCACTAGTATAGTTAAAACTACCTTATGGGAATTATGGGATACCGCGAGGTCTCAATTCGGGGCGAACCACTAGTATATTCTTCTGTTACTAGAAGAGGCCATTTACCGTAGTCTTACAAAATAATTAACAATAGGGTTCGGAGTAGCATTTAAGTGCGCTATGAATACAAACCCTGAAAAGTTAGGTCACTAAGGAATAATTATCTCACTGTACATTAAACAAATTATGAATCGGTCGGAATAGTTCATATTCGCAATGAAACTGTTGATTATGTCATTTAAGCCGCTATGCTGTGAACGTAAATCAGACCGACGACCGCAGCTTCCAACACTGACTGCTGAAATGTACATATTCACGAATGGATTCAACATTAACCTCTATCCACCATTAGCTCTTGCTTTTTTTTAAGAACATTAGTCAAGTTGAAGTTGACTAATATCCTCCTCTCCCCTCCAAATAAGCGGAAAGCTTGTGTTAGAAGTGGGTACGACAATAGTGCAACGGGTGGGATTCGAAACTGCGACCGTTCAGTTTTTAGTCCGCATAACCGTTGGGCTATTGAGGCTTACAATATAATACAAAGGAGTTTTTTTTTTAAATCCTACCTCCTATTCTACCTTACGGTAGGTAGTAAATATAATACGTCTATGTATCCTACTAATATTACAAAAGTGAAAGTTTGTGTCGATGTTTGGATGGATGGATGTTTGTTACTCTTTAACGCCACAACGAATAAACCGATTTGGCTGGGAATGGAGATAGCTCATACCCAGGACTAACACATAGGCTCAGTTATATCCCGGAAAATTAAGGAGTTCCCGTGAGAATTATACAACCTTAATCTACGCGGACGAAGTCGCGGGCGTCATCTAGTATTTTAATTGTGAAAGTATGTAAGGATGATTGGATGGATGGATGGATGTTTGTTACACTTTAAAGCCACAATTTGGAATGGAGATAGCTCATACCAGGATTAGTCGTGAAAGAGTAACAAGCATCCATCCATCCATGCATCTATCCATCCTCACACAATTTTGCAAAAAAAAAGACCTATTTTTCTTAAAGAATTTAAAAGCAAAGTTAATTAGCTACCTCAGTTTGTTTTGCTTTCAAGTGCCTTTTCGACCTACGTCTTCCTGAAAATAGCTGAAAGTACTCTCAGAATAATACGATAAAATAACAACAAAGTTTTTTAAAATCGGATATCAAAGTGTTTTCAAAGTTTCTGCTGAGAACTTGGCCTAAATTTGCGACTATGAGCTCAGTTTTATATTTTGAAGTGTAAATATCACAAGTGGAAAGGTGGTAGTGAAAAGTGAGTGAATTGATTCTTGTACAGTTTTTGCAATTCACGAAGGCGAGTGAGCTTTACTTGTGGTTACTTCGTGTACATGCACATTGCATAAGTGTGCGTGCCTGTCAAAGCCTAGGTGGGAGCGGGCAGGCGCGAGCATTGCGCTCGCTCACACTTATACAGATACGACATACACACAACCATAAGTCAGTCGCCCTCGTGAATTGCAAGAACTATACTAGTATCAGTAGTCGTATAGCTCAAAGCTTAAATTGATAAATGTCGCCTCCCAAGTGTCATGATCGCGTATCTTAAGGTCTACCTTTACAGTTTGTTTACTTGCCCTCGACTTGGTCCCTTGATCTAACTCAGAGGCGAATTTAATATCGATAAAAAGTTCCCACCCCCAGTTTACAGGGGGCGCGAAATTCTTCGCCTACGAGGTTAATCCGGGCAAAATTTACATATTTATTGGATACCGAGGACAGATGTGGTGCTAATCGATAGCCCGCCAACTTTTAGGTGCGATCACCCGTACGAAATTGTATGTACACTCGAAATATATACATTTATACATATATATTCGTAGTAGAGTGATTTATGTGAAACTTTTTTTCATTATGTTTTCCTTCACCGTTGAAGCAAGTGGTATTATTTAATTGCTCAAACGCTCATAACTCCGAAAAGTAAGAGGTGCTTACCCGGAAACGAACCATCTATCTATACCTTACGGTAGTAAATATAATAAGTCTATGATCTACACTAATAATAAACTGTAACTGGAAGATTTCTGTACATTTATTATATTTTGACAATTTTAACCGGGGATGCTTTACTAATGATACTGAGACTAAAACAGATTTTTATTTAAATTTTGTCTTTCAGTCTGTCTTTCTGTCCGCGCATCACGAGAAAACTACTTAAATGAAATCTGGTATAGTGGTTATTCTGGGTCAACATAAATGACAATTTTATCCTTATAAACAATTAGATTTCTCTGGGATAGGGGATGAAAGTTTTAGTCTATTTTACTCTATTAGTCCGTTATTCTTTTTTATTTAAAAGTGTATACTACAAGGCATGGTCTAATTTCGGATGAAGATCCAATAAAAAAATATCGGAGATAACTCTTCACGGATAGCAGCAAGTCACTCGCATAAAGGACAAAGATTGAATACATGCATACTATATTTATATGAGGAATTTATCAATAGGCATAGACTAAACTAAATCATTAACCTCCAGGCCCAAGACGTTTGTAGTTTGTACCATTGTGTTTGTGTTGTAGCCTACCCGTGCGAAGCCGGGGTTGGTCAACTAGTCTTACATGATATCACTGCTCTCATTATATTGAAAGACAAAAAGTGCCACTGATGGTTTTGTACGGTCGAGACCATATTTTGGGTCATTGCTGATGTGGTGATATTTCAAATTCAAATTTATTTATTTCACGTAGGGCAACCTGTGGCTCTTATAACAAGTCATGACTCTACCACCGGTTCAGAAAGCGGATTCTGCTAAGAATAGCCGGCAAGAAACTCAGCAGTTTCTCTTTTCAAAATAATCACTTTACAATTATTATTATGAAGCTATTACATTGTAATAAGTTTTTTATACTATCTTGTGGGCAGCTAAGATAAGAATATAATAAGCAGATCAGAATCTCACGTATTCAGCTCGCTCGATACCATACTCTGGATACCAAGCTTTGTGGGTCTAATAAGATTTTGTGATGTATTTGCGTTGGTGAACCGGCCTCTTGACGGCTACATTGATGGGACAAATTTTAGCCCGAACGCAAAATAGGTCTCCGAAATTTCGTTTAGGATCGCTTATTTAGAGCAGGATGCATTCAGCTTCAAAGTGTTCACCTTGGCAACCCTGACTGAATGCAACAATATATCGCGTTTTTAACCGACTTAATCAAAAGAGGTTCTTAATTCGTCGGAATGCTTTTTAGGGTTCCGTACCAAAATGGTAAAAATGGAACCCTTATGGTGAAACTTTCTCCGTCCGTCCGTCCGTCCGTCTGTCACAGTCGATTATTTCAGTAACTATTAAAGCTATCGACATGAAATTTGGCATAGTTGTGTATAATAGTGGCCCAACATCATTGGAATAAAGAAAAATCGAAAATTATTTTTAGTTTTATTAAAAAAGGGGGAAAATCAGGGGTTTGAAATTTGAAAGTAAGATAACTATACCGAGTGGGGTATCATATGAAAGGCCTTTACTTGTGCATTCTAAAACAATTTTTTATGTATTTCTATATATAATAGTTTTTGATTAATCGGCCAAAGCAAGCACCTCATGGTCACCAGAGGTCTTACCAACATACGATCATCCAAGCCTTTATACTGGGGATTTTAATAGCCACCACACTGACTGGAAATACGAGATCACAGATCAAAATGGATCAGCACTGTCTCAATGGGCCGAGTTCTCCAACCTACACTTAGTGTTTGACGCTAAAGATAAAGGCACTTTCCACTCTGCGAGGTGGAATAAAGACTACAATACAGATCTAACCTTTGTCTCTAAAGACGCTCTGGAACAAACTTTTCCTGTGGCCCGCAGAGTTCTGTCAGATTTTCCGCGCAGCCAACACCGGCCAGTTTTACTAGAGATCGGTATTAAAATACCCCTATCCTATTCAATGCCGCTGCCCAGATGGAACTTTAAGCGAGCAAACTGGAATGGGTTCCGAGAAGACCTGGATTCTGACTTGACCATTGAAAATCTGGAACCTACTCCTTCTAACTACCACAGATTCACTGAGCTCATAGTAAAAGCCGCAAAGAGAAATATACCCAGGGGCTACAGAAAGGAATATGTACCTGGCTGGAGCCAAGAAAGCGAAAACCTATTTAAGGAGTACCAATCATCTGAGGATCACGCCACTGGAACCAAACTACTCCAGTCCCTTGATAAGAACCGTAGAGACAAATGGGATTCAATAGTATCCAGCATGGATTTTACCAGGTCCAGCAGAAAAGCCTGGAGGACGCTTCACAATCTGACTGGAAAACACCACCCTCCCAAACTGAACACGTTGATAAAACCTGATGCTATTGCCGCTCGCATGGTTGAGGTAACAAGAGTAAAGCGGGACAAACTATTTACCAAAAGCGTGAAAAAAGAACTTAGAGCTTTGAAGCGCAATCCAGTTTGTAACCCAGAGCTATCTAGACCATTTAGCATTAAAGAAACCATGGAGGCTATCAAGATCTTGAAAAATAATAAAGCCGCTGGGCCAGACAACATCTTTAACGAGTTCCTGCGTCACATGGGTCCCTGCTGTGTCAATTGGTTGGCCACATTTTTCACAAATATTTTACTTCAAAACAGGCTGCCCAGAGCATTCAAACTAGCCAAAGTAGTTGCCATTCTGAAGCCAGGAAAGCCAGAAGATATGGCCGAAAGCTATAGACCTATTGCTCTCCTTAGCTGCACTTTGAAGCTGCTTGAACGCATGATCCTCACAAGGATCTCTCCTTATATTGAGGCAGTTATTCCACCGGAACAAGCTGGCTTCAGGAGTGGACGGAGTTGCACTGACCAGGTTCTCGCTCTAACGTCACATATTGAAGTGGGATTTCAGACCCAAATGAAATCGACCGCCGTATTCATCGATCTTACAGCAGCATACGACACGGTGTGGAGACAAGGCTTAATTTATAAACTCATGAAAGTCATCCCGAGCATGGAGATAGTTAATCTTATTTCTAGTATGCTTAGCGAAAGAGAATTTGAAGTTTTCCTGGGGGACTGCAAAAGCAAAAAAAGAAAACTTAACAATGGCTTACCTCAGGGATCCGTACTAGCTCCGACTCTCTTCAACACTTACATCTACGATCTACCGCCCACTTCAGCCACCAAGTTTATATACGCTGATGACATAGCAGTGGTGGCCCAAAGTAAAGATTTTGTGACCGGAGAAAACATCCTAACGAATGATCTCGTCAATCTCGAAAACTATTTTAAATCCTGGCGGCTTATTCCCAGTGCGAGCAAGACGGAGGTATGCTGTTTCCATCTTCATAACCAGCTCGCTAGCTACCAGCCAAATATCATATTTATGGGTAAAAGGCTCAGATACAGCGCATCCCCAAAGTATCTCGGAGTTACACTCGACAGAAACCTAACATACAAAGAACACTTGCACAAACTATCCTTGAATATACAAAAGCTTTGTGGAACGACATGGGGAGCTTCCGCCGACTGCTTGCGGACATCCACTCTGGCGCTCACCTTCTCTGCCGCTGAATACTGTGCCCCTGTATGGTTGCAAAGCGCTCACGTGCAAAAAGTGGACACAAAACTAAATGACGCAATGCGCTGTGTCTCTGCCACTGTGAAGTCAACGCCACGTCACTGGTTACCAGTATTATCTCACATTGCTCCCCCTCACCTGCGCAGAAAATTTGCTTTACGGAGGGAAATAGAAAAGATCCGTGCTAACCCCCAGCTCCATGCAAATAAGGCCTTCTGCAACCCGCCACCAAAACGACTAAAATCTCGTCGCCCTGCCTATGCAGAGGCTACCGAGCTAAAGCACTTTAACCTGGGCGAGAGCTGGAGAAAGGAATGGAGTGAATCTGGTGGACCAGTGGCCTATGTACCCGACCCGACAGTCAAACCTAAAGGTTTCCAGCTTCCCCGCAACTTGTGGTGTCGGTTGAACCGGCTGAGAACAGGACACGGACGCTGCAACTACCTCCTGCACAAATGGGGCTGGAAACCCTCTCCAATGTGTGAGTGCGGCAAGGAAGAGCAGACGATGGAGCACATCATCCAGCGCTGCCCTACTCACGCCTACCAGGGTTCACTTAGGGATCTTTTTGACCTCCCTGACCCGGCTGTCACGTGGTTGGGAAAACTGGCCGTCAAGGTATAATTTATCTATTTTGTAGGTACTACTTTTTGACATAATATTTTAAATCTAATATTATAAAAACGCTTACGTATATAACGCCATACGATTAAAAAAAAAAATCGGCCAAAATGTCGAAAAAAAAACCGTTCCCCCCCTTATCTCCGAAGTTTACCAATCGAAAAATCTGAAATAATTATGATCAATAGAGGTTTATGTATATTTTACAGGAAAAATAAAAGCAACGCGAAAATTATTTTAGTTTGATTAAAAAAAGGGGGAAAATCGGGGGTTTGAAATTTCAAAGTAAGATAACTATACCGAGTGGGGTATCATATGAAAGGCCTTTACTTGTGCATTCTAAAACAGTATTTTATTTATTTCTATATATAATAGTTTTTGAGTAATCGGCCAAAATGTCGAAAAAAAATACCGTTCTCTCCCCCCCCACCCCCCCCACCCCCTTATCTCCGAAGTTTACCAATCGAAAAATCTGAAATAATTATGGTCAATAGAGGTTTATGTATATTTTACAGGAAAAATAAAATCAACGCGAAAATTATTTTAGTTTAATTAAAAAAGGGGGAAAATCGGGGGTTTGAAATTTCAAAGTAAGATAACTATACCGAGTGGGGTATCATATGAAAGGCCTTTACGTGTGCATTCTAAAACAGTATTTTATTTATTTCTATATATAATAGTTTTTGAGTAATCGGCCAAAATGTCGAAAAAAATACCGTTCCCCCCCCCCCCCCCTTATCTCCGAAGTTTACCAATCGAAAAATCTGAAATAATTATGGTCAATAGAGGTTTATGTATATTTTACAGGAAAAATAAAATCAACGCGAAAATTATTTTAGTTTAATTAAAAAAGGGGGAAAATCGGGGGTTTGAAATTTCAAAGTAAGATAACTATACCGAGTGGGGTATCATATGAAAGGCCTTTACTTGTGCATTCTAAAACAGTTTTTTATTTATTTCTATATATAATAGTTTTTGAGTAATCGGCCAAAATGTCGATTTTACTTTTGGAGTACGGAACCCTCGGTGCGCGAGTCTGACTCGCACTTGGCTGGCTTTTTTTATGTATGTTCACCAACTCGAAGACGCCTGAACCGATTTGGAAAATTCTTTTTTAGGGTTCCGTACCCAAAGGGTAGGTACCAACGGGACCCTATTACTTAGCCTCCGCTGTCCGTCCGTCCGTCCGTCCGTCCGTCCGACCGTCTGTCAGTGGGCTGTATCTCGGTACCTAACCGTAATAGGTAGACAGTTGAAATTTTCACAGATTGTGTATTTCTATTGCCGCTACAACAACAAATAATAAAAATTAAATTAAATTAAAAAATAAAGGGGGCGCCCATACATGAAAAAGGATTCGACATAAAATTTTATTTTTTCACCCTGACATCTGGGGCGTCATTGTGTAGAACTCATTAAGTGGAGTTCAAATATATTTTTTTTTATTATTTATTAGCTTCAAAAATGAAGAAATGGGGGGCCATCAAAGTTGTCGCTTTTAGAACAATTTTGTTACGGGGTCTATCTCAAAAACTAAACTAGTTAGGAATTTGAAATTTCGGTATATTATGCACTATATAGTGTATTTATATTTAAATAACAAATACTGAAAACACGGATTTATAATGCGTTTTGTAAGTTGTGACCATAACAAACGAGCATTATTTTTCCATAATATTATGCTGATTTAGTACTATATAAGAACTAAGATATCTAAATATCTAGTTATCTAAAAAAAGTGATTTGGTCATATGTACGGAACCCTAAAAGAGCGAGTCCCGACTCGCACTTGGCCGATTTTTTTTTTGTTTCAAAGGGTATACTTCCAGTGAAAATTTATCGAAATCGGTTTTGTTCCTTTATATATCCTGTGGGAAATGCCGAGTGGAGTCCATTTTAGGACCACACATCATATTATATTTCGTTGAATGCTACCTACCCTAAATATTGCTGTGTTAAACGCTTATTCGCTGATAATAAATGCTTTCTCTTTATTTTCTTATCGATTCTTATTCATTTGCATTCAAAATTCGGTTTTAATTAGTAAAAAAGTATAATTCTGTTATTTCTGCGAGAAATGCGGAAGGCGGAAGCTATTACAGGTAGTTACCAGTTAACCACTCGATATTAATTATCAAAATACAAAGTCAGATACTCGTAAGTACAAAGTTCTATCGGAAAGCAATATCAATACATTTCCAAGTTCATACATCAAAGTTACAGTATCAAAGCGTTATAAGTTCCACCTGACTTTTGAGGCAAATATTCTCAAACGATACCCATTGAGTTATAATCGTTGATCATAGAGTAGCAGGCATCTCAATGCCGTGCCCCCACTTAAATAATACGTAATTGAAGTAATAAACCTTCGTACTACTTGTAATTCGTTTGTATACACAATCTGTTAGCTATTCTAAATAAATAAGGTAGAATAGCAATGCCAAAACAATTAATAACAAAACTACAAGTGGCACAACGGGCAATGGAGCGAGCCATGCTCGGTATATCGCTCATTGACCGGATACCTAATACCACAATCCGTGAAAGAACTGGACTGACAGATATTGTTTTGAAAGTGACTAGGTCAAAGTGGAGATGGGCGGGACATGTGGCCAGGACAACAGACGACCGATGGACCCGCTCGGTGCTTGAGTGGAGACCACGTACCGGCAAGAGAAATGTGGGGAGGCAACCATCGCGCTGGTCCGACGACATCGTCAAGCTTGTGGGAAAAACTTGGTTGAGATTGGCACAACATCGAGAAGAATGGCGTGCACATGAGGAGGCCTATGTCCAACGATGGATTACATGAGGCTCGAAAAGAAGAAGAAGAAGAAGAGCAATGCTATCCTTTGTTGCATTGAATTTTGTCAAAGAGACAGAACTTACCTACTAAGTTACTTACTAATAAAATTTTAGACACCACCATCATCACCATGGCACCATTTTAAGTATTCATAATATTTCTATTTTTGTTAACTCTTGTTACATTGGCCCTTAGATTTGGTCATACAAAATGCATGAACTCTCAGCCATGTAGGTTTTCCTCATGCGACATAGCTCCGGATTGTTAGAAGTGCGGTGCCTAGGATTCAAACACCGGACCCCCTGAAGTCTTAACCATTTGATTATCATCATTATTGCATGCTCTATTAAATGACAACTCTGTTAATTTCAACCTGACTTTGGAGGCAAATGTTCTCAAACTGTACCTACTAACTCAAACTTTACCGAATGCCTCGGAGCGTATAGCTTCATTTAGATATACGGACATGATATGTTATTGCAATGATTGTTCTCAAAGTTTCCAAGCGAGTATTTAATTCCAATAAACTAACATGGATCTTTTAGAATGGAAGTTTTATTTACTGTTTATCGTTTATCTGTTTAAGTTCAAGCTTGATTGCGTATTCTTTTGCTACATGTTTCCTCGCGATGGAATGGACATGTTATATTATGAGCATTATTATAATTAAATAAGTAATACAAAATAATGTCAATGTTTATATACTTTTGTGTTTGCAAGAGGTTGTTTGTATCTTTTTCCTGTTTCACTGCTGGCACAGAATATATAATAGTACTACGTACTGGTAGTCGATAAATCCGGTCTTTGCATGGCATTAGCATTTCTTGTCAGTAACTATCTACTTACTGAGTTTTTTCTTTATTTTTTCCACAACAATCACGTGTACCGTCTACCGTAGACACATACAAATTTGATAAGCCCTACTAATATTATAAATACGAAAGCGTGTTTGCTTGATGGTCTGTCCTTCAATCACGCAGCAATAGAGCTACGAATTGAAAAGCAGCGCGATCCCAGGAAAATTATAAAACCTAACTTCACGAGGGCGAAGTCGCTGACAAAAGCTAGTAAGAAAATAAAATACCCACTCACCTAATTATTTATATTTACTGCCGTAAGAAGACATATAAAGGAGGGAGCAGCGAGAAAAACGATAGAAAAGGGAAGCGAATCTTATATCGCTGTGACCAGATTTCAATAAAAAATGGTCACATTTGTCACACCAAAATAAATGCTATGGGCTTTATTATAAGTACTATATTTCTTGATATATCACTAGAAGTAATTGGTCACATAGATCGCGCCCAAATAAATGCTATGGGCTTTATTACAAGTAGGTAATATAATATATAGTATATATATAGTATAATATATAGTATATATATATAATATTTCCTAGAAGTTTGATCAAAATCGGTTACGCCTTTTGCAGCTGTCAGGTTGTCGTAACCTTAGTAAATATTAGTCCATGCCGTAAATGAAATGAAAAGTCATGCCTACTTTCCTACCAATGTTAACCACGTATAGTCCACGTATACAACCTAGAGTTACCTATCAGTCTCTACCTATATCTAGGAGCTACTGTAACTTTCCTCTGAAAGCCCTACCATCTCTCTCAAAGACACGAGATGACGAGAGCTATTTTTATCTGCGTACAGAATTAGCTCCCCCTCGCACGTAGGGCAACTAATTGATGTTGTTAATCCGTCGCCATGTTTCCCTCGCGCCGTGTTAATAATTAATAATTTTTAACCGACTTCAAAAAAAGGACGACGTTTTTTTTATATATTTTTTGTCGGTGTTACTCCATAACTCCTTCAAATCTGAACCGATTTCAAAAATTTTTTTTTTATTCGTAAGGTCATACCGTAAGGCTGGTCGGTCCTATTTAAATTTGGTGAAGATCTGATGAATATCTTAGGTGATGGATGATGGAACTCACAATGAATAAGAGCAAATCGCTCGCGCTCAGAGAATATGAAGATTTGATCATAATATACACTAAAAAGCTTAAAATAATAATTATATATTTCATATAGTTCAGATTTTAATCAGTTTAGCCTATGTCGATAAAATATAAACATGTACATTGTACATGTTGAATAAATATAAATATAATATAAAAAATAATTGACAGAGCGAAGCGAAGGACTCTGAGTCTACTTTGTGAATTTTCACTTATCCGTCCGTCCATCCGTCCGTCTGTCAGAGCCTTATAACTTCTGAATTACTGAACGTTATTACTTCAAATTTAAATATAGTATGTAAACCGATGGCTTCCAGCCGAAAATGGCTTAAAAAGTTATGAAAATCTTTATTTCAGGGGGCTCTCATAGAAGCGAATGCGAAAAATATATCTTTTATAGCGTTACATAGGTTTGCGTTATATCATTTTAAAGATAATTTGGAACAGAGTACAAAAATATATTTTTTTAATTTTTTCCCTAAAATTGACGAAATGGGGCTTTCAAAGTGGAGATTATATTTAACCTCAAAAGTCTTAATCGGTCGACCGGTCGGTAAGACTGAGCTTGAAACTTTGAATTATTTGATTTATATCATGTGCTTGAACAAATACTAAAATTAGATAAATATATTAAGGAAACTAAATTATTTATTTTTAATGAGCTGCAGTATTTTTAACAGAACTTCACAATGATGTCAATAGATGGCGCTCTCATCTCATATTGCAAACGCAGGTTTACGTAAATTATTACTATTTTGTATGACAAGTACTATTAAGTTACAGGAGGTCGCAAGTGGAGGACACAAGGAAGTCCAATACACTTAGAATTAAATTTATTCTCTATAACTAACATATTTCTTATAAAATAGTTACTTCGCTCGATGTTAGAGACGAAGCCACATCCTAAAGCTAACTTACTAGTAGCTACACTACAATTATACTCATGCCTTGTCCTCTAGATTAGCTGAAATAAAATGTTATTTTATTATAAATATTGTAGTAACACTTGTCAGTTACTACCACGAACACTGTTTTTAGGGTAGATTTCTTTTTTTTTTTTTTTGTGGGTAGTTATTACCTACATTTCTTCGTGGGTACCACGGAGTACTATTCATATGTGGGACTCAGTTGTTTAGCCTCATTCGCTTTTTAGTGCTCTGCCACGCAACACTGTATCATTCAAATATTTAAATATTCAGATAGTTCTTAATTAATATTCAAGTTTTTATAAATAATATTCAAGTATAGTAAGAAATTAAATTACAGCGGGCACGTAGAAGTGAAGAGTCTACGAGCTCATTTTCATCATCTACTTGACTTGAAATGTACATCGAATTACTCAACGGAGTCTTTCACGTACCTTACATTAACAAAGTACGATCAATTCACAGGAATTGCATCATAAAAACTTTGTATGTAAATTCCATTCAATGGAATTATTATATTATGTACATCGAATTACTCAACGGAGTCTTTCACGTACCTTACATTAACAAAGTACAATCAATTCACAGGAATTGCATCATAAAAACTTTGTATGTAAATTCCATTCAATGGAATTATTATATTATGTACATCGAATTACTCAACGGAGTCTTTCACGTACCTTACATTAACAAAGTACAATCAATTCACAGGAATTGCATCATAAAAAACTTTGTATGTAAATTCCACTCAATGGAATTATTATATTATGTACATCGAATTACTCAACGGCGTCTTTCACGTACCTTACATTAACAAAGTACGATCAATTCACAGGAATTGCATCATAAAAACTTTGTATGTAAATTCCATTCAATGGAATTATTATATTATGTACATCGAATTACTCAACGGAGTCTTTCACGTACCTTACATTAACAAAGTACAATCAATTCACAGGAATTGCATCATAAAAACTTTGTATGTAAATTCCATTCAATGGAATTATTATATTATGTACATCGAATTACTCAACGGAGTCTTTCACGTACCTTACATTAACAAAGTACAATCAATTCACAGGAATTGCATCATAAAAACTTTGTATGTAAATTCTATTCAATGGAATTATTATATTGTGTGCATCGAATTACTCAACGGAGTCTTTCACCGTACCTTAAATTAACGATCAATTCACAGGAATTATGTAAATTCCACTCAATGGAATTATAATCAAACTACCCACCTTTGGGCGAGGTATTCATGATATACACCAGAGATACCTACGGAGGTTCCCACTGGAGATAAAGAAAAAACACCCGCTTCACAATTCGAGCTGGAAATTTACAAGGAGTTGGCCGATCGATTAAATCATATTGCTACTAAACTTTATATGTTTGTGCTACCTACTAAATGGCCTTGACAAAGAGGTCCGAGAAGATTTGTTCCAGAACAAAAAATATATGGTTCCTGCTTACAGCGAACGCGTTAATGCTCCTTTATTAAACATGGAACTAAAGTCTTGCCCAAGTTCGTATTAAAACGAAAGAAGGGCATGGAAGCCAGACAGAAACAGATATCTTCTGTAATTTCTGGCCTCGCTCGTGTCGTAGATAGTGGTTATATTCTCTTGGTCGCAGACACTCAACTATAGAATGCAGACAGCAAAATGACAAAGGAAATAATGGAAGGCATTCGTATGCTCTGTAATATACAATACTCGGATTTTATATGAGGGAAATATTTCATTTCATCGTACCTATGGTCTGTATAATGTACTTTGTGCTCAAAACTGAGGTGAATGACCACCTTATTCAAATAAAGATTGATAAATACCTACATTTTTGGTGAAAACGTAGCAGATACCATAAAAACAGCAAAAGCTGACTCAAGATCAAAATTTGATATAATAAAGGATCAGGACAAGAGTAACATATCAGCAGTAAGAAAAACGATACAACCTCAACCATCGACTTCAAAAGTTTTAAACTACAAAGCTCCACCGCCGGCGCGCAGGCAGCCGGCCCAAACGAGGAGCCACCCGCCTGCTCCAGCGCGGAAGCCCGACTACTCATCGAGAAGGTCGCGGCAACAGCAGCAGCAGTACAGAAATCCACGTCGCGACAAGATAAGGCAAAATATGCCGGTCGACTTTCATTATTTGCCTAAAAATGGGCCTTAATCACAAATGATCAAACGATTATTTCTTGGTTTCGGGGTTATTAGTTAACATTTTCACGTAAAGTTATTCCGCAAATTCCTCCCATCGTTTTTCTGAATATACCGCTGAAGAAATGGGCAGTTTATCACATGGCAATTAAGTAACTCCTTACGATTGGCGTGCTACTACTCGTGCGCTGATCAATACTTATCGAGCATAAATTCCCAATAGCAGTCTAACGATAAAAATCGTTTTATATTAAATTTAAAAAATCTCAATAAACATATACTTACACATATCACATACAACATTTAAATTGAAAGATATACGCACACCTATAAAATTAATAACTAAAATTCATTTATGGCTACACTTGATGCCTATTTTTTATTAAAATTCATCCGGATTCTTGAAAATGTCTAAGTTTTTCATTCAATGGAAAAATATATGAATTTAATGTCCTACCTTTCGGATTAAATACAGTGCCATACATATTTACATAAATAATGAAACCCGTCATTAAACTGTTGAGTCAAGCTGGTTTCATGCATGGAACTAGGAATTGCGACTAGGTCTAGGTTTCATGTCTAATAATATATTAGCTTGATGATATTTTATCTATCGGTAGATCTTCTATTGAATGGAATGAAAATATCAATATGACTATTAAACTTCTGACAGCATTAGGCTTTATAGTGAATTTCGATAAAAGTAATCTTTCACCATCCCTCTCTTGCAAATTCCTTGTTTATAATCGATTCTCATGATTTAAAAGTTTATTTACCTAATGATAAGAGACCCAAGATTCGGGAAAAAATTAGTATAGATTAGGAATCAAACTAATACAAAATAGTCTTAATCAAACATTGCCAAATTGATAGGTTTATTAATTCCTGCCTGTACTGCCATAGAGTATAGGCCATACGCGAAAGCTTTTGAACGATGCAAATATCTTAATTTACTAAGTCACATGGAATATAATCGTACAATGTATATCCCAGATTCGCTAAACGAAGATTTTGCTTGGTGGCTGAATAACATTAATAGTTCTATGCGCAAAATTAGAAGTGACTATTATAAAACAGAGATAGGTACATATATTCTGACGCCTCAACATCGGGATGGGGTACAGCGTGTGGGTCAGAATCCACAGGCGGACAGTGGTTCGAGTGGGAAGCGACCCAACATATTAAATAACTAGAACTACTTGCAGTTTTTTCCTGCTAAACGTCATCACTGTCAGATTCTTCTATGAATCGATAATACCACCGCCAGCAGTTATATTAACCGTATGGGTGGTGTCCAATACCCTCACTTAACAGAGGTGTCTAGGAATATTTGGCAATGGTGTGAATCGCGAAGTATTTTTATATACGCATATTATATTCGCTCCCCTGAAAATACCATTGCTGACGCTGAATCAAGACGTACTCACGCAGACATTGAATGGGAACTCAGCGATCCAGCATTCACTTGAATTGCCAATCTTTTTGACCAACTTCAAATCGATCTTTTTACAACTCACGTCAATAAAAAATGCGAAAGATTTGTTTCCCGATGCTTTCGCAATAAATGCTTTTACAATCAGATGGTCTAACTTCTATTCTTATGTGTTTCCTCCATTTTAAATCACATTTAAAACACTTCAAAATATTATTTTTGACAGAAACAAGAATTAAAGTAGTACCTACCTAGGTGGCCGACGAAACCTTGGTACCCCCTTTTTCAATCACTTTTAATTTCTGACATGATAATTCTAAACCCACATGAAAATATTAAAATTTCTCTTTTTAAGAAAACGCGATATACAATTGCAACTTACCTTGCCGAGATATTATACGGCGGTTATTACGAAGAGACTTCTCACCAGCATCGTTAGACATAATGCTGGCATCCCTGGCAGAAGTTCCATCAAATAGTACGACATTTGCTTGAAAAAAGGGGTTTACACATTGTTCCCCTATTCGATAGACGTATTAGACCACCAGTAAAAGATATCTTAAATTTCCTAACATTGCTTTTCAAGAGTGGAGCTCAGTATGGAACTTTAAATACTCATAGAGCCACATTATCTTTAGTACTGGGCTCAAATATTTCTAAAGACGAGAGTTTTAAGATTCTTTAAGGGAATCTTTGGACTAAAACCCCCTCTTCCGAGATATGAACTTACATGGGATACAGCTTGTGTTCTAGATCATTTGACCAATTATCATCATTAATGAGGGTTTATCGTTGGACCAACTTTCAATGAAATGTATTACATTGTTAGCTCTAACAACACTCAAAAATCAAACATTTTCGAAAATTAAAGTAAAAAATATAGAAAAAGCCTTCTAGCCTCTTTAGAAATAATCATCAAAATTCCTGATTTGATCAAAAAATATAGACCAGGCTCAAATCAACTCGTCCTCATCATACCTTTCTTAACTGAAAAACCAGCTATGTACCCAGCACAGACACTTAAAGCTTATTTAAGTGAAACTTGTGTACGGCGTAGCCAAGACTATTTATTTATCAGTTACAAGAAACCTTTTAAACCAGTTTCAACACAAACATTAAGTTGCTGGGTTAAAAACACGCTAAAAGGTAGCGGCATAGATGTCTCCATATTTTCTGGTCACAGTACCAGACATGCTGTAACTTCAAAAGCCAAGTTCAGGTTTCAATATAGATCCTATTGGCAATACTGCTGGCTAGTCATGACTCGAATACTTTTTGGAAATGTTATAGTAAAAATATTTTTAATCAGGACAATACTTCTATGGCCAGAACAATAGAATAATTAAAATAATATGCAATAAAATAAATGTGATGATTATATAAAAATTTAATCTGAAACTCTAATGATTAATTTTTCAGTTTTGTATTATTATTAATGATAAGTAAGGGTTCATCGAAAGGAAAAAATAGCTATAAATTAATAATAATATTATGTTTACGTTTTACTGTAACATAATATTATATATCATTGAGATTACAAATGTTATGTAAACATAAATTGTAACTCTGGTAAACAAGTCATTACCTCAGTATTTTCGGAACATGCTCTAAAAGTCTACAATATTTATAATAAAATAACATTTTATTTCAGCTAATCTAGAGGACAAGGCATGAGTATAATTAATGATTAAATGAGCTTACCTGTAAGTGAAGTTCAATCATAATTATACGAGATGCCTTGTCCGAAGAGATTAGGGAGCTGGAAATCCCTAATGTTGTTCCGAAAATACGATTAACTCTAAAACAAATGAGGCTAAACAACTGAGTCCCACATATAAATAGTACTCCGTGGTACCCACGAAGAAATGTAGGTAATAACTACCCACAAAAAAAAATCTACCCTAAAAACAGTGTTCGTGGTAGTAACTGACAAGTGTTACTACAATATTTATAATAAAATAACATTTTATTTCAGCTAATCTCTTCGGACAAGGCATCTCGTATAATTATGATTGAATTTCACTTACAGGTAAGCTCATTTAATCATTAAAAAACCAACAAACTCACTTTCGCATTTAAATTATTAGTATGATGAGCGAATTATAAAAGTAAGCAACTAAGGGAATTTGATTTGAATTGAATTTGAGTACAATAATATTACAGCGTTATAGTTTCACTAAGCACTGCTTAAATTTCACGAAGCACATCTAAAAATCGGATTACTTAAAAAAAATCGTATACATATCTTTTTAAGTAATCCGATTTATAGTATCTTTAGTATTTAATTAGAAAAATAAAATTATGAGCCTGCCACATATTATCACACAATAATTGACATTGTATAATTTCAAATTTTCGTCAATTTCGATTCAGTTTTATTGTTTCTCAAAATTGTGTGTAGACTAGCCTAAATCCTTCTCATTCGAGAGGAGACCTGTGCCCGGTAGTGGATTTGGATGGATTGATTGAGATGATTGAATAAACTGTTTAAATAATAATAATCATTTATCATCATCATCAGCATCCCAGCAACGGCTCACTACTGAGCGCAGGTCAAATTCAAAATCATTTATTTAAAATTTTGGCACTTTTGACAAGTCGTGAATCTATCACCGGTTCGGAAAGCTGATTTTGCTGAGAAGAGCTGACAAGAAACTCAGCAGTTGTTCTTTTCGAAACAAAATAATAAATAATTTAAAATAAAAATTCTTTATAAAAAACCGACTTCACACGCCCGCGCGTCACTACAAAATTTATACTTGATTTTTTAAAAACCACAACCGATTTCGATAAAATTTAAATGGAACCACCTGGAAAACATAACCTTTCAAACAAAAAAGAATTTTTCAAATCGGTTCAGGCGTCTTCGAGTTGGTTGGTTGGAGTTGGAGAGTGGGGAGTTGGTGAACATACATAAAAATAAAATAAAAAAAAAAAGATTCCGACGAATTAAAAACGTCCTCCTTTTTGAAGTCGTTTAAAAATACAATTTAGTAAGTAAGTTACATTACATTTAGTAAGTTACATTCTTGTTGTCAGCTGGATGCCAAGCCAGTTGTTTCCGCGATGGTCTCCTCTCAGAGAAGGGTTATAGGCCGTAGTTTAACACGCTGGCCCAATGCCACAGACTTCACACACATTTGAGAACACTATGAAGAACTTCACCGTTGAAGCTTATAATATTTAATTCCTGCATTTATGATGATCATTTACGCAGGCAGCTATTTCTAAATCACAGATACAAGCTTTATTTTTATTTATTTGTGTATAAGACAGAAGATGTACATAAAAGGCAAAAACTTTTAATGTAAACCGAAATTACACATTAGCGGACTAGTGGTCCCGGATTTAGCGGTGGCTCCTTTGATGTGGCCAGCAGTAAATCTTGTGAAGAATTAACTTGCTTTTTGCTCTACCACCGCTATTAGGCATTCCGTTTTTGTTTATATAAATAAATAATTCACTAAAGGAAACGAGCTTTTCTTGAATACATTATACTGGAAAAACTTTAGCATATTAATAAATCTTGTAAGAGTTTTCGAAAAGGAACTGTAAGTGAACTTTGGTATCGTAAAATCGTTTTATAGGAAAGAAGCTAGTGTGAAAGTACAAGTAAACAGTTCCTTCATGACATTTGTGAAGGAAGTGAAGCTAATTATTATTTTATTGAAAAGACTGTCTGAAAAGAGTGCAGCGTGCATTTTAGAATTTAACTAAACTTCAAAACAACTTAGCTAACTCCTTTGTTTTCACCGCACCTTTTGATCACGAAAAAAAAAACAAGTATTTAACTCCGGTCTTTTTTAAAACTCATTACAGCAAAATGATTTCCCGTTTAACCGAGTTGCTTTTTTACGAACAACGTAGCTAGAAGCTTTGTTAAAAATAATGTTACGAGTGTTAAAGTTTTGCTGGAAGCCTGGGAAAAACTAAGCGCGTTAACCGCACTACGAAATTACGCTATAATTCGTATGCAGCGTACTGCCGCTGAATAACTGTTTTGTACTTTGTAGGTTACTAGCTGATGCCCGCGACTTCGTCCGCGTGGATTTAGTTTTTAAAATCCCGCGGGTACTCTTTGATTTTCCGGGATGCCTTTGTCACCCTCCAGGTTCTCAACTATACCTATCCAAAAAATCACGTCACTCCGTAGCTTTGTTGCAACGTGATTGACGGACAAACCAACAAACAAACACACTTTGGCATTTATAATATTGGATATTTATAAGGAAGAATTAATACTACGATAGTAAAGGCGATCTAATTAAATTTTAGAACACAAAAGTTTCTATAGTGACTTAAATATGATAGATTAATTCCCTCCGGGACTTTTTTGTAGAGAATAATGAGTACTTTAGCATAATTTTTATGCATCATTAATAGTTTTTTCAGCACATGCCAAATAATGTATTTTTGAGGCAAAATTTTGCTACTTTGGGTTACATTATTGCAATTTTCTTAAAGATCTCTAATTTGTTTTTAAATAAATTATAGCCTATGTTACTTCCTCATAAATTAGCTTTCTATTGGTGAAAAAATGGTTAAAATCGGCCCAGTAGTTACAGAGCCTATTCGGTACAAACAAACAAACACAAAAAAATCTTTCCTCTTTATAATATTAGCATAGATAATATGTAAGACGTTTCTTTATCTATATCCTTACAAATTTTATTAATACGGAAGTATTTTGGTATATGCTTCATTAGCAAGGAATAGGTACTACTCGTTTGTTTATGATAAAGTACCGTATGCTCAGTCCTAGTTTTAATTCTTTTGATCGTAATAGTAAATGTTGACATTAGCATCAAAGTAAAATGAACAATAATAATATCGATTTAAAGTCCCAAATTCAATTTTAATTTTAATTTTTTTTTGTTCTAACTTGGAGCATTTTCGTAGACGTAAACGTATAAGAGTACATACACAAAATTGAGATCTAATTCAATACTGTTATGGTTCATTTTACTTGAATGCTAATGTCACCGTTTACTATTACGGTCAAACGAACTAAACTCGGACTAAGCATGCTGATCGACTTGTAGGTATATAATTTGCATGTTGTTGTTGTTGTGGTTGAGGACATGGAGAGTTTCATAGGCTACTTTTTAACTCAAAAAAAAAAACATAGTTTTCGAGGGATTTCTATCAGCCTAATTCCATGGGGATAAAGTCCAGGAAATTTTAGGGCTTCGTTTTAAAAATATAAAAAAAACTCTTGATATTTAGTGATAATACAGCCTGATAAACAGTTGATGTAATTTTGCACAGAGATAGCTTGTATTCCGGAGATAGTTGTTGTCTATTTTTTATCCCAGAAAATCAAAAACCTCCTACGCTATTTTAAGAAAATAAACTCCGCAATGAGAAGAGAAATATGTTCGTAATTTGTTAGAGGCAATTCTGGGAATGAAAATAGTGTAACTATTACTGTTCATTTCTAGAGACACTATAATCGAAAGTCTACTCTAATGGACGAATACTTCCCAAAATTTATGGACATCCCCACTCATACCCCAACTAATTGGAGACCCTTACAAATTACATCAAGATAAGAAAATACGTTTGAATGTGAATCCTAAGCGACAGTTTTGTCGTAAATCTGCTTTCAATAATGAGTTAATACTTCCCAAGACCTATCACACGCTCGGCAGCCCCAAGGGGACTCGAGCCTTCACTGTACCCCAACTAATTGGATACCCCAACGAATTCCATCAAGATTTGAAACTACATTTGTATGTGAATAAGATTACTATTATTAATTGTAGATACCATCTAACAGTTTAGTAGTCTCTCTCTGCATCGTATTGCAGGGGGTTTTGACCCCTTTCATTAGTATCATTTTTTATTTGGCAAGCAAGCTGTCAAGTATTTATATGCTAACCCAAATATTTATAACTTATAAGCTACCCCTGATTGGTTTCTGTGTAGCAATCGTACCTACAAGAACGCTTGTGAAGAACTATGAAACATGGCGATATTCAATCTTTACGTCAAGTTTCTATTAAATCGTCGAAATATGAAATAGCAGGATATGCAATTAGGTAGTAAATTGCGTGACGTAATAATAAAAACATTCTCCGTTATAAAAAAATACGGTTATAAAAAAAATATAAATTATATAAATATAAGTTATAAAAAAATGCCCTCGGTAACATTCCGATATAGAGCGGGATTATGATCGGTCGAGGTAAGGATTACGAGATATTTCTTACAATATTCTGTTTGACCTAGAATCAATGGCGATTAATATCTTCCTCTACGTCGTATTTCTCATTTCTGAGGATCGTGACCCCTTCAGTTATTGCTAGGGGTCTTCTTGCAATACCAATGCGGTCAGCTCCCAGGTTTGCTAATGATGAAAAACCTCTATTCACTTTCTACAAAATGTATTTAATAAAATAATGAATACATTATGTAAGTAGTGATCTAAATAAGTATCACAGGTTTGTATTTTATAATTGACACACATGAACACTAAGGTATTTAGCACACCTCCGCCGCGAAACAAAAGAGCGATAGAGCCTCTGTCTGTTTTAACGCAGAGATTTGATTATTTTAATCCATCTCTTTTACGTGTGATCCTGAAGATGTTGCTCTCCAGTGTTCTTTAACGGCGATTTTTCTTAGTTTTGGATATGAAACCGAAGCGAAACCGAACTTTGGAAGTCCTGTCGCATGATGAATTAAGTAAAGCTGATCTGTGGAGTTAAACGTTGGCGATTCTTTCTGCAGTAGGCGTTTGGGGTCTACAACTTGTAACGGCGTTCACACCGTTTTATAAAGATACGGCTATGGTGACATTCAACAAAAAAGGCCTCGTGTGAACGCTGTTTGATTGAAAGCTCTTCGCAAATCTCAATTCCCGCCTGCCATATATCCACATCCGTTTTTATTTTACAACGAAGGTGTGCTAGTGGCCTGAGTATATCGCTCAAATATGTAGTGTGGAAAAATATGCGAAACTGCATAGGTTACTATGCAGTTTCTTATGTATTGCAAGAGAAGTCAAGTATATTAAAGGCGGAATCTTAGATGTTTCGCTTTGTTACTTATTTTGCGGTGAAGTTCCTCTTCCTAAGAACTCATTTATTGTATTACTAGTCCGTTAAATTAATAAAGGATGAAATGAAAAGGGCTACTCAAACAGTGAAATTAATTTAAGCTTCAAAATCTAATTAAGTGAAATTGCCCCTAAGAATATAAATTAAGGGGAACCAAATTAAGGTGATTAATATTCTCACTGGGCATTCATTACACTAATAATATTTATCTATTGCTCATACAAAAAGATACTTCAGCAAAATCTTAAGAAAAGAACCAAACAACTACGACGGTCTTCATAACTCGCCGACTTGTATTCCCCTTGGGTATAAACGCTCTTATTACAAAGTGCATTAAGTTTCAAAATAAATCAGCACAAAGGATAAGGATCTTAGTGTAAGCACGTTTCCTTGATCCTCAACTTTATGGATTCCGAAACTTTGTGAACATGTACCAGTCACTGAAGTATAATGTTCGAAAATCTGTTTGCTCTCCATATTTCTTTCATACTGCGGAATATGCTAGTACTTAAGTCAAAGCTCCAGCCTCCAGGTATGTAAGTAGAACTTTAAGTTTTATGGCTAACTTGTTTGAAGCTAAGAGATAAACTTGTGTAAATCTAGGATTATACTCCTAAAGCTTCAAATGCTTTGAAGTATGTTGGTCCTTTGTCTTCATAATGTTCACAAAGGTACTGTATTTGGCCAATGTGGTGGACTATGGCCTACACCTTCTCATTTGAGAGGAGACCTGTGCCCAGGGCCGGCGATGGGTCGAGATGAATTGACTGATTTGTTGATATTTCTGGGTATAATTGACTTGAATAGTGACATAGGCCTTTTAACCCGGAAAAACAAAGGGATCCTGAGGGATTTTGAGGGAAAATGCCAGTGTTTATATACAAAAATTTCATCTACAGATTTACTCGTTCCATACCATCCTGCCGGCAAAGCCTTGCCCCCAAACGATAGACTTCCGGTAATATTAGAGCCTAGAAACCGACTTTTGGGTTACTCAGTTTCCATATTAGACTGCATCGTCACTTATCATCAAGCGAGTTTGCAATCGAAGACTGTAAAACAAAAATAACCCCCTTTGTTAAAGCACATTCAGCAACTTTGAATTTGTAGCCCTGCCAAGGTAGTCATGGCATCTTTTGACTTTAGGACATTATATAGCACAGTTCCATGGCTAGATTTGTTTGAACAGTACTTGACTTCGCCAGTACAAGCTTTTTATGCGTTCTAAAGTAGAGAAAGTTTTTTGTGGCTGTACTAACAAAACCAATTTTATGTCACATCATTGCGTTTTATGTTCATACATTTATCCTAGCCAATAAAATGGCACATCTCCGAAGGGACAACTATTACTCGAGGCGAATTAGGGCACTTACACCCAAAGCTATTACTATTACTAGGGATAAGGACTTGGGCCGCCCCCAACTGTGATTTGTGAATGTGACAAAATTACTGCAAATCTTACGAAAATATTTTGATATAATATAAACGAATTTATGAGTATGTTATATGAATGCCCGTTTCTACGTAAAGTAATATAGTTTTTAACTATAATAAGAATATCATGATATATATATTTTTTTATAGTTAGTGGTTTCATACGCATTTAATTAATCTTGCAATATTTTTTAATTTGTTCTATTAAATCTATAGTTTATAGTGTAATCTATAGTTCTTAGATGCTATAATTCTCCAGATATTTCTGATTGAATTTCTCAATTCTGATGTGGAATGTTTACTTTTTACGTTAAACTTTAAAAATCATAGTAACTATTATGGTACTTGCGTGAAAATTCCAGGGAACCCTCGGCTCTACATATGTTAAGGAAAACGCCTACCTAACGACTGTTCTTGATCTCCTAAGATCAAAGAAGTGCTTCTTAAAGATCTGTTCGACATATATTATATATTATTTTGTGTAGTATATGTTAGATTATATTCTTAGAAGCGAAATCAAAGTACGAGAAAGATGAAAGAATAACACTTTCAGACACTAAGACTGAGATCTATAGACCATACTATGGCTCTGCTCAAGACTCAAGATAGAGTAAAACTGAGACAGAAATATGTTCTGACATAAATCTGTCTCTTTTTAACTCAGTCTTGAGTTTGAGCTGAGTGAGAGTGCCATCTATAGATCTCACCCTAAGACCGCCACTATGATCCCATTTTATTGTAATGTAGGTTATATCCTGGTTAAATGCGGGGTCCAAAATTGGTAAGGGTATGACGAAGGTGAGATTTGAAAGCGGCCAAGCATGTGATAGGTCTTGGGAAGTATTAAAATCATTATTGGACAAACTTGCGACCATGTTGTCGCATCAAAAATACGCTTGTAGTCATAATACGCGGATGACAACAATTTTTATGAAAGATCATGTTAATATTATATGCATTTTCATTGCACTGTGATTGAAGGACAAACAAACAAACAAGCGCACGTGCATGTACCTATAACATTACTAAAGGTTAGCTGCTACCTATCTGTTGTCTATTTTAATTAGCATTCAGAATTAAAAATTCAAAATCATTAATTTCACGTAGGTCAACATATGGCTCTTATGAAGTCAGTCTTATGACAAGTTAAGACTCTGCCACTGGTTCGGAAAGGAGATATTATATATGTCTAGATATATTTATCCGTCTATATATAAGATTATTGCTTAAATATACTTGTAATTAGCTTATTAATTATATTTTAATTTGGCTTTTCCTTTATTTAACAACTATGGTTGCTAAATAAAGGAAAATGGTATGGTTGCTAAATACTGCACATCTGCCTAACCCAAACATAATATGACTGATACATTTATTTCTTTCTTTTCACTGCCATGTTTTCGCGGCGGTAATGTGCTAAGAGTCTGAACTTCTTCATAAGGGCCATAAATATAGTACAATGCTCTCAGATCATTAAAACAATCGTGAACCCGCCTCATTGTCAAGTTTATGAGCCATGGGATTTATCTTGCGAGTCCTTGAATAGGTCCAACATGTAAGCTTTTAAACCCGCCTCCCTCAATAAGATTAGTTCAAGTATTTATAATGCCTCGTAGTAAAATCGCCAGACCGTAATATCCGTTCTCACTAATGTCGGCTCGTGATTAAATCCGTGGATCATTAAACTGTCGGATTGACACCAGTTAGAACAATTGGTAATCCAATTCTAGATTCCCATTGCTGCTGAGTTTATGACATCCTATAATAAATGAGAAAGACTAATATAAATGAGAAAGTGTGTTTGTTTGTTGTTTTGCGCAGAGACACCAATGTTTTCTCGGACAATATTTATACGATACAGCTAGTAATGAAATTAAGATTCATTCATTGTCTCGATATAACTGTAGACTAAAGGTGAAGACTTGGCTTCTAACACTAGACTATGAAAGGACTGAGGAGTTACTAAAAATTTTAAAATAAATTAAAACCTTCTATATCATTATTTCTATTGACCACGCGCTCTCAGACATACACACTCACACACACACACACACACACACACACACACTCAAACAATTAATAACATTAAAGTATACATATATTAAGTAATAATAATCAAGAGTTTAAGATTAACAATGTTATAATATAATTACATCTTTTAATGAACCTTCAACCACAAAGAGATGTGAAGTGATAGCTTTCAAATTCAAATTCAAAATTATTTATTTCATGTAGGCCAACCTGTGGCTCTTATGACACGTCAAGATTCTACCACCGGTTCGGAAAGCGGATTCTGCTGAGAAGAGCCGGCAAGAAACTCAGCAGTTGCTCTTTTCAAAATAATCATTTTACAATATTAATAAGTAGCTATTACATTGTAATAAGTTTTTATACTATCTTGTGGGCAGCTGGATGGCAAGCTGATTTAACCCGTGCATCTTTGTTAGAATAGGATATGACATTTCCACAAAACGTACTACAATTCAATTCATGTCAAAGACGGACAGACAGAAAGTAGCCCCATTCCCGCCGGCGGAACCCGTTCACGAGCATGACGCATGATCCAGCCATTGCTTCGCTCGACCATATTTGAGGGAACGTAACACAGATCAGAGACAGAGACATAACGTAACACAGAATCTTTAATACAGAATCTCATGATTCTAGCTAAGCTATTACTAGTATCCATTTTTATTCGCTATGTAATAAGTTCTTTGGATTAATAAATATTTGTTGTTGTTTGTTTGTTGGTTTGTTGGTTTGTCCTTCAATCACGCCGCAACAGGGCTACGGATCGGCGTGATTTTTTTGCATGGGTATAGTTGAGGACCTGGAGAGTGACAAAGGCTACTTTTTATCCCGGAAAATCAAAGAGTTCCCGAGGGATTTTAGAAACTAAATCCACGCAGACGAAGTCGCGGGCATCAGCTAGTTCGTAATACTGCAATTGTTATAATCGAATCCGTACTTGTGTGATATACTCGTGAATTGTGTAAGTTTTTATATAACCATTTAACCCACTGATATAGAGAAGTAAAGGCCTGTAAATAAAAGTTAAGAAAAAACCGATCTTGAAATGATTTAACACTCAGATCTCGCATCCTAGAGATCTTTGTCAACCGATAGACGTCCTATCTATCGTCGTCATTACTAGAAATCCCTCAATCTAGAAGCTTACTGCATACCGCCAGTCCACCTGGTGGGGGTCTGCAAATACTGCACTTGCCGGTGTGAGGTCGGTACTCTAACACCTTGGGACTCCAATGACCATCGGTACTTCGAGCTATGTGCCCCGCCCATTTCCACTTCAGCTTCGTGACTCGAAGAGATATCTCGGTAACTCTGGTTCTTCTACGGATCTCCTAATTTCTGATTTTATTTCAAAATTCAAAAATTCAAAATTCAAAATTATTTATTTCACGTACGCCAACCGTGGCTCTTATGACACATCATGACTCTACCACCAGTTCGGAAAGCGGGTTCTGCTGAGAAATGCCGGCAAGTAACTCAGCAGTTGTTCTTTTCAAAATAATCATTTTACAATATTATTATGAATCTATTACATTGTTTTGTAGTTTTATATACTATCTTGTGGGCAGCTGGATGCCAAGCCGATTTAACCCACGCAACTTTGTTAGAATAAAATATATTTCCACAATGAGGGGAAGTTCCAAAAAAGAAAAGAAACGTACTACAATTCAATTCATGTTAAGACGGGCAGCCAGAAAGTAGCCCCATTCCCGCTGGCGGACCCGTTCACGAGCATGACGCATGACATGATTTCACAGGTATAGTCCGAGCTCTATTCAAAGCCCGCTGAGGGACTATAAAAAGTCTCAAACTCTACCTAAGCGAGTATAGAGACTATTGGAATTATTAAACCAACATTTTATTTACACGTTTCGTTTTAACACTCTCACCGCCATACGTATATAAGGTTTTTACAGTGCAGCAGGCCATGTGGGCGGCGCGCGGGTCATGCGATTTCTTTCAGCTCAGGCCACGCTCGCGCGCTTTATTCTATTTGGTTTGCCAGCCGCCCACATGGCCTGCCAGTTAAAATTCAAAAACTGATAGTGGCCTGCTAGGCTCGAATTTTTGTGGGCCGCCGGCAGCCCACGTGGCGGTGAGAGTGTTAAGATAGGAGCCCGCGCTGCGTGAGTGACTCGCGGTTCGTCGGTCTGTTGTAATTTCCACTGTAATTATTTAAGCTTTGTGGTTCCATTTTCATTTAAATGACAATTCCGCCCGGCTTAAAATAGTTGGCAGTCGAATTAGTCACGGTCTGATGAAGGTGAGATCTCCGGGGAAGGACGAGCTTTGAGGAATTACATGGTTATTGGCAAACTAGCGATCGAATTGTCGCATCTAATCCCTGCTGAATTAAATCTATTTCAATTTTTTGTTCCCAGATTTTTTATTCACAGAAATTTTTAACAAACTGGAAGACTTTATGATGCCCGCGAGTTATTCTTTAGAACAATAGGGGTGTTGCTAATTAATCCAACCAGAAACTTTTTATCAAACGTCAAAGCGCGCGCATACTACATATGGAAGCTTCTATGAAATACTGCAAAAGAGAATTTTACTTATTTTGAGAGACCCTCTATTTAAATAGGTATAAAGTAGCCATTGTCCATCGTTATAGAGCGTGTGTTTCAATCTCAATTTAGTAATTTACTAGACGCGACTTCGTGGGTTAAAGTTTTTTTTTAATTTCCGGAATTAAATGTAGCCTAGGTGCTCAGACCGGATATCAAATATTATCTTCTTTCTAAATTTCAGCCAAATTGTTCCATTCATTGTGGCGTGAAGGAGTAACATAACATCCATCCATTTATAATTCACTGCTATAATTTGACATACCCATTGACATTGTAATATCTAAGTACCTACTTATCTTAATTTTAATCATGCATTGTTTTCAATTTATTTTTATTTTACTTTTAATTAATTGGATCCTTTTTTAAGTTAACAATAATATTATTTCGATATGTTAACTATTAATTGTAAATTAATACTCGAGCATCAATAAGCAGCAATGTATTTATCAAATTTGCACATTAATGAATTAGTTGAATGTGTAAGCGCAAATTAATTCTAAGACCTGATTGTACCACATTCTTGCAAATATTCTATTCTATTCTATTGTATTCTATTCTATCCATCCATCCTCACAAACTTTTGCAATTATAATATCAGTAGGAATTAGGATTATTTCAGCAAAAATTATAACTTGTATCTAGAAGCACATTTATTTATTTGCTGCATAATTTTATTTATTGCACCATTTAATTGTCAGTGTAACCTTGGAATTCTCAGGGTCAAATGAAGTAATATTCGGATAGATGTAGTGATGACGTCCGAAAAATGGCAGGCTTCGATTGGATGTGAAAGATCGAGGATAGGCAACGTTGACGCTACCTAAAAGAGGCCTATGCCCAACAGTGGAAGCATGTTGGCTGATGATGATGACGTTTTTGACAATGTTAATACTATCCGCACTTGGGCAGCGTGGCCAACGATGGCCAACGTGGCCAACCTTCTCATTCGAGAAGAGACCTTCGCCTAGCAGTTGGCCGGCGATGGAATAAAATGAATGATGCCAACTATTTAACTTTTCCGTAGTGACTCTATACTGTGAGAAAACATGAAACAAAGTCAACATAATCAGAGTAACGAGCGGTTTTATTTGTAGTAACAATTAAACGCGGTTACAAATTTCGGCCACTCGTCAATGGGAACTAGTTTAGAGCGTTTATTTAATTTGTGAATTGCGGGCATTGCTGAATCGGTAAAGCCACTTTTATTTATTTATTTTAAAGACATACTCGCGGGGAGATATAACATTTTCTCAATTCGTCTTTTCGGGCTTCAAAAGCAGTAAAAAAAAGTGACATGGAACACTTGGTTGGAAAAAAGTTCCTTTTAATAAAAAATCTGAAGTCAGGATTCCGATAGTTTCACTCACTCCTTCGTTTAGCCGCTACCCACCAAAGCTATGATGGAACGTGTGTTATAAACGAAGGCAACACTCAAAGGTCGTGACGGAAAAATTCTTACACTTTTTTTCGCCTAGCCCCCATCCGCCAAGTTCGTATCGACCGATGAGGAGCTTCGTCACAATACAACATAAAACATTTTGTAACATGCGCTGTAATATCTGGATTATTTCCAAGAAAACCAGAAAAAAGGTCACATCGCAAGAAAACCTGCATGTCTGAAAGTTTTTCATAATATTCTCTGGGCTGCAAATCCACACATGCCTAGTGTGGGTGAACTGAATATGTAAATACTTTTTGATCTGTGAGGAGACCTCTGTCCAGTAGTTGATCGGCGCGGTGATGGGTTGATGAAGAAAAAATGTCGTTGCGATGCAGATTAGTGTGCGTTGTACGGAATTTCACTAAAGGAAACTAAACGGCTCGAGCTGATGTGGTGATGATCCGTTTCTGAGTGGATACCTATGTTGTGCGCTGTAAAAATAATAATAAATCAAAAAACTCCCTGGTGTCGGGAGCATAATTCAGAGGTCATTGAAAAGAACAGTCGTAAAAAAGCACTTTTTTACAAAAAGCAAAATAATTTAAGTTATCATAGCTACTTTTTTTTTGCGAGGCTATCTGCTATTTTATCCTCATTGTCAAGTATGTGGCATATTTTTCTTTTACTTCAAAGAAATTAACTCACTACTTTGGAAGAAATGTTTTACGTAGAGTCCACAAAAAAGTAAAAATCTTAAATCATCAAAAAGTAGAATTTGTTTTCTATTCTTTGTCGTTAATTTATGGTTTAGTTTCACCCCATTGCGGGGTAGCACTTTACTCACTTTAGTAGTCAATAGCTGTAACCTTTATTCAGATAGAAATTTGATTAAGAGCAATTATAATAAATCTTGGTCAAAGGCTTTAATTAAAATTAACCCATTCATGAGCTACTGAAAATCTATCCCCAAATAGGCAAAACTTTGTTATACGAATTACTATAATAATTACTAAGCTCGCATAACTTTGTTATCCTTTGGAGTGTAATCAAATTAACTTCCACTACAAATGAGTTAAATATTTAAAGGGAGACCACATAGCCAGTGTGCGACTGGGCGAATGGTCCACTGACAGTAGTATGCGGTTGTTGGTATAGTCCATTGATAGTAGTGTGCATCTATTTGAATAGTCTCCCGGGATTAGTTGCCAACTTCGAGTGTGGCCACAGTGACCGCGATATTAATTTAATTTATTGCGGTATGGAGTTTGTCAATTAGTATTCCGAATTTGCCTCTTTAATTGAATACTATTACACTACTAAATTACTTACGATTTTGCTGTTGAAATTCTTTTGGTTTGCTTTTTTAAAAAGTAAAATTCTTCGATAAATAATAAATAAAGATTTAATGGAACGGGCCAATTCTGTGTAGCATAATCTCTAAACTAAACTAAAATGACAGCTAATAATCTAGTTCTGTCCCTTTCTGCAGGGACTATTATGAAAGGGTTACCAATATTTTTATTGCTGTCATTTTAGTTTAGTTTAGAGATTGTGTACAACAGAATCAGCCCCAAAGTTTTGAATAATGAGCCGTAAACTTGTGAATTAGCAAAACTCAGCCATTTTTTTAACTGGCCGATGTCTTTTGAATTTTTGGTGAAAATCATAAGCAACTCTTAATTAGGCTGATTGAAATAAATGAATTTAATATACTATAACATTACTCTATAATTATATTTGTTACTATTATTATAGGTTCACCAAAGTAGTATTATAATTTCTCAAGCTGACAAGTAATATACTAATTTTACTGGAAACTTAGGTTCAATTCAATGTTTTTATTTAATTTTTTCCCACTTGACAAATTAAAATTATTTATATATTCATAACAACATGCAATCAATATTGGATTACATCTGAATTATTTGATTGATGATTGGTGTGTATATTTTAATGTAGTATGTGTTGTTATTTTTAATTTTATTTGTATTTTGTATTTTTGGTTTTTATTGTTCCTTTTGTTGTTATTGCTGTAGCCCGGGAAGATGAAATGGGAAACTGTAATGTCTCCCTCGGAAACTGTAATGTCTAATGTCTATGTCATTGAAATAAATAAATAAATCATACTTAATATTATAAATGCGAAAGTGTGTTTGTTTGTTGGTTTGTCCTTCAATCACGCCGCAACAGAGCTACGGATTGACGTGATTTTTTGCATAGGTATAGTTGACCTGGAGAGTGACATAGGCTACTTTTTATCCCGGAAAATCAAAGACTTCCCGAGAGATTTTAAAAACTAAATAAACGCGGACGAGGTCGCGGGCATCAGCTAGTAATAAATATAATGCGAAAATAATCTGTTTTTCACGGCTTGATCACTGAACCGTTCTTGAAAAAAGATACAGAGACCGTTTGGATTCTGGAAACATCCATACCTTTTCCAGAATACGAACAATCATTTTCACACAGCAACAGATACTTTTATCTCGGAAATCCAAAGAGCTCCCACGGAATTTTTAAAAAACCTAAGTCGATGCTCATCAATATCTCATTTTAGCCGCTTAAACTGTCACCACTCACCACCCATTGTTTCAGAAACTCATGATTGTATGTGACAAATTTGACAGTCAAACAAAACTATGGAGTAAGTTTGGCAAAATGGGCATACTGAAGTTTCTGGCAGTTTGGAGCGGAATTTAAATGCACTGTTTAGGATTACCTTAAAACTTTTGATGTTTACATATAGTACAAGAGCTGGTTAGAAATTCTGCTTAGTATTATATGAAAGTTTAAATCATAAAGTTATGTGCCTTTAAGCAATTACATATCACTTGCTTCAACGGTGAAGGAAAACATAAGGAAACCTGCATACTGAGAATTCTGCGTAATTTTCTCAAAATATAATGTTAAATCTGCCAATCCGCATTTGGTAAGCATTGAGCATGGTAGATTATATGAATTCTTCTGATTCTGAGAGGAGACCCACCCACAGTTGTGGGTGGATGGAGAGGATGATTAATTTAGTCAATAACTCTTAGATTATTAGGTACTGGGAGTTTGTTAAACGAAGCGTATTCCAAGTTGGATACACTCGGTGTCTGTTCGTGCATATTGTAACAAAGTGCGCGTACTGGCCTTGCTTTTAAATAAGCTGAGAAGTACCCACAGTGTTAATTTTACTGTTCTGTTGTAAATTATGAAATTTAAAATTATTTATTTGACTCTCGAACTAGTCATAAGAGCCACTCTTATGACTAGTTTGAGAGAGACTGTACATCTATAGATATAAAAGAAAGTGGTGTTAGTTACACTATTTATAACTCAAGAACGGATGAACCGATTTGGCTGAAAATTGGTGGAGAGGTAGCTTAGAACCAGGAGACGGACATAGGATACTTTTTAATATTACAAATGCGAAAGTGTGTTTGTATGTTGGTTTGTTTTTCAATCACGTAACAAAAAAGCTACGGCTCGACGTGATTTTTGCATGGGTATAGTTGAGAACCTGGAGGGTGACAAAGGCTAAGTTTTATCCGGGAAAATCAAAGAGTTCCCGCGGGATTTTAAAAATGAAATCCACGTGGACGAAGTCGCGGGCATCAGCTAGTAGCTCATAAACGTATTATTGCTTATTGGTATATTTATGGTATAGCTAGCTAGAGAGTCCCAGAGATTAAACTGCTTTTTTTAAATTTTATTGAGTCTGAGTTGTTCTTTTACGTATTGGACGCTGCAAATAAAAATTGAATTTCTTTGCATATAAATCTCAAAAAAAATAATCCCTAAGTACCGGAACACCATAGCCTTCGAACAGTATTGTTTAGTGATGATTTATGGATCTTGAACTATAGTCCTCATAAGAAAACTCAGTGTCACCCAGTGGGCAATGGAAAGAGCAATGCTTGGAGTATACCTACGAAATTACATCAGAAATTAAGAGGTCTAGATTAAGAAATAAGAAAATCAGACCTCATTGAGTAGCAAAGCTGAAGTTGCTACGAGTGGGACACATAATTCAAAGACCGATGTTTGTTGGGGTTCCAAAGTGCTGGATTGGAGAACTCGCGACGGCCGTCTATCGGTTGATAAATAATAAAAAGAAGAGACAGATCACAGTGTAAGAAAAAAAAGTGTGAGCAGTCGCAGGACGCTTGGCAGATGTGAAACATCGAAGTTATTTTGTTTAGGTAATATCGAGCTTAGTACACATATAAATGTATACTCTAATTACAATTTGCTTTCTTTGCAAGAGGCTGCTCACTTTCACTTTCTAAACTATCACTATCACACATATTTTATTGTTGAAATTATTTCTTTTAAGTAAGTCCCAGGTTACGTGTATTGTAGTAAACAACACTGTTTCGTACTACATACATACATACTGCTACATATTATATACTTATACATACGCCAACAATTGGTCTGACGCTATAGATGTTTTACATCAAAAAAGCAACATTTTACAAGCTTTTATTTAATTTCACCTGTCCTGATGTTTGTCATCAACGATGTTTGTCATCAAATCTTGCAAATTAAATTTGTTCCATTTCCCGGTTACCGATTGAGCTGACATTATGTAAATCGCGTGACAATGCAATATTATGAAGACATAGTGCTGATCTGATGATGGAGCTGGAAGGTGGCTATAGGAACTTCGCAATGAAACGACATAACCTCATCGAGTTTGGGCTCGTTTGAATGGTCTTGACGAGTAGTTTGTATTTCAATGGTAACCAGATCTGATGATGGAGCTGGAAGGTGGTCATAGGAACTTCGAGTTTCGGCTGGTTTGATTCGTCTTGACGAGTACTTTGTTTTTAGATGATTACCAGGGTCTAATCTGATGATGGAGCTGGAAGGTGGTCATAGGAACTCAGTAAAGAAACGACGTACTCTGGTCCTAGATGATATCCAGGTCTGACGATGTATTCAGCTACTAAAAGCTTATTTTTTATAAATAAATTTTTAATTTGCACTTGTTTAATGATCTTTCCACAGCCAGTTGACATGACATTGCCACATGTACCACACCAATTGCGAACACAAGACACGTATTATCCCAGTATATTTCTCTAACAGGCTTCCTCCCCGGTCCCCATCAATAGCGCAAAACCAATAAAGTCTTGGAACATTTGTCGATATTCTGCGAGCATACCTTACTGGGAAGATTAATCGAGCGTGCGAAAAATGAAAGAGCGACCTTACCTAGGGATCATTTATTACGGGGCGCTCCATTATTACGGTGCTTTGCAGACTTCAGACATAATATTTAGCGACTTTCTTGTCTAGCTACAGTGGTACTTAGCTCGAGTTTCCTATGATAGTACTTAGCTGCTATGTGGTACTTAGATACTTTTAGGTCAAGTGGAAACGTTCGGAGATCACGAACTCTAGGCGGGGAATTTGACGAGCGTAATAACGTCTGTTGAAATCCTTATCGTCCTTTTGTCCGCACAGATAAGACTCCTCTTTAACATTTAATTAAGTTAATTGAAGATTTCCAGCTAGATTTATCACATATTTTAACGTCATTGCGTTCAATTCCTGAAAGACTTCCACTTTTTAAAGTGCTAACTAGGGGCGTAGGACCTTACCACTTCAATATATCAATTTTAATTCTTTCTCTGTAATGAAAATAGGTGGAGAGTAGAGAAAATCGGCCAAGTGCGAGTCGGGCCTCGCACTTTTAGGGTTCCGTTAAAAAAAATTAAATTAAAATATTTTCATGTACCCATGGAAATATTTTAATTTAATTTTTTTAATTTAATTTAATTTTTATTATTTGTTGTTATAGCGGCAATAGAAATACATAATATGTGAAAATTTCATCTGTCTATCTATTACGGTTTACGAGATACAGCCCGCTGACAGACGGACGGACGGACGGACGGACGGACAGCGTAGGCTTAGTAATAGGGTCCCGTTGGTACCCTTTGGGTACGGAACCCTAAAAAAGTGTTTGAAATGGTTGATGTAAGTCATAGATCGTCAGTTGGTGCCTTCCCTAGAGCGATGTCACACAGTGTGTTGTGGAATCAAAGCAGGCAGTAAGGCCGCAAAGCGTCGCATTGTATGGTATACTGGGGATGTTTCTAATCAAGACACCAGAGAAGCCATATCGCGTCATGTGACATCGCTTGAGTACTGAGCTGGACTCTGCTAGTTGCATTGATGGTGTGACGGACGCGATGTCTTAGATGTATGTATCTCTGTGCAATTTTTGTCGTTACTGACAGAGTTGTGTATCGTGCGGTGAGCGGTGAGCCTTCGGGGCATGTTAAATATATGCTCGACATGTATACAGAATATTTTGTTTTCTTTACTCCCTCGTTTCGTTTTGTTTGTTCAATTTATTGTTCAAGCTTGACATAAAATACGGGAGCATTAATCCTTCCTACTATCCTACTACTGTCCTACTTCTTACTAATATTTTATACTACTAATAATATTATAAATGCGAAAGTTTGTGAGGATGGATGTGTGGATGGATGAATGTATGGATGGATGGATGTTTGTTACTCTTTAACGCCACAACGAATAAACCGATTTGGCTGAAATTTGGAATGGCGAAAGTTTATACCTAGGATTAACACGCATTTTTATCCCGGAAAATTACCTTAACCTTAATTAGGCTAGGCATAGGCTAGTTGCTACTTTTTATCCCGGAAAGTCACTAAGTTCCTGCGGGACTGAAAAAAATTTTAATCCAAGCGGACGAATTCGCGAGCATAATCTAGTGCTAAATAAGTAAATGTATTAAATAAATAATTCCTGAAAAACATACTCCCATTTCAGAAATTGCCATAGAAAGATCAGACATGTCTAGGATAAAGGGCCTCTGTTAGGTACAGTAGGCTGAGACTGCATAGTTACCGTATAATGCGATGAATGATGCTTGCCTGATTTTAAACAATAGTGTTATTAAAGTGGGATGAAAAGTAGCCTATGTCATTTTCCATGCCTGCAAAAAATCATGTCAATACATAGACGTATTGCAGCGTGATTGAAAGACAAACCAACAAACAAACACACCTTCAGATTTATGGTTTATCTAGGGAATAACTAAACATTGAAATTTTAGCAAGAAAAGGTTAAATTTATTATTTTGCTATAATCCGCCAACAGAAAAAATTTGTATGGTCCAACATGCAGTAACAAGCTAAGCACCACTCACCTTTCCAAGCAAGCAAGAAAGCAAAGTTCCCAAGCAAGCAATGGCACCACCACTCACATGCACCACCACACAAGACTTTTACACTAGTCTCGACGCACGTTTCGCCCCGACACCGGAGCATCCTCAGGAGATGCCGACTTTACAATGCAGTGCTAGTATACTGCAAATACTAGCATGCGGCGGATTAGGTAGGTATAGCAAAATAATACTAACCTTTTCTTGCTAATCATGAAATTCCGCAAAGTAACGCCTGCTTCTATTTACCTACCTTACCTTTATTTAGAGAAAACCCATGATATGTTTTAGTCATTAAGTAATTTTTTTTAAAGAATATCAGCCAAGTTGAAGTTGACTAATATTCTCCTCTCCCCTCCAAATATGCGGAAAGCTTGTGTTAGGAGTGGGTACGACAATAGTGCAACGGGTGGGATTTCGATTCGAACCTGCGAACTTTCAGTTTTCAGTCCGCACCTTTAACCGTTGGGCTATTGAGGCGCAAGAACCTTAGCATTTAGCATTTGACCTAAACGCAGATAGAGAATGTTCAGTGTCCGTACAGACCGTGTGTCCTCCCGAACACACATTCACTCACAGAGAAACAGCGTTGGTTATGAGTTCACCCTAATATGCTTGCATCCATCATTGTACTGAAGCATCGTAAATTGATGTGGAGATACGAGTATAAGAGTAAGTGTTCGGGCTCAGTAGGGAGGGATTTTTGCGTACAATTTATTGCTTTGCCTATGGAAGTGTGACTGTTTCTTCATATTATTATTTTTGGTGGTTATAATGGAAATCATAAAAGCACGAAAAACTCGTATCATTATTTTTTTTTTAGTTATCAGATTTTGAAATTGTTAAGTATCGCGGGTAAAAGGGAGGACGTTGGTACACGTCAATCAATCAAGCCGGGCGGTAGCACACTGATTTATTGATTCAAGTGTTGCGGGTCGCAGCCCGCACTAAGACATCTATATAACATCCCTTCCCCTTAGGCTAAGAAACACAATTAAACTATATCTTATCATCTAACTATATTGATAAATCACTGTCGTGATCGTGTGTCGGATCCGATATCGGTGTCGAGAAAATCGGACTTATTTCCCGTCGCCTGTGCGCGACGTTGCCAGCGCGCGGCGGTGACGTTCGGCGGTCTACCGGCGCGGGCGTCTCTTCTTGCCCGGGCTCCCGTGCCGATTCTCCTTCCCCTTCTGGTTGTGAGACAGCATCGCAGTGGACTGCAGCCGGCGGTGATACGTCTGGTATCACGTCCGGGTCCCAGGTCTGGTCGTCGCTTGCCGCCGAAGATATTCGTGGTCTAATCTGGTCGATGTGTCTGGTGATTTCACTGTCCAAATTTGGCACATATACCACATACATAACATGTCCGATTTTCTTTTTAATAATTCCTTTTATCCAAGAGAATTTTTTAGTATCCCTATTTTTAGTTACCCATACGCTATCATTTTCCTTAAACTCTGTACGTTGTACTCCTTTGTAATGCTTAGCCTGTGAGAACTGTTTACGTTCGACCGTACGAGTGAGGTCCGTGGACGAGGGTGAAGGCGTGACGGGGTTTAGTAAGTCCAGCCTCGAGCGTAACGCGCGCCCGTATACCAATTCCGCAGGCGACTGATCAGTGGTGCTATTTTTTGAATTCCGATAATCAAATAAAAATTTATTAATTTTTTCGTGAAGAGACCTTTTATTAAATCCGTCCACAATAATACCCTTTAGCCCCTTTTTTACAATTTTTACAAAACTCTCGGCTTGGCCATTGCTGGCTGGGTGATATACTGGGGATAAAACATGTTTAATACCGTTACGTTTACAAAAATCATTAAATTCTATCGAAGTGAAGGAAGAAAAATTGTCACTTACCAGCGTATGCGGAACCCCAAAACGTGACATCATATCATACAATTTATTTATAACTGCCCTCGAATTGTACGACGAAGTCATGTCGTAACATTCTACCCATTTACTATATGCATCTACAATGATTAAAAACATACAATTATGAAACGGGCCCAAGAAATCTACATGAATTCGGTGAAACGGGTGCGGTGGCAGCGGCCAAGGCGCGAGCGCGGCGCGCGGCGGCGCGGGGCGCAGCGCGCAGCAGACGCTGCACGCCGCCGCTAGCGCCTCCAACGCCGCGTCTACGCCCGGAAACCATAGCCGCTTGCGAGCCTCCGCCTTCATTTTCACTACCCCGAAATGTGAACTGTGTAGTTCTTTACAAATAGTGATTTGTAAGTTTAAGGGAATAACGACCTTGTGTCCACGCATGAGAATACCATTTTCGTATGACAACTGTGACCGACAATTAAAGAAAGGTTTTAAATTTACGTCAGTTATTTTCCTAGGCCAGCCGTTCATTACGTACCGTATAACTATAGCTAGGTGGGGGTCGCGAGCCGTTTCGCGCCGAAGGTCACTTAGTGTCACTGGCAGGTCGCCGTCTACTACGAAGTTGACGTAGGTTGCGCGATCTTCGCATTCCGCGAGTTCTTCGTGAGTTTCCGCGAGCCCCCCCTCCCCGCCTGTCCTAGATAAATAATCCGCGCTGTTCCGCTTGCTATCTATATATTCTATAGTATAATTGTACGCAGTTAACCATATGGCGTACCTCTGTAGGCGGTTTGCGGAAACTTCGGGTACACCTTTATGTGGCCCGAATATTGCTAGCAAAGGTTTATGATCCGTTCGTAATGTAAAGGGCTCAGACCGACCATACAAGTACTGGTGGAACCGCCTTATGCCGAAAATGATAGCCGTAGCTTCTTTTTGAATTTGAGCGTAATTTTTTTCCGCCGAGTTCAACGTGCGAGAAGCGTACGATATCGGTCTTTCTAACCCGTCACTGCCGACTTGTGACAGTACGGCACCTAACCCTGTCGGCGACGCATCTACAGTCAATATTAGCTTGGCCCTAGGGTTAAAATGCGCTAGTGTCTTATCAGACGCTAAAATATTTTTTATTCGAGTAAATGCGTCATCATGAATGTCAGTCCACTCCCACCTGGTATTTTTATTTAACAGATTATATAATGGACTTAATACGGATGACGCGTCGGGTACAAAGTTCCTATAATAATTAGTGAGACCCAGAAAGGACTGTAGTTGTGACACGTTTGTAGGCTTAGGAGCTTGTAATATAGCCTTTACCTTATCGAGCGACTTCCTAATTCCGTATCTGTCTATGACGTGGCCTAAGTATGAAATCTCATCTTTAAAGAATTCACATTTACTCATCTGTACCGTTAAGCCCGCGTCATCTAAGCGTTTTAACACCGTATACAGCCTATGTTTATGCTGGTCTTTATTTGCTCCCGTGATGAGAATGTCGTCCAATAGAAATATGATTCCATCTATGCCCGAGAGCAGGCATTCCATCGCCCGCTGGAAAATGGCCGGCGCGCTCGACAACCCAAAAACTAAACGGGTAAAATTGAAGAGACCGCGATGAGTGTTGATGCATGTTAGACTTTGCGAATCTTCATTTAAAATTAATTGATTGTATGCCATAGACAGATCTATTTTACTAAATTGTACGCCCCCGTGTAATTTAGCTAACAAGTCATTTACTGTCGGCAACGGATATTGGTCTTTATCCAACTGTTTATTTATTGTAACTGAATAGTCGGCACATAATCGAATGCTGCCGTTCTTCTTTAAAACAGGTACCACCGGCGATGCATACTCAGAATGTTCGACAGGTTTCAAAATGCCTAAAGATAATAACCGATCCAGTTCTTTGTTTATTTTATCCTTTAACGCGTAAGGTACTGATCTCGCCTTCATAAAAATCGGCTTAGCATCCGGTTTTAGGTGTAAGCTTATTTTATACTTGTTAAACGATCCAAGTTTGTCAGAGAAGACATTAGGAAACTGATTAGTGAGTTGTTTGATAATATTAAACTCGTCCCCGGCCTGCACCTCCGCGCATAACGCATGTACGGCCGCGCCCCTCGCGGGCGCTAGTTCAAGGTCAAACTCGCGAATGAAATCCCGGCCCAGCAATGGCGGTCCGCTTGCGTGCACTACATAAACATTCAGTACTTGCGTACGACCATTATAAGATACAGGCAATAATACAACTCCGATTGTTTTAATATTTTCACCCGTGTAACTGTATAACTTTTTGGTGGTGACTGTCAATGGTAATTGTTTAAAATGAGACTTGTAGGTATTTTCTGAAATTACGCTTACCGCAGATCCACTATCGATTTCAAATTCCAAAGCCAGACCACTGATCATGACGCGCTCCGTCATCGGTTTTCCTTTTACGCATCGTATATTATAGAAAGACTCACCGTCCTCTCCGTCATCCACAGTACCTTCATCCACGTATTTTACTTTCCCCTCGTTAGGACACATTTTACGTAAATGGCCCCTATTATTACACTTTTTACACTTATAGGTTTTGAATCGGCACTGATTAGACCTATGGTTCGTGAACCCGCACACACTGCACTTGTCCTTCTTGGTAACGTTAAACACGGTGTCTGGACTCGCTGCGCCGACGCTGCTCGCGCCCGGCGCCGCCTGTGACGAGGCCTGCCGCGCACACCGCACGCTCTCGGCCAGATCGATGGCCTTAGCGAGGGTCAGCTCCCGCTGGTTTTGCGCAAACAACTTGTCCCGCTCACGTCCTGCTACCATGCCCATAATAAATTTATCCAATAAGGCTTCCTCCAAGTTCTTGAATTCACAGTGAGCTGCTAATCCTCTTATCCTGGCTGCCCATTGAGTGTGACTTTCTCCTGGTCGCTGTGTTGCGGCGTAAAATGTCGACTTTTCCGCAAACCCGAGCCTCTTTGGTGTGAAGTGATCGTCGAGTAGTTTCACTAACTCTTCGTATTCTAGTTCTTCCACCTTCTTGGGTAACGCCAGGTCACTCGCTAACTTGAATGATGACTCACATAACGATGTTAACAAGATGGCCCTCCTCTTAGTTGTTGCTTTGTCCGTTATTGAGGTTATGTCGTTAGCAATAAACCATTGATTTAAACGCGACTTGTAGCTGTCCCAATCTTGTGAGAGATGGTCAAAAGTCGATAGGACTCCATAAGTCGCTCCCGTAGACATTTCCACCAAATCGTCGCCACTGTTAAGTATCGCGGGTAAAAGGGAGGACGTTGGTACACGTCAATCAATCAAGCCGGGCGGTAGCACACTGATTTATTGATTCAAGTGTTGCGGGTCGCAGCCCGCACTAATACATCTATATAACAGAAATAAACCAATGTCCCAATATTTTGGTATTTGAATTCCTAGTAGGTATTATCTTATATCCCAAGATTAAGAATAGGTAGCCTTGTATGTAGCAAGTAATAGATACTTATATAGAGTATTAAATAAATACTGTAGATAAGTTTAGACCTCTGTTGAGGCCAACGGCTTGGCCAACGAGTCAACACCTGGACCGCTAAGTTCAGGGGCCCATCAGCTGAACCTGAGTCCAGAGTCGCTGCCCAAAGCGGCCTTAACCGCGGTCAGATCTGTTCTCAACGTAACTTAATGATGGTAGGGTTGCACTGACCTTCCTTTCAGCAGTCAATCCTTGTATAGGGCCTGAGATGGTATGATAATGGTGTGGTATGTGGTGTATTATGAGGTTAAGTGTCAGGTGAACTTCTCAGGCCACTAGCAGGAGCAGGCAGGCAGCCAGTTGTGGCCTGCAGCTGTAGACGTTGAGCTGGCGTAGCACTGTACACTTGGTTTGTCACTAGTTGGGTCCAAAATCCTGATCACACACACTTCGCCGAGCGCGTGGCGAGCAGAATCGGCGGGTTCCAAAAACTGTTCTTTTGTTACGGACAGCACGTTAACAATGATGCTTATATCTAGGTCTACACATAGACCGCTCGACGGCGCAACAAAAACGTAAAATAAACTAAATCTAGACACTTAAAACAGCAAAAACGTACGCGAGGCGACCCGGGTTTTCGTGAATACGTGTTAGCACTTAGCTGTCAGAAACAGGAACTTGCAAAACCACGCCCAAAAATCGCGGCAAGTTTAAAACTAAGGAGCTGTCAACTTCATTGCGAGCCAAAGAGATTGCTAGCGCTACGACCATGGAACAAGGAATTGTGGACAGGTACATGGCGCGAACAACCTCGTAATATGAACTTAAATCATGCCAAGTTTCATTGAAATCTATCTAATAGTTTCAGCGTGATGTGCGACTAAGATACAGACAGAACGACAGACAGACAAGGAAAAAAATTACAGTTCTGGCTTAGTATATCGGTATAGTGTGCCCTCCAAAATCAAAATATCTTCAATGTACAGAACTGGACCTGTTACAGTTTTATCATATACTAGCTGATGCCCGCGACTTCGTCCGCGTGGATTCAGTTTTTAAAATCCTGAGGGTACTCTTTGATTTTCCGGGATGCTTTACACTCTACAGGATCTCAACTATACCTATCCAAAAAAATCACGTCAATCCGTAGGTTTTTTGCAGCGTGATTGACCAACAAAGACAAAATAACGTTTAGCTGTCATTTACGTTTTGTTATTATATTTTATATATATAGATATTGATTTGAGATTTTTCAAATAATAATACATTGTTATTATTATACTGTTAATAAAAATCGGCCAAGTGCGAGTCGGGCCTCGCTCTTTTAGGGTTCCGTTAAAAAAATTAAATTAAAATATTTCCATGTACCCATGGAAATATTTGTATTTAACTTTTTTAATTTAATTTAATTTTTATTATTTGTTGTTATAGCGGCAATAGAAATACATAATATGTGAAAATTTCATCTGTCTATCTATTACGGTTTACGAGATACAGCCCGCTGACAGACGGACGGACGGACGGACGGACGGACGGACGGACAGCGTAGGCTTAGTAATAGGGTCCCGTTGGTACCCTTTGGGTACGGAACCCTAAAAACTACTCAATATATTACATTTACAAGACATATTTTTAACCCCCGACGCAAAAAGAGGGTTGTTATAAGTTTGACATCGATGTCTGTGTGTGTGTCTGTGTCTGTCGGTGGCATCGTAGCTCTCAAACGGATGGACTGATTTCGATGCGGTTTGTTTTTCATTTGAAAGCCAGTTTCCTTGCGGTGGTTCTTAGCTATGTTTGGTTAATATCAGTCCAGTAGTGTAAGAGTAACAGCTCTTTTCCAAAATGATGTAAGGCATTTTTGGCGTATGATTACTCGATTAAGTGCTTCACGTGTGCCAGTATAATCGTTAAATGGCAATTAATTGATAATTTCGACCTGATGCTGCAACCAGAATTATACATAGTCCGGCCATAGATTCGCATGTCGGGGGTGTTTTAAATTTTAAATTTTCGCTTGTTCCAACAAGTTATTAGCTTGATTTAATGCCACCTGAGATTCAATACCCGGCCAATCGCACAAAAGTTACAATTGACTTCCTTTGTTCAGAAAAAAGCTTAAAGAACTCGGATAAGCGAACGTTTCCACCATTGTCTTACGTAATAATTAGGTACGTGGTTAAAAAAAAGGACGTTTTTGTTCGTCTTCGTCTACCGAGAGCTGGACGTAAGTCCCTTGCAGTTTCCAGATATCTTTATCTTGCGCCGCTTGAATATACTCGCAGCATCTTTACGTGACTAGATGTCCAACTGTAGTCTGCCAACTCATTAGTTGCGAATAAAATAAAATAATAAATAAATAAAATAAATAAACATTTATTCTGCTTTTAACTAAATAAAATAAAATAAAAATAAAACAAAATAAAATCATCATCTCAACTACCCATCGCCGGTTCTCATTAATCGGTCTTCTCATTAATCTGCCCCCCGATTATCTAAAAGTTGCCGATCAAAATCTTATTCATTTCATGGCATTAGCGTCAAAGTAAAATAAACCATAACAGCATTAAATTAGAACTCAATTTCGTTTATGCATTCTCATACGTTTATGTATGTACGATACGCTCTATAACGCCCCATGTTAGAATCGGTTGTACTGAATTTGTGTTTTTAAATCAATACAGTCAAGGAATATTTTACTGTGACGCTTATGCCATGAAATGAATAAGATTTTGATCGGCAATTTTTAAACAATCACACCTCAGTTTCTGAGAGTATCCAGCTCACGAGTCGTGAGTCTCACGAGTACGAGTAGCTGGATACAGGCGGCATAAGACTAAGGCCTGTGGAAGTTCATGTAAAAGATCTTTGTCCATCAGTAGACGTCTATTGGTTAATGCAGAAGAAGAAAGAAGAAGAGAAGATCATTTTAATGATTAAGATGATACAATCATCAGCATAAGTAATACTCATTAGAAATAGACGCAAAGTAACTGTGATGCCCAAGAGAGTTTTGCCACGTTTTGCCTTTTACATTACGCAACCCTAAAAACCAATTCACATAGTAACAGAATTGTACTACGGCTCAAGTAATAGGAACCAGCAAGTTTCCACGAGCCAATTTGACGGTTCGTTTGGGTTAATGGAATGTGAACTCTATTACTATAGTGGCAAGAGATGATTAAAGTGTAAATGAGGTTATGCAGCGATGCAATGAAGGAATTTTTGCTTGAAGAATATTAATATTTTTTACAAATAGGTATGAGAAATAATTTATTTTGTAAAATTATTATTTTCCTCGTGTAAGAGATTGAGTATAATTTTATTTTATACAAGCTCATAAAATTTTTGCTGTTTTTCTAGTACCTAGTGCGATGGCAAGCGCATGTACAGTATAGTATGTACCCAAATGTATGTACCCATATGTACCCATATGTACCCATATGTGGGCTATGTACCCATAGCCCATGATACACATGATACTAGGTAGGTATAAAGATTGTCTATTAGTTTTTTTTTAATAAATAGACTAGTGCTTGACTGCAATCTCATCTGTTGGTAAGTGAAGGTGTAGCTTAAAATGGAGCGCGCTTGCCTAGAAGATGCCTATTCGTTCTTGATTTAAAGGTTTGGTGGATCATAGCTATATGAAGTTGTTACTTGTGCACCGTGGATTTGAAGCAATATTATTGCAAAGTTACTATTTTTGTATTGTTAGGCCCGCTTGCGGAGACGCCTGGTTAGGTTTAACCTTTCTGGGTAATAAAGTAATTTTGACAGAAGCTTTGTACGAAATCTGTCAAAGAATCAGCTAACCCTGGGTTAAAAGGATAACTCGGCGTTTCTGCAAGCGGGCCTTATAGATATAGATCAGGGGTTAGGTAGGAACTGCCAAGTTTGTGAAGACCTTAGCTGAATTATAGCCCGACACTTGTTTGTTGTTTGCTTTGTAGTGATTAATAATTGAAGTACACTGGGCCTTTGTTGGCAATAATCTACTTGATTGCTTCAAAAAGCCACTTAGCAAAGTGTTCTTTACCGCGTCGGTTTTGTACTTTATGTGTCAGATAGCTTCCTTCCAGATTCCAACCCCAAAATCGTCATGTCCTTTGCATCTCCACTACCATCCAACGATCTCTAAAATTGATCCTCGATCTTTACGTCCAGCAATTTGTTTGGAGCTGCGTTGCACATGTCCTGGTTTAGACAACATTCGCATTATTATCCTAAGAAAATTCCTATCAAAATTATTATGGAAAGGGGTCACGACTCTCAGCAATGACGAATGCGATGCAGAGAAAAACATTATATTCGGTTTTGCAAAAACTTCGTTTATGTAGCTTGCGATTGGAAATTGTAGGGTCGAGTGCTGTTCCGATGGACGCTTGTACCTGTCGACACAATCGATTCCGACGAAACTAGCAACCCTAAAATTCTAATTTGAACGCGGCCATAAAGCTATGGTTAGTTAGCTAGTTAGTTAGTTAGTTCGTGTTCAAACTAGAATTTTAGGGTTGTTAGTTTTGACGGAATCGCAAGTGTCCACAGGTACAAGGGTCTATAGGAACAGCACCTGCCCATACCTACCGAATATAATAATACCGAGAATCTTTCCACCTTTCATTCGAAAAATGAACTGACAGTGACTGTCTTTATTAAGATCTAGGTATATTTACCTTTACCTTTCTATCGTGCTTCGGAGAGCAAGTTAAGTCATCGTGTCGGTTGCGGTTACTATTGCTTCCTTCTATAATAATATATGTAATTAAATAGTAGTGATTATTAAAATAAGTCTTTTTGATAATCTAAAAATCACACTGATATAAAAAAAATTCATTAAAATAGAAGGGAACTTCCAGACGACGTCTTCCAAGTCTCTCGGTTATACTCAAAAGCACTTTTCTTTAAAAAAAAAGGTTTTTATTGGATCCTAAATAAAGTTCGGAGATTTTCTCTTTTCAAAAAAGAAACATTAAGGCCTCGTTCACGATGTGTCCGGATGTCTAAAATCTACAATCGTTTCCAACTTTGTCAACGCAATTTTATAAAATTCGGTTAAACTTTTGAGGCTTTTGTTGTTGAAGGAAATCTTTTCCTCCTAAAACTTTCTCTGCTTTGTGAGATTCACAAAGCAAGAGTATTTTTTATTTTTCTTTTTATTTTAAATTATATTTAATGCGACTTATTAATTATTATTCAATTTAAGATAAACAGTACAGTCTTCTGCCCGACATCTGAAGGTGCCATCATAAGGCGCGCTGTAACGAGTCTTCTGGCGTAGCCCATTTATTTTAGTCTTTAACATAATATGAGAATTGCTCATTTTATTTTCAAGAATAATAAAATTACTCATATCTTTCGAATATTTATGAAATCTGTAATGGACACGCATATTCATGATTAAGGTACTCGTAATTCCACAATCAGTCGTGACTGAAATGTGACATCAAGAGAGTTGGAGGGAGTTGTTTTTTTATTCGATGACAAGCTAGTCCTTGACTGCGATCTCACCTGATGGTAAGTGACGACGCAGTCTAAGATGGTAGCGGGCTAACTTGGAAGGGGTATGGCAGTGAACATTCAACCCATACCCCTAATTGGTTTCTACACGCCATCGTGCCGGAACGCTAAATCGCTTGGCGGCACGTCTTTGACGGTAGGGTGGTAACTAGCCACGGCCACAGCCTCCCAAGACCAGAGAAAATTCAGAAATTATAAATTCCCAAATTGACCCCGCCGGGAATCGAACCCGAGACCTCCCAGTTAGAATAGAATAGAATAAAAATGTTTTTATTCAAATAAACTTTTACAAGTACTTTTGAATCGTCAATGAGTCTACCACTGGTTCGAAATGACGTTCCTGCCGAGAAGAACCAGCAAGAAACTCGGCAGTTGCTCTTTTCAAAATACTTTAACAATATACTTAAAAGATATTATTCTATGTATGCAGTTTCCACAATAAGGGGAAGTTCCACAAAAGCATACGTAATTATTTCTAATTATAATTCAACACATGTCAAGACGGGCAGACAGAAAGTAGCCCCATTGCCGCTGGTGAGACCCGTTCACGAGCATGACGCATGACCCAGCCATATGCTTCGCTCAACCATATTTGAGGGAACGTAACAACCTGCATCACACGACACCACCATAAGGCAACAGCGCTCATCACTGAGCCTGGGAGGTCGTCAGGGTGAGCCAGGGAGTTGGTAGAAACAAAAGGCTTATCATACTGGATTGTGAAACTTCAAGGTGCTATGCCTCTACAATAATATTATGGACTATTCCCGGCAATTGACGCCGGTCGTGTGTACATCAGAGGAGTGCAAAACACAAGAAATTCAATTCAATTCCCCACAAGATTAATAGATAACAACTACGATTTGTTACGCTGAGGTTCGGAATGTTTCTGTAGTCTATAAGAGAGCTGTCGGGACGGTGTTTTCTTTGAAGATTAATCACTTTGCCCAATGCGGCCAGTAAGGTATTTTCAGTACAAGCTATTATTAAAAATGTCTTTTTATTCATTTTTTACCGTCGTCATTGTGTTTTTTCAGCTTTAACTTTTTCTCTGGTACGATTTTAGTGAAAAACTTGATCAATCACAATCTGTCTTGTTATCTTATTTGTTTTCTTCGCGACCTTTTGACTCAGGTTTTTGAAGACGGTATATCGATCTCTTTTTATCGATTGGTGAGGTTAGATAAATTTAAAGGAAAAAAAGTCGTGTGGTGTTGTGGGACACCAGATAGGAACGAAGTTATTATTATAAAAATATTAATTTCAAGTTCTATTCGAGGTTTAAAGAAAATAATTATTCGGATATACATTTTTTATCATGATTTTTTTATCGATAAAAATCAAAATGACCCCAGGGAAGCCAATATCGATTTTATAAAATATTAATAAAATTAAAATTTTATAAAATAAAAAATTAAAATAAAATTGCGCGCCCCCGGGTGGGCTCGAACCACCAATATTTCGGTTAACAGCCGCGAGCGAGCCAATTACGCCACGGGAGCGATGCACAACTTGTTGAAATTATTATATAAGATATTTTTAGGCCATCAAATAAAAGTGTCGTTACAACTTTTGGTCTTAATTTTTAAGACCAAAAGTTGTAACGACACTTTTTCCGTCTAGCCCCCTTTCGCAACGCGCGATAAGGAACTTCGTTCTAATAAAAACTCCTAAATCACAACCTAGCCTAGTTATAGTGTTTCCTTATTGATAGATGGCATTGTTAGTGTGTTGTTGTTGAAATTAGTACTTACTTTGGTTTGCGCAACATGACTGATCTCACTGTTCTAGTCAAATTTTATTTTAGGTAACTAGCCTGCGACTTTGTTTGCGTGTATTAAATTTTTTGAATACCATGTGAAAATTTGATTTTCTCTGATAAAAATATCCTTGAATCCTATCTCGAATTTTTTTCTGCCAAACTTCAAAATCGGCAAGCGGTTGAGGTTTGTAAAAGTAACAGACAGACAAACATAATTAAGAATTATGATATTAATGTAAATCTTCTTTCAGACTCAAATAAGCATTTTATTTAATATTTTCTACTATCTGTTAGAGATCAAACACGGTGCTCGCATGTAATAAGCATACTGCCCTCCTTTATAAATAAACCGTTGTAAAATACCTTTATCTTGAGTTAAAATTTAAATACGCTTCAAAAGTCACCATTTGAATGCTGAATCGGAAATAAACCTCAATAAAAATAGAATAAAACGTCGGATGAACGAAATCCGAAATCGGTTTTCTTTTATGTCTTTGTTAGGCTTAAAGACTGAAAGCGAAAAAGTGAAAAATCGACCAAAATGCGCTGGGAATTGTCGAATTTCTTACCATTCAATATTTCTGTCATCGGTTCAAGGTCTATACTTAGTTTACTTGTGATTTAGTTCATTACACGTTTTATTGATCAAAATCTTAACTCTACATTGAAATTATGGCTCTGACGACTATTTGTTTACGTAGAATCTACGGTTAACGATGCCTTTATGCCAGTCATTGTCGCAATTAATGTAATGGCAAGCTATAATTTTATTTGATGACTAGCTTGTGCCTAGGCTAGGCTTCACTCAAGTTTAGTTTGATTTTTCAAACCACTATTTTACCCCCTTAGGGGTTGGATTTTCAAAAATCATTTCTTAACGGATGCCTACGCCATAATAGCTATCTGTATGCCAAATTTCAGCCTAATCCGTTCAGTGGATTGAGCTGTGCGTTGCCGTTGATAGATCAGTCAGTCAGTCACCTTGCCCTTTTATACAAAAGAATAATAATGAATAATACTTAATTAATTCTAAAATTAAAACTAAAATAAATCAAATAGCTCACTGATATCGCCGCAGCGCAGTGTAGTGCCCAAAATGCTAACAAACTATGGTCCCTTTGGATGGCCAAATTAATTTTTTTGATAGGTAAAGTAGGTAGGTATGGTAGCTGCCAGCTCTTAGGTCCCTGGTAGACTAGATAATCTTTGGGAACTTTTTTTTGAATCATTTATTATAAAAACGTATACATACTTAACACCACAAAGGACTTTTGTACTTTGCCCAGATGACATAATGGTTTATGTCGGTTTCCCAGTGCTAAATATTACAATATAACGTAGGTAACTTTTGTCCTCACTGGGCTTTCAGGCACCGGTACTAATTTTGTTACTATTAACTGTGAAAAAGAATTTAATAACAATGTAATTATGTAGTGAAACAACGGAGTGGAAAATGTTCCTTTATACTTTAGTTGGATAGGACAAAGGAAGTAATTTTGATTTTTTTGTAAAACCGGTTGAAGAATTCTACGTGGTATTGTGTTTTAGTGGGACATAGAGTCTTGCAAGTATAAAGCGTATTCCAACGTATTTTTTCTGATTTTACGACATTGTGCGACACTTTATAGCTGCTTCATAAAAAAAACTTAAAATAATAATAGTAACAATTTTATTTTTTCAATTTTAATGACTGAGCACTTAAGCAAAATTTTAAACATCTATGAAATCATCACTTAAACAAAAATTCAATTAATGTACAACTACATAACGATAAATCAATAAAATATCTTTTTTGATCAAGATAAAAAGTTTGTTGCAAATAGTTAATAGCTCAAACTGCATAAAAATAGAAGAAAAAAAATTGGACATTCCGAGTGTGTATTCTAGTATTCTAGCTGAATCTGATTACGAGTGCCAAAATCCAGAATATAACATAAAACCCATCGTTTTTGGTTAAAACATAGAAACCGAGTCGTTTTTGGCCCCTAATTGACTTGGCTCCATTGGATATATTTTATTAATGACCTACAGAATAACCCATTACAGATTACAGATTATACTATAGGTTAGCGGCTTCAAACAGAATGACGTGGTGATTGATGCAGATTAATGTTTAAAGCATTGTAGATATTGGATAGCATTCATTCAAAAAGTCTGAATACGAACACTAGAGTGAAAATTCTACACTTTTGTCGTTCAACAAGTGATTGAATCCGTAGCGCTGTTTTGAGCAAAAAATGTATAGAATTGCGAGCAACGACAAATACAATTTTATTTGCAGAAATGCGGGGAGTTTAAAAGAAATTGAATTTCTTACAAGATTAATAGATTACAACAACGATTTTTTACTCGGGCCACACAAACATTCGTGTACCAGAGATATGGCGAGGGGAAGTTTATGAAAATAAATTAATCTTCAGAGAATTGAATACAGCATTTAGGAAGTCCCGCGAGTTTAAGTCGTACTTGGAGTCAAATCAACGTCGTTATGTGATTTTTAAGGTTCCGTAATAAACAAGGAACCCTTATAGTTTCGCCATGTCCGTCCGTCTGTCCGTCCGTCCGCGGTTAAGCTCAGAGACTATTGGTACTAGAAATCTGTCATTTGACAAGGGTATAAATATTAATAATGCCAACAAAGTGGTGAAATAAAATTGTGAAAAATAATTTCTTTTAGGGTACCTCCCCTACATGTAAAGTGGATTTTTTTTTTCATCTATCCGATAGTGTGGGATGTCGTTGAATAGGTCTTTCAAAAATATTATGGGTATGGGAACACCATTTTTCGATTAAAAGATCAGTTTGTGAAATATGATATTTTAAAGTGCTTATTTTTATTAGAGTCAAGTGTCCCCCCGTCTGCCAGCAAAATGGTTGTATACAGGATACAAGAAAAAATTCACAGCAATAATATATATAATGAATTTTAAAGGAAAACTATCAGGGCTAAGTACGGTTCCCAAGTTAAGGAGTTATATCTGTTTTTTAGGAGTGAACCGCGAAAAACCATGGAACTCTAAATATATTTAATATTCATAAATAAAATAAAAGCACTATCCTAGGTCAGCAATAATAAGGAAACGCACTTTTATAAACCGGCCGGTTTTTTTATAAACCGCGTACCTACTTACCACGTAACTTTTCATGTAACGTTCACCATCATTATCATCATAATCACACTCTCAAAAAAGGTTTTTAGGTTATAGTGCACCACACTGGCCCAATGTATAAGGTATACTTCGCACTCGATACACCTTTGAGATCATTATGGAGAACTCTCTGGCGTGCGGGTTTCTTCACACTATTAGAAGTTTCGAACCCCCAAGCTCCCTGACTAGTAGACCCTTGGACGAGGGAGAGAAGGACTTACCAAGCGCACGCATTCCCCTCTGCCGAAGTACATGTACGACGTAGGTGTAATTATTTGCTTGTGTGCTCATTTTCTGTAAGTTTTCTTTTTTTTTATTTGATGACAAGCTATAGTCCTTGACTGCGATCTTACCTGATGGTAAGTGACGATGCAGTCTAAGATGGTAGCGGGCTAACTTGGAAGGGGTATGGCAGTGAAAATTCAACCCATACCCCTAATTGGTTTCTACACGCCATCGTGCCGGAACGCTAAATCGCTTGGCGGCACGTCTTTGACGGTAGGGTGGTAACTAGCCATGGCCAAAGCCTCCCACCAGACCAGACCAGAGACAATTCAGAAATTATAAATTCCCAAATTGAGCCCGCCGGGAATCGAACCCGAGACCTCCCAGTTATAAGACAACAGCGCTCACCACTGAGCCAGGGAGGTCGTCAAGTGTGACAGCTTTTGAGTTAGTGTGCGCTCATAGAGACGTAGTGAGTTAGTAAATGCTGTACGTATTAATACCTCACCTCCCGCAGAAAGTGGCAGAATTTATTTAGTACTAAACCTGCTTTATGGCAAGCCCTACTTTATATGGTCGAAGAGTAGACCTAAGTTTTAACCGTGGCGTTAAAGAGTAACAAACATCCATCTATACATCCTCAATTTAGGGCTTTTGAATACCGGACTTTTTCAATACCGGTATTAATACCGGAAATATTTTTTTCAATACCGGGATCCCGGGATCCCGGTATTGAAATGAGATTTAATTGGGGTTATATGAAAGTCCTATCTTTTGAAGTAAGAGACATGAAAAATCGGCATTTAAGTTATTAATTTTAGGTATTAAAAACCTGTATAAGCTATTTCAGAAAATCACCCTTTCAGAGTAGTACAATAGGGGGTGAAAATTTGTATGGGAATATTTTATTGGATTTTATAGATATTATTTACTTGTTTGGGCGGTAGGTTATTTCTATTTTATTAACCCACAATGTCTATAATAGACTTGTATTTATTCTGCGTAGACTTACTAGAACAACAAGTATTCGCACGGCTCTTACTGCGTACTATGGCTATGTCTCTGCAGTACTCCGTTATGGCTTTGTAATTTGGGGTAATTCAACAAACGGCTAATAAGGCTAGTTTAGAGCTATCCTTCACATGGCACTATATGATTCGTGTAGGCCGGCTTTCACAAAGCTCAAGGTCTTGCCACTTCCATCCATGTACATTTTGGAAATATCGAAATTTGTGAAAATGAATATGCATAACTTCAAGGCCAAGCGTGACACAAATTTAAATACGCGATCTCTGAGAGATCCCGATAAACTTATTTTTACCATGGCACCACAAACAGCACATTTTAATAAAAATTGTTAAAATTGTCAATTAAAATATTCAATAACAATTTATTGAACCGATATCAAAACAATACCAAACATTGCACATAAATTAAAGAAATGGTTGCAAGGGAAAAGTTTTTACTCCTTAGAAGAATTCTTTCAATACGACAAAAAAGATATTGACATTTTAATTGCCGTAACAATCTATTAACTTTTGACATGATTTTGGAATTTTAAAAGTCATTAGACATTTTGATATTTAATTAATAAGATTCCCTTTTTATTTTGTTTTTATTATTATTATTTGTGCAATGTAGTTTACATTGTGTTACTGTGTGAAAAATGATCCTTTATAACTATGTTATAAAGGAACTTTTTATATCATTTTATACAAGTATACACTCCTATAATATTTGTACGCCGCTACGGCTATAATGTTTTGGACTGCAAAATAATTATATTGACCATCTTGTCGTCACACATTATGCAAATAAAGAATTGAATTGAATTGAATTAATCAATTCCATAAATATGTTGACGGAAGAAAACGCTCTTTCCGCCTCTACGCCTTAATACGCTTATAATTAATTCCTTTTTCAACTGTCACAATAGATTCATTATCAATGCTAGAGGAAGCTTGGGGTTTAGATACTTTTTTTTAGTTTTAGCCTCCATTTCTGCTTCCAGTTGTTTTTCAGTTCAAATCAACCAAATATTGGGCTGCAGGCATGTATGCAGATATTGATAAAAATGAGAAAAAGGCCTAGGATCCCGGTATTAGCCAATACCGGTATTGAAAAAGTCCGGGATCCCGGTATTAGCCAATACCGGGATCCCGGTATTGGAAGCCCTAATCCTCATAAACTTTCGCATTTATAATATTAGTAAGAAGTAGGATGGTGATACAAGGGCAGCATGGCCCGCAGCAGGGCCCACAGTATCCACCACAGGGTCCACTCATTTGGAGCAGGAGAGTATAATAAAGCTAATTATTATCTAATAAGGTTGGTTGTTCCAACACAAGCTATCTTTGAGTGTATCGCTAATCTGTATCTAGGAGCGCGCTATCAAATCCTCAGCATCAGCTTACGTAACAAAAGTCAAGGGCCCGGTCCATCGAGGCCTCGGTACGAATCGCTGACGCAGCGACATCGCGAGCTCTCACCTTGAGTGCACTCTGACTCGACTTGTGACGCTCTGCCGCATCACCCTCAACGTATTGATCAAAGTGAGCTATTTTGAAACGAAGACATAAAAGAAACTCGAATCGGTATCTCGCTTTCAACATTTTATGAGTACTCCACCATTGTGATTTGCTTTATGACGCTTCACGTTTAATAATAATACCTAATAATAAAATCCTACTTCCTACTTTCTACTAAAATATCCTACTAATATTACCTATAAATGCGAAAGTTTGTGAGGATGTATGTATGGATGGATGGATGGATGTTTGTTACACGAATGAACCGATTTGGCTGAAATTTGGAATGGAGAGAGCTCATACCAGGATAAGCATATAGGCTACATTTTGTCCTGGAAAATTAAAGAGTTCCCGTGGGAATGAAAAAACCTTAATCCAAGCATAAGAAGTCGCGGGCATCATCTAGTATTTTTTTTTTATTTTATTCAGCCAGGTTAATTAACAAATAGTACAAATCAAAAACTTGTAATAGAACAGACCAAAATAGGCCCCCTGAAGATTTCCAAAGAACCGAGGAAGAGATAACACTATCATCGGTTCTCTGGATAACTAGGCGCCCAACAAAAATCCTACATAATAGCTGAATGCTGCTGAACAGGGCGCTGCCTCAGTTTGATGCTACAGCCGAGAAAGTGCATAGCGCTGGTTTTCAGGCATGACACTACAGTGACGTCACGGACTGATCAGATCAAATTTTATGCATTCCAAATCTATAAGTATAATATAATATAATATGACGATAATTGTTAAAAATCGGTTGAAGTCTGAAAAAGTCAAGCCACCTGGGAGCTTTCATTGAAAACGCTGCCTTATCCCTTTGAGATCTAGCAAAACATTATGATGTATGCTGGTGGTATGGTGGGATAAGTCTTAGATACATAAACGTCCGCGAAGGCATTTAACTATCTTTTAAGGATAGCTTACTATACCCATTTAAACTTCTAAACAAATGGTCACATACAATGTGGTAATTGGAACTCTATTTAGATGGATACCGAATTAATCCTTATCAGCTTAAATACGTTAGTTGCCATAAGCATTTTATGCACATTACTAGCTGATGCCCGCGACTTCGTCCGCGTGGATTTAGTTTTTTAAATCCCTCGGGGAACTCTTTTTAATTTTTCGGGATAAAAAGTAGCCTATGTCACTCTCCAGAACCTCATAACCCATGCAAAAAATCACGTTGATCCGTAGCCCCGTTGCGGCGTGATGAAGGACAAACCAACAAACCTACAAACAAACACACTCGCATTTATAATATTAGTAAGGATTTTATTTTTATTCCAATGATGTTGGACCGACTTAAAGTCAAAATAATCGTACGTAGCTCACAGGAATTCCGGTGAATAACGTTACTCACAGGAACATAGGACGCATTCGGATTTAAACAAAAAATGTAATTATTATCGTATATAAATAAAAATGTATTTTCCCTATATCCCGTGGTAGAAACATCACGCGTGAACGGCTGGACTGATTTTGACGGGACTTCCAATGACAGATAGCTGATGGTATAAGCCTAGCATAGGCTATATTTTAACTGATTTTCAAAAAAGGATCAAAAAAGTATTGTGTTTTTTAACCTATAAATATCAATATCTCCATGATTTCTAAACCGATTTGCCTGAATTTTTTTTAATCGATACAGAAACTTTGCGAGATGGTCCCATAAAAGTTGTAGTTGTTGTTGTTGTAGTAGTTATAGTAGTAGTAGTTGTAGAAGTAGTTGTAGTAGGGTTAGTAGTTGTAGTAGTTGTAGTTGTAGTTGAAGTAGTAGTAGTAGTAGTAGTAGTAGTAGTAGTAGTAGTAGTTGTAGAAGTAATTGTAGTAGTTGTAGAAGTAGTTGTAGTAGGTAGGATCTGGGAAGTATACCTTTTGAAACATAAAAAGAATTTTACAAATCGGTTCAGGCGTCTTAGAGTAATCGGTGAACATACATAAAAAAGATTCCGTTGAATTGAGATCCTCCTCCTTTTTTGAAGTCGGTTAAAATAAGAATAAAAATTAGTTTTAATTTGAAGAAGTTATGGAGTAAAACAGTCAAAATAGTTCAACCCCTATCTCAGAGAACATACATCCATCCATACATCCCATCCATCCATTCATCCGTATACTAAGTACATCTATCCATACATCCATCCTCACAAACTTTCACATTAGTGGGATAAGTAGCATAGGATATAGTTAATGTAGTTAAAGTTAGTAGCAGGAGGATACAAACATAAATACGTACATGCATACACACATACATACATGCATGGATACATATATACATACATGCATTCATGCATGCATACATACATACATACATGCACTCATGCATGCATACATACATACATACATACATGCATGCATTCATACATGCATGCATACACACATACATGCAGACATACATACAAACATGCATACGAATATATGCATAAGATAGATAATAATTAAATTTTATGTAACAATGTCAATTTTTGACGTTGGTAAGCGTTAGGATATGCAGTCGCTTGTGCTTGAAATTTTAAAAACTGATGCTTGCTATGGTTTTTTGAAACCGAAGCTTGCTTGCTTGATTTCTTGCATGCTTGCTTATAGGATTTAAAAAACCCGAATTTCGATGAAAAAATCGATGCTGCGGATAATGTAAGCGTGATTTAAGTACAATCAGCGCCATCTATCCGTGGTTTTTCAAAATCCCGGGGGAACCTTGAATTTTCCCGTGATAATTTGTAGCCTATGTGTTATTCCAGGGTATAATCTATCTCTATTCCAAATTTCAGCCAAATCCATCCAGTAGTTTTTGCGTGAAAGAGGAACAAACATACACACAAACTTTCGCCTTTATAATATTAGTAGGATGATAATCTTTAACACCATATAATTTAGCTGATGCGATCCTACGACAGAAAAAACAATATGTAGGCATAATATTATGCTCTACTACCCGTGCGAAGCCGGGGCGGGTCGCTAGTGATATATTCATCATACACTATAAAAATCTTAATAAGTAATTCAAATTATTTGTTTCAGGTACTTATCGAATGTTCTCCGCTTCGTTAATTATTATTATACGTAAGTTAAACAATTCCAAATCTCTACAAAATACTTGCGTCTCTATATCTATAAATTAGAGACCAGCTTGGGCTGGTCTTTGCGAAACATCACTTAATTAGAATGTAGGTGAACTTAACTGCTTTCTCGAGTATATTGTTGCTCGACGTAACATGACAATATTGAAGGAATAATATAAAGGTGCAGTGACATGAAATTGTTTCATAAGTCTTTTTTGTCTTATTGTCAACAAAAATTATGAGAATCAAACAAAACAAATGTCAGAACTCACAAAAGGTAGGAGTTTACGTAGTCAAGCAACAAAACCCTTATCATGGCCTACAAGCGCAAATTGTGAGAAACAAAGGTATATTTTGTATTGAAACCTATAACACAGTACTCGTAGCATTTCCGTACTCATTGAATGCAACTTAACAAAATAGTAGTGATAATTCTATTTATAACTTCATAACATTCCAAATATTAGTCCAAAAGTTTTAAGCTATTGCATAGCTTTTATCGCGGGCTTTGAGCGCGGCGACCGAATCAAGAAATTCCGTAACGAAAATAAACCTAACACAGTCGTTTCAGTTCGGCAGACTTCGGCACGGTGTTTGTGTGCGTGCGACTAGAAAATGCTATGCAATAACTTTACCGCGGCAGTCCCCGAGTGCCACACGTATTTATTTTTCTTGTTTAGATTTAACAGTATAATATTTTAGGAACGTTAAACACGTTCAGTATAAAATTTTATGGTTTTTTTTCGAAAAATTGATTTAGAAACCTCGTAATCATTTTAAAACTTGATCAGAAATCATAATAATTTCGCTTCTCTTGATCGGGTGATAAATAACCAGCCCCCTGGTCTAAAAGTTGCCGATCGCATAACGCTTTCTGAATTTGTGACTATATCAATACAGTCAAGGAATATTTTACTTTAACGCTAATGCCATCAAGTGAATACAATTTTGATCGGCAACTTTTAGACAATCGCACTTCAGATTTTTTAAGTAATAATTCATCATTATGTCAGTCCCGGCCTCTGTAGTGTTAATAAGTTTCTACACACATCAAAAGTGTCTAGGGATCAACATATATTTTTGCAATAACTTTTCTCCTGATTGATATTAATTAAAATTTTCTTTAAGGATTCATCAAATAAAGTGTTTTCGTTTGTCACAGTAACGATAAACCAAGTCACCTTTGCATTAATAAAGAAATTTGCCATTTTTCTAATAAAGGGATTTTTGACATTTGAACCACTAACATTAAAGTTCGAAAAAAAGACTGAAATAACAGTTTTCTTTAAAATTTTATTGGGTAACTTAAACAATTAATAATCCGTGTTTCTGCCGCGAACACTAACAACACAAGAACATCGGTTTGGCATACTCAAAATGAGTTCATCCAAATCACGCTGTGGAATGGCCGCCCATGTTCGTTGCAACAACAAAAAAAGGTCTTCTTGCCACTGGATACCCTCCATATTCGGCAGAGCTCTTCTCTGTAGCATATCCCATGCATGCTCAATCGGGTTCAAGTCTGGCGACTGAGCAGGCCAGGGCAGGACATCGATGTTAGCTGCGGCGAGAGTCCGTCTTACAACTCTTGCGGTGTGCGGTCGTGCATTATCATGCATTAACTGAAATAAGGGACCGATTTGCACTTGTAGAGGAACGATGACGTCTGATACAATCGTCTCAGCATAAATTTGAGCGTTGAGGTTGCCTCTGATCCAAATCAACTCAGTTCTTCCGCCGATCCAAATACCCGCCCATACCATGATGGTTCCACCACTATAAGGATGGACTTCCTGGCAGGATTTTAATCGCTGTTGGGGTCCAGGGGTTCTCCAGTGTCGTATACGTCTTGTATCCGGTCTCATACCAAAACGAGACTCATCAGAAAAGCACACGAAACGCCATTGTTCTTCTGCCCAATTTCTGTGTTCAAGAGCCCATTGATATCGAATCCTACGATTGTGCATTGCTATAGGTGGTACCCGTAGCGGTCTTCGGGAATGAAGGTTCACTTCATGCAAGCGGCTTCTGACTGTTTGGTCGCTAATTAAGTTCCCTGAAGAGTGATGAAGCCTCACGGCTAACATCATGGCGGTTATTGTTGGAGCTCTTCGAGTTAAGATTTGAATGTATCGGTCTTGTCTCCGTGTGGTGCAGCGATACCGTCCTCCATGGCGCTCAGCCACGGTACCAGTGCTTCGGTAACGTGTCCAAAGTCGACTGATAACACTCTGACTTGTATTCAGAGCTAAAGCCACAGTACGTTGCCGGGAACCAGCTTCTATCATTCCCACGGCTCTGAGCATTTCTTCCCTGCTTAAATGACGTCGCCGCTCCATAATAACGTTGGTTTTAATCAGTAGTAGGGAAACAGTAGCACTAATAATGTCTTCAATGCGTTGTATGTTTTTATAGGGAAAATATTGACAGCTGATTTTCATCTTTTACTCGAATTTGATTGACAGTTCCTGATTCAAATTATGAAATGCACCAAAAAGGATCCATATAAATTTATAAAATCATAAATTTATTACAAAGCCACATCTCAATCTCAAGAAATCCGCATAAAAATGCTTGATCCCTAGACACTTTTGATGTGTGTATATTTTTTTTAAGCTTTCCAGCTTTAATAGTTTTGAACGAATATAATATAAAAGTTCCTGGTTTTATTAACCCTTAAAACCGGACCCCTTAAAACTGTACTTATTTGAGTATGATCCCCCTCGGAAGTCAACTAAAACATCTATAGATGATCTATAGATATAAGGTAGAGTCATGACTTGTCATAAGAGCCACAGGTTGGCCTACATGAAATAAATAATTTTTAATTTAGATTTTTTTTTAATTATATATAACGTGGATGAAATCGTGGACATCAGTCCACGATTTAGTTGTTTCCATAATATATAAAAAAAAAAGACGGGTTGCACTCCGGGAGTGCCGGCAGAAGTGAAAACTTGATTATTAACGTTGAGCATGTTTGTCTAAACGAAACAGTAGGCCCAGGCATACATTTTCGCCGCGCCGTAGAGAGGGGATAGCTGTCTACTCTCCATCCGTCTTACGCTTTTTCGATCAGGTCACGTGTCCTGACGCGAGTTTAAGATTTTATACCCATTACAGAAAAAGTGCTCAACGCCGCTAAAGAAGTTTTCACTTCAAAAATCTTTCTTCCTTCAAAGAAAGGTGACTGTTTTTGACATCAAAGGTATTATTATACCTGAATGGGCCTGACTCATCTGGCATGAAAATAAAATCGAAAAAAAACGAAACCTTTTAAGATTTTACACCGAAATGTTTTAGAGTTGACCAATCGATTCGATCTTGCCACTCGCTTTCAGTTTCAAGCGTAAGTATTGAAAAAAGTTGAGAAGTGTACAATTTAGGATCACAAGTCTTAAGCCAAGTGTGCTCACCGTGAATACGGCCTAAACTCAAGAGTTTGGACGTCAGCTTTAACAAACTCCGCGAGTCTTTGAGTACTCTTCACAATTTCGCATCGTCCTAACTCGAACACCCGCAGGCTTGAGTAGAGTCTATTTTAGATATTCCGAATATTATGATGCCCCAATTCCACAATTTTGATGACACTTGTACAAGTTGAATTGTAAGTAAAACTTGATATTTCCATTTCCTGTCGTCATGTTACACAGGTTTTGCAATATTTCCATTCAGATATAGAGACAAATTAGCTCTTGATTGCAATATTGCATATCGTTATGATCTATTTAACAAGCTCTTATTTAGTTTCACCTGTCCCGATGTTTGCCATCAAATCTTGCAAATTAAATTTGATCCATTTCCCGGTTACGAATGAGCTGAAATTTTGCATACATGTGGAAATCGCGTGATAATGCAATATTATGATGACATGGTGCTGATCTGATGATGGAACTGGAAGGTGGCCATAGGAACTTCGCAATGAAACGACACAACCTCATAGAGTTTGGGCTCGTTTGATTCGTGTTGACAAGTAGTCTGGTTCTAGATGATAGCCAGGGTCTGACGATGTAACCAGCTACTAAAAGCTTGTTTTTTAAAAATATTTTTTTTAATTTACACAATATACCCTACTGCAACACGATGATTTATGTACATTCATATGAATAATGAAATTCTACTAGGTAATATTATAAATGCATAAGTTTGTGAGGATGTATGGATGTTTGGATGGATGGATGTTTGGATGGATGTTTGGATGGATGTTTGGATGGATGTTTGTTACTCTATAACTCCGCAATGAATTGATTTGGCTGAAATTTGGAATGGAGATAGCTCATACCCAAGATTAACACATAGTTGAGGACTTGGAGAGTGACATAGGCTTCTTTTTATCCCGGAAAATCAAAGAGTTCTCGAGGAATTTTAAAACTAAATCCACGCGTGTGAAGTCGCGAATATCAGCTAGTAATAAAAAAAAACCATAAAGTTCTAGATTTAAGTAACTTCTTTAAGCAAGGAATGAAATAATATGAAAGGTGCCTTTAAGAATTTTTCTGATCTTTATTACCATAATAGAATTTTCATACCCGATAATATCATGAATAACAATAATAGCAGGGAAAGGGAGGCCATAAAATTATGCGCTCACATAAAAGAGCAGTGGCTAAGCAGATTTTAATTTCCCTATAGACGTTTATTGCGGTGTCGGATAAACCCAGAGATGGATGTCGACACCTTTTGCCCGGAAAATTAGGGGTTGCCTTGAGTTATGGAACATTAATATCACAGGCAGTATGTGTACGCACGCAGTGCATAAAATGTGGGGTCGGGATGATGAAATCTTAGAGGATTAAATTTCTCAGCGAAGAGAAATATTTATTTCACTTAAGTGCACGTAATAAAGAAGAAATTAATTTTTTTTTCATCATACCTATTCGAAAAACGAATATTGGCATCAGAGGATAGCGGGAGCAAAATTCAATTTTAACCCCGTGGGACTTTTCATTTCTCTCTTCTGATTGGTCCGCGTTCGTGCTTTAGTATGTGTCGAAATTCAAAAATGTTTGAGAAGCTGTTGTCTTCGTTATGTTACGTGATCAATTTGTCGATCAGATATACGCCCATACTGTATCCAACATAAATATCAATGTTTAATTATTTAATAATAATTTATTTTTGTTTTATTTAAACTTTCAATGTACGATGACATAGTAGGTTGATACTGCTAGCTTTTTCATTTTCATTTTTCATTCGGGGCCAAAATATTTTGTTCTTGGGCGGCGTATATTGAATTCCTCGCTGCGCTCAAAATTCTACTTTAGAAACCCTCACTGCGCTCGGGATTCTTCTATAGAATCCTTTCCTTCGCTCTGAATTCAAATAACGCCCACGGGGAACAAAAAATTTCTTTGGCCCCATATAACACAAAGAACTATTTAAAAAAAAACAAGCTTTTAGTACCTGGCTATATCATCAGACCCTAGATATCATCTAGTATCAGAGTACTTGTCAATACGAATCAAACGGACCCAAATTCGAAGGGATTATATCATTTTATTACAGAGTTGCCAAAACCACCTTCCGGCTTTATCATCAGATGCTGGATATCATCTAGGACCAGAGTACTTGTCAAGAATAATCAAACGAGTCCAAAGGTGGAGTTACATTTTTTTATTACAGAATTCCGATAGCCATTTTCCAGCTCCATCATCAGATCAGCTCCATGTCACAATAATATTGCATTGTCATCCGATTTACATACATACATTTAAAAATAAACTGGCTTATAACTTCTACACTTTAAAAGATTTCTTTAAATTACTTATGTTTAATAATATATTTCACATTTACATAATATGATTATTAAACTTAATAAAATAGTTTTTAAGTGTAGAAGTAAAAATATACATATATTATTCTCTAACAATATAGACTCTAATTTGTATTAGAATCTTAATTTTGCGCGCCATAATTGGCTAATTGTAAATTCTATTTACAATTATGCAAATAAATCCTTTGTATTCTATTCTTCTATTCTATACACATGCAAAATTTCAACTCAATTGGAAACCGGGATGTGGTTCGGTTAAACGTTATTGAAATCGGCACTAAGTAGTATATTATTGTTCCTAGGACAGTGTAATAGGCAGTAGGCACTCAGGTATAGAGAGCAATATCTGAAATCAATTCGCCTCCTCTCATAACTTTGACCAGGTACTGAAAGGAAAGTGTTTCTCTCACGGGCGTCCCACATTCATCATCGCTGTAATCCAAGACATTGCTTCGAGGGTCATTATCACACATGTAATATGAGGGACACGGTCTAATTATCTCCACAAAACACAACTTGCGTCTTGAAGAATTAACAACTTTGATTGGGGAAAATCCTTACTAATATTATAAATGCGAAAGTGTGTTTGTTTCTTTGTTTGTCCTTCAATCACGCCGCAACGGGGCTAGGGATTGACGTGATTTTTTTCATGGGTATAGTTGAGGACCTGGAGAGTGACATTGGCTACTTTTTATCCCAGAAAATCAAAGAGTTCTCGAGTGATTTTAAAAACTAAATCCACGCAAACGAAGTCGCGGGCATCAGCTAGTAAAAAATAAATATTGTATTCGAAACTAAGAAATCCCAATATCGCAAACAAAACATCCCAACATAATTGTGCAAGATTCCCAATGTTAAGCTATTTCACCACCTTCAACTAAAATTTGACCGACAAATAAACCTGATGTTTTGACAGTTTTTGTATTGGTAATCTGTCAAAACATCATATTTATTCGTCATTTAAAGTTTACTTGAAGGTGGTGTAACAGGCCCTAAGTATTTCATAGTTGTAGGACCTAAATAAAAAGGCTCGTGGGTCCCGCAGTGAACGATGGAGAAGTATATTACCTCAAATTATCTTTTTAATATCTAACTACCAGTAAGTATCTAATTACCAGTAGAATAGAATAGAAATAGAAATGTTTTTTATTCAAATAAACTTTTTTACAAGTGCTTTTGAATCGTCAATGAGTCTACCACTGGTTCGGAATGCCGTTCCTGCCGAGAAGAACCAGCAAGAAACTCGGCAGTTGCTCTTTTCAAAACAAGTTTACAATATAATGGATATTACGCTATGTATGCAGTGTTTCCACAGTCAGGGGAAGCTCCACAAAAGCATACCTAATTATATCTAATTATAATTCAACACATGTTAAGACGGGCAGACAGAAAGTAGCCCTATTCCCGCCAGTGACCATCATAGCACATGGAGTCGCGAAGCTGAAGTGATAACGGGCGGGGCACATAGTAACGATAGACGTTACGGAAAAAAAGAAATCTAGGGTAAAGCAGCCGCGACTAATTTCTCTCAAGACCTAAACCAAAATGGCCGTTCCGGGATTTGAAGCACAGGCAAGCTTGAATAAATACGACCTCTACTAACCTCCACAAAAGGAAGTAATCAGACACATCGCAACTAGCACGGAAAACATCATTTCGTTCCTTAACGAAATTGATTAAAGCCGGCTTAACAGGAACATCTGTGGTGATTGTACCCGATAATTGGATTTGCGGTGATAATTGTAGCGTCTGTGACCTACTGGTGACTCCGATTACTACAATGACGATCGATCTCTTTGCTAGTAGGGCAGATGGATTAAGCCTTGTAGCGTTAGTACGAGTTAAAGCAAAACTACATTGTACGTTGATAGATTTCGAGCAGCAAAACACTATACTTTCCCTGAAATATGGTTGAGCGAAGCAATGGCTGGATCATGCGTTATGCTCGTGAACGGGTGCCACCAGCGAGAATGAGGCTGCTTTCTGTCTGCCCGTCTTAACATGTGTTGAATTATAATCAGGTATGCTTTTGTGGAACTCATTGTGGAAACACTGTGTAATATTTGGATATTTTTATATAATTTTGTAGCTGAATGTACATTTTAAGATACGTGAGTAATAAGATGTTTTTGTAACCGATTGTACTTTAATGAGATGTTTAACACTTAGAATCGTTTGGAAATTACCAATAATTATTAACGAGTGCAGAGTCCACGGATCTGTTGTTTACCATTCCCAGCAATTGTGTTTACTTTGTATTAGTTTATAATGTCCTCCACTCGAAATAATAGTCAGTTCTCAGTTCTCAGTTCTCAGTTCTCAGTTCTCAGTTGTCAGCTCCAAGTCGCAGTAGTAGTTCAGAAGCTACAGTAAAGTGTTACATCGCAAGTAAGAACTTTATAATTTAATACATTTATTGTGTATAAATAAACGTCTACAACGTCACGTTGCTGCTGTTTTCTCTTCAAGACCCGCAGGCAGGAAGAGCATTCCGAACCAGTGGTAGACTCATCGACGATTCAAAAGCACTTGTGAAAAAGTTTATTTGAATAAAAAAACATTTCTATTCTATTCTTTTCTATAACGTCAATTTCAAATGGATCTTAACAGTCTGGTTTAAGGTGGGAAGTCAGAATATCGGCTAATTTGTGAGTAACTCACGTCCAACTCGATATTTAGATAAATTTCTTAAACTGGTCTCTTTCAAGTAAAGATTTTTGTATAAACCTGTGAAGATGATAGTTACTGCCACTGGCGCAATCAGAATGCCATAAGCCTACTTTGTCGTATTAGTTTACAAATTGCGAAAAACTAAATTAAATTTGAATTTCGCGGGCAGACCCGTATAATCAACCTTAAGGCTCAAGTTACTGTACAGGTTTCGTCTGCAAGAAGGTTTTGATGGTAATTATTTATTAATCTTCCAGCCAGAACGTACTGCCAAGCAATTTTAAATACAAAAGAATGCTATATTATACATAGCCATTAAAGTACAAAAAGCACGTCTAATGTTTATGACGTCACATTTCAGTACTTCATGCAAGCTACTATACAAAGCGTGCGTTAAAACGTTTTTTAAGAGTTGCTGATTAGGTGCCGACGTCCTAATAGCGAACGAAGTTCAATTTATAATTTAAGCACTAAACAAACAAAGCAAAGTACAATAAGCAGGGATAATTAACTATAGGATATTTTATCTACCTACCTAAAAATTCAGAATTTCTTAAAAACTCTATATGACACTTGTCTGACCCTGTTTGATCTTTCAATAAAGCAACCATTCTTTCTTCCGCTTTACGGCAATTTTCTGACACAATATTTTTCTTCAAAACAAAAAAAAGTTTACCAATTCATAGGAACAATATTATTATTCCGTTATAACGAAACTCAAGGGCCGTGTACCGCAAAAAATATAGCTTTAATCAATATCACCTCGAAAACTCGCCCAAACATTGTTCGAAGTTTTTAAGAACCTTTATAAGTCGCCACTTTTTTTAATAAAGCATACTTTTTTCTGACAAAAATAATATTTATTATGCCTAGAGCAGACAAGGAAAAATTTTCGTCCTATAATTTTTGATAACTACGTAAGAAAATTTACCATTTATATGGTTCGTATTAAATCAAGGAACGTTCATAGTAGCTCATTTCGCCCAGTAAATGGACTGTGTAACTGTTTGTGTTTCACAACTATTTTGTTGAGAAACTAAATTAAATAAATGTATGTACGTATTTATCCATATAAATAGGTACATACATTTATTTAATTTAGTTTCTCAATAAAATAGTTACCGCCATCGGTCTGAACACTCACTTTGTTCAACTGAACCAGACAGTGACGTCATAGTAGCGTCACGTTTTACTTTTGCAGTTGATTCTTGCTGCCGAATTTAACGCCAAAAACGCTCACCAGGAGAGCTGCAGTCGTTTTCATACATTTCTTGCCGGCGGCGTTAACTTTACCTTATTCAGAAGATAAAATGTTCGTGCTTAGGCTACTGTACTGCAGTCCGTACACCTTGTCGTGTAGTTTAGGCATTTGCGATCTGCGGATGGGCGCTATTTATGCGAAAAAATAACGAACGAACCGATTTGACTGAAATTTGGATCAGAGATAGCTCATACGCAGGATTAACACAGAGACTACTTTTTATGCCGAAAAATTACAGACTTCCCGCGGCTTTTAAAAACCTTAATCCACGCGGACGAAGTCACCGGCATCATCTAGTAATAAATAAAATAATCTAAATTATTAGATTGTAAGTGTACGGACTTCAGTACAGTTCAGTTGAACGAAGTGAGTTTTCGGACCGCAAATTAGGATGTACTCTAATACTTAGGCACATCAAACATCATTCATTATTTAAACACTTTTTTCTGACGCTTTAATGGAATGCCATTGTAACTTTGCACGGTCGTTTTTTATTTACGCCCATTATCCAAAATAATTTATAATTCTCTCTTTCTAAAAACATTAAAGGAAAATAGGGTTCCTTTGTGATATAGATACGAATAAGGGCATTTTTGTAACAGAAGCTTAATTAATCACTTCGAGAAAAAAATTTGATTGATAATAGGAAAAAGTTTTTGTTAGACAACCTTAAATTGAATACATCTGTTACTAAATAAAAAAGTTCACTAATTTTGAATGTTCGCTTTCTGTATTCTCCGTTGAAAATAAAACATACTCGTAAAAGAATTATTTCGATACGTCAATTAGTTTCCAAGATATAGAATTTTAAAGTGATCGCGCGACGACCCGCGTTCATTAGAATAGAATAGAATAGAAATGTTTTACTTTTTTACAAGTGCTTTTGAATCGTCGATGAGTCTACCACTGGTTCGGAATGCCCTTCTTGCCGAGAAGAACCAGCAAGAAACTCGGCGGTTGCTCTTTTCAAAACAAGTTTACAATACAATAGATGCTATGCTATGTATGCAATGTTTCCACAATGAGGGGAAGTTCCACAAAACTACTTTCAATTCAATACATGTTAAGACGGGCAGACAGAAAGTAGCACCATTCCCGTCGGTGGAACCCGTTCACGAGCATGACGCATGATCCAGCCATTGCTTCGCTCAACCATATTTGAGGGAACGTAACAACCCGCATCAAATGACACCACCACAGAGAGCGTGACATACTTAGGCTACCCATGTTGCGCGAGACGTTATAGTACAACACTCGTTCAGCCCGTTCCCGCTCTTCCGTATGGCGTTATGAGGTATTCTGTGCTTGCGTTTCACTGGAAACGATGAAACAAAACAAAACACTGCGCGAGTAAACTACTGCTACTACAGCTAGCAACTTGCGACTAAGCCGAGCGTTGGAAAATAACGTGTTAGCGGGACTCGATATTTATGTGTAATCTGAATGCATGTAAAATCATAACTACTTGGTATTTTTAAATACCAAAAACTAGTGTATCTGTACATATCATCATCATTCATCATTAGCAACCCATCAACGGCTCACTACTGAGCATAGGTCTCCACTCAGAGAAGGGTTATAGGCCATAGTCCACCACGCTGGCCCGATGCGAATTGGTGGACTCCACACACCTTCGAGAACATTATGAAGAACTCTCAGATGTGCAGGTTTCCTCACGATGTTTTCCTTCACCGTTGAAGCAAGTGATAGTTAATTGCTTAAACGCACTTGACTCCGAAAAGTCAGAGGTGCGTACCCGGGATCGAACCTGCGACCCCCCGAATAGGAGGCACAGTCCTAACCACTAGGCTATCACTGCTTCGACTGCTTCACTGCTGTATCTGTACATATATAAAAGCTTTACTGTAACAAAGTTTCAAGTGATGTTGTGGCAAAATATTGTGCAAGTGCTAACGCAAACAGCATAAAACAGCAAAGAAAGGACTTTTTACCAGACCGTAGCCAGTAGTAACATGGGAAATAAAAATTTCCCATTAGAAAATTAGAAGTACGGGTTTACTAATGTGGCCTGGGATCGAGTCCGCAACCCCCGAATAGGAGACCACAATCCTAAGACGTACCTATAATATTTATAATCTATCACCTATGCTATATTCTTCTATTCCTAGAAAAACCGATCGCGGTTATCCTTTCCAAGTGTATTGTATAGTTACATGTTTGCGGCTCGCATCATAATTTGCGATAGTTTCATATGAGTTTTGCAGAGAGCGACAGAAACAAATGTAAATAAATCATGTCACGTAGGAACGCTCGCTGTGCTAAAGGAGTTTTTTCTGCTCTAACTCAGAGGGCACCAGGCTGCTTTGGTCCCGGGTTGGTCAAAATAAAGGCTTTAAATTGCAATAATTACCGAGTGGGATTTTATTGCTGTAACCTTTATGATCTTAATTCAAAGTGGCGAGTAAATTCTGGCGATGTACAGACGCCATTTTGAATTTAATTGGGAACTGTTTTAACTTCTCTGAGAGGAGACCTGCGCTCAGTAGAGGGCCGTTGATGGGTTGCTGATGATGATGATGATGATAATACTAACAAGATCCGGGTTATTTATAAGATTTTGCTAATCGCGTCGTCTTGTTTATAACATTTCGCTCCTCGCTGCCTCGCGTGTCTCTGGAGTGCGGTTAGTACTAGATCATGATGCTAAAGATAAAATTAATGAGCACCACAAAGCCTGGTCCAAAGCCTAAGGTTTATTGCGTTTTATACGCCTCAGTGGTCCAGGACAGCTGCCCAGTGCTTAATCTCTTGATTAACGGCCCCGAACTATTCTTAGAGCAAGCTTAGAATAAATATCTTGTATTTTTATTTTGCATTTAGCGAATAGAACATAAATAAAAACGTCCCACTCTACTACTTAATACTTTCGCATTTAAAATATTATATTATTGTCTAGTAATCTGCACGGTCCTGTGTCGCATGGTACCAACCATATCAAGGTACGTACCGTCTCGTATGGTATGGCCGTAAAATGTGTAGGTTCTACCAAAGCTGCACTTTCCGGCCATTCCAGTACCCCAAGACCAAAATGACCACTCCATTTTTTTTTCAGATTTTTTCTTAAAAAACTACCATCCCTGATAATTCCGATCGCTTTTCCAAAAATTTTCTTTTATACTATCCTTATCTTTAGAATAACGGATACATTCGGCAATTGATTTTTATTTAAATAAGATTTGCTATTCTTCAGATGCTAAATATCCGTCCATCACTCACTAGGTTTCTCATCAGGCCCATAATAAATAACGACTTTAATATTTTAGAGCCTAATATTATATTTTATTATTATTGACGTGATAACGTCTTATAAATCGATTAACACCGGCTGAACGAACGAAAAAGTGTCACGTTCCGCCTGAGCCTGAGCGTGCAAGCGAGAGCGCGGAACAAGCGATAGAGAGGCACGATCGGCCCAAGCGTTGGCTTGTGACACATTTATTCATCAATGTTTCTTTATGACGCTATCACGTAAAACTATCGTCCGTAATCCGACTTTACAGATAATTTTTTTTAAAGAGTTTTATCCATGACGAAGGACTATATTTCCTTTTCCTCTCTAACTAAGCGTATAGCTTGTGCTAAAAGTAGGTACGAAGATGCAACGGATAGGGTTTGAACCGTTAACCGAGGTTTTCAGTCCTAAGCCCAGACCTTTTCGCTGTTAAAATTGTTTCTTATAGTACTATGTATATTATATATATTATCAGTTATTAATTTATGTACCTAGTATGTGCAATGAAAATTTTGCACATTATCGCTATTATGATAATATTAAATTACTATTGATATCATTTGACCGCTTATCCTACATTAATCAAATGTAATCTGTGCATGTTTGTCAATGATTATTTAGTTTGAAACCACGATTTAAACGCTCGTTACGCCATCATTATTTTGTCAGGATGCTTTAAAATGATACACAATTCAGCCATTAACTTTGTACATTGTTAAACAGCTTTCGATTGTTATTTTTAATTAATAACTTGATTGCACGATAGTAACTGTTTCTTTTAACATGATGTGGATAATATTCTTTTGTCTGTATAATGCCGAGATATCCTGATCCTTCTGTTTAAAGACTACGAAAATAAACAAATGAAGGAAAGATTGCACTCGCTTGTCTCGGATAAAAAAGAAATCTGCGTAAAAAATATGTATTTAACTGCAGTTAAGTAAAGCAAGTCTATTATTAAAGTTGGACTATTATGATCTCAAACAAGGCTATACCTTTGAGCTATGAAATTATAAAGTTACGACGGCAGCTCCTTTCGCTCGACTTTAAAAGAACAAGAGGTCTTAATTCATACTCCAGTTTCTGGGTCACCTTTTGAAACTTATATTGGCCCGGGCTAATATTTCTTTCCCTTTTTTCTTCCTTCCTTCCTTTATGTTTAATTCCATAAAACTAGATTGTTTAATCTTCACTTTGCCGCGATTTCTTCTTATTATTCACTAGCTTTTATCCACGTGGAAACAGAATAGAATAATTTGTTATTCGAATAAACTTTTACAAAGCGCTTTCGAATCGTCAAGTAAATCTACCACTGGTTCAGAATGGTATTCCAACCGAAAAGAACCAGCAAGAAACTCAGAGGTTGCTCTTGTGTTTTATTATTTCATAGCCAGCTATGGCCCGCGGCTTTGCTCACGTTAAGTTTGATTTTTCAAACCCCTATTTTAACGCCTTAGGGGTTGAATTTTCTAAAATGGTTTCTTAGCGGATGCCTCATATGCTTGGCTATCTATAAGTCAAATTTCAGCCCGATCCGTCCAGTGGTTTGAGCTGTGCGTTGATAGATCAGTCAGTCAATTAGTCAGTTAGTCACCTTTTCCTTTTATATATTTATATTGCTTTTGTGTTGTGTTTGTGCTTTTGGAGTTAGGTTTTACAAAATCTTGTAGGGGCTGTGTGTTTTTCCGAGATATTCTTTCCTACGTTACTGCGTGATTGAAGAACAAACACTTTCACCTAAGAATCCTACTAATCTTACTAAAATTATAAATGCTAAAGTGTGTTTGTTTGTTGGTTTTTCTTTCAATCACGCTGCAACAGAGCTACGGATCGACGTAAATGGGTAAAGTTGAGGACCTAGAGAGTGTCATAGGCTTCATTTAATACCGGAAAATCAAAGAGTTCCCGCGGGTTTAAAACTAAATCCATGCGGACAAAGTTGCGGGCTTCAGCTAGTAGGTATATAAATTACTGGATCACGTAAACACATTGTTCCCAGGCATGCGTTTATCGGAATGTTTGCACTCTTATTTCACCAAAAATATTTCTTTTCTTGAAAAATCTAAGATTAACGTAGGTAACATCAGCCTTAATAATTATTATTTATCTAGTATGGCCAGAAAGAACAAAACCTGCCTACCTGTCCGTAACTACAAAGAATGAACAAAGGTGGAAGGTAACAGCAAAACTTTGTATAATTAGAAAAGTTTATTGTTGGCGTCGAAATGAAGAAAAGATTAATTTCATTAGCGAAGTTTATTTGCACCTTTCTCTGGAATGTATCATACGCTGACAGCTAGAACGTAAAAAAAGTTCTTTTTTAATGTAAGTAATCACGCACGGTTTAAAGACTTAGACTTAGGCTGAGATCTATAGATCGTACTCTGGCTCTTCTCAAGATAGAGTTAAAATGAGACACAAATATGTCCTGACATAAATCTGTCTCGTTTTAACTCAGGCTTTAGTCTGAGCTGAGTGACAGTGAATTCTCTCACTTATAGTCTTCACCGAACCGAACAATTTTGGCCGAAAAGGCTTCGCAAAACTTCTCGAATGCTGCCCAGCAGAGTTGGAATAGGCAGTAGAGCTTTTCTCTTTAAACCTACCTAGCTAGACCGTGAGAGTTAAAATATGTGATGTGCGTAGTTTGGTCGCAACTACGAACCGCAGCAAGTAATGTCCATAGTTGATCATTGTGGCCAATCATGGCGTATTGCATTAGGATACTTTACGTTCCCGATAGTTCCCGAAGTTAATAAAAGAGCGTCAATATACTATGTGTCCTGTCCTTCACCAATTTGGTCTAAAACTTTGTCGTCATCTCAACTGATAGATATCCACTGCTGGATAGGGCTCTTGCAAGATGCAAGGATCATAAGCCGCGCGAGAAAACGACCTTGTGCGGCTTTTATCGTATTGTTAAGCGGTTGTCAGCAATTACTCACCTAGTAGTGGTTTTCCAATGCTATGTTTCCCGGGGGTCGCCATTAGAGCGATATCTTCAGTTCTTTGAGTTATGTGCCTATTTTTTTAAAACAAATAAAAAATTTATCTATTTTAATTCCGATACCGGGAATAATGACCAGTTTTAACTGTAATTTTAACACTGAAATAAGTTATTTAATTTTATTAGGTACATGAATATTAATTTGAGCCAAAAATTAAATTAAGTATCTAACTCAGCTCATCAGTCTGAAATACTTCGCTCGAGAACACCCTGTCAAAGAATATTAGCCGCCTTTATTATTTGAACAAGTTAATAAACTTTGTGGTAAGTTAATGCTAAGTACACTTTTAAGTTACTTATATATTAATAATAAAGGAAGGTAATGACTTGTTCGATTAAATTTAAAGAATAGAATAGATCTGAATGACACATGGTTGTGGATCATACTACACCGTAGGTTAGTTACAGTATATTGCCATTACTAGGAGTCCAAAAATCAAATAAAATTATAGTGTTTGCTATGATATTATAATATTATTTAGCAACTTGCGTTAAACTGATATGCATAATATTCAATCTATCGTTTTACCCGTGGCATTTTAATGACATTTTGAGTTTTCCTAATTTATTTACTTATATCCTATTTTATTTTTGAATTTGTTTCCTTAAATAGTTATCAAGAAGAGGAAAAATGCTTACGAGATATCAAAGTAACTGACCTAGAAAGATCTCTTTTACTTTTTGAAGTCAAATACTTGAACAGCACTTAACTTAGTAATTATGAAACTTAGCAGCTATACTAAAAGCTCAAAGTTCATTCTGCAATAAAAAGAAAAAACAATTTTACTTCATTTATCTTGTGAAACATTTAACTTAATTTCCTAGTTTTATTTCAAACTTTACACAGAAAAGTTTGCTAAGCTTCGGTTTTAATTAAATATTATATATAAATTATTATAAGTATTAATTGATTGCTTTAACAATTCATGGAAAATTATAAGTATGTAACATCCATGTTTCTGTGATCATCTATTCTCAGCAGAATGAGCTTTCCGATCGTGGTAGATTCACGACATAGCATAAGTGCCTTGCCTAGCCTACAGGAAATAAATGATTCTGAATTTTGAATTTCTAATAGACAAAACCTATTATAAAAGAAATGTTTTTTTTTTTTTGAAGAATAATAATGGCTATTATTAGGTTTAATAGAAAGATATATCTTTACTAAATTGCTGTGCAGCGGGGTTCCAATGTAAATTTAAATAGATTTGTAAGTTGGAATGCAATGAATAAATGTATTATGTTACTAAAATTAACTGAGACTCCTTAATATCGCTTTCAAGTGAATCGAAAAAAGGCACAAGAGTGAAAATGAAAATGGTTGCGATTTGAAAACTTCGCAATCGCAATATATTGCGAAATGGATCTGCGGGGCAAACATCCCGCGGGGCCCGTGCCATCCTCAAATAATATTTTGAAATGCTATTCTTGCGGAATATGAAGCGATATTTTCAGAAAATTTCTCAACATTATCGGGAACTTTTCATTGTTATAAATACGATTTAGCTGGCGTTTGAGACTCTGGGTCTGTGGTCGTTTTATACGCAAAATCTGTAATCTCTTTGGCCTAGCCAAAGTTCCCAATCTCGGAATCTCATGAATTAAATGAGCCAGCACTATACCAACAAACTAAGAAAAATACTTACAGCAACCAGTGCAAAATTGGATCACGTAGTAGTAAAAAGTATAGAAAATAAATAACACTCTATTCGTGATTTGAATTAACCGCATCATATTAAACTCTTGAATTTGAACGATAATAAAATCCATACAATGCGTATTATTATAGGCTAGCTTTACGCTCACGTTAAGTTTGATTTTTTAAACCCTTATTTTATCCCCTTAAGGGTTGAATTTTCAAAAATCCTTTCTTAGCGGCCTATCCATTTAGTGGTTAGAGCTATGTGTAGATAGACCAGTCAGTCAGTCAGTCAGTCAGTCACCTATTCCTTCTATATATTTAGATTTAAGATTATTGTCTATCTGTCTGTTTGTTTATCGAAGATACTATTCAGAACAGCTTAATTGATTTTGAAAGTACTTCCACAGGTAGGTTGTATACGTAGTAATATATGCAAGCAATAAATTAATTCGACTATTACAGAAATATTTAGGGTGCCAACGTAAAAAATCGGCCAAGTGTGAGTCGGGCCTCGCTCTTTTAGGGTTCCGTTAAAAAAAATTAAATAAAAATATTTCCATGTACTTATGGAAATATTTTAATTTAATTTTTTAATTTAATTTAATTTTTATTATTTGTTGTTATAGCGGCAATAGAAATACATAATATGTGAAAATTTCATCTGTCTATCTATTACGGTTTACGAGATACAGCCCGCTGACACACGGACGGACGGACGGACGGACAGCGTAGGCTTAGCAATAGGGTCCCGTTGGTACCTTTGGGTACGGAACCCTAAAAAGCTGTCGATATTAGAGAGACACGGCCTAATAATACAATGGTTCAAGCAATTAGGTATACTGTTTATGTGTTTATAATGTGCGTATCAACGTTTTTAATACAATGTACAATGTAGAATATTAATTTACATGCCTCTTTTTCCTGGGAAATCAAACAGCTCTCTCAGAATGTTTAAAAACATAAATCTCCATGGATGAAAACCTAAGTCTCCATGGTTGAATTCGCGGCATCAGCTAACTAATATATTAATCTAACTTTGATATTTTTTCACGAGGCAATTCGCAAGGGGCTCACAAATTGAAAACGGGGCGTGATTTTTCACGTATCACCGAAATACGTGCAATATATTACGAAATGGATCTACTGGGCAAACATCCCGCGGGAGCGAATTGTCGTTTACTGACAAATAATAATGTATTTCTTTTCACATCTCAAATCAAAATGTTTTTTTTGTACACGTGATATTGGATAGAATCCGGTGTTACTTTGCGAAAGTTCATCATCATCATTCATCATTAGCAACCCATCAACGGCTCACTACTGAACGCAGGTATCCTCTCAGAGAAGGGTTATAGGCCATAGTCCACCACGCTGGCCCAATGCGAATTGACGGATATTATGTCGATTTGTGTTGTCATAACTAATGTTTTTAGGCTAAATACCTAACGCTTATTATTCTGGAAACCCTAACTACACTTATAATGAAGTGAAAAGATAAATAAGGCCTAGTGTTCAAAGCGAACTTGTCCTTTGATGGGTTTCACGAGAAAATTGAGTTGTGAATTGTTCGCGATTGAAGTTCGCATTCTTATGTACATTTCCTTATGATTGTCTGTATTCGCTCTTCTCTTGCGTAATAATTTAACGATTGTATGTTTCATGAACCTACTTGTCTCTACGCGCATATACCTACTCCTATTTAATTGAAGGGATCTCTGAAAAATGATTTATTGAATTTTATTTATATTTTTCCTGAATGAGAGAGGTGGTCTTCCTCATTCTCTATTTCATTTATTTATTTTATTTGTTTGGTAGTACTGTTGGAGCAAGCAGTGCTAGCCTAGTGGTTAGGACTGTGGTCTCCTATTCGGGGGGTCGCAGGTTCGATCCCGGGTACGCACCTCTGTCTTGTTGGAGTCAAGTGCGTTTAAGCAATTAAATATCACTTGCTTCAACGGTGAAGGAAAACATCGTGAGGAAACCTGCACACCTGAGAGTTCTTCATAATGTTCTTGAAGGTGTTTGAAGTCCGCCAATTCGCTTTGGGCCAGCGTGGTGGACTATGGCCTATAACCCTTCTCTGAGAGGAGACCTGCACTCAGTAGTGAGTCGTTGATGGGTTGCTAATGATGATGATGAAAATATGTATCTACACAAATACAGTACTAATAATAATATTTAAAAAGATACCCAAACAATAGGTAGTAGGTACATATAATAAAACTATATGACATACATCATAAACATACAGTATACCTAATTAATTATGGAAGCGGTTTCTTGGAACAAAAATGCGATATGCTTCTAAATTTGTGTTGAAGGCAACAGCAGATAATACGTAGTATTTATATTGTTATTCTACTCATTCGTATAGTATTTATATTGCTATTCTACTATAAGACACAAAATCATCTTTAACAAAACTCTCATATATCTCATATATCAACGGTTAGAATAAGAAAATGATCCAGAAAGTACAAAAACGTCGTCGCACGCCCCCGGTGGCCCCGAATATCTAAACTAGCGGCACGCTATGATGGCCGGTTTGACACATTACAATAGTGATGTGGAATGTCAATTTATTCTCGAACAAAAAACAATTAAGTTTTGTTTTTGTACCTGATTAAATAGGTTTAATAAAACAAAAATGTATATGTTTATTTAATTTATTTGAACGAACTGAATATTTGAATGAAAATGAATATACATACTTTATATGCACACAAGAAACATATGAATACAAAAGATACCAAAAAAGGTGCCACAAAAGGCCATAATTAATCAGATTCGTCCATACTACTATTTTCACTGTCGTCACTGCTATCATCACCTACATTAATAATTATATGTTCGTTTTCTATAATATTATCTATTTTCACATCTCTTTCATAATCTTCCCTTATTAATTTAACAGTTCTATTCACAACCTTTTCCCAGTCTCCTTTAGTCACATGTTCACAAGCTTCTTCTAATAATTTTAGCATTTTTTTTTGTGGTAAATGGGGGTTCTGTATTGTGTCTTGCAGCATATCCCTTAATTTGAGCCCACACCAACTCAATCGCATTATACTCACAATGGTAAGGCGGTAACCGTATAACTCTGTGCCCATGTTCTAATGCTATTTCGTCAATGACGTATCGGATCTTGGTTGGTTTGTTTTCTTTTAAAAGACGTACTAATTCCGCTTTTAACATATTCATGTTTGCATCTACGCCATTTTTACGAAGCCATGCGACGATATCAGCTTTCTTTTGGGATTGGGCAGGTGGCTTGTCAATTTGCATCGAGTGGTATGGGGCGTTGTCCATAATTATAATAGATGGTTCAGGGAGGCTACACAACATTGAGGTAAACCATTCAGTAAACTTTTCTCCATTCATGTCTTCATGATAGTCTCCAGTGGTTTTTGACGCAAAAGCCATGAGAGAACCTTCGACAAACCCGTTGATGGTTCCGGCGTGACAAATTATAAGTCGCGATCCTTTTCCTACAGGAACTTTGGAAGTAGATGCTGCTGTGTCATCGTTCCAAGAACGGCCTACAGTATGGTTAGCATTAAGCCATGTTTCATCCAAGAACACAACATTTTGCCAATTTTTGATTTCTTTCACTTGCCGTAAAAAAGTATACCTTGCCATCGCTATATCAAATCTTTCCATCAATATTTTGCGTTTGTTACATTTTTTGTATCGAAATCCAATGGTCTTCAAAATCTTCGTTAAAGAACTTTCCCCACCGAAGAATAATCCAGCTTCCTTCAGTGAATGCACCAACTTTTTTCTTGTTGGATACTCCTTCTGTAAATAGTAGCCGTAAACATGTCTTCGGATAGCATCGGCATCAAAGCTATCGATGCCTACGACTGGTTTTGCTCGTTTTCTCTTTTTTGGTGTGTGAAGTTTATTTTCTTCTGTGCCAGTCTCGCCATATTTTTTTTAGTTATCCGTCTAACAGTTCGTTGTCCAATATTAAGCGCATCAGCTACGCGTTCAACCACTGACGTTATAGGTAAAATTGGCCCTCCATTTTGAGCTTCACGATCGAAATAGTTACGAAGGCGTATTACGAAATCACGTGTCTGACTATTTAGAACAGTTCTCTGCGTACGTTCGGTCATATCGACGAAATCCACAACAAAGGGCTTGAACAGAGTCCAAATTAACGAGCAAGGGTCAACAGTAATGCAGTATCAATATTTGAAATCCAAAGCCAGGTCAAAACTATATCACAATCGCATTGCACTGACAGTTTATACTTTTCGAAGCAACGTCAATTCGAAACTGCTTTGTTTTGCATTGAGCATTGACGCGAGTTTGCCGGAGGTAGTAGTTGTGCTAGCCAGCGATCCTATGTGACGATCGTATTAGATTCCATTTTTAAAAATTTTCAATTTAGAAAACCAAATGCCGAGTTGTGGTATATATCATATAAAAATAAAAATTTTACCTTTTGTATGAAACAGCTGATATTTTTTTGCGATTTCAGAGGTTTGTCCACATAGTGAAAATTGTTCATATTCACAAGTACATTCACCCCTTAAATGGTGCAAACTGATTTTTCTACACTTGTATACATTTTAGAAATCAATTTAATAAATAAATTTTGAGTCCTAAACCTAAAACTACATTCGATAAAATTTATGAATCTCTGCACATCACTATCGTCAATAAAGTAATACAATTATTTCCTTCAAAGTCGTTATCAATTAATACGGAACTTCATGAGCGGACAAACGTCAAACCGGCCATCATAGCGTGCCGCTAGTGTAATAATGCTTTAATAATAAACTCGGCATCACCGCACAGAACAATGAGAATTTCTACAAGCTCCGGTCCATAGTATGAACGAAAAGCGATTAACTTTTACTATCTTCTTAATCTTCTTCTATTTACTACCTATAAAGAAATAAATTGCTATTCGTTAGTCTGGCTAAAATTAATAAACGGCTTGACTGATTAAAATATTTTCTTTGTTTTCTTATTTCTCTTAGAAGGGTGATTTAAAAAAAATTGAGAAAACCCAAAAAAGCAGCTAAAAAATCGAAAAAAAAAAACAAAATTATATTAGTCATTTTGTATATAAAATTATATACAAAATGACTAATATAATCGGATCGGATTACTTTTAATAGATAAAGTTACTTAGAAATAAAGAGACTACTACAATAACAATGCTACAACTAATGCCTTCGGGTGAAACATGTTTAATGTATATCGTTTAATTTCAAACAGATAAAAATTCTTTTTTTTTTCAAGCGCCACTACAAAGTATAAAATAATTTTAGTTTTCACACGTATATTGCAGTTGGGCAGGCCTAGATAGAACGATGAAACCGATGCGCGACGTTTCAATGTGGCTTCATGGGATCAATCTACACAATATTCTCTGATCGCGAGAAGATAATCATCAGTTCTTCACCAAACTTAAATGGGACGAAAGGGGAAGAAAAAAGCAAAATCTATAGTTCTACTATTTTACTAGATTTTGCTTTTTTCTTCCCCGGTCGTAATTAAAATTTAATATCCACATAGTGGTTATAATTATAATTAGTCTAAATCTATGTAGTCTACCTTAGCGTCTTATCCGCTATAACATTAACATTAGACCACACCATGTGTGAGAAAGCAAAAGATTTATTGTGGATTCCAACGGCTACAAATCAAGCCGGCTGTCCGATTCGTGAAAATTGCGATATTCGTGCAGTTTTTGCGGTCCCCGGCGTTATCGCATGCAAATTTCGCACTGGCTGCTATAATTGCCAATTTGTGACCCGTATTTTTAAACTTTTAAATACACGTTCCGCACAGTTGGGAAAGTTCTGGAAGAGTGACGAATTTTTAAAATTAAATGTTTTTTTTAGATTTTTGTGTGGATTGACTTTTGCATTTTTGCATTGTGTCCTCTGTTGTAATTACATACATGATTCCATTTAATATTTTTATTATATTTTTATTATATATTATTATTTTAATTTTTTTGTATTTAATTTTGTGACTTCTCTTCAAGATATTTTATCGTGCTGAAAATGAGTTCAGAATAAAATTGTGGGTGAGAACTAATTCTTTCACGGATCCATTTGACGACGGAAGCATATCCAGTAGGTACATGATTACAGTAGGTACCGATTTCACCAACGTCGAGTAACGTTTAACGTTAATTGGGCGTTCTGACAGTTTTTGTATTGAAAATACTGTCAAAATAGCAAATTTACGATCGGATAAGACTTATTTTACGTTAGTGAAATTGGCCATTGGTAGGTACCCAAACCGGCTTAGCGAAAAGAACTTCCACACAAACAGTTTAAACATGCGCTCTCAGGCTGCTAAGCTGCTTAATAATAAAGTCTAGGCTATTCGCCTGCAGTCTACAGATATTCAGACGCAAATAGGGTTACGTAATAATTAGGCTTACTGTATATTAAAAAAAGTTTTTAAGCTATTGCATAGCTTTTATCGCGGGCTTTGAACTAGGACAAACAGTTTGAGCGCGGCGACCGAATCAAGAAATTCCGTAACGAAAAAAAAAACCTAACACCGTCATTCAGTAAACGTTCAACATTTTAGAGGTTCACATTTATCTCTGTTTGACGCAGTGTGCGAGCGGCCGCTTTCTTTAGATGTCGCAGGTTCGAATCTCACTCGCGAAGTAGTGACAGTGCGCTTTTCTTGTTTGTTTTTTGTTTGTATTTTAATAATTTTTTTGCATAATTTTTATTATGCAAAAAAATATTGCATAAATATTATAATTGCATAAGTTGATAAAAAATGATATACAATAGCTTTACCGCGGCAGTCCCCGAGTGTCACTTAATTTTTTGTTTATATTTCAATAGTAGGTAGTAGTACTAAGACAGCAAATCTTTTTGCCACGGGAAAGCAAACATTAAAGTTTCACTCCGTAGGTCTAACCAATTTATTGAGTCTACGGCAGTTTTGGTCCAATATGGGTGTTTTGAAATGTGCCTCGTGTTTATTGTACTAAATAATAATCAAGCCCATATTCTACTCTCACTCGTATATTGAATTACTCCGAGACGTTAATAGAACTCTCCAGTGCTCTAATTGGTCGTTATTTGATAATTTATAATGAAAGCAACCTTAATAATAATATTCGAGTTGTAATTATTTGAGTCGGTATAAACTAATAAATTTACATTATGTATAACCGTTTGTAAGCAATCTAGAAACTCCTATTTCTAGATATTATTATAGATAAAATTGCAAATTAAAATATGTTAATTACATGATGCTATACTGGATTAAATATTCTGACAAAATAAATTAAAATTATTATTAACATTATGTATAATAATTATATTAGATGTCATGAACGATCGATCTCATAAACTCTCCTTATGATGAAAGGTCATCACAAGCTACCTAGATGTTGTGTATTTCGATGTGGCGTTTGTGACCCCTATTTGGGTTACTTATTTACATTAAGTAGTTAGTTAATCTATACTATATAATATTATATAATATTACTATATAATATTATAAAGAGGAATGATTTTTTTGTTTGTTTGTTTGTTTGTTTGTTTGTACCGAATAGACTTTGTAACTACTGGACCGATTTTAACCATTTTTTCACCAATAGAAAGATAAGTTATCAGGAAGTATAATTTACTGTCAAAAAAATTAGAGATCCATAAGAAAATTGCAATAATGTAACCCAAAGTAGGAAAATTTTGCCTATAAAATGCATTATTTGGCGTGTACTGAGAAAACTATTGATGATACATAAAAATGATGTACCTAATACATGATTAAAGTAATCATTACTCTCTACAAAAAATCCGAGGGAATATATCTATCTATCATATTTAAGTTACAGTTTTAGTCTATAATTTAATTAGATTGCCTTTATTATCGTGGTATTAATTCTTCCTTACTAATAATACGTCATATTATATTATTACGTTATATTATAAATGCGAAAGTGTGTTTGTTTGTTGGTTCGTCCTTAAATCACGCCGCAACAGAGCTACGGATCGACGTGATTTATTGCATGGGTATAGTTGAGGACCTGGAGAGTGACATAGGCTCCATTTTATCCCGGAAAATCAAAGAGTTCCCGTGGGATTTTAAAAACTACATCCACGCGGACAAAGTCGCGGGCATCAGCTCGTTTTATATAATATCAATAAATGGCGGTGTTGACGGGGATCGAACCAACATCTCTGGAAAATCACGCCCTGAGTGTGTTAACCATTTCACACTACAGTCACGGTTGAACTGCCAAAGCAACACATCTTTAAAATTTGAGCCACGCGTTTGAGGTCTTGTGGATCAGTTAATAGTACAAAAAAGTTACTTTTTGGTTGAGCTCATACTTTTCGAATCAGGAACGCTTTTAAATAATTGCATGAAAGGCGAAAGAATATAAAGACTTATCGCATTTTCAATTACGGCGACAAAGCAAGCCTCCCGCGCCCCAATTCCTCTTTGCATTGTCATAATAGAATAATAAATCGTTGACGAAAACGTACCTACTTCGTCATTTTTCATCCCCGGAATTTACTGGCTCAAAGTTAAACCAATTCTCTTTGTTTCCTCCTAATTATTTCAAATTATATAGTTATGACGCGACTGGCCAAAAGATAAGGAGTGTAATGTTTTCAGTGTTCATTCACGTATGTATGTGAGTATTTGGAACGAAGTTCCTTATCGGACGGGACGGATAAATTTCACTTGCTTCAATGGTGAAGGAATATATCGTGACTGGATCCTGCACACCCGAGAGTTCTCCATAATGTTCTCGAAGGTGTGTGAAGTCCGCCAATTCGCATTGGGCCAGCGTGGTGGACTATGGCCTATAACCCTTCTCTGAGAAGAGACCTCGCTCAGTAGTGAGCGGATGATGGGTTAATAATGATGATGATGATGACTACTAGAATTATATTTTCGGTTGATAATATATATTTTTTATAATTTGCTAGTTTTGGTTAAATACCCGTGGCTTTGTCTGTGCAGATTTAATTTTTTTTAATCGTTTCGGAGCTCTTGGTATTCTGGGAAAAAAGTAGTCTATAACCTCTCCTGAATGTAAACTGTCAATAGCATTAATCAATTTTTGTGTTCTAAGTTTTTACGCGTAGATCTAGAGAGAGTCAGAGAATACTACTACTATTATTATATACTACTATTCTCTGACTAGACAACAAATATTAAAACTTCTTGAATTTTTAAATTTTTCACAGATTATTATATTATCCTCTGCAACGTGTTAGGATCGTAAAGATTGCTTTTAAGCGATAAGGCCGCAAAAAATCAATACAAAAATTGAGACACTGCCCTTGGGTTTCATTTTTCGAACGTAGTTCCCTATCGCGCGGTGCGGAAGTGGGCTAGACGGAAAAAATTAAGACAAAATTGAACCGACACTTTTTGAAACCGACACTTTTTTGAATGTGAATTTGGCATTGTGTTCGGTATTTTCGCGATACAATATTGGGTCTCCGTAGCCAACTTATAAGTTTATAAAAAATTAGGGAAAAATTCCACATGTAGAAATTATTTAAAATAAAATTGAAAATCGAAAATTCGGTCTGTCGAGCTGGGATTCGTACCGTCGACCTTTGGCTGTTTGGCGACTGTCGAAACCACAAGGCTACGGAGATCTTATATTGTAGTGTGAAAATGTTGAACATGATGCCAAATTAATTAATCGAAAGGAACTTCGTTCTATCCGGGTGTCCCTTGACACCTCTCAAGTTTTTTTTTATTTGTCGTGATAGAGGTTATAGCAACACGCATTCTGTAAAAAATTATGACTGGCATCAGCATTATCATCCCAACTGATGGACGTTCACTGCTGGACAAAGGTCTCCTGACATTATCGTCACAGGGCACACCACACAAAACTCAAAGTTGACAGACGAATAGACTGACAGACAGCGGAGGTTTCGTTATAGGGTCCCGTTTGTGTTTTTTTATCTAAAAACTAGCTTTTGCTCGCGGCTTCGCTCACGTTAAGTTCGATTTTTTCAGTTCCTTTTTTTCTAGGGGTTGAATTTTCAAAAATTCTTTCTTAGCGGATGCCTACGTCGTAATAGCTATCTGTATGCCAAATTTCAGTTGGATCCGTCCAGTGGTTTGAGCTGTGCGTTGATAGATCACTCAGTCAGTCACCTTTTCCTTTTATATATTTAGACTTAATCCCATCCTTATATAAAATTAGTTGATTGAGTGTAACATGAAAGTAGGAAGATAGTCTTACAAGCAGGAAAGAAAAATTGCTTTTAAAGATTTTTACAAAATCCCTGTCATATATTTATGGTTTCTATAAAGGACTCGCTCTTTGAAATATGGACAAAGAGCTAGGTTTAACTTAATTATGTTCGTTAGATTAGTTCTTTTAAATGTCGCCTAATTGCCTGATTTAACAGGAAAGTTATGAGCTTCGCATTCTAATTATACACAGATAAACAAATAAAGTAATTAAAAAATCTTAGGCCTGCAGGGCTAGCATGGGCAGGAGACAAAAATTATATCCCCAGATTTTACCTACTGACAAGAGATAAAATTATCTTCTCCCTATGATATAGCACGATTTTCATTATGGCATTAATTGCGGGGATAAACTTTTCTCCCATTTTATCCGCTGTGGATCCACCGCTGTGCCCATATTCGACGGGTGGATAAAAGTGAGCGAGGAGAGAAACATTTTATCCTCTCCCCGTGGATATATATAATCCCTTCCCATGCTAGCCCTGATGTAACATTACCATTAGTGGAAATCTAGTCGCGTTCCAGTATTTGAGCTTTGTCCAATTTGCCTTCAACTTTCCTTCTAATTTGAATATTAGCCAAACAATTTCCTTTTATCTTCCCAAACAGCCCGTATCCCTCTCAAACAGACAGAGAGCCGTGCACTCAGGCCGATGTTTCTTATTACGCTGATATTTCACGCGAACATCTACTCGTTCAAACAAACAAAACTCCGTTATGACAACATCGATAAAGGAGTTGTATTGGCCCGCGCCCAACATTCAGTCCATATTTAAATCGGGAAGGCATAATATAGCCCTCGTACTCACGGGGCGATTTTCACCCGCGTCCGCAGTGGTAGAATGCAGGTTTGAATGGAAAATGAAGTAGCAATTTTCACGGCGCGGTTGCTCGCGACGCCCGCAGTTGAACCGCGCGGGTCGCGGTCTCCCGCGGACTCTGCAATCGGTCGCGCGGACGCAGGGCGACGCGTGTTCTCGCAGGGTGTCTTCTTCCGATGCCATTTTTGCGGTCCTTTCCCGCAACCGCGGCGGCTGCGAGACCGCATAAACCTGCGGTGTCGTGAGTATTGAAATAAAACAGCTGCACCGCAACCGCTGCGGGCGCGGGTGAGAACCGCGCTGTGCGTATGGGCTGAAAGTCTGAAAGCTTCCCCAATATGTCTGAACTGAACCTTCACGGTCTTTTATCGGCCTGCGAAAGTGTTAATCCTATTCCTGAAGCAGAAATTATTTAAATGTGCTGAGCATTGAATCTCCATTTTGGATTATTTAAGTTTTATCTAAGTCAACCTATTAGGTATTAATTTAAATATCTGGATTCAATTCCAACCCGAAACCGCAAAAAATGAAATATCAATTTGCAACTAAAAATTATTTAGTTATTTATTGAGCAAAGGAGAAAGATTCTAAGGTCTCGTTCACTCTTATTATTAACGCGCTGCGCTGCCATTGTTGAGCTTTTTTCAACAGTGGAGTGTGGACGTCTATCGCTTGGTAATGAAGAAGAAGAAGAATATAGCATATTCACGGGTTATATATATTTTTTTTCATTTGAAACTCTTGTACTCTATTGCAGACTAGCGGATACCCGCAACTTCGTCCGCGTGGATTTAGGTTTTAAAGTCCCTCGTGAACTCTTTGATGTTCCGGGATAAAAAGTAGCTTATGTCATTCTCCAGGTCCTCAACTATACCCATGCAAAAAATCACGTCGATCCGTAGGTCTGTTGCGGCGTGATTGAAGGACAAACCAACAAACACACTTTCGCATTTATAATATTAGTATGATGGTTATAGCACACGCACCCGCCCAGTTTTCATATATTTATGTGGCATATTGAATAGGTTTTTGGAACATGAAACAACAAGAAGGCACAGTGTATAAACATTTATGTTCTGAATAAAAAATAAAACCTCCAGTACGACTGTAGAACTTTGGCACACAAGGAAATTTCGTGGAGAACCACTCAGTTTACTTCTGAGGTTTGCTTTGGTCATATAAACTAGTTGTGTACCGCCCGCAACCAAACATGGTCTATTTGCCTATACTAATAGCTTTTATGAGTCAAGACTACGACACGACTTTTAGCTGTGATGAGAATATTAAGTCCTTACTTGCTTACATGATCATACCGACAAGTTGTGCGAAGACGATGCAAATAATTTTAAAAAAGTATGATTGAAATAAATTATAATATATTTTTAATGGCATTGAAAGGCATAAAAGTGTATTTTTTCTATCATACCTATTCATATTATAATAAGTGTAGTGGACTTTTATATAACCTTTTTATAGTTTTGAATCTCTCAAACTACAATCTATTCAACTTCGAAATATTATTATTAAACATAGTTTGAATCAAATCATGAAGTGTATTTCAGAACTACAACATGCTTTTTTTTTTATTGACTTTGTTTGGCCGTTAATAAAAATAAAAGTGAATGGACAAAGTTCAAGAGAAAAAAATTAAACAAGTTCTAGGCACGTTCTAGGTATATTTTGTAATAGCATAGAAATTTCCATTTAAAATAGGATTATAACGTTTCATATCATCTATTTAATAAAATTGTAATTACCATTTCGAACCAATGCGCAGTGGTAGATTCATTTGTCAATTCGAAAGCACTTGTAATATTATAAAAAATATTTCTATTCTATTCTAATCGGCTTTGCTTCAGCTATCCACAAGATAGATAAGCTACACTTTGTAACATGTTTGTTTTGAAAAGAGCAACTTTTGAGTTACTTGCCCGCTTGTCTCAGCAGAATCAGCTTTTTGAACCCGTGGTAGATTTTTGACTGGTCATAACAGCCACGAGTTGGCCTACATGAAATAAATGATTTTGAATTTCAAATATCATAGTCGTGGCGTATAAAAGGAGCTAGTGCGTTCACAGTTGGCTTCACAGTCCAAATGTACAGACTGATCGTGACAATGCGCTCGTCCTTATTATGACGGCCTGGCTGTTCTTATAGAGAACTGTGCGTTGAAATTGAAATTTAAAAAAAAAGTTGATTGTCGTGGAGCATTCGGTTGGAACGAAGTTCCTTCTAATAATAAATTAATAAACAAAATTAAATAAAATAAAAAATAATGATCTGAAGTCAGGATTCGAACCCCCGAACCGATAGTTTCACTCCTTCGTTTAACCGGATACGCCACCAAAGTAATGATGTAATGTGTGTAATAAACGCAGGCAACAAGTGTCGTGACGGAAAATTCTTACACTTTTTTTCGGCTAGCCTCCATCTGCCAAACCGTACGAAAAGGAACTTCGTTCCAAAATCTTTTACAGATCTCACCAAATCTCGCCAGATTTTGAATGAGTAGAATAAAGGCATAGTAAGTAATTATTTTATGATTAAAGGTAAAAAATAAAAAGTAAACGCATCGTTGTAACTCAGCCATAAATTCCTTTATCACTTCATAGAATTGAATCGGTCATTTCAAATACCTCATCAGTCAATTTAGAATCAGATATCAATAAAAACTGTTTCATGCAAACACAAACGAGTTTTAAAGGGCTTTTTGGGCTCAACTTTCAACTCATTTGAGTTGTAAAAAATTGAAACCTTGACAGTTTTTAATAATAAAAAACCGGCCAAGTGCGAGTCGGACTCGCGCCCCGAGGGTTCCGTACTCTAGAAGCAAAAGTAAAACGATAATATTATATTAATTTGCTTATTAATCGTTATCTTTGTATAAAACTTATTGGTATAATATATTCTATAATAATTAGGTTATTAGAGGTTTCTTGTTAATATAAAAAAAAAATATGCTAGTTAGAGCGTTTCAGAACAACAGAAATTTCCAAATCGTTTCAGGCGTTTTCGAGTAATCGGTGAACATACATAAAAATACATTCCGACGAATTGAGAACTTCTTCCTTTTTTGAAGTCGGTTAATGACGTTCATTCAAGAAGACCAAGAAGGCGGGTAGATAGATAATACCCATGACAGCTTCAACTTGACGTCTCGAAACACCGCAGTCCCGTCGTGACCACGGTTCATGCAACTGGATCGAAAGATCTTCAAATAAAACATTAAGTTCGTAAGTATGCTTCTTAATGTGTAGTGTGGTAGACTCATCGACGATTCAAAAGCACTTGTAAAAAAGTTTATTTGAATAAAAAACATTTCTATTCTATTCTATTCTAAATGGCACTATAGAAACAACTCCTGGAAAAATTATAATTCAAACTAGTTACAGTCGGCCTAATTTTTAGTAAAACTCTGTCCTATTTCTAGATGAAAAAAAGTTAATAAAAATACACACCAATTTCCTTTAGCAAAGTTGTAGTAAAGACGAAGCTTTGCATCCATTTGTTTGACAAAACTTGGCAAAGAACTGCGCGTGATAATTCTTGCTGTCAGGATGACTTACTGTTTGGTTTAATTTCTTCACAAAAATTAGGTTAGCATCAGTTTGTTAAAATAATCTTCTTATCTTCTATACTTCTAAAAAGACTTGTCCTGACTGACTGACTGACTGACTGACTACTGATCTATCAACGCACAGCCTAAACCACTGAAGTTAGAAACTTGAAATTTTGACAGTATAAATTCAAATTCAAAATTCAAATTCAAAATCATTTATTTCATGTAGGCCAACCTGTGGCGCTTATGACAAGTCATGACTCTACCACCGGTTCGGAAAGCGGATTCTGCTGAGAAGAACCGGAAAGAAACTCAGCAGTTGCTCTTTTCAAAATTACACATTTTACAATATTTTTTTGTAGGTAATATGTATTTACATTTTAATAACTTTTTATAATATCTTGTGGGCAGATGGATGTCATGCCGATTTACCCCATGCAACTTGTTAGAATAGAATATTTCCAACAATACGATGATATAATATTTATAGAACAACTCCAAAAATACATAAGTACAATATTCAATACATGTCAAGACTGGCAGACCAGCAGCCCCGCTTCCGACGGTGGCACCCGTTCACGAGCATGACGCATGATCCAGCCATTGCTTCGCTCAACCATATTTGAGGGAACGTATAGTACGTAGAACGTACGTAGTACGTAGAACGTATAGGTTCCTTTAATGACGTAGGCGAGCACTAAGGAAAGTTTGTACGAAAGTCCGTCATTTTTCAAGTTACACACATGAAACTCAGTATTTTAGTATTTGGGTTTTAAATTAAAAACAAAAAAAATCCTGTTTCACAATTTTTGAAAATTAAGCCCTGAAATGGGTTCAATAGGGGTTTAATATTTGTTTGATAGTCCTTCATTTTTCAATTTTTAAATTTTGATTAAATATAAAAAATTACGTATTTCACAGATTTTGTTAATTCTATCCCCAAAGGAGATGGAAATTTGTATGGAACTCCGTAATTTTTCAAGAAACTTGGTATTTTAGCTCTCAATTAAAAACAAAGAAGTACGTGTTTCACAGTTTTTGAAAATTCTACCACCCAAAAGGGTAAAATAGGGGTTGAATATAATGTATGATGGTCAAGTTATTTTTCAAGTTATGTGTTAAATACTTGGTACTTTGCCTCTTGATTAAGAATAAAGAAGTATGTATTTTATATTTTTTGAAAATTATACCCCCGAAGGGATAAAATACGGCTTGATATTTTGTATGAAAGTCCGTTCTTTTTTTAAGTTCTATCTATAAAACTTTATATTTGGGCTTTCGATTAAAAACAAAAAGTACGTGTTTCACAGCTTTTGGAAAATCTTCCCCAAAAGGGATTAAATAGGGGTTGAATGTTTGTATGATAGTTTTCAAGTTATGTGTATGAAACTTGGTATTTTGGCTCTTGATTAAAAATAAAGGAGTACTTATTTTACATTTTTTGAAAATTCTACCCTTAAAGGCATAAAATAGGAGCTGAGAGTTCCCACGAGATTTTCAAAGAACCTAATTCCACGCGGACGAAGTCGCGGGTGCAAAAAGCTAGTAATATTATAAATATCTTCAATCTACGCTTTCCCAGTAGATAAATCAAAAGTATAAGATTTTTTACTTTTTCATTATTACCTATTTTCTAGTCTTGAATAATTTAACCTATACATATAAAAATCTCGTGTCACAATGTACCTATGTTCGGGAAAAACTCGAACACTACTGAACCGATTTTAATCAAACTTCGTAACTATCTGTAATTTGGTAAAACTTAAAAGATAGGATAATTTTTTCAAACAAAAAAGAATTTTCCAAATCGGTGCAGGCGTCTTCGAGTAATCAGTAAACATACATAAAAATTGAGAACCTGCTCCTTGTTTGAAGTCGGTTAAAAAAGGATAAACAATTGAACAAGGTTATCAAGTAATTTTTCGTTTGGATTGCCTTTATACGAAAAAGAATGCACGCAAGTCTTGCTGACTATTTTATAAAATTCTGGCCCCTCAGATTAAACTTGGGTAAGACTTTAGTTGGGTAAGAAAAGTAAGGTAAGTATTAAGTAAGTTAAGTAAGCACGGGGATCAGCCTGATCATTGATACTTAAGTACTTAAATGGAAAATCTTCTTTATCACTCAATAGACGTCCACTGCTTGACAAGTCCCCTGGCATGGGCGTCCAAATGTCTCGGTATTGCGCCGCTTGTATCCAGTGGTTCCTTGTGACTTGCTTTCCGGTGCGTGGTTGCCGTTCTAGTACATCGGAACTCCAACCACCATCATCATCATCATCATCATTAGCAACCCATCAACGGCTCACTACTGAGCGCAGGTCTCCTCTCAAAGAAAGGTTATAGGTCCTAGTCCACCACGCTGGCCCAATGCGAATTGGCGGACTTTACACACCTTCGAGAACATTATGAAGAACTCTCAGATGTGCAGGTTTCCTCACGATGTTTTCCTTCACCGTTGAAGCAAGTGATATTTAACTGCTTAAACGCACTTGACTCCGGAAAGTCAGAGGTGCGTACCCGGGATCGAACCTGCGACCCCCCGTATAGGAGACCACAGTCCAAACCACACTGCTATCACTGCTTTTCAAGCTTGCTCCAACCATCAGTTTTTCAAAATATGTGCCAAGCTGGCACGCTGTGACAAGCTTATATCAGTTATGGCAAGAGACCTGTTGGTTTGACTCTAAGGTTGTCATTTAAGATTGGGGCTAGATAAGTAAATGAGTGAACGACCCGAGAGTTGGTGTTAGACCATTTTATTAGTACAGTGGCATTACAAGATGTATGTAATTATAGGTTACATTAATTATAAGGCTAGGCACACACGTTACATGACATACGTTCTTTAGAGGGACACGTTCTTTAGTTTAGATTAAACCTTAACAAGATATACCTTACGCTTGTTCGCGTTGAACCGGAGTTATAAAGAGGGTAGCGGGAAGCGGTTCGAAGAAGGCCAAGGACCAACCGTGGACTTTTTAATAGGCTGATATGAATGTGATGATGAATATTTAATATTCTTGACGCACGCCCACGAAGCAAAGATTACCAAATTCTCCAAAACGCAACCCTCAGATCCAATATTACAAATTACGATACCTAACCCTACGTAATGCGCCACGTGAATTCATAATATCTTAGAAATAGGTTGAGGGGACCGAAATATATTATATTGATTCAATAACGCTTGGGAATAACAAAATCCGACGTATTATTGACTTGCTAACGCCCGTGACTTCGTCCGCTTCGATTAATGTTATTTTTATATCTCGGAAGGGGAGGGGGCTGTTTCAACATCATCTTCTTTGTCAACCGATAGACGTCCACTGCTGGATAAAGATCTCTTGCATGGACTTCCACAGGTCTCGGTCTTGTGCCGCTTCAATCCTGTGACTCATTTGATATCGTCTGTGTGCCAGCACTGCTTTCCGGTGTGGGGTGCTACTCCAAGACCTTGGTACCCCAACGACCATCAGCTCTTCGAACTATGTGCCCCGCCCATTTCCATTTCAGTTTCGTGACTCGCTGAGCTATGTCGTCGGTTACTTTAGTTCTCCTACGAATTTCCTTAATCTGATTTGATCTCGCAGGGATACTCCGATCATGGCTCTCTCCATCGTCCGCTAAGTGACCCTGAGCATTCTTATGAGGCCCATTAGCTAGCAACCATGTCTCAGATCCGTAAGTCATCACTGGAAACACGCGTTATTCTAAGACTTTATCTATTTATATATTTATATTATTTCATCACGATCATTAGAATGAAAAAAAAGAAAGAAAATCTATTTTCTCATCAATGGTGATACAGACAAAACTAGATACAAAAGTAACATTTTCGTCTGTGACACCACCCAGAAAGGTTGTACAGCTCAGCACTATGTTCTGCGTCATATGCCAAAAAATGCATACCATGCCAGGCGCTGATTTTCATTTGTGACCCAGGTGACGTCACGGTTACAACAGTAAATTCAATCAATGGCAAAGTTCTAAAGGAAGCAGTAAGTAAGCAGTAGTATCGAAAATAATCAAGGGTTACCGAGAAACTTGGCGGCTGTTTACGGTAAGTTTAACATACATCCTATCATCATCGGCACATCCCATAAAATATAAATGTCGGAGAATGGCCTTTCTCATCGACGTAATAAAATTAGGAGTTGCATATCTAGTGAGAGTGGAGAAGATTAAATGTAAGCACAAAGCAAAGTAATCATCGTCCTGTACAATTTAATCAAAGTTCTACAATGATGCGAGTCACCCAATGATTAATCACTTCTTAATTGGACGTAGTTATGCAAGAACGTTCCAACCCGCAGCAAGTTTTCAGTCAGATTGATGCGGTTTTAATTTTTTTTAGCTATGAATATGTTACGCATTGTGGGTTAGAACATTGGAAATATAGAAAGAATAATGACTGGAATGTCCTTAGTATATGATGAAGGGTGTCCTTAAAAAGTAGCCTAGCGCTATTAACTCAATTTTGTCAGACTTGTAGGTTGGAACGTTTTTGCATAACTAAGTCCAATTATTAAATTAGAATGTGAAACAAGTACGAACAGTAGGTTCGCGACACCCACTTCGCTGTACCATTTCCCATTTTTGTAAATAACGCTCTCAATTATGATCCACCTCGATCAATTCACTTCTCATCAAAAAATGATTAGACACACGTTCGTCTGGCGCCTCAAGATAATGCCTCGAACCTGCTCAAGGTTTATCCTCTGCTCTGAGGTGCGAATGTCTAAAGTTATTCCATTGATCGTAATCGTATTCGATGACATTAGCGTTGAAGTAAAATAAACCATCATCATCATCAATAGCCTATAACAGTCCACTGCTGGACTAAAGGCCTCTCCCAAGGGGAGGGTTTGCCCATAATCACCACGTGGGGCAGACGGGTTGGTGATCGCAGTAGATGGTAGTAGTAGCAGAGGACGCTGCTGCCCGTTCTCCGTTATATTCCCTTAGCTGTCGCCTCGTACGACACCCGCGGGAAGAGGAGGGGTGGTGACAACTGTATTCTGATCTGCCGTCACCACACGGCAATATATAATATAAATAAACCATAACAGCATTGAATTAGAGCTCAATTTCGTGTATGCATTCTTATACATTTAGATTTGTACGGTACGCTCCATAACGCTCCATGTTAGAATCGGTTGTACTAAATTTGTGACTTTAAATCAATACAGTCAAGGAATATTTTACTTTGACGCTAATGTCATCGAATACGATCAATGGAATCACTTTTAGACAATTGGTACCCTGATTGGACGTAACAACTTTACCTATGTATAATAAACTTTGTCAAATGAACGGTAGTAAATATCATTCGTCTATGATAATAAACTAATGAGGTTTTACACAATATTAAAAAGTGATAATTAGTCAATGAGGTTTTACATCAAATTAAATTAAATTGATATCGCAATAAGCAACCAACAATCTAATCTGTTCAGAATCTACTCCATTGAGGTTTCTTCCACCGATCGCGAGGTACTCATATATTTTATTTGTGCTATCAAAGTTGAACAAAGCTTAACTTAATATTTTTCACAATTTCACAAAAAAAATTGAAAAATTCCTGTGAAAACTGAAATTAAAGAAATGATGTACAGTTATGAAGATGAAAGTCAAGCAAGAGTGGACATTTTCGATACTCTTGTATTTCGAAGAGTAAATCCTTATATTTCCTTTCGACTTACGTGTGAAAGGTTCACCGAGTTCTCTCCGCTACCCGCCAATAAAGCCGCCCGCATTCGTTAATCCACAAAATACATAATGAAACTTATACATCCGTAATAAGTCACAATTTCGTTTGATCTCATTTTGTTTTAGGTTATTCTGTTACTGATTTTTAAATTGTCCCTATTCTTATGCTATTAAGGTTGAATTTTGTATAACAATATTTGTATTAGGTTAGGACTGCATCAGAATTTTAGATCGAAGGGCCAGTTTGGACTCGTGCCAATGTTCGTGGTCTTTTTTAGTTAATGCATAGATTGGGTGCTAGTGATTCTAAGGCGTGGAAAATTGAGAAGGAAGAGCGTTGAAATAGAATTTCTATTTCCTGTAAAAGGTTTCGAGAGGTGGATTTTAATAGACGATAATAAGCTCTTTCGACGTACGTCGTTATCAACCAATAGTTTTCGATTATATATATTTCTTGAATATATTTCTTGAAAGGACTTCCACAAACCCCGATCTTGTGTAATCTGTATTACCTAAAATCTAAATGGATAACTTGTGAGTCCTTTGAGGAGTTTTCCCTCTATCTTCGAAGATACATATAAAATATCTGACTATAATTATTAAGATATCAACCTGACGGCAAATCCTTACTATTGTAATTATTATAATTATTATTGAAATCGGTGCAGATTTGTCGTTATTATAGAGTAAATAACAAAAACCAAAAAAACACCGTCAAAAAATATGCGTTAAATTGAAAACAACTACCTACTTAACTTTGTTTTGAAATCTGTTAAAAATTGACTGACATCTTAATTAAGAAAACTACATATTTTTAAGAGGCCAAGCGTAATTTGCCTAATATTCTCCTCTCACCTCCATAATATAAGCGAAAGCTTGTGTTAGGAGTGCGTACGAAAATAGTGCAATGGGCGGGATCGAACCTGCGACCTTTCAGTTTTCAATCCGCACCCTTAACTGTTAGGCTATTGAGGCTTAAATTGAACATTGAATGAAGGGGAGGAAGGAAAGTATTTTTATTGTTTCACGCAAAAAGTTATTACGTCAAAGAATGGCTTAGTCACGGCTCAAGAAGCATCGCAACTGCCTCTTAATGAGTGTTCATAGAAACGTTTTTAATTACAAGTCCGGTCGCATAATAATGATTATGGTTGCCTTTCATTATCCCTCAACTATGATGAAATTGGAATCGTGTGTGTACCTATATCCCCACGCACCTACTTCGTAAAACCGCTGGTGATTAAACCGATAGTGATGGAAACTTAGGATTGCGGATGCGGATACTTTGAGACCATTGTAAGATTCGCGTTGAACACGTTTTTCGTAATTCACCGGGATAGCGACGAAAGAGGATAATTATATTTTCGCTTGAAAGTTGCATTAGTTACGAATATATTATTGTAAGAGACTTCAAAGATTTATTTATTTGTTTAAGTGCCGATTTCACGAACGTTTACTTGAGGAATAATTAATTGGACTTTCTGATAGTTTTTGTACTGAATATCTACCTAAATAACACGTTCGGTTAAGATTTATTCTAAGTTGGTGAAAGCGGCCCTTACTAGATAAAATTAGTAAAAAAAGTTTTCAAGATTTTTTGAAATTTTCTGGGGATAAGGATTACCGAAAATGCCACGATCTGCAGCCATCGCTAGATAAATAAATAAAAAAAAATTAACAAGAAATGGCTTCTTGTTAATTTTTTTTTTATAATTCAAAGGACCATGGGCAATTTTGTATGGACCCCGTCCCCACCCTCCAACAGTCACCGGATTTATGTTAATATGTTCATTTGGATCCAAATAGACGTAAATAGTTGGTTTCAGCTTCAAAATCGATGGGGTTCTTCTAAAAAAAAAAACTTTTTGTTTGAAATTGATTTATTTTTGTTATTTTTTCTATATTTTATCGTATAAAAATCATATAACAGTAAAAATAACTACTTCTAATCTGTTACAAAGTATTACTACAATAACAGTATCTATTAATTATTTTGTGAAATATAGTTAACTAATTCAGGTTCAGTTTCAGCTAACGCCTCTTGTAGAATGTGCCGCCTTTGTCGCAAGACAGATCGCGGACACATTACACACCGCCGTCCTGTTTCCATATTACACAGTATCCAATCCAGTTATCAAAGAGTCCTTTATCGTGCCAGGGTCAATAGAAAAGCTATCAATCAGTCCAGTAAACAAGCAGGGGTTGTAGATAAAAAGTAAACACCGATGACAAAAGAAATAACAAGAAATAACACTGTAGCGGGCGAACGTACGGGCGGAGATTAGAATAACCCAGGTTTTTTTTACGGGGTTTTTAAAAAGGTACACTTTCCTCTATTAGGTGTTTTAAATGTACTATTTTTGAAATTCAGTCAGACGTTCTTTTTTTAAAATTCATACAGTTATCACGCATCGAGCAGTAAGAATGTGGCTGTCTGTTGAGAAACCTTTTTGCAGAAGGGATCGAAAAAAAAACAAAGGTGTGTTATAATGAAATTCAGTACAACATTATATCATACTTTTGAATGATATAATGGTTATTATGACATTGGGTGTTTTAATGTTGGCAATAAGCTAACTGTTTCAGAATCTATTAAAGAGGATTTATAGAATGGGAGTAGATAAATAGATAAATGAGTAGGTATTTTGGAATTATAGTCATCAATAATACGTCAACGAAATATTTTTTTGAACGTAAGATACAATGAGAACCCCATGCATTTGGGCATCGTCGCCATAGTAAAAAAATATCATCTTGCCAAGGTCTATCAATTGCACTACATTTAATTCTTGTTGATAGGTGGGGACGATTCCGCCCATAGTCCTTTAAATTCTGTAAATAATTAATAAACATCTATAATCTATATAGAAAACGTCTTTATTGTTCATAGTTCGAAGAGCTGATGGTCGTTGGTGTCCCAAGGTGTTGGAGTGGTGACCCCGCACCGGGAAGCGCAGCGTTGGCAGAACCCCCACTAGGTGGACCGACGACATTAAACGAGTCGCAGGCAGCCGCTGGATTCAGGCGGCGCAAGACCGCGGCCTGTGGAAGTCCATGCAAGAGACCTATGTCCAGCAGTGGACGTCTATCGGTTGACACAGAAAACATATAGAAGACACTAATTTTCTTTTATGCTCTAATGCAAAAATAAATTATAATCTAATCCCATGAAAGTTTAAAAACAAAAATTCTTTAATAAAACTGCGATACCCACTCTAAAGGAATTTGTATGCATGAGCCGCCGCTTTGATTCGCCGGATGGCTTATCGGTTATCCTGTATCTTATTACAAATTCATGAACGTCATATGTTTAGAAAGGACGGCCATGTTTTTACGTACACTTTGATGTAATAAAAGTTTCTTTTAGTAGAAAAAAGATTTTAAACAGTATGTTTTTGGTGATGAAGAATTTAGATGATGATGATGATGAACACCGTACAGGTTGAGATGTATCCAAGAGTGGGAGACGCATGCCCACTTTTCGGAATAAGAAGGGTTTTTAACGGGTTTTGGTCATAATCCATCACGCTGGTCACAGCACCTATGAGATATTACGTCTAAAATATTATTGTCTCTATTTTATTATGTCTCTAATTGCTTAACTTCATCGTTAACAGTTTTTACAATTTATTAAAATTTTACAAATATGTAACCACAATGTAGGTTACCAAATGTCACGACTTTTTTTGATGTAAAAATAACCTAGGTAGGTAGGTAGGTAACCTAGGTATTGAAAAAATGCCTACAATACTGCGTCTTGTAGAATACATACCTATCTGTCACCTGACGACGTAAGCGCTATACCTATACAGCATCCATTTTATTATCTTTTGATCTTAATTTCGTTATGTTAAAATAATTTATGTTAGATAATTTGAACTCCATAAATTCTTACAGTGTTGATGTATAAATTATTTTCTGAAAACGTCCTTTTCTCATAAGGAAATATGACGACGGGGATACTTCAAAGCGACGTTTTTGGAGGGCAAATTTCATATATGCAAAATAATGTTAAAGGAGCGTTTCGGAGTGTTCGTAGCGTGTCGTGGGTAATAGGCGTGAAAAGAGGCGTTTGAGACTCCGTACATGAGTTGCCTGTCTCGGTTCTCATGTGTGGCGGAATTGAGTTACATCGTACGACGGTCCTGTATCGACATTTTAAGTTCAAACACTTTGACTTGGTATGGGAAATATTGGATAGAAGCAGGCGTTACTTTGCGGAAGTCCATGATTAGCAAGAAAAGGGTAGAATTATTTTGCTTTACTGTTGGCGGATTATAGCAAAATAATTCTACCCTTTTCTTGGTATGGGAAAGCTCAAAAATTCAAAATTCAAAATTATTGGAACGTAGTTCCTTATCGCGCGGTGCGGAAGGGGGCTAGACGGATCGACACTTTTTTGAAACCGACACTTTTTTGAATGTGAATAACTTAAATAAGTTATAAAAAATTAGGGAAAAATTCCACATGTTGAAATTATTTAAAATAAAATTGAAAATAGAAAATTCAATCTGTCGAGCTGGGATTCGAACCATCGACTTTTAACTGTTTAGCGACTGTGGAAACCACAAGGCTACGGAGAGCCAATATTGTACCGCGAAAATACCGAACACAATGCCAAATTAATTAATCGAAAGGAACTTTGTTCCATCCGGGTGTCCCTAGACACCTCTCAAGTTTTTTTTATTTCACGTAAGCCATCCTGTGGCTCTTATGAAAAGTCATGTCTCTATCACCGGTTCGGAAAGTGGATTCTGCTGAGAAGAGCCGGCAAGAATCTCAGCAGTTGCTCTTTTCAAAATAATCATTTTACAATATTATTATGAAGCTATTTTGTTATAAGTTTTTTGTACTATCTTGTGTCAGAATTGACTGTCTCAGAATTGAGTAGATCCGTAGCAAAATCAAAGTTCAGCGAGTCGTGAAGCTGAAATGGAAATGGGTGGGTCACAAGGTGGTAGAGTGGCGACCCCTTGGCATACCCTCCACTTGGTGTTCCGACAAATCAGAGCAGAGCAGGGCAGAGCTGCTAATATCGAACTATATTTTTTACTAGAAGATCCCCGCGACTTTATCCGTGTGGATTAAGGTTTTCTATTCCCGCGGGAACTCTTCAATTCTCCGAGATAAAATGTAGTCTAGTGTGAATCCTGGGTATAAGCACGTATGAGCTATCTCCATTCCAAATTTCAGCCAAATCGGTTCATTCATTTTGACGTGAAGGATTAACAAACATCCATTGATCCATCCATCCATTCATGCATTCATCCATCCATCCACACAAACTTTCACATTTCTTTCACTTTCACATATTTAGAATTAATATCGCATTGAGTTTTTCATTTGAATGGGATATGACGTGTTAAAAGTTCCTGTCATTTTTAATGGATTTTCCATTACAAAGCTGAATGTTGTTCAACCACAAATTATTATCACAGCACGATTTAAATCTCTGATCACAGCCGACAAAAACGGATGCTTTAATACTACCATAAATTATTATTTATTAAACAATTGAAATAAACCGATTTATAAAGTTCACAATGAAATTGATATCTAATCAGATTCCAAAATAGTGGAAGTGCAGACAGTAATTCCATTGTTTTTTTTTTTTGCGGACACCGATATAATATTTTTTTTATTAATTTTTATAACCTTATACCATATCTCTACTACTACTAGCTACTACTAGCTGCTACTAGCTACATACTACTAGCTTATACCATGCCTCTTAACTGTACTCAGGCAAAAAAATCACATCGATCCATATCTCTGTTACAGCGTGATTGAAAAACAAGCCAACAAACAAAGAAATTTTCGTATTTATCTATCTATCTATTTATAATATTACTAGCTGATTCCCGCGACTTCGTCCGCGTGGATTTCGTTTTTAAAATCCCGCGGGAACTCTTCGATTTTCCGGGATGGCTTTGTCACCCTCCAGGTGCTCAACTATAGCTATCCAAAAAATCACGTCAATCCGTAGCTTTGTTGCAGTATGATTGACGGACAAACCGACAAACAAACACACTTTCGCATTTATAATGTGTATTAGTAAGGAAGATTTTATACTGCGATAATAAAGGCAATCTAATAAAATTTTAGAATACAAAAGCTACTTTTGTGACTTAAATATGACAGTTAGATATATTCCCTCGGGAACTTTTTTGTATAGAATAATAAGTACTTTAATCATGTAGTATATAAATTTTATGTATCATCAATAGTTTTCTCAGCACACGCCAAATAATGCATTTTATAGACAAAATTTTGCTACTTTGGGTTACATTATTGCAATTTTCTTAAGGATCTCTAATTTTTTGAAAATAAGTTATAGCCTATGTCACTTCCTGATAACTTAGCTTTCTATTGGCGAAAAAATTTTCCTCTATAATATTAGTATAGATTAGTAGGGATATGTCACTTCCAAAATTAAAATGATTGTTATGGCACCTCATAAGCTAAATTCCGTTAAAACGTTTAAAATAAAGATCATGAGAAAGAATTAAACATACACTCGAAAGCTTTACACTCCTTCGGCAGTCGGGTAAATACTCTAAAAAAGTCATACTCATTCGAGTACAGTTAACAAAAAAAGTCCTTTTTACATTTAAAAGTCGTTTTACATTTGGCGCCCACCGCAAAAACCCGCGATACCGTTCCGTGAACACGTGAAAAAAAAAACCACCTACTCGTCCGTGAAAATACCGCGCGAACCAATTAGGTAGCCGGTCCGTTTTGCGTCGCTTAAGAATCGCGTCGCATCCGTAAAACCACTCACCCGCGCCAATAAGTTACGCTTGGCCGGTCCGTCCGCCCGCGTCGCGTCGCGAGAAAAAGTACCGCGTCGCGTTCACAGGCATATTCCGTAAAAATAGACACGCTCCACGCGACCGTGGTGGTGTCTACCCGTACCGAAAAACACAGAGTGGCAATCAAACAGTAGGTCATTTCACTTTAGGAATACTCGCGACTTTTACAACTTAACGGTTACAAACTCTTTCACGTAATCGATTCGATTTATCGGGTCCACTGAAAGGGTGAGTAACCGATCGTATAAAGAGAAAGAAAACATAGGGAAAAGAATAAGAAAACGCGAAATAGATGCTTATCCCGGATTAGTCGACTTGATTAACCTCGAGTAGTTAGATAAATCACGGGAAAATCATCTCATCGTTTAGAAAACTACTACACGTACGACACAAGGGGGAACACCGCGGAGATTAGGGAAAAATTAATAAGAAAAATACAGTAGGTAGAAATAACGCTCGCCGACCGACCGTACTTGCTGTAACCGCCGGAATAATTAAATTGAGCACCGCGAAATAACCTAGCAACAGAGTAGGTTACCGTAGATATTAAAACTAAAAGATATAAACTAGCTTCAGTACCGTTACCGTAGATATTAAAAATAAAAGATATAAACTAGCTTCAGTACCGTTACCATAGACATTAAAATAAAAGATATTAACTGGCATCTGTACCGTTACCGTAGATATATTAACTGGCATCCGTACCGTTACCGAAGATATTAAAAATAAAAGATATAAACTAGCACCCGTACCGCTTCCGTAGATATTAAAAATAAAAGATATAAACTAACTTCTGTACCGTAGATATTAAAAATAAAAGACATAAACTAGCACCCGTACCACTACCATAGATATTAAAAATAAAAAGATATTAGCTAACAACCGTACCGTGACCGTAAGGGAAAAAAAAAAGATAGTCACTAACACCCGTACCGTAAAAAGAAAAAAAAACCCAAGACAGGGTGAACAAATCGAAGGAGAACTATGCCAACTGCCTGGATCTACTCACTAAACAAACAAAAACTAACAGAAGAGCTAGAGAAGAGAAACATACCAGCTCCAACTACAAGCACAGTGGAGGAATTGAGGAAACTGTTATCAAAAACGATAAAAACCGAAGAAGCAACTAGCCAAGACAACACAATGGGTACCGAAAACGGAGCAACAGACTTTGACAAAGCAGTGTCCCGATGGAAGATACAATTCGATTCAACAGGAGACGCCGTAGAATTCCTGGAAAGAGTAGAAGAACTGGCCGAAACATTAGAAGTCAACAAAGACAAGATAATACACGTCATACCAAGATGTCTCAGCGGAAAAGCAGCACTATGGTACAGGAACAACAATCAATATTGGGAAACATGGGAAGATTTAACAGACAGCTTCAAGTTGTACTACTATCCGAAAAATTATGAGAAAAATCTTTTAGAAACGATCATAAACAAGAAACAGGAAGCACGTGAAGATTTCGTCGACTATCTAACAAACATGCAAACATTATTCAGAAGATATGGGAAATTAACACCAGAACAACAACTAGAGAGAATCTATGACAACATGAGAAGCAGCTACCAGTTCTACATCAAAAGAAGAGATTTCAACACGATGACGGAATTAATACAGCTGGCAAAAGAATACGAAAAAATCCGAACAGATCAGTATCAGTATACATACAAGACACCGACATACTACCACAAGGGAAACCAACCAGAACACTCCAGAGCAGGGTCCAGGAACCAGGAACACAAACAGAAGCCGGAGGGAAAACTAATCTTACCGGACTATGACCCAGGGAAATGCTGCTGGAAGTGCGGAAAGAAAAACCACAGGGCCCGAGACTGCCGAGGCAAACAGGCTATTTTCTGCAGCCGTTGCGGATTACTAGGAAAACTAACTCGGGATTGCTGCAACGGAACGAACAAAGCGAGAAAAACAAGTTCACAAGCCTACACAACAAACGCACAAGAAAAAAAAAGACAATAGAATATTTGCAGAGGTAAAAATAGGCGACAAGACGTACGAAGCACTAATGGATACAGGGTCAACAAACACGTACATAAACAAGACCATCATGAACCACATAAAAGAAACTAGGAAGGACGTAATACCCAAATCAAACACTATAAAATTAGCAGATGGTTCGAAAATAACATCGGACACAGCAGTGAACATCGAACTCGAAGTCGCAGGACAGAAACTAACACATCAAGTGATATATCTACCAGCAACTACAGTAATGATAATGGGCATGGACTTGTTAAGAAGACTGGGACTAGCAATAAGATGGGAACAAAAGCCAAATAGACAAACCGACAAAGAAGAACCTAAGGAAAAACGCGAGGGCAAGCAAAGGTTAACAAAGAAACAACAAGAAACCATACAAGCTAGGATAACCGAGGAATGTGAAAAAGCGAAAAAAAGCCCAAAAGGCAATAAAAGGGTGAAACAGGTCATAAAACTAAAACATAAAGAACCAATAAAACAAAACGTGATAGCAGATGAACTATCAAGAAACCCAGTATGCGCCGCGTCAGTTGACGAAAACGAATGGTACACAAGGAAATTCAATAAGGTAATGGCGAACCCCGAAACAGAACCAGACTATCGAATACAGGAAGATAAACTATATAGAAGAATAATCAATCCACGATACGGGGGCAAATTAGATCCCGACACCGAATGGAAGCTATGCGTCAAAAACTCCGACAAAAGAAGAATCCTCTCGCAAAACCACGACGAACCTAGCGCAGGACACCTAGGGGTATCAAAAACCTTCAACAAAACAGCACAACGTTATTATTGGCCCGGCATGTTTAGAGACGTCGCAAAATACGTAAACAGGTGCGAGACATGCCAAAAACACAAAACGTCGCAGGAAAAAAGACCAGGACTCATGCATATCAATAACACGGAAGAACCATGGCAAGTAGTGACAACCGATCTAATAGGACCACTACCACGATCGTCAAAGGGATATCAATGGATCATCGTTTTTCACGATAAGTTCACAAAGTGGTCGGAAATAAAGCCATTGAGGAACGCGACGACAAACGCGGTTATAAACGCACTAAAAGAGTGCATACTCATGAGATACGGCAGAATACAGACATTACTCAGTGACAACGCAAAGGTCTTCACAAGTAAACAGTTCAGAGACACACTCGATAAGTACGGTATACAACAGAGACTTACCGCACCATACACACCCCAGTGTAACCCAACAGAAAGAATAAACAGGACATTAGAAACCATGATAGCCGCCTTTATAGAAAAAAACCATAAAAAATGGGACGAGTACCTAGGTGAATTCAATTTTGCGATAAACACTTCAGTACAAGAATCAACGAAATACACGCCCGCATTCTTGTTATTCGGCAGGGAACTTAGACATTTTAACGACGAAAACAACCTCCCAACTCCAGCACTGAAAGAAAAACAAAAACGAGAAGAAATTTATCAAATGGTACGAGAGAACCAGAAACTAGCATCAACAAACCAAAAGAAAAACTACGATAAATCAAAACGCGAATGGGAACCAAAGATGGAACAACTCGTACTTAAACGAGATTTTCCACTGTCAAACGCAGAGAAAAATTCTGCGCGAAACTAGCACCAAAATACTCAGGCCCGTACAAGATAATAGAGAGAAAATCACCCGTGATATTTTTATTAAAAGCACTCAACGGAGGCAAAATATGCACAGCACACATAAAGAATATAAAAAGATTCCAAGAATAAAACGAAAGAAACGTAACCGATAAAAGTCAGAACACGACACGAATAGTCCAAGACGACACACACCATCCAACATAGACCCGACCGGGAAGGTCCGACCAGACAAACATCGGACTATAAGAAAGCATAGACAAAGAGCACAAAATACACAAATGTCACTAGAAAGAAATCAACCTACCCTCAAGACAAGAAATATAACATCGAAATCAAGAAAATGTCAAAAAAAGGATCAGTTACAGTGGAGTAAACGATGGCGGACGCGACAACCCCAGCGTGCTCGGACAAAGAAGCGGCAATGCAAGGTCCGTAAACCAAAAAGTAACCCGATGACGACCGAACGATGTCACCAGAATGCCAGGCAATGGCCACAGAGGTGGTGGCAGCCGAGGGGCAAAAGAAGAAGAAAAAGAAAAGGAGAGGAAGAAAACGCATGGGTAACCACCGAAAGGGGATAGTGAGGTTACCCAAATACAAAAAGGGTGACAAAGGAGGGAAGGCGCAGCCAAACGCATAGGTTCGAAAAATACAAAGTGACATACAGACGACAGTAAACCACTTTCTAGTTCTTTTGATTCAGAGGATGGTGTGTAACCAACGGTGATGTTTACAGGTAAACATCTCAAAACGAGAGGGGAGAATGTGACGAGCGCCGTCACAACGCAAAGCAGCCTACACGGGCGGCGTGAATCATCGCACGAGGGACCCGCGTGAACACGCCGTCACAGCGCAAGCAGCCCACGATACACGTGCCGCCTGACTCATCACGCGGGGCCGACGTGAACGCACACGCCAGGGCAATGACACCAGCGGCGCGATCCCCGCCGAACCGCGCCGAGGCCCACCGAAGCAGCCAGCAGAAAAGTATAAAACGCCGAACAAGAACGTCCACCGGCAGTTCGCCAGCGGCGCCCGTACCATCGGGGTCGGTCTGATTTCCCTCTGGATCGATCCCATCGTCGGCCTGATTACCCTCTGGGTTGACGAGTGGTACGAGCTCTCTGGTAGGACCACAGGGGCTGTTGCTCGCGCTTGGCCTCGCGGCCCGGCCCGTCCAACCACCCCGAGCGTCTGCGTTCCCCCCGCGACCGCCGCGTCACCCGCGCTCCTCCGGGAGTCCGTCGTCCTTCCGTCAGCCGCCCGGGCGGTCCCGCTTCATATAATATTGTAACCGTGTTTAGGCTTGCGTCAACGTCTCTCGATATCATGTAATAGGTTAAGAGAATTGTAAATAAAAGTCGTTATTGTTTATCGAGTATTTTATTCCTTGTCCTAGGAAATAGTGAAAAGCGAGGTTCGATCCCTCACATCTAATGAACGAAGTGGGTCGCTCTCAGCCGGGTCGATCCACTCCGTTACAGTCGGAACGAGGCGTTAATTAAGATTTTCCCACTGAAAGACTGGGATAAAAAAAACTTGAATTTGGCGTAAAAGTTAGCTTTTACTGCTTTTCGTTTCGTATTAGTGTTGATTTGTTTTGGTTCTATTTAGAAAGCTTTTTACTTAATTATGCGTTGAGCATACTCTTTGACGGGATCTAGTCAAATATCATGGATGCGCGGGAAATATTTTGGCAAAATGTTTAGACCCAAAGAGTATAAAATACATAAACGACTTTACGCACACTTCAATCATATTTGGAACACTCATTGCGATCAGCACGCCATCGAGATCGAAGGATAGTAAATTATACTCTCCTACTAAGTTTCTTCACACAATGCATACTAGTACAGGTACAAAAGATTCACTTCGCAAAATTCAGGTTGTACAGCGCCAACGTACTTGCAGTTATATTCACCTGCAAGTGGCCTCCCTTTCTATCGCTCGCACTACGTTAACCCATTGAGGTGGTACATTGGTACCCAGATCAGCTGTCTAAAAGTTATTCCATTGATTGTATTCGTATTGGATGACATTGGCGTCAAAGTAAAATAATCCTTCTTCTTCTTCTTAGTCGATACGCTCTTGACAGAGCGGTCGTGGTCGTCACTTTGGTGTTGTGGCACGCTTCACAATACGCCTCCACTCCTCTCTAACAGCTGCCTTTCTTGTGCATTCATGCAACGGGACATCCACCGCAGCCCTCACCTGGTCTGTCCATCTCATAGGCGATCTGCCACGTGCTCTAGTGCCCTCCACTCTTTCCTGGACCACTAGACGTTCAATCGAGATATCATTACGTCTTGACACGTGACCAAAGAAAGTGAGTATGCGAGCTTGCACAATAGAGGACAGACGCTGCTTGATACGGAGTTCTTCGAGAATGGACTTATTGGTCCGGAATTCGGTCCAGGACACTCTCACCATTCTTCTCCAGCACCACATCTCGAGAGCGTCTATTCTCTTCTTTTCACTTTCTCGCAGGGTCCACGTTTCCGAAGCGTAGAGGAATATGGGGAACACAAGCGCTCTAACTAGCCGGGTCTTAGTGGCCTTTGTTATATTACGGTTCCTCCATATCTTCTGCAACTTATCCATGGCTGTCCTAGATATCGCCATACGTCGTTTTATTTCATCTATGCAGCCCCCGTTGTTCAAAATTAATGCTCCTAAATAAATGTATGATTGGACCACTTGACAATTCGCGATTTGTGTCACTTCCGGCGAGTTATTGTTAATGCGATCGACAATCATAACTTTAGTTTTGCTGCGATTGATCTTAAGGCCAAATTCAAGACTGACGTTTTCCATCTTTTGTAGGAGTTCTTCCATATGGCCGATACTAGTCGCGAATAGGGTAGTGTCATCCGCGTATCGCAAGTTCGAGATTTTCAGCCCTCCAATCGAGATTCCATCAGTCCAGTTCTCGAGAGTGCGTCTCATTATTAGCTCTGTGTAGATGTTAAATAGAAGTGGGGAAATTATACATCCTTGACGAACGCCAGCACTAGGATGGAAGTAGTCTGACAGCTTGTCGTCTGTTCTTACGGACGCAGTACCACCTTCATATAGACACCTGAGCAGATGTACCAGATGTTTTGGTGTGCCCATTTTCAGAAGGGTATCCCAAAGTTTAGGCCACTTGACGGAATCAAATGCCTTGGAAAAATCCACAAAGCAGATGTATGTTGCTTTATTGTACTCGCGGGATTTCTCAATAATTTGTCGCACGATAAGTATTTGCTCCCTGGTACCCTTCCCTTTAACAAATCCAGCTTGCTCTGGAGCAATCTCCTTGGACAGGTAGGATTTGAGGCGCTCGTTTAAAATGTGCAGCAAAATTTTACTAGCATGAGGAATTAGCGCAATAAGGCGATAGTTGCTGCAAACTTTCGTAGAACCCTTCTTGTGCAGTGGAATAAAGACACTATGAGCCCATTCCTTCGGCCACGCACCTGTCTGCCACACCTTGTTACACAGTGCATGAAAGATCTGGACGCCATATTCTTTTGAAGCTTTGATTGTTTCAATGGGAATCAAATCCTTGCCTGTGGCTTTTCCAGTCTTTAGATGTTTTATAGCCGCTCTGATTTCGTCCTTCAGAATGTTTGGCTCTTTTTCTTCGTCCATGGGTTCTGTCGAGGTAAAACACTGTGATTTTACATCCTCAAACAGTGATTGACAGTATTCCTTCCAAGTTTCCGATATTGCTTCTATCTCTGTCACTGTTTGACCATGAGAGTTCTCTATAGCCCACGTTTTGGTAGAGAGAGATCGGGTCATCGATCGAATTTTTTGATGAAGGTCCCTAGATTCATATTTATTTGCATGGATTTCAACTTCTGCACATATATTCTGAAAATGGGCGTTAAGGTCTCGCCTACATGCTGCCTGTATTTTTGCAGACTTTTCATTTAATGTCCTCACATCTGTTCCCGTAGCCTTCATCTCTCGTCTTTCCTTTACAAGAGCCAGAGTACTGTCACTCATCCAGTGTTGCCTTTTACGAGTACCTGAGGTTGGAACTGTTTGCTTGATGGCGCAACTAATAAGGTTCTTTGCGCAATCCCACATTTTATCTGGACACTCGGTCTTAGAGTTCACAGTTGCCCACTGATCCCAGTTTTCCTCTAGTGCGGCTATAAATTTTGATTTATCCTTTACTTCGAGCCTTCGCTGTTGAACGATTTTTCGGGCCGCTCTTAGTTTAAGCTGAATTTTGGCCATAAAAAGTTAGTGATCTGATCCACAGTCGGCTCCTGGTAAAGTGTGGGTGTTTCTGATGGATGTCTTCCACCGTGATCTAACCAATACGTAGTCAATTGGGTTGCGGTAATTGCCGTCAGGCGATATCCAAGTGTATAGTCTCCGAGAATGGTTTTGAAAGAAAGTATTTGATATTACGAGATTGTTGTCTGCTGCAAATTGAATTAGTCTTTCCCCTCTTTCATTACGCTGCCCCAGTCCATACTTTCCCACACAAGAACTTAGTAAATGGGAATCGGAACCGATCTTGGAGTTAAAATCTCCTATAATGATAAGCAACTCTCTTTGTGGAATCTTAGATATTGTAGTCTCTAGGTTCAAGTAGAACGATTCGATATCCTCATTACATGCGGCACTAGTTGGTGCATAAACCTGTATGATGTTAAAGTTTGCTGGCGATGCTCTTAGTTTGATACTTATTATTCTATCACTAACAGGTTCATACCCCAACACGCAGTTCCTTGAACTTTTTGGAACAATGAAAGCGACCCCGTTTCTGCTGTTATCGTCATTCCCAGAGAAGTAAACGACGTTTGTCTCGGTGAAAAAGTGACCGTTACCCTTCCAGTGTGTTTCACATAAACCACAGATGTTTATATTACATCGGCAGAGCTCATCTTCCAGAATTTTCAGCTTGCCTGGCTGGAGTAGACCGCGCACGTTCCAAGTTCCTATCTTTTGGGTCTGACGCATCTTCACAAGAGTTCCAGTAGTATGATTTCCGTGGGGTGCCTGGTTTCCTACACCCGCATGGCCGGTAGCCAATTTCACACCATCTGTCCCGGACACAATATGGCGCCGGTTGCTAAGTTTCGTTTTCATATTATTACTACCTTTCATGACGACTTTCTTGGGAAAAAATAGTGCAGTGGTTTCCCCTTGCCTTCTGCACCAGACATTTAAGGAGTCCTGTGAAACTCCAAGGTCGCTGTAACCTCTTCTACCCGGTTGCCCGGATGGGTGTGTAATGGATATACCGCCATTGGTCGGTCGCCAGAACCTCGTCCGTTGTCTAGCAGGGGGCACCACGAGCAGGTGAGGTTGACAATTGGGGCCGACTAGATGTTATTGTCGTTCTCCCCCTTACCCCCCTTAAAATAATCCTTAATAGTATTGATTTACAGCCACAAATTCATTCAACTGATTTTAACATGGAGCTCATGGAAATTGAGCTCTGATTCAATGCTATTATGGTTTATTTTACTTTGTCGCTAATGACATCGAATACGATTACGGTCAATGGAATAACTTAAGACAATCGCACCTCTGAGTATAAAAGTCTACAGTTCTGTAGTAGTTTAAGAATTTTATGAGCATACCAGCTTTGGCGTGTCGGCGTGGAGTAAGGATTTTCGAAAATCCCGCGTGAATAGTCTGTTTTTCCGGGATATAAGGGTACATACAGCCTATGTCACTTGCGAAGTCATAAACTATACCCATTATCGCAAAATCAATTCGATCCGTTGCTCCGTCGATGCATGATTGAAGGACAAATCAACAAACAAAAACCCATTCGCATAATTATAGTATCAATAAGGATTTGAATATAAATGTTTTTTTTTTGAAGATGTAAAAAAAAACTAGCAAGTGTTCATCGACAATAAACTTGTTTTGCTAAATTGCCGAGGCCACATCAAAATTCCCGCGGGGGGTTACGAATTTGAAATTCTGATGGGGTTTCCTTGTTATTCGCCCATAAAAGGACTCTATTTCGTTACGCATATTTCATTAGAGTTGATGTGTTTATTATGTGCGTGTGTTGAAGTTTTAATCCTTACTAATATTATAAAGTTAGTTAGTCCCTGTTGGAGTAACCCTGCGAGATCAAATCAGAAATGAGGAGATCCGTAAAAGAACCAAAGTCACCGACATAGCTCAGCGAGTCGCAAAACTGAAGTGGGAATGGGCGGGGCACATAGTTCGAAGAGCTAAGGGTAAGAACATGCCGAAAATGCCTCACTGCGATATCTCGCGGTGGCGGTTTAGCTGGCTAGCTCGATGTCACCTCCATTTAAAACAAATGTATGCAAACAGACCAGCACGCACATGTCGAAAGGTTACCTCGATGCTAACATGAAAACAAAATATTCTGTTTTTTAAACCGCGGCGGTCGACTGCAAATATCGGTGTGATCTGGCTTGTGATTGGTCAAATCGGTTTGCCTTCTCAATAACTTGCACCCCGACATCCTTGGTTTATCGTGCGTGGTTCATTTTTTATTTTAATAAAATGATGGAAAAGGGGGCGCTAACAGATTTAATTATAATTATATACATAATTATCTGCTTGTGCTGATTCACTGACTATCACTTCTCCTGTAAAATTTTGCATGAAAAAAATTTCTTTCGCCGATGCATGGTTTCGTATCATAATTTTTTTGTCAAAATAACAAAAGCGTGCTGCTACTGCATCACAATTTAACCAATAGCGGGAGAGTACTGGCCAATCAGAGATCATTGCAATCGTTGTAGTGCTATTAATTTTAGAAAATACCACCGCAGAAAACATGAAAATTCTTCTTCTTTTTTATCAACCGACAGATGTCCACAGCTGGGCACCCACACTATGTCGCCTATATCCAGCGGCTCCCTGTGACTCGTCTGATGTCATCTGCCTACTTAGTGGGTCGTCGTATCACTTACCAATCGCCACTCCAGCACTTTGGGTCCCCAACCACCATTAGTCCTTCAAACTATAAAAATACTAAGTACTGGAGAAATGAAAACAGTTCCTGATATTATGTGCGGTCGGATTTAAGAAGCTCTTATATCCCGAATATATTCTAAAAGCCATAATATTATTATCATAGGGGCTCACCCGCGCTACTGTTGATATAGAATTTTGGAGGCATTATTAAAATTTATGACTAGTTTTGCATAGCTCACCGATTTTATATGTATAGAGTTGCAAAAGTGTTAACTCCCTGAGGTGGAGTCGGTTACCACATGCCACGAAATAATGTTATGCTGATGGCTTCGAATATTTGAATTGAAGTTCATGTTAATGTTTTTAGTTTGGATTAATTTGGATGACGTCTGTGTTTACAACAAATTATTTTTATCGATAACTAGCTGATGCCCGCGACTTCGTCCGCATGGATTTAGTTTTTAAAAATCCCGCGGGAACTCTTTCATTATCCGAGATAAAAAGTAGCTCTCCCGGTCTGAGGAACCACTACTACATCCATTACTATACCCATGCAAAAAATCGCATCAATCCGCTGTTCTGTTGCGTTGACGTGATTGAAGGACAAACCAACAAACAAACACTTTCGCATTTATAATATCAGTAATGCTTTATTATAACACTTTTTATAATTGTCAAATTTTTTACGATACTTAACCAAAGACAAAATTACGTTTAGCTGTCATTTACGTTTTGTTATTCCACTGTCATTTTCATTTTGTTATTCCATGTCAGGATGCGTTTTTGTTATACCACGTTTTATAGTGACTTGACGGAAACGCGGTCGAACGGGATAAAAAGTATCCTATGTCCGTGTCCTGGTTCTAAGCTACCTCTCCACCAATTTTCAGCCAAATCGGTTCATCCGTTCTTGAGTTATAAATAGTGTAACTAACACCACTTTCTTTTATAAATATAGATTAAAGAGTCTTCCTAAATAAGTAAAATACACGTCCTTTGTTGGTTTCAATTGTTATAACCATTTTAAATCTTAATTCTTACTAATAATATAAATGTGAAAGTTTTTTCCTACTAATATTATAAATGCGAAAGTTTGTGAGGGTGGATGGATGTTTGTTACTCTTTCACGCAAAAAGTACAAGACGGATTTTGATGAAACTTCACAATGTAATAACTTGCACATCAGAGCAGCACATAGCTTATATTTTATCTCGGTAATTTAAAGGATTCCCGAGTTATTCAAAAACCCTTAATCAGCGCGGATGAAGTTGCGGGTATTGAGTGTCGTCACGGACGCGAACGTCAACTGTTCTGCGTCTCAAATCTTTTGTTTATAAAATAACTTATACCCCATATTTCACTAAGTAAACAGTATTAAAGTATTTATAAGTGGTAATTTTTTCGCAAATAAGTGTTTGTGACTCGTGGCAATTGCATAAAAAGGAATTATCAGTGAAAAACGAAAGCGGTTATGTGGTCATCGATCAGCAGATAGCTCAACTTACCCTCCGTGCATAAATTGTGTACTTAAATTGTATGTAGATAAATTCCTTACGGTGTAATTATCTATATTGACTGTGAATCCCCAGTGACAATTATTTTACATTGTTATTTCTAGATAATTGGGATAAGTGATTTTGTTATTAACTATTATGGCTAACAAATGTAAGGTATGCAAAAAATTCATTTCCCCGGTAGATGGCATTAAGTGCTCGAAATGTGTGGCATTGTTTCATCCAAGCTGCCTAAAATTGAGTCCGGGGACTCGAGTGTCTAGCAAATGGTGTTGCAACACTTGTAAAGTTTGTAAAATAGATGACAAGGTGTTGCCCAGGAGCCCCAGTAGTCATAGCTTGTCGGAGGTACATATGGGCGCAAATATCATTTGAATTTTATTTTATGTTTTAATTATTTAAATTATTTAATTAAGCTGGCATATTATGTTTAGTTAGATAATTTCCATTTGAATTATATTAAGAGTATCGCTTTTGGTTTCCGTTTAATTTATATTAATTATTAAGAGTGTTCTTTTGACTTCCTTCTGATTTATTAAGTCTTGTTTTTGATATCCGTTTGAATTATATTAAGAGTATCGCTTTTGGTTTCCGTTTAATTTATATTAATTATTAAGAGTGTTCTTTTGACTTCCTTCTGATTTATTAAGAGTCTTGTTTTTGATATCCGTTTGAATTATATTAAGAGTATCGCTTTTGGTTTCCGTTAAATTTATATTAGATAATAAGTGTTGTTTTGACTTTCTTTTGATTTATATTCCGTTAAATTTATATTCATTATGAGTATTGTTTTGATTTCCGTTTATAATTTAAGATTATAAGTCTTGTTGTTGACTTAGGGTATAAATACGGTTGTAATGTAAAAGAGACGTTTTCAGTGTGTTGATTTTAATTCTAAGAATATACATCTCTTAACGTGAAGTAGTTTTTGTCTTGTTACTCAACAAATATGGCCGACCTTGGTGCCAACGTGGATGCTGCGCCCACGGACCTCGGTGCCAACGTGGAGACTACGCCGACATACACGATCAGGATAGTGATAAGCATATGCCTAGTCTTTCGTCGGAGACCTCTCCTAACGGTCTTGCGGAAGAAGTACGCCAAGTGATACGGGCAGAGATGACCTGTCTCAGAGAAGAGCTGACACGTATTTGCTCGACAATTGCTGACTTCAATAAGCGTGCAGACGCAATTGAGACGAGATTATCAGCCCTGGAGGAGCGATTTTCTGCTGATCAAAGACGGGAGGAATCTAGATTAACAGCCTTGGAGGAACGGGTGTCTACTTGTGGGAACCGAGAACGGAATGAAAGTGTAAATGAAGTTATTACTCAGTTGCAAACTCAGTTAAATGATCGAGAGCAGGAATATTTTTTGAATGAAGTGGAAATTTCTGGTCTTCAGGAAAAGAACGGCGAGAATCTTGTACATATCGCTAGTTTGATTGCGAAAAAGTTGGGGGTTGATCTTGAAGAGAGAGATGTTGTGTCGGCTGAACGTGTGGGCCCGCGGCATGGAGTCACGGAGGGGCAGAATCAGCCGCGGCCGCGGGTAGTCGCCGTCAGGCTCGCCCGGCGTGCGCTGTGTGGCGATTTGCTGCGTGCCGCTCGAGTGCGCCGTGGGGCTGACACGAATGGAATTATTGATGGAACCCCGCGTCGATTTTATATAAACGAGCGCCTAACCCGTGCTAATAAGCAACTATTTTATAAGGCTAGAGAGGAGGGTCGTCGTAAGGGCTGGCGGTATGTATGGACGAGCGGCGGACGTATTTTCATACGACGTGACGCCAATGCTACGGCACATCGTATACGCTCTGAAACTGATATAAAGAAGTTTTTTGTGCATATAGTTGGTTAAGAGGAGTAGGTTTGCTATTATTAATCTCAGTAAGGAGTATGTACATAGAGAAAATACCTACTTATTTTATGCATGTACATAGAAGAGGAAGTTTGTTGTTATTATTGTCAAACTTTTTAATGTATTATGTTTTATATAGTGGGAAAGATAATTGTAATATAGATGCCGGAAGTAAAGCTGCCGTATTGCACATTTCAGCGGATATAATTATTAAGAGACAACAAACATATTATTATTACTTTACACAAAACAAATATAGACCTAGAATAAGGTATTTTAATAATATTTATGTTCGTAATATTAATCGTATGTTTATTACCGTTATAAAAAATAAAATAAAGTCTTTCATCTTCAGTAATTTTTTTGGGATAATTATTATTTATAATGTTATATATTCTGGATTCCAAATAATATATGGTACACATATTACTGCAATATGTAACAATCAATATATTTGCTGCATTATTATAATAACCGTTTATAATATTATGTTTTATATAAAAGTATTAATTATATTATGTATGAATATATATAATAATTCATTGTTAATTTTACATTATATTTCTTGTTTCATTTTTTTAGCTGGGATTGTAATGAAAAGTAGTCAAATACGCGGAAAATAAATTGCTAAAGGTTGGTTTCCTTAATGCTGGTTCTTTAGGAACCCGGCATGAGGAGTTTGTAGTGGCTATGGATCGCTTTAAAGTGGATATTATGGCCATTAATGAGACATGGTTGCGCGCGGGGGGGGAGGGGCGTGCACCTTCAGTTCCGGGGTATCGCTTGCGACACGTCCCACGCCCGGACACTGTCCGCGGGGGACGGGGAGGAGGAGTTGGGTTTTACATTAAGCGTGGAATAAACGTTCGCGCGTGCGAGGTGCCGGGGCATGAGTCAGTCGAGCAGATGTGGATAAGTTTAAAGGTAAATGCTTATAGGATAGCGATTGGCACGGCGTACCGGCCGCCATGGCTCGATACGGACCTTTTTCTTGATGTAATTGCTGAGAGTGTTCAGTCTTTGTCAAATTATGATTACATATGTGTTCTGGGGGATTTCAATATAAATATTTTAAAAACAGATGATACTAAGACTAAAAAACTTATTACATTTTTGGGTACAGTGCAACTGACGCAAGTAGTGAACAATGCGACTCATTTCACAGATAATAGTGAAAGCTTAATTGATATAATATGTACGGATATTCCAATAATTAAAGTCACTGTTTCACCAATACCTACTCTTAGCAATCATGCATTTCTTGTCTGTGAGTTGAATCTTAAGAAAATGAAGACACCACCTAAATTAGTAACGTATAGACCGCTTCAAAATATTTCCTTAGATTTATTTAATACGCACCTAGGTATGATACCATGGACCTTGCTATCATCCATTGATGACGTTAATTTGCTTGTGGCGTCTTTTTGTGGTTATTTGAAAGTTCTTTTTGACGTTCATGCTCCCAAGCGAACTAAACTCACCAAGGATCGTTATGAACCGTGGATCACATGTACTGTTAAGCACATGATGAAGCTCAGGGATGAAGAGCATCTCAAATGGCGTGATATGAAAACGGATGCGAATAAAAATAACTACTTACAATATAAGAAATTAGTAGTAGAAGCTTTGGATAGGGAAAAAAGTGCGTATTTTGCATATAACATAAATAATAAAATTAACCATCCTAAGGCACTTTGGTGTAATCTCAAAAATTCTGTGCTCCCAAAAAAAGCTATGCACCTGCCTTCTTTTTTCTGTCCTAATGAAATCAATAGGCACTTTTTAGCTATTCCAGGTAAAAGTGACGTGTCTATCTCTCAGCTCACTCTATACGAATTTGATAGGTTTGCAACTACAACTTTCACACTACGTTTGTCTAATCAGGTAGAAATTTTTAAAATTATTAAGAATTTACATTCTAATGCGGAGGGAAGCGATGAGATGACGCTAGACATGTTGCTCATGACGCTTCCGCAAAGCCTTGACGTTATAACATCGATTGTCAACGCGTCAATCAAAACGGTGACCTTTCCGGAGACGTGGAAAGTAGCAGTGATACGCCCAATCCCTAAAACTAATAATTCTGTTGACTTAAAAAACCTGCGTCCTATCAGTATATTGCCTTGTGCGTCAAAAATTTTGGAAAAGGTGATCTACTTGCAAGTTTATAAGTACCTTGAGCATAATAATATGTTGCCAGAATTGCAGTCAGGTTTTAGGGCTGGAAGAAGTACGGCAACTGCGCTTTTAGATGTGGTGGATAATATACTGACGGCCCAGGATAAACGAATGTGTACAATCCTGGTTTTGTTAGATTTCTCGCGTGCGTTTGACAGTATTAATATAGCGTTGTTAAACTAGCGGCACGCTATGAAGGCCGGTTTGACGTTTGTCCGCTCATGAAGTTCCGTATTAATTGATAACGACTTTGAAGGAAATAATTGTATTACTTTATTGACGATAGTGATGTGCAGAGATTCATAAATTTTATCGAATGTAGTTTTAGGTTTAGGACTCAAAATTTATTTATTAATTTGATTTCTAAAATGTATACAAGTGTAGAAAAATCAGTTTGCACCATTTAAGGGGTGAATATGAACAATTTTCACTATGTGGACAAACCTCTGAAATCGCAAAAAAATATCAGCTGTTTCATACAAAAGGTAAAATTTTTATTTTTATATGATATATACCACAACTCGGCATTTGGTTATGGCGTGAAATACGTTAAAAATGGCGTAGATGCAAACATGAATATGTTAAAAGCGGAATTAGTACGTCTTTTAAAAGAAAACAAACCAACCAAGATCCGATACGTCATTGACGAAATAGCATTAGAACATGGGCACAGAGTTATACGGTTACCGCCTTACCATTGTGAGTATAATGCGATTGAGTTGGTGTGGGCTCAAATTAAGGGATATGCTGCAAGACACAATACAGAACCCCCATTTACCACAAAAAAAATGCTAAAATTATTAGAAGAAGCTTGTGAACATGTGACTAAAGGAGACTGGGAAAAGGTTGTGAATAGAACTGTTAAATTAATAAGGGAAGATTATGAAAGAGATGTGAAAATAGATAATATTATAGAAAACGAACATATAATTATTAATGTAGGTGATGATAGCAGTGACGACAGTGAAAATAGTAGTATGGACGAATCTGATTAATTATGGCCTTTTGTGGCACCTTTTTTGGTATCTTTTGTATTCATATGTTTCTTGTGTGCATATAAAGTATGTATATTCATTTTCATTCAAATATTCAGTTCGTTCAAATAAATTAAATAAACATATACATTTTTGTTTTATTAAACCTATTTAATCAGGTACAAAAACAAAACTTAATTGTTTTTTGTTCGAGAATAAATTGACATTCCACATCACTATTGTAATGTGTCAAACCGGCCATCATAGCGTGCCGCTAGTGTACTGTCAAAATTATCATATTACGGCTTCGATATAAATGCGGTGAAGTGGTTCAATAGTTATTTAAGTAATAGAACGCAGTATGTTGAGGTTACACAGGAAGATGGAAGAAAATGTTGTTCTGATGTTACTGCGGTAACCCGCGGTGTTCCTCAAGGGTCAATTTTAGGTCCCCTCTTATTTATTTTATATAGTGCCGATATTGTCAAGATTATTAAAAATTGTAAATTCCACATATACGCTGATGATTTACAGGTATATTACTCTTTTGAGCCAAGTGAGTACCAACATGCAGTACAGATGCTAAACGAGGATCTGGAACGGATAGCAAACTGGTCAGAGAGTAACTCATTGGTTCTCAATCCGTCTAAATCTAAGCTTCTAATTTTTGGAACTAGGGCACAAATTAACAAAATCAATTTTAACTCTGCCAGTGTTTCTTTAATGGGAAGTGAGTTGAAGCGTGTGTTTGAAGCTCGCAACTTAGGTTTGCTCATGGATTCAGAGTTAAGGTTCGAAAAACATGTAGCCGCAGTTGTGCGAAACTGTTTTTTTCGATTAAAAATGATGTATAAGTTTCGTAAATATATTAGCCAGGATGTGCGGATTCGTTTGGTGGAAGCCTTAATTTTGTCAAAGCTGAACTATGCTGATGTGGTCTATGGTCCTCGATTGCTGATCAGAACGAGCAAGCTGATTCAGCGAGTTCAGAACGCGTGTGCACGATTCTGTTTTGGCATCCCTCCTAGAACCCATGTAACACCTTACTTAAATAAACACAAGCTTCTAAAAATGAGATTTAGGAGGAAGGTGCACCTTGCGAGCTTACTTTTCGGAGTTTTTAGGAGTGGTAAACCATCCTATATTTACGATAAGCTGGGAAGGATGTACGAGGGTCGGGATCATTTTAGGGGTTTACGTAAGCCTTTGAGTGTTCCGCGTCACTGCACAGCTGCATTTAGGGGCAGCTTTAAATACGCGGCGACCCGATGTTGGAATAATATTCCTCCACCCATTCGGGACTGCCGCAGTAAGTATGCTTTTAGGCGTAATTTAAAGCAATATTTACTGTTAAAGCAAACGGAATATGAAAATGTCGCTGTAGATATTTCAATCATATAGTTAGATATTCAATATGTAGTTTAGTAAATTTTATTTGTACAACTGTAGTATAATATAATATAATAATATTTTAATTTATTATTTTAATTTATTTGCACGTAATCTATTGTATAAATCCTCTTTTTCTTAATAATATATTATATTTGTATAATTTATTTACACGTTACGTTTGTTGATTCTCTTACTCTTCAGCTAGACTTCCGTTATTATTTCATTGTTATTATTTTTCATGTACTTTAGGTATAAGTACTTTTTTGTCGTTTCGTTTGCTGTGATGTCACCCGGGTCACAGCTGAAAATCAGCGTCCGGCATTATGTATGCATAATGCAGGGCATATGGCTGAGCTGTACACCCTTTCTGGGTGGTGTCACAGACAAATATATTATCATGTACAGTTCTATGTGTATAGTTTGTCTGTGATACCATCGTCCGAATAAATGAATTTTCTTTCTTTCTTCTTTCTATCAGCTAGTTATCGAATAAACTACAAAAAGTGCGTCAAATATTTATGATATCACCACTCACTATTATTAATTAATTAAAATCTCCCATACTATGTACGCGTTTATACGTTTGATAAAGAGTTGCTGTTTTGATTTATTAATTATTTATTATTAGTTAGCAACATTCCCATACTAAGTTTTCAAATTAATATGATTTGCCTGCTTTACCCTTTTTTATTTTATAAATAAATTATAAAATAAATTAGAATAGAATAGAATAATTTTTTATTCAAATAAACATTAACGAAGTGCTTTTCAATCGTCAAGTGAATACACTGGTTCGGAATGCCATTCCAACCGAGAAGAACCAGCAAGGAACTCGGCGGTTGCTCTTTTTGATAATTCTAAACTGGATACTACAAACATAACTGCCCAATATAATACCCTGCTATAGTTGGGTTTAACAGAAATACTGTATGTTCATAGTAGACTACTATGACAGTACATCTTACATTCGCTAGCAAAATTTCCCCTACAGATTTCAACACTCGGATAAATTTTGGCCTCCCAAAAGGCTTCCTTCATGGGAAGCATTTGCATTTCCTGAATCGAGTTAGATACTGCACGTGAAGTAAACCGTGCTCCATGTTCTTTGTTTCCTGAACTGAACTGAATAGGAAGCGGGCTTGTCTCTCTCGCCTTAATAAAAGCTACTTATACTACACACGGGACCAACATCCTCTGCAACTTACGTTCTAACCTAGCCGTCATCCACGATAGACATCCACTAACTAGATATAATGTGAAGGTTCCATGAAGAGACTGAAAATGCCACGGGCATTAAGAGGGTTCCTGACTTCCTGCAAATCGTTTGATACCATTTTATGGCGGGTTTGCCAACAATATAAATCTACTCTTAAGTGTAAGGTTGCCATTCTTGAACCTAAGAACCCTATAATGTCTATCGGTTTCTATATTTTATTTTCAGACATTGTACGTGTATTAATGGTGATGAATAAGTCTCCTTGCTTAAATAAAAATATACGGGTATAACTTCTTAAGCAACCTAGTTAGTTTCCTATCAGAAATTTGAACTAGCTGCACTGATTTTAGATTTTAGAGGACTAATTTTGTATCAAAGATAGAGCAATATTTGAGTTAGATTAAGCATGTGACGTTTTTTCTCTAACTGTAGTTACGGGTTGCACACACGAACAAATTAACAGACAAATTGTTAGGCACGCAGGGTATCAATGTCAAGATTAACTTCAGCTTAGTCAATGATTACATTATTTTACTCTTCTTCTTTTTATAGTGCCACCTCTTCGTGGAGGTTGACAACCATTGAAGCTAGAACCTTGGAGTTTAATCACTGTGGCCCTGAACCTCAGCTCATGTTGAATCACTTGCGAAGGAAGGTGGCGAAGTCAGGATATTCTTTTTCGACCCAGGCCTTCCCTTGACTTTTATGTTCCGTTGCTAATAATAATTATTACTTATTTATTGTTACCAAATAGGTTGGAGACTCAATTGGAATACAAAGTTGGTCTCGCCTGTAGACCCGACGTTTGTATCAACAAAACCGAAATAATTATACTTTGTAAGAGTATATTCATGAAATTAGAGATCTTGATTCTTGCTTGATAACATTTTTTAACAAGTTTTTGTGTGTTTATTATTCTACCGAACTTAATTTCGCTTAATAAGGTAACCTAATATTTCTGACAAAAAATAATAATCAAGCTATAACTTAATCACCTACAATGCCTACGCTAGGTTACCTTCTAGATCAAGTAGAAAATACCTTTATTTTACTAATTATCGCACGCGACTTCTTTCATGTAGACTAAGGTTTTTAAAATCCTGCGGGTTTCCCGGGAATAAACATTATTTTTTGACATTGCGTAATTAAAAGAAAAAACAACAAACATACTCAATTTTTAACTAACGGTTATAAGTGCGGACTGTAAACTGAATTTTCGTACCCATTCCTAACACAAGCGTAAGCTCTTCCCCTCTCTGGAGAGGGGAGGGGAATATGTTCAATGTTAATGCATATGGAAAAACAAATTTTTAAATACATATATCAAAAATTCCGAGGCCGGCGTGTTGACTTTACACCATAGCCACGAACGAACTACACGTCAGCAACGAAATTAGTGATATGTATTGTATAGCTACCTTTTTAATCAGTTTAAGCAACTGCTAGCGACATCTAGTAGCAACACATTACAGTTGTCGATCTACTTTTTAAAAGACCCCATATTGTAACAATGGAGCTCTTTAGAAACTAGAGATGCCACATTTCTTTTTATTATTTATTTTTTATTAAATTGTTAACCTACACTTAATTCCTTAAGCCTATATTATTTTTATTAGTATTAGAATATATTATGCTAATTTAATTTTCCGTGTCTTATCCATGTCAAAGCTATATCAGAATAACTGTTTCTGATATATAAACTGTCTATACATGCTGCAAGTAATATAGTTAACCGTTCGCCCACTCTCATTAAGCAGGTACGGCTATAATCCGGTTAGACGGTCACTGGATACCCGGGAGGGACGATAGTTACATCCGGACAAACTGAGGAATGAGGATTCGTACGAGCAAATTATACGGACAAAGAATACAATGGAAATGTTATATTCCTTGAATTGCGTTACTTGATTTTTTTGTGGATTTAATTTGATTGAGAGGAAAAAAGTCACATTGTATCTTAAAAGCATACCTACTTAAGAGTAGAAATAGATAATTGACTACAAAACTTGACTACTTAGACTCGTAACATTGGTAGAGTCCACTAGAAGAGAGAGTCTACTCTCTGAGTCTACTAAGTGGATGGATGACCTCAGGCAAGTTGCTGGCAGCCACGGGATACAAGTGGCACAAGATCGTGTTCTGTGGAGATTTGTTCAAGAAACTTGTTCAGCAGTGAACGTCAGTCGGTTGAAATGTTGATGACGAGACGAAGTACAACTCGTATATAGGATTTATAACATAACGATATGACGCGGACGTAGCGTATAGTCGTCTGGAATATAAGAAATAGGAAAAAACTACCAAAATATTTTTTGCTAACTTTATGACGTTCTAATCTTGTACTCAACACATTTCTTCCAACTCATTTTTCAAACCTTTTGATAATATATCTTCTTCTTCTTTATCAACCTATAGACTTCCACTGCTGGACAAAGGTCTCCTGCATGGACTTCCACAGCCTTGGGTCTTGCGCCGCTTGAATCCAGCGGCTCCCTGCGACTCGTTTGATTTCGTCGGTCCACCTGGTGGGGGGTCTGCCAACACTGCGTTTCCCGGTGCGGGGTCGCCACTCCAGCACCTTGGGACCCCAACGACCTCTCACGAACCTCACGAACCTCAACGACCTCGACACGAACGAATGGGCTCTTTGAACTATCTGCGAAATGGGTGACATTTCCACTTCAGTTTCGCGACACGCTGGGCTATGTCGGTGACTTTGGTTCTCCTGCGGATAATATATAAATTTTACAAATAAAGCATTAAATCTTTTGATAAATCTTAAATAATGTAGTATTCTTGGTACGGATACGTTCCTTGAATTGTAACGTTATCGCAAGTAAAGTGAACACGTCATACAGTGCAGCAAAATAGCGCTCACTCGGTCTTACTAAACAGGTACCGCTTTAATCGGGTTATACGATTACCGGGTATGAGAACAATAGTTACACCCGTAGCATATGAAGCCTTCATATTGTTTCCGTACTTTAGATTAGAGCCATGCCATGAAGGCGCTAAACAAAAGCTGCAATGTTACATACTGCTCAAAGATGTGAGACTTATTTCGTGGTATAACGACGATAATTATAATAATATATTATACAAGTACGTATCAAGATAATTGTTTAAGATTAACTGTCAGTATTTAGAGCTCTGCAACTGTACCAAAGGATCAAAAAATCGATGGTTCCAATTAAAAAAAGTTTCTTAAAAACGTTGAACGTTTGATGGTCGACGCATATACAGAAAAACTTGTCTATCTGATACTAGCTGATGCCCGCGACTTCGTCCGCATGGATTTAGTTTTTAAAAATCCCGCGGGAACTCTTTCATTATCCGAGATAAAAAGTAGCTCTCCCGGTGTGAGGAACCACTACTACATCCATTACTATACCCATGCAAAAAATCGCATCAATCCGCTGTTCTATTGCGACGTGATTGAAGGACAAACCAACAAACAAACACACTTTCGCATTTATAATATCAGTAATGCTTTAATAAACAAAACACTTTTTATAATTGTCAAATTTTTTACCATACTTAACCAAAGACAAAATTACGTTTAGCTGTCATTTACATTTTGTTATTCCACTGTCATTTGCGTTATATTATTCCATGTCAGATGCGTTTTTCTAGCGTTTTTCTTATACCACGTTTTATAGTGACATGACGGAAACGTGGTCGAACGGGATAAAAAGTATCCTATGTCCGTCTCCTGGTTCTAAGCTTCCTCTCACCAATTTTCAGCCAAATCGGTTCATCCGTTCTTGAGTTATAAATAGTGTAACTAACACCACTTTCTTTTATATATAGATTTTGGCCTACATAATATAGTTATAGGTATGTAAATAAATATAAGGACCTGAAGAGTGATATGCTGCTTTGATCCGGAAAAACAAATGCGTTATTTTTAAAAAACCAACTGAACGCGGTCGTACTCGTGGGCAGAAGCTAGTAATAATAAGTAATAATATATCTTTGGCTTTACCGAGAATTTTATTTCATACGGGAAGTCAACATGGTCTAGCTGCTAGCATGGCTGCAGTAATATAGTTAGCGCTCACCCGGTCTCGTTAAGCAGGTACCGCTATAATCGGGTTATACGGTAACCGGGTAAGGGAACAATAGCTACACCCGCACGGATAAAGTGCATATTCGGAGTTCATATTGTTGCTGTATTTTGAGTTGATCTTACATTCACATGCGAAATTGTTTTAAAGAACAATCGGAAATTTTGTATGGACCCCGTCCCAAGTGGAGTAGCATCATGGGCCATGTGTGAAAAATAGATATTAGTCTGAATAACAAATAATAATTGATTGAATGAAAGAGAAAATGAATGTATGAATGTGGAAAAAAATTTTTTTCTTAATTATTTGTATCACAATTCTGCTATTAAATGCTTATTATTTTATGATTATAATCATTTCCTACCCAGCGCTTTTGTAGGACGATGATGCGACAAGCAGGCCCTGCCGGTCGGCGCATACGCACATATAGTTCTCACGTTGTTCTGTCTCAGAAACACTAACATACCGTGTTGCCTTCGCTTGATTATAGACTGACGCCATTCTCGATCGTTATCATTATTTATTTAAGCAATTATTGTGCCTAAAAATATTTAATGATAAAAACAATTTTATTTAAGGTGGAAAACACACTTCTGCCCGCGAAATTCAAATTTAATTTGGTTTTTCGCAATTTGTAAACTAATACGACAAAGTAGGCTTATGGCATTCTAATTGCGACGATGGCAGTATCATCTTCACAGGTTTACAAAAAAATCTTTACTTGAAAGTGACCAGTTTAAGAAATTAATCAAAATATCGACTAATTTATGAGTAACTCACGTCCAACTCAGTATTTTGATTAATTTCTTAAACTGGTCACTTTCAAGTAAAGATTTTTATGTAAACCTGTGAAGATGATAATTCTATGGCGCAATTAGAATGCCATTAGCCTAGTTTGTCGTATTAGTTTACAAATTGCGAAAAACCAAATTAAATTTGAATTTCGCGGGCAGACTCGTATAATCATCTTTAAGTATTATATTTTTTTTCTAGGATGAATGACTTTTTTCCCCAATTCTTCACAGATTTACTGTAACTGTAATACAGTGAAATGATTTTTTTATGCTCTTTCATTTGGCATATTAGTCAACGGGCTTCAATGGTGGGGACGGGTTTTCCCAATGCCCAAAAATTAAAAAAGTCTGTAGAAGAATAATAAAACCCAGCATATTTTTACGTTAGTGAAGTAAACATGTAGTACAGTAATACAGTTAACGCTCTCCTGAGATACCGCTATAATCAGGTCATGCGGCTGCTGGGTAAGGGATTAAGAGACACCCAGACGTGCGCAGCGTGTGGATCCTATTTTTGTAGTAATTTAGACTAAAGGATAGGTTTTAGGCTTGAAATTTTTCAAAAAAACTCTTAGTTTCAAGATCTTCTCCTATCTCTACTTAAAACATACATACATAAAACAGTATCGTTACCATAAACTTAGTATTGCATAGCTCAGCGAGTCACGAAACTGAAGTGGAAATGGGCGGGGCTCATAGTTCGAAGAGCTGATGGTCGTTGGGGTCCCAAGGTAGGTACTGGAGTGGCGACCCAGCACCGGGAAGCGCAGTGTTGGCAGACCCCCCACTAGGTGGACCGACGAAAACAAACGAGTCGCAGGCAGCCGCTGGATTCAGGCGGCGCAAGACCGAGACCCACCATGCAAGAAACCTATGCCCAGCAGTTGACGTCTATCGGTGGATAAAGAAGAAAAAGAAACATAGTAATACTTACTACTTCATAATCGTTACCGATTCACCGAAAAAACCGGTAGAAATAGAGATTTATTTGGAATAAATATTCTTCATGACGTCTCTTAGAAGAAAAAGAAAACGGAGATATTAGAAGACACTAAGGAAAAATTTATAATAAGTAGTTTATATTATTTTTTTACTCAAACCTAATATAAAAATCACTACAAGTACAGTCAGTCTGACGATACATTCACCGTTAAGATGATGGTTAAGGAGACAGTTAAAATTAACGCAAGAACTGAAGATACCTACTGAACCATTAGCAAGTTTTTAACGCAAAATAATTGTTTTTGGCATTCCTACGAAAACAAGCAGGTAAGACCAATAAGAGTTATGGCAAAAAATTGCATCATACATGTCAGCCGGACAGAATCAAGGAAGACCTCATACATAAAGGCTTCAAAATTGAAGATGTAGCAAATAAATTAAGATGGCAGAGCAAGGAGCCTCTAAATATGTTCATGCTAACATTTAACCACGATGAGGATATTAACAAGATCCACAACATTAAGTCTATCCTAGGATGCAAGGTAGAAATACAGCCAATAAAAACATCAAAGTTAATACCTCAATGTAAAAATGTCAAGCTTACGGGCATACACAAAAATACTGCTCTCGAGAAGCAAGATGTGTAAAATGCACCGGAAAACACTTAACTAAAGATTGCAAAAAACCAGCAAATGAGAAACCAAAATGCGTACATTGCGGTGGACCTCACCCAGCAAATTATAGAGGATGCATGATAGCAAAAGAAATGCAGAACATAAAGAATAACAACGCTAAACGATCTACTGTCCCACACCTACAGAAACAAACATTTGTAGGGAAATCAGAGGGTAATAACAATATGACTAAGAGTCAAGAAAACTTATACAATGCACCAAAAAAATTGTCTTATGCTCAAACTGCAGCAAAACCTAAAACTAACAATGAAAAACAAATAATTGACACCTTCGAAAATAAATTAGATGTCATCTTGAAATACATGTCTTCTTTTGATGAACGACTAAAAAAACTTGAAGGTTGCACCAAAAAAGCTACAACAAAAACAAAGCAATGAATAACACCCTTAAAATTATGGCTTGGAATTCTAATGGGCTACTTCAGCATAAAAACGAACTAGAAGTAGTCTTAAATATGGAAAATATTGATGTGTGTTTAATATCGGAGACTCACTTCACTAAAGAGTCATATATTAGAATTAAGGGGCACAAAGTATACCATGCATTGCACCCTTATAATACAGCTAGGGGTGGAAGTGCTGTCATTATTAAAGAAAATCTGTACCACTTTCAGGAAATTAAGTATGAAGAACACGAAATTCAAGCTGTGGCTATATGTGTAAAAACAAAATTATACCCAATTATAGTATCGGCTGTATATTGCCCTCCAAGACACTCATTAAAGAAAGAAAAATATATAAGTTTCCTAGAACAATATGGAAATAGATTCATCGTAGGAGGTGACTTTAATGCTAAGAACATCTACTGGGGATCGAGACTAACCACAACGAAGGGAAAAGAACTGCTAGAAGCAGTTCAAAAATTAAAATGTAATATAGCTAGCACTGGAAAGCCTACATATTGGCCGACTGATCCAAATAAAATTCCAGATCTCATAGATTTCTTCATTTACAAAAATATATCTCCAAAATATTTGAAAATTGAGGAGCGACATGACATGAACTCCGATCATTCTCCAATACTATTAACAATAAGTGAAAAAATCCTGTATAAAGAATCTACTTTGACCTTAGTAAATAAAAACACCGACTGGGAGAGCTTTAAACAAGAACTGAATGACGTAATAAAACTAAATGTCCCATTAAAATGTCCAGAACAACTTGATGAAGAGGTCAATCAATTTGTTGTAGAAATACAACAGACGGCCTGGAAAAATACTCCATCATCGAAAAATAGAATAAGAAAAACACTATACCCGAAACATATTCTTAGCCATATAACTGAAAAGAGAAAGAAAAGAAATAGATGGCATCAAACTAGATCCCCACTAGATAAAAGAATATTGAACAACCTAACAAAAAAAATTAACCGTGATATCAAAAATATGAAGAAATTACTACAAATAATTACCTTCAAAAGTTGACGAATGACCGCAGCACAGACTATTCACTCTGGAAAGCAACTAAAAACATGGACAATCAGTCATTCATATTCCCCCAATAAAGGAAGCAAATGGTGAGTGGGCGATAAGTAACACTTAAAAAGCAAAGAGATTTGCAAATTACTTAGAGGACATATTTAAGCCACACGAGGGACAAATAATGAACATCGAAACGATTACGGGCATCCAAGAAGATGAAGACATCAAGCTTGCAACACCCAAAGAAGTAATCAGAGAAATTAATTTTAAGTTGGGTCCTAAGAAAGCTCCAGGATACGACTTAATTACGAGAGAAATTTTACTTAATCTTCCACGAAAAGCCATAGTTAAACTTACCACATTGATTAACGCTGAATTTAGACTTAAGCACGTGCCTGACCTGTGGAAAGTTGCAGAAGTCATTATGATAGCTAAACCGGGAAAGCCTCCTCATGAAGCGACATCATATAGACCTATCTCCTTGCTGCCTATTATCTCATCTCATCATCTGGATTTGGATAGATTGCAAAATCCGGACGTTCAAGAGGAATATGTGCAGGCCGTTAATCATTCTTTAAGAGCGCTCTGTAGCAACAGTGGTGGTAATTTAAAATCCAACTGGAATACTCTAATATCAAGTATACGGGCTGCAGGATTGGAAGCATTGGGTCTGAGAACCAAAGTTCATAAAGACTGGTTTGATGACAATGACGTGACAATCCGTGACTTAATAGCCAAACATCGAGAGCTCTTGAGATGTGATGATGCAACGACTGATCGGGTTATCAAGGAAAGAATTAAAAAAAGTTCAGTAGAGATACGAAAGCGCACTCGAGAGCTGAAAGATGGTGGTGATGGCGGTGGTGGCAGGAAAAAGCACAATATATGCAATGGTTATGTGACACCAATCAACTAGGTGCCTTCTTTGCCGAAGTGCGAAATCTAGTTGGACCCCAGCATCAGACGAATGCTCCAATAAAGTCCTTGGATGGGAACTTATTAGCGAGCAAGGAGGATGTACTCAAACGCTGGGTTGAGCATTTTAATAACCTGCTGAATGTCGACCGCTTAGTGGATTTAGACTATATAAAATCCCTGCCTGAACACCCTAAAGATATGTCCTTAAATAGCCCGCTCACTCTCAGTGAGGTGACTATGGCTATCAAACAGCAGAAAAACAAAAAAGCTGTTGGTGTGTACGAAATTCCTGGTGAACTCCTTAAATATGGCGGGAATGAGTTGCATTCTAAAGTCTGGGAGCTCTGTTCACGCATGTGGAACGAAGAGCAGGTACCCGAAGATTTTAAAGTATCCAAGATTTGCACGTTGTATAAAAACAAAGGCAGTCGTGCTGATTGCAACTCCTACAGGGGCATTTCGCTGCTTTCAGTCCCTGGGAAGATTTTTGCCCGAGTTCTCCTAAATCGACTAGTAGGAATTTCAGAAAGGATCCTTCCGGAGACCCAATTCGGGTTTCGACCTAGTCGGGGCACCTGCGAAGCTATTTTTTCTTTACGTCAAATACAGGAAAAGAGCAGAGAACAGTGTCAACCTCTATTTCTCTGTTTTGTAGACCTCGAGAAAGCTTTTGACAGCGTGCCTCGTGAGGCTTTGTGGATTGTACTTGACAAGCTTGGCTGTACGGAAAAGTTTGTGAAAGCGTTACGACTGTTGCACGATAATATGAGCTGCTGTATTTCAGTTGATGGTGAAGTTTCGGAGCGCTTCTCAGTGACTTGTGGAGTAAAGCAGGGATGCGTCTTAGCGCCTACTCTTTTTGCTTTGTATTTTTTCGTAGTAGTCGACGATGCCTTAAAGTGTAATGCTCAAGGTATATCTATTCGTTATCGTATAGATGGGAAGCTACACAATTTGAGACGGCTAAAAGCCCATACCAAAGTCTCGTACGATCTTGTCACAGAAGTCTTGTACGCAGATGATTTGTGCTTCGTGGCTGATACTTCGAGTGGCCTACAAGAGCTTGTTTCGAACCTTCATAAGTCATGTGTGAGGTTTGGATTAAAAATTAATATCGCAAAAACAGAAGTTATGACCATGCACACAGCCGACTCTGTTCAGACCTTACAAAAGGTATCGCTTGAAACACTGAGCTCAAGCAGGTCAGTAAATTTAAATATCTCGGGAGCACCTTAACACCTAAAGGAGATCTAGACTCAGAGATAACTAGCAGAATCTGTGCTGCCTCAGCGGCATTTGGTAAACTCCGAGAGAGGGTGTTCCGTCTGCATGGAATTAAGCTAAGCACGAAAATCAAGGTGTACATGGCTATTGTATTGCCAAATCTACTTTATTCCGCTGAGACTTGGACGCTTTATCGCAAGCATATTCGTACTTTGGATAGATTCCACCTCAAGTGTCTACGTGAAATACAGAACATCAGGTGGTCCGACCGCATTAGAAACACAGACGTGTTGCGGCGGGCAAAAGTCAGTGGCATTGAGGCATATCTTATGCGGCGGCAATTGCGTTCGTGCGGACATATTGTTAGAATGCCCAACGAAAGGATAGCCAAGCGCATCTTTTATTCTGAGCTTAAGGACGGAAAGCGGAAACAAGGCGGTCAGTTCCTTAGGTATAAAGATGTGCTAAAGAGGCATATGACCAATTGTAACATCGACTCCTTTCGTTGGGAAAGTCTCGCTGAAAACCGAGGGGAGTGGAGGCACTTGGTTCAGCAGGCTGTCACGGATTTTGAAGATAAAAGGAGGGTGGATCTGGATGTTTACCGAGATCAACTGAAAAGTAGACCACCCTCCAATATAACCTATAATTACGTCGATGGTGCCCTATCATGTCCTCACTGCGCGCGGCTATTTCGTGCAAAAATAGGGTACATCAGCCACATCAGGGCACACGAGCGAAGCCCTTATTGAACTTTCAAAGTTAACAGAGATCCAGTCGCTGTTGCCGAAATCGGCAGTGAACTAATGTATGTAATGCCTATTATGGCAAAGCTGTTTGAAAAACTCTTACTTAAGAGAATGAAACCAATCCTAGATACTAAAAACCTGATACCAGATCATCAATCTGGCTTCAGAGAGAAACATTCAACAATTGATCAAGTCCATAGAATTGCCAGTATTATAGAGAAAACAATTGAAGAAAAAAAAGTGTGTTCCACTGTATTTCTTGATATTGAAAAAGCGTTTGACAAAGTGTGGCATGAAGGTCTTATTTATAAAATCTACATCTACACTATCTACATCTACACTAATATTATAAAGAGGAAAGATTTGTATTTTTGTATGTAACGAATAAACTCAAAAAGTACTGGACCGATTTTAATAAATTTTTTTTCATTAGAAAGCTACATTATCACTGAGTAACATAGGCTATATTTAGTACTAGATTACTATAGAAATCTTTAGAAATTCCTATTAAAACCAACCGAAGGTGTAAAAAAATTAGCCATAAAATGTCTTTCATCGCATACGCTGCGAAGAGTATTAATGATAGGACAAAAAAATGTTCGACAATATTATAGAATATATCAATATCTACAAAAAACTTCGCGAGACCATGTGTCTAACTATTGTAGTTACGTCACTATAACTACTTTTTTACATTTAACAAATTGATAGAAATGCCGATCAAAATCAGACCGTGTTATCCATACCATTTATAAATTTTTATCCAAATAAATAATTTAACATTCAAGACTGTCTCAATACCTGATTACTTTTTGAATTATTGAAATCGGACATTCCATTCAAAAGATATCATGAAATTAAAATAAAAATACATGCCGGCGGCGGCCGCCACGCAGCGCATCGAGTAACTAACTCTTCGTGAGAGGGGCAGTGCGGGAGAAGGGGGTGCACCATTATGAACTAGGTAGCCGCGCGGCTCATTCGCGCGGTCGGCTCCTTACGCAGTGGACGCAAGCGACATTGAATATTTCGAGTTTTTTTAACACATTTTTATGCTTCACTTAAAAAGTTCTTTTCAGAGCTACTTAGTTTTAGTATTACAAATACCACAGCCAACGTAGTGTACAGGGAGGCTTTAAAATAAGCATACAATTTTTTTCTAATTTAGTGATTCATGGTCTACCTCTGTCCTATTTATGTCTACCCGTGCGAAGCCGGGACGGGCCGCTAGTTAGAAATATGCTACCCAAGACGTTTGGAGATATCTTAGAATCTTACATTAAAAATAGAGCATTTAGAGTAAGACAAGAAGAAGCCTACTCTGAACTTAAACCTATAAAAGCTGGAATTCCGCAAGGAAGTGTTCTAGGTCCGGTCCTGTACCTATTATATACCTGCGATATCCCAGAACTCGAAAATAATACCATTGCCACTTTTGCTGATGATACAGCTATTATGGCTATAGGAGAAACGCACAGTGAGGCAGTGGAAAAAGTACAAACAGCGCTAAATAAGGTGTACAATTGGACCAAAAAATGGAGAGTAAAGTTGAACGAAGCAAAATCAGTAGATATTGATTTTACTAATAAAACAGGAAATTATCACGCTGTTTTCATTAATGACAAACAAATTACATACGTGGATACAGCTAAATATCTAGGAATGACACTTGATGTAAAGTTACGCTGGAGGGCTCATGTCAAGACAAAAAGAAAAGAACTTGACTTAAAGTATAAAAAGTTGTATTGGTTACTGGGAAGACATTCCTCACTATCAATACACAACAAGTTAATTTTATATAAACAAGTACTGATGCCGGTTTGGACCTATGGAATACAGCTTTGGGGCTGTACCAAAAAGACTAATATTCAAATTATACAAAGGTTTCAAAACAAAGTACTGAGGAATATTGTGAAAGCTCCTTGGTACATCAGAAATGACGACATTCATCGGGACCTGAAAATTGAATTCGTCGACAAAATTATACCAAAATTTGCCAAAGCCCACGATAAACGGCTTCACCATCATGTTAACGTTGAAGCAATCCAGCTGCTTGACGTAACAGAGCTAGTGAGACGATTAAAACGAACAAAGCCTTTTGAGTTAGTGCACAGTTAAATTAAATAGTGAATAGTGAAATAGTGATAGTGTAGTGTTAGTGCTACCTGAAAGAACACATGAACAAAGTGTCTTCAAAAACTATTATCAAGAAAAACTAAGATGTGTCATTGGACAATCTCTTAGTATATAAGATAATAATTTATAAGTTTAGGTTAAATTAAAATTACTCATTAGCCAACTAAGTTAGGCTAGATTGTAATTGAATTGAGCACCACTTTGGTACTCAGTATCAGGAAAAAAAAAACTACAAGTAAATAATTATAATTATTTATTAATCTAGTCTACGCCATGATATCATAATGCTATGCTGAGCACTGAAGGCAGCACTTTGGCCACGCAACCACTCAAATTCTAATATAAGAGCTACGAAGTTCGTAGAAGAGCTACATTGGAGGCTACATGGGTTTTAAACCGTAGACGTCGTTTTAGATGTCGCTTTATTGCTTTTACCACAGTACAGCTTTTACTTAATACCAAGTCCGTATTAAAACTCATTATGGCTACTCATCTCTCTCTATATCCATTTTCTAACGTTTTGAGACTTGTTATTCTGATCTTATTTCGTATAAGATGAAGATAACCTCGACTGCTTTGTATACGCTCCAAAACACGACTTGTTTTAATTACCTACGTTGTTTGCATAATTATTCTAACGCATAAAGTGCGTATAAATTATTCATTTAACAAGTCTACAGAAAAGGGAATACTGTTTCAAATTCATTAATAAGTATACGAACTCGTATTTACTGCTAGATATACAAAAAAATATAATTTGAACAATCTCAATGTGTCAAGTTTTATTTGTCGATTTTTTTCGATAGTCCTACAAAAAAGAAAATTTCATTTTGAGTCAAACAGCCTCAACGGCTCAAAAGTTCCGGAAGTTGATTGGAATCTGTAAAGTCTTAAGTTCCGATCTCAGCTGTTAGATCAGTTTTAAGCTATTGCATAGCTTTTATCGCGGGCTTTGAGCGCGGCGACTGAATCAAGAAATTCCGTAACGAAAATAAACCTAACACCGTCGTTTCAGTTGGGCAGACTTCGGCACGGTGTTTGTTGCGTGCGACTAGAAAATGCTATGCAATAGCTTTAGCGCGGCAGTCCCCGAGTGCCACACGTATTTTTTCTTCATAGCCGCGGCTTTCACGGTTGGTTTCTGCTAAATCTCTTCAACTTTTGAAGGTACTAACATACTCCCTTCTAACACTGGAACATAGTCACATGCAACTATATACTTGTGCGATGTAAATCCACAGTTTCTTTGTGTACCTGCGACCCACATAATTTATGGCTACGCAATAATATGTGCATGAACCAGTGCACTTTGAACTTTTTCTGCGAAGTCTTACACGTCAAGGTTACCGTAGATATGCTCGTTTTAGAATCATACTAATATTATATATGCGAAAATTTGTTTGTTGGTTTGTCTTTCAATCACAACGCAACAAAGCTACGGATCGACGTGATTTTTAGCATGGGTATAGTTGAGGACCTGGAGAGTGACATAGGCTACTTTTTCTCCCGGAAAATCAAAGAGTTCCCGAGTGATTTTAAAAACTAAATCTACGCGGACGAAGTCGCGGGCATCAGCTAGTTTTTTATAAATGAGTAACACAGCAGTTCGTCGCCAGGTTTTTATTTCAAAGATGGCGAATATTATGTTTCGCCCTTTCTCGATTCTAAACTCCAATATTCCAATCCTCACTTATATTTTCCATACTGATATTATAAATGCGAAAGTATGTTTTATTGTTGGTTTGTCCTTCAATCACGCTGCAACAGGGCTATGAATGGACGTGATTTTTTGCATGGGTATTGCTGAAGACCTGGAGAGTGATTAGTGAGTTTAAGAACCAGGGAAAAGAAGACCCTGAAAATAAAGCACTAAAATCACTCTTCCCTATGATCGGAAGGTATCATATTTCAAAAGTGTCGACACGTTCGAGAAAATCCTACTCTATGCAAAAAATTCCCTAATGCAAGCTTGTTTATTCCTGTTTATTCCTGAACAAATAGTGCTAAAATAACAAAGGGGAAACAAAGACAAGAGGTTCCTTAAGTATAGTTTAACACTTTGATAAAAATAAAAATAGTAAAAAGAAACATGGCATCTCTAGTTCCTAATGAGCTCCTAATTCGCATAAAAAAAATTATCACGCATGACGGGGCTTTCAAGTTTCAATGTTACCGGCTCCTGGACCATTTTATTATTAATCTTTTATTAAAAATGCTAGAAAACCCCGTTCAGCACTTATAGAGACAAGTTATTTCATAGACACGGCGAGCTTCCTGGTGAAATTTTATCTAAACTGTTCTTTCACCAAAAATAACAAAGAATATTTTAAGATCCGTCGTCCATTTTGGTTAAAATAAGTGTCTGTCTAGTAGGCACCTATTACATTTTTCTTTGCTCGAAGTTTCAACAACGAAACAAAATTCCACTTTCATTTTCAGTCCGTAAGTAATTCCCTCGAGTAGACAAAGAGCAGATAAAAAAATAGATTGAATATTTTTCATTGTTGGAATCAAGACTTTGATTGTTTATTTGTGTTTTGTCCTATATTATTTTTTTTCTGAAATACAGTAACTGCTAGTGTATTTATTTATCGACCGAGCGAAGCGAAGGTCTTTGAGTCTACTTGAGTGAATTTTCACTTGTCCGTCCGTCCGTCTGTCCGTCCGTCCGTCCGTCTGTTAGAGCCTTATAACTTCTGAATTAATGAACGTAATTACTTCAAATTTAGATATAATATGTAAACCGATGGCCTCCAGCCGAAAATGGCTTAAAAAGTTATAAAAATCTTTATTTCAGGGGGGCTCTCATAGAAGCGAATGCGAAGTAAAATATATTTTTTTTGCATTTCATACGGTTGCAGTACCTCATTTTAAAGATAATTTGGAACAGAGTACAAAAGTATTTTTTTTTTATTTTTTTCCTAAAATTGATGAAATGGGGGGCTTTCAAAGTGGAGATTATATTTGACCTCACAACGGATTAACCATAGAAAGCCGGAGCTTCAAAGTTTTATAATTTTAGCGTAATATCATCTACTTGAACAACAAATACTAAAATTAGATAAATGCAATAAGGAAACTAAATTATTTAACTTTTAATGAGCAGCAGTATTTTTAACAGAACTTCACAATGATGTCAATATATGGCGTTCTCATCTCATATAGCAAATGCAGCTATATGTAAATTATTATTATTTTGTATGACAAGTAATAATACATCTAATAACATATTATTCAATTAAAATTATTATTTAGTCATATATCAAACATCAATAAAACTTCACGTTGCAGTTTGTTTTTAAGTACATGTTTTCTGATCGTGTCGATAGATGACAAATAATTTAATTTGAATGTTCCAAGAAACTAATACGTAAGTTTGATTGAGGCCTTGAGGATTTCACTATAACAGTTCCCTAACCTTTACGGGCCACCTATGTTAAGTTAGTTGACACTTTCTGTCAACTTTGTTATTACGAACCTCTACGGAACAACTAAAGGTGAAAATGACATTGGGATGTTAGCATTGTATTTAGGGGCTACCTACTTAAAGAGACTTCTACAAAGGGGATGATTTAGGTATGGTTGGTGAAAACGGGCATAATAATAATGTCAATTTTGATCGTCATGTATCTATTGAATGAATAAGTAATTATGAGAAACCGTTACCGCGAGGTCTCAGTTCGGGGCGAACCACTAGTTTAGTTCTATTTGTTTTTCTAACGTGGGAGAAAGGCTTGCATTGAACCGAAACTCTCTGTTTGTATTGAGTTTACTACTGATTATATTATAGGCGCATGTCCACAAAAGCAATGCAGAGTGATGATCTGATGAGATGAGCTGAGGCGTTCAGCAAACGAATTAATTGTAGTAGAGGATATATAGCATATATATAGCACACTTGAATTTATTTTGGCGCGTGTTCGTTTTTTTTTTGCGATAACTCCTAAGATATTCATTTTAATTATAGGGTGTAAAGGATTATTATATCTCCCAGGCGGTTTGACTTTTTCCGACATTTTCAACAATTATAGTCATTTATTTTTTTATTATATTTTATAAAGTGTTTACCTACACTGAAGGAAATATCAGAATATGATGCTGACGATGCTGTTCGACCGCGGCTGTGGTGTAAAGCCAACACACTCGGGTGCGATTCCCAAGAGATGTGGGTTCGAGCCCCGCCGACCTCGGAATTTTTGATATGTTTTTATATATCTGTTCCAATTATAGTCATATTTCAACCAATTTACACAAAACCTTAACAAATTATACACTAAAACCTTCCTCATGAATCATCCTTTCTATTGGTCAAAACCGCATGTTAATCCGTACAGTAGTTTTTGAGTTTATCGCGAACAGACAGACAGACAGACGGCAGCGGGAGACTTAGTTTCATAATAATTATGTAGTGATAGTGCTGATGCCGTCATTAAACCCTGTGTAAATTGCCGGTCCTCTGCCTCTATATATCCTGTGCCTCTTATATTTGTGTAAAGATACCGTTTTGTTGCTACCGCTTTAAATAAGACAGTGTACGTCCGTTGATTGTGCGGGTTAAGCATCGTTAACTCAAGTCCGTAATTGGATGAATTTTCTGTGCAGGCCTGTATCAAACTTTCCCTATCTTCCGTACTTCGTAGACCAAATTAAGGTGTTAGTAATCAGATAAAAAACTTGAGAGGTGTCAAGGGACACCCGGATGGAACGAAGTTCTTAATGTGCATAAACCGACATAATTTTTTAAAATATTATAGCAAACAAATTGAAGCAGTAAAAAATTAGGGAAAAATTCCACATGTAGAAATTATTTAAAATAAAATTGAAAATAGAAAATTCAGTCTGTCGAGCTGGGATTCGAACCATCGACCTTTATGCGACTGTAGAAACCACAAGGCTACGGAGATCTAATATTGTAGTGTGAAAATATTGAACACAATGCCAAATTCACATTCAAAAAAGTGTCGGTTCAATTTAGTCTTATTTTTTTCCGTCTAGCCCCCTTTCGCATCGCGCGATAAGGAACTTCGTTCCAATAATAAGAAATTTCAAGTATCTACCTATTACGGTTCATGAAATCCAGCCCATTTACAGATGGACGAACAGTAGATAATATGGTTCCGTTGGCATCCTTTGGGTACGGAACCCTAAAAATGATCGTTAAACATAATTTGAATTCTTAGCTGGGTCGTATGCAAGCAGGTCCATTAACCATTTCTGTTCCAAGTAACCTTACCATTATTGATTAAAAGAAAGAGGTCACTACCCTCAGCAAATAAGAGTACGACGCTGACTGACATCGTCTAATGACGTCACTCAAACGTGCTCTATTGAAACAGGACGTGGCTTCTTAAAGAGCTTGTTTGACTTTGTATCGTCGGAGTAAAAAAGCTCTCTAACGCGCTAACCAGAGAAACAGGGAGTTTTCACGTTAACGAACGTAACATCCGCTTTGATGTAGTTCTGTTATTTTTATGGTATCGTACCATAATTATCCGAAAGGGTTTCAAATTCAAAATCATTTATTTCATGTAGGCCAACTATGGCTCTTATGACAAGTCAGAAATCTACCACCGGTTCGGAATGCTGATCTGCTGAGAAGAGACCTTGCCTGCACATTGCCTACAACTATAAGTTTCTCCAAGGTACCAGTAGCAGTCAGGTTTCTATACAGGTTTTGTATTATATTTAATATTATGAGTACTTATTTGAATATTAGTTTCAATTCGATGCCATAACATGGGTAGCCTAAGTATGTCACGCTCTCTTTAAACACTTCTGTGGTGGTGTCGTGTGATGCGAGTTGTTACGTTCCCTCAAATATGGTTGAGCGAAGCAATGGCTGGGTCATGCGTCATGCTCGTGAACGGGTTCCACCGGCGGGAATGGGGCTAATGTCCGTCTTAACATGTGTTGAATTATAATTAGGTGTGCTTTTGTGGAATTTCCCCTCATTGTGGAAACACTGCATACATAGCATAATATCTATTATATTGTAAACTTGTTTTGAAAAGAGCAACTGCCGAGTTTCTTGCTGGTTCTTCTCGGCAGGAAGGGCATTCCGAACCAGTGGTAGACTCATCGACGATTCAAAAGCACTTGTAAAAAAGTTTATTTGAATAAAAAACATTTCTATTCTATTCTGTTCCAAAACATCTTAAAACGAAAAACGTGTCTAATATAAAATTAATAACATCAAATGACAAGCGATACCTGCGAAATAAACTCGAGCCTTTTAAACGTCGAATAACAAGGGAACCGCATCAGAATTTCAAATTCGCCCTCCCCCGCGGGAGCTTTGATGTGGCGTCGGCAATTTACCGAAACAAGTTTATCGCCGATGAACACGCGCTAATTTTATTTACATCCCTCGCGACATGAAGGAATACAGCTGTTTTTAACCAACTACGATAAAGCCCAAAGGAAGGGTTCTGACTTTTACCTGACGATGTATGTACACACTATGTTTATGTTCATGTATATTCCACTGTAACACCTAAAATACTGAGCCGATTTTGATGTATGAGGTGTCAATCGATTCGTTATTATGATTCGGGTGAAATGGGATAAAGGAACAAAATCAGTATAACAAATTTTTATCATCGCTGACAACGCATTCTTCTGGTATCAGAACTAAGGTAGGTACTAACGTTGTAGGTACGAATAAAAAGAGATAAACAATTAAAAAACGAGCATAAAAACCCTATTTAGATCGGGTATGCACACGAATGCTTCTTTGATATTATTTCATTTGTGTATTTATGAAAGACTACATGATGCTGGCACCTTCATCCGCGTGGATTAAGGTTTTGGACTCTGTATTTTTCATGTTTTCCTTCATCTCTGGCATGCACATCAAATTTTTTCATCTAGTTATATAACTGCTTTAACGGTGAAGAAATCATCGCGACCTGCATTCTTGAGAGTTCTCCATCATGTTCTCAAAAGGAGTGTGAAGTCTTTCAATACACACTTAGACCCGCTTGCAGAAACGCCGGGTTATCCTTTTAACCCAGGAAAAAAATTGTAATTTTACAGAAGTTTTACACGAAATCTGACAAAGAAGCAGCTAACTTTGTCAGATTTCGTGTGAAACTTCTGTCAAAATTACAATTTTATTCATGGGTTAAGCCTAACCAGGCGTTTCTGCAAGCGGGCATTAGAGCTGCTTCTTTGTCAGATTTCGTATAAAACTTGTCAAAATTACAATTTTATTTCTGGGTTAAGCCTAACCCGGCGTTTCTGCAAGCGGGCATTACTGAATAGCTACTAAAGCTAAGCTAGTAAAGCTTCTTTTTCTTCTTCCTTTTCATTCTGAGAGTATCATCCCGTGCCTCGTAATAGACCGGTTGAGAGACGTTGATAAGTGAAGTCGAGAGATGTGAGAATAATAATATAGTTTTGGTTATGTTAACGTCTCTCTTCTCCAATCGCCGCTTGGGTGGATACGGCCTCATTCGTGGAACAATGCTGCGAATTGCGGATCATTTCATATGCAAAGGGAATAGTTTCAATTACGCCTCAGAGTGCTTGTACCCTGCAATGAAGCGGTATCTTAATAAGCGAGCTTATTGCGACGATTCCGCCTTCGTGGGGTGCGTTTCCATTGAAGCTTAGACGAGCGGAGCGCGAAAATCGCTTGTAGAGATAGCAATTACTTTATCATCTATATACTTTATATTATTAAGCTATGGCATAGCTTTTATCGCGGGCTTTGAATTCGGTCAAACAGTTTGAGCGCGGTGACCGAATCAAGAAATTCCGTAACGAAAAAACCTAACACCGTCGTTCAGTAAGCGTTCAACATTTTAGAGGTTCTAAAGTAGCTCTATGTGGCGCAGTGGGCGGGCGGCCGCTTTCTGTACCGTATGGTGTATGATGTTGCAGGTTCGAATCTCACTCGCGAAGTAGTGACAGTTCGCTTTTCTTGTTTGTTTGTTTTTTAATTATTTTTTTTTGCATAATTTTTATTATGCAAAAAAAATATTGCATAAGTATTATAATTGCATAAATTGATAAAAAATGCTATGCAATAGTTTTACCGCGGCAGTCCCCGAGTGCCACTTAATTTTTTTATTAATAATAATATAATAAAGCTGATGAGTTTGTTTGTTTGATTGCTTCATGCTTGCTTGAATGCGGTAATCTCAGGAACTACTGATCCGATTTGAAAAATTCTTTCTGTATTAGATAGTCCATTTATCGAGGAAGGCTATAGGCTATATATCATCACGCTAAGACCAATAGGAGCGGAGCACCAATGAAGAATGTTTCAAAATCGGGGGTTTTTTTGAGAGCTTCCGCTGCGTGCGTTGCGTAAACGGTTAAAGTTTCGCAAAAATCAATATAACAGAATTTGTCCCCTTTAAAAGTTCTAAAAAAAAGTCCGCGACAGCATATGTCTATCTTTCAAGGTTGGCTCACTAAAACCTTTTTTATGCTAACCAAATTTGTGCTAAAATATTGCATTATTTGCGAAGTTGTTTTTGAGGCGAAGTTGAACTTAAAACTATTCCACGCGGACAAAGTCGCCGGCAGAAGCTAGTTTATGGTAAAATGCGACGATTAATTTTTACTGTTTTCTTAGCCACTCTTTTTTATCGAGGGGAGGTCACGTTTAAGTTAAAATAATGTTGTTAAAGTAATGTGTATCGGACCATCATCATCGGAGAATTTTAAATAAATTGTGCATTTCGTGTGTTTGTATGTTGCAATTGTGTTTTTTTTTCTATTACTAGATAGGCTTGCGCTTGACTACATTCAATGCTGGAACTGATGAGCGCTGATGAGATCTAGGCTAAAGCGCGCTTGGCCAGAATATGCCTATTCACTCTTGCTTTAAGGATACTCAAATTATAGGTGGCACAAAACACGAATGCTCCACACCTTAGTGGTTCGTTCCAGAAGCTGAAGTGAACTGAACTGAAGTGTTTCGTGCGAGTAGATTGGATTTCTACCACGTATTTGGTAAGGAGGCCAACGCTCATGACTTCTGGCAATTCTGTGGTAATACGGTCGTTTGCACACACTTCTCTTCGCTATAATATTTTCTGCTGAGAAGACTAGTCTACGTGCAAACTGGTTCATCATCATCATCATTAGCAACCCATCAACGGGTCACTACTGACGGTCTCCTCTCAGAGAAGGTTTATAGTCCACCACGCTGGCCAAATGCGAATTGGCGGACTTCACACACCTTCAAAAACATTATGAAGAACTCTCAAGTGTTCAGGTTTCCTCACGATGTTTTCCTTCACCGTTGAAGCAAGTAATATTTAATTACTTAAACGCACTTGACTCCGAAAAGTCAGAGGTGCGTACCCGGGATCGAACCTGCGACCAACCGATTAGGAGACCGCGGTCCTAACCACTAGGCTATCAAACTGATTGCCGTGATCGAAATAAAAAAAACCTTTCTCAGTGACTTTGTATCGCCGCGATACGCTAGCCAGTGTAGCCGTTACCTTAGTTGGTGGGAATAGGATGTAAGTCGGTTATATTGCTGCTGGATACTAGATACTCAGCTTCTCAAGAGGCAAAATTAAACTCTATTTAGAACGCTGTGCCATTTTTGATTTTATGAAGATTTAGATAAAGTATACCCAAAAATCGTTATGTTATACAGGAATTAGTTCTTATAAAATCCTATCCTATCCTAGGGTGTTATATAATATTTCCTAGGGTTTCTGATGTTTTAGTTGTCATTTTACTCTATAGATACATATAATAGTTGGAAAATTAGTTTTTGAAAATTGGGAATTCCAATTTCTTTTAATTATTATTCTGATTAAATTCTGTGTATTGTTGTAAGAAAAGAAGCGATATAAAAGAAAATAAACCTAAAAAAGAAAAATCCAAGTAGCAGAAAAAATACGAACCCTAACTATAGCACACTATAGGCCCCACAGTCTACACTGGTTCAGTTATATAACTGATTTCCCACATGAGGTGCTGGAGAAATAGAAAGGCCTCTTAATTGCCTCAATAGCCCAACGGTTAAAGGTGCGGACTGAAAATTGAAAGGTCGCAGGTTCGAATCCCACCCGTTGCACTTTTATCGTACCCACTCCTAACACAAGCTTTCCGCTTATTTGGATGGGATAGGAAGATATTAGTCAACTTCAACTTGGCTGATATTCTTTTTAATAAAAATAAAAAAAAAATTTAAAACAACAAATGAATCAGTCCTGCTTTTAATGATTCAAATCTAAGAGAAATGATATGGTTAAGATCGTCAATAAAATGAATCAAAATCTTCAATAAAACCAATTTCTGTAAAAGCAAATATTATACGAGTACAAAACTACTCGTAAAGTAACATCACTACAACACGGAATGTATTCCGTACAGCTAGAGGAAACTAAAAGGCACGAAAGTCGATTCACTTCGTTTACGAGCAGTACCTAACTCCATGTTGCAAATGCAAATGCGTGCTCTTGGGAAGGCTCTTCACGGAAACCAAAATTTATCCGAGCACCGACGCCGCACCGGTGCAATTCTGCTTTTCATATCTGTAGTAGATAAATCTTATGTTATGGGTAGGTGATTCACATTTTCCTATACTTATCTTAAAATGAGTATTTGAATATTAGTATTCAATTCGATGCCTTAACATGGGTAGCATAAGTATGTCACGCACTCTTTAAACATTTCTGTGGTGGTGTCGTGTGATGCGGGTTGTTACGTTCCCTCAAATATCGTTGAGCGAAGCAACGGCTGGGTCATGCGTCATGCTCGTGAACGGGTTCCACCGGCGGGAATGGGGCTACTTTATGTCTACCCATCTTAAGATATAATGCATTGTTAGTACTTGTTAGGTATGCATTTTTGGAACTTCCCTCATTGTGGAAACACTGCATTCATAGCATAGTATTTATTGTATTGTAAACTTGTTTTGAAAAGAGCAACCGCCGAATTTCTTAGTGGTTCTTCTCGGCAGGAAGGGCGTTCCGAACCAGTGCAAGTGGTAGAGTCAGACGATTCAAAAGCACTTGTAAAAAGTTTATTTGAATAAAAAATATTTCTATTCTATTATATTCTACTCAGGAAGAATAGAATAGTTTATTTACTCAAATAAACTTTAACAAATTGCCTTTGGATCGTCAGGCGAATCTACCACAGGTTCGGAATGCCGTTTCATTTCATTGATGAACATAATATTATTGTGATATATATTTTTTTTATTTTTTATTTTTTCTCTCATTCTCATTTTCATCATTTAAATTTTATTTTTAGGGTTCAAAAAAAACCAAACCCTTATAGAATCACTTTAAAGTCCATACGTCTGTGTGTCAAGGTTTTTTCAGAGACGGTTTGAGGTACTACGTTGAAAATACTGAATACAATTAATTAAATTAATTAAGTAAATGATCGTAATTATCATAAAAAAGTTCCAGTGACAGTTAATTAATTCTCACGACTGGACTCGCACTTAGCCAATGTTTTTACCATTTTCCAACAACTTTTCATACTGAGAGCCGGTAACACCAAAATTTCCGTCATGTGGAATCGAAAAGTCTATGAGAATTAATAGTTAGCAATTATACGATTAAATTAAGCTTGATAGGTGTTAATTTAGCCGAAAAAAATTTCATTTTTTTCTTCAACGCAAAAATGTACTTATCCGTCCTCATCACATACATCATGATTGATTTTTGCAATGTATTCGATAGAAAATTTCAAATTTTTTATCCCAGAAAGATGATGCCATGGAATTTTTAAAAACATTATTCCACGTGGACAAGGTCGTGGGGAAAATTAGTATAATACAAAAGCTAATGTAATAAGCCCACAAAATTAAGTGAACACTCACTCTTAAATATGAAGGTAATGGTTTTGGTACTGAAAAATTTTCAACAGTGGCCTAAAACCAACCCTAAACACATTAAAATAAATCTTAATTTTAATATGCCACGCCATTATCATACTTTATAAAATCACGCCACCTGACTCTACCACGGGGAGAAGACACTTTTGTAACTCTATCCGTATGAAATTTTTTAGGCTGACTTTCCATGTGCCGTTGTGTCACGATCCACGCTATTTAATTAGTTTTCATTAATTCACTAGCTTTTGCCAGTGACATCATCCGCGTCGAGTTAGGTTTGTAAAATCCCGTGGGAATTGTTTTTTTTGCCGGGGTTAAATGTATCCTTCGTTACTCTGCAGATCCTGAACTACCCCTTGTTAATAGTCACTATAAATTTAGCAATGCAAAGCTTGTACTTTTTTGCGCATTTTTGGCTCATAGACAATCCATTATTATAAAAAAACACAACATTAGTAACACGGCCCGATGATTGCAGCCTAAAAGGTTCTGATCTAAATCCTAATATTCTAGAATGCCGAAATTTTAAGCGATAAAACCTGAAAACCAAGATAGGCAATGTGAACACAAAAACACTACAATTATAAGTTTTTGGGTAGATAATTAGAGATGCTTTGGAGTAATGGCAAATTGCACGTGTTAATGCGCACTGTGAAAAGCAATCTTAAGCTATGGAAAACTTCTCATAAATTTTAATAAAGTCTCCGAAATTCTATATCAAAGTTGGGACGAGAGCGTCCTTTAATATTATTAGAGCTTTTAAAGTATATTTTGGATAAAAAAAAGTTTATTTTGGGCACATTATTTATTAAAGTGAGGTAATGGACGTTAGAATTTAAAATGTTTTACTCTCTCAATCCAATCAATCCAAAGATATTGTCTAACCCGGGTTAACTATTAGTTAACTGTCTTTTTCATCAATGTCGATATTTTGATCCTATAATTCACTTTATTTTCCAAGTCAACTTAATTGAAAGTCAAATAGAAAAACTACTCTACATAGAACATCGATTTCTAATGAAAAGTATACTAATATATTATTATTTTCTCTGAAAAAAGCGTCTTTAAATAACATAATAAAATACGATTCTTTCATAATTTCTAAATTAATATTATATCCACAGAGGGTGTATTTATAGAACTTTTCCCAAAAACTGAAAGCACATGAAGTAATCCGGGAGGGTCCTGAAAATTCGTGACCACCTCATGATAATGGTACTTTGTTGAGTAATTTTAATAGCTCATTAAAACTTGGAGTGTCCATGCTAAGCCAGATTAGGGGCTCAATGCGTAGACTGACGCGATCATTCCGTAGAATAGGGCCGTCCGTACTGCACGAACCAATATGGTTATTATGGTCAAATTGATTCAGGGAATATGCGAAAATACTCGTAATTATTATCGATGTATGCAAAATTGTTGATGTACGGGGTCCAAGGGAATAGGTTGATCATGAAATGAGAAACGAGTGATTGTAGGAGCAGAGAATAAAGCATTAAAATAACGTTGATTAAATACTCAAAGAAAATTACTTAGTACAGATTCAGTCGTTAATTCCTAGTTCCATGGGCAGATTTCACAAATGTAAAAAGCGTTTTGATTTTTTGGCATATTTTCAATACAAAACTGTCAGAATAATCGTCGTCACTCGACGTCGCGTTGGTGAAATCGGCACATAACAACACATAGAAATAGGAAGACTTAAGGGCCTGTATTACCACCTTCTGATAAGTGTCGGATAGCCTAACCGTATATTTTGTCACTTTCTTACTCTATGTCAAGTGACAAAGACAAAATATGCGAATAAGCTATCCGACCTTTATCAGAAGGTGGTGAAAATGGCCCTAAGTCATTCCTAGTTCCATGTAATAACATTATGCACAGATAACGTTAGCTCAAAAGTTACAGGGTCTTTTGATTATGTTTATTAATTCAATTCCATTCCATTTAGGTATATTTATATATTATCGATAAGATGTAATTCCATGAAGGGTTTTGCCCATAATGACCATCCTGGGCAGGCGTGTTGGTCATCGCAGGGCTAGACTGATCGCGCCGGTGTCGGTCGGTCGCCAGAGCCTCGTCAGTAGACCAGCAGGGGGCACCGCGGGCAGGTGGGGTTGACTTGTGGAATGCTAGATTGAGGTGCGCTCCCTTAAACCCCAAGGTGCTGGAGTGGTGACCCCGCACCGGGAAACGCAGTGTTGGCAGACCCCCCACTAGGTGGACCGACGACATCAAACGAGTCGCAGGGAGCCGCTGGATCCAAGCGGCGAAAGACCGAAGCCTGTGGAAGTCCATGCAGGAGACCTTTGTCCAGCTGTGGACGTCTATCGGTTGATGAAGAAGAAGAAGATAAAATATAATTAGAATTCCTAAAGTTATTATTTTCGTTTTATCAAAACAATAACAAGGTCTTGAAGTCTTAAGAGAGACTTTACCGGGATTAATGGAGGAAAATTCTGATAATAAATAATTATTGGAACGTAGTTCCTTATCGCGCGGTACGGAAGGGGGCTAGACGGAAAAAAATAAGGAACCGACACTCGACACATTTTTGAAACCGACACTTTTTTGTTGAATGTGAATTTTGCATTGTGTTTGGTATTTTCGCCTTAGAACACGGCGTCTGCATGGCCTAGTGGTTAGGGCAGTCGCCTAAAAGTTCAACGTCGATGGTCCCAGCTCGACAGACTGAATTTTCTATTTTCAATTTTATTTTAAATAATTTCTAAATGTGGAACTTTCCCTAATTTTTTATTGTATAAATTGGATAAAATGTTATTGTACTACTAACGCCATTTGTGAAAAAACAGTAACTCCACCAGAGTAACTCTTTGGTTTTGTAACAGTGCAATAGAAATAAACTAAATAATACTAGTGGTTCGCCCCGAACTGAGACCTCGCGGTAACGGCTTCCCATAATTACTTATTCATTCAATAGATACATGACGATCAAAATTGACATTATTATAATGCCCGTTTTCACCAACCATACCTGAATCATCCCCTTTGTAGAAGTCTCTTTACGTAGGTAGCCCCTAAATACAATCCTAACATCCCAATGTCATTTTCACCTTTAGTTGTCCCGTAGAGGTTCGTAATAACAAAGTTGACAGAAAGTGTCAACTAACTTAACATAGGTAGCCCGTAAAGGTTAGGGAACTGTTATAGTGAAAACCTCAAGGCATCAATCAAACTTAGGTATAGTTTTTTGGAACATTCAAATTAAATTACCTACTTGTACACAGCGTCATATATCGACACGATCAGAAAACATGTAAAAACATACTGCAACGTGAAGTTTTATTGATGTTTGCTAAATGACTAAATAATAATTTTAATTGAATAATATGTTACATATAGCTGCATTTGCTATATGAGATGAGAGCGCCATCTATTGACATCATTGTGAAGTTCTGTTGTTGCTGCTCATTAAAAGTTAAATAATTTAGTTTCCTTATTACATTTATCTAATTTTAGTATTTGTTGTTCAAGTACATGATATTACGCTAAAATTATAAAACTTGCAAGCCCCAGCTTTCAATGGTTATTCCGTTATGAGGTCAAATATAATCTCCACTTTGAAAGCCCCCCATTTCGTCAATTTTAGGAAAAAAATTAAAAAAAAAATACTTTTGTACTCTGTTCCAAATTATCTTTAAAATGAGGTACTGTAACCCTTTGAAACGCAAAATTTTATTTTTTTTCTTCGCATTCGCTTCTATGAGAGCCCCCCTGAAATAAAGATTTTTATAACTTTTTAAGCCATTTTCGGCTGGAGGCCATCGGTTTACATATTATATCTAAAATTGAAGTAATTACGTTCAGTAATTCAGAAGTTATAAGGCTCTGACAGACGGACGGACGGACGGACGGACGGACGGACAAGTGCAAATTCACTCAAGTAGACTCAAAGACCTTCGCTTCGCTCGGTCGATAATTCATCGTAGTTAATCAATTTAATACTAGATGACACCACTAGTTTATTACAATTCCTTCACTAAAATTAATCGAAAGGAGCTACGTTCCAGCCGGGTGTCCCTTGACACCTCTCAAGTTTTTTTATTATATTTTGATGGTTTTTAAAGACTTGTTTTTTTTTCAAACAAAACAAAATTAAGGAAATATAGTCAAACTAGATGATGCCCGCGACTTCGTCCGCGTGGATTAAGGTTTTTTTTTATTCCCGCGGGTGCTTTGTAATTTTTCAGGATAAAAAGTGGGTATGAGCTATGTCGATTCTAATTTTCAGCCAAATCGGTTCATTCGTTGTGGAGTTATAGAGTAACAAACTTCCATCCAAACCATCCAAAATTGAGGATGTAGTCCATACATCCTCACAAAGTTTCGCATTTATAATATTAGTAGGATAAATGGGAAACAGTACGAAAACCTAGTAATGGTATGCAGGAGCAAGCGAAAGTACTTAACCTAAGTAGCAAGTTAGTTACCTTAGGGCCAGGGCAGACAATAATTTTACCAGCTGCGTTCGGCGTTGTTGGATGCAACATCAAGCTTCTGAAAAGTGACTATAATTAATCGCAACAAGAGAATAGAAGTTTAAAAAGGAACTGTAACCCGACTATGGGAAATTGGATATAACATCCGTCATATTGATTTTCACCCAACCGTAATAACGAATCGATTGACACCAGTTTCATTAAAATCGGATCAGTTGTTTAGGCGATACGTTGGACCATTCTTAAATAGTCACATAAACACATAGACTGCTAAAATCATTACCCTTACTTTTGGCTTTACCGTTGACGGGTAGAAACGCCGATCGCTGCTGCTATAATTTAATATAAAAAAATCTTCCGATTTCAAACTCCCGCTTTACTACATTACACACACTATCATCATCATCATCATCATCATCATTAGCAACCCATCAACGGCTGACTACTGAGCGCAGGTCTCACAGAGAAGGGTTATAGGCCATAGTCCACCACTCTGGCGATGTGAATTGGCGGACTTCACACACCTTCGAGAACATTATGAAGAACTCTCAGATGTGCAGGTTTCGTCACGATGTTTTCTTCACCGTTGAAGCAAGTGATAGTTAATTGCTTAAACAAACTTGACTCCGAAAAGTCAGAGGTGTGTACCCGGGATCGAACCTGCGATCGAATAGGAGACCACAGTCCTAACTTCTAGGTTACCACTGCTTCACACAAACACACACTATACAAAGTATTTAATTTATTGTTGATATTGTAAAAACCGGTCGACCGATTTCGATAAAATTTATATGAGACCACCTGGGATGTATGCCCTTTGACACAAAAAAAGAATTTTTCAAATCGGTCCACATGTCTTCGAGTAATCGGTGAACATACATAAAAAAAAGATTCCGCAGAACCTCCTCCTTTTTTGAAGTCGGTTGAAAAGCATCGTGTCTACCCGGGCCGTTATTCATCATACGGCCCCACAGCTAAGAAACGTGCGACATCTTCATTAGACGAGCGCCCTATGAGTCTCCTTAATTTTGTTTACTAGGTGCAAATAACTCTATTTGCAAGCCCGCCCTTCATAAGCGGTTCTTAACTGTAATTAGCTTTGTATAATTTCAGACCGTAATGGCGGCGATGTCTCTAAGTAACGACTTCCTGTGCGAAATTGTGGTTGGAAAATAATGGTTATTGCGTACCGCGTTTATACGTCAACGGCTGCAAGTCGCTATTTCGAGAGGCGTTAAAAACGAAACTGTAAACTTGTTGACTGAACTGTGAAATAGTTACGAATGACATTTGTTAGCTCAGCTAGTCGCCGGGGGTGCCATTATAGTTCGAATAACTGATGGTAGTTAGAGTCTCAAGATGTGGAAAGTGGAATGTTGACAGTCCATGATCGACGTCGGGGATCGACGAAATCAGACGATTCCTAGGTACTGGATATAGGTGGTGCAAAACCGAGGCTTTTGGAAGTCTATGCAAGCAACCTATGTCCAGTAGTGAACGTCTATCGGTTGACAGAATAAAATAGAATAGAATAGGAATATTTTTTATCCCGGAAAATCAAAGAGTTCCCGAGGGATTTGAAAAACTAATTCCACGCGGACGAAGTCGCGGGCATCAGTCCATAAATACTAGTGGTTCACCCCGAACTGAAACCTCGCCTTAACGGTTTCCCATAATTACTTATTCATTCAATAGATACATGACGATCAAAATTGACATTATTATTATGCCCGTTTTCACCAACCATACCTAAATCATCCCCTCTGTAGAAGTCTATTTACGTAGGTAGCCCCTAAATACAATCCTAACATCCCAATGTCTTATTCACCTTTAGTTGTCCCGTAGAGGTTTGTAATAACAAAGATAGCGTCAACTAACCTAGCATAGGTAGCCCGTAAAGGTTAGGGAATTATGCTATGTATCCAGTGTTTCCACAATGAGGGGAAGTTCCATAAATGCTTACCACTTACAATTATTCAATACATATTAAGACGGGTAAACAGAAAGTAGGCCCCATCCCCGCCAGTGTCACCCGTTCACGAGCAAGATGCATGACCCAGCCGCTGCTTCGCTCAACCATATTTGAGGGAACGTAACAACCCGCATCACACGACGCCACCACAGAAATGAATAGAGAGAAATGAATGTTTAAAGAGTGTGTGACATACTTAGGCTACCCATGTTAAGGCATCGAATTGAATACTAATATTCAAATACTCATTTTAAGACATGACTTAAACACAAATAAAGTGGAAATACTGAATAGAATAGAATTATTATGTTTCACAGGTTAATTATTACTGTCTCATGAATCGCTGGAGCGAATTATATCCACGTTTTTGTCATTAACTCTTTCTGACAGTCGAGGTTCATTCTTCGACGTTTTACCGAGGAATAAATCGGTAAAACGTCGGAATCTGCCATAAGTGCATTTAAACGCCATTGTATGACGTGTCAAAACAATATTGAAATAATACTGCTTTAAGCGTTGGTGGTAGACACCCAGTTTCTATCCAGTATAACAATGTTAATTCACCAATTTGTAGCAGCCTTTGTTCTTACAATCTTTAAAATAGTTACTCATGATTTTAAATCTCGAAATGTACAGACATACGAGAATGGTTCCTTTGTATCAATCGAAATCGGAATTCCATTTCAGTGTTTCAAAACCCGCTGTCTAGTTTTGAAATGCGCTATTTCACGGCCCGTCCCATGGGTTATAGACAGGTGGTTATTCAATCTACGGGGATCCATTTCAATTTATTTCCATATATATCCATGCCCTATTCCTACCTAACTAAAGCAAGGAGATTTTTACTGGGATAATCGGACGCCATAGTTTCCATATTTGTACAATAGCTGATGCCCGCGACTTCGTCCGCGTGGATTTAGTTTTTAAAATCCCTCGGGAACTCTTGGATTTTCCGGCATAAAAAGTAGCCTATTTCACTCTTCAGGCCCTCAGCTATATAGCCATTCAAAAAATCACATCGATCCGTAGCTCTATTGCGGCGCGATTGAAGGACAAACCAATAAACAGACACACTTTCGCATTTATAATATTAGTATGATTATCTTTTCTATTTTTAGTCACAAATTATTTTCTACTCTCTTTCAGTCTCACAATTTGGCTAACGGGTGCCAATATAACTATGATTTCGATACTGACATTGTATGTACTGAATAATTGTCATGCCGCCAATTCAAGACTTGATCCTTTCATCCTGAATTCCAGTTTCCAACCCATCTGGAGTTTCTGTGCCCAATAAACCGCAAAATGGGGGACGCAGTACTCAATACTAAAGTTTGTTAACTAGCTGTTGTAACCTGACATCGCCTAAGCAAAAGTATAGTTATTAAGTATACTTCTTTTTCTTCTTTGTCAATCGATAGATGTCCTCTGCTGGACAAACGTCTAGACTTCCACAGGCCTCGGTCTAGCGCCGCCTGAATCCAGTGGCTCCCTGCGATTCGTTAGATCACCCTTCGTCGTCGGTCCATCTATTGGGGGGTCTGCCAGCACTGCGCTTCCTGGTGTGGGGTCGCCCATCCAGCACCTTGGGCAACGACCATCAGTTCTTCGAACTTTGTGTCCCCGCCCATTTCCACTTCAGTTTTGCGACTTACTGAGCTATGTAGTTATGACTAGCAAGCAGTATGTAATTTCATCTGCTCCTTCGTAATTTTAGAACTATTCATCAACTATTCTAGGCGTATTTTAAGACATCATCATCTCAATCAATAGACGTCCACTGCTGGACATCAGTCTCTTGAAATAATCGCCACAGAACACGATCCTGCGTCGTCTGCATCCGGCGACTGCCAACAACTCGCCGGAGATCATCCATCCGTGCGAATGACTGTTTTCAGAACAAAAAAAAATTCAATCCTATCCGGAACACGCGTTTCCGAGTAGATGACAGGTTATGCAAAAAAATATAACTTTTTTAACTGGAACATGTTAAAAGTAGGCTGTATATATGTGATATTTCATGAAGGCTCAATTTAAGGGTTGGAGTGCACTGAATGCGATAGGTACTTCAAGCGAATATCTACGTATCTTCCGTGTCTGAGTGGAAAAGCTCGGTAGTCTAGTGGCTGGCTTGAACAGCTGCGAATCATGAGGTCGCGCGCGGGTTGGAGTTTGACCAACGTTGATTACCGAACGTTTAACTGTGCAATAAAGGAGTTTGGCAGATTTAAAATACAAAAACTGTTAGAAGAGCTCATATTATTCCCCGCGTAAACGTGAAATCAGCACTACATACTTAGTAGCATCTCTGAGTTGGGAAGCTGTGAACGTTAAACCTTCACTCCTGCATCTGATCTCTCCGGTTATGCCAGATTACTTTTGCATCGGACTAAGAGACTGAGGGAATAGAGAATGTACCTAATAAAAAAATATAATATTCTTACGTGGTTGGCTATAACCGCTCGTGGCCAAACTTCAGTCAGGAAGAGCCTTAATAATTTAGTTGGATACTGCGTAATTTCCAACGAATTTTCTGTACTACCCTCCGTTGTATATCACTGAAATCCAGGCCATGACGTCATCTCGATTCTCGATATAACACTAAAGTTATTTCTTTAAAAAGTATACAACTTAAATTACATAATATTTACTGATATATTACGAAAAACAAAGAAGGCGTGCTGAACTGTTTTCTTCAAACGTCACAATAAGAACTTGTATAAAACTAATCTAGGAAGTTACATGAATATATCTTCTTCTTCTTCATGACACTTGGCAGAGCAGTCGTGGTCATCACGAAGTGACGTCTTTAGCGGAAGATGTGATTCGCCCCACGAGAGTTTGTCACTTCTCCCTGCTGGCCGACAACCTTGTACGCTCGTGCAATGAACCGCCCACCGCAGACTTAATTTGGTCGGTCCATGCCACGGGCGACCTTCCTCGCCCTCTATTTATATTTATCTACTACGACTTCATTACGTATTGTGAATATCATACCACTTTGTAAACAAAATAGAATCTAAGGTAATGGCTAATTTTTGTATGACTTCTCTTTTCTTTGTTGCAGGTAAATATAAAAATTCGTCGGAACAGAAAACTACGAGTATTTTTTCTCTATTCAAAGCATCCATACTTTATGTAGGAGAACCAGGGTTACTACGCGTAGCTGAAGTGGCTATGCGTGTGGCTTATAGTTCGAAGAAGTGAATATCGTTGGGATTCCAAGCTGCTGGACTCTAAAATGACAAGTCTAAGTATATTGTTATCCCTTTCATAACGCTCATTTGGACCTCACTTATGACGCATTTTCCCGCATCGCTATTGAGCTGCATCGCTTTCGACCCGCGTGTAGTGTAGCGAATACTTTATGGGCCGTCGGGTATATTTTTTATCCACAAATAAAAGTGAGCCGAGCGCTCACGTCGGCAGGTAAACAATAAACCGGCGATATTAAATCCGGGGATAAACGACTTTACAGGCGTCATTACATTGCTTATCCATTCTGTGGACGTTACATTTTTTGGGGAAAAATGAAGTTCCAATCATTACTAATATCCTTACTAATATTATTATAAATTCGGAAGTGTGTTTGTTTGTTGGTTTGTCCTTCAATCACGCCGCAACAGAGCTACGGATTGACGTGATTTTTTGCATGAGTATAGTTGAGGACCTGGAGAATAACATAGGCTACTTTTTCTCCCGGAAAATCAAAGAGTTCCCGAGGGATTTTAAAAACTAAATCCACGCGGACGAAGTCGCGGGAATCAGCTAGTGTATTATAAATCCGAAAGTGGATTTGTATGTTAGTTCGACGTACGTACGAGTTAGTATCGACGTGATTTTTTGCATGGGTATAGTTGAGGACCTGAAGAGTGACAGTGGCTACTTTTTATCCCGGAAAATCAAAGAGTTCCCGCAGGATTTTTAAAACAAATCCATCTGGACGAAGTCGCGGGCATCAGCTGATTACAAATAATCATGGATTTTAATGCTAAATGTTTACGGCGTTTATCATCATGTGAGTAAGATAACGGACTGACCTATTTAGGGTTCCGTACCAAAATGGTAAAAATGGAACCCTTATGGTGCGACTTTCTCCGTCCGTCCGTCTGTCACAGCGGTAGTAAATATCATTCGTCTATGGTCACAGCCGATTTTTAGAAACTATTAAAGCTATCAAAATGAAATTTGTAATAATTGTACCTACTTAATAGTGGCCCAAAATCATTAGAATAAAAAAAACGAAAATCATTTTTAGTTTAATATAAGAAAAATTTATAATCTATTCTCCTTATTAATTTTTTTTCTCTGATACACAATATAATACAATATAAACCTAAATTTAATACTAAAATTAAAACTAAAAAAGTCGGTTAATAAAAACTAATTAAAATCTAAAACCCCATTCAAGCCACCGCAGTGTGGCATAGTACCCAAGATGCTGGCAGCATTACCTCTTTGGATGGCCAAGCTAATCCTTTGGCCAAGGTAGCTGCCAGCTCTTGGATCCCCGGTAGACTCGATCACTCTTTTTGATATCTCTAAAAAAAGTGCGCGAGCCTCCGGGCCCCACGGCCCCAGGGTCTCTACACCAAAAGGCGCAAATATGAAACCACTGTCAAGTTTTTCATATTTGCGCCTCTTAGCCTGTTCGGCGCTAGTAGCCGCTGCACCCGCCACAGAGGAGGTCGCATGGATATGGGAAGCAGCTAGAGTATCTACACAGGTGGCATCCCACACAAGCGACCTCCCTGTCCTCCAAGGAACAATCGTCATACCATCAGGTCTCCTGCCATCACTACGTGCCAAACCAATAGGTTCTAATACAGCTGGCACGTGAGCAGTAGCAAGAGACCTGCGGATGATGTCGTTGAGGGCATTGTGGCGGGAGAAACGACCAGCGCTCTTCGAACAGGAGAGCCCGTGATGACCGTAAGCGTCGACGTGGTCACCGCAGTGGCAACAGTGAGGCTAGGTTATTTTGGCGCCAAGCCTAAGACCAACTACCACTGCAAGAGTGGCGTGGTTTAAAAGAGTGCCCAGATTAGCAGAAGGGATAGCATGGAGCCAGTGTCCGGATTCTTTCGCAGAGACAGCGAGAAGACGAGCACGGTCTTTAGAATTTGCTTGCATTAACATTGCGTCAAAAGTTTTTTTACAAATAATGTCATCCCACTGTCTCTGGGAAGGAAGAGAAACCGGCAATTGATTTGGGCTAATCGCTGACCATCCATTTCTTGCCTCTGCCAAGTACGACACCTCAATTCATCCCAAAGACTGGGATATAATTTTTTCAAAGAGAGTGTGTGTACTATAAGCAGAGGAAAGAAAAGCTGGCAGAGAGACACTAGAAATTTTGCGGATTCCCAGACCTCCATACCTGATCGGAAGAGAAGCCTGGGCCCATACTTGATCATCTATTGGACAATTTAAGATGTCAGATAGAATATTTTGTATAAAATTATCCAAATTTTCCAATAAGTTATTAAATTTCCAAAGAGGTGAACATCTAACGAAATAAGTAAATTTTGGAACAAATAAGCAGAATCGAATGATGGTAATTGCCATATGAGGATTAATATCGAACAGATGATGGGAAGTGTTTTTGAATTTAGTTTAATTAAAAAATGTGAAAAATCGGGGGTTTGAAATTTCAAAGTAAGATAACTATACCGAGTGGGGTATCATATGAAAGGGTTTTACATGTACATTCGAAAATAAATTTTTATTTATTTTTATACAAAATAGTTTTTTACTTTTCCACTCACTTTATTAAGTATAACTTTCAACTTGAAGTAGGTTTCAGGTTGTATTGTTCTCGGATAAGTTTACGAAGAAAGTAGAAAGTAAGCTAAGTGGGGAATGTTGTGCAGTTTTCTCTATTTTCTCATTTTGTTAAATTAGATACACAAAGTTAAATACACTGGTTTAAGTTTAAACAAAGGTGTTATACCTACGTATAAAAGAAGATACGTGTAAGTAAAGGTTTTGTTATAAATATAATATAATAGTTATTGTAAACGACGTTGACGCGACGGGGAACCGAACCCGTGACTAGGATCCGCAGTCTAGAGGTGAGATCTAATAGTATTATAAATAGTATCTATAGTAATAGATATTACTAGCGGACCCAGCGAACTTCGTACCGCCACTACTTATAAATGAAAAATTAGTTAAATAAACATTTTCTAGTGGACAAAATTGTGAATCCATCCTCGAATCCCCTTGAACTCACACAAAAAATTTCATCAAAATCGGTCCAGACGTCTAGGAGGAGTTCAGTGACATACACACGCACACAAGAAATATATATATTATTAAGATTTAGTGATTAAGTTTTGTCTGTATATTTTGTTTATTCTTAAACACCTTCTTATTAAAAGCTGAATAAATGTTTATTTATTTATTTATTTACAATAGATGACACTCACTCAGCTCAGACTCAAGACTGAGTTTAAACGAGACAGATTTATGTATGGACATATTTGTATCTCATTTATACTCTATCTTGAGGCTTGAACAGTGCCTGAGTACGATCTATAGAGCTTAGCCTGAGTCTAGGCTAACTAGATAGACTATGGTAGTAATAACACGTCTATGGTTTGTAAACGCCCCGACGATCTCGACTAAAATACAGAAAAGGTTCTTATTACCCAAGAGACCACACATGGGTACGGAATTTCCGCAATAAATCCATCCCATTGTAATGTACGAGTGAATAATTCTCTCCGAGAACAAATTGCCCAAAAAATTGCCCTACCCACACCTCGTTAAGCAAACAGCGTGGAAAAACAAGCAATCTGATCTTGTAATATTTGGCTCTGTGCTAAGAGATAATATTATGATGCTCGCTTTCATCAACATTCCTCAACTTGTATGGGCTACCTAATGGCTAATTTAGGTGACATTTTCTGTCAATTTCGTTTTGACGAACCACGAACTAACCTAGGAACACCTAAAGGTGAAAATGATGTTGGGTTGGGAATTTTATTTAGGGGCTACCTTTATAAAGAGACTCCTACTTAGGGGATTTGGGTATATTTGGTGAAAACCGGCATTACTATAATTGTTCATATACACATCAATCAAATATGGTTGAGCGAAGCAAAGGATCATGCGTCATAGTTCGTGAACGGGAACCGGCGGGAGTGGGGCTACTTTCTGTATGCCCATCTTAACACGTTTGTATTGAATTTTAAGTACCATTCCGAACCAGTGGTAGATTCATTTAAAGATTCGAAAGCACTTCTAAAAGTTTATTTTAAAAAAAAATATTTCTATTCTATTCTAATCGGCTTTGCTTCAGCTGTCCACAAGATAGAAACGCTCCATTTTGTAACATTTTTTTTGAATAGCTGCTGAGTTTCTTGCCGGATCTTCTCAGCAGAATCAGCATTCCGAACCGGTGGTAGATTCCTGACTTGTCATAAGAGCCACAAGTTGGCCTACATGAAATAAATAATTTTGAATTTGAATTGTACTTCTAATATTATGTTTGTTTTGATTAGTATATCTAAAAACTTGTCAAACTCGTGTAGTTAGTCTATATCTCAACTGATTAATAGTTCTCTTGAAAAGACCACCACAAAATAATATCATGTGCCGCATGTATTTAATGGCTGCCAGTGAATCGCTTGACATCGTACGACCGTTCACCTAGTGGGGGATTTTCAATCTCTGCGTATCCCGGTGAGAGGTCGCCATTCTGCACCTTGGAATCCCAATCGTCCACCGGCTCTTTGTGTTACAATTACTGAACTTAAACTAGCTTTAGACCGTGATTTTGCCCGTGTGGAGTAAGGTTTGTAAAAATCCCGCGGGAGACCTCTGTTTCTTTCGAGATAAAAGGTGGCCTACTATGTCACAAAAAATCGCGTTGATCCATTGCGTGATTGAATGATAAACCAACAAATAAACATAAGTTCATATTAATATTAGTAAGGATTTTTGGATTAAATGATTGATTGTGAATATTCCGCTTGGGAAATTGATTGTATTCATGCAAAAAATATTTTTATTGACATTGCTCAGTCCTCATCCTTTGTACGATTTATAAAAATAATCATAAAATAAAAATAATATTTTATTTCGACCATCTGGGATCATAGTGTGTTAGTAACAATAAACTTAAACCTATATGTTAGTAATACTAAAACCTAAAACTTAACCTAGGACGGCACCGATTTGTCAGCACATGAATCATGCAACAGTGGTTCAAGTACTGACAATCGATCCTGTCAGCAAATGCCCTCAGGACGCTATTAGAGCTGGCCCGGACTCTACGCAACAGGGGCGATATTATCATATTTATATAAATTATAGCCAACCTAAATAAATAAAATAAAATAAACACAAAAGTCGAACACAATGACGTTACAATGGAAATAAATTGATTTTTTTACTCACCATAAAGCTACCACGCAAAATCTTCTTTACGACGACAGAAATGAGCTTCATAAAATAAAATATTTATTCATAAATCTTTGGGAAAAAAATATTATTTGCTGGAAAACGTTCATGTGCCAGATAGCTCTGAAAAGTGAAAACTAGCCCGAATGTGACCTACTTTTTTTGTCCGCGGGAAAATTCTATAGCATAATTACTGCGTCGATGAATGGTTACTTCACCATCAGTCGTGAAACTAATATTTTTATACATTCATCTGGCTCTGATAGCTATGAAAATATAGAAGTGTGTTTACATTAAAAATGTTTCAATTTTCTAGTAAAAATTATGAGTAAGGACCGAATTTAACAACGTAAAATTAGTGTTCTTCTTCTGCCTTTTCATTGTATCCGTCATTGGGCACAGACCTCCTCATATACACACCATTTTCAATTTTCTAGCAAAAATTATGACTAAGGACCGATTTTAACAACGTAAAATTAGTGTTCTTCTTCTGCCTTTTCATTGTGGCCAACGATGGATTCGTTGGGCACAGGCCTCCTGATGTGCACACCCTTCCTTTTTTGTGCCAGTCTCATCCAAGTTTTGCCCACGAGCTGGATGATGTCGTCAGACCAGTGTAATGGTTGCCACATTTCTCTTACCGAAAATAAGTTTTATCCGAGCGCTAATTTGCTATTTTGGCAGATATTTCAATATAAAAATTGTCGGAACATTCAATTTATTCTAGAAGTTCTGTAAACTAATTATCTGCCAATCTAAACTTGGCCTGCGAGGTAGACTATGACCTAAGCTCTTCTATTTTTAACCGACTTCAAACCTCCTCTGGTTCTCAATTCGTCGGAATCTTTTTTTAGGGTTCCGTACCAAAATGGTAAAAATGGAACCCTTATGGTGAGACTTTCTCCGTCCGTCCGTCCGTCTGTCACAGTCGATTATTTCAATAACTATTAAAGCTATCGACATGAAATTTGGCATAGTTGTGTATAATAGTGGCCCAACATCATTGGAATAAAGAAAAATCGAAAATTATTTTTAGTTTTATTAAAAAAGGGGGAAAATCGGGGGTTTGAAATTTCAAAGTAAAATAACTATACCGAGTGGGGTATCATATGAAAGGCCTTTACTTGTGCATTCTAAAACAGTTTTTTATTTATTTCTATATAATATAATGGTTTTCGATTAATCGGCCAAAATATCGAAAAAAATACCGTTTCCAATTTTTTTTTATATTAACAATAAACTCTACAAACAAAGTTAACGTTATATAAGCAAATTAATTAATATTATCGTTTTACTTTTACTTTTGGAGTACGGAACCCTCCTCGGTGCGCGTGTCCGACTCGCACTTGGCCAGCTTTTTTTATGTATGTTCACCGATTACTCAAAGACGCCTGAACCGATTTGGAAAATACTTTCTTTGTTTTAAAGGGTATACTTTCCAGGTAGTCCCATTTAAATTTTATCGAAATCGGTAAAATATCAACAAAAAATTATATACTTTGTAGTGGTGCGGGTGTTTGAAGTCGGTTTTTTAAGAAGATTTTTTTATAATGAATTATAATAGTCCGTTTCCCAATGTGTAACCCAGGTAAAATAATTCACACCTTGATCTTCTCTACCCCCTTTAAGTGTTAGAGCCAACGAAGTCTGACATAGGTATTTGGTTTCCCCAGTTATTTGGTTCAGCCATCAAGTTCTTGAATCTTCTGTGTCTTGATTTACCTCTAGCTACTATTCTTGCATCCGGTTGTTCACAGAATCTTCTGGAAATTAACAGGTTATTACAAAAAACCCAGGTCGCGTAATAAGTTACTGTAAAATTTATGTCTTAAATATTCCTTGACAGGAAAATTTCGAAACGACTCATCAAATTGAATTACCGGTAATTCAGTTCGAAGGTCAAAATCGACGGGATAGATGCTGCTATTTGCAAGTGCCAATCTCCTGTCAGCTTCAAAACGTTCAGTCAGAAATTATTTTGAAAATTTCAAAGACAGTCGTTTCAAAGATCCTATCGCGCTAAAGAGTGCGGAGTGGAGTTGGGTTGAAAATAATGTAAATCAACGTCCAAAGTTTAGAAGTTGAATATAAATCTTTCGATTTCAGCTTTAACTTGTTGAGGTTTGGATGATGTTCTGGTTATGAGATCGTTGGATTTGTTTTTAGAGGGTCCCTGTCTAACCGGATTAGGTCTTTCACAAAACCTAATTCCGGTAAATTGAATACAATCCCAAAAGTTTTATAGGTACTTACTTTATGTTATTTATTTCTCAAACAAAAAACTATTTTGTGGCATCTCATTTTCATATTTGTGAAAGAAGCTTTCATATTAAATTGTATTCTAACTATATTTATGTATTCTTTAAGGGTCGTTAATTTCGTAAAAAAAAATATTTTTTAGCATTTAGCTTAGTTAATACTAGGTATTAACTAAGCTAAATGCTAAAAAATAATTTTTGCAAACTTTACTCCCAATTTATTATACTCAGTAGCCCATCGGTTAAAGGTGCGAACTAAAAACTTCTTAAGAGAGTTGTAAAAACATACTAGTAATAGAAGGAAACAAAACGGTCCAATCAAATAGTCTAACGATTAGAAAGCATTATCATCCGTTACGAAACCAATACCGGAAGTCGTACGAGTAAAGCAAATATGGCGGGCGGATGTGGGTCGTAAGTCACGCCACAGATCCCCGGGTTCACTTCCGGCGCTATTTGATTCACGACGTGACGACACCGCGACGATCACGATTTGTTCGTACGCCTTCGGAAATTTATTGCTCGGAATTCGATTTATTACCATTTACCACCTTACGTTTTAGTGCATACAAGAGAATGCATAATAGTACAGGTACAGGTAAGATTCACTCCGCAAAATTATTAAGCTATTGCATAGCTTTATCGCGGGCTTTGAACTAGGACAAACAGTTTGAGCGCGGCGACCGAATCAAGCAATTCCGTAACGAAAAAAACCTAACACCGTCGTTCAGTAAGCGTTCAACATTTTAGAGGTTCTCAAGTAGCTCTATTTTGCGCAGTGGGCGAGCGACCGCTTTCGAGCGCCGATGTCGTAGGTTTGAATCTCACTCGCGAAGTAGTGACAGTTCGCTTTTCTTGTATGTTTGTTTTTAATTTTTTTTTTGCATTATTTTTATAATTATGCAAAAAAAAATATTGCATAAATATTATAATCGCATAAGTTGATAGAAAATGCTATGCTATAGCTTTACCGCGGCAGTCCCCGAGTGCCACTTAATTTTTAAATAAAAATAAATAGCTACTCTTGCTACGACACAACAATGTGCAATTCAGGTCGCACAAAGTTAACTTAATTAAAGTTATATTCACCTAGAAGTTGCCTCTCTTTCTATCGCGTTACTTTTACCCCTTGGCATTACGTTAGGGAGAGGGCAGACGGGCTACTTTTAGCGGCAGTGATCGGCGATTTTGTGACTGCATCGCGTTATCGCGACTCAAAAGCGTTCGATACGATGTTAAAAGTAGCTAAGAGGGCTGCGTTTAAAGATCAGGGGGCCGATCGCGCTATTTTTTTACGACTGAAACGTAACTGAACTGCAAACGAACCGCAACTTTTTGAACGTTTCGTATCGCGCTAACAATTTTACAGCTAGGCGACACTCAGTTGAACTTGAGTTGGAACGCAACTGCTGTCAAACGAACGTTTTTGCAACAGTTCAGTAGACGCTACTTTTTTATAGTTGAAGTTCGATCGCAACAGTGCAATACAGTGTTTACAAGTGTAGTGTTTATTTGGATTAGATATTTTTATATTAAGATATTTTTATGAGCTTTAGCGCAATACCGAATGCGACAAAGTTGAATTGTACTTGCACCACAATCGCAACTGATCCATAACTGAACTGTAAACGTTTCGTTGACAATGCAAATAGCGCGATCGGCCTCCTGGCCTGTCGCAGCTCAATCGCTGCGACTGGCATTTGTTGTGTGCCCACGTTAGCGTTCGGACGGACGCGAAATCGAGCTTTCGAACAGCGACTTAAAACCATAAAAACGCCGATCGCTGCCTGTCTACTTGTACTTTTATAGCCAGTCTACCCTCTCTCTTAACCCATTGAGTTGGCCCGATGCGCAGGCCGGGAGGACGCGCCAGGTACCTTCTTAAGTGCTATACCTAAAATGCGGAGTGCACGTCCTAGCCTGTGCATCTATACTTATAATAAAACTGTAACAGGTCCAATTCTGTACATTGAAGATATTTTGAAAATTTTTTTTGGAGGACACTCCATAATCGATATACTGAAGCCAAAACAATTTTTTTTAATTTGTTGTCTGTCTGTCTGTCTGTATCATGGCTGCACATCACGCCGAAACTACGGGACGGATTTAAATGTTTGGCATGATTCAAGTTCATACTACGAGTTAGAACATAGGATACTTTTTATTCCGAAATCCAGCATGGTTCCCTTGGGAGAGGGGATAAAAGTCAAAGTGTGTATTTACTTGTAATAAATTAAGGCGAATTCCGATTTCATATTTTTTATGGCTTAGTAGTTCAGAAATTATAGACATCACAATCTTCAGTATTAGGTCCAAATAACTTGAACCCCGGAATGTAAAGAATACTTTGAATGTACAGCTGATCTTAAGCTGGCATTCACACTTTATCAATGGATAGCCCTATTTTGTCAAAGTCAAACTACTCCATAGGTGTCAGATATTGCCAAACGATAATTATACCTACATAGTAGGTATGGATGTAAAAAACCTCGCGATGAACACAAAGCGATTCTTTTAAATATATTTCCACGCGGACGAAGTCGCGGGCATCAGCTAGTACGATAATATAATTGGAGATTTCTAATGACTTGCAATAATGTTTCGCGAAGCCAGCTAGTTTAGGCGTTTGCAAAACTTTGTCAGGTCTCTAACTTGTCGATACTTCAAAGTTTAAAGAAAAGTCTTTGTCTCCTGCAAGTGACAACGTATGTAGCAACTAGCCACCTTTACAAATTCAAAGTCACTGGGTCTCCGTAAGTGATACAATTCGCAATAAGGGAATACGTAGGTAGGAAAATTTAAGATACCGGAAAATTGATAATTGATAATACTTTTCGAAAATACGGTCTCTGATGATCTCTGGTCTGACATGGTGGAACATTTCGGTCGTACCAGTCACCACGCACAAACCTCCCAGCAAAAGTGTGCATGTAATTACATTATTATTATTATAGCCCATTTATCCTTAATAACTATTTCAACAATATTAAATTTAGATTTATTCTTTATTTTTCTTATTAAGGACCTCTGTATGAGTGTAGGCCTCCTCCATTTTTTTCCACAACTCTCTATCTAGAGCTTTATTCATCCAGTTTTTTCCTGCAATTTTTGTAATTTCATCTACCCAGCGTTCCAATTACATTACATTACATTAAATTTCATGAAAAACTTATTACTTAGCAGGTTTAAATTTAATAAAATCATTTTATAAAGCTTGGAATAATAAAGCACTCTCTAGAGTAATACGATATGCTGTTAGTACCTGTGATATCCGACCGTGTATCTTGGAGATTAAAGAAATTGAAAAAGTTCTTGTAAAAGGGACTACACACTATTTAGGTATTTTCATATTCAGTAAGTCGAATATATGTATGGATTCAACCCTGCTGATTGAAATTAGACTGCTGAGGAAATTGATTGCACACTATTAATTATTTTCATATTTTTGTTGAATAATTTCATTGAAGTCGAAATTAATTTGACTATTGGTATATACCTATTCTACACACGGATCCAACCAGTATCTCTAATGTAACTTTCTAAGTTGATGTTTGTAGTGCCATCAGAGTCAATAAACGATGTTGGTTAGGGTCACGAGGTACTGGAGTAAGGAATTCCCACTGAAAAGGGCACTGTTGGCAGACTCCCCATTAAGGGATATTTCACCAACGTAAAATAAGTCTCATCCAAGCATAATTTTATACTTCACATTACGTTTCGCTCCGATACCACTCCACAATTTGCAATTTTTATGATGTATTGCAAAGATGACTTTACAATTGTGTTGTTGTGTGTGTTCTATTTAGCGGATTATAGCAAAGGAATATTAATTTTTCTGTAAATATCATGATATTGTATTTAAATTCCGCAAATAACGCCCAATTCTATCCAATAACCTAGGTTTTAATCCTAGGTATTAGTTCAAATCGGTTCATTCGTTGTGACGTAAAGGAGTGATAAACATCCATCCATCCATCCTCACAAACTTTCAAATTTATAATATTAGTAGGGTTACACTGTTTCCTCACTTTGATGTTCTATCCACCATGATACGTTTATAAAACATTTTGTTACAATTTAGCTTTGTCATTGACACCTGCAAAAATCCAAGATATTCAGTTTCGCACAGTTAGTATTATAGCTGTTATATCTCCGTGCTGCGGCTCCAATTTAGATTTAATGTCACAAAAAATTGGTTGTCTGTGAAGTCGGTTTACGGACGATAGTTTTACGTGATAACGTCATAAAGAAACATTGATCACGGTGGCGGGCGCTCTCAAGCCAACGTTTGTGCCGATCGTGCCCCTCTATCGCTTGTTCCGCGCTCTCACTTGTACGCTAAGACTAGGCGGAACGTGACACTTTTTCGTGCGTGCGGCCGGTGTTATCGATGTATAATACGTTATCACGTCAAAAACCAAACGACGAGGGAAAAATACGTACATTGGCTGCGTCCGTGATGCTGCGTAATAGGTGGCTTTAGTACTTCTACACCAATCTGATTAAGTACATCAATGAGATAAATAAGAACCATATAAAAATATTAGTAAAAAATTAAGTGGCACTCGGGGACTGCCGCGGTAAAGCTATTGCATAACATTTTGTATCAAATTAAGCAATTATAATATTTATGCAATATTTTTTTGCATCATAAAAATTATGCAAAAAAAAAAATTAAAAAGCAAACAAACAAGAAAAGCGCACAGTCACTACTTCGCGAGTGAGATTCGAACCTGCGACATCATGCACCATACGGTAAAGAAAGTGGTCACTCGCCCACTGCGCCAAACAGAGCTACTTAAGAACCTCTAAAATGTTGAACGCTTACTGAACGACGGTGTTAGGTTTATTTTCGTTACGGAATTTCTTGATTCGGTCGCCGCGCCCAAACTGTTTGTCCTAGTTCAAAGCCCGCGATAAAAGCTATGCAATAGCTTAATAAAAAAATACCAATTGTAGGAGTTTCAAGTAGGTACATATCTATGGAGCTGTATATCTTCGTATTTTTTGTTTCATAATGTAACGCCTACAAAAAATACAGTAATGCTCTTTATACACGTCCGTAATATTACGTAATATATGGACCTCTTTTGTGAATATAACATAATATATTACACGCGAAATATATTATGTAAATGTGCTCCACATTGGAGTAAAAGAGCGCCTGTTTTAGCGCGTTACACTTATAAATCAGGTTTATGTAAACGTTTTAGGGGAGGAAAGTTCAAGATATGTGGCTGTAGCGTTAGTTAAATGTACCGTTCGTTGAAGACGATGAATGATTATTAATGCATGAATTAATTAATTCAAACATTTATAATTGTAATTCTTTGTTGACACGAAACCTTAATTTTAAATCAATATTTTTTATGAAATACTTTAAAGCTACATAATTTATTGAGTTTAAGGCCAAATTACGGATTACGGATCCGAGACATGGTCGCTAACTATGGGCCTCATAAGTAGGTTCAGGGTCACTCAGCGAGTGATGGAGAGAGCTATGCTCGGTATATCCGAGATCAAATCAGAAATGAGGAGATCCGTACGAGAACCGAAGTCACTGACATAGCTCGCGAAGAGTCGCGAAACTGAAGTGGGAATGGGCGGAGCACATAGTTCGAAGAGCTGATGGTCGTTGGGGTCCCAACTTCCAAGGTGTTGGAGAGGCGACCCCGCACCGGGAAACGCAGTGTTGGCAGACCCCCCACCAGGTGGACCGACGACATCAAACGAGTCGCAGGGAGCCGCTGGTTTAAAGCGGCGACCGAATCCTGTGGAAGTCCATGCAGGAGACCTTTATCCAGCAGTGGACGTAAAGGTTAGAAGGTATAGGTTGATAAAGAAGAAGAAGAAGAAGGCCAAATTATGCACACCATTGGTTAGAGCGAAATATGACATCAAAAACATTAAAATAAAGATATGCCTTTGCTATAATCCACCAAAGAGAATAGATATTTTAACTCTGTTTGGCGGATTATAGCAAAGGAATATCAATTTTTCTTTAAATATCATGGAATTCCGCAAGAACGCCCGATTCTATTCAATACATCAAAAACATAACGTAACGGTACCGAACATAATATTTTGAAGACGCAGCAAAATGGCGGTGTTTAAATCGTCCCAATCGAACCCAATCGAAAAGCAGTTTTGAATAATTTTATTAACAATAAAACTATTTAAATATTATAGATTTTCATGTTTAATATTTTTTTCAATGCTTTGGTGATATAAAGTATGAAATTTTATAAATAAAATACACGCATATACCCAATAGGGTAGTTTAGCGAATCCTAAAAAGAGTTGATACCTGGGAGAGGATCATACTGTATGAAGGGATGTTATTAGCATGTTGTATTTTCTAGTCTCATCAAAAGCATCCATGTTTACAGATTACACACTCCAAAGTTTGAGTAACGCAGGCAATACTTCATCAAGCGTATTAACATAGCAAAGCCGGAACTTTGTTTGTGAAATGAGCTTAAAAAAGTCGAACAGCGGAAAAAATTTACAGCCTTTGCGAACGACAACCACTTGAAGCGTGCACGATAAAATCGGCAACAATAATGTATTTACACTTTTTGTGAGCTCTATTCCTTTGTAATAGAGGACAAAGTCACTTGACACAAGTGTTAACGTGACTATGCAATAGGTTATGATATTAGGGTGCTGTAACAGCGAGAGCTAAAATTATAGGGCTGAAAACTTCGTTAGCCATAACGTGGCCTGAGGCATTGTAGGCTACACGTTACATGGTGAGAGTAGATATATATTAAATTGACAAATTCGTATTTTTTTTTGGAACAAAGTTCCTTATCGGACGGACGGAGTTCTAGGCGAAAAAAAGTGTAAGAATTTTTCGTCACGAGTAGTGTAGACGGTTAACCATAGCGCCCGAGATGGTTCTAACATGTGACGAGAAATGGCGTTGATTCTAAAAGGTAAAATTATGAAAATATTATCTTCTATGAAAACATTAGTTTTCATAATTAGAAGATAATATTATTTTCATTAAAATTATTACTGTTTAAACAGGTACCATAATTATAATTCATTAAAAGGAACTTCGTTCCAACCGGGTGTTCCACAACACTCAGGCATTTTATTTCATTCCACCTTTTCTTCAAGCAGTCAGCACCAAGATTTTTCATATTGTTTGTTTGTTTAGTATAAAGTTCGAAGAGCTGATGGTCGTTGGGGTCCCAAGATGCTGGAGTGGTAACCCCATACCGGGAAGCGCAGTGTTGGCAGACCCCCACTAGGTGGACCGACGACATCAAACGAGTCGCAGGGAGCCGCTGGATTCAGGTGGCACAAGACCGAAGCCTGTGAAGGTCCATGCAGAAGACCTTTGTCCAGCAGTGGACGTCTAAAGGTTGATAAAGAAGAAGAGGAAGAGTGTGTTTGTTTAATTTTATTAGAGTAAGTTACCAGTACCCCCAGTATAAGTTTGCATAACTCGACAAAGTTAATAGATTTCGATTCAATAACATTTTAGAAAAATTGATCTTAATTAGCTAACGACTGACCCCCAGAGTGAATGCTTTTTAACACCGATATTACATTTACCTACAAGAAACTTTTCTAGAAAACCACTCCATCTTGTATGAATCTCTGTCCTTGATAGAGGTTAGTGTCGTATTTCGTATTTTGCAGGGGATAACTAATATTGGAGACGAAGCTATAAAACAGCTGTTATAACATGGCAGTACAGATTTAAACTATACCGAAGCTTGCCTCATATATCGTCTGGTTTAGTGGGCTAGCATCCTTAAAGTAAAATAACTCAGAAGCTTTTACGGTGATAACTAATATGGAAGGATCAAGTTTTTCCGCTTTATGGGTGATTGGACGGGGTGTTTTCGTTTGTTACGACGGTTTCGAGTGTTTCATTTTGAAAAAAGCTCTATCTTGGAATAATATTTGCATATTCGCTCAAGAGAGTTAACATATCATCCTGTTTTTCGATTAAATTCATCCCTTTATTACTTATCTTTCTCAGAGAAGTTATTGAGTAATATATTATTTTAACACATGCAAAAATAATATTAAGTATTTGTTCCAGTGTCGAGTGAAATTGATATTCTTTTCGAATTTACTTTTATTTCAGGAACATCTAATGTATTCTTCTCCATATTATATCCTTCCAGTAGTTGGTTATTGTATTGTGCGGTAACCCAGACTGACCAGGCTCTATTCCGGTTCACTCTAATCAAATGAAACTAATATAGATTTTAAGCAGCAAGTTTGATTTATCTCCATAACAGTAAATAACATCGCATGTAATAACGTTGCAAAATATACTTCCACATTTATGTTCAGATTTTTTCCAATGAATAAAAAACAACATTACAATCAAGTTTATTGTTACTTTTTCCATACATTTTCCTCTGCCTCGTTTAAATGTATACGCCTATTCACTCAGGAACATTTACCTAAGCACTTAGGGATACATTCTTGACGCTGGCTTTACAATGCTGCAATAAAAGCATTCATTACCGTAACACGAGCTACTGTAGCCGCGGTCGAACCGACATTATACCTCCTAGGTAAGGCTCCTCTAAAAACACACAGGAGGATATGAAATGCGACGTGTTTCAAAAAAAAGTCTTATTCAACATAAATCTACTAAGTACCGTTTTTATAAGCAATGAAGTTTAAGACTAAATAAATAAATGAAAATAAACTACAAAATAACATGTCATTAGCAATCCATTAACGGTTTACTACTGAGCGCAGGTCTCCTCTCAGAGAAGGGTAAGTCAGTAAGCGAATAGACCAAACGCCGCAAACGCGAATAGTCCACCATGCACGCCCAATGCAAATTGGTAGAGTCACACATCTTTGAGAACACTCGGCGTACAGGTTTTCTCGTGGAAATTACAAGTAAGTATATACTATAAAAATTTCAAGCAGATTAAGGGTAATAGTATATTGCATTTTCGTTATGTTTATAGCCATGCTAGGTCTTTAGTTTAATATACATATTTTACTCTCTCTACTATAAGTAATAGTAACCACTACTTCAAAAACAAGACTATCTCATAAGTTATTTATTTTTGTATATTACTAGCTGATGCCCGCAACTTCGTCCGCGTGGATTTCATTTTTTATAATCCCGCGGGAACTCTTTGATTTTCCCGGATAAAACTTAGCCTTTGTCACCCTCCAGGTTCTCAACTATACCCATGCAAAAAATCACGTCGATCCGCTTTTTTGCTACTTGATTGAAAAACAAACCAACATACAAACACACTTTCGCATTTATAATATTAAAAAGTATCCTATGTCCGTCTCCTGGTTCTAAGCTACCTCTCCACCAATTTTCAGCCAAATCGGTTCATCCGTTCTTGAGTTATAAATAGTGTAACTAACACCACTTTCTTTTATATATATAGATATGGTTATTTATTAATTATAATCAAAAAAACGGACAACTTTGACGGAAAGTAAACATAACGGCTCCGTATATTATATTGAAATAAATTTAAAATTAATTTGTATTTGGACTTGAAAAGTAATCGAAATCACTAAATAATATTCAAAGTGCACGTGAAATTGTTATCAAGGTGTTGGGATCAATTGTGATAATAATAAAATATAATCCAAAGTGATGTCTTGAAAAATAAGTGAAACCTCATAATGAACTGTTTAAATCTTTTCGAAGGTTTTCTATTTTATTTGCCAAAAGTTGTACAGTAACAATTGGTGAAGTGTTCTAGTCGCGATTATAATATAAAGAATGAATCCATTTAGTGCATATTTATCTAAATTATAAATCATACTCGGTTGCTAAGGCCGCCATCGGTCGTCAAGACGACGACATACATCCTTTGTTCTCTTCCACTGCAGCGTCCAGTTACAAGACCATCCTCTGACGTACAGCTACGTAACGACGCATGCGTCTTGTTACCAAAACAAGCAGCCCTCATATTTTGACTTTGTACTTTTTATTTCTTGTGTACATTTCTAGTTACTTTATTGTGCTTTAAAATTTGTTTTTAAGTTATTCTTTTTTGTGAATATTTTTAACTTTTGTGAATGCAGTTCGTGACCCAATCGTGTGATGGCACGTCGAACGCGACCCATACATGTACACAATGCAATAAGTCATTCAAATCTTTGAAAGGCCTCAACATACACACTACAAAAACACACAGGAAATATATTAGCCAAAACAGTTCACCTTCAGACATCCATCCCATTATTCCGAGTGCGCCTACTTATGTAGCCAACGATCAAACTCCTTTCCACTCATATCTTAGCCATTTGAAAAATAGTATACCCATAGTTAAAAGAATCCCTCGTGGAGCCCGAATAACCGTTGCTACACATTTGTCAAAATTAATACAGAAATGTTACATAAGCAATTGTACTCAAGACTGGCAGAACCTATTTTTATTTTCATACAGCACACTACATATAATAAAAAATGATGAACAGAATTTATCATTGACACAAAAAATTAAGAACAACTGTGCTGTAAGCTCCTCGCCTTCTCTCGCACCTTTAATCAAACATGATGCCCCTCGTAATCGCAACAAACTCATCGAAAATAAAATCTGTGACGGAGATCTCAAAGGTGCAGCTCGCCTTTTGTTCTCCAACGACGTGCTTTCACCAGATACCCCTGACACCCTTCAGGCCTTACGGACAAAACATCCTCCAGCTCCAGTAAACCCATATTTTTTCGACCCACCAACAGCAGGGCATGCATGCCTTCAAATTCAAAACAAAGATGTTACGGATGCCATTATATCTTTTAAACCAGGTTCTGCTGCAGGTTTGGATGGAATCTCACCCCAACATTTGAAAGACTTAACATTTCTGTGGGTGATGCAGGCGAGCAACTTGTAAATTCGATCTCTAAATTAATCAACCTTATGTATTCCGGTAATGTCAATCCAGAAATTGTTCCTATTCTTTTCGGCGCGAACCTCATTGCCCTCACCAAAAAGGACGGAGGAGTGAGACCAATTGCTGTTGGATCAACACTACGACGTCTGGCCTCCAAAATTGCTGTTCGACATATTTTACCAAAATTAATTTCGGAATTTGAACCTGTACAGTTAGGCTTTGGTGTAAAAGGAGGGTGTGAGGCAGCCGTCCATGCCCTACGCTCTTTCCTAACTTACGGACAGCCTGACGTGTTGCTCAAAATTGATGTCAAAAATGCCTTCAATTCGGTAAATAGGGATACCCTGCTGTCGGAAATAAAACAACATATACCGGAAATTTACAATTATCTTCTTCTCAGTTACGCTGACCCAACAAAATTGTTATATCGTTCTAATGAACTGTCCTCGGAAGTAGGTTGTCAACAGGGTGATCCCCTTGGGCCTGCAATTTTTAGTTTGGCTATAAATCCGATAATCAAAAATTTAAATTCTAAATTCAACGTTTGGTATTTGGACGACGGAACCCTAGGAGGTGATGTGGATACTGTGTTTTCAGACCTTTTTTTAATCAAAAATAAATTTGAAGCAATTGGTTTGGTACCGAACATAATATTTTGAAGACGCAGCAAAATGGCGGTGTTTAAATCGTCCCAATCGAACCCAATCGAAAAGCAGTTTTGAATAATTTTATTAACAATAAAACTATTTAAATATTATAGATTTTCATGTTTAATATTTTTTTCTATGCTTTGGTGATATAAAGTATGAAATTTTATAAATAAAATACACGCATATACCCAATAGGGTAGTTTAGCGAATCCTAAAAAGAGTTGATACCTGGGAGAGGATCATACTGTATGAAGGGATGTTATTAGCATGTTGTATTTTCTAGTCTCATCAAAAGCATCCATGTTTACAGATTACACACTCCAAAGTTTGAGTAACGCAGGCAATACTTCATCAAGCGTATTAACATAGCAAAGCCGGAACTTTGTTTGTGAAATGAGCTTAAAAAAGTCGAACAGCGGAAAAAATTTACAGCCTTTGCGAACGACAACCACTTGAAGCGTGCACGATAAAATCGGCAACAATAATGTATTTACACTTTTTGTGAGCTCTATTCCTTTGTAATAGAGGACAAAGTCACTTGACACAAGTGTTAACGTGACTATGCAATAGGTTATGATATTAGGGTGCTGTAACAGCGAGAGCTAAAATTATAGGGCTGAAAACTTCGTTAGCCATAACGTGGCCTGAGGCATTGTAGGCTACACGTTACATGGTGAGAGTAGATATATATTAAATTGACAAATTCGTATTTTTTTTTGGAACAAAGTTCCTTATCGGACGGACGGAGGGCTAGGCGAAAAAAAGTGTAAGAATTTTTCGTCACGAGTAGTGTAGACGGTTAACCATAGCGCCCGAGATGGTTCTAACATGTGACGAGAAATGGCGTTGATTCTAAAAGGTAAAATTATGAAAATATTATCTTCTATGAAAACATTAGTTTTCATAATTAGAAGATAATATTATTTTCATTAAAATTATTACTGTTTAAACAGGTACCATAATTATAATTCATTAAAAGGAACTTCGTTCCAACCGGGTGTTCCACAACACTCAGGCATTTTATTTCATTCCACCTTTTCTTCAAGCAGTCAGCACCAAGATTTTTCATATTGTTTGTTTGTTTAGTATAAAGTTCGAAGAGCTGATGGTCGTTGGGGTCCCAAGATGCTGGAGTGGTGACCCCATACCGGGAAGCGCAGTGTTGGCAGACCCCCACTAGGTGGACCGACGACATCAAACGAGTCGCAGGGAGCCGCTGGATTCAGGTGGCACAAGACCGAAGCCTGTGAAGGTCCATGCAGAAGACCTTTGTCCAGCAGTGGACGTCTAAAGGTTGATAAAGAAGAAGAGGAAGAGTGTGTTTGTTTAATTTTATTAGAGTAAGTTACCAGTACCCCCAGTATAAGTTTGCATAACTCGACAAAGTTAATAGATTTCGATTCAATAACATTTTAGAAAAATTGATCTTAATTAGCTAACGACTGACCCCCAGAGTGAATGCTTTTTAACACCGATATTACATTTACCTACAAGAAACTTTTCTAGAAAACCACTCCATCTTGTATGAATCTCTGTCCTTGATAGAGGTTAGTGTCGTATTTCGTATTTTGCAGGGGATAACTAATATTGGAGACGAAGCTATAAAACAGCTGTTATAACATGGCAGTACAGATTTAAACTATACCTAAGCTTGCCTCATATATCGTCTGGTTTAGTGGGCTAGCATCCTTAAAGTAAAATAACTCAGAAGCTTTTACGGTGATAACTAATATGGAAGGATCAAGTTTTTCCGCTTTATGGGTGATTGGACGGGGTGTTTTCGTTTGTTACGACGGTTTCGAGTGTTTCATTTTGAAAAAAGCTCTATCTTGGAATAATATTTGCATATTCGCTCAAGAGAGTTAACATATCATCCTGTTTTTCGATTAAATTCATCCCTTTATTACTTATCTTTCTCAGAGAAGTTATTGAGTAATATATTATTTTAACACATGCAAAAATAATATTAAGTATTTGTTCCAGTGTCGAGTGAAATTGATATTCTTTTCGAATTTACTTTTATTTCAGGAACATCTAATGTATTCTTCTCCATATTATATCCTTCCAGTAGTTGGTTATTGTATTGTGCGGTAACCCAGACTGACCAGGCTCTATTCCGGTTCACTCTAATCAAATGAAACTAATATAGATTTTAAGCAGCAAGTTTGATTTATCTCCATAACAGTAAATAACATCGCATGTAATAACGTTGCAAAATATACTTCCACATTTATGTTCAGATTTTTTCCAATGAATAAAAAACAACATTACAATCAAGTTTATTGTTACATTTTCCATACATTTTCCTCTGCCTCGTTTAAATGTATACGCCTATTCACTCAGGAACATTTACCTAAGCACTTAGGGATACATTCTTGATGCTGGCTTTACAATGCTGCAATAAAAGCATTCATTACCGTAACACGAGCTACTGTAGCCGCGGTCGAACCGACATTATACCTCGTAGGTAAGGCTCCTCTAAAAACACACAGGAGGATATGAAACGCGACGTGTTTCAAAAAAAAAGTCTTATTCAACATAAATCTACTAAGTACCGTTTTTATAAGCAATGAAGTTTAAGACTAAATAAATAAATGAAAATAAACTACAAAATAACATGTCATTAGCAACCCATTAACGGTTTACTACTGAGCGCAGGTCTCCTCTCAGAGAAGGGTAAGTCAGTAAGCGAATAGACCAAACGCCGCAAACGCGAATAGTCCACCATGCACGCCCAATGCAAATTGGTAGAGTCACACATCTTTGAGAACACTCGGCGTACAGGTTTTCTCGTGGAAATTACAAGTAAGTATATACTATAAAAATTTCAAGCAGATTAAGGGTAATAGTATATTGCATTTTCGTTATGTTTATAGCCATGCTAGGTCTTTAGTTTAATACATTTTTACTCTCTCTACTATAAGTAATAGTAACCACTACTTCAAAAACAAGACTATCTCATAAGTTATTTATTTTTGTATATTACTAGCTGATGCCCGCAACTTCGTCCGCGTGGATTTCATTTTTTATAATCCCGCGGGAACTCTTTGATTTTCCCGGATAAAACTTAGCCTTTGTCACCCTCCAGGTTCTCAACTATACCCATGCAAAAAATCACGTCGATCCGCTTTTTTGCTACTTGATTGAAAAACAAACCAACATACAAACACACTTTCGCATTTATAATATTAAAAAGTATCCTATGTCCGTCTCCTGGTTCTAAGCTACCTCTCCACCAATTTTCAGCCAAATCGGTTCATCCGTTCTTGAGTTATAAATAGTGTAACTAACACCACTTTCTTTTATTTAAATAGATATGGTTATTTATTAATTATAATCAAAAAAACGGACAACTTTGACGGAAAGTAAACATAACGGCTCCGTATATTATATTGAAATAAATTTAAAATTAATTTGTATTTGGACTTGAAAAGTAATCGAAATCACTAAATAATATTCAAAGTGCACGTGAAATTGTTATCAAGGTGTTGGGATCAATTGTGATAATAATAAAATATAATCCAAAGTGATGTCTTGAAAAATAAGTGAAACCTCATAATGAACTGTTTAAATCTTTTCGAAGGTTTTCTATTTTATTTGCCAAAAGTTGTACAGTAACAATTGGTGAAGTGTTCTAGTCGCGATTATAATATTATAAAGAATGAATCCATTTAGTGCATATTTATCTAAATTATAAATCATACTCGGTTGCTAAGGCCGCCATCGGTCGTCAAGACGACGACATACATCCTTTGTTCTCTTCCACTGCAGCGTCCAGTTACAAGACCATCCTCTGACGTACAGCTACGTAACGACGCATGCGTCTTGTTACCAAAACAAGCAGCCCTCATATTTTGACATTGTACTTTTTATTTCTTGTGTACATTTCTAGTTACTTTATTGTGCTTTAAAATTTGTTTTAAGTTATTCTTTTTTGTGAATATTTTTAACTTTTGTGAATGCAGTTCTTGACCCAATCGTGTGATGGCACGTCGAACGCGACCCATACATGTACACAATGCAATAAGTCATTCAAATCTTTGAAAGGCCTCAACATACACACTACAAAAACACACAGGAAATATATTAGCCAAAACAGTTCACCTTCAGACATCCATCCCATTATTCCGAGTGCGCCTACTTATGTAGCCAACGATCAAACTCCTTTCCACTCATATCTTAGCCATTTGAAAAATAGTATACCCATAGTTAAAAGAATCCCTCGTGGAGCCCGAATAACCGTTGCTACACATTTGTCAAAATTAATACAGAAATGTTACATAAGCAATTGTACTCAAGACTGGCAGAACCTATTTTTATTTTCATACAGCACACTACATATAATAAAAAATGATGAACAGAATTTATCATTGACACAAAAAATTAAGAACAACTGTGCTGTAAGCTCCTCGCCTTCTCTCGCACCTTTAATCAAACATGATGCCCCTCGTAATCGCAACAAACTCATCGAAAATAAAATCTGTGACGGAGATCTCAAAGGTGCAGCTCGCGTTTTGTTCTCCAACGACGTGCTTTCACCAGATACCCCTGACATCCTTCAGGCCTTACGGACAAAACATCCTCCAGCTCCAGTAAACCCATATTTTTTCGACCCACCAACAGCAGGGCATGCATGCCTTCAAATTCAAAACAAAGATGTTACGGATGCCATTATATCTTTTAAACCAGGTTCTGCTGCAGGTTTGGATGGAATCTCACCCCAACATTTGAAAGACTTAACATCACATTCTGTGGGTGATGCAGGCGAGCAACTTGTAAATTCGATCTCTAAATTAATCAACCTTATGTATTCCGGTAATGTCAATCCAGAAATTGTTCCTATTCTTTTCGGCGCGAACCTCATTGCCCTCACCAAAAAGGACGGAGGAGTGAGACCAATTGCTGTTGGATCAACACTACGACGTCTGGCCTCCAAAATTGCTGTTCGACATATTTTACCAAAATTAATTTCGGAATTTGAACCTGTACAGTTAGGCTTTGGTGTAAAAGGAGGGTGTGAGGCAGCCGTCCATGCCCTACGCTCTTTCCTAACTTACGGACAGCCTGACGTGTTGCTCAAAATTGATGTCAAAAATGCCTTCAATTCGGTAAATAGGGATACCCTGCTGTCGGAAATAAAACAACATATACCGGAAATTTACAATTATCTTCTTCTCAGTTACGCTGACCCAACAAAATTGTTATATCGTTCTAATGAACTGTCCTCGGAAGTAGGTTGTCAACAGGGTGATCCCCTTGGGCCTGCAATTTTTAGTTTGGCTATAAATCCGATAATCAAAAATTTAAATTCTAAATTCAACGTTTGGTATTTGGACGACGGAACCCTAGGAGGTGATGTGGATACTGTGTTTTCAGACCTTTTTTTAATCAAAAATAAATTTGAAGCAATTGGTTTGGAACTTAATTTTAGCAAATGCGAACTTTTTATAAATAACTGCGACTTAAATTTAAATGACGTAAAACAAAAATTTAATATTTTTGCTCCAAATATAAAAATAGTTAACAGTAATTCACTTTACCTTTTAGGTTCTCCAATTTTTGATGAATCTATTTCTGAATATATTAATAATTCAGTTACTAAATTTCAAATATCTGCTGACCGTCACTTGGAAATTACACTAGCGGCACGCTGTGATGGCCGGTTTGACGTTTGTCCGCTCATGAAGTTCCGTATTAATTGATAACGACTTTGAAGGAAATAATTGTATTACTTTATTGACGATAGTGATGTGCAGAGATTCATAAATTTTATCGAATGTAGTTTTAGGTTTAGGACTCAAAATTTATTTATTAAATTGATTTCTAAAATGTATACAAGTGTAGAAAAATCAGTTTGCACCATTTAAGGGGTGAATGTACTTGTGAATATGAACAATTTTCACTATGTGGACAAACCTCTGAAATCGCAAAAAAATATCAGCTGTTTCATACAAAAGGTAAAATTTTTATTTTTATATGATATATACCACAACTCGGCATTTGGTTTTCTAAATTGAAATTTTTTAAAAATGGAATCTAATACGATCGTCACATAGGATCGCTGGCTAGCACAACTACTACCTCCGGCAAACTCGCGTCAATGCTCAATGCAAAACATAGCAGTTTCGAATTGACGTTGCTTCGAAAAGTATAAACTGTCAGTGCAATGCGATTGTGATATAGTTTTGACCTGGCTTTGGATTTCAAATATTGATACTGCATTACTGTTGACCCTTGCTCGTTAATTTGGACTCTGTTCAAGCCCTTTGTTGTGGATTTCGTCGATATGACCGAACGTACGCAGAGAACTGTTCTAAATAGTCAGACACGTGAGTTCGTAATACGCCTTCGTAACTATTTCGATCGTGAAGCTCAAAATGGAGGGCCAATTTTACCTATAACGTCAGTGGTTGAACGCGTAGCTGATGCGCTTAATATTGGACAACGAACTGTTAGACGGATAACTAAAAAAAAATATGGCGAGACTGGCACAGAAGAAAATAAACTTCACACACCAAAAAAGAGAAAACGAGCAAAACCAGTCGTAGGCATCGATAGCTTTGATGCCGATGCTATCCGAAGACATGTTTACGGCTACTATTTACAGAAGGAGTATCCAACAAGAAAAAAGTTGGTGCATTCACTGAAGGAAGCTGGATTATTCTTCGGTGGGGAAAGTTCTTTAACGAAGATTTTGAAGACCATTGGATTTCGATACAAAAAATGTAACAAACGCAAAATATTGATGGAAAGATTTGATATAGCGATGGCAAGGTATACTTTTTTACGGCAAGTGAAAGAAATCAAAAATTGGCAAAATGTTGTGTTCTTGGATGAAACATGGCTTAATGCTAACCATACTGTAGGCCGTTCTTGGAACGATGACACAGCAGCATCTACTTCCAAAGTTCCTGTAGGAAAAGGATCGCGACTTATAATTTGTCACGCCGGAACCATCAACGGGTTTGTCGAAGGTTCTCTCATGGCTTTTGCGTCAAAAACCACTGGAGACTATCATGAAGACATGAATGGAGAAAAGTTTACTGAATGGTTTACCTCAATGTTGTGTAGCCTCCCTGAACCATCTATTATAATTATGGACAACGCCCCATACCACTCGATGCAAATTGACAAGCCACCTGCCCAATCCCAAAAGAAAGCTGATATCGTCGCATGGCTTCGTAAAAATGGCGTAGATGCAAACATGAATATGTTAAAAGCGGAATTAGTACGTCTTTTAAAAGAAAACAAACCAACCAAGATCCGATACGTCATTGACGAAATAGCATTAGAACATGGGCACAGAGTTATACGGTTACCGCCTTACCATTGTGAGTATAATGCGATTGAGTTGGTGTGGGCTCAAATTAAGGGATATGCTGCAAGACACAATACAGAACCCCCATTTACCACAAAAAAAATGCTAAAATTATTAGAAGAAGCTTGTGAACATGTGACTAAAGGAGACTGGGAAAAGGTTGTGAATAGAACTGTTAAATTAATAAGGGAAGATTATGAAAGAGATGTGAAAATAGATAATATTATAGAAAACGAACATATAATTATTAATGTAGGTGATGATAGCAGTGACGACAGTGAAAATAGTAGTATGGACGAATCTGATTAATTATGGCCTTTTGTGGCACCTTTTTTGGTATCTTTTGTATTCATATGTTTCTTGTGTGCATATAAAGTATGTATATTCATTTTCATTCAAATATTCAGTTCGTTCAAATAAATTAAATAAACATATACATTTTTGTTTTATTAAACCTATTTAATCAGGTACAAAAACAAAACTTAATTGTTTTTTGTTCGAGAATAAATTGACATTCCACATCACTATTGTAATGTGTCAAACCGGCCATCATAGCGTGCCGCTAGTGTAGTCCACATTATGCACTTAGCATCTTAAAATTCTGTCTTTTCGTCCCAAAATTTACCTATGTGCTCCGTTGCTGCTCCTTTTTGAATCACCCAGATCTTTTGATACAAGTGGACGACTTAATCAAAATTAGCTTAGAATCAATACTTAATATGCAGCTAAACGAGCAATCTTGGAACCAAGCATACCTACCCATCCGTTATGGTGGTTTAGGGATTCGCAAAATTTCCAGTGTCGCTTTACCAGCCTTCCTATCATCTGTCCATAGTTCAGCAAATCTCATAAGTAAAATTTTAAAGGCATCCCCTTCAAACTTTGAAATTGCTGGCTTGGAAGAAGCTAGAAACGCTTTTTTAATTGCATGCCCAGGTCAAAATTTTCCAGTTTCTCCAAATTCACAGAGGAGCTGGGACGACATAAACTGTAAATTGACTTATGACAATCTTTTGAGCTGTAGTACAGGTTCGGCACGTGCTAGGCTTTTGGCCGTGGGTACGCGTGAGGCCGGCTACTGGCTTCACGCGTACCCTTCGTCAAATACAGGAACATTTCTCGAGCCTGACACACTCCGAATCGTAACCTGTCTACGGCTTGGGGTTCCGGTCTGCGTTCCTCATATATGTCCTTGTGGCAGTGATGTCGACAAGTTTGGACATCACGGACTGTCATGCCAAAAAAGTGCAGGCCGCTTCTCGAGACATGCCGCACTTAACGATATCGTGCGCCGGTCCCTTGCCACCGTCAACGTGCCAAGTCTACTTGAGCCGACTGGTATTGCAAGAGACGATGGCAAGAGACCGGACGGTATGAGTTTGATTCCATGGAAGGTGGGCCGGGTGCTGGTATGGGATGCAACATGTTCAGACACGCTGGCCCCTTCCCATCTACATGGAACCAACAACAGAGCTGGTGCGGCTTGTGAAGAGGCTGAAAAAGCTAAAACTTATAAATACAGGAGTCTAGGCTCCGAATATGTTTTTGTCCCATTCGGTGTCGAGACCCTTGGTCCGTGGGGTCCTAGCGCTATAAGGCTTTTTAAGGAAATAGCAAAAAGGTTAGTCGACATCACAGGAGACCGAAGAGCTGGCAGCTACCTTGGACAAAGAATTAGTCTAGCTATTCAAAGGGGGAACGCTGCCAGTATCTTCGGAACCTTGCCTAAAGGGACTCCTTTTAATAATATATTTTAGTTATTATATTTTATTTATAAGTTAATTTTAATTTAAAGTATGTATTTGAATATAATATTACATAATTTAATAATCAAAAATGTAACATGTAAAAATAGACAATAAATCGGTCAACTGTCTTGTGACGTCACACGCCAATAGCGTTCTCTTCGTTTATCTAGAAAATTTAAAGATCTTAAATATTTGCAAAACAAGTTAAGATTTTAAAAAAGAAAACTGGAATTTTGTTAGAATTAATATTTTATATGTAGGTATAAAAAATATAACTCAAATACTATAGGCGTAAAAGTGACAAAACTAAGCCCGTATGTCAACAAACAACCTACGTTTCACTCAGTGCTTTGGGACGAGAACGGACGGGACGTGTGGTAGGCTTTAATTACGCTCTTAACGATCGCCCATTATGGCTATGGCCAGAGTAACTGTACTTAATGTATAGCCCGACTTTTGTGGCCTAACTTTTCAGCACTGGCGGCAAATTGTACCGTGTCTTTACAGGATTTTCGTGCCAAGGGGACCTATAAACCGACGCTTAAATTATACGACTATTTCAATATCGTTTGATATATCATACAATGACGACCTTAAAGAAAGTAACATATTATGAAGAACATAAGGAGTAAGTAACATTGTGTCATGTCAAAATTGCTTTAAAAGTTAACCGTTGGTGGTAGCGCCCTAGTAACCACTCTAGCCAAAGACTCTAGCGGCAGTGACGGACGAGCGATTTTGTGTAGCAGTACGATGCAGCGTCCAAACCGTTTTAACCCAATGGGACGAGACACGAATTATGTCCTTTATAGTATTATAAGTCTCGTTTTCTACGCGCCATGAGACGTATCGTAGCGGAACGCTTACTCGCTTGACGGCACGTCTTTGACGGTAGGGTATCTAGCCACTTACTAACTGCCGCTCTCAGAGTCGCTAATCGTTACTTAACGACTTAATCTTGGATTTTAAAAAACTTCATTCTCAGAAGTTAACGCTTCGTTTGTAAATTAATGACAAATCAGTAATAGATTGAATGATAATTAATTATTCATTAAATATTAAATTTGATACATGCGGCTGAGTGAGGCAGTTAATCACAAGTCAATGATTAACTCATCTTAATTTAATGAATGACTCTGAGTGCGGCAAGCCTCCCACCAGATGTCAAAATTAAAGATTTAATTTTAAAATAATACCTAAAGTGCGGCCGACAAGAGAATGCATTTTTGACAGTTCGTCGTAATTTTTGCGAAAATGAACCGTCTTACTTCGCCCTAAGGGTGAATTTTCTACGGTTAATGTTTCGAGATTTTTCGAGATCTCGAAAAATTAACCGTAGAAAATTCACCCTTAGGGCGAAGTAAGACGGTTCATTTTCGCAAAAATTACGACGAACTGTCAGAAACGCATTCTCTTGTCGGCCGCACTTTAGTAGTAGTTAGTAATCATCATCATCATCGTAAGCAACCCATCAATGGCTCACTACTGAGCACAGGTCTCCTCTCTGAGAAGGGTTATAGGCCATTGTCCACCACGCTGGGCCAATGCGTATTGACAGAGTTCACACACCTTTGAGAACATTCAAAGAACTCTGAGGTGTGCCTTCACCGTTGAAGCTTGTGATATTTAATTTCTTAAACGCACATAACTTTGAAAAGCCAGAAGTGCCCGGGATCGATACTGCGACCCCCCACGAATAGACGACCGCAGTACTAACCACTAGGCTATCACTGATTCGGTCTCCTCTCTGAGAAGGGTTGGCCATAGTCCACCACGCTGGCCTAATACAAATTGGCAGACTAATAGTAGTATTAGTAGGTAAGCTTTATAACACCAAAACACGGAAAAACAAGTATTACATAGAGACAAAACAGAAGACAAAAGTGCTGGGTGCGAGGGCGACCTTATCACTAAAGTGTTCTCCAGGCGGCCCAAAAATAGGTACTTTAGGTTGGTAAATATTTTGGCTTTTAGCCTCATTGTAATTCACGTACTGCGGTGTAGCTTCGGGGCAAGCACCATCAATCACTCGGCCTTGTCTTCACAATTCCGTCTTGAGACTTGACTAGGAGAAATGAGCAGAGATTTCACGCTAAGATGAAACTTAATTATGTCTTCCTACTAGAAACTGTAACCGTGAAATTCGGAAACAGTTGAAAACTTTCCGAAGTTACCTATATATAAAAAAACAGAAGCCCATTTAAGGTCCATTTGCGTCATGCAGGTAACATGAAACGTCAGATAAAATGTAAACGGGATTAACGTAATAAAAATGTTACCCACTAATCAAACGTCAAATATCGCGTAAAGTAGGTATGGAAGCTTGCATAAAAATAGTGAACTGGTACTTATGTCATAAACATTTAACGCACTTTTTATAGTAATAATGTAAAATGATTTTCAAACTTAAAAATAACAGCGGGAATGAATATAACTTATTTTTAATTTAAGCAACATTTTATTAGAGCCCAACTAGTCAGTATTCGTTTACCTATATGACAAATTCAAGGCCATTCATGTAGCTCATATGACAGGTCAGTACTCTAGCACCCAGCTCTAACAGTATAAGCCTTTGCTAGTTAGTAAGTAATAGTTACTTTCTTTCTTAGACTGCATCTAAATCTGCAAAGATCGCCAATGCACGTTCTAGTTTTCCTTTTGAAAAGCTTTTTTAAAAAAAGTATGATTTTGAGTCTTTCGGTTCATATTATTAGGGTGAATTATTTAATGTGTTCGTCTATTATCTCTTATCATAATAAAAAAAATCATTTATAGATCTTATTTATTATAGATAACCAAACAAGTGTGCTGCTTCAACCGGACATGAAAGGCTACCACGCCGCGCTACCGTCCATCATATTTTATTATCCTAACATTTATACACTACCGTAAACCAAACATTTGTACATGTTGCGTTTTTGTATGAATTTATTGCTCCTGCATGCCATGTTGTTCTTTTAGTTCTTTTATTGAGATATCACGTAAAAAGAATTATGTTTTTTTTGTTTGAATAGGTACTGCACGCAGTAATGTTTCGTTTCGTTTTGTTTTTGCCCAAAAACTGTAAAAGTTTAAGAGTGTTCTTTTCAATTTAGTGAGTGATGCAACGAGTGGGTTAAAAAAAGCGCGCTGTTACATCCCTAGTTCGAAGCCATGTATTGCTGAGCCATGATTATTGTCGATTGACGTAAATAATAAAATGTTAATCAGCAATATATGCCTATAAAACGGCTAATTATTTCCAACTCCTCGCAGTCGTTCTGGTATTAGCCTAATTGCCACCAGCTACGGACCTGGCTCCTGCCCGCCGGTCTGGTACAGCAAGGAAGCTAAAGTCCTGAACGTAGTCGCCGAAAGACCTTTTGGAGGTCCTCGCGAGTCGCGTAATTTTAAAAGTAAAGTAGTGTTTTGAGTAATTAATTAAAGTCAGTGAATTGTGAGAATCCTATAAAAACAATAAACTATAGTTAGTTCCAGTATTTCGTTGTGTTATTTTTACCATCGAGTGCTAGAGACTAACTAAGAGAGAGACTAAATAAGACCACAGTGATCAGTCCTTGCCAGTAGGTTGGATACTAGCTGCAGCCATAACTATACATAAGCAAACGTCCCGTGTTACCAGAGCAGACAAATATCAGTAATTAATGCCCGTTTTCACCAAACATACCTAATCATCCCCTTAAGTAGGACTATGAGTCTCTTTACGTAGGTAGCGTCTAAATACAATGTCATTTCCACCTTTAGATATTCCGTAAAGGTTCGTGAATATGAAATTAACGAAGTGACCTTTATTTAGGCTTTGTTCACACCAAACGGATGGTCAGCCGCCGATTGTTTGCAGGCTCACTGTGAGCTCCAGTGTGAACGTGAAATCAGACTGCATTTGCCATTTTTCGTTCACACTATGCTGATATTACGCCGTAGCTACGTAGCCTATCATCGTCCGCAGTACGTAGTGGCGTAGTATATTAATTGGCCGCCGAGAATCAGCGACTACGCATAGCGTAATAGCGTATCGTCAGTTTGGTGATAAAGTTGAAATATTTATGGAAAAGCAGTAAACTGCGTAATGTTCGCTTACAGTCGGCGGCTGACAAAACGTTTGTTGTGAACACAGCTTTAGCTTATGCAGCCCGTAAGTTAGGGGAACGTTGGTGAAAACGGGAATTAAGGTGACTCAAGCCAGTACCTTCTTCATAAAACGTAGATTAGTGATTACTACATTATTTAATATTGTACGCTCAAAACTAAGTATTATGTCGATTTTCCTCGTCATTATCTAGGTTTAATGATATATAAAATATTGAAAAAATATTCGTTATAAAGTTAAGAGCCTCGAAAGATCGTCATTTTCACACTAAATTTATGACAACTTTGGGCGCAAATAAATAACATTAGGAGTATGAAAATTCGAAAAAAAATTATGATTAGACATAGTTTATTTATTCATCAGTTCAAATAACTTTACTTTGTAAACATACATTTAGTAGTTTTTTTTCTCAAAAATACTTTTCCCAAACAACTGTTCAACCCTTTTCGCGCGCTTGATTTCGGTGTAAATTATCGCGCCTCTCACCCGACACTGACCGGGAGCGGGACGGTAGCAGGGAAGTAGGCGCGCATGCACTCGCTATACTGAGTTCTCTTCTCTTCTCTCTTTCTCACACAATGTTAGGTGAAATAGCAAGCAGGCTACCCACGTGCGCCGGCAACTTCGGTCGCGCATACTGAGCCCCCTTAAACTCGCAAACTACTCCAGCCTGGAAAACGGGACCTGACGGGACGGAATAAGAACACTCTTAATATCACAAGCGCTCACCACTGCACCATGGAGAGTAAAATAGAAAAATCTTAGTTCTTTTTTTTTATTCGATGACAAGCTAATCCTTGCCTGCGATCTCACCTGATAGTAAGTGACGATGCAGTCTAAGATTGCGGACTAACTTGGAAGGGGTATGGCAGTGAACATTCAACCCATACCCCTACGCATACGCTAAATCGCTTGGCGGCACGTATTTGACGGTAGGGTGGTTAACTAGCCACGGCCAAAGCCTCCCACCAGACCAGAGACAATTTAGAAATAATAAATTCCCAAATTGACCCCGCCGGGAATCGAACCCGAGACTTCCCAGTTATAAGACAACAGCGCTCACCACTGAGCCAGAGAGGACGTTGAAAAAGTTCAGAAATAAAAAGCCGGAAACATAATTCGATTGTAAAGAAATGTAATTGTCACGTGACAATAAAGAAAGGGAACACCGTCGTAACCCGAAAATCCCGTCACTTTATTGCCACTAATACCTACTTGTTTATTAATAACAAAAAAATATATAGCGGACGCAGCGACCGACGGCGTTCTATATATATAACGGACGCGTGCCGACAAAACAACGCACGGAATCGCGCGGCACACGTCTGCCCGCTTGCACGCGCTTTCACCAGACAAAGATGGATTTGTGTGTGTTTTTCATGAATTTCGTTCGTTCGTTTCGTGCTGTGTGTGTTGTGTTGTTGTGAAATGTTCTCCGGCTTCAAATTGGCGAAGCAGAAGGGGAAAGAGGAGGTCTACTGCTACAGAAGCGTGAAATCCAAGCCCCCGAGGACCCCTAGTTTGTCGCGGAAACATCAAAGACGTAAGTTGGCAGGTTATTTTTTTTATTATTTCAAACAGCGTACTAAACAAATAAAATACAAAAAGTATGCAAAGTAACCCTAGGATCCCCTGTGATGTGAGAAGCCAGTCTTAAATTGTCATTCCCGAAAATCTTATACAGTACGCGATGATTCAAGTAACTTTTCATTATTTCAACTATAAGCTCTAAAGAGCGATGTGTGAAGAGAAAGTACGATGAAAATGGGCTAGACTGCATTGCGGTTAAATGGCCAGAAAAGCAAAAAAAGTCTAGTGGATGAGAAACAGTACTTCATAAAATTCAAAATAATTGTTTCTACTGGCCATCTTGTAATGATAAGTGAAGATTTTGCCACCGAATCAGAGAGATTTTACTGAGCTCTTTGACCCCTATGAAGATTTTCCCGCTTACTTATGTCAACTAGAGTCAATGGTCCAAAATCTAGATTTTCAGAACGGGAATTAGGTTAAATTGGGTAACAAAATATGAATTACCCATTAAAAATGGAAACTAAATCGGCGGAAATCGTCACATACCGTAGTTAGATAGCCCATAAAAGTTAGGGTACGTTGGTGAAAACGGGCACTAGTTAGGCGCAATTTAGACGGTGCCTCGTTCAGCGTTCATCTTTGCGAAAATTGCGAAAACGAACCGTCTTAATTCGCCCTAAGGGCGAATTTAACTTTCGAGATTTTTGCTTTCATTTTCGAGGCTACATCGAAAGAAAATGAAGCATCTAAATTTGCCCTTAGGGCAAAGGGCCTTAGGGTGCATTTTCGCAAAAAATGTACGCAAAAATGAACGATAAACGAGGCACCGTCTGTATTGGGCCCTAATCCAAAACTCTGAGGAACAAAAAAGAAGAAAAAAAGGTGCACAGGAGCGTGAAATCCGAACCGCCAAGGACCTCCACTTTGTCGTGGAAACATCAAAGACGCAAGTTGGCGGTAAACACGGGCTAATGAGCTGGTCTACGAAGTTTAGATTAGACGGCTCGTTAATGGGATGTGCCGAATGCTGTAGTTAGTCTCGGTTTATATTAGGGTGTCGTATCTACGTTAGATACGTGATTTTGCGAAATACCCTCAATACTACGTACGAAAAATACGCAGTCTCGAAGCTTGCTAATGTTAAAAGATACAGGTTATAAAAGCTTATTAGTCTCTCTCTATCTCTGCGTCCTATAATTCATTTCTGAGGGTCGTGACCCTTTTCCATTAATCACATACCGGTAGAAATTTTTCTGCGAGAGTTAATCCTACTATCCTACTTCCTGCTAAGATTATAAATGTGAAAGTTTATGTCAGAAATTAGGAGATCCGTAGGAGAATCAAAGTCACCGACATAGCTCAGGGAGTCACGAAACTAAAGTGGAAATGGGCGGGGCACATAGTTCGAAGAGTTGATGGTCGTAGGGGTCCCAAGGTGCTGGAGTGGCAACCCCGCACCGGGAAGCGCAGTGTTGGCAGACCCCCCACCAGGTGGACCGACGACATCAAACGAGTCGCAGGGAGCCGCTGGATCCAGGCGGCGCAAGACCGAAGCCTGTGGAAGTCCATGCAAGAGACCTTTGTCCAGCCGTGGACGTCTATCGGTTGATTAAGAAGAAGAAGAAGAAGAAGAAAGTTTATGGGGATGGGTGGATGTATGGATGGATGTATGGATGGATGTATGAATGGATGGAAGTAACCAGAGGGTGAATACGAGCTCAGGATCAACTAGGAGGTTCAACCAGCGATTGAATACGGGCTAAGGATATAATTAGGGCATTCTACATTCTATAGGAATAGGATCAACAAATTCCGTAACGTTCAATACACGTTCAGTTACAGACGTTATATAAATAGGTCGTATTTGTAAACATCTCATTTTATTGGGCCACCACGTGGCTGGACCGACCCTGTGTTTCGATGTTTTACTTTAAACAGTTAAACATCCAAGACAAGGGTTCTCAAAGGTCGATAATTCGATGATTGATGATGATTTAATTTTAACAACATTATTTAACTCTTGTTCAATTTGCTTTAATTCCTTGCCATGAAAATAAATGAAGTTTCATCAATTTTCATTGCAAATGTTTTTAATAATGATGATAAACTGATAAGTATTTAAAAAAATATTTTGAAATGCTATACGTCCCTTATAATCTTGTTAGTAATTTTATGAATCTTGTTAGTAATTTTATAAATGCGAAAGTGTGTTTTTTATTGGTTTGCCCTTCAATCACACTGCAACAGAGATAGAAAACTCTTCTCAAGAAGTCTTTAGGAAGTCTTCTCTTCTTAGGAAGGACTTCATCCGCGTGAATCAAGGTTCTTAAATTCCCGCGGGAACTCTTTAATTTTCCGGCATAAAATATAGCCTATGTGTTGATCCTGAGTATGAGCTATCTTCATTCCAAATTTCAGCTAAATCAATTTATTCACTATGACGTGAAGGAGTAACAAACATCAATCCATCCACTCATCCATCCATCCATCCATCCCTAAGATCCATCCATCAATTCTCACAAATTTTCGCATTTACAATACGATAAGTAGGATTAACTTTTCTTGGTTCAACCACTGGACAAATCTAGAGAAAACATGGCCTGAGGTCAGAACCTCAGATCTGTCCATTAAAATCCTGTCCTGTGATTTAAATCGTTATTTCTACCTGAGAAAGCTTGCGTCTTGAAGGGTTGGTAACCCTTGAACTACCTTTAAACAGTTATAATGTTTGTAACTAAACTAAACGAAATCGGAATTGACTTGTACGGGAACTTTAGGTAAATACTATAGAAAGAAAATTGCTTTTGCTTGTGGCTTATACACAGAATACTTAACGATTCAAACTTTAGGTTTCATCTATACAAAACAGGGTGAATTGAGTGTTTATAATCTTAATATATTATATGTATATAAATTACGTGTCACGTTGTTTGTCCTCGATGGACTCCTAAACTACTTAACCGATTTTAATCAAACTTCGTAACTATCTGTGATTTGGTCCAACTTGAAAGATAGGATAGTTTTTTGGATTAGGATAGTTTATTTTTTTATTTATATAGATAAGTTGGCGGTACGAAGTTCGCCGGGTCAGTTATTTAATATAAAAAAATCTTTTTATAAAACCGACTTCAAACGCCCGCGCCACTAAAAAGTATATAATTTATAGTTGATAATTTAAAAATCGCTCCACTGATTTCGATAAAATTTCTAAGGAACTACCTGGGAAGTATACCCTTTCAAACAAAAAAGATTTTTCCAAATCGGTTCAGGCGTCTTCGAGTAATCGGTGAACATACATAAAAAAAAGATTCCGACGAATTGAGAACCTACTCTTTTTTTGAAAAAAATACTTAAAACACAAATAAATAACTCCGCAAAGTAACTTATGATTATGATCGTTATTATGAAAATGAATTCAATCATTGAATGAAATCCGATTTTTTAAAAACTGATAAAAGGAACGACTTCTTGGCAAATATTTTATCATTCGTAACTTCTTGTGAAATCGTTTTGGAATCTTGTGAAATTGTGATAGATGTCAGAACATTATCACGATTATAATATTATCTGTGTTCAAAGACTACATTTCAGAGGTATCAATATTCCAGATATTAAGAAAACGAGCTTTTACCCGCGGCTTCGCTCACCTTAAGTTCGATTTTTCAAACCCCTATTTTACCCCCTTAGGAGTTGAGTTTTCAAAATCCTTTCTTAGCGGTTGCCCACGTCATAATAGCTATACGTATGCCTTTCTGTCCGATCGGTCCAGTGGTTTGAGCTGTGCGTTGATAGATCAGTAAATCAGTCAGTCACCTTTTCCTTTCATCATCATCATTAGCAACCCATCAACGGCTCACTACTGAGCGCAGGTCTCCTCTCAGAGAAGGATTATAGGCCATAGTCCACCACGCTGGCCCAATGCGAATTGCCATTTGGCATTTCCTTTTATGTATTTGGATAATTTGAAATAAGTTAAGGCTGATTATACGGGTCTGCCCGTGAAATTCAAATTTAATTTGGTTTTTCGCAGTTTGTTAACTAATACGACAAAGTAGGCTTTTGGCATTCTAATTGCGCCAATGGCAGTATCATCTTCACAGGTTTATATAAAGATCTTTACTTGAAAGTGTCCAGTTTAAGAAATTAGTCCGAGTATCGAGTTTGACGTGAGACTTTACGTGAATTATTCGATATTGTAATACTCCAACAAATAAACCACTTGCAACTATTAATGCTGGCCTAGTATTTAGTAATGAGTGCCTTTTTAAATTAAATATAAACAGCAGTCAATGCTAATCGCCGCCTCGGCTGTTGACCTAATAACCCCTCTTAGGGATCTGGTTTTCGTATCTAAATATATTATTATATGTAATTGAGAAACACCAGCCATTCCCTTCATAAAACTACTTAACTATAAGCCAACTGTGGAAAAGATATGGTGTTCTTTAATCCTACATACAGTTAATTAAAGAAGGAAGAAAACAAACTTTTATCTGGACACAGCATTATTTATTTATGGTATGCTAGCTGATGCCCGTGACTTCGTCCGCGTGGATTTAGTTTTTAAAATCTGGGACTTTTTCTGGGATAAAAAGTAGCCTATGTCACTCTCCAGGTCCTCAACTATACCCCTGCAAAAAATCACGTCGATCCGTGGCTCTGTTGCAGCGTGATTGAAGGACAAACCAACAAACACACTCTCGCATTTATAAAATTAGTATAGGGATGATCATAGCAACGAAATGTATGTGGTGGAAATGGTGTATGGTCTCAAAATGAACTCCACTCAGCATTTGCTTGAGTTATGTTTCGGATGAGTACATAAGATGAGATAGAAGTGAAGTACATGAAGATGAATGAAGTACCTAATCATGTCAGGGCAAACTTCGTTTGTATGGGGCGCCCTAGAGATATCATCATCATTATTTAGCAACCCATCAACAGCTCACTCAAATATTATGTAAACATGAGTGAAATAAGTAAGGAAATCGAATGTGATCGTAATATTTCGTGTGTAAATGTATTTGACGAAAGTGTACAATACGAGAAGAACAGACAGCCAGAGAAAAGACTACACGTTTGCAGTAGCGGAAGTATCGAAGAAGATGGGTTTCTGACGGTGACGCGGCGGCGACCCAAACGCTTGGCTTTACGCAGGGCTAGTAGTAGCGATCTCAACGATGATATCGAAATGTTGAAACAAACACAAGAAAACGAGAAAATAGAAGTGAGTGTTACGTCTAAGGAAATTTTGCCCAAACAAATGACATTAGCAAAACTATTACGAGCAGAAAATATACAAAGCATTTTGAATGTTAAATATAAAAGTCCGCATAAAGTTTTGATAGAGTTTGGTGACAAAGAAAATGCTAATAAGCTTCTTACAAATAAAAGGTTTGCTGATTCCGATTATAGATGTCAATTAACACAGGAGTTGCAAATGATATTTGGTATAGTAAGAAATATAGATTTGGATGTTAAAGAGGATGAAATGGTGGAAAGTTTTGAAAGCGAATATGAAATATTATCTATTAAAAGGTTAAAGAGATTTAAGGAAAGTGGTGATTGGGTTGAGAGTGAGTCAGTTAGGTTGTGTTTTAAGAGTTTTATCTTACCCTCGTATATACTTATATACGGTTGCAGATTTAAGGTAGAACCATTCACATTTCCTGTCTCACAGTGCTCCTCTTGTTGGCGCTACGGTCATTCTAAGAAGTATTGTCCAGGAAAGAAGGTATTATGCCCAAAATGTGGAAAACAACACTCTAATTGTGAGACCAAAGTATATAATTGCATTAACTGTAATGGGAATCATATGGCCCTTGATAGGATGGCCTGTCCTGTATTTCATAAAGAGAAGGAAATCAGAAAGATTATGTGTCAGGAAAACTGTACATATAGAAAGGCTCTACTTATTTACTACAATAAAAGGAATCCAAATGATAGACTACAGCGTGACAAGAGTAATGAGGTAAATGATGCAATTAAAAATAATAACGCTAATTATAATGAAAGAAATTCTAATAAGACGTACAGAGATGTTTTAGTTACTGAAGCTGAAATTCATAATGAAAATAAATAAACGTCAACAAATAGTGAAAAGGAAGAGGAGAACATTGAAAAGGCATTAACCGAGTCACATAAAGTTAAAAGAAGGAAGAAAAAAAGTCCTAAAATATAAGGCACAATATTTTTTGATGATGAATTTATGACTGAAAATATTGAAAGAGAGAGACAACACCAACAGGGAGGGCATAACGATCAGGAGAAAAATCGTAAAAGACTTGATTTTGCAAGATTGTTATTGAAAATTAAAGAGGTATGCTTCTCACAAACAAGCTTTGAGGATAAAATTAAATTAATTTTTAAAGTCATTATGGACGAAATTAAAATGCTAGTGTTTGATTTAATAAAGGGTAGTGACGTTTTGAATAACATCTTTAATATATTTTGTAATGTATAGTAAGAACAAGAAGCGCAAGTTATGTTTCACACTTGCTATTGGCATGTGTTCGGAACCAAAATTTGAGAGAAACATGAACTTAATTTAAATTTTATGAATACTGGTATTTTTAACTCTATTTTTAGTAAACCGTTGAGCATTTCGGCTATTAAAGTATTGATTTGTATAAGATTTGTTAGTGATTCTCTCAAATTGGTATAGTTTTAGATTTAATTATAGTTGATTTAATTATAATCATTTGTAAATTGTGTGTACCGATGGGGCTGACTTAAAGGTCACCTATAAAAGCCCCTTAAAATAAATAAGTTTAAAAAATAAAAAAAAGCTCACTAGTCACTACTGAGCGCAGGTCTCCTCTCAGAGAAGGGTTTTAGGCCATAGTCCACCATGATAACCTATTTCTCAAATTGTTTATATAGTAATTATTCATGTGTTTCTGAGGGCAAATAAAGTTATTTTCTTCTTCTATTGAAAATTGACAGATTTCACTCAACATTGAGATCGTTAGTGAGAACTCTCAGGCGTGCAGGTGCATTTAGAGAGGTTTCCTCACAATGTTTTCCTTTACCGTTGAAGCATGTGATATTTAATTGCTTAAACGCAGATAACTTTTAAATGCAGAGGTGCCCGGGATCGAAACTGCGACCCCCAAATAGTAGATCGTAACTCTAACCACTAGGCTATCACTGCTTCGTGATAGGTATAGTTCGTGCCTTGTGATATCTTCCTCTTCTTCTTCTTTATCAACCGATAGACGTCCACTGCTGGACAAAGGTCTCTTGCATGGACTTCCACAGGGCTCGGTCTTGCGCCGCCTGAATCCAGCGGCTCCCTGAGACTCGTTTGATGTCGTCGGTCCACCTGGTGGGGGGTCTGTCAACACTGCGCTTCTCGGTGCGGAGTCGCCACTCTAGCACCTTGGGACCCCAACGACCATCAGCTCTTCGAACTATGTGCCCTGCCCATTTCCACTTCAGCTTCGCGACTCGCTGAGCTGTCGGTGACTTTGGTTCTCCTACGGATCTCCTCATGTCTGATTTGATCCCGCAGGGACACACCGAGCATAGCTCTCTCCATCGCCCGGTGAACGATCCTGAGCCTACTTATGAGGCCCTTAGTTAGCGACCATGTTTCGGATCCGTAAGTCATCCTTGAGCTATAGTTCTTCTAAAATCGACACGTTTGTCATATCTCGTCGCCGCTTTTTCAACGTGATACGTTAAGACGCTTCAAAAATCTCTCCGTTCATTGAGGGTTGGCTAAATTTAGAGAGTTTCGTAACTGACCCTAATTATGGCACGGCTAGGGCTACGTAAACAAATAGAGGAAGTCTCGGCACGCAGTTTTAGGATTCCGCAGACAAATACGATGTGTCATACATTTTTTTCGCATCCGTTCGGCTTTGTCACTTTTCTTATTTTTTGCTCAGTCATCAATCAAACTTTGCGTAATCTATTTTCATAGTATGAAAAATACGCGCAGAATTCTGAACCTACTTTTTTGGAAGCTAGTTTCGTAAAATATGCCGCAATTTTTGTCTTTCTTTACTAACTCAACTTCTAATAACCGCATGAAGAGTTTGGTTAAGTAATTATAACTATAATTAATGTAATAGTTAGCCATTTTAAGCAACTGATATTACCGACACATTGCAGTTATCGCTTTACTTTTAAGAGGCTATTTTGAGTTTTGAAACGAGACTGCTGACACTATTTTATTATATAAATATTTTTCAATTGTTTACGTACATGAAGGAAATCTTGTACTATTGGTTTATGTTTGTTAGTTTGTCCTTTAATCATGCTTCAACAAAGCTATGAATCGACGTGATTTTTGCATGGGTTTATTTGAGGACCTGGAGAGAGATATAAGCTACTTTTTATCTCATAAACTCAAAGAGTTCTTAAGGGATTTTAAAAAATTTATCCACGCGTACGAAGTCGCGGGCATCAGCTATAGATCGACCGTTTAACTCGCGTATCGCCTGCGCGGTAAGAAGGGAGCGGGGGCGGGTAACGCTACACACGGAGTCAATAATCCAAAGATTTATCTCGAGATAGGCATTGTTGGTAAAGAATTAAGTATTTATTTTTAAGTTTTGACATCTCTAACATCTCCCTCCGCTCCCTTCTTACCGCGCAGGCGATACGCGAGTTAAACGGTCGACCTATAGTTACAGAATATATTTTTCAACCCATATTGTATTACATTTATATCAACAGCGTTGATCCATGGTACCGCTACAGCAGTGTAAGGTCAACACATTCAGGGCGCCAATGCCATATGTTTTTTCGATTCCCACAAACTCTGCAATACTTAGTGTAAATTTAAACTCTTCAAAAACTAAATAAAATACGTAAAACTATAAATAAAAAGCAGTGATAGCCTTGTGGTTACGACTGTGGTCACCTATTCGGGGGGTCGCAGGTTCGATCCCGGGTACGCACCTCTGACTTTTCGGAGTCAAGTGCGTTTAAGCAATTTAATATCACATGCTTTAACAGTGAAGGAAAACATCGTGAGGAAACCTGCACACCTGAGTGCTCTCCATAATGTTCTCAAAGGTGTGTGAAGTTTGCCTATTCGCATTGGGCCAGCGTGGTGGACCATGGCCTATAACCCTTCTCTGAGAGGAGACTCGCTCAGTAGTGAGCCGATGAGGGGTTGATAATGATGATGATGATGATAAATTATGTTATTGGTTACCAAGATAACAACAGAGTCAAACTGTGCTTTCGAACTTGATTTTTTTTTGACCGGTGCCGATAACGTGCTGTTTCCAGCTAGAAATCATTTTTACGATGGGATGACGCGTTTGGCAAATACCGTCGAAACCGCTTATCGCTCGAGTGTTGAATGAATTTATTCCCTAGTTTTATTTAGTGGGCTATAAGCGTTTGTATATCTGTACCTACCTAGCTACTTGTTTTTGTCATTGAGAGATTTCGTGAAACGTTGAGCTTGTCTGCGTGCAATTTATATAAATACTAGCTGAAGACCGCGACTTCATCCGCGTGGATTCAGTTTTAAGCTATTGCATAGCTTTTATCGCGGGCTTTGAACTAGGACAAACAGTTTGAGCGCGGCGGCCGAATCAAGAAATTCCGTAACGAAAAAAACCTAACACCGTCGTTCAGTAAGCGTTCAAAATTTTAGAGGTTCTCAAGTAGCTCTATTAGGCGCAGTGGGCGAGCGGCCGCTTTCTTTACCGTATGGTGTATGATGTCGCAGGTTCGAATCTCACTCGCGAAGTAGTGACAGTTCGCTTTTCTTGTTTGTTTGTTTTTTAATATATTTTTTTTTAAATATTTTTTACTATGCAAAAAAAAATATGCATAAATATTATCATTGCATAAGTTGATAAAAATGCTATGCAATAGCTTTCCCTTGTGTATTGTAAAATCCCTTGATTCTTTGATTTTCCGGGATAAAAGTAGCCTTGGTCACTTTCCAGGTGCTCAACTATACCCATGCAAAAATCACGTCCATCCGTGGCTGTATTGCGGCGTGATTGAAGGACAAACTAACAAACACACTTTTTTATAATATTAGTATTAGACTAGATTTTGTCTGCGACTTTGTCTGCGTTTAGTTAAGTTTCAAAAATCTCGCGAAATCATCTCGTTTCCCGGGATAAAATCTAGTTTATGTCACTCTCCAAGTAGTATGTGTAGTTGAGGCTACACCCATGCGAAATATCCCATCGATCCGTAGCTCCGGCCGTTGATGCGTTATTGAATGACAAACCAACTAACCAACAAAACCAAACTCTCGCATTACTAACATTAGTAAGGATTTTAAGTGTCAAGAGTCAACAATATAACAAGGAAATTATGAAAGTGAGGTAACAATGGTAATTATTTTAAAAAAAACTAAAGTGGCTCCGCAGGTCTGAGGAAAAACCACTGAAATCTAAGCCAGATATCTAATCTATACTTATAAAAAGACTTGTCTAAATATATAAAAGGAAAAGGTTGCTGATTGACTGATCTATCAACGCACAGCTCAAACCACTAGACGGATCAGGCTGAAATTTGATATACAGGTAGTTATTACATATAACCTAGGCATCCAAAGCAAAGAAAGGATTTTTGAAATTTCAACCCCTAAAGCTTTGAGCATTGTTTAATACTCAAAGCCCTAAAGGGGTAAATAGGGGTTTGAAAAAAGAATGAGCGTGAGCGAAGCCGCGGGTAGAAGCTCGTTTTCTTCTTTTCATCGTCTTAAAATATCTATAAAAACTCTAAGAGCTTAGTCTGACCTTACAAAGACGTATTACTAAGCGACTTAGCAATCCGGCTCGACGGAGTGTAGAAACTATTAGAGGTAGGTAGAGGTACTTATTGCTTTAAGTTACGTCCAAGTTAGTTAACTAACATCTTAGGCTGCGTCACTTAATATCAGGTGAGATTGCAGTCAAGGGATACTTGTCATCAATAAAAACCTTTTTTAACCGACTTCCAAAAAGGAGGAGGTTCTCAATTCGGCCGGTATCTTTTTTTTTTTTTTTTTTTCTATGTATGTCCACCGATTTCTCCGGGATTACTGGACCGATTCGCGTGATTTTTTTTTAATCGACAGAGGATGTTTGCGAAATGGTCCCATAAAAATGTTGACCTTCAACTCCTCAAGCCTGATGCTGCAGGGATATTACTCACCTAAAATAAAGAGATTTAGGAAATGTCGATTACGAATTATTATTGTAGGTAACAAGTATGGACTACATCATGGAGCTCCAGGTCCTAGCTCCTCAATCACAGGATACTACACTTAAAAGATTAAAATAAAAATTCTTTTCAAAAAACCGACTTCTAACGCCACTACAAAGTATAAAAATAATTTTAGTTTGTCCACGTTTGTTGAAGTCGGGCGGGCCTAAAATACAAACTATGAAACCGACTCGCGATGCTCGCTCAACTTCTACAAACGAGTCTCTCATATTGTGTAGCGTCGCGCATCGGTTTCATAGTTTGAATTTAGGCCCGCCCGACTTCAACAAACGTGGACAAACTAAAATTATTTTTATACTTTGTAGTGGCGTTAGAAGTCGGTTTTTGAAAAGAATTTTTTTGCATTAGAACTTTAAAAGGAAAATCTCTAAGGGAGAGGGCACACTGGCTACTTTTAGCTGCAGCGATCGCGCGCTTTTATTGCCAATAGCGTTTTTATGGCCCTTTAAATCTGTAGCGCCATCGCGATTTTCGCACGCGCAGAACAGACGCGGCAGTCGCTGCGATCGCATTTGACGCGAGCAGTCGCAATAGGCCATAAAAACCCTAAGGGCACTAGAAACGCCTCGATCGATGCCGCTAGAAGTAGCCAGTCTGCCCTCTCCCTACCTAACCCAAGGCTTATTAACCTAATCTATGATATCATGCCTATTGGTGCAAAAACATTCCATAAAAGGTAAGGGATTCGGAAGAGGCATCAAGCCGTAAGACTATGCGGGTCCAAAACCCTTAGTCCAACTTTTTGGCGCGTGACAAACGACCCTGAGAACGTGATTCGAAATCCTAACAAATTATGCCCGAATAAATTCAGCCCCTGTTTTCCCTGCCTTGGGCTCGTCTGTCCTCGCGTCAACACCTTCAGGAAAATGAAAGCTATTCATGGGAGATAAAAGTATTAAAGTATTGCCACTTACTTTCCTGATTGAATTTGGTGGGAGAAATATTATATCGAATTCCGGATATTGGGTACTTCTTTTATCAATTACCTTGTCGATATAGTGGTGTATTATGTTACGTACGTTATTTTTTGTTAGTAGAAAAGTTCAAAAATATTTTTATCCTGAAAATCTTTTCAATAATTTTTTAAGTAAACTAACAAAATTTTGGACTTGGTTTGAGAGCTTCTAGTTAACGGTACGCACAGTTGCAAAGATTCACATTGTAGAATTAACAGCTAGACTGTAATTTGGAGAGTTTGTGTGGTGTTGCGTATTAGCGTTTCGTTTTTTCTGTCTTTTTCTACTACTAGAAGAGGAACCAAAACAACAATCACCTCTATTGGCTAGTACTCTCTAAGTACTCTCACGCAATTGGTTAAAATGCCTCGATGTAGCAAGAATGTCATAAATTCAACCAATCGGAGGTGATTTCGATCGTGACTCAGTAGCAATCATTTTTAGACAATCCGACAGCTGGCTCACGTATTGATGGATGATTTTTGACACAAACGTGTGGACGTAGCATTAGTTAAACAAAAATCCCGAAAAGAGCGTCCGTATTTAACGATCAGTATTATAAACTGTCTCCTATATACGGCCACCTATTTTTACTCCTGTCGTCATAAGAGGAAATGGAAGATTTTAGTAGATTCCTATGGAGATCCACTTTGCGGTAAGCTTTCTTTAAATAGCTTTGATATTTTGATAGACTGTGGTGAGCGCTTAAATCTTATAAGGGTGCTTTTCCACAGAAGCAGAACAAGGTAGAAACGTGATCAGCAGCCCAATCAGATGACAGATAAATAACGTTGAATATTCATCATGACGATCTGATTGCTCTGCTATAAACTCCGGTTCAGTGGAAATGCACCCTAAAAGAAAGAAACAGCAGCTATTTTGGAAAAATTATTTAATTTATAATTTTCAAATTAAATCAGATCTGGTCTGCCGTTTGGTGGGAGACAGAAGATGCCCCTACCGGTAAAGCTTCTATTAGAAGCATCCGATTCAGTACCACAGAACGCTTTTTCAGTGAGAAAAGTTGCCTAAATTATATATATTTTCTCACACGTTTGGGTTTGATAAAAGCTGCCATAGGTACCAAACATTTATATCTTAGACTGTATCGTCACTTACCACTAGATGAGAACGATCTATTTTGTAGGATTTGCTGATTCAGAACCGTTGTTTTTACCTAAAAAATCCAGAAAACATTTTATTTCTGTTCTACAATCTATGCTTGTATTTCAGAAGGAAAGCGAAAAATGTAAAGCTTTTATCCAGTTTCACCAGTCCATCGCAGGGGTGATTAGTGATTATTGACGTATGCATGTTCGTTACGAATTCACGTGACGTGTCACATGACCGAATCGGGACTCGGGAGAGAAAAACCTGCAATATGTACGCGAAAAAGGTCTTTCCAATTCAGCCAAGCGAAATTTCGCTGTTATCCCATGTTTGATTAGTCAAAGTAAAAGATTTGAATTTCAAATACAGACAAGAATTTTATTGCTCTTACCAAAAGGGGTAACGGGTTGTCTAAATTCAAAATGAGCAATTAAACTGCTGTCGTGAATGCAAATTAAAAACATTAACTTGTATGGGAACATACTTCGCCCAGGGCGCATCTGGTCACTAATATGGGTGATGGTAATGATGGGTGCGAAATCATGGTGTAACCTAAATCATGCCTTATTCTTATAACCGTCTCTTATTACTTAACCTCACGCAATAATTTGTACGATAGCATATTTTTCACATAAAAAATAAAAGTTCTAATCGGATACTCAAATTCTACTTAATTGAATTCTACTTACGATTAATTCTACTCGGATGAAGTTGCGAGCTTCAGCTAATATAAAATTAAATTACAAAGGAATTGTATCTTATAATTACCTACCTACGAGATATTCAAGTTAAAAGGATTCTAAATTAACCAAACATCTGACGGCTAAGACTGCGTTCTAACTGCACAACTTACGTTGTACGCGTACATTGTCAACCATAGACAAAGCTTTACGGTCGCGTTCAAATTAGAATTTTAGGGTTGCTAGTTTCGACGGAATCTGTTGTGTCCACAGGTACAAGCGTCCTAGGTACAGCACTTGCCCCTACTATGAGTTGCCGCAATTTATAAGTCAGCCGACGGTATCTGGTAGGTGTGAAGCGAGTAACGATCCTTAATCTCTGGTGGGTTTCATATCTTCTAGTTAAATTGGAAATTAATTAAATATTTCTGTATTGCATATTTGATCCCGATTCTATTTAGGGTCTATCTCACCATCGATGCACCGCCATGTTAACTTTAACCGACAAATTTTGACGTTTTGACAGATTGCCGTTACAGTAACTGGCAAAACATCAAGTTAATTCGTCGATTAAAGTTTACTATTCAACTGACGATTCTAAAACTTGGTTCTTACTTCTTAGCGCTTCATTACAATGCGGTGTCGCGTAGAAACCGATAAGTTTAATTTAACTGCCACAGCCCGCCCAAGTTAACTCGCTTACATCTTAAACTGCATTGACACTGACCGACAGTGAGATCGCTATAAAGTTGAATATAATCGTCTAAGAGAAATTTTAATTATAGAAGGAACTAGACTCAATAAAAACAAGACTAGTCAAACAATAGGTTGATTTGCAAAACAACACTTTATGCACTTTCTTTCCAGGGGATATCAGTGTAATGTGAAACTTGCGGCAAAAAGAAAATAATTCAATGAATCATCATCATCAATAGCCTATAACAGTCCACTGCTGGACTAAAGGCCTCTCCCAAGGGGATGGTTTGCCCATAATCACCACGCGGGGCAGACGGGTTGGTGATCGCAGTAGATGGCAGTAGTAGCACAGAGGACGCTGCTTCCCGTTCTCCGTTATATTCCCGTAGTCGGTTCGTACGACACCCGCGGGAAGAGGAGGGGTGGTGACAACTGTATTCTGATCTGCCGTCCGCGTCACCACACGGCAATGAATGAATGAATTCAATTAATGAATTGTGTGAAATGAATAGGCACATAAAAATTGTGTATTCAGGGTTTTATGGAAAGGACTGTGATTATTATCTGGATTAAGATAGAAAAAGACATGGAAAAAAAAAACAACAAACAATCAATATTTTATTTTTTGTTGTTATTTTTTATATTTTAGTTATGTTTTTTAGAGTAATTGTAGCAATAACAAACCTTTATATTATACTTTGCTATATTATTGTGGCGTTACATTTTGAATGTATTCCGAGGTAAATACAAATGGGTATAAAGTTGATTCCATTTGTGTTACAAATAGGAAAAACTTATTAATGAAAACATTATTTACACAAATAAATTATTTTATTTCAATCTCACCTTGCCAACAAACGCATTCAATTTATTGGTAATTCAGTTTTAAATGAATACTTTAAAATACACAAAATTTATTTTTCATTAAAATGCACAGGGAGATAAAATTAATCTTGTTGCCAGAGAATTTAATTTCCCGCCCATTCAGGTAAGAAATAAATAATAACTACATGAATACTGAATCCATTTTGTATTAAATAATTTCTCTTGATTTTGACATATTTCAAAGCCTTGGTTCCTTCTCAACCTTTTAAGAGTACATTCATAAAATTTAAAAAAGAAAACGAAAAGTACGTAAGAGAGAATTTTCAGGATGTTGGAACGAAGTTCCTTATCGCGCGATGCGAAAGGGGGCTAGACGGAAAAAATTAAGACTAAATTGAACCGACACTTTTTTGAATGTGAATTTGGCATTGTGTTCAATATTTTCACACTACAATATTAGATCTCCGTAGCTTTGTGGTTTCTAACTTTCTACAGTCGCATAAAGGGCGATGGTTCGAATCCCAGCTCGACAGACTGAATTTTCTATTTTCAATTTTATTTTAAATAATTTCTACATGTGGAATTTTTATTTTATAAAATTATTTTAATTCTAATATTTTATAAAATCGATATTTAGGCTTCCCTGGGGTCATTTTGATTTTTATCGTTAAAAATGATAAAAATGTATACCCGAATAATTATTTTCTTTATACCTCGAATAGAACTTGAAATTAATACTTTTATAATAATAACTTCGTTCCTATCTGGAGTCCCACGACACCACACGACTTTTTAAAAAAAAATTTGATAGAGACAATATTTTTTCAGATGTTCTTTCAGGGCGAGACCATAGGTCTACCTCTAACTTTTTTGAGTCGTGTGCGCATAAAAATCACTTGAACACTAAACTGTTAAGGAAACATCGTGAAGAAATCTGCATGCCCGAGAATTCTCCTTAATGTTCTCAAAGGTGTGTGAAGTCTGCACTTCGCACTTTGCCAGTGAGTAGAATACGGCTAACACCTCATTCTGAAGATACCCGTGACCATTTAGTGGGGCGTCGTTGAGTTGAAATGATATTAATGCTAACATGCTATTCTGTTGAATAACTTATTTTTGACTGCAGATTATGAAATCCCGGATCGGTTCAAAACATAATGTAGTTATTTGGGTTGTCAAGAAATGCTTAGTTGTAGCCCTGTGTTAGGAAGTTGGTATTACACGCCTGTGTCTCAGAAAACATGTAAAATCTATTGACGTAAAACTTAACGTTAGTCATGTGCCTGATCTCTCTCCGGTCAGAATCCCTTTCTATCGAACTATGAAAGAAAAGGAGTAGAGAATGCACCTTTTGCGCACACATTTGCGTACTATTTACATATCTGTTGATATTATAAGTATTAAAAGTATTCAACACTTATAAATATTTAATACTAACTGATGCCTGTGACTTTGTCCGTGTATATTTGTTTTGATCAATTATCTAATTCCCCATAGAAATATGATTTTTCTAGATTTATATCCTCAATTCACTTCATTATCTCCTGCGTAAGTTATACGCTGAGATCTATTGAGCGCTCTTTGAATTAGCCCTGACTTGAGGCAGAGTTCAAATGAAACGTCATGCGTCATGCTCGTGAACGGGTGCCACCGGCGGGAATGGGGCTGCTTTCTGTCTGCCCGTCTTAACATGAATTGAATTGTAGTACCTATGCTTTTTTTGGAACCTCACCTCATTGTGGAAATATTATATTCTATTCTATTCTAACAAAGTTGCATGGGTTAAATCGGCATGGCATCCGGCTGCCCACAAGATAGTATAAAAAATTTATTACAATGTAATAGCTGTATAATAATATTGTAAAATTTGATTATTTTGAAAAGAGCAACTGCTGAGTTTCTTGCCGGCTCTTCTCAGCAGAATCCGCTTTCCGAACCGGTGGTAGAATCATGACGTGTCATAAGAGCCACAGGTTGGCCTACATGAAATAAATAATTTTGAATTTGAATTTGAAACAAACATATTATTTTTATCTTAAACATAACTACTAAAGACATAAATCTGTCTCGTTTTAACTCTCTATCTTGAGTCTGTGTAGAGTGATAGAGCGATCTAGAGATAACCTTTTATAGAGTCGACCTACAGTCGTGGTCGATACCCGTTCAAGAAAACTTATTATCATAATAATCAGATAAATTAACATTTTTTGATGAAAATGCACTGGAAGATTAAATTAATGTTGTTGTCAGAGGATTTTATTCCCTGGCCATTCAGGTAGAAATACGGGCGGAATATACACTGAATCCAATTATACCCATCCAGCGGCTCCGTATCGCATTCAGAAGGAGCGGAATGTAAGTAATTGGGCTTATGATAATGAAGTCTGCACCCGACCATTGCCTGAGCCAGTTATTTTTTACGGCCACTACGAAAATGAATTATGATAATCCAGTTTAAGTAGAAATTGCATAGTGTACTTAGCGAAATTAAAAATTTGATTCGGGTAAACTTTTTCAAAACGAATCCAGTAGTTGGCTGTTTCTTTTGATGGAATTCTAATTTAAAATTTCGTTTATATTATTATTGTTGTTAAATAAATTATTACGTTTATTCCTTAACATCGAATGGATCTTAGTAGTACTTGCACTAGATAATTTATAGGTATTTAAAATTAATATAGTAACTAGATCATGTCTGCGACTTCGTCCGCGTGAATTAAGGTTTTTTATTCCCGCGAGAACTCTTTTCCGGGATAAAATATAACCTCCAATCCAAATTTCAGGAAAATCGTAAAGGAATAACAAACATCCATTAACCAATCCTCATAATCTTTCGCATTTATAATATTCCTAGCTGATGCTCGCGACTTCGTCCGCGTGGATTTAGTTTTTAAAATCCCGTGGGAACTATTTGATTTTCCTACACCTATCCAAAAAAATCACGTCAATCCATAGCTTTGTTGCAGCATGATTGATGGACAAACCGAAATTATAAAGATAATAATATTATAAAGATTAGTAGGATATGTCAACTTCATTCGCGTGATAAAAATTTTTAAGAATCCCGTGGGAACTTCTTGGGATGATGATATATCCCATGTCTGCCTCCAGGTCCTAACTATCACTAATCCTTTGCCAAGATCGGATCAGCATTTGACCTGTGAAGACGTAACAGATAGGCAAGATTATATAATCTAATATATAAAATTCTCGTGTCACAATGTTAGTTACCTTACTCCTCCGAAACGGCTTCCGAAGCGGTCTAAGAATCGGCTACTATCTATTTTTCATACCCCTAAATGATAAGGGTGACCAACCACTAAATATTTTTGTTGGCGGTACGAAGTTCGCTGGGTCAGCTAGTCTAATATATAAAATTCTCGTGTCACAATGTTAGTTAACAAACTCCTCCAAAACGGCTGGACCGATTTTTATGAAATTTTGTGTGCATATCGGGTAGATATGAGAATCGGCCAACATCTATTTTTCATACCCCTAAATGATAAGGGTGACCAACCACTAAATATTTTTGCTGGCGGTACGAAGTTCGCGGGGTCAGCTAGTAATATTATATCTGTCTATCTTTTTGCCTATTACTTTCGCTCCTATAATAATAATTATGAATTTATTTTTCTCACTGGCCTTGAAAATGCCTGTGATTTTGAGTTTATATTTTGTATTTGTATACGTGATTCGTATTAACACAGTGCCAAGAGTATAATTATTCTTTGTTGACTGCCTTTTAACAAGCTTTTATTTAACTTGCAATGTATGTAGGTATGTGTATAAGTATATTAAGGTCAAATCTTGCAAGATGAATTACAACCACTTTCCGGTTTCCGATTGAGCTGAAATTTTGCATGTACATGTAAATCGAATGACAATGCAATATAATTGTGACATGGAGCTGATCTGATGATGGAGCAGAAAGATGGCTATAGGAACTCTGTAATAAAACGACGTAACCCCAACGAATTAGGGAATTAATTCTGGTCGTAGATAATATTCAGGGTCTAATGATGGAGCTGAAAAGGGGTTAAGGGAACTCTGTGATGAAAATACGTAACTCTATCGAGTTTGGGCTCGCTTGATTCGCCTTGACAAGTACTCTGGATGACCTAGATGATATCCAGGGATTGATGGTGTAGGTAGCTACTAAAAGCTTGTATTTTAAAAATATTTTTTTTTAATTTACACTTGTTACATCTATTATATTTGCAGGTAAGTTATGTTGCTTTCTCTTTCCATTTTTAAGAACTTTGTTAACTTTGTTGGTCAAACATTGATTTGTAGTCATTTTTCATTTTAAGTTTTAAATCACTCTTATTGTGAATAGCATAAGGTCTAAAACTAAAGAACTCGGTCGGTTATTGGGGGAAACTGAAAGTCGTAACGGAATTCAATTGTCGGTTCTGTAAAATGAAATTTCTGTAACCTCCTTTTCTCTGTTGGCAAATAAATTTATTGGTTGAAGTTGGTTACATTCGCATAGTTGCCGTTTGTGTTCGTTATTGTATTTTCTGTTTCTATTGTATCTGCTTCTGTACAATGCTCCAATTGTTACGCAATAATTTTGAAACAATAATACAAAAAAATCCAACCCCTAACTTGTTGCATTATTGTCGAGCCACTCCTAACAGTAGCTTGTCGCTTGATCACGAGGAAAAGAGGAATATTAGTGATTTTTAACAGGTTTAACACCAATTTATTAAAATATAATACCAGACCAATCTCAAGCCGCATCATCATACTAATATTATAAATGCGAAAGTGTGTTTGTAGGTGTAGGTTAATGTGTGTGTTGTCCTTCAATCACGCCGCAAAAGAGCTTTGGATCGACGTGATTTTTTGTATGGGTATATGAGAGGACCTGGGAAGTGACATAGGCTACTTTTTATCCCGGAAAATCAGAGTTCCCGAGAGAGAGAGAGAGAGTTCAGAGTTCAGAGAGTAGTTTTAAAAACTAAATTAACGCGGACGAAGTCGCGGGCATCACTAATATTAAAATGCGAAAGTGTGTTGGTTTATTCTTCAATCACGCAGTATTCTTCAATCACGCAGTAGCGAAGCAAAGGATCGACGTGATTTTTTTGTATGGCTGTAGTTGAGGACGTGGAGAGTGGCATAAGTCACCTTTAATCCCAGAAAATCAGAGAGTTCCCGCGGGATTTTACAACCTTACTCTACAGGGCCGAAGTTGTGGGCAAAAACTAGTTGATGAAATAAACTATCAAGCCAAGAAACTATTAAGCTGAACATGTAAATCAGATATTTGACTCTGTTCGAGCATAGAATTTGCTTAACCATTTAGATGTGAATTAGGCACTTGATTCCAAGTAGGGAGACCAGATTCAAAGTTTATCGAAGAATACTGATAAGAATTACTCTGGGTCTTTACAAGGTAGTTATAAATTCTAGTTCAATTTAAGAAACATAATGTTTACTTGATGGTTTATTTAAAAAATCTGATCACAATATTCCGGTTGGTTTATTTTTTATTTTTTGCTACTATAACAACAATTGTGATTTTACAAAATTCATTTTTTTTAAGCAAGAATAAGAATATTAATAGCTACTTTATATGATATAGATATTGAGTTATGTCAGTAATAGTCAGGCTCAATCAGTATTTACAAGCTTTTATTTAACTTGCAATGTTTGTTTGGGTCAAATCTTGCAAGATGAATTAGACCCACTTCCCGGTTTCTGATCGAGCTGAAATTTTGCATGTATGTGTAAATCGGATGACAATGCAATATTATTGTGACATGGAGCTGATCTGGTCATGGAGACGGAAGATGGCTATCGGAACTCTGTAAAAAAACGACGTAACCCCATCGAGTTTGGGCTCGTTTGATTCGTCATAACAAGTACTATGATCCTAGATGATATCGAAGATATATATGAAGTGATCGATCGCAGTTAGAGTATATTAATTTATTAGACTGCTAACTTAAAAGTTTTATTTCAATAGGTCCAGAAGTTTTAGCGTGATGCGTATATACACGGTTATAATTTTATATTGGAGATTCATTAGAGACTGGCGGATAAAAAAGAAATATTAATATTAATTTACTATAATCCGCCAAACTGAATAAATCTTTTAACATTCGACGTATGTTTCACTCCGACACTGGAGCATCATCAGGATATGTTGACTCCACAATTCACAATGACAAGCTTTGCAATTGTGAAAGATTTATTCTGTTTTGCGGACTAAGTATAGCAAAGGAATATTAATTTTTCTGTATAAAATTCTCATGTCGCGGTCTTTGTTACCAAACTCCTCCAAAACGGCTGGATCGATTTTAATGAAATTTTGTGTGCATATCGGGTAGGTCTGAGAATCAGTCAACATCTATTTTTCATACCCCTAAATGATAAGGGTGACCTACCCCTAAATATTTTTTTTGGCGGTACGAAGTTCGCTGGGTCAGCTAGTTTTTCTTTAAATATCATGAAATTCCGCAAAGTAACGCCTGATTCTTTTCTAACGGAATTTTCAATGTGGAAGAATGCGTGTGGAAACATTCCATTACGTTGTTTTTAAATGGTAACATTTAAAAATGTATGATGATGATGATGATGGCGTATTGTTCGCCATCATCTTCACCGTACGTTAATACAATACGCCATCGTCCGCGTTTACACTACATTTGCCAGTTGATGTTGACATTCAGCAACATTTATTAAATTCTCCTGCACTCTAGGTTTTTCCGTGGCCTAAAAGGGAACAACTATATAAAATTTTATTCAAAAATATCCTAATTTCTGATTTATAGACCAAACTCTGGACAAAAAGACGCACTTGCATCGTCTGGTCACCCTACCCAGGAGTCATAGCTCCTAAATTAACCGAACACAGCTGACGGCTCAAAACCGATTGTACTAACTGCTGTTGGAGTTACTAAAGACGTCTAACTTGTATGTTGTTTAAGCGATTAGCGAAATAAAGTTGGGAAATGTAACGTTGGGTTTGAAATAATTAATTTCTCATGACTAACTTCCATATTAATTTGGTAGGTTTCCATAATTTTAAAAACTTGTTTAATTTAAGGTCACGTTTATATTTTAATTCGAAAATGTTGGCAGAAGTCCGTAAAATAATGTGGAAATCTATCGGTATAATTCATAATATTCCCTAATTTTATTGTTAGTATTTTTTTTTTTTTTTTTTTTTTTTTTTTTTTTTATTTTTTTTTTTTTTTATAAAGAATATCAGCCAAGTTGAAGTTGACTAATATCCTCCTATCCCCTCCAAATAAGCGGAAAGCTTGTGTTAGGAGTGGGTACGACAATAGTGCAACGGGTGGGATTCGAACCTGCGACCTTTCAGTTTTCAGTCCGCACCTTTAACCGTTGGGCTATTGAGGCTTATAAATTGTATTGTCACTAGACTACGTATATTTGTTTAAGAATAAAAAATTATACAAATCAATTAAGTACCTGTTTATGAGATTGCTGGTAGGTACCTAACCCTTAGTCATATAGAAGTACAAAAAGATAATAATGATCGGTAATAACTAATGTAACAATGCAACTAAACTAACTAAAAATGTTACTGTAATGTAAGTAATGTGCCTAATGTGCATAAGAATATTCAGTGAACTATTTTTGCTTCGTTACTTCCTATTTTATATAGATTACATATTCAAACAAGAGCTTTATGGTAACGTCGCACCTTTACCATGAATTAACTAGTATTCCAATATGGTTGCGTGTAATAAATTATCTGTATGAGAGATATTAACTCACCCTTGAATGTATATTTTCGCCACGCAGTTACCCCATTTCGCATAGTTATGCCGAAAACAGCGATGTTATCTCTATATATATATATATAAATCAATTGCTGTTCGTTAGTCTCGCTAAAACTCGAGAACGGCTGGGCCGATTTAGCTGATTTTTGTTTTGAAATGTTTGTCGTAGTCCAGGGAAGGTTTAAACGGTGAGAAAATATGGAAAAATTGCGAGGAAGATAATAAAAACAACAATTTCATTTTCCCATATTAAGTGTTCTACCTACTTTCCTGTCAAACATTTGACATTCGTCTCTTATCTTCGGTACTTTAGACTCGGGTCCACTCGACATTACTCGGATTATCGCGTATTTAAACTTTAATATTTTGATGGTTGTCATTATTTATTCGTGCAGAAATATATTATGTCATTTAATAAAATAAAATCAGTAATCATACTATCATACTATCATACTATCATATTATAAATGCGAAAGTGGTTTGTCGGTTTGTCCTTTAAAACAGATACGGATCGACTTGATTTTTTGCATGGGTATAGTTGAGGACCCGGAGGGTGACATAGGCTACTTTTTATCCCAGAAAACCAAAGAGTTCCCAAGGGAGTTCAAAAACTAAATCCACGCGGACGAAGTCGCGGGCATCAGCTAGTTTTAAATAAGAATATTATTATTTTGATTACAAAATACCGAGGGAGCTTAGGGTGGCGTCTCACGGCGCGTGACTTATATTTCACTCGTCAAAAAGTGGCTACGCTTTCCTGAATTTGTATTGATTAAAATAAAGATAAACTTTCTTACATTTCGTCTTACCTTCATCATCCTGTATCGGTCCGCAGCTGGACTGCGTCTCTCAACGGGAGGGTTTGCCCGTAATGACCACGCTGGGCAGACGGGTTGGTGATCGCAATAGATGGTAGTAGAAGCACAGAGGACACTGCTGCCCGTTTTCCGTTACATTCATTCCCTGTCGTCTCATGCGACACCCGCGAGAAGAGGAGGGGTGGGGGTTATTTCATCTTACTTTACACGATTTATAAAGTAAAAGCAAGGAATATTAACAATAAACGAAGGAATATTAACCATTTTAGAATGATTCTCCAAAGCCTCATTAGCTCAACGGTAAGGGCGGCAGACTGAAAAACTGAAAGATCGACGGTTCACACTCCATACGTTTTACTAATGTCGTACCTGCTCGGAACACAAGATCTATGCTTAGTTGAAGTGGAATATTAGTCATGTCCTGCATGGCTACTTAAAAAAAGGGACTTCGTTAATGTGTGCAAAAGACGACTCTACAGGAAGTGGAAAGTCCGTGGTATACTCGTATGCTGCTAGAAGATGAATCCTTCGTTATTAGGGCGAGCGAAGCGGGCCCTGTCACTATTCCACAACCTGAGCATTTTTGTGGTACACTTTACTGAAAAACTATCATGCCTATAGATTTGTGCTTTAACATAGTAATTTAACTTCATATCCAGATGTGTTATCTGTCAAAAAAAATATAATTTTATAACCATTAATAAATGCACATTAACAGTTGTATTCATTGGATAGAATGTTATTGTACTAAACTACGGCCGTTCAGAGAATGCGTTCCTGACACTTCGCGATTGAACTGACGACGTAACTTTGTAATGGCGTTGCAGTTACGATAAAAATATTATTGCTGGTTGTTTACCGTTTTAACAATTGATGAGCATTAAAACAACATTATTATATCAATAATCAATTAATGTTATAATTTTGTGACAGTTGTCGTGACTAACTGACAGGTGTCAGGAACGCATTCTCTGAACGGCCGAACTTTAATAACGCCATCAGTTAGAAAACCAAAGAGTAGACATCGCTGCAACAGAACTTATTACCCGTTAGAAAAACTACGCGAGCCCTCACAAAGCTCAGCTTTTTGCTAGTTTATCGACCGAGCGAAGCGAAGGTCTTTGAGTCTACTTGAGTGAATTTGCACTTGTCCGTCCGTCCGTCCGTCCGTCCGTCTGTCAGAGCCTTATAACTTCTGAATTACTGAACGAAATTACTTCAATTTTAGATATAATATGTAAACCGATGGCCTCCAGCCGAAAATGGCTTAAAAAGTTATAAAAATCTTTATTTCAGGGGGGCTCTCATAGAAGCGAATGCGAAGAAAAAAAAAAATTTTGCGTTTCATAGGTTTACAGTACCTCATTTTAAAGATAATTTGGAACAGAGTACAAAAGTATTTTTTTTTAATTTTTTTTCCTAAAATTGACGAAATGGGGGGCTTTCAAAGTGGAGATTATATTTGACCTCAGAACGGAATAACCATTGAAAGCTGGGGCTTGAAAGTTTTACAATTTTAGCGTAATATCATGTACTTGAACAACAAATACTAAAATTAGATAAATGTAATAAGGAAACTAAATTATTTAACTTTTAATGAGCAGCAACAACAGAACTTCACAATGATGTCAATAGATGGCGCTCTCATCTCATATAGCAAATGCAGCTTTATGTAACATACCTATTATTCAATTAAGATTATTATTTAGTCATTTAGCAAACATCAATAAAACTTCACGTTGCAGTTTGTTTTTACATATTTCTGATCGTGTCAATAGTTGACGCTGTGTACAAGTAATTTAATTTGAATGTTCCAAAAAACTATACCTAAGTTTGATTGAGGCCTTGAGGATTTCACTATAACAGTTCCCTAACCTTTACGGGCTACCTATGTTAAGTTAGTTGACACTTTCTGTCAACTTTGTTATTACGAACCTCTACGGGACAACTAAAGGTGAAAATGACATTGGGATGTTAGAATTGTATTTAGGGGCTACCTATGTAAAGAGACTTCTACAAATGGGATGATTTAGGTATGGTTGGTGAAAACGGGCATAATAATAATGTCAATTTTGATCGTCAATTATGGGAAACCGTTACCGCGAGGTCTCAGTTCGGGGCGAACCACTAGTATTATTTTCATAGCGTATGCTGCTACGCGTCACTCGTCAATACTAACTGCAAGTTACCATCGATCGTGCAAGCACTGTGAACAACCACTCTTACATGATACCTACCTATACGATATTATGCATGGTATTTTTAGTAAACGCATGTATTTTAATTAAAACCTTTGAATTTGAATCATGGCACTAAATTCCGACTACGTATTTTTGAATACATATTTTTGACGTTTCAATAAATAATGGCATGCTGTGGTAGATATACTTTTGCAAATATTTTAATAGATTTGCGAATTTTATCCGGATTCAAATATAAAATGGACCTACATAAAAAATTTTAAAAAATTTTAATTGCACTCAGGTTTTTCAGTGTTCAGTTTAAAAACTTTAAATGTTTTCAATGCAGACAGTGTTTTTTATACTAGCAATTTGATTGATTTTAATTTGCAGTTTTGGTTACTATATTTTGCTTGTCTATTATTGTATATTATTATTTAAAAAGTGTAAAAAGTTACTTTGAACCAAAATCATGTTTAGCGGTACGTGTTATTTTGAGTTGGTTTGGTTATACAATATAGTAAGATTTACACACCATGACATTATGTTACACTTACAATTCACAAACCTTATGTTTCTTCTTTTAAAACAACAGACAGACATCTTTTGCTGAGCATATGTCTCTCGTATAGACTTTCACATAACTCAGTCTTGTGCCTCCTATAACCAAGGCTATTTGCGACTCGTGTAATGTCGCAAGTCCACATAGTGGGGAGTGCGCTTTCGTTGCAGTCACCACTTCAGCATCACTCTAAACAACCATTTGTTCCTGAAGCTCTGTGCCCTGTCCATTGCTCCATCTTCGTGACTCCATGAGCAATGTTAGCAAGTAACTCTGCTATGTAGATGTCACCATGTACTGTGATCAACATAAAATAAGATTTTAATGCAATATTAAAATATTACATCGCAAAATGGTCATTGCAATTTCAAGCCAGGAGTAATATATTCTATAAAAACTTTTGCACAGCGAAAATGATGAACGATATTTATTTTATTAAAAGCTCTGACAAAGTGCCGGGTGTTATTAATTTAATAGGTAGGGGAATAAATGACGTAGTAGTCTTTCTACATACACGTATCGAAAGACCGTACTACATTCTTTTTAATGATTGAAATCTAAACTTTTCGCCAGCCCACCCTGAATACAGGTCTCCCCTTTGTGAATGAGAATGGTTTCGGCTATAGTTTACCGAGCTGGCAGACTTCACACTCCTTTTGAGAAAATTTTGGAGAACTTTCAAGCATGCCGGTTTCCTTTCGATGTTTTTCATCACCCTTGCAGCAGATGATATTCTCTTATCTTCTTAGAGTATTTCTTTGAGGATTAATACATATTATTATCATTCATATCATTATCTACAGTTGCACGTAGGTCTTTTATAGGGACTTCCACACGCTGCGAGGTAGCGTCGCCTGGATCCAGTAGCTCTCTACGACTTGCTTTATGTTGTCAACCCACCTAGTTCCAATTTGGGATGATTCTTCGAATGCTAATGAGTCAGGTGTAGACTAATTTTTTCATCTCCCGTTTGTCTTTAACTGTCAGATTAATTTTATTTTTTATTAAATGTTGGGATAACAATCAGAACCATAGGCTTAACGTATTCTCATCAACCGGAACAAGGCTTTGCTCCGAGGCATAGAGGAACTAAAAAGCTATAGAGTAGATCAACGTTGCTTAACAAGTACACTCCTCGATATATTCTTCTTCTTTATCAACCGATAGATGTCCACTGCTGGACAAAGGTTTCCTGCATAGACTTCAACAGGCTTCGGTCTAGCGCCGCCTGAATCCCCGATATATTGTGACATTGCAAATATGCAACCATTCTTCAAAAAATTAAACTGCATAATGCCGTTCACTTTTCAATAATCTCTCCGTGCCCGCCATTCATCCCGGGCAGATGCTGTTAGTGGGATATCTCCCGGGATAGAACTGAGTTACCAGCAATTTCCTCTAAAAGGGTGCAAATTGAATCTCAACGCGGCGGCTGCTCGATTTAGACGGATTATTGGAGATGCACACAATTATAATATCTAGACTGTGAAGTGTAGTGAAGACCTAAGACTTGTATTTATAGACAAAATTGTACTCTATTGGTACATTTGGTACATATAATAAAAGTGTAACGGGAAGAATTCTGTACAATTCATATATTATCATGAAAATTTTAAACGGGGTATGCTTTATTTTTTTTTATTCACTTTACTGCACTAAAAAAAGGTACAAAAGGCGGACTTAATGCTAAAGCATTTTCTACCAGTCAACCTTGAGATGTGAGACAACACTTGTAGGTGCGCAAAAGAGTAAGGTAAAAAGAGTATAATATATAAATATATAATACATAAATATTTTGAATATAATAATATACATATAATATACATAATTATATACAAATATATTTATTGATACCGAGGCCAAAACAGATTTTTATGTAACTATGTTGTAAAAATAAATGTAATGAACGAACGAAGTTGTGAGCAAACTATTTTTATTCAACAGACAAAGAGTCCTACGTTTTGATAACTTTAAAATGTAAGGAAAACTGACTCATGCATAGCGTGTCGGGTATGAGTCAGTCAGTGTGTTAGGATTCGGTTAAAACAGTCACGCGATGTCATGTCGTATTAGCTGTTAGCACGTGACGGGACTTTCGCACCCAATGAGTCACAGCTACCACGTGTGAACGATAAATGCTACAAAGTGAAAAAAGGGGTTCTGTCATCGAACTGTTACGCTTAGAAATCCAATACTCGACGCTGTGATAAATTTTTTTTTGGAAGCCTTTAAATGCCGACTAAGTAATGTCATCGTGTTAGTACGACGAGCTCGCGGGAAATTATTAAGCTATTGCATAGCTTTTATCGCGGGCTTTGAACTAGGACAAACAGTTTGAGCGCGGCGACCGAATCAAGAAATTCCGTACCGAAAAACCTAACCGTCGTTCAGTAAGCGTTCAACATTTTAGAGGTTCTCAAGTAGCTCTATTTGGCGCAGTGGGCGAGCGGCCGCTTTCTTTACCGTATGGTGTATGATGTCGCAGGTTCGAATCTCACTCGCGAAGTAGTGACAGTGCGCTTTTCTTGTTTGTTTGTTTTTTAATTATTTTTTTTGCATAATTTTTATTATGCAAAAAAAAATATTGCATAAATATTATAATTGCATAAGTTGATAAAAATGCTATGCAATAGCTTTACCGCGGCAGTCCCCGAGTGCCACTTAATTTTTTTAAAAAAACGTACTGTGCTGTGAAAGAGTGTTATAATTCATCACAATAACCATCAAAAACGTAATAATCAGTACTACAAAATAATAACGTGGCACCCACACATTGATTGGTTGTTTTGACCCTACGTTTGGAGCGCGACTTTGTTAGAAATTTATGTTCTAAGCGCGTTAGAGTTCGATGGGTTTTGTCGATGTAGGGAAAGCGCTGAACAAAGTAAAGTAAGTTAATTTGTTTATAGTCAACTAGCAGATGCCCGCGACTTCGTCGTCATGAATTTAGTTTTTAAAATCCCTTGGGAACTCTTTGATTTTCCGGGATTAAAATGTCATAGACTATGTCACTCTCCAGGTCCTCAACTATAACCATGCAAAAACTTAGGTCGATCCATAGCTCTGCTGTAGCGTGATTGAAGGACAAACCAACAAACCATTAAACACACTTTCGCATTCATAATACTAGCTGATGCCCGCGACTTCGTCCGAGTGAATTTAATTTTTAAAATCCCTCGTGAACTCTTTGATTTTCCGGGATAAAAATATCATAGCCTATGTCACTCTCCAGGGTCCTCAACTATACCCATGCAAAAAATCACGTCGATCCGTGGCTCTGTTGCGGCGTGATTGAAGGACAAACCAACAAACCAACAAACACACTTTCGCATTTATAATATTAGTATGATGAATGATGATATGGGCTTACACACGATGAATATTTTGTCTGGTGGAAAGCAAAAAGGAAATTGAAGCTCACTTGCCTTAAAGATGCCTATTGACTCTTTGCTGAGGTCGAGTCGATTCAGGGTTAAAGCATCAAACTTAGAGGTACGTTGAGCTCGTTTTTGCATACGTGTAGCTAAGTTCAGGTCCATATCCACGACCTTACTACAAGTTTAACTTGAGTAGGTAACTTTAAGCTAAGAAGAAGCTTACTTTCTCATTGGTTCTTTCAGGCAAGCGCAATCCTATATTCTGAAAAAACATGAACATGTGGTTATTCGAGGGACGGATCAAAACTTATTCCTGAAAAGCCGGCAACACATTGGCGGTGCCTCTGATGCTCCAAATGTTCATGGGCAGCGGTAATCACTTAATATCAAGTGGCCCGCCTTTTCATTTGTGCGCTATTTATCATAAACCTAGTATATTTACTACCGTAAGTAGTGTTAAAAAAAACATCCTCGAAAGCAAAAAGGCCTGGATCAGGTTCTCGTTTGAAATCTAACTCCAGTCATTATCTAATTAACATTTTATCGCGCTGATTGTCAACGTGATAATATTTCACATGAAACCACCAAACCATTATAGATCAAAATTAATTGAAACATGAATGTTTTAGCTTAATTAATCGCTAACGATTTTCGTTAATGTATAATAATATATTAATGACGTAGAATCTAATATCGATCGAGTAACACGATTAAGAGTAGATATGATGCTTGTGAAACTGAAAATACATGTCTTTAATGACAATTCCATGACTGCGATCTTACCCGGTGGGAATGTGTTGATGCGGTTTTTTTTCAGTTGTAGATGGAAGCGAAACAACCTGGATGGGGTAGGCTATTTGAGGCTTATTTTCTATGAAGAGACTTTGCGGCAACTTACTAGAATACTTGATATCTTGGTAGCAAGTTACTATAATGGTAGTATGTTGACTAGCCACTACCATAGCTCCACACCAGATGAAAACTATGTTGGATAAAAGGAATCCAAAATGGATTTATTATGTATGCGGTAAAATATAATTACTTAGATCAAAGATAAAGCTTCGATTTTAAGACATTTAATTATAATAATAATTATTATGTTCTTGCAAAATATGCGCAAGAAAATTCACAATCCCACATGTGTTATTTAAATACAAATTATGTCAATAATAATAATATAATATTGCTAATATTTGGCTTGCAATCAAGCATTCACGTCAATAGTGGAAGCTTGATTGCAAGAAAAACAAACATCATCATCGTGTGCCTTCCTCGTGTTGAAGTTTGGCGGTCATCATGCGAAAAGCCTCTATTTAAAGCCGCATCTTTTAATTTTGGATAAGTCAGCCCAGTCCCCCCCTTATATCGTCCAATCACTTGCGTCTTTGGCGACCTGGAGCTCTCTTGAATGCAATCCTCCCTTCCAGCGCTAGTTTTGGGAATGAGAATTGGGCTCCTCTTTGAAGGTGTCCAAAGAAAGCTACTTTTCTTCGTGTGATAGTGGACATAAGTTCTCTCCTTTTGTGAACTCAATCCAGTACCTTGCTATTTGGTGTAAAGCTGTTCTCGGAGCATTTTCCTATATATCCACATTTCAAAAGCTTGCAATCGACTTGTTGCTTGCTTTTTGAGAAGCCATGTGTCGCAACCATACAAGAGAGTGAACCAGACGTAGCATTTCAAAAGGCGGCATCTTAGCTCGACCTGCAATTTAGGGCTGCAGAGGGTCTTGGACATCTTGTGAAACACGATTTTAACTTGGCTGATACGGCATTTTATTTCGTGTAGGTGATCTAGATCCGAAGTGAAATGTACTTAAAAAAAACAATCAGAACAAGATAAATATGTCTTATTTATTACTAAAAATATGGATATTTAGACTTCTGGATACGGGGGAAATCGCAATCATTTTTGATAAAATATGTTTTATCGCTGTAAAGCATCACATTTTTTTTTCAGGATATCAGCCAAGCTGAAGTTGACTAATATTATCCTCCTGTCCCCACCAAATAAGCGGAAACCTGGTGCTCGGAGTGGGTTCGACAATAGTGCAACGGGTGGGGTTCGAACCTGCGACCCTTAAGTTTTCAGTCCGCACCTTTAACCATTGGGCTATTGAGGCTTCAAATTCATATTATTAAACAAATCGAAAATTCCGTTAATTATTATTCTTGACCCAATGAGCTGATGCTTTGGCAGAAGGGCCCACGGGTTATAGTCTCTATCAAGGGTAAAAGCTGCATTGCTTTTTGCTAAATTCAAATAAAGTATTTTGGTTTTAGTAAACAGGCAGATTGTAAATGATCGTTCGCAACATTATAATTAATCATTGCACGCGTTTGCCACCGTTTGTTCTGATTCCATGAAATTTATCAGTTCCTGTAGTAAAATTAGGTTTTTGAATGAATGAATGAATTTTGTTTTCTTTAGTCATCATCATAAGAACAAAATAGGTAAAAGAAAAAATAAGATGGAGGGGATTTCTCCAACCTTTATTTAAGGTTACTTAGTTAAAATATTTACGACAGTGTCTGATATTGATATAATAATAAATGTAGAAGTGATCAAGAAGGTAAAATAAAAATTAAAACTGGAAAGCTCTAATCTCAAATATATTATACTTAACGTGATATTATTATTTATAAGTATTTAATATTTGGTTAGGATCATAACTTGAGCAAAAAACAAATATCTAGTAGAGTTTTAACATGTTTTCTCAGAAATATTTAAAGGTATTTTAAAGAAAATTTATAGACCATTCACTATATTCACAAATGCTCAATTTAAGAGCCATATTTGCGCAGTTGAAGGAAGTTCCGCCATTATTTACGGGCTCTTAAAACTTCCCCAATAAGAATTCTGTAAGATTGCAGTTAACGCTGTGTAACGTTTAAACTTGTTTATGGGGGAGGAGGTCTTAATACAGATTAACGACATGTTTGTTGTTTCGCAAGTTAAAGCGGGCGTGAATTTTTTACTTTGAATTGTTGCTACCAAATTGACTCGAGAATTGAATGTAAATTTTTGCCTAAACATTCATGGGTCTTATCAAGAAAAAATATACTATACTTAACAATACTTAGCAAGTTCGAGTTAACTTTTTCTACAATGTTTTTTTGACAGTTTTTGTGTTTATTGTTATTGAAATCTCTCAGATTTAAATACACATGCGTTTAAGTACCTATTTGTTAAGTAAGTTAAGTAGCTGACCCGACGTGGTCCAGTGATCGTTTTCGGAGTAGCGCCCTCTAGCAAGTTTTGAGTAACCGACCTCCCAATTTTTTTCCTGATAACTTTTCCATCTAGTCGTAATTCCTAGTTTCATGAACTTTTCCATGACCATAGACAAAACAAAAATGGAATCACACATATCCATCGTTTGAATCGTGAGACCCATTTCCGGTAACATAATAATTATAAAATATCTGTTGTCAATACATAGCAGTAGTATTGTTCTGATCACTGATTTCCATCGCTTTTCTGCAGGTCTCTTTGTGGTGAACAATAAACTGCAATATTTTATTTATTCAATTTGTTTTTATGATGTTTTCTGTAAATTAAAAAATAATCTTTCCACTAGGCAGTTTTCGAAGTCATTTTCACAAAGGTTGGGCACGTAAACACTACTTATATTCGTTCCTTTGGAACTCGATACAGATTCGCTGGTTTGAAATAATTGGATTCAGTGTGCATTTTATCCGTATTTTCGCATGAGTGAATGGGAAAATAAAAACCTGAGAATCTTATAAGTCTAAGAGAGTGTCAACTAAGTTTGGAAGGATGATAAAATGTGAAATCTTCTTCTTCTTCTTCTTCTTTATCAACCGATAGACGTCCACTGCTGGACAAAGGTCTCTTGCATGGACTTCCACAGGCCTCGGTCTTGCGCCGCCTGAATCCAGCGGCTCCCTGCGACTCGCTTGATGTCGTCGGTCCACCTGGTGAGGGGTCTGCCAACACTGCGCTTCCTGGTGCGGGGTCGCCACTCCAGCACCTTGGGACCCCAACGACCATACGCTCTTCGAACTATGTGCTCATTTCCACTTCAGTATCGCGACTCGCTGAGCTATGTCGGTGACTCTGGTTCTCCTACGGATCTCCTCATTTCTGATTCGATCCCGCAGGGATACTCCGAGCATAGCTCTTTCCATCGCATGCTGAGCGGTCCTGAGCCTACTTATGAGGCCCTTAGTTAGCGACCATGTCTCGGATCCGTAAGTCATCACTGGCAACACGCACTGTTCGAAGACTTTAGTCTTCAGGCACTGAGGAATTTTGTGAAACTGTGAAATACTGAACGATTTTTAAGCATTGATTGGCATTTAATCAGTTTGGAATTCCTCTGGATGAAAGAAATAATTGTTTTTCATTTAAAATATGGACTATACTCAACATTCAATAAACTGTGCTGGGAGCATAGGTACAACGCCGATCTTCCGTTGAGCCACAGGAATTTACGACGTAATCTAAGCCCATAAGTGTGTGCTGGGAGCACAGGTACAGCGCTGATCTTCCGTTGAGCCACAGGAATTTATGACGTAATATAAGCCAATAAGTGTGTGGTGGGAGCACAGGTACAGCGCTGATCTTCCGTTGAGCCACAGGAATTTATGACGTAATATAAGCCAATAAGTGTGTGCTGGGAGCACAGGTACAGCGCTGATCTTCCGTTGAGCCACAGGAATTTATGACGTAATATAAGCCAATAAGTGTGTGCTGGGAGCACAGGTACAGCGCTGATCTTCCGTTGAGCCACAGGAATTTTATGACGTAATATAAGCCAATAAGGAGTTGAAATTGTCTTATTATATATTTTGTTCTTACAAAATGTAGCCTTTTGACACCTTATTCATCAAAATAAGCGCAGTAGTTTAGACTCTACGGTTTAACATACGTAAATAGAATGTTTCCTTTTGGCTTTCGCGGTAGTCGGGTCAAAAAATCACATCATAAACACATTGTTACAAATACAACGGTTTTCAAAGGCACATAATATGTACCTACTCGTATGTGAAGGACACATCAAACCGTGAGACCTCGCGGACCCTGATCCCTTACGCCTATTCTTTGACCCGTCACGAACGAACTCGAGGACGTTGTTCAAACCCTTCCATAAATAAATTCAACCCACGCTTTCATAGCTATAAACTCTCATGTCGACACCTACCGAAAAACATGATAAGTTTACATGAACCAAGAAGACGGAATTAGTCCGTAGTACGTTACCATACTAACATATGAGTAGACTGCTAGGCCGAGGCAAATAGTTCAAAGAACTGATGGTCGTTGAGATTCCAAGGTGCTGGAGAGGCGACCCCGTACCGGGAAGCGCAGTTTTGGCAGACCCCCACCAAGGTAGACCAAGAATATCAAACGATCATCTAGTAATGCGACTGTGTTCACTACAAAGTTTAATCACCTAGTATGGAATGACTTTTATTGCTCAACTGAACTTGGTAGAACTAGGGATTCGATCAATTTATAAACTCTGAACACACATATACTTTCGTGGAAAATTGGAAGATTGGTATACTGGCGATGGCTTCGTAGCTTATAGTTCTAGTAGTAGTAGTTCGCATTATTTCGTAAGACAAAACAATCATCTGGGTGATACACTAGTAACACAATTATTTCCTGTGCACATCGTGCAGAAATTTTTTGTTGGGTTAGTTACACAGGTTTTTAACATGATTTAAGCATAAAGGTAGATATTATTTAGTTCTGTTGGTTAATCCTTCAATTACGCAGGAACAGATTAACTGACCGACGTGATTTTTAATATGCTAGAGGACCAACAGAGTAACATAACCTACTTTTTTATTTCGAAGAAACATAGGGTTTTCACTGGATTTTTACAATCCAACTCTACGCGGACAAAGCCGCGGGTATATTATATTTTTGTTGCCTATTGCAGTTTTCATACTTGGTTCAACTCTGAAAGGATTAAATGCTAGTGTAAATTAGTTTTTGGATTCAATAGACTTTGATATTTTGAACCCCGCAGGATTAGTCCGGCTTGTATTGAATTCGCACGGGTTCGTTTATTTCGTTCCATTTTAAAAACTGTAAAACTAAAAGTTTTTTCTTTGTGGGATTATTGTTATTTTTTGTTATTGTTATATATTATACCTGTATTTAATTTTTTTCCTTTCGCAGCTAAAATTATTTAGACTATACCTAAAAGTTAGTTGGTGCAGTGATAGTTTAAAACAAGCAAAATACATCTACATCATACGAGCAGATTTTATCAGTTGATACTTGATAGGTCTAAAAAAACCCTTCTTCTTCGAGAAGAGACTTGTACCCCGAAGTGCAATTAATGAATGAATGAGTTATGAAAATAGTGCTATCCTTTTCATAATATTCCCTGTGGAAAAGAAAAGCATTACGTTCTGAACTATTTGTTTAGTTTAGAAATAGCGTACAACTGAAATCGCACCATTATTCTGTTGTGAATAATTTTCATTTTAGAAGTAAAAATTTGGCAATGGTAACTAACCTACTTCAAAGTTAAATAAACGACCGTTATATCCATGAAACTCATGTCATTTTCTAGGGAGTTCTTATAAGCCTGAAATCGTAGTTTTTCGCCGATATAATGAGTAAGTATATACTTTAGCGGCAAAAAGTATCTACACTAAAATAAGTTAAATGTACGTTCATGGCTTGATAACTGTTAAATTAAATCAACTTAAAGGGCTTGTTAAATTGATTAGTTACAGGTTGTTAACGCAATCGAATAAGTTCTAAAATAAAATAAGTAAGTCAAGTTAGTGAATCACTCGCTGAATGTGATCGAATCAATCAATCGAGACGTGACGAGCTATCTTTAATTCAATAGCTCAAACTCCTGGCGCGAGCGATAGGTGAGCTTAAGGAGATTAGGAAATATATAACGCGACAGCGTTATAAAATTGGTTATTTCTTTCAATTATTTTATTACTATTTTATTTTCAGTTAATGTAGATTTTTAATATAACGTAGAAAAAATTATTTTCAATCTATGAAAGGAAGCCGGGCTCAAATAGTTTTTATTAAGTTACTAGTCTCCTTAGATTTTTTGATAATTTAGTTATTTTAAAGTCCGCAAGAACTCGCTTTGCATAAAAAAGTAAAGTAAGTAATATAATGGTGATAGGTGTGTTAAAAACTTTAATGAGAGTTATGTTATTTAGGAACTACTAAAATAGAATTTACTTGAGTAACAACCTGTAACTAAGTAAATTCTATTTTGGTAGTGTTTTTATTTGACAATTAGTGAATAAATTCTCAAGTAAGCGCTTCTAAAGTTAGAATCACTCGCTGTCGGCGAACGTTAGCTATATTTAATTCTACAGCTCAGACTGCTAGTGCGAGCTATCGCTCGCACTAGCAGTCTGAGCTATAGGTGAGCTTAAGGAGATGAGTAAAGACTGGTGAATTTATAACGCAAGAACGTTATAAAATTTCTTATTTCTTTCAACTACTTTATTACTATTTTATTATAATAATTATTTATGTAGATTTTCTCTATAACGTAAACCCCAACTAAAAATATTTCCAGATTTTTCAATGATTTAGCTTTAAGGTCTGAAAAAAACCGCTTTTAAAAAAAAGTAAGTGACAATATGATGGTGAAAATATTATGTGTATTCATGTTTTTAATAACACTTGTGCTAAATTGAGTAATTACTAAAATAGGATTTACTTAGTTACAGGTTGTTAACGCAAGTGAATAAATTCTCAAGTGAGCGCTTCTAAGTCAAGTTAGTGAATCACTCGCTGTCGGCGAGACGTGAGTTATCTTTAATTCAGTAGCTCAGACTCCTGGCGCGAGCGATAGTAAGCTTAAGGAGATTAGGTAACGACTGGTGAATCTATAACGCAACACCGTTATAAAATTTGGATATAATAATATGTATTAATTTTTCAATTTTATAAAGGTTTCGTCATAGAGTTCCATGTTGTCTGGCTACCTTGTGAAAAGTACTAGATGATGTCAGCTACTTTGTCCGCGTGTATTAAGGTTTTTTGGAACGTAGTTTCTTATCGCGCGGTGCGGAACTCGGAAGGGGGCTAGACGGATCGACACTTTTTTGAAACCGACACTTTTTGAAGGCATTGTGTTCGGTATTTTCGCGGTACAATATTGGGTCCGGTACAGTATTAGGGAAAGGTTCCACATGTAGAAATTGTTTAAAATAAAATTGAAAATGGAAAATTCGGTCTGTCGAGCTGGGATTCGAACCATCGACCTTTGGCTGTTAGGCGACTGCATAAACCACAAGGCTACGGAGACCCATTATTGTACCGCGAAAATACCGAACACAATGCCAAATTAATTACTCGAAAGGAACTACGTTCCATCCGGGTGTCCCTTGACACCTCTCAGGTTTTTTTTATTCCCGTGAGAACTCTTTAATTTTCCGGGAAATAATGTAGCCTATGTGTTAATCCTGGGCGTGAGCTTTATTTCAGCTAAATCAGTACATTCGTTGTGGCGTGAAGGAGTAGATAATAACATCCATCCAACTATAATATATTATACATTCTTACTTTTAGGTACGCATTTATAACAATAAAAAAACTTGAGAGGTGTCAAGGGACACCCGGATTGAACGTAGTTCCTTTCGATTAATTTTAGTGAAGCAATTGTAATAAACTAGTGGTGTTATCTAGTATTAAATTGATTAACTACGATGATGACGAAATTATATTTAGTTTATTTCTATTGCAGCTCTGTTACAAAACCAAAGAGTTACTCTGGTTTTTTAACATATGCCGTTAGTAGTACAATAAAATTTTATCCAATTTATACAATAAAAAATTAGGGAAAAATTCCACATGTAGAAATTATTTAAAATAAAATTGAAAATAGAAAATTCACTCTGTCGAGCTGAGATTCGAACCACATTCGAACCATCGGCGTTGAACTTTTAGACGACTGCCCGATCCACTAGGCCATGCAGACGCCGTGTAGTATGGCGAAAATACCGAATACAATGCAAAATTCACATTCAACAAAAAAGTGTCGGTTTCAAAAATGTGTCGAGTGTCAATTCCTTAATTTTTTCCGTCTAGCCCCCTTCCGTACCGCGCGATAAGGAACTACGTTCCAATAAGTAGTATGAGTTGACATCTCCATGCAAAGCTAAATCAGCATAAATTCGGTGCCATATTTCTTCAACTAAAATGAAATACTGGACCAGAGTAGCCCCCAGGTTAATGTTTTAATAATAATATGGTGACCCAAAAATAAGTCGTTGGTCGTAAGTCGGAATTAATGTTATGCATTGATTCTGTCAAGCAGCTAAAAATAGAGTCAATTTAAAGAGTTTGAATATTCACGAGCAAAACTGAATCGGAATTTTGCTGTCGCTCAAAATGTCGTCAATACGCCACTCATCATTAGATTACGGTCAAGAGTTTATCTTCATGTAAGGTTATATAAAACCACTATTATGTAGCTTTAAGTACACAAACAGCAAATATCATATGCTTCAATGGTGAAAAAAAATATCGTGAGGAAACTTGCACACCTGAGAGTTCCCCATAATGTTCTCAAAGGTCTGTGAAGTCTGCCAATTCGCATTGGGCCGGCGTGGTGGACTATGGCCTATAACCCTTCTTTGAGAGGAGACCTGCGCTCAGTAGTGAGCCGTTGATGGGTTGCTAATGATGATGATGATGATGATGATGTCACCCGGACTGTAAAAACGAAATCGATCAACATCGATAGGTGCTAAGGTGCAACAGACGTAAATAGACACATCCATACATAGACTGCTAAAATCAGAACCCTTCCTTTTGGCTCAACCGTAGTCGGGTAAAAAAACCACAAGACTATATTTATATTTAGCAATTGTTGTGATCGCAACCTCTACCTAATGTAATTCGCATTTGAAGCGCCTAACTGCTAATAAATACGACTCCGGCACTTAAAAGTCGTTCAGATCAAATTGTAAATGCTCTCGGAAAGAACATTGGCTTAAGTGGATTCGTTGAATTAAAGATAGTTCACGTTCCTTTGAAGGTTAGCGCAGATATCAGACAAGACAGCTGTTCAGACCGAAAAAACTTTGATAATGAGTAAATACTGGTAGGTAGGCGTTTTATCCTTATGATTATCGACCGAGCGAAGCGAAGGTCTTTGAGTCTACTTGAGTGAATTTGCACTTGTCCGTCCGTCCGTCCGTCCGTCCGTCCGTCTGTCAGAGCCTTATAACTTCTAAATTACTGAACGTAATTACTTCAATTTGAGATATAATATGTAAACCGATGGCCTCCAGCCGAAAATGGCTTAAAAAGTTATAAAAATCTTTATTTCAGGGGGGCTCTCATAGAAGCGAATGCGAAACAAAAAAAAAATTTTTGCATTTCATAGAGTTACAGTACCTCATTTTAAAGATAATTTGGAACAGAGTACAAAAGTATTTTTTTTTTAATTTTTTTCCTAAAATTGACGAAATGGGGGGCTTTCAAAGTGGAGATTATATTTGACCTCACAACGGAATAACCATTGAGAGCTGTTCCTTGAAAGTTTTATAATTTTAGCGTAATATCATGTACTTGAACAACAAATACTAAAATTAGATAAATGTAATAAGGAAACTAAATTATTTAACTTTTAATGAGCAGCAACAACAGAACTTCACAATGATGTCAATAGATGGCGCTCTCATCTCATTTATAGCAAATGCAGCTATATGTAACATATTATCATTCAATTAAAATTATTATTTAGTCATTTAGCAAACATCAATAAAACTTCACGTTGCAGTTTGTTTTTACATGTTTTCTGATCGTGTCGATAGTTGACGCTGTGTACAAGTAATTTAATTTGAATGTTCCAAAAAACTATACCTAAGTTTGATTGAGACCTTGAGGATTTCACTATAACAGTTCCCTAACCTTTACGGGCTACCTATGTTAAGTTAGTTGACACTTTCTGTCAACTTTGTTATTACGAACCTCTACGGGACAACTAAAGGTGAAAATGACATTGGGATGTTAGGATTGTATTTAGGGGCTACAAAGGGGATGATTTAGGTATGGTTGGTGAAAACGGGCATAATAATAATGTCAATTTTGATCGTCATGTATCTATTGAATTAATAAGTAATAATGGGAAACCGTTACCGCGAGGTCTCAGTTCGGGGCGAACCACTAGTTATTATAAATGCGAAACAGTGTTTCATTGTTGGTTTGCTGGTTTTCTTTCAATAACACTGCATTAGAGTTACGGATCGATGTTTTTTTTGTATTGTTATAGTTGAGGTCCTGAAGCGTTACATAGGCTACTTTTTATCCCAGAAAATCAAAAAGTTCCCGCGGGATTTTAAAAACTAAATCCACTTGGGTTGTCGCGGATATCTGCTAGTTATAAATATATCCCAAGTTAGCCCGCTTACATCTTAGATTGTTAAGTCACACCAAGTAAGATCGCAACTGAGGGGTAACTTGTAGAAGAATAAAATAAAGTACAAAATATGTAGCTCATTACATAAACATAGGCTGCTATATCTGGTAAAAGATTAGAATTTTTTTTATTTCCAAGACATATATTATTATGTACCTATATTCAATTAAAATATTCATATTATCCGCTTTGTATATCCGGAACAAATTACTTTGTGGACTGAGAACTTAAAATAAAAATAATACAATACCAATAAACAAATAAACACAATAGCTACATCAATTTAGTGTATGGTAGTTAGATATTATTATTATTAACGAAGTAAATAAAGCCCTTTTGCGATAAAATCTTAAGTTATAGTTTGTGATTTTGTTGGTTTGCCAACTTTGTTTATAATAATATTATATTCTGCGATAAACTTCAAAACTTTATTCATTGTTATCAGAAAACAAGCTTCCGTTGATTTTATACCAGCGCCAATATCATTTTATTTATGAGACTTCCCTTCAGTCTTTATGAGCTGAAAATACATTTGATTTTCAATCTGTTTGTGTTAGACTGAAATTTGCTAAGATATTCATTTTATATACTTATTTAGTATACATTGGCGTTAACAAACTTAATAAACTTCTAATAATATTAATTTATCAACACTAAATTCTTTCAAATTTATTGCTAAATTATACTAAAGTATAAGTATAAAACTTTAGAAACTTAGTCGTAAGTTCTTTAGAACTTTCTAAAGTTTCCTAAGCAAAAAATCTAGCATTACAAGTTAGTACGACAGATCAAAGTCAGAGCAAGTTACAGAGCTTTCTGTCTGCCCGTCTTAACATAAATTGAATTGTAGTACCTACGCTTTTTTTGGAACCTCACCTCATTGTGGAAATTTTATATTCTATTCTATTCTAACAAAGTTGCATGGGTTAAATCGGCTTGGCATCCGGCTGCCCACAAGATAGCACAAAAAACTTATTACAATGTAACAGCTGTATAATAATATTGTAGAATGATTATTTTGAAAAGAGCAACTGCTGAGTTTCTTGCCGGCTCTTCTCAGCAGAATCCGCTTTCCGAACCGGTGGTAGACTCATGACGTGTTATAAGAGCCACAGGTTGGCCTACATGAAATAAATATTTTTGAATTGAATTGAATTTGAATTTGTAAGAGATGTAACCCTGAGGACCAATTCCACCTACGTAAAATAAATCTTATCCGAGCGCAAAGATATATTGCCAAATTTTTAATACAAAAACTGTCTGAATGCCAAATTATTTATTCCTCGGTTAAACGTCACTTGGCGTTGGTGAAATCGGCATTAAAAGTATTAGAATTTCTTAATCGCCGCGAAGGGATTGTAATCTAGATTCTAGACAGTCTTATGTCTGCTTGAAAAAAACAGTCTCTCTAAATTGTTCCGAAGATTCGAGAACGCGCTTAGCTCTAATGCATTCTGATACAAAATGGCGATCGGTGTTAGACAATTCACTTTCTTCTATTGTATTTCGTTTACAATTTTCTGGAAATCCATAAACAAACCGTAGAGTATCTAACCGAATTTTGGCCAGTCTTTTACCAAAGGAGCCAATCTAAACGAAGACGTGTTGAAGTTTTGCTATGAAAATAGGTTCTCAATCATAGTTGAGAACTTAATTTTCACGTACAACGTGAGGCTTAAATCTACCTATAAGCTAGCTGCCAGTGACTTCATCCACACAGGATTTAGTTTTTAAAATCCCGCGGGAACTCTTTATTTTTGCGGGATAAAAAGTAGTGTGATATAGTGACATATACTATTTAAATAATATTAGTATTATTTATTTATTCAAATACGATAAAAAGTAGTATATGTAGTGACATAGACTACTTTTCATTTAAGATTTTATTATAAGTATAGATTGAAGGATAAACCAACCAACAAACACACTTTCGTAATTTATAATATTTTTATTTTTCTGAGAGCTGATGCCCGCGACTTCGTCCGCGTGAATTTAATTTTTAAAATACCTCGGGAACTCTTTGATTTTCCGGGATAAAAAGTAGCTTATGTCACTCTCCAGGTCCTGAAATAAACCCATGCAAAAAATCAGGTCGATCCGTAGCTTTGTTGCGGCGTGATTGAAGAGCAGACCAACAAACACACTTTCGCATATATAATAATATTAGTATGATTCCTACTATTTTACTTTTCTACAATAAAGTGTTCTTATTCATTTCATACAATTGCCGAGTTAACTGCCTTATATAAATTACTGCCGAGTTTCTTGCTGGTTCTTCTCGGCAGGAACGGCATTCCGAACCAGTGGTAGACTCATCAACGATTCAAAAGCACCTGTAAAAAAGTTTATTTGAATAAAAAACATTTCTATTCTGTAAAAAAAACATTTCTATTCTATTCTATTCTATTGAAACAAGTTGCAACTAACACAAATGAAGTAGATTGGGGAATCATTGTGAATAATGCGGAATTGCTGCCATACGTGACTAAAGGTCAATCGCAGCAACAAAATAGATCAGCTATCAGTAAATTTCTATGATCCCGGCTATAGTGCAATCAATGCATCAGGATGGGTATCGTTTCAAATGCAAATGCGGTTGCGACCTGAATATTTTAAGATGTATGTCAGATACGAGGCATAGAGCTGGTGGGGAATTTAATTAAGTAGGTGCTTGACTTATTGAGTCAAACATGACAGTTCAATAGATCACTAGTTTTTAGCCCTTGGAATACTTCGGACACATTGCCCGCCGTAGCCCTGGAAATTTAGAAAACACGTCACGGTCAAGGTGGAAGGGAAAAGTCCAAGAGGACATAGCCCCATGCGTTGGTCCGATCAGATCAGCACTGCATTCGGTACACCATTCCACGCCGCTCTACACAATGCCGAGAATAGAACCACCTGGAGAAACATTGTACATCCATGCTAAGGATCGCGGCCCTCAGTAATGAGGATGAAGAAACAGAGAGAGAGTGTTAACCCGCGACATTGTCCGAATGGAGTTGGCATGGCGAGAGTTGAGCATTGTCTTATTGTACTAAGTACATTAAATATTTTACGGGACCATCTTGCATGCTTTTTTGTTGAAACGTAATGACACGATACGATATGAATTTGATGCATAAAAATATATCATATATATGTAACATACGAGTAGGTGAAATATACCTGAAGCGGTGATAGCCTAGTGGTTAGGACTGTGGTCTCCTATTCGGGGGGTCACAGGTTTGATTCCGGGTACGCACTTCTGGCTTTTCGGAGTCAAGTGCGTTTAAGCAATTAAATATCACTTGCTTCAACGGTGAAGGAAAACGTCGTGAGGAAACCTGCACATCTGAGAGTTCTTCATAATGTTCCCGAAGGTGTGTGAAGTCCGCCAATTTGCATTGGGTTAGTGTGGTGGATTATGGCCTATAACCCTTCTCTGAGAGGAGACCTGCGCTCAGTAGTGAGCCGTTGATGGGTTGATAATGATGATGATGATGATGATTATATTATGATGACTTGAGGAGGTACTTGATATACATATAAGCTTTCAGGTCGTTAATGAAACTCGTGACTCGATTGAAAGCGCTTGGAGTCTTGTCACTAGGTGGGAGACTTTACACGCTTATCTTAGATACAGTGCAAACTGTGAGGTCACCTATTGAGTACCTTGGTAACCTAACGATTCTTCTGTACCCCGCCCATACCATTGCTGTTTAATTTGTTATCAAGTACTTGCGCAAAAGTTCCTACCAGCTCTGTAGCTATAACGTTTGCTGTGTAAATCAGGCTGCATCGGGAAGAGATAGAACCTATTATAGAGCAAGATCCCAGTGCCGCCAGACCTAAGTTATTTTCTCAGCAATTATTTGTGTACGATAGAGTACTGTTCGAATGTCCTTTCAGTATATGCGTACTAGCTAGATTGTGCCGACGGCCAATTTCCAGATACCAGGTGCTAAAGGTAGGTAAAAACTAGAATAACTTATCTTAAATTCTCAGGGCTGATTTTCATATATGTTTTAAAGAATATTGTAAAAATTAATAAATTAATACTGCCAGACGCTTACCGCCGGCGGTTACTTTAGCCAGACGCTTTGAAGCTCCCAAAAAATATATAATTTAAGTTAACTTATATTCTCAGTTCTGATTTTTATACATGATACTCAGGGAACTATAGCGATATTATCTGTAAGCTGCCAGACCTATTGGAAGGGTCAAACATCCCCCCAGACACACATTATGCGTCCCCATATGTATGAGCGCTAGATCATGATTCACTTGTTTAAGTGTGTGAGAGATAATATCATCATACTATAATATTATAAATGCGAAAGTGTGTTTGTTGGTTTGTCCTTCAATCACTCTGCAACAGAGCTATGGATCGACGTGATTTTTTGCCTGGGTATAGCTTAGGATCTAGAGAGAGAGAACTATTGCAATATCTTCTGCAAGCTATACCCAGGCAAAAAATCACGTCGATCCATAGCTCTGTTGCAGAGTGATTGAAGGACAAACCAACAAACACACTTTCGCATTTATAATATTATAGTATGATGATATTATCTCTCACACACTTAAACAAGTGAATCATGATCTAGCGCTCATACATATGGGGACGCATAATGTGTGTCTGGGGGGATGTTTGACCCTTCCAATAGGTCTGGCAGCTTACAGATAATATCGCAATAGTTCCCTGAGTATCATGTATAAAAATCAGAACTGAGAATATAAGTTAACTTAAATTATATATTTTTTTGGGAGCTTCAAAGCGTCTGGCTAAAGTAACCGCCGGCGGTAAGCGTCTGGCAGTATTAATTTATTAATTTTTACAATATTCTTTAAAACATATATGAAAATCAGCCCTGAGAATTTAAGATAAGTTATTCTAGTTTTTACCTACCTTTAGCACCTGGTATCTGGAAATTGGCCGTCGGCACAATCTAGCTAGTACGCATATACTGAAAGGACATTCGAACAGTACTCTATCGTACACAAATAATTGCTGAGAAAATAACTTAGGTCTGGCGGCACTGGGATCTTGGACCATTATGACATTCATGAGTCATTGTTATGTGTGCTCAATAGAAATGTAAGTCAGTGAGACAGCTTTTTATTGCAACTGCAATTGTTAAGACGAGACGATATCGAGACAAAAAAGTTCTTCTATCTTATACTAAGATCTAAAACTTAGTGTTAACTGTTAACTTAGTGTTATTTTAATATATTTAAAGTTTAAATAAAAATGGATTTAAATTTTAAATCCATTTCAGGCTCTATAAAGGGTTATGATTGAACAGGGTTATAATATCTCTGATTCATAAATTAGAATTGCAAAGTTCCATCTCACGCATTTAGGCATTCTTCAACTTATTATTATAAAAAATACCTATATACCTATTTTTTTTTTTTTTAAAAAAAAAAAAAAAAAAAATAGGTATTCGACTTGGCATAAAAGTTATCATTGTGAGTGCAAGTTATTTTTCTGGAATAAAAAGTAGCCTGTATGTTACTTTCCCATGCGAAAATTTGTGATCCTTTACCGGTAAACAAATACAACTTCGCATTTATGGTAGGGTTCCATACTAAATTATGTGTGAAATTTTTTATAGGTATCTATTTATATCTTTTTTAACAGATCTTGATGCAATCTTCTTCTTCTTCTTCTTCTTTATCAACCTATAGATGTCCACTGCTGGACAAAGGTCTCCTGCATGGACTTCCACAGACTTCGGTCTTGCGCCGCTTGAATCCAGCGGCTCCCTGCGACTCGTTTTATGTCGTCGGTCCACCTGGTGGGGAGCCTGCCAACACTGCGTTTCCCGGTGCGGGGTCGCCACTCCAACACCTTGCAATCTTGATGCAATCTTAATATAGGATAAATTTTATACTGGAAAATCAGAAACTTACTAGGGATTTTTAAAAATCAAAATCCACGCATACACAGTCACTGTCATCATCAAGACTGCCATCAAGTAGTATCAATAAATTAATTTGCTTAAAAATCAACATGACGGAATAACGATGATGTATTTTGTTTCGCGTTCGACAATATGGCTATACAGGAATAATGAAGTACTGAATGACTTGATTAAAATCATATTGCAGCATGCTCCCGTACACAATACATGGGAAATAATGAAATTATGCCCCCAGTTCGCGGCCTGTACGGCCTATTAGGGAATAAACGGCCAATTAGCGCTCATTACGCGCTAATATAGGTCGCCACCGTAACTTTGCTGTTTGCTGTTTGTTGGTAATAAGTGTGTGTGTTCCAGTCCTAATTATTAAGCTAGAATAGCTTTTATCGCGGGCTTTGAGCGCGGCGACCGAATCAAGAAATTCCGTAACGAAAATAAACCTAACACAAGCCGTGCATCGTCTAACGTCGTTTCAGTTTGGCAGACTTTTGCACGGTGTTTGTGTGCGTGCGACTAGAAAATGATATGCAATAGCTTTACCGCGGCAGTCCCCGAGTGCCACACGTATTTTTTTTATAAAGAAATCTTATGACCATAACAACATAGATTTAGGATTGGTAGCTTAGTCGCTACTAGATACCGCCCTTCCTACAAACAATAGCTCCATGAATGCGGCAACGTAATTTCATAATATCTTTGAATACGTCAAACATTGTTTGCTACGTGACTTTGTAGGTTCGCCAGTTCAGGCGTACTATAAATTGCCGCAATTTACTAGTACGCCGACGATATCTAGTAGTGTGCGAAGCGGCTACCAATCTTATAACTATGTATAACAATTATATTTTCACGTCACTATTTAGTATCAAAACCTTTAAGCACCGCGCACCTTTGTTGCAAGCAACAAGACAAGTCATTAGTGAGCAAAAGTCAATTTTGCTCACTAATGGCAAATAAAATATCAAAGACAGACATGATACGAGTAAAGTAGACAAATATGTTGAATTTTGTATCTATTGGAAAATATTTTCCGATTTCTATACAGTAGGTATAATTTTGTCTAGAACAGCTATACCTACTCAACCTGCGGCCCGCGAGCCAGCGGGCGGGTGATTAAAATATACGCGATGAATTCGTTCATAAATGTTTGTAACTATCACTAAAATCATTACCTAATATTTTTGGAGTTTACTCCTTAAGAATCGATTTTAGCAGCCCGGGCTGAAAATCCGGGCAGTGAAATCAATTTATCAATGACCTCGTTACGTTTTTTCTGTCACGTTTTTCACAACGTTGAAATTTCTACCCTAATGTTGAGTAAATAAGGTTGGTTTTCGCTTGAGTTGTCGAATGCCCGCTTCACGTTTTTCGCAACGGAGTTGCTATTCGAAATGGTTTACACATGAGCCGAAAGATGGCGCTGATCTACATGTGAACGAAAGCCAACCTTGTTTACTCAACGTTAGGGCAGAAAGCATCGTTGTGAAAGGCGTAGCGCGGGCATTCGACAACTCAAGCGAAAACCAACCTTATTTACTCAACGTTAGGGTAGAAATTTCAACGTTGAGTATAAAGTAAACTCCAGTCGTGAGTCGTAGCTGACACACACAAATTTTTTTTTCTTTTTACGGCCCGCGATACCATAACGAACACGTGTTTGTTATTTACTTATTTAACATGAAAAAAAGTTTGAGTACCACGGGTCTAGACCATTAAATTTAAACTATTCTAGAACTAGTTCATAACTAGTGTTCAAAAGATATCAAACCTTTTTTTTTTTATTGAAAAGGACATACCGTCAGGTTGGTCACATTTAAATTTGGTGAAGATCTCATGAATATCTTCGGTGATAGAGGGAACTCCTCAATGAATAGAAACAAATTGCTAGCGATCAGAGAATGTGCAGATTTATCCTATGATTTTAAAAATACCGACTTTAAACGCCTAATTCAATTACAGTGATTTTTCTGTTAGCTCAATTTTTTAGCATCAAAGCTGAAAGCTGGAGTGGAGACCCGTGCAATATCGAGGCAACATTTTATTCTCAGGGGCAGTTTGTGGTCGCAACGGCTTTATGTCTCGTTCGACAAAGCCATTTGGTAAACATCTAAAGCGCGCTCAGACTGTAACAACCTCGTAATATTAGTGATTGCGTCCAAAGCAATAAGTATTGGATGGTATGCACAGGCAATTGATCGCCGTGCATCGGTGTGTAAACATAACATTATTTGGTGCGCGTCCAAAGCGTGCTTACAACGTAACGATCTCGTAATATCGGTGATTTTGCCTCGTATAACAAGCATTGTATAGCATGTAATGGTACTTTGTCGTCTATCGATTTGTTTGACAGTATGTTTTGCATTTCGGATGTCCGTTTTCAATTCGTTGCGCTGTAACGGTTTCCATTTTCAATTTGGCTCGATTTTAAGCTTTATTCAAAGAAATGAAATGTATTCACACAAATAGAAAGAAACTTCATCTCTTTGCATCGCATTCCTCATTGCTCAAGTCGTGACCCCTTTCCATTATTCATCATCATCATCATTATCACCATCTCGGCTCACTACTGAGCGATGTCTCCTCTCAGAGAAGGGTTATAGGCCGTAGTCCACCACGCTCGCGCTGGCCCAATAAATATTATTTTAGCAATAATTATTATTTTATAGTGCAACAGAGGTTTGAACCGTTCCCTTTCGGATTTCAGACCTCCTTTGAGCGCTAAGCTATGAAAGACTTCGACTTCTATGAAAACGAGACTTCTTACATTTTATTTAAATTGTATTTTAATGTAATCTTAAATTAACGAAATGTCTAATGTTCGCGTCTCTTAAATCAACTTGTTGAAATTTCGTTTGTGTTATTTGTGCTCATTCGTTCAAATGTAATATGTCTAGACACTTAAAATATTAACGATAAACATGAATTCTTTACCATTTCTTCGCTCGCTTCGCAAATTATTACGTTTTCTCAAATATATTAAAAATATAATTAATGTGACATTTTTATCACCCTTAAATTAACTTACACTTACTTACTCGCTAGATAAGGTGAAACTGTACATTAAACAATTTTGAGATAGGTCAGCAAACAACTGAGTAAATAATAACATAGTCCTAAGCTATCATCTTAAAAAATTTCGCGCTTGCTTCGCTCGCGAAAATGATAATGACTGATTACTGTTGTTGCTAACAATTATTGAACAACATGTACCGAATCCTCAGTCTTGATGCTCCTGTGTACTGCTCACCCTTATACCGCCCAATTGTGCATATTATGTCGATTGTGAGTTGATATTGTAGGTACTAAGTATGGACTACATAGTGGCGTAGTGCAAGCTAAAACAATTTCAAGATTAACGATAACCAACACAAACCGATTTTATTCCATCGCGTACGAAGTCGCGGGCATCAGCTAGTTTACTGTAAAAAAAATTTAAAAATTCTAAAGTCTAAATCATTTATTTCATGTAGCCACCTTATGGCTCTTATGACAAGTCAGGAATCTACCACCACCGGCTCGGAATGCTGATTCTGCTGAGAATAGCCGGCAAGAAACTTAGCAGTTGTTCTTTTCCAAACAAAAATGTTTCAAAATGTTACAAAATTATCTATCTTGTGGACAGCTGAAGCAAAGCTGATTAGAATAGAAAAGAAATATTTTCCATTTAAATAAACTTTTACAAGTGCTTTCGCGTCTATGAATAATAATAAATTAATCTACAATTTGAGGGAACGCAACAGCCCCCAACTACTTAACGCAAAAACTTATAGTCTAAGATCCGAACCTAAGTCGACCTTCACCGAGCTGATAATAGAATAAAACTTATTTTATAATTAATTTAGTATATTAGAAAATATATTAAAAAGCCGGTCAAGTGCGAGTCGGACTCGCGCACCGAGGGTTCCATACCCCAAAAGTAAAAGTAAAACGATAATATTACATTAATTTGCTTATTTATCGTTAATTTTGTTTGTAGAGGTTTATTGTTAATATAAAAAAACTATGCTAGTTAGAGCGTTCGTTTTATTTTTCCTTTCCTTTCCTTTCGTTTTATTGACCACAATTATTTCAGATTTTTCGATTGGTAAACTTCGGAGATAAGGGGGGGGGGGGGGGGAACGGTATTTTTTTTCGACATTTTGGCCGATTAATCAGAAACTACACAAGTAAAGGCCTTTCATATGACACCCCACTCGGTATAATTATCTTACTTTGAAATTTCAAACCCCTGCTGTTCCCCCTTTTTTAATTAAACTAAAATAATTTTCGCGTTGATTTTATTTTTCCTGTAAAATATACATAAACCTCTATTGATCATAATTATTTCAGATTTTTCGATTGGCAAACTTCGGAGATAAGGGGGGGGGGGGGGACGGTATTTTTTTCGACATTTTGGCCGATTACTCAAAAACTATTATATATAGAAATAAATAAAAAACTGTTTTAGAATGCACAAGTAAAGGCCTTTCATATGATACCCCACTCGATATAGTTATTTTACTTTGAAATTTCAAACCCCCGATTTTCCCCCTTTTTTTATTAAAACTAAAAATAATTTTCGATTTTTCTTTATTCCAATGATTTTGGGCCACTATTATACACAACTATGCCAAATTTCATGTCGATAGCTTTAATAGTTACTGAAATAATCGACTGTGACAGACGGACGGACAGACGGACGGAGAAAGTCTCACCATAAGGGTTCCATTTTTACCATTTTGGTATGGAACCCTAAAAATGGGTTTGCTAAAAAAATCCTGGACAGAATATTTTTAATTATTAAAAAGAAAATTATTTGATGATGACCCTATATAATGATGACCCTATATCAACGTGTTCGCAATAAAACAGCGCTTATGTTGATATACATTTTTGTCTATTATCCAATCAAGTGAAAGTAACTGGCATCGACATACCTGTTTATACCTGGCAACCCAGTATTTCGTCCACGTTATTAATAGACAATCCAACGTCTGCACATTCTGTATGTTTTATACTTTAACTCAGGATAAAATTTTCTTATTATCTTTATGTTGCAACATTTTTATGAAAATTTTTTTTTTAAAAAATAATTAAAAATATTCTGTCCAGGATTTTTTTAGCAAACCCATTTTTAATATATTTTCTAACTATCTGATGCCCGCGACTTCGTCCGTGTGGATTTCATTTTTAAAATCCCGCGGGAACTCTTTGATTTTCTCGGGTAAAATTTAGCCTTTGTCACCCTCCAGGTTCTCAACTATACCCATGCAAAAAATCACGTCGATCCGTAGCTTTTTTGCTACTTGATTGAAAAACAAACCAACATACAAACACACTTTCGCATTTATAATATTAAAAAGTATCCTATGTCCGTCTCCTGGTTCTAAGCTACCTCCCCACCAATTTTCAGCCAAATCGGTTCAGCCGTTCTTGAGTTATAAATAGTGTAACTAACACGACTTTCTTTTATATATATATAAGATAAGATAAGATGTACTAAATTTATTATAAAATAAGTTTTATTCTTTTATCAGCTCGGTGAAGGTCGACTTAGGTTCGGATCTTCTACTATTAGTCCTATTTGTCCACGTTGTTATCATTCAAGGATATTCAGCGTTGGAAGAACTTACCTGCAATCTCTGGAAGCTGTTGGTCACAAGCGGCATTATAGTGATCCTTGTAAAAGATTTACACTGTGGCGTCTAAAAATTAAATAAGACGAAAAACCACGTTTACCATGGTTCAATTGGATGTATTTGTGTCAATACTCAATTGTATGTTTTTTCTTGACGTATTTTTGACCGCCATATTGAATTTTTCATGATGATTAAACGAAAAACGAATAAACACACACACACACACTCGCACTCTCACTCACACTCACATTGGGGCAATAAAGTTGTTTGCTTCCATAAAAGCATGAATATGTGATGATTATGCAAAAAGGGTATGTCTGTCGAGGACCCGCATCAACTCTCGCGAGATGAAATCTGACTGGAACTAAATAAATAAAAAAATATATCAGTTGTCTTTAAGTGATTGTATTATCTCATACTAGTAGGATATCGCGACTTTTTCCGCGTTTATTTAGATTTTAAAGATCCCGTGAGAGCTCCTTGATTTACCGGGATAAAAATTATCCTAAGTCATCACTGACTAGGTCTTCAACTATACCCATGCAGAAAATCACGTCGATCTCACGCTCTGTTGCGGCATGATTGCAGGACAAACCAACAGACAAAACACTTTCGCATTTTTATAATATTAGTAAGGATTTAACTTATTATTTAAGCGTATTATCCCAGCGCCTCTTTATTTTAAATGTAAGGAAATTATATTCTGTAACTGCTGTTTCAAATTCAATTATATTTCATTTTGAATGTTTTGGGGGTTAAATGGCAATTCCATAATAAGTTCATAATTTACTTTCATCGCCATTGTTGCTATCAGTATGATCGTTTCCACCGCTGGATGTCCAAATATGGTTGAGCGAAGCAATGGCTGGATCATGCGTCATGCTCGTGAACGGGTGCCACCAGCGGGAATGGGGCTACTTTCTGTCTGCCCGTCTTAATATGTGTTGAATTATAATTAGGTATGCTTTTGTGGAACTCATTGTGGAAACACTGCATACATAGCAAGTATCTATTGAATTGTAAACTTGTTAAGAAAAGAGCAACCGCCGAGTTTCTTAAAAATAGTGTTGTGAAACGCCTGTTCTGTATTAATAGCAAATATTGTAGCTCCTACACTTCTATCACAACGAGACAAGGCGTTTGCGCCAAAACACTGGTTCTTCTGGGCTGGAAGGGCATTCCGAACCAGTGCGTGGTAGACTCATCGACGATTCAAAAGCACTTGTAAAAAAGTATATTTGAAAAAAAAAAACATTTCTATTCTATTCTATTCCATTGATGACTGTTGGGCATAGACCTCTTGCGAGAATCGCGACAGAATTCAATCTTGTGCTGCCTGTGTTTCTTACTTATTAGTTATTTATTATACACTCTTGGGGAGCTAGTAGAAACTTTAATATGTAGTAGGTTGAACGTTTTTTTTTTGAGGTGGCAGCTAGAAGTATTCAATGATGGTCTCTACTTTCTCAATATCACCTTAACATTAACAACGTTGTTAAATACAGTTTAATAGAGGCGATACGTACACGGAATACATTTTTATGTCTTACTTCCTATTTACGGCCAATCGTAATTCTTTTATGAACGAAATTTTATTACATTACGAACGCCTGATTTAGTTTTATCTTTTGCATTACAGTCACGTTATTGTGGATTTGTTATCTTTATCTGTTTATCTCTCTATTTACAATTTTATTTCTCCTGTATGAGGGTCAAAACCCTTAGCATTAGGCTCCCAGATTCTTTCGTATTTTGAGCGGTCCGGCTTTGGCCTTCAAGCGATTTATCGTTCTGGTACGATACCGCTTAGAAACCGATTGAGGATACGGGTCTAATGAAAAAAAAAACTACCATACTAGTAACTATAAGCTCGCTTTCATCTTAGATTGTATCGTCACTTATTATCAACGTCAAAGTGAAATTTGAATAAAAAATCCGCATTGGTATTTATTAATTACTAGCTGATGCCCGCGACTTCGTCTGCGTGGATTTAGTTCATAACATCCCGCGGGAAATCTTTGTCACCCTCCAGGTTCTCAACTATACCTATCCAATAAGTCACGTCAATCCGTAGCTTTGTAGCAGGAAACATTTGATCGTCTTGCTCGCGGCATTGTTAATGATGATTCAAAGAGAAAACATATTACTGATGATATTATCAATTAAGTTTAGCTATAATTTTTATAATAATTGTCATATTTTTTACCATACTTAACCAAAGACAAAATTACGTTTAGCTGTCAGTTACGTTTTTTTATTCCACTGTCATTTACGTTTTGTTATTCCATGTCAGATGCGTTTTTGTTATACCACCGTTTTATAGTGACTTGACGGAAACGCGGTCGAACGGGATAAAAAGTATCCTATGTCCGTCTCCTGGTTCTAAGCTACCTCTCCACCAATTTTCAGCCAAATCGGTTCATCCGTTCTTGAGTTATAAATAGTGTAACTAACACCACTTTCTTTTATATATATAGATTATTGTATTTATTATTGTAGGATTTGGGTGACATTTTATGCTATTTCTTAATAATTCTAAATCTAATATAGGACTGGGTTCTCTTTGCAATAGCGAATTGTAGAGTCAACATCTCCTGATGATGCTCCGGTGTCCGGTGTTAAAAGATTTATGCTGTTTAGCGGAATAAAGCAAAAGAAGTAATTTTTTCTTTAAACGTTACTATTATACTTACTAAAGTTGAAATTTCTTTGTCCACAGGTCGTTCTGAGCCTGGCGTGGTACCTTCAATAGTAGGGTTCACTAAGGACTCCGTAGCGCACGAGTCAGACAGGTTGGCCCCTGGGGACCGGATATGCAGTGTCAACGGAATATCCACAGCCAGATTGACCAATGAGGAGGTATTACGGCTATTGGACAATGTGGAAGAGCGAGCGTCTTTGGAAGTGGAGTATTATATGCCTAATTATGGTATGTATTAATATTTATTTATTTGAACCATATGCGGTCTTAGAACTTAAGGAAGTTTTCATCCTACTTTTCATCCCCAATCCATATCAACGTCAACAAGAGCGCAAGAAGTTGTCGATGATCCTAAGGTGCGATTGTCTTTTATTCCATTGATCGTAATCAACAGCATTGAATTAGATCTCAATTTCGTGTATGCATTCTTATACGTGTAGGTATGTATCATACGCTCCATAACGCTCCATATTAAAATCGGTTGTATTGAATTTGTGACTTTAACTGAATACAATCAAGGATTATTTTACTTTGACGCTAATGTCATCGAATATGAATACGATCAACGGAATAGCTTTTACACAATTGGTACCCAGGATCAATGATTTCAAAGCACACATGGTATCTCCAGCAGAAGCACTAAGACTGATCGACCGTTATCTGTCAGGTGGACAAAGTTGTGCATCTTTTTTTTTGTACTACTTGGTTGACGCCATTTTGGCGCTGTAAACAGTTACGGGGGTCCAAGGAACTAAAAGTAGTGAGGACACTATAGTTGGCAACTGATAGTGGATACTTTTTGGTATTTCCAGCATCCTATATTACCTATTAGTTCCAGAGAAACTCCGTATGTCAAATTTGGCACTTCCAATCTTTGACAAATGAATAAATATTATTCGTCTATGCTTCCAATCGATCAGCCAGTTCAGTGTAATCAAAAAAACTTGAGAGGTGTCAAGGGACACCCGGATGGAACGAAGTTCCTTTCGATTTATTAGTGAAGGAATTGTAATAAACTTGTGGTGTCATCTAGTATTAAATTGACTAATTACGATGAATATATGAAATATTTAGTTTATTTCTATTGCAGTAATGTTACAAAACCAAAGAGTTACTCTGGTTTTTTAACAGAAGGCGTTAGTAGTACAATAACATTTTATCCAATTTATACAATAAAAATTAGGGAAAAATTCCACATGTAGAAATTATTTAAAATAAAATTGAAAATAGAAAATTCAGTCTGTCGAGCTGGGATTCGAACCATCGACTTTTAACTGATAGGCGACTGCAGAAGCCACAAGGCTACAGAGACCAATATTGTACCGCGAAAATATCGAACACAACAATGCCAAATTCACATTCAAAAAAGTGTCGGTTTCAAAAAAGTGTTGATCAGTGTCGAGTGTCGGTTCAATTTTGTCTTAATTTTTTCCGTCTAGCCCCCTTACGCATCGCGCGATAAGGAACTACGTTCCAATTGGATGACCGAATTAGTTCCTCAAAACGCCACCGCCAACTTATACTTGTGGCACTGTACATGGCCATATATGTATACATCATATCAACCTTTAGATGTCCACTGCTGGACATAGGTCTCCTGCATGGACCTCCACAGGCTTCGGTCTTGCGCCGCCTGAATCCAGCGGCTCCCTGCGATTCGTTTGATGTCGTCGGTCCACCTAGTGGGGGGTCTACCAACACTGCGCTTACCGGTGCGGGGTCGTTACTCCAACACCTTGGGACCCCAACGACCATCAGCTCTTCGAACTATGTGCCCCGCCCATTTCCACTTCAGTTTCGCGACTCGCTGAGCTATGTCGGTGACTTTAGTTCTCCTGCGGATCTCTTCATTTCTGATTTGATCTCGCAGGGATACCCCAAGCATAGCTCTCTCCATCGCTCGCTGAGTGACCCTGAGCCTTCTTATGAGGCCCACAGTTAGAGACCATGTCTCGGATCCATAAGTCATCACTGGCAACACGCACTGTTCGAAGACTTTAGTCTTCAGGCACTGAGGAATTTTGGACGAGAAGACATCTCGGAGCTTCCCGAACGCTGCCCAGCCGAGTTGGATTCGGCGGTTGATCTCGAAATTGGACCTACCTAGCTACCATATATGTATACACCTGTGGCCATTTATATACCACAGATTAGGAAACAAGGATAGCCACCGACATATCGGTTACAATGGATAGACAGCTTTACGATACAGAACTCATACAGCATGTCAGCAACGAAATGGCAATTTCATTCGGAAACATACTTACACAACCTGATAAAAGGAGACACACAAAATTCCTGTTACACGGCTGAAACTCCGGCAAATAAAGTCTCTAAATAAAACGCGTTAACTTGTGTGTACATGTTTGTGCGGCTTTTGGTTCGTAACTTTTTGACAGGATGTTGGATTTAGTCTACGTGTTTTGTTTGTTTCCTTCCCTTTTATTTTTCTGCGGTTTTCTGGTATTTTGCAGACTGTAGAGCTGATTGAGGACAGCGGTTTTGTTGACATGTTTTCTCGCAAGAATACCTGGAGATCCATTTAGTGGGATGATTGTCTCTATTTACGTTAATATACTACGCGCGTTGTACGTTGTAGCGCACGCACTTGTAGAACTGTCAGAATGGATAATCCAGTCAATTTGGCCATCTAAAGAGATAATGCTGCCAGCATCTTGGATTCTATGCCACGCTGCGGTGACATTGATGAGATAATGATCATTGATAATGAATTTTAATCTCAATAAGTATTACAAAATCAAAGTAATCAAAAATATCATAGAAATCTTTAGTTTTTGAAGTGAAAACTTTAGGCGTGTTGAGCACTTTTTTAGGTGAGCAAACAACATGTATTTCGCGGCATCGTCACCTTCACAATCGTCACCTGGAGATTTCAGTAAGCGTTCAATATTTTAGAAGTTCCCGCAACTATGTAAAGCGCAGCGGGCAAGCAACCGCCTTCCTTACCGTTTAATGTATGATGTCGCTGCGCTGGTTCGAATCTCACTCACGAAATCGTGACAGTGCGCTTTTCTTATTTGTTTCTAATTATTAATAGCAAATCTAGTTTTCACCTCTATCCGCAGTCCCTATGACTGCCAATTTTTTGGAGTTTACACTTAAGAATCGATTTTAGCAGCCCGGTATGAGAAAAATCCGGGCAGTAAAATCAATTTATCAATGACCTCGTTACGTTTTTCACAACGTTGAAATTTCTACCCTAACTTTGAGTAAATAAGGTTGGTTTTCGTGCGAAAGAGCTTTCGCTTCGGGTAGCCGAGCGCGTAGCGATCGGGTCCCCGAAGCGAAAGTCGGTCGGGGCGCGCTCGGACCCGAGTCGCGCGCATAGAGAAGGATATAGCGTCGCGCATAAACTCCAGTCGTGCGTCAGAGGCCGGAGCTGACACACACTTTTTTTTTATTTATACTCATAAGTTGAACTTGTTTAAAAAATGTGTCATTATTGTTTCAGCATCGCAAAACTCATTATACATCACAACAAAGTTAGCAGAGGTTCCCGTTGAGAAAGTGAACGGTTCCCTAGGAGTCACAATACGAGGAGGCCTTCCAGACAATTCCTCTCCCAGCGCAGACCTGGTCCTGAATAGCAGGTCCTTGGATGCTCTCCCTTTAGTGGTTACCCATGTGAGGCCTGGCGGAGCAGCGTATAACACTTCTAGGATAAAACCTGGTGATAGACTACTGAAGGTGGACCATGTAAGTATTGTTTTTGACTCTATATGTTGGCCCAAAAAAGTTCTTAGATTTTTCTGAATAAAAATTGTCAATAGCATAATGGAGTTGGTAAGTTGGTGTACACCACGCCCCACTAATTAGTTGTTGGCACCTACCCCCCAATTGTCTAAAAGTTACCGATCAAAATCGTATTCATTTGATGGCAATAGCGTCAAAGTAAAATAAACCATAACAGCATTGAATTAGAGCTCAATTTCGTGTATACATTCTTATATGTTTAGGTATGTACGATACGCTCCATAACTCTCCATGTTAAAATCGGTTTTACTGAATTGACTTTAAATCAATACAGTCAAGGAATATTTTACTTTGACGCTAATGCTATCAAATTAATACGATTTTGATCGGCAACTTTTAATCAATCGCACATCTGTTATCGTATCGGATTACTGTCCCAAAGGACAACGAGAGTGCGGGAATAGAGAATTGTTCCCTATTATATTTCCAATGTATTTTAGTACTTATTAGCGGACCATGGCGTGTGGAAGTCCATTCAAGAAACCTTTGTTCAGTAATGGATGTCTATCTGTTGATAAAGAAGAAGAAAAAGAATGTAACAAAATCATAAAATTAAATTTGTGTTTTGTTCATTTAATTGTTAATTTGTGTAAGCTAAATTTAAACGTAAATAGTATAGGATACTGGTTATAAGTGCGTTAGCGTTAAGTGTTAGGTTAAGTAAAGATTAAGATATTAGTAAGAGCGCCACCTCGCCAAGAAACTGCAACTTCAAAAAAGGAGGAGGTTATCAATTCGTCGGAATCTTTTTTTTTAAAGAATGTTCATTGTTCACCGATTACCTACTCGAAGACGCCTGAACCGATATGGAAATTCTTTTTTGTTACAAAGGGTATACTTCCCAGGTGGTCCCATTGAAATTTTACCGAAATCGATCGAACGGTTTTTAAAATATCAACAATAAATACTACCTACTGTGTCTACTTTGTAGAGGCACGGGGGTTTGAAGTCGGTTTTTAACGATTAAATTAAAAAAGCAATCATCATACTATTTTGTTTCAGATATCACTAACAAACAAAACCTTGTCAGAGGTCCATCAAATCCTTCAAAACTGCCCTCAAGTGACGAGTTTAAACCATAGAATACGATGTGTCTATCATGGAATCCGTGAAGCTGGCCACTGGACCCTTGCTGATTGAGATCGAGAGGCCATGCAATGAGGACTTGGCTTATTCCTGAGTAACCAGAGGTACTCTGATGACGTGTACAGCTCTGGATCGGACACGTACCAGAGGGTTGGGACGTGCAACGCGATTTATATTGATAGTATATTGCCTGCTAGTATCAGTGACAGGTGAGTAATTTTTTGAACATATTTTAATCAATTATTTATTTATTTATATGTGATGCGGGTTGTTACGTTCCCTCAAATATGTTCGGAACGACTGAATCATGCGTCATGCTCGTGAATGGGTGCCACCGGTAGGAAGACCTACTTTTTGTCTGCCCCAATTCTATAATTCAGTACAAACATGTATTGAATTTTAGAATTTTTGGAACTTCCCCTCATTGTGGAAATAGTGCATACATAGTACCTACCCACATAGTACCTATTCTTCTTCTTCTTCTTCTTCTTCTTTATCAACCGATAGACGTCCACTGCTGGACAAAGGTCTCCTGCATGGACTTCCACAGGCCTCGGTCTTGCGCCGCGCCGCCTGAATCCAGCGGCTCCCTGCGACTCGCTTGATGTCGTCGGTCCACCTGGTGGGGGGTCTGCCAACACTGCGCTTCCCGGTGCGGGGTCGCCACTCCAGACCTTGGGACCCCAACGACCATCAGCTCTTCGAACCATGTGCCCGCCCATTTCCACTTCAGTATCGCGACTCGCTCGGTCCTGAGCCTAAGTAGACTCAGGACTTAGGCTCAGGACAGGCTAACTAAGGGCCTCATTCATAAGTATGAGGCCCTTAGTTAGTACCTATTCTTAACTGTGTTAAGAATAGGTACTAACTAAGATATATTGACCTAGATATATATATTGTGCAGCTGTGGACCTCTATCGGTTGACAAATAAGATGCAGATAATATATGTCCGAGGGTTCCGTAGTTTTGGAGTACGGAACCCTCGGTGCGCGAGTCCGACTCACACTTGGCCGGCTTTTTTTTAAGTACACCCCTTATCGCCGAAGTTTACCAATCGAAAAATCTGAAATAATTATTTATGGTCAATAGAAGTTTATGTATATTTTACAGGAAAAATAAAATCAACGCGAAAATTATTTTAGTTTAATTAAATAATCGGCCAAGTGCGAGTCGGGCCTCGCTCTTTTAGGGTTCCGTTCAAAAACAATTAAATAAAATATTTCCATGTACCCATGGAAATATTTTAATTAATTTTTTTAATTTAATTTAATTTTTATTATTTGTTGTTATAGCGGCAATAGAAATACATCATTATGTGAAAATTTCATCTGTCTATCTATTACGGTTTACGAGATACAGCCCGCTGACAGACGGACGGACGGACGGACGGACAGCGTAGGCTTAGTAATAGGGTCCCTTTGGTATCCTTTGGGTACGGAACCCTAAAAAGGGGGAAAATCAGGGGTTTGAAATTTCAAAGTAAGATAATTATACCTAAACTAGCGGCACGCTATGATGGCCGGTTTGACACATTACAATAGTGATGTGGAATGTCAATTTATTCTCGAACAAAAACAATTAAGTTTTGTTTTTGTACCTGATTTAAATAGGTTTAATAAAACAAAAATGTATATATTTATTTAATTTATTTGAACGAACTGAATATTTGAATGACAATGAATATACATACTTTATATGCACACAAGAAACATATGAATACAAAAGATACCAAAAAAGGTGCCACAAAAAGCCATAATTAATCAGATTCGTCCATACTACTATTTTCACTGTCGTCACTGCTATCATCACCTACATTAATAATTATATGTTCGTTTTCTATAATATTATCTATTTTCACATCTCTTTCATAATCTTCCCTTATTAATTTAACAGTTCTATTCACAACCTTTTCCCAGTCTCCTTTAGTCACATGTTCACAAGCTTCTTCTAATAATTTTAGCATTTTTTTTGTGGTAAATGGGGGTTCTGTATTGTGTCTTGCAGCATATCCCTTAATTTGAGCCCACACCAACTCAATCGCATTATACTCACAATGGTAAGGCGGTAACCGTATAACTCTGTGCCCATGTTCTAATGCTATTTCGTCAATGACGTATCGGATCTTGGTTGGTTTGTTTTCTTTTAAAAGACGTACTAATTCCGCTTTTAACATATTCATGTTTGCATCTACGCCATTTTTACGAAGCCATGCGACGATATCAGCTTTCTTTTGGGATTGGGCAGGTGGCTTGTCAATTTGCATCGAGTGGTATGGGGCGTTGTCCATAATTATAATAGATGGTTCAGGGAGGCTACACAACATTGAGGTAAACCATTCAGTAAACTTTTCTCCATTCATGTCTTCATGATAGTCTCCAGTGGTTTTTGACGCAAAAGCCATGAGAGAACCTTCGACAAACCCGTTGATGGTTCCGGCGTGACAAATTATAAGTCGCGATCCTTTTCCTACAGGAACTTTGGAAGTAGATGCTGCTGTGTCATCGTTCCAAGAACGGCCTACAGTATGGTTAGCATTAAGCCATGTTTCATCCAAGAACACAACATTTTGCCAATTTTTGATTTCTTTCACTTGCCGTAAAAAAGTATACCTTGCCATCGCTATATCAAATCTTTCCATCAATATTTTGCGTTTGTTACATTTTTTGTATCGAAATCCAATGGTCTTCAAAATCTTCGTTAAAGAACTTTCCCCACCGAAGAATAATCCAGCTTCCTTCAGTGAATGCACCAACTTTTTTCTTGTTGGATACTCCTTCTGTAAATAGTAGCCGTAAACATGTCTTCGGATAGCATCGGCATCAAAGCTATCGATGCCTACGACTGGTTTTGCTCGTTTTCTCTTTTTTGGTGTGTGAAGTTTATTTTCTTCTGTGCCAGTCTCGCCATATTTTTTTTTAGTTATCCGTCTAACAGTTCGTTGTCCAATATTAAGCGCATCAGCTACGCGTTCAACCACTGACGTTATAGGTAAAATTGGCCCTCCATTTTGAGCTTCACGATCGAAATAGTTACGAAGGCGTATTACGAACTCACGTGTCTGACTATTTAGAACAGTTCTCTGCGTACGTTCGGTCATATCGACGAAATCCACAACAAAGGGCTTGAACAGAGTCCAAATTAACGAGCAAGGGTCAACAGTAATGCAGTATCAATATTTGAAATCCAAAGCCAGGTCAAAACTATATCACAATCGCATTGCACTGACAGTTTATACTTTTCGAAGCAACGTCAATTCGAAACTGCTTTGTTTTGCATTGACGCGAGTTTGCCGGAGGTAGTAGTTGTGCTAGCCAGCGATCCTATGTGACGATCGTATTAGATTCCATTTTTAAAAATTTTCAATTTAGAAAACCAAATGCCGAGTTGTGGTATATATCATATAAAAATAAAAATTTTACCTTTTGTATGAAACAGCTGATATTTTTTTGCGATTTCAGAGGTTTGTCCACATAGTGAAAATTGTTCATATTCACAAGTACATTCACCCCTTAAATGGTGCAAACTGATTTTTCTACACTTGTATACATTTTAGAAATCAATTTAATAAATAAATTTTGAGTCCTAAACCTAAAACTACATTCGATAAAATTTATGAATCTCTGCACATCACTATCGTCAATAAAGTAATACAATTATTTCCTTCAAAGTCGTTATCAATTAATACGGAACTTCATGAGCGGACAAACGTCAAACCGGCCATCATAGCGTGCCGCTAGTGTAGTGGGTTATCATATGAAAGGCCTTTACTTGTGCATTCTAAAACAGTTTTTTATTTCTTTCTATATATAATACTTTTTGAGTAATCGGCCAAAATGTCGAAAAAAATACCCCCCCCCCCCCCCCCCCCCTTATCTCCGAAGTTTACCAATCGAAAAATCTGAAATAATTATGGTCAATAGAGGTTTATGTATATTTTACAGGAAAAATAAAACCAACGCTCTAACTAGCATAGTTTTTTTTATATTAACAATAAACCTCTAAAACAAAGTTAACGATAAATAAGCAAATTAATATAATATTATCGTTTTACTTTTACTTTTGGAGTACAGAACCCTCGGAGCGCGAGTCCGACTCGCACTTGGCCGGCTTTTTTTAAGTATGTAGGTACGTACGTCTTTAATTACACAGTTGCGGAGGAATCAGGATCATCTACGGATTTACGTACTCTCCAAGGCACGGGATATGATGCCGTCAACTTCTCAACTCCGGGCTTACTATGCTGCTATTCTGACAATTTCGTGACAGAAAAACGTAGTTTTATGTCCCCAGACCCTACCCAGTGTCCCTACCCAGACTTGGAAGTTTATGATCCTCCGTCAAATAATACAAGCCACAATATAAATAATAAATAAATAATACATCATTGACCAACACAACAAATAAGTTTTCACTAAGAGTCTAAGCTAAGAGTACAGTTATGTGCCTACTATGTACCTATTTAAAATTAATTGTGGTGTGGTGTAGTCAATGGCCCCCTCAGCTTGTGCCACTGCATGAAAGGTAGGTACGTAGCTACCTGACACACCGCAACGCAGGAAGGGCCCAAAGAGGGAGCCCAGGACGATCAGACCTTCGTTTTTGTATAAAAGCTGAAAGTTTTAGAATAGAATAGAAAAGAAATGTATTTTATTCAAAAAAAACTTTTTTACAAGTGCTTTTAAATCGTCGATGAGTCTACCACTGGTTCGGAATGCCCTTCCTGCCGAGAAGAACCAGCAAGAAACTCGGTTTCTCTGTGTATGCTCCCCATTAAGGTAAGAATGATCCCCGACTATGAAGTTAGGATCATGGTTGCTTTGAGAGATATCAGGGCGCAAAGGTTATACACCTTTGCTACCTGATTTGGTAAACCATGGATTTTTACGAGTTATAAAGTAGCCTAAGTATTAATTCAAGACAATCTATCTCCATTCTAAATTTCAGTCAAATCTGTCCAATTATGTGTGTGTATGTTTCTTTACTCTTTCACGCAAAAACTTCTGAACGGATTTGACTGAAATTTGAAATGCAGATAGATTATGCTTTGAATTAATACACAGGTTACTTGTTATCCCGTAAAAATTCGTCGTTCCCGCAGGACTTTGAAAAACCGAAATTCACGCCACAACTAATAAATCGATTTGGCTGAAATTTGAAATAATAATAATAATTTATTTATTTCAGATATCATTTTAAGATTTATTATTTTATTTAGATTTGGAGATAAATTTTAAAATCGAAATTCACTTATTACTTCTTCATGCCACAACTAATGAACCGATTTGGCTGGGAATAAAGATATATATATATATATATATATATATATATATATATATATATATATATATATATATATATATATACCCTTGATTAACACAGAATACTATTTTTTACAGAATTATATTTTTATCCCGTAAAAATCTATGATTCACCAAATCAGTTTGGCTCATGGTGGCTTTGGAAGATATCAGGTAGCAAAGGTAATAACCCTTTGCTACCTGATACCTCACAAAGCCACCATGATCCAAACTTCATAGTCGGGAATCGTTCTCACCTTAATGGGGGGCATACGCAGAGAAACTTTCAGCTTTTATAAAATGACGAAGGTCTGATCGGTCTGGGCTCCCAGTCCATTAAACCACTGGAGTTAGAAACTCGAAATGTCGACATAAGGTTTCTTTTATGACGTAGGCACGCACTAATAAAGGATTTTTGAAATCCACCAGCAAGGTTAATCCCCTTTGTGTGAAATTTAGTATGAAAGTCCGTCATTTTTTAAGTTTTATCCATGAAACTTGGTACTTATTTTAGCTTTCAATTAAAAATAAAGAAGTACCTCGCGAACAACCTCTAGCTAGACTCTAGAGGTTCACACGAGTAGCGAGGGTCGTCTTCGCTGGCCGTGGCCAGCGGAGGGTACGGGCTTCGAGGCAGGGCCTCATTACCCGGGCAAGGCGCGGGGAAGAACACTTCCCCGGTGGTGAGTTTTCAGCCGTCTTGGCAATCCATGGCGGCTGAGGCTCCTGGTCCGTGGGGAGCAGGGGCCTTGCGGAGGGACTTCTTAGGAGAGGGCTCCGCTAGCTGGCGGGCAGGATTGCCGCCGCGAGCGGAGTAAGCGGAGTAACTCACCGTAAATCTTGACTCGAAAAATCGACGAGAGATGGCGTTGTATACTTTTGCACCGCGCTTACTTAATTGTGTTCCTAAGACGATAACTTCTAATGAATAAATGGACATTTACTCTTAAGATCTTAATTTTTATCGTTCTTATTGTTTTCTAATTTTTGGATGAGGTCTCCTTCCTGAGACTTCCAAAGTATGGAGTCTGGCCTAGTCCTAGAGAAAATTTCGTAAACTGGTTCAAAAAATTTTGCTGAAATTTTTTTGTTATTAGCGAGTAGCGACCCGCCCCGGCTTCGCGCGGGTACAATTTAGAGTTGTAATTATACCGCGAAAAAACATATACAATTCCACGACACAGGTTTTACTCTGAGAACACACCTATCCACAAGGGAGGAAAGGTCACGGACCACCACTGTTGTCACACAAGAAAACGAATTAAAAACAAAAATAAATAATAAACAATTAAATTAGCTTAAATATTATCTACAACTTAATATTACTTTATTGTACTAGAGTTTGACATACAGGTAAATCAGGGTAATTAGTGGCAATAAACCTAACGCCTACGGGAATGGGGCTACTTTGTGTCTGCCCATCTTAACATGAATTGAATTGTAGTACTTTTTTTTTTGGAACTTCCCCTCATTGTGGAAATATTACATTTTATTCTATTCTAACAAAGTTGCATAGGTTAAATCGGCTTGGCATCCAGCTGCCCACAAGATAGTATAAAAAACTTATTACAATGTAATAGCTTCATAATAATATTGTAAAATGATTATTTTGAAAAGAGCAAATGCTGAGTTTCTTGCCGGCTCTTCTCAGCAGAATCCGCTTTCCGAACAAGTGGTAGAGTCATGACTTGTCATAAGAGCCACAGGTTGGCCTACGTGACATAAATAAGTTTGAATTTGAATTTGAATTAGAAATATTCTAAATATTATATAAAAGGAAAAGGTGACTGACTGCTTATTTGACTGACTTACTGACTGATCTATCAACGCATAGTTTAAACACTGGACCGATCGGGCTGTTTGGCATACATATAGCTATTTCTACGTAAGCATCCGCTAAGAAAGGATTTTTCTTTTTGATAATTCAATCCTTAAGGGGGTAAAATAGAGGTTTTAAAATTGAACACAACGTGAGCGAAGCCGCAGGCAAAAGCCAGTACTTAATTAATAATAATAGTATTAAAAACATGAAAGTGCGTTTTATCTTGGTTTGTCCTTCAATCACGCAGCAACTGGTCATCGTGACCATGTGCATAGTCGCGTTTTGTAAGTCGTGTGCAAAAGCTACCTAAATAAAGCTATATTGCAAGACATTTCTAAATAATAGAGCTTAATTATTATCTATTAGTAGTCACGCTTCAGTATTCCTGTGATGAATAATAAACCAGAATACATACATACACACGCCATAATCACGTTTCTAATTAGGATAGGAAGATTTATAACAATATGTTAATGTATTTCTATTTACTGGGTTAAATTGGAAGTTAACGTTAGGAATTATTGAATTACACAGTAAAGTTCTTGAATTATCATCATCATGAGCAACCCTTTAAAGTTATAGTCCACCACGCTGGCCTTATGCGAATTGGTAAACTTAACACACCTTGGAGGACAATAATAGAACACATAGGCGTGCAGGTTTCCTCACGATAAGACCTATGGCACTTTTAATCATCATCATCATCATCATCATCATTAGCAACCCATCAACGGCTCACTACTGAGCACAGGTCTCCTTTCTGAGAAGGGTTATAGGCCATAGTCCACCACGCTGGTCCAATGTGAATCGGCGGACTTCACGCACCTTTGAGAACATTATTATGAACCCTCAGGTATGCAGGTTTCCTTACGATGTTTTCCTTCTCCGTTGAAGCATATGTGATATTTAATTGCATAATCGCACATAACTAAGAAAAGTCAGAGGTTCGTGCCCGGGATCGAACCTGCGACCCCCCGAATTGGAGACCACAGTCCTAACCACTAGGTTGCTTTTTTTATGAATAAATAGCCCAAAGGCAGTTTTAACAATTAGCCCTAATCGGTTTCTACACGCCATCGTGCCGGAACACTAAACACTTGGTGGCGTTTGGTGGTATTTGAATGTAGGGTTATAGGTATCTAGCTACGGACAAAGTCTCTCACTCAATCTACAATTAATCTATAATAAACACTGGACAGGCTAATCATTCTTTTTTGGACCTATTAATTGATTAACGCCATTTTACGAGTGTCCAAAGAACTAAAATTAGTTAGGGCACTAGTTGACAAATGATAGTAGATACTTTTTGGCACTTCTGCATACCTTTATAATTAGTTCCAGAGACATACGTAATATAAAATGTTGAGCTTCAAATTAATCGATAATTTAAGTAATCATTCGTAAAGGGACAGCCAGTCAAATGCCAATCATAGCTTAAATAAAGAGATCAGAGCTTCTAGCATACAAACCATATATTATCTGCATCTTATTTGTCAACCGATAGAGGTCCACAGCTGCACAATATATATATCTTGGTCAATATATATATATCTTAGTTAGTACCTATTCTTAACACAGTTAAGAATAGGTACTATATATATATATATCTTATTTAGTACCTATTCTTAACACAGTTAAATTATCGATTAATTTGAAGCTCAACATTTTATATTACGCATGTCTCTGGAACTAATTATAAAGGTATGCAGAAGTGCCAAAAAGTATCTACTATCATTTGTCAACTAGTTCCCTAACTAATTTTAGTTCTTTGGACACTCTTAAAATGGCGTTAATCAATTAATAGGTCCAAAAAAGAATGATTAGCCTGTCCAGTGTTTATTATAGATTAATTGTAGATTGAGTGAGAGACTTTGTCCGTAGCTAGATACCTATAACCCTACATTCAAATACCACCAAACGCCACCAAGTGTTTAGTGTTCCGGCACGATGGCGTGTAGAAACCGATTAGGGCTAATTGTTAAAACTGCCTTTGGGCTATTTATTCATAAAAAAAGCAATAATAGCCTAGTGGTTAGGACTGTGGTCTCCAATTCGGGGGGTCGCAGGTTCGATCCCGGGCACGAACCTCTGACTTTTCTTAGTTATGTGCGATTATGCAATTAAATATCACATATGCTTCAACGGAGAAGGAAAACATCGTAAGGAAACCTGCATACCTGAGAGTTCATAATAATGTTCTCAAAGGCGCGTGAAGTCCGCCGATTCACATTGGACCAGCGTGGTGGACTATGGCCTATAACCCTTCTCAGAAAGGAGACCTGTGCTCAGTAGTGAGCCGTTGATGGGTTGCTAATGATGATGATGATGATGATGATTAAAAGTGCCATAGGTCTTATCGTGAGGAAACCTGCACGCCTATGTGTTCTATTATTGTCCTCCAAGGTGTGTTAAGTTTACCAATTCGTATAAGGCCAGCGTGGTGGACTATAACTTTAAAGGGTTGCTCATGATGATGATAATTCAAGAACTTTACTGTGTAATTCAATAATTCCTAACGTTAACTTCCAATTTAACCCAGTAAATAGAAATACATTAACATATTGTTATAAATCTTCCTATCCTAATTAGAAACGTGATTATGGCGTGTGTATGTATGTATTCTGGTTTATTATTCATCACAGGAATACTGAAGCGTGACTACTAATAGATAATAATTAAGCTCTATTATTTAGAAATGTCTTGCAATATATTTAGCTTTGTATATAAGCTATTTAGGTAGCTTTTGCACACGACTTTGCAAAACGCGACTATGCACATAATCACGATGATCAGCTGCTGCGTGATTGAAGGACAAACCAAGATAAAACGCACTTTCATGTTTTTAATACTATTATTATTAATTAAGTACTAGCTTTTTATTGCGGTTTCGCTCACGTTGTGTTTAATTTTAAAACCTCTATTTTACCCCCTTAAGGATTGAATTATCAAAAAGAAAAATCCTTTCTTAGCGGATGCTTACGTCGTAATAGCTATATGTATGCCAAACAGCCCGATCAGTCCAGTGATTTAAACTATGCGTTGATAGATCAGTCAGTAAGTCAGTCAAATAAGCAGTCAGTCACCTTTTCCGTTTATATAATATTTAGAATATTTCAAATTCAAATTCAAAATTATTTATTTCACGTAGGCCAACCTGTGGCTCTTATGGCAAGTCATGACTCTACCACCGGTCGGAAAGCGGATTCTACTGAGAAGAGCCGGCAAGAAACTCAGCAGTTGCTCTTTTCAAAATAATCATTTTACAATATTATTATGAAGCTATAACATTGTAATAAGTTTTTAATACTATCTTATGGGCAGCTGGATGCCAAGCCGATTTAACCTATGCAACTTTGTTAGAATAAAATTTATAATATTTCCACAATGAGGGGAAGTTCCAAAAAAAAAGTACTACAATTCAATTAAATATGTTAAGACGGGCAGACACAAAGTAGCCCCATTCCCGTAGGCGTTAGGTTATTTGCCACTAATTACCCTGATTTACCTGTATGTCAAACTCTAGTACAATAAAGTAATATTAAGTTGTAGATAATATTTAAGCTAATTTAATTGTTTATTAATTTGCCGTGTGGTGACGGCAGATCAGAATACAGTTCTCACCACCCCTCCTCTTCCCGCGGGTGTCGTACGAGGCGACTAAGGGAATATAACGGAGAACGGGCAGCAGCGTCCTCTGCTACTACTACCATCTACTGCGATCACCAAGCCGTCTGCCCCGCGTGGTGATTATAGGCAAACCCTCCCCTTGGGAGAGGCCTTTAGTCCAGCAGTGGACTGCTATAGGCTATTGATGATGATGAATTGTTTATTAAGTTTATTTTATTTTTGTTTTTAATTCGTTTTCTTGTGTGACAACAGTGGTGGTCCGTGACCTTTCCTCCCTTGTGGATAGGTGTGTTCTCAGAGTAAAACCTGTGTCGTGGAATTGTATATGTTTTTTCGCTGTATAATTACAACTCTAAATTGTACCAGCGCGAAGCCGGAGCGGGTCGCTACTCGCTATCGCTAATAACAAAAAAAATTACAGCAAAATTTTTTGAACCAGTTTACGAAATTTTCTCTAGGACTAGGCCAGACTCCATACTTTGGAAGTCTCAGGAAGGAGACCTCATCCAAAAATTAAAAAACAAAAAAAAGCAAAAAAATATTAAAAAGTACATGTCCATTTATTCATTAGAAGTTATCGTCTTGGGAACACAATTAAGTAAGCGCGGTGCAAAAGTATACAACGCCATCTCTCGTCGATTTTTCGAGTCAAGATTTACGGTGAGTTACTCCGCTTACTCCGCTCGCGGCGGCAATCCTGCCCGCCAGCGAGCGGAGCCCTCTCCTAAGAAGTCCCTCCGCAAGGCCCCTGCTCCCCACGGACCAGGAGCCTCAGCCGCCATGGATTGCCAAGACGGCTGAAAACTCACCACCGGGGAAGTGTTCTTCCCCGCGCCACGCCCGGGTAATGAGGCCCTGCCTCGAAGCCCGTACCCTCCGCTGGCCACGGCCAGCGAAGACGACCCTCGCTACTCGTGTGAACCTCTAGAGTCTAGCTAGAGGTTGTTCGCGTCGAATTAGGTTTTGGGGTAGAATTTTCAAAAACGGTGAAACAAGTAGGTACTTCTTTATTTTTAATTGAAAGCTAAAATAAGTACCAAGTTTTATGGATAAAACTTAAAAAATGACGGACTTTCATACTAAATTTCACACAAAGGGGATTAACCTTGCTGGTGGATTTCAAAAATTCTTTATTAGTGCGTGCCTACGTCATAAAAGAAACCTTATGTCGACATTTCGAGTTTCTAACTCCAGTGGTTTAATAGACTGGGAGCCCAGACCGATCAGACCTTCGTCATTTTATAAAAGGTGAAAGTTTCTCTGCGTATGCCCCCCATTATGGTGAGAACGATTCCCGACTTTGGATCATGGTGGCTTTGGGAGGTATCAGGTAGCAAAGGGTTATACCTATAGGCATACCTTTGCTACCTGATATCTTCCATAGCCAAATTTGGTGATTTGGTGAATCATAGATTTTTACGGGATAAAAATATAATTCTGTAAAAAATTGTATTCTGTCTTTTAATACTCAAAGTATTCTGTGTTAATCAAGGGTATAATCTATCTTTATTCCCAGCCAAATCGATTCATTAGTTGTGGCATTAAGAAGTAATAAGTGAATTTCGATTTTAAAATTTATCTCCAAATCTAAATAAAATAATAAATCTTATCATTATAATAATATAATGATATCTGAAATAAATAAATTATTATTATTATTTCAAATTTCAGCCAAATCGATTTATTAGTTGTGGCGTGAATTTCGGTTTTTCAGAGTCCTGCGGGAACGACGAATTTTTACGGGATAACAAAGTAACCTGTGTATTAATTCAAAGCATAATCTATCTGCATTTCAAATTTCAGTCAAATCCGTTTAGAAGTTTTTGCGTGAAAGAGTAAAGAAACATACTCACACATAATTGGATAGATTTGACTGAAATTTAGAATGGAGATAGATTGTCTTGAATTAATACTTAGGCTACTTTATAACTCGTAAAAATCCATGGTTTACCAAATCAGGTAGCAAAGGTGTATAAACCTTTGCGCCCTGATATCTCTCAAAGCAACCATGATCCTAACTTCATAGTCGGGGATCATTCTTACCTTAATGGGGAGCATACACAGAGAAACCGAGTTTCGTGCTGGTTCTTCTCGGCAGGAAGGGCATTCCGAACCAGTGGTAGACTCATCGACGATTTAAAAGCACTTGTAAAAAAAGTTCATTTGAATAATAAATATTTCTTTTCTATTCTATTCTAAAACTTTCAGCTTTTATACAAAAACGAAGGTCTGATCGTCCTGGGCTACCTCTTTGGGCCCTTCCTGAAAATCAGCGTTGCGGTGTGTCAGATAGGTACGTACCTACCTTTCATGCAGTGGCACAAGCTGAGGGGGCCATTGACTACACCACACCACAATTAATTTTAAATAGGTACATAGTAGGTACATAGCTGTACTCTTAGCTTAGACTCTTAGTGATAACTTATTTGTTGTGTTGGTCAATGATTTGATGTATTATTTATTTATTTATTATTATTTATATATGTATACTTAATATTATAAAGAGGAAAGATTTTTTTGTTTGTTGTTGTTGTAACTACTGGATCGATTTTAACCATTTTTTCACCAATAGAAAGCTAAGTTATCAGGAAGTAACATAGGCTATTATTTATTGTACGTACTCGTATAATACATTATAATTATGTCATTAAGCCACGAAATAAGTCTAAAATCTTTCGTACATGATTAAAGTACTCATTATTTTCTAAAAAAAAGTTTCCGAGGGAATATATATAACTGTCATATTTAAGTAACAATGCTTTTGTGTTCTAAAATGTAATTAGATCGCCTTTATTATAGTAGTATTAATTGTTCTTTACTAATACATATCATAAATGCGAAAGTGTGATTGTTTGTTGGTTTGTCCGTCAATCACGCTGCAACAAAGCTACGGATTGACGTGATTTATGGATAGGTATAGTTGAGAACCTGAAGGGTGACAAATCAAAGAGTTGCCGCGGGATTTTAAAAACTAAATCCACGCGGACGAAGTTGCGGGCATCCGCTAGTTTAGGATATACACAAAACTTCGTTTGTGTAGTGGCTTGTATTATTTGACGGAGGATCATGAAGTTCATGAGGAAACATAAAACTACGTTTTTCTGTCACGAAATTGTCAGCATAGCAGCATAGTAAGCCCGGAGTTGAGAGTTGACGGCATCACATCCCCGTGCCTTGGAGAGTACGTAAATCCGTAGATGATCCTGATTCCTCCGCAACTGTGTAAAGTTGTACATACTTTAAAAAAAGTAGGCACCTGATTCCGTCAAAGGAGTTAACGAAAATTGCATCCTTACTAATATTATAAATGCAAAAGTATGTTTGTTTGTTGGTTTGTCCTTCAATCACACCGCAACAGGGCTACGGATCGACGTGTTTTTTTGCATGGGTATAGTTGAGGACCTGGAGAGTGACATAGGCTACTTTTTCTCCCGGAAAATTAAAGAGTTCCCGAGGGATAATAAAAACTAAATCCTCGCGGACGAAGTCGCGGGCATCAGCTAGTTAGCAATAAATTAAAAAAAAAACTATATATCTAAGCTTTAAATGCAATTGTTCGTCCTCAACTCATTCCATAACCAAATTATTCTAACGAAGGTGCTGTAAACATATTAAAGTTTAATTTAGTTAGATCCAATTACTAGCGTGCATTGGCAGTTGAAATTCATCTAATGATATGCAAATAAGTTAGACTAGTATTTAGTGTATGCGGCTGTGCTGATTAGTGTATAGCGTATAACTGTTGATTCAGTTACTAAATAGTTCGGCTCTTGCTGACAATTTGGCAGTCATATCAAGCTAGATTTAAATTATTCGAGCTGTGTCTTATTAAAAAAAAAATGGTTGTCTGTAAAGTCGGTTTACGGACGATAGTTTTACGTGATAACGTCATACAGAAGCAATGATGAAAAATTGCATACTTTTATGAATTGAATTGAATTATTATCACTGAATTATCATTATTTTGTATAATACAAAGAAGGAGTTAATTGAATATTACAATTTTCTCTAGTTAAAAGCTAACGCTTGGGCCGATCGTGCCTCTCTACCGCTTGTCCCGCGCTCTCGCTTGCACGCGCAGGCTCAGGCGGAACGTGAAACTTTTTCGTGCGTGCAGTCTCATCGATTTATAAGACGTTATTACGTCAAAATATTCGTGACAAATGACCTAAAACTGGATATAAGCGTAGTTCGGGATCAATTCAGATACTGCATAAGACGCGCTGAATGGTTACATCCACGCCATTTTTAACCGACTTCAAAAAAGGAGAGGGTTATCAATTCGACGCGTAATTTTCTTTAAATAATAATTATTTACATACATTAATGATACCACCTTTCAGTGCAGTTGCAGATCGAAAACTAAGCTAACTTAGTTTAGCTTAGTTTTTTATTCTAATAATTAGTTAGTACATAATTATATTAATATTTTTGTAACGAAGTTCCCTATCGGGCGGTACAGATGTGGCGGATGGGGCAAAAAACAGTGTAAGAATTTTTCCATGACGACCTTTGTGTGTTGCCTTCGTTTATTACACACGTTCCGTCATAGCTTTGGTGGCGTAGCGGCTTAAACGAAGGAGTGAAACTAACGGTTCGGGGGTTCGAATCCTGAGTTCAGATTATTATTTTTATTTTATTTATTTTTATTATTAATTTATTGCTTGATTGAGAGAAGGTTAAAACAGTAACATTTTCAGATGTGGTGCTCTCCACCCTGGCGACCAACTGCTGGCGTTCGATGACCACGTCATAGACGGAAACAATTACACGGCAGAGGAGGTCATGTGCTATCTAGAGAACTGTGAAGCTGGGTTCACGAGACTCCACGTCGCGCCGAGACATGTTCTTGCTCATGGAGGAAGATTTACACGAGGTACCTTATACATCTCAGATGTTATTTATTGATACTCCAAGCGTAATTATAATGTATTATACGAGTACGTACCACGATAATTGTTTTTGTATAATGTCGATATTTCGATCCAGTTGCATGGACCGTGGTCACGACGGGACTGCGGTGTTGAGAGACGTCAAGTTGAAGCTGTCATGGGTAGAATCTATCTACCGGCCTTTTTGACGGAACGTTATTTAGGTTTCGGCAAAATACACTCACAACATCACTTTTTAATTTTGGTGCTGCACGACGCTTTTCTGGCTTGCATAATTCATTATACAAAAACAATTATCGTGGTACGTACTCGTATAGTACATTATAATTATGTCATTAGGCCACGAAATAAGTCTAAAATCTTTACTCCAAGCGTAGCCTAGTAGTCCTTATATCGCCACTTGAGTTAACTATGAACTTGCTTTTAACCAAGCCGTTTCGTCTGGTGGGAGGTTTTGGCCGTGGCTAGTTATCACTTTACCGTCAAAGATATGCCACTAAGCGATCTGGCCTTCAAGCATGATGGCTTGTAATAACCAATTGGTGGTATCTTAGGCTGCATCGCCACTTACCATCAGATAGGTACTGTACCGTTGTTACCGTATACCTCTTTCCTTACATATCCCACATCTAGTAGACTTAATTGTACAGCAAATAATTTCATGTACCCACTGTATTAAGTTTTGTGGACATACACACACACGTACAAGAAAAGAAAAGATAAGATCGCGAAGGGCTATCTTGAAAAAAAGGCACTTTAGGAGACCAATATTAATTTATGATTTTTTTTTAATGCTCTGAACATAGCTGCTTTTCGATGCGTAGAGTCATTTAGGCTTTTACATCTATTCTAGACGGTTTAAACATTGTCTCGGAGGCAATTTCTCCGGTGACTGTGGAGACCGATCCGTGAATGGCAGTTACGTCCGCACTTGCTGCCACAAAACCCCACGACCACAGACGCAGTCCCGGCGCTGGAACGCCTTCTCGCTCTCCTATGCGCCAAGCATCGTCGTGCACTCTACACCCCTCACCCACGCTTCTCCTCCAACCGTTCCTGTCATCAACCAGCTTCTCCCAATTCTTGTACTTCATGTTAAAATCGGCCATGTCTCTCTTGGCGTAATCTTGAAAGAGCAACCGCGCTTCAGGTATCAGCGGAATGTATCCTACTCTTTCACACCCTCCACATCCTTCACCATACAAAAGATCAACCTCATACATTAATTCGGCGTCAATCTGGCCACATTGTTCAGACTTCAGAACACTCAAACAGAATGGCGAGAAATCACTATCACGAGTAGGCGATTAACGCGCAGTTTAAAGTAAACAGAAATGATAAAAAATCTAATTCAATTTAAGAAGAAACTTTAACTCTTCGTGTCCCGAAAGTTCCAAGCAATCAAGAAGTTTACTAAGAAAACAAGCAGTGGCAAGACAAAAACAGATAATTCGCATAGTTTTAGATGTTACCAATAAACTAATCGAATCCGCTTCGAGCGGCCTAGAACAAATTAGGTAAGTGATTACAGAGGAAGGGTGCATTACCAATGAAGCGGAAATGAGGGAAGAATTAGACCGATAAGATTGTTTGAATTGTTGTCTCCACTCTGCTATCGGAGCTAACATTTCAACTAGAATTTCAATGACAATTAGTATCGGATAGAAGTAGTTACTTTGCAGAATTCCAATTTCCATTAAGTATACTCAAAGAAAAGGCCTTAACCCGAGGCCCATATCTCTTAAAAAGTATAGTTAAAACAAATAAATTAAGATAAGAAAATAAATTTAGAATATAAAAACTTGTAGTATGTAAGTTCTTACAATAGGTACCTACTAACTATATTTCACCACTAGCTGATGCCCGCGACTTCGTCCGCGTGGATGTAGTTTTTAAAATCCCTCGCGAACAATTTGATTTTCCGGGATAAAAAGGAGCCTATGTCACTCTCCGGGTCCTCAAATATTCTCATGCAAAAAAATCACGTCGATCCGTAGCTCTGGTGCAGCGCGATTGAATTACAAACCAAAAACAAACACATTTTCGTATTTATAATATTAGTATGATAATAATTGATAAGAAAAATCCAATAGGTAGCCACAAATAAGATTAGATTTTCGACTTCCTTTATGTCTCTATATTGAGGCATTTTATTATTGCGATACTTTTATTGAAAAGAGGCTAAATAATATCGTTTTCGATGATACGCGTTCAACAATGTCATCTTTTATGGGATGATGGTATTAAATATTTTTCCTCGATTTTTATATTAATTCTACGTTCCAATATTGAAAGCTCGAGAAGATACAATGATATTTTTTAATAAGCTTGAAGCTCGACTATGCAAACTGTTTGGGGGTTTGTTTTGTAGTAAATATAGTGAAATGATACCCATAGAGGAACAAACATTCATACATCAGCAAACGGCAGTAACGAATCGTTCATTCAACACGATTCCCATCGGTTTCCCTTTCCATACTTACCTAGTACTTTCTTTTACTGACTATAATTTATTTAGGTACTTGCCGATGCCCGCGACTTCGCCCGCGTGGATTTAAGTCTTATTTAGCGTCTCGGGAACTCTTTGATTTTTCCGGGATAAAAGTAGATTATAAAATTGAATTCGATAATATTCGTTAGATAGAGTAATAAAATTGGATTCGTTTGATAAGCCGGCCGATCCGTGAGTTATCTTTTCATATTATGTATAGAAAAACTCCATAGTAAGCAACTTAAATTAGTCTTAAAATGAGCATTTGAATATTAGTTTTCAAATTGATGCCTTAACATGGGTAGCATAAGTATGTCACGCACTCTTTAAACATTTCTGTGGTGGTGTCGTGTGATGCGGGTTGTTACGTTCCCTCAAATATGGTTGAGTTAAGCAATGGCTGGGTCATGCGTCACGCTCGTGAACGGGTGCCACCGGCGGGAATGGGTCTACTTTATGTCTGCCCATCTTAAGATAGAAGTTAGTCGGTATGCATTTTTGGAACTTTCCTCATTGTGAAAACACTGCATATATAGCATAGTATTTACTGTATTGTAAAGTTTTGAAAAGAGCAACCGCCGAGTTTCTTTCTGGTTCTTCTCGGCAGGAAAGGCATTCCGAACCAGTGGTAGATTCATCGACTATTCAAAAGCACTTGTAAAAGTTTATTTGAATAAAAAATATTTCTATTCTATTCTATTCTAGTCAATAGGTCCCTCCCTGCCTAACAAACTGAATTTGTAGCTGCGCAATTATGATTCGGCTTATGACCGACCTAACTGCTACAAAAACTAAATTTAAAAAATCCATTTTTTTTTCAGAAAACTCAATGTCCGGCGCTTCTACGTTAAACCCGAAGAAAAGTCGGCAAAGGAATTACAGGCAGAGTTCTATGCCTAAACTAGGCTTACAAGATGACTACGGTAATAATTTAATGTATAAACTACTATAGTTCATACCAACCAGCATCAATCTTTCATACCATAGTCCGCATGGATTTGGGGTTTCGAAAATCTCAAGTCTTTGATTTTTCGGGATAAAATTTTACTATCACATCACCAATCTCTATCACCAATAGCTATCAGACATATTTTTGGTCGTATTATTTATATAATATTATTCATTGTAGTTCAATTTAGAAACCGCATCTAACTCAGCGTAGTAATTTTTCAGGAAAATGTTAATAAACAATTTATTAATTTTTATGACAAAATTGCATCTTATATTGTATTAAAATTATTGTTAACCTAATAAAAACACAATCGATTACACCAAACGCAGGTAATTCCGTTCCGTCCAATTTTAAAACCCGCACCCCAAACAAAAACAAACTGTTGTAAACGCCTATGGGATTCAATAGACAAATATATTTTTATGGCAACGAGGCTTTCGATTAAGGGTGGGACAATATTTGCTTAGGACCCGGTGTCATTTGTGTTCTCGTTAAACTATGTAGTTTACTACTCCTAGTTTGGGATCAGAGCGCGTGTTTTGGGTGTTGGGTTAGACTCTTATAAATTAAAGTTTATGTGGGTAGTTTAACAGCTACATTATGTTGCTAATAAGTGGCCTTCCCAACACCATGGAACTATAACGCTTAGAACAGAACTTTCTAACATAGTTCCACCTCAAACGGCTCTAAAAACCAATGAATTAGTGAGTGCCATTTACTTATTTTCTGATACTGTTACTGATGATTACGTTTTGAAGGCTGTTGTGTGACACCCTTTCACAACATAGTTCGTAATTATTTAATATCTAGCGACCCGCCCCAGCTTCGCACGGGTAGTAGAGCATATTACGCCTATGTTTTGCAAACTCCTTGGCATGTTCCATAAGTTATACCTTGAACAGCATATTAAACAGTTCGTATGCTTATATGGACCCTTTCACAGCATAAGGTAACGGCACCTAATTCCGCGGTATTTTCATCAAAACTTGAAAAATCATCAAAAATTAAGCATTCACTATACCTTTCTACCGGACTGGCTATTTTTATCTGAAGTGTTATTTGACTTACTCTTGAAATAGCCTAAAAGTTTGATAATTAAACCTTAATTTATATGTAAAATTAAATAAAACATGAAAATAGTCCGGAGCACCTAATTCCGATGTAAAAATCCTTATTCCGATGCATTTGGTACCTAATTCCGAGTGTTCCAAATACAAAAGGAAAAAGAGTAGAAAGAATACTACAGGATGTTTAAATTAAAAGCCAACTGCATTAATTAAATTTGGTTTCTAAATCAGCCTAGTCTCTGTCTTCTTAGATGACTAGTATAATGATATCACAATCTACCATTAATAATATTCTTATGGTAATATTAATTACCATAATAAATTTTATTACTCCTAAATAACATCCACTGTTATCGATACCGGTAAAAAAAATTACTAATATTTATGACCGGTTATTGACCGAGCGAAGCGAGGTCTCAGAGTCTACTTGAGTGAATTTGCACTTGTCCGTCCGTCCGTCTGTCCGTCCGACCGTCCGTCTGTCAGAGCCTTATTACTTTTGAATTACTCACCGTAATTACTTTAAATTTAGATATAAAATGTAAACTGATGGCCTTCAGCCGAATGTTGCATAAAAAATTATATAAATCTTTATTTCAGGGGGGGCTCACATAGAAGTGAATGCAAAGGAAAATATTTTTTGTTGCTTTTCATAGGCTCGCGATATATCTTTTTAAAGACGATTTTGAACAAAGTACAAAAATATTTTTTTTTAATTTTTTATATATTATATATATATATATATTTTAACTAATGTTCCCTAACCTTTACGGACTACCTATGATGATGATGTTAGGTGATGATTTCTGTCTACTTCTTTATCACGATCCTGTACGGGACACCTGAAAGGACATTGGGACGGATGTTAGGACTTATAATTGTATTTAGGAGATACCTACGTCGAGAGATTTAGGTATGTTTAGTGAAAACGGGCATAATAATAATGTCAGTTTTAGTCGTTATGTATCGATTGAATGAATAATCATGGGATACCGTTACCGCGAGTATAAGTCATAAAGCGAGCGAGTAATGACGGTATAAGTCAACGTGGGAAGGCCCTTGTCCGTTTACCTGATTCCCGTTTGTTTCCCGTTTGTTTCCCGTTAGGGTTGATGTTGGTATCTGTTTTCCAAACCAACAAGGTGGTTGCTAAAAGAGTTAATTGTTAAACGTTAAGTAGGTGCCGGTGGTAGTCTTAACTTGTCATAAAAGCCACAGATTGGCCTACATCAAATAAATAATTTTGAATTTTAGTTGGTGTAAATTAGTTTTTACTTTCATGCGGTGTCGTTTAAGTTTAATTGTTTTCTATAAAAACTTTTAACTTTATTTATAAAATTAACTAGTTAAAACTACGGGTGATTTTTTTTGCACGTGGTAATACTAACGTGTCTGGTAAGACCTGATTTCCCGTGGTACTACCAGTAGTACCACCGGTAGTACCACGGGTAAGTACCCCTTATTTCATTATTGTATTTGCAAATTTTACATAAACATTTTAGATTACGAATGTTATTTTAAATGGCAAATATAATACACTGAAATCATACACACTGCGGTAATATTGTGAACATCCTGTATTTAACTTCTGTTCATACCACGTAATAAGGTGCTCATAGAACCTAACTCCGATGTATATACATCGGAATAGCGTTTTATAACAAAAAACATGTTTCTTAATTCCGAGTATTAAAAAAGAAAAGATTTTTCCACAGTTGTAAATAAATTATTTCTCAATTGGAATATCTTCGCAAAAATATACTATACTCTCTCAACATTGCATCGAAATACGTATGAACTAAATTTTCCTTTCTTAACTTTCCCATACGATCAGTTAATGAATTACCAAAATAGATAATCTTTGATGTGCTATAATTAGTTATTTCGACGCCAAAGTGTACCTCGGAATAAGGTGTTCTTATGCTGATTGACTATTTAAGTATTAGAAATCGAAGCAAGCAATGCTTATCATAAAAACGGCCCTAAGAATTAAAAAAATGTTTTGGCCTATGAAATTGCTATTCCGCGGTATACGCCAAAGTGTACCTCGGAATAAGGTGTTCTTATGCTGATTGACTATTTAAGTATTAGAAATCGAAGCAAGCAATGCTTATCATAAAAACGGCCCTAAGAATTAAAAAAATGTTTTGGCCTATGAAATTGCTATTCCGCGGTATACCTTACCTAGGCATAAGGAACCGGCTAAAATATTTGGCACCTAATGCCGTGTTATTTTTAATATTCATTTTCAACTTCATTTCTTTACAAAACCTTACAAAAGTTAAGCGTTTTCGATGAAAAATGTAATCCTTCCAATATTTTAAACTAAACAAAAACAAAAACTGTACAAAATTAACGAGTAAACACTATTTAAAAAATTTAGGTACTCACGTGCACAAGATTCAGAATGTATGAAGCGTGCGTTCGGGCCGTCTGCTACCGCAAAATTTATTGGATAATTTAAAACTTACACACATAAAACCACCCTTTTTGTCAATCAATCACGGAACGATAAACTATCAATTGATTAAAATAGCTTGCAGTGCATATGAGCTTGGTAATGTTTAGAAAAAGCTGTTTTTCTATATACATCGGAATTAGGTGCCAATTTTAGAATCCCTCGGAATTAGGTGCCCTTACCTTAGTTCGTAATTATTTAATATCTAGCGACCCGCCCCAGCTTCGCACGGGTAGCAGAGCATATTACGCCTGTTTTGCAAACTCCTTGGCATTTTCCATAAGTTATACCTTGAACAGCATATTGAACAGTTCGTATGCTCATAAAAGAAGTATCGCTCGGCCTATTTATCATCGCATCACGCGAGCGAGTTATCGACATTGGGTTGAAAGTAGAAACCCGCGTGTAAATTTATTTCGGCGCGCGTTCGTTTTTATTTTGCGATAACTCCTAAGATATTCATTTAAATTATATGGTGTAAATGATTATCATAAAGTGCATGAAATGCTTATGGTAATACTTAAAGAATTTAAGTTGAAAAGGATTAATACTGAATCCGTCTAAACAGACTTCCATTTGCCGCATAGTACTTAACCATTTCTTTAGAAGTTAAAATGAGTATAGTAAGCTTTCCTTAAAAGATAGATATATGCCGTAGTTTTCGTGAACAGACAGACAGACAGACAGACGCGGTGGGGGACTTTATCTTATAATATGTAGTACTTTTCTGCGAGCTCAGCCTTTAAAGGCTTCTTAAAAACGGCTTATCACTGCGTCGAATATTGTGCTTCTAAACTTTATAGCGCGATGCCCAACACTTGTTATTACAGAATACCCTAATAATGTTTCAATGCTGGACGAAGGTTTCCATGGGTTTGCGCTCCGCTGCACACAAGATAGTGTACCTAACAATAATTTGTTACTTGACTATGGTAAAGCCAATAGCAAGGGTTACGATTTTAACAGCCTATGTATGTGTGTATTTACGTATGTTCCACCGTAGCGCCTAAACCACTGAACCAATTTTGATGAATGATATATCAATTGATTCATTATTATGGTCCGGGTGTCATGGGCCGAATTTTATTCGAACAAAATCAATATGACATTCAACATTTTTCTTGTTGCGTTTTTAAAAGTGCAACTATTGAGTTTCCTGCCATTTGCCACTAGATAGTCTTTGACTTGTTATAGCAGCCAAAAGTTGTTTCGCAAAACGCTGTGCGCGGAGGAGCCTTATTATTTGACAGAAAATATTTGTCATCCATACGCCTCACCGTAGTCGTAATTCCTAGTTCTTTAGAAGGACTCCATCATAGAACAGTCGAGTCATATTTTTTTATTTCTGGAGTACTTTTTAATGTACATGATGACAAGAATAATTCTGATGACTGAGGTTGAGAATGAGCATTGCAACTCCCTATTTTATAATTTAATAATATTTTTTTTAACCGACTTCAAACGCCCGCACCACTACAAAGTATATAATTTATTGTTGAGTTTTTAAAAACTACTCGAGCGATCGAAAATGGGACCGCTTGAAAAGTAAGTATAACCCTTTAAACAAAAAAAAAGAATTTTCCAAATTGGTTCAGGCGTCTTCGATTAATCGGTGAACATACATAAAAAAAGATTCCGACGAATTGAGAACCTCCTCGTTTTTGAAGTCGGTTAAAAATGTAAGGACAGTCAAGGATAGGCTCTGTTTGTTGCTTAGTATTAAGTGAAAGCTTCATTTATGAAGAGTGTTTAAAGCAGTGATAGCCTAGTGGTTAGGACTGTGGTCTCCTATTCCGGGAGTCGCAGGTTCGATCCCGGGTACGCACCTCTGACTTTTCGGAGTCAAGTGCGTTTAAGCAATTAAATATCACTTGCTTCAACGGTGAAGGAAAAAATCGTGAGGAAACGTGCACACCTGAGAGTTCTTCATAATGTTCTCGAAGGTGTGTGAAGTCCGCGAATTCACATTGGGCCAGCGTGGTGGACTATGGCCTATAACCCTTCTCTGAGAGGGAGACCTGCGCTCAGTAGTGAGCCGTTGATGGGTTGCTAATGATGATGATATACCTTTTATAGACGGACAACAAAACTACATGAATATGGGAGTGTGTCGGACGGAGTCTTTGAACATACAGTTGGAAGTGCCTCCGGGGCAGACGAGCGGTTTGGCCGTGCACGACGAAAATGCGGCGTTGATCATTTCACATGTTACCCCGCAGTCGACTGCTTATCGGTAAGTCTGGTTATAGGAATGAATAGAATAGAATAGAAAGATTTTTTATTCAAATAAACTTTTACAAGTGCTTTTGAATAGTCGATGAATCTACCACTGGTTCGGAATGCCTTTCCTGCCGAGAAGAACCAGCAAGAAACTCGGCGGTTGCTCTTTTCAAAACAAATTTACAATACAGTAAATACTATGCTATATATGCAGTGTTTCCACAATGAGGAAAGTTCCAAAAATGCATACCGACTAACTTCTATCCTAAGATGGGCAGACATAAAGTAGCCCCATTCCCGCCGGTGGAACCCGTTCACGAGCATGACGCATGACCCAGCCATTGCTTCGCTCAACCATATTTGAGGGAACGTAACAACCCGCATCACACGACACCACCACAGAAATGTTTAAAGAGTGCGTGACATACTTATTTATGCTAATGAAAAAGCAAAATAGCAAATACCCACAACCTAGTTCGCACAACATGGTATTTAGCTGATACTTTTTTAACACTAAAATAAAGTTTAACACAATGGCCTTTTTCTTTAAAAAAAATCTTAACTTGTCTCAGAAATATAGAGCTTTAAAGCTTCCTGTTAGAGAAAGAGAGTGCTACTGGCGTTTGACGTCACAAGACAGTAGCTCCGTGCATTCTTCATAGAAAATTTCGTTTTAGAAAGAAAGAGATACAGTCACAGTAAAACAGCTTGTAACTTATTTGTTTTTTGACTGATTTATTTCGTGTTTTTACAAATGTTATTTTTGCGTGGTACATTTTCGATTATAAATAATGAATATCAACATTTTGACAACAGTCAAATACCAAATTCTTTGATTTCCTTTGATTGAGGGTATTCATGAGGACGGTAGTAAAATTCTTACAAAGCTTTGGTACTTCCAAATTAACATCAGATATAACACGACAAACATTAGGGCAATAATAGTTATATCTACTTTCTTAGTTAAGGGTTTTTCTCAGAGTCATATCAGCACAGTGCACTAGTCCAGAATAGTTACAGTTTTTGCAATTCACGAAGGCGAGTGAGCTTTACTTGTGGTTACTTCGTGTACATGCACATTGCATAAGTGTGCGTGGCTGTCAAAGCCTAGGTGGGAGCGGGCAGGCGCGAGCATTGCGCTCGCTCACAATTATACAGATACGACACACACACAACCATAAGTCAGTCGCCCTCGTGAAGTCGTGAATTGGAAGAACTATTATATGGTTTGGCTGCCTGAGCTCATGTCAAGATCAAAATGTCAAGCCTTATTCATCACTTTCCGTGATTTATCTGCAGATTATTAATACTTACTCATCTACAATATATTTGGTTAACTTTTGATTCATCTCTTGATTAATTAAAGGAACTATTTTTATTTCCATAGGTCCGGTTGCTTACAAATAAGAGACCGGGTGATGTCAATCAATGGCCACGATAACCTCACGGTGGATGTAGCAAATGAAATATTGCAGAGGAGAAACGACTCACATAATCCAAAATACTTAACTCTTAACGTTGAATTTAGTATGCCGAATACAATTGAAGCTTCCAGTGGGGTGTTTAATGTTAAACTAGCGAAAACTTCTGCTGGACTTGGTGTAACTATTACAGGTAAGAAATGCTTCAGTAGTACCTGCAATGGGTCAAAATTATATAGGTAAGCGTTTTAATCACATAACTGAACTTAACTTGTGAAAGAAAAAATTGGTTGTCTATAAAGTCGGCTTACGGACGATAGTTTTACGTGATAACATCATAAAGATGAACAGCGTGCTGCTAGAACTAGCTCGCGACACATCCGCTAACCACAGCGAGCACGCGATGACTGGCGGGTGCTAGGCGGCGGCGGTCACAAGCCAACGCTTGGGCAGATCGTGCTTCTCTATCGCTTGTTCTGCGCTCTCGCTTGCACGCTCAGGCTTAGGTGGAACGTGACACTTTTTCGTGCATACAGCCGCTGTTCATCGAATTATAAGACGTTATCACGTCAAAAATTAGCGGTTCTATGGAATATAAAAAAATGACAATGCATTATTTTTGTATGGAGCGTCAATTTTTTTTCAACTAGGTCATCAATAAACATCTCAAAGAAAAGTGGACCCCAGTAGGAGCCTTGAGACACACCAAATCTAAATATAATGGGCTATGACATTAATTGTCCTTTAAGTGTAACTTCATAGTTAATACCTATTTAGCAGATAATAAGGCTCCACGAGTCTAGAAAGATATTTATGGACTTAGTAACTGCGCAACTTTCTTGATGATTAACTTTATCAAAAACCTCTTTAAAATCAGTAAAAATGGAGTCCAATTAATTTCTTTGAGCAATAAGCTCGTGAAAACGATGACTAACCATAACCCCCTTTTGAATTAGAACTCTTTTTTGCATGACTGTATATTTAGGGATAGGTATATTAATTATAAAATGATTTCAGGAATTGTTAATCGTTTTATTACTACCTACACTAGCGGCACGCTATGATGGCCGGTTTGACACATTACAATAGTGATGTGGAATGTCAATTTATTCTCGAACAAAAAACAATTAAGTTTTGTTTTTGTACCTGATTAAATAGGTTTAATAAAACAAAAATGTATATGTTTATTTAATTTATTTGAACGAACTGAATATTTGAATGAAAATGAATATACATACTTTATATGCACACAAGAAACATATGAATACAAAAGATACCAAAAAAGGTGCCACAAAAGGCCATAATTAATCAGATTCGTCCATACTACTATTTTCACTGTCGTCACTGCTATCATCACCTACATTAATAATTATATGTTCGTTTTCTATAATATTATCTATTTTCACATCTCTTTCATAATCTTCCCTTATTAATTTAACAGTTCTATTCACAACCTTTTCCCAGTCTCCTTTAGTCACATGTTCACAAGCTTCTTCTAATAATTTTAGCATTTTTTTTTGTGGTAAATGGGGGTTCTGTATTGTGTCTTGCAGCATATCCCTTAATTTGAGCCCACACCAACTCAATCGCATTATACTCACAATGGTAAGGCGGTAACCGTATAACTCTGTGCCCATGTTCTAATGCTATTTCGTCAATGACGTATCGGATCTTGGTTGGTTTGTTTTCTTTTAAAAGACGTACTAATTCCGCTTTTAACATATTCATGTTTGCATCTACGCCATTTTTACGAAGCCATGCGACGATATCAGCTTTCTTTTGGGATTGGGCAGGTGGCTTGTCAATTTGCATCGAGTGGTATGGGGCGTTGTCCATAATTATAATAGATGGTTCAGGGAGGCTACACAACATTGAGGTAAACCATTCAGTAAACTTTTCTCCATTCATGTCTTCATGATAGTCTCCAGTGGTTTTTGACGCAAAAGCCATGAGAGAACCTTCGACAAACCCGTTGATGGTTCCGGCGTGACAAATTATAAGTCGCGATCCTTTTCCTACAGGAACTTTGGAAGTAGATGCTGCTGTGTCATCGTTCCAAGAACGGCCTACAGTATGGTTAGCATTAAGCCATGTTTCATCCAAGAACACAACATTTTGCCAATTTTTGATTTCTTTCACTTGCCGTAAAAAAGTATACCTTGCCATCGCTATATCAAATCTTTCCATCAATATTTTGCGTTTGTTACATTTTTTGTATCGAAATCCAATGGTCTTCAAAATCTTCGTTAAAGAACTTTCCCCACCGAAGAATAATCCAGCTTCCTTCAGTGAATGCACCAACTTTTTTCTTGTTGGATACTCCTTCTGTAAATAGTAGCCGTAAACATGTCTTCGGATAGCATCGGCATCAAAGCTATCGATGCCTACGACTGGTTTTGCTCGTTTTCTCTTTTTTGGTGTGTGAAGTTTATTTTCTTCTGTGCCAGTCTCGCCATATTTTTTTTTAGTTATCCGTCTAACAGTTCGTTGTCCAATATTAAGCGCATCAGCTACGCGTTCAACCACTGACGTTATAGGTAAAATTGGCCCTCCATTTTGAGCTTCACGATCGAAATAGTTACGAAGGCGTATTACGAACTCACGTGTCTGACTATTTAGAACAGTTCTCTGCGTACGTTCGGTCATATCGACGAAATCCACAACAAAGGGCTTGAACAGAGTCCAAATTAACGAGCAAGGGTCAACAGTAATGCAGTATCAATATTTGAAATCCAAAGCCAGGTCAAAACTATATCACAATCGCATTGCACTGACAGTTTATACTTTTCGAAGCAACGTCAATTCGAAACTGCTTTGTTTTGCATTGAGCATTGACGCGAGTTTGCCGGAGGTAGTAGTTGTGCTAGCCAGCGATCCTATGTGACGATCGTATTAGATTCCATTTTTAAAAATTTTCAATTTAGAAAACCAAATGCCGAGTTGTGGTATATATCATATAAAAATAAAAATTTTACCTTTTGTATGAAACAGCTGATATTTTTTTGCGATTTCAGAGGTTTGTCCACATAGTGAAAATTGTTCATATTCACAAGTACATTCACCCCTTAAATGGTGCAAACTGATTTTTCTACACTTGTATACATTTTAGAAATCAATTTAATAAATAAATTTTGAGTCCTAAACCTAAAACTACATTCGATAAAATTTATGAATCTCTGCACATCACTATCGTCAATAAAGTAATACAATTATTTCCTTCAAAGTCGTTATCAATTAATACGGAACTTCATGAGCGGACAAACGTCAAACCGGCCATCATAGCGTGCCGCTAGTTTAATACCTATTAATATTTTTTAATCTCTTAAAGGTTGTAAGCAAAAACTTCTTAGCAACGAAGAGCCAATGGTCATATCAGATATCAAGCCGGGTTCAGTGGCACATCGGAGTGGTGCTCTTGCTCCTGGAGACCAGCTATTAGCCATTAACGGACAGCCATTACATAATTTATCATTGGTAAGCTTGTTTATTCTTTGCTTATGCAAAATTATTACTGATCGAGATAAAACAGACCAATAATTTCATGTGACATAGCAAATATTAACACATAAAAGAAACTTTAAGATAATAAGATTATAATTTATACGTTGGTTAGGTCCTCAATTATCAATTTCAGCTTAATAATAGACAAATATTGATAAAAGATGGATTAAACTCCCACATTCATTTCAAAAACAAATAAGGTTCACTTGAAACTTTGTGATTCAACGTAGGTCTCAACCCAACCTGTTTTAATATACAAAAATGAGAATAACTTTTAAATTATAATAAAGTAACTTTTACAGGATACCGCCTTCAATATCCTTCAGAACTCTCCCGAAGATATTATAACTTTGAAGATCCGAAAACGTGACCTCACAGAGGACTGGTCGAATATCCACAAACACAACGCAAAGTTGACCTTACAGAGTTTCAGTAACATTGAAACTAAAGCGATGGTTCACAGTGGCGAAGACTCAGGCCATCACACGGACAGTCCGAATAATAGTGCGAAGGAAAGTGAACGAAGTCATGGTAGTGAAAATGGTAATACGGTGGTTTTTATGGTGGAAATAATTAGACAGGAAAACGGACCGCTTGGTTTGACAATAGCTGGTAGTGAGGATATTGCGCAGCCTATTTTACTGAGTGGTCTTATTGAAGGTAATTATTTTATTATAATGTCTTCTCTTTGGAGCGCGCCTTAGAGGAGTGTGTTTGAAGTTTGATTCTTAATTAATTAACTGCAGGTGGTCTTGCGGAAAAATGTGGCAAGTTGGCCATAGGTGACGAGCTTCTCAGTATAAACGGTGAAAGTGTACTGAACAAGCCTTTATCTGAAGCGATCAAGTTGTTGCAGCAAAGCGGAATGCGCGTGCAGTTGCAAATGTGTAGAAAAGTAACAGGTGAGGCCGGCTTGAAGATTTTAGAAATTGTGTAAATAGAAGTGGTACCTAAAGAAGTATATTATACGCTGATGACAAGTGATACTAAATAAGTGCACGTCATAGTGCGTTAATAAGACGAAATGCGAGCAACCGTTTGTACATACATTCGGTTTTCTCAGTGGATAATATCAAAAAGAAAATAGTTTTGTACCATAAAATTCATAATATCTACCCGTGCTCTGTCCCTGTGTTTTGCCATTTATTTTTAAAGTTAATTAAATTTAAGTTGATTTAGATGCTTGAGATACTTTCAAAGAAAAAGTAACATTCCTTTGCCAACTTTGTTATATTCCTCCAAACAGAATAAATAAATCTTGTAATCACCCCACGTACTTATCGCTCCGATACGAGGATCAGCAGCAGATGCTAACTCCACAACGCACAATTGCAAAGATTGCACATTGTGGAGTCAGCGTCGACTGGTGATGCTCCGATATCGGAGCGAAACGTTCGTCGAGTGTTTACAGGATGTATTCTGTTTGGTGGATTATAGCAAAGGAATGTCGATTTTTCTTTGAATATCGTGGAATTCTGCATAGTAAAGCTTTCTTCTCCAATATTTGAATATTCATCATCATCATTAGCAACCCATCAACGGCTCACTAATGAGCGAGGTCTCCTCTCAGAGAAGGGTTATAGGCCATAGTCCACCACGCTGGCCCAATGCGAGTTGGCGGACTTTACACACCTTCAAGAACTATGAAGAACTCTCAGGTGTGCAGGTTTCCTCACGATGTTTTCCGTCACCGTTGAAGCAAGTGATATTTAATTGCTTAGACGCACTTGACTCCGAAAAGTCAGAGGTGCGTACCCGGGACCGAACCTGCGAGCCCCGAATAGGAGACCACAGTCCTAACCACTAGGCTATCACTGTTTCATTTGAATATTACTTTATAGTTTTTGTAGTCTTAATCAACATTTTCATACAAGAAAACTTAATTTGCATATTTGATTGCCAATTTGGCGTTAACAAACGAAATCTTGGCATAATGGCCTCCATTTTGCTCGCAATAAAAGTTACGAGCCCCCCGTGATTGCTCGGAAGTCATTGGGCGTCGCGGTCAAACAATTTAAGTTTTTTCATTACAAAAAGTCGGCCAAAGTCGCGTTATTGGCACAGTAACAAACAAACTTCCGCTGTGTACTGCACAAGACGCCCGCGCTACTCCCAACTCAATATACGAGATTCAATTTTCGTGCAAGTTTTCTTTTATGCTGTACATGATTATATTCTGTGTCTTTCCTACTTTAATTAAGAAAGCCTCGATAGCGCAACAGTCAGAGGCAACCTTAATCTTTGCACCTAAAACAGAAAGGTTGGCAGTTCAAATCCCACCCGTTGAACTATTACTACGTAGTACCTCTGTAAGTCGAACTTCAAAGGAGATGCCAAAAAATAAAGAATTTCAAGTTAGGTGGATTTTGCAAGGAAATATTTGACTTGTCAAGGTTAAGATCAATTCTAACAATCTAACAAAAGATTTGCGTCGCTAAAGTTCAAATGACTATGAATAACAATAACAATAAATAAATAAATCTAACAATAAAAATAAAAAGTAAACAAGCACATTTTAACGTTAGCCATAAATTTCTTTATCATTGCATAAAAAAAAATCTATATATTGTATACTCTAACATTGTTTTCTAAGAATTATTGTCGGCAAATTATATTCTTAACGTCCGGTAACTTATTTTTCCTCGATTCGAGTTAAAGAGGGAAACTGATTATTATATAACTGACTGAAGCCTCACTGATTATTTCCTCCACAGGTTCCTCAGATTGTGCAGAGTCTAGTGTAAGAGATTCCAGTCATTCCACATCCAGCCCAGGGCTATCGAACGACAGTGCGGTGGAGTCATGGGACCAGAACACGCCCGTGCGAACTAGTGCTAACTGTGGTACGTTTATATGGCTCAAACACGTTGGATTCAAAGTTTGCCCCAATAAAGGGCAGAGCACACCGGCAGCGTACGCGTGGACGTGCACGCGCACGTGCAATGTGCAAGTACCACTGTGTTGTAATGCGCGTAGTTGTATCTGTTTACAAATATGCCGATAATGAATAACGATATTAAAGAAAACTAATCGAATATGTCTCTCTACACAATACTAAAAATATAGCAAATGTGTCATATATTATAGGAAAAATTTGAGTAGCAGCTGGCTACGCATTAGACGGGTCGCACTGAGTGCGCAGCACGTCTGAGTATGCGTAGGCGTGAACTATGCGTAACCCGGTGTGTCAGAGGCTCACGCGCGACGCTACGTGCTTGTATACGTATACGTGCTGCATACAGAGCCGTGTCCTTAAGTCCCAACGTATTTTTTTTTATTCGATGACAAGCTAGTCCTTGACTGCGATCTCACCTGATGGTGAGTAACGATGCAGTCTAAGATGGTAACGGGCTAACTTGGAAGGGGCATGGCAGTGAACATTCAACCCATACCCCTAATTAGTTTCTACACGCCATCGTGACGGAACGCTAAATCGCTTAGCGGTACGTCTTCGACGGTAGGGTGGTAACTAGCCACGGCCAAAGCCTCCCACCAGACCAGACCAGGGCCCTGATTCTGTAACTCAGTTGCTATCAAAAAATAATAGCCACTGACATACATTTTTTATCCATTGACGGTTTGCTACGAAAATGATACTTTTATTTTCAAAGCAATGGATAAAAATGTCAGTGGCTATCATTTTTTGATTTTACATGGCAATAGTGTCATTCTATGAAGAAAAGTGTTTTGCTGTGCACGAAAATACATAATATCAGTGATTTCAACGTTTTAAGTTCTGCAAAATTTGTTACGATTCTATTTATGTCAAATCGCAAATTCACAACACAAGTGTCATCATTAAACATAGACAACAGATCCATTTAATCAGTCAGGAATACCAACATAACCAACCTACAAACATTTAAGCCTCGTATACACGACACGACATTTACGATAACGAAGAACTTGTATCAATTTTATCAAAACTTATAGAAAAACAAACAAATACTATAATTGAAAGATTAAATAAATTGAAATTAGAGATAAAGCCTTTACAAGAAGAAAATCAAATTTTGAAAGAAAAAGTGGGAAGATTAGAAAATAAGGTGAAAATATTTGAGAGTAAAGAAAAACGGTGCAACTTAATATTTTATGGCATACCAGAAAATAAGGACGACGAGATACAAATGATAAATAACATCATAAAAATTATAAAAACAGACTTACAAATAAATATGGATATAAATGAAGTTGTTACTAGTTATCGATTAGGGAAGTTTGCGCAAGATAAAAATAGACCGATCCTCGTAAAATTTTTAACGTCGTGGAAAAAGATGGAAATTCTTAAAAATAAAAAGAAATTTAGTAACGGGATTAGAGTTGCAGAAGACTTTTCAAAAGATGTCTTAATAAAACGACAAGAATTGCAAGAAAACTTGAAAAAAGAGAGAGAAAAGGGAAACATTGCATTTTTGAAATATGATAAACTAATTGTAAAACCGAATCCACATTTTGAAAATTCCGAAAAAAAGAAAAGACCGCTTGCAACTTCTCCACCGATGCAAGAAAACATGGACAAGAATGCACCACTACGAGCACCCAGCAAAATTAACAAAAGAGATGCATTTACCATTATGAGAGACAGAACGTTGTTGCAATCACAATCTTCGTCGAAACAAACAACTAAAAATTAGCAATCAAAGAACAATATCAGCCCCCGGAGTACTGTACATTTAAAAAATAAACAAACATATTGTAAAATCAGCAAACCACCTTCCCCAAGCCGGTTGGTCACCGTGGGAAAGGCAAATGACCACCACCCTCTAAACCCTAGGAAAGATAATGATGGAAATAATTACAAAAGTCAAACTCTTGCCATTGCTACCTTGAATACACGTACCCTAAATTCCGATGATAGTCTAGTAGAATTAAAAGAAGCTCTTAGTGAAATAAATTGGGATATATTGGGCTTATGTGAAGTAAGACGTACAGGAGAGCAAATAGAGGAACATGATCGGTTTGTTTTCTATTATATAGGAGAAACACCCGGACAACACGGAGTGGGTTTTCTTGTAAGTAACCGAATTAAGTATTAGATAGAAGAGTTCATTGGTGTCTCTGAGAGAATTGCTATTCTGAATATGCAAGTACCTGGTTACAAGAATTGTTGGACGATCATCCAAATCTATTCACCAACCGAACAAGCTAAGCTCGAAGACATAGATAAATTTTATACAGATCTAAGTACTGTTTTGCATGATGGGAATTATAAGAACCTAATAGTAATGGGTGATTTTAATGCTCAAATAGGCGACATGCACACTGGTGAGGAACTAATTCGGGGACCCTATTACGCTGGTAAAAGAAGTAAAAATGGAGAAAAACTGATTAATTTTGCATTCGAGCATAACTTGACTATTTTAAACAACAAATTTAAAAAGAGAAGTGGTCGAAGATGGACATGGGTCTCTCCGGATGGACATTATAAAAATGAAATCGATTATGTACTAACAAATAAGCCAAAAAATTTTAATGATGTAAGTGTAGTTAATACCTTAAACTTTAATACTAATCACAGAATGGTAAGAGCTCAACTAAAGAAAAGACCAGAAAGAAAAATAAGAAGAAAATACCAAGGAAGCTCAATTTCACAAAGTAATCCTGTGGCTAGTAATATGAGTCTTAATGACCAACTCCTTACAATTAAGCTAAACATTGGAAATAAATCTGTTCAAGAGAACTATGCCTGCCTTGAAAAAGTTATTCAAAACTATGCAACATTACCCTTAAATTCAGGAATAAAATTAAATGTTTTATCTAAGGAAACTAAGGAGTTACTACAGGAAAGAAAACAACTGTTGAGCCAAAAAATTAAAGATAAGACCAATAACCAGATAAGAAAACAAATATAACAAATCAGCAAGAAAATAAATATATATATAAGGAGAGATAGAAGAGCTCATCGAATGAAAGCTATAGAAGAAGAAGTTATATTAACTCTAAACTCTAACTCTAAAAAATCTAACAGATATAAAAACTTGGGTGCCACGCCTCACCAACCAGGTTGGAAACGAGGAGACTAAGAGATCAGGCATAGTAAATGTTGCTACCACATTCTATCAGAATCTTTATATGATGAATACTGAAGCCTCTGCAGATTGTGAAATAGAATACCATGATGAAGAGGAAGAGATACCTACAATATTAAGTCGAGAGGTAGAAAAGGCCATAGAAACCCAGAAAAAAGAGAAGGCCTCTGGACCAGACAGAATAAAAAATGAGTGTCTTATACATTATAAAATATTATTATCACCAGTACTTACGAATATTTTTAACCAAATTCTTGAACAAGAGATAATACCAATACAGTGGACGGTATCAAATATTATTTTATTGCATAAAAAAGGGGATATGAAGAACATCAATAATTACCGACCATTTAGCTTAACATCAAATGTCTATAAGATTTTTGCAAAAGTACTTCTAAGCAGAATAACGAAGGTGCTTGATCAGAACCAACCACGAGAACAAGCTGGTTTTAGAGAAGGTTTTTCTGTACTGGACCACATACATGTGGTAAGACAGGTGTTTGAAAAATATTCTGAGTACAGCATGACTTTTTACTGTGCCTTTGTAGACTATAGCAAGGCCTTTGATTCATTAATACAAACAAAAATATGGGAAGCACTTCGAGATCAAGGCGTGCATAATAAATACATTAGACTAATTAAAAATATTTACTATAGGAGTACAGCAGTAATACAGCTAGAGAAGCAGGGATCCCTCATAAATATTGAAAGGGGAGTACGACAAGGAGACCCCCTGTCACCTAAATTATTTTCAGCTGTCTTAGAACAAATATTTCGAAAATTGGACTGGGAGGATTTTGGGTTATTGATTGATGGAGTACCTTTAAATCACCCTAGATATGCTGACGACTTAATACTTTTTGCCAAAAATGCTCATGAGCTAGAAGTAATGCTCAATGAACTAGCACTTCGAAGTAGGGAAGTTGGTTTAAGCATGAACTTAGAAAAAACTAAAGTCATGACCAATGGGCTAAAAGTCAATATAATAGTAGAAAATAACATTGTGGAATACGTGGATAACTACACATATCTTGGTCAAATTATTTCAACTCAAAACCAAATGACTCAAGAAATTGAAAAAAGAGTAGGTAATGCATGGAATCGCTATTGGTCCTTTAAAAATATAATGAAAGACAAAACTATTTCTATGTCTGTAAAGAAGAAAGTTTTTGATACCTGTATACTACCGATCCTCACATATGGTTGCCAAACATGGGCAATGACGAAACAGCACCTGCATAGACTTCAAGTCTGTCAGCGATCAATTGAAAGAAGTATGTCAGCCATAAAAATCACGGACAGAAAAACAAGGCAGTATATTAGGCATATTACAAAAGTGGAAGATGCAACATGGAGAATAAGAACTTTAAAATGGAAATGGGCGGGCCATATGATTAGGGGAAAAGATAAGTGGAGCAAAGTGGTAACACTTTGGCAACCTAGAATAGGAAAACGAAAGAAAGGGCGGCAGAGAATTAGATGGGAAGATGATTTCATCTTCCCATCTAATTCTCTGCCGCCCTTTCTTTCTAGTTAAGATAGCAGGCAAAATCTGGAGTAGAATGGCAAGGGAAAGAGCTGTGTGGAAAGGGTTAGAGGAGGCCTTTGCCAGAGGGCAAACAGATACAAAGCATGCGGGAACTGATATTGTTCTTTAAACACGAGATAATTTTAGTAACTGTTCTTTTTTTATTGTAATTGTATTAAAACTATAAAATATGTAAATAATTCTGTATCTGAAAATAAAGGCTTATATATATATATATATATATATATATATATATATATATATATATATATATATATATATATAACATTTTTTGATAGCCACTGATTTACCGAATCAGGGCCCTGGGACAATTCAGAAATTTAAAATTTCCAAATTGACCCCGCCGGGAATCGAACCCGAGACCTCCCAGTTATAAGACAACAGCGCTCACCACTGAGCCAGGGAGGTCGTGAAATGACGTATGAATTCATTTCGAGTATTGGCGCTTACTGATGCTTACTTTCTTTGAAAACCCTTGTATCAGAAAGCGTAGTATTGGCAGACTATTGGGTGGATCAACGATATCAAAGGAGTCGCAGCGGTTTGCTGGATACAAGCGAGGCAAGATCATGAAGTGAAAGTTACATGTCCAGTAGTGGACGTCTCTTTAAGATATATAAGAATTTTCTCTCTTTGTTTTTTTTAAGAAAGAAATTGAAAGAAGGCTGAATCAAATGGAATAGTAGTTATAAAATGCTTTTGCTCAACATTGTCTTTGGACAAAGTACTAATGCGAAGTTAATGTACAGAAAAATCTGGTGAAACACCATGATATTATTATTATCTTAGGTTTTACCTAATTATTATCTCACTATATTACTCGTATGTAAGTCATTGTTAACCAAACAACCAAACATATAGCTTTGTTGAGTTGTTATTACTCCAATAACAAGAGGCCGATTCATCTTCAATCTTCATAATACCTTCATATATACAGTGATGATGGATTATTTTAATCACAATCGTAACTAACGAAAACACTTGTCACATAAGAGTTCGTGCATTATAAGGTTTATTTATTTATTCATTTTGAACTACCAACATGACAATATTGTGTAAATATCGTTAGTGTGCTAAAGTGGTGAGTATACGTAACTTGACTTACAGGCAGGTTATAGAGTTTCACATACTTAATCTATATATATATATATATAAAAAAAAAGTGGTGTTAGTTACACTATTTATAACTCAAGAACGGATGTTCCGATTTGGCTGAAAATTGGTGGAGAGGTAGGTAGGTAGGTAGCTTAGAACCAGGAGACGGACATAGGATACTTTTCGACCGCGTTTCCCTCAAGTCACTATAAAACGTGGTATAACAAAAACGCATCTGACATGGAATAACAAAACGCAAATGACAGTGGAATAACAAAACGTAAATGACAGCTAAACGTAATTTTGTCTTTGTTAGTTTGTCCGTCAATCACGCTGCAAAAAACCTACGGATTGACGTGATTTTTTTGGATAGGTATAGTTGAGAACCTGTAGAGTGTAAAGCATCCCGGAAAATCAAAGAGTACCCTCGGGATTTTAAAAACTGAATCCACGCGGACGAAGTCGCGGGCATCATCTAGTTACTAATAAAATTCAAAATTCAAAATTATTTATTTCACGTAGGCCAACTTGTGGCTCTTATGACATGTCATGAATCTACCACCGGTTCGGAAAGCGGATTCTGCTGAGAAGAGCCGGCATGAAACTCGGCAGTTGCTCTTTTCAAAATAATCATTTTACAATATTATTATACAGCTATTACATTGTAATAAGTTTTTTATACTATCTTGTGGGCAGCCGTATACCATGCCAATTTAACCCATGCAACTTATATATAAAAATAATCGTGGTATAAATTTTAAAATCTCCTGAAAATTGTCCGTTTAAACATACCTTTAAAATACCAAAACAACCCCTAAACATGACTCAATAAAATAATAATAAAATTGTATTTTAAATAGTTGATACAATTGTGGGGGTCGCGATTCGAAATTGCGAATTAGCGAGCAAAATATTACGAACTAACAGGTGTACGGACGTAGCAAGCTGTCTGTGTCAGGAATTAGGAATGCATTCCTAACACAAGCTTTCCCCATATTTGGAGGGGAGAGGAATATTGGTTAAGATTATGCCTAATGTTTAAAAAAATCACGACCAAGAACCACGCGCGCGTGTAGAGCGGTCTTAGAAAGTAACCCCGAATAATACTTGCAAATGAAATTTTCGCCAACACACTCGAGCATTTAAGGGCTTTTATAAGATAAAATATGAGCTCATGAATTCTTCATATTTTTCGTTCACGTTAAAATAGGTAATATGTTTCAAGGTTATTTTATAAAAAGCTCTCATTACAATGGATCCATTATTTCATCATAAATCAATTTAATTCAATTCTGTTTAATTCTGTTTGAGACTTTGTAGCCAATTTCCAATTTTTTTCGTAGTTAGTAAAATATTTACTTCAAAGAAACAAGTGGGTTCTTCAACCCAAAAACAGCAATTAGTGTGACTCATAAACATACTATACTAGTTACCACTTTAGATTAGATAAATCGTATTACAGTACTAATGTAATAAAGTATACTACATTAGTATCTACTGTAATACGATTGATCTCCCTCGCGGCCTTTACCACTGAACAGGTTTACTTTACGATGATTTGTCCATGGAAGAGCTGCCAAAAAGCGTTTCGAACGTTAAATTAGTCGTTTCTAAAGTTTGCGATATCCAAATAGGGGTAATTCAACGTTGCACAATCCACTGCTGACGACAACAAAATTACCCCAACAATTTTATACAGTTTTATATGCCAGTTTTATAGAAACAAAACCTACAATAGACAGGGATTTAAAGTACGTAAGTTTTGCCAGCATTTTCAAAATCTTTTAAGAATAGTATGATTTACCATTAGAGCACTCCTTCTCATTGGTTGTATTAAAATGTTTACGTTGGGACTTCAAAAAGCCACAACGATGAGCACTGTGGTTTCATATTGGGAGGCCCTAGGTTCGATGTAGGATTAATTTACTTTGAGGCTAATGTCATCTAATAGGATTACGATCAATGGAATACCATTAGACAATCGCAACTTTGGTGGGAGGCTTAAGCCGTGGTTAATTAATTGTTCCGGCAAAGAACAAGTCAAGGCGTTTTGGTAAAACAGTCACCTACCTACTACGCGTAGAATCCTAAGTTCCTAACAGAGCTATGGGTTTGATTAACTATTAACTATTTGATTAATTTGTCCGTATTATGTTATCCCACTCCCTTTTTAGACTGCATCTTCACTGACCACCTTGTGAGATCGCAAGAAACAACTTATCACCGTGACCCTTTTCATTTATGTATGTTTCATTCGCCGTCCAATTTGCAGGTAACTCCGAAGTAATAGAATACGCGGTGCCAGACAAAACTAGAATAATTGATAAGCAGCCCTACTCACCGACGGATGAAGACAAACTACTGGCGTGTAGCTACACTTCCGCGGCGCCCTACAGCGTTCACGATCTGCCTCTCCCAAACTACTCGCTAAATAATTCCCTCAAGACCTTTCACTACGAGAACACCCATATCGTTCCCGAAAACACGATAAAGAATAAACAGAACATCACTAGGGAGGACGATGTCCAACAAATCGAAATACTCACGTCGAACATGAAGGACTGTCAGTTACACAACATGGAGAAGAATTCGTGCAAGTGCGACTACGTGCAGATGGGGCCTTACGGTATTGTTTCCCCCAAGATTCGCAGGCCGAATTGGGACAGCGATTATTTGAATAACGGCATTTATACCGTCACTACGCCCCAGAAGTCACCCCACAAAACTAATATTCCTGGCACGAGTTTTCAATTTTCCACGAGTCCTATTTATGAAAATGACGTCCCGAGTAAGTTGCCATTTTAATAATATATTTTGATGTTAGATTAGAAATACAATTTTAGAATAATATTTTTCTCAATATAACAACTTGTTTCTTAGTCCAAATAAGATTTAAGGTAAAGAACTGAATAAAATAGAGCTCGACAGATAAATGTGAATGTCTTTATTCAACTTCTTGTATTGCGACTTGAGAAGCCTTGTCGACTTTCAACGCATTAAAGGGGCTTCATACACTATAATATCCACTGAGCCCCACGCCAAAACTGTCTTGACAACTTTTGATTTAGTTTTAACAATCTGGAAAATGATGAGTTAGTCATTCGTTTTCGTCAACTTTTTATTGGTGTGGACGTAACTTAATAAACGTAACTTAAACTTAATAAAATAAACTTAATAACGTGTTAATCCTGGGTACGAGTTTCAGCGTTTAAAATATCAAACGTGTTTTAAGCTGTCAAAATATGAATGCGATTCGATTTTCTTTCACAAGCACGTCATGTTTAACTATTCCAAAACTAAATTGCTGTTAAGTATCCACGGCTTAGGTGTTTCTTAAGGGATCGTCTGTGAAACAGGGCTGGAATGTTCCTTATTTAGGGATTGTCGATGAGAACAGGCATATATCGCATATTCACAAAGCCATTATTACAGCTGTATTGTTCCTACCGCTTCATGCGATACATCGGAGTGTATGACACATCTGTTTCAGGTCTCTACAGCAGCGAAACCCTTTCCCCCGCGCGCGGCTCCATCCATCACGTGATCCTGTACAAAGACGCCATTTACGACGACTACGGCTTTTCAGTCTCGGACGGATTATACGAGAGGGGGGTGTACATAAATCGGATAAGAAAGGGCGGCCCCGCCGACATTGTTGGTTTGTTGAGGCCCTATGATAGGATTTTGCAGGTAGGTACATAAGATTTTTGGGAACTGTCCTTTTTTTCACAAAAATACTAACGCTTGGTTGTAATCATATAACCTTAGATAGTGCAACCTCGATATAACAAATCGGAAGGGAACAAGTAAATACTCGTTATATCAAGTAATTCGTTAAACTGAGGTTTGTTATGTTGAGGTTAAGTTGGTCTAAAATTTGTTATAAAGAGGTAAAAAAACTTTGATGCTAATTTCATAGTTTTCTATACTATTTCGGACTAACCATACTATTCTTACCGTTACGGTATTGCACTAATTCTGCCGTACACAGTCTCTGAACCAAACTAAAGTGACAATTTCAAAAATAATGCTCCCACAATGTACCCTGCGTAAAAAGAAGCATTACCTACATTAAGAGCTGCCAATTATTGGACGACAGAATTAGTACTACTATAGTTGAATACTTATGTCAATTATATTCTACAGGTGAATGGTACGAGGACAGTGGATTACGACTGTTGTTTGACAGTTCCCCTCATAGCCGCTGCTGGAGACAGACTGGAAATCGTCGTGCAACGGATGGCGACTTCACGAGTAAGTTTAGTTGTTATACTCCCAAGAAGATATCCCGAGGGAACATAGGTCCAATACTCCTACAATAGCCCAATAGCTCAACGGTTAAGGGTGCGGAGTGAAAACTGAAAGGCCGCAGGTTCGATCCCCAACCCGTTGCACTATTATCGTGCCCACTCCTAACACAAGCTTTACGTTTACCTATTTGGAGTGGAGAGGAGAATATGACTAAATGAATGAGAATATTATAATAACATCTGATAAAGCTAATATTCTTTTATAAAAAAATACTACCGCTCGGATTTAATAGCACTCTTACTCTACTTAGACTCAAGACAGAGTGAAAAGTTTCGTGGAAATGTAATAAAGCCTGAATCATGTCTTGAGGCTAAAGAAATTACCATAATTTTCACCAGTGAATTTACCAAAATAAGTTAAAGATCTGTGGAACACTGTCTGTGGATCTGTGTATTGGTGAGAGTGAAAGTAAACGGAATAATGTCAAAAATATATAATTTAAGTTCACAGAATAATAACCTAACTAAATAAAAATATATAATCTAAGCTCACTGAATAATAACCTACTTAACTAAATAAAAATATATAATCTAAGCTCACTGAATAATAACCTACTTAACTAAATAAAAATATATAATCTACGCTCACTGAATAATAACCTAACTAAATAAAAATATATGATCTAAGCTCACCGAATAATAAACTAACTAAATAAAAATGACAAGTTTTTCATCAACGAAAAATTGGACATTTAAAATGTAAAAAAAGAATCTTACAAATTATCTGTGGTTAATATTAATGTTCGTAAGTTAGTTGGGAAATTACTTACTAAACGGCAGCTTTATAAAAATCTTCAGATGATCAAAGGTAAAACAAAAAAGTCATTTAGGTGGGCAGGGCAAGGCTTTTAGATGTATAACGTTAAATATTATAGATTAGAAGGCTTTGAAGTAAAAGTTATCCTCATTAAAGTTTCACCAGTCAAAGTCAGTTTCACAGAAAAAATACATTAAACATAAAGAAAAATGTGTACAGAAACGATCTTCTTAATCCTTGTAATATAAAATGCGTGTACCTAATATAAAAAAAATATAAAAAAGCGAGAGTAGAAAAACAGCTTTATCCATAAAAAAATAAGGGTGTTTTTAGCCTATTTGCATAGCCACTGATGTGTTTGCGTGTCGCGGTGTAGGCAAAACCTTTTCTCGTGCGAGCGGTTCTGACGAATTTTCCCTAAGGCCTTCATTTTCGAGTTATTTCTCTTCGATAAAGAATTCCTGTAAGACATTATCGTTCCTTTGAAATATTGGGACGTGAATAATGTTTTTTTCGCGAGCACAAATTGAATTGTTCAAAGTTAAATTAAATTTCTGGGCTATTAAAAAGTTTGCTGTGCACGCGGAAGCGTGCTGCTTTTTTTCCAATTAATTTGAAATTAATGTTCGAATGAACGAGTGTATTGGATACGAAACACCGAAATTCGTTGACTAAATACGAAAAATGGTTTGAACAATATTGTAGTTGTAAAGGACTTCGTACGGATGAATTTAGGTTTTAAAAATCCTGTGGTATATTGTTATCATTATAATTAATGTTAATATTAATCCATAGTAAAATGGCAAACCAGTAATACCTATTCTGGAAAAAAATACCCATGTATGCATTCTCAGGATGCAAGACTGGAATAGTATATTACACATCTAGGGCAGTAAAATAAGAAATGTCTCAGATCACATGTAATTGTTGTCCGAGGCGAAGCCGAGGTCAATAAACATGTGATCTGAGGCTTTCTTATTTACTGCCCGTGGTGTGTATACTATTTTTCTCCTCGACGGAGGCGGAAAGCGACATTTTCGTTTAGCGCAGCGGGAGGAAAATTGACGCTTTCCGCCCGGAGGTGAGAAAAATAATTACCATTAAAAGCAATGAAGGATACTAAAATATTAATTGAAGCCTTCAAATTTTACTAAGTCTGCAATTACACTTGTAAGTTTTACTCACACAAGTCGCTTAATTCACTTACGAAATATAAACAGTCTTGTATAGTCCAGTCAAATTACCGAAAGAAATAATCACTAAAATACCTAGTTTGGGAATTATGAAGGATCGATCGGGGGGTGTATTCTGAGCTTATATTCCAATTTGAGGGAATCTAGGGAGGTCAGCTCAAGGTCATTTCGATGAAAATGCGTTTAATTCGATATCTCGAGAACGGTTAGTGTTAGGCAAAAAATTGTAGAGACCTTTTCTCTTCTAAATTAAATTTACTAACTTTTTTATTCGAAACTTTTTTTTTTATCATCAATATTTTTCAATTTATTGCTTCCGAAAGGCAAAAATTTTACTTTTTTTCCCCCCTTTTTTTATTTTTCGCCATTTTCTCCCCAACCGTTCAATTTTATTAAATTTTACCCGAATTTTAAAGTGTTGCTCTTTTAATTATGAACAACTTTTTATTATATAAACTTTTTTCTGTAATGCGAATACCTTCGGAGTTATATATTACTTTACCGAGCGAAATCCGTGCCACAAAATCGAAATCAGTCGAGGAACAGATGTCCCTTACCCTTGTTGTTGACTGGACTATGTATGTCACATATCGTTTGTTTGGGTAATGTTGTGTAAATTACTTTATATAATTGTATAAGCTACCTACTTCGTAAAAAAATGTGTGTAGTGTAATTTTGGGCTAATAGTATCAATTAATGCGAAAATGGTTTTTTTAGGTGTGTCATTGTCAACTCAGCAGCATCGAAGACATAAATCGGCGTGATTTTTGCATTGGTATAATTTAGAGTCTGTAGAGTTATTTATGCTTTTTATAACTACGCGGACAAAGACGCAGGGAAAAATTGTAAAATAATAATCTTTACTAATATTATAACTGCGAAAGTGTGTTCGTTTGTTGGTTTGTTCTACAATCACGTAGCAACGGAGCAAAGGATTAACTTGATTTTTCGCATGAGTATAGTTCAGTTGAGGACTTACCTTTATCCAAAATAAAAAAAGGTTTCCCGAGGATTTTTAAAACCTTACTCCACGCGGACGAAGTCGCGGGCAAAAGCTAATACGATATATGTATACTACACCTACTACTATACTACTACCTAACTTACTATACCTTATAGTACTACTATAGGATAGTAATTAGTATAGTAGATAATATACATTAGACAATAAGTCGTGTGAAAATAACATGAAATTTTTGTTGCAGGACCTTAAAAACCATCGTTTGGAAGACAGTTCCAGCCCAAGTGATAGTAGTATCGTGACTAAAACTATTTAGTGTATAACCCGACTTTAGTGAAATCAAACCAGAAACACTTGCAAAGTTGCGTTCTAATTAAATACTTAATTTAAGCGGATTAACTAATGTGTACTTACAATTAATTATGTAGTTATTATTATGTAGGTAACACGTAGATATAAGTTCTTGTAATATATTACTATAGTTGTAATAAAATAACATGAAATATTGTTTTTTAAAATGTTTTTAGGTATTTTATAATGCTCAAGTCGCCCGGGTTTATTTTACTTTTTAGTCAATTTACTGCCATGTTTTAAGAAAAATGAATTATAATTCTCATTCTATCAATCTTAGAATCTGTGTGTACGCATCTTTTGAATGAGAAATATTATTTTATTTTAATAATGCCTACCTTATGCCTGCGGCTTCGCTCACGTTAAGCTCTATTTTTCAAACCCCTATTTTTACCCCCTTGGGGGTTGAATTTGCAAATATCCTTTCTTAGCGGATGCCTACGTCATAATAGCTATCTGTATGCCTTTCAGCCCGTCAGCTACGTCCAGTGGTTTGAGCTGTTCGTTGATAGATCCACTGATTAGATAAAGATAGATCAGTCAGTCAGTAAGTCAGTCAATCAATCAGTCAGTTAGTCACCTTTTCCTGTTATATATTTAGACTACTAAACTAATGTCACCTAATGGATTGAATATTGGATACAAACTTATGCTATTTTGCTAAAATCCCGATAAGCCAGGAAAATCAAACTTATCTTGCTATATCTTTTTCTTGCTATTCTTTTTTATATTGCTCCTAAGTATATCTTTTTCAAGGGTAGGTATAGTTGAAAACTTGTGAAGTGACATAAGGTTTCCTTTTATCCCGGAAAACAGAGGGATTTCCCGTGGGATTTCCAAAACCTAACTCCACGTAGTAGAAGTTGCAAGCAAAAGCTATAGTAACATAACTATACTTAGTTGGTTTTACTCAGAGCGCCTATTTGTTATGGTGTGCGAACATTCGTGTCGTGTGGTCGCGATAAATAGCTGTGTCTCATTCTATCACAGCGGCTACATAATCGTGCTAGTTGGACCCGAACTCACGAACTACCCGACTACAAGCATAGCCGGGTAGTTCGTCACTTCGGCTACAAGTGTAGCCGGTTAGTTCGTGTGTTCAAGTGAACTAGCACGATTATGTAGCCGCTGTGATAGAATGAGACACAGCTATTTATCGCGACAACTCTACACGAATGTACGCACGATACTGTAGCCATACGTTATCAATACATGTAAACTTTACCTCTGTTATATCCAGATAAAACAACAGAATGCACTTTGTAAATAAAGATCGCAGATATTGCCGACTGTATTTTGGTCTGGATTGGAGCCAAATATAGCAGCTATCTTTAGTTCTGAAATCTTCGGAAAATATTGCATTTTAAAATTTGTTGCACAATGTGCACAGAATCGTGATACGTACAACATTTTTAATACGATTGCAGCTAACAGATCGTACTATGTGTAAAAAGTTTAAAGTCAAAAATACCTATGTATACGATTTGAACGATAACATTGTTTAAACATAATATAAAATACCAGCTGCGACAGATTGTAGATACAGATGTAAGCGTCATGTAAAAAGAGTTCAGTGTGGAGATTCTTTAAAAATTATTGCACCAATGTAACGATCGCAATCACCTCTGATTGGCTGAGTTTATGATGTTAATGCTGCATCAATGCATTTTAACCAATAACGGGAGAGTACTAGCGAATTAAAAGCCAATCAGAAGAATGCAATCAATATTAGAGAATACCACCACTGGATGATAACCGATGAAACGTATTTAAGCATAAGACTGTACATTTTTGTACTTAAGGTATTTGTAAATAAGTTTCTGACTTACTGACTTTAAATAAATCATCCAAAATCGTCTTATTACTACTATCATAATATATAAGTACATGTCTAGCGACTAAAAAAATAAACATAACTATATTATTATTATTTAGAAAAAAAACCGGCCAAGTGCGTGTCGGGCCACGCGCAGTGTAGGGTTCCGTAGTTGAAAGTCTCAACATACATTTTGAGTTCCATGGTTTAAATACTATAATATACTACAAAATATGCAACTTACACTACGTGTAATATCTAACTTGGAAAAACCGATATAACTCTTTCACTAATGAACCCTACTTAGCCGTGATAGTTTTCCTTAAAAATTCATTATATATACTACTGTTGTGAATTTTTTTTTGTATCCTATATACAACCATTTAGCTGGCAGAGGGGGGGGACACTTGACTCTAATAAAATTTAGCACTTTAAAATATCATATTTCACAAACGAATCCCTGAATTGAAAAATGGTGTTCCCACACCCACAACGTTTTTGAAAGACCTATTCAACGACACCCCACACTATGGGATAGATGAGAAAAAAAAAATTCATCCCCACTTTACATGTAGGGGAGGTACCCTAAAAAAAATATTTTTCACAATTTTATTTCACCACTTTGTCGGCGTGATTGATATTAATACCCTTGTCAAATTACAAATTTCTAGTACCAATAGTCTCTGAGCTGAACCGCGGACAGACAGACAGACAGACAGACAGACAGACAGACGGACGGACATGGCGAAACTATAAGGGTTCCTTGTTTACTACGGAACCCTAAAAATTATAACTAAGTGTCTAATGAAACTGGCAAAGTTATTAAAATAAATTAGAAGATTATCGAGTAGAAAGGTAAGTTTGAAACTTGACGAATGCTTGATGAAGACGATATTATAATGTATTGTATATACTTAGTAATATTATTATTAATATACCAAATATATTATGTAGAGTTACTGTTGTTGACAGACTGATAGGGATTGTAAACAAATATTAGGTAGTTAATATTATGTTTTATGTTTAAAATAATTATGTGTAAAAATGCTAAGATTTAAGACCTTTACCTACCACAAATGTTTAGCAAGTAAACTAAAGTAATAGTACTTGAACTTATACGGGCTGGTCTGGAATTAATCATTTCATGATAGAACGTATTTTGTCTCGTGTACAGTGAACGATAAATTTTCCCTTACAAATGGTAGGTATGTTGATTTTATAAAATCAACTGCAAATTTTGCAATATACGAGTACTATAAAGAAAATTCAATATTAATCGGCTTCGAAAAAAAAATTTGAATTATACTCGTGTGTACAATTTAGTAAAGGTGATTTGATGTATTTGATTAAGGGCCTATTTTCCAACTGTAAAGTTAACTTTAACCGACGAATGTATATAACATTATGACAGATTTTGGAATACTAACACTGTCATAAATTCAAATTCCTACTTATACTATGGGTAAACGTTATTTGGCGTCGGTAAATAGCCCCTTAATCACCAAAATATACAGGTTAACATTTTCAATGTACGATTTGTTATCAAGATAAAAAATTACCTATAGGTATATTATCAAAGCAATCTTAACTAATTCCAAAACACTGGTTTTGAAATTAGTTAAGTTTGTCTAATTTACCACTTCGTTATCTATAATATTGTTATGATATTTATTTATAATATTATACGTTGATACAATGATAGCTTTTTAAATATTTAATATATTATTTTAAATGAATGGCTAAATTATATTTGCAAATTATGTAGTCTAAATTTTTTAAGAGAAATATTAAGTACTCTAAAAATTGTTACTAATTTTCTAGTTCTGAGTGGGTGTGCGCTCGGTAACAGTAAACAGATTTGATTTTTACAGTAGTAGATCAAGTTTCAAGTATCCGAAAAAAAACATGCAAGAATTACATCATACTGCCAAGGGACGTGTTTGGGCAAAAACATAAAATGATGAAATTTGTTCGATAATAAAAAATCGCGAAGTTAGGTCTAATTTTTAACCAATATTCATTTATTTTCAATGTGTTGCATATTACAGAGCCAAAATTTTTACATTAAATTCCGATTGATATTATCAAGAGAGTAGCCTAGTGAATTGAAAAGAAATTGAATATTTTACGAGTTACAAAGTATTTGGCGCTTACTACACTCCTATTCCGCGCAAAACGCTTTCTTTTGTCGCGCCTCACATGAGGTTGTGGCTATGTTTTATCTCATCGCGAAATCTGATTTTTTTTTTGGGGTTACACGCGCTCTTAACCGAGGCAAAATCCGTGCAGGATGTGGTAAGTGATTTTGCTCGCGTAGATTGTAGTAATGGACATGTTCAAATGGCGCGAGTGAATATACAAGTACCTACAGATATTATGAGCAATCTTTATGATGGCCGTTTGGATAAGCAGAACGCAAATTCGCGTTATTTGGAGCATCCTTTGAGTAATAAACCAAGGAGCATCTATCAAGATTGCCCAGGACTGACATAATATTTATTTGAAATTCATAATAATATTATTTTTCATCTTTATGACCAAAGATTACCGTCATAAACTGGCAACACTATTCTGTCGTCTGCGCAAAATGATGTCATGAGAGCCATATATTGACCTACATGAACTAAATAACTTTATTTCATGTTTAAAATTATTTATTTATTAATAATTATAATTAATAAATTAATTAATAATTTTGAATTTAATGTTTCTGCATGGAATTCGCCTCAGTTCGACTAAAACTTTAATTAAAATACATAATATTATATAATTATGATATATTTATATATTTATATTGATATAATTATTGATTGTGTAGGCAATTATTTCTTTATCGAAATGGTAATGCAACGCAAATTAGTGACTTGAACATTGTAATACGCCGTGACATGTAGATAGTGATTTTTACATTTTATTTTTATACCGTTAACGTAAGAATAATTTATATTAATTGTCAATTATGTATAACTAATGAGGTATAGAGAGGAGCCTAGCTGCATTTGACTTAATAAAATGATATGCGTGATTGAAGACTCGTTTAATTTTACTTTTAATCTTGGCAGCAACTTGAATTTCTCAAGGCATTGGAGTCTCTCATCACTGGCACTAGGGTACGGGAAAAAATTAAATAAAGTAAGATCAACAGGAACTGTATCTTATTGTAGCCTCAATAACCCAATGGTTAAAGTTGTAGACTGAAAAACTGAAACCCATTGCACTATTGTCGTACTCACCCCTAACCCATAAAACAAGCTTTCCGCTTATTTGGAGGTGAAGGGGATATCAGTCAAGATCACCTTGGCTGATATTCTCATGGCCTGGTTTCTTATGAAATAAAAACAAAGCTGGCCATATAATATGCTAAATATCTGGTAGAAGGCTTCGGCCGTGGCTAGTTACCACCCCCTTTATAGCACGGAATCCTTAATTTTTAATGGTATCGCATAGCTCAGCGAGTCACGAAGCTGAAGGGAAATTAACCCAACGGCATTATACAACATATGTGAGGGGAGCACTTAACGCGAAGAATGTAGTTGGGGTCCCGAGGTGCTGGAGTGACGACCCTGCATTGGAAAGCGCAGTGTTGGTAAACCCCCAGAAAGTGGACTGTCAACATTCGAAGAGTCCCAGGGAGCCGCTGCATGCAGGCGGTGCAAGACCGAAACCTGTGAAATATAAAAAAAAGAAGAAGGATGATACGTGGAGCCGTAAAATATATCTTAGAATATATATTATCTGTTGCGGACGGGAGCAACGCACCAAGCGCGGCGTCGGCGGTGAATGGCGCTGATTGGCCAGCCGCGTAAGCCCCCGCCCCCGCTACGCCCTCACCACCCGCGACACCTTGTCTCTCGCTCGTCATGTTCATATGCGCATGCCGGGTGGGAAAATTATATATAAGAGCCCTATTTTGAGGTAGCGAATCAGTTCGCCTACAGCTCCCGAAGAAGACTGAACAAGAACTACGAGCTACGAACTTAGAACATTGTGAACTAGAACATTGTGAAATATAGTGATCAAGATAATACAGTCCACTTGAACCACCGAGGAATTTTATTTAAATCCCTCCCCAACATCTTTGGTCCTTCGAGCCGGATCAAGAATCTTAAGAACCGAAGTCTGAAGCCTCAAGAACTGAAGTCTGAAGCCTCAAGAACCGAACTCTGAAGCCTCAAGAACCGAAGTCTGAAGCCTCAAGACCCGAAGTTTGAAGATCTCAAGAACCGAAGCTCGATCAAGATGGTTCGAACCAGGAGTCAGGACTCACAGCGTGAAGATGAACACGACGAGCACATTGCGCCGCAAGAACCGACCCCTCGCGCGCTGAACCCTGCACGTCCTGTTCAGATTCGCTTCATGGAGTCATCTCCGTCAACCAGTGCCGGTCCATCTAGGCAAGAACCCATCATAGGAGCACGAAACGTTATTGGGGAACAAGCCCATCGTGATCGCCCTCCTTCGCCGACGCGATCAACCCGATCACAGCGATCTACAGCAAGCACGGCTGCCCGCGTTAAGCAAGCAGAATACGAAGCGGCAGAGCGCCTGGCAGCCATTAAAATGCGGCAACTACAAATCGAAGCCGAGCTAATTCAGAAGAAACTTGAAGCTGATCTAGCTACCATCCAAGATGAAGATCAAGGTAGCACACAAGGGCCCGAGGAAGCGATCAACACAAATCGACGTACGGAGGATTGGTTGCGACATGCCGATCCTACACGAGGGGAGCCAACCTCGGCCTTACCTGCGCGGGAAACCCGAACCCCTCCCGCAGCTGCACCCCCTGTGAGACCCGTCACGAACCAAAGTGAACCTCCACCCGAACACCGAGGCTACGAAGATCGCCGAGCCCGCACGCCTACGCCAAGTCGCTCACGGAATCGCAGCATTGAAGCCTTGGTCGAAAGCTTCGAACGACTGAGCAACTATCGACCGCCACCAAGATCATCGACTGAACTGCCAAGCTTCAGCGGGTCTGAAAACGAGTGGCTGCCTTTCAAAGCATCAATGCGAGACTCAACGCGCCTTCACAAGTTCTCGTCAATAGAGAACATGCAACGCCTACGCAATGCATTGAAAGGAGCTGCCCGCGACGCCGTCGCTTCTCTTCTGTACACGGCTTGTGACCCTAACGAGATCATGGAAGCCCTAGAACAGAGTTTTGGCCGTCCAGAAGCTTTGATCGACAAGGCGTTAGAAGAAATAAAGCAGCTGCCACGCTTGGGACCAACAACTACAGAACTAAATGTTTTCGCGGTCAAAGTGAGAAACATTGTAGCCACAATAACTAACGTCGAGGGTCTAGATGGATGTCTTCAAAACCGCATGCTCACCAGAGACATCGTGGAAAAGTTACCTCCAGACTTACGAAGAAGTTTCGCCAAGTATGCGTCAGAGAACCGACGCCAGGGAGAACCACACATCGTGATCCTGTCTCGATTTTTAAACAACGAGGCTACAATAGGTTTAGAGTTCACTTACTCGAAACCTACAACATCGGCAGCATCTACTCGGAAGGAACAGAACCCAAAATCTTCAAGCGCATTTCAAAGACCGAAGAAAGCCCGAGAAGCCAGCGTATTCACCGCTGTTGAGAAGGAACAATGCCTGTGCTGTGGTGGAGACCACGAACCACCAAAGTGCAAGAAAATTAAAGAGATGCCTGTCAACGCACGCTGGGAATGGGCCAAAATGAACAAGATCTGTTTCAAGTGCCTGACAAAGAAGCATCGTCGCACAGCATGCAAGGCTAAGCAATGTAGCATCGACGGCTGCATACATTCACATCACCCGTTGTTGCACCAGAGAAGCCTTGAGATGGAGCCACCAGGATCAAACTCCGAAACAACACGAGAAAATCAATCTGAGGAAGTGGTGGCATCAACTGCGACCGACATGGATATGAACAACAAAGTGATGCTGAAAGTGTGTCCGATCGTCGTCTCCAACTCTGAAGGCATCGAGATCCACACGTATGCCCTACTGGATGAGGGTTCCACCATAACCCTTATTGAAGAAGATCTAGCAGACCAATTGAACCTGGAGGGACCTGCGCATTCACTAAATATCCATGGGCTGAACTCCACTCAAAAAGAAGAAACCAGCAGGATTGTCCGTTTGAAGCTGAGAGGCAAATGTTCAAATGCCTCACATATCATACGGGCGAGAACTATTCGAAATATCCAGCTGCTGAACCAAACTGTACCGACACATCTCCTGCAGTACCCACATCTTCGGAACTTGGAGCCGGGTAGCGTATGCTATCAACAGGCTCGACCACGATTACTCATAGGCTCTGATAACTGGGAGCTTATAGTATCGAAGCAGTTGCTAACCGGACGACGCCACGAACCTGCGGCGTCACGCACTGAACTTGGCTGGGTGATACACGGTCCTGCACCGCGTGCCACTCTCCATCGTGATGAAGACCACGTTCTTCATATCAGAATAGGGAAGCGAACAGAACCAGCCAGCGACGATAGACTTGACACTTTAGTACGATCTCACTTTGAACAAAAGAAAAGAAGATGAGAGAGCTATAAAGATCTTCGAAGAAACTGCTCGAAGAGTCAACGGTCGTTTTGAAGTTGGCCTGCCATGGAAGAGTGATGACGTTACTCTACCGTGCAATTACGCAGAAGCCTTCACTCGATTAAGAAACATTGAACGCAAGATGGATCGAGATGAAAACTTCAGTGAAGAATACTGCAAACAAGTAGCTAACCTATTGAACAAAGGTTACGCAAAACCTTGCGACGGATCAGAAGTCAGCAAACGCCGATGGTTTCTGCCTCACTTTGCAGTGCGAAACCCCAACAAACCCGGAAAAGTGAGATTGGTGTTTGATGCAGCAGCCACGCATCAGGGAACCAGCCTGAACGACAAATTGCTGGATGGCCCAGATCAACTGAAGTCACTGCCTGGCATCCTGTATCGATTCCGAGAACGAGCAGTAGCGGTCACAGCAGACATACAGGAGATGTTTTTACAAATCCGAATCAGAAAAGAAGATCAGCCAGCACAACTATTTCTATGGCGCGGCAAAGATCGACGCAGCCCACCGACGCAGTACAAAATGGTGTCATTGATCTTTGGGGCTCGAAGCTCGCCGTTCCTCGCACACAGCGTGCGAAATAACAATGCGCTGGATTACGCAGAGACACACCCGAGAGCACTACGAGCCATCACTGAAAACCATTACATGGACGACCTGGTCGACATTTACGACACAGAGCAAGAAGCCATTGAGACCGCAAAAGAAATAAACTTCGTGCACAAGCAAGCCGGGTTTATTCTGCGCGGTTGGAACTCGAACAGTCAAAGAGTACTGGCAACAATCCCTGAAGAACTCCGAGCGCCCACGCCTACTCATTTGGGATCTGAGCCCAACAACCAAGAGAAGACCCTTGGGCTGCTGTGGATACCTGCTGAAGACACACTTGCATTTAATACCACAATGAATCGAGTTCCGAGGCAGGTTTATAACCAGAACCGCGCACCTACAAAAAGAGAAGCTTTGAGTGCGGTCATGTCAATCTTTGACCCACTCGGACTGCTGAGTCACTTCACGATTACAGCAAAGATCCTTCTGCAGAACCTGTGGCGCCTAAAAGTCGGGTGGGATGAACTTGTACCCACTGAAATCGCCGATGACTTCTGCGCCTGGCTAAAGAACTTGGAAGAAATAAAAGAGCTACGACTCCCCCGCCACTACAATACGAGGGGAGCACGATCCACAGAACTACACATACTCTGTGATGCCAGCGCTCAAGCCTACGCAGCGGTGGCTTACTGGAGAATCCTGCGCAACAATGGCACCGTGGACCTAGTGCTCATCGCAGGCAAGGCTAAGGTGGCACCACTGCGAGCGCAAAGCATCCCACGTATGGAGCTACAAGCAGCCCTCATCGGGGCCAGGCTTGCGAAATCCATCATGGAAGAGCATCGTGTGGAGCCTGATAGGGTTCTTTACTGGTCGGACTCTAAAACCACGCTAAAATGGATTCGCAATGGAGCACGACGCTACACCCCCTACGTAGCACACCGCCTGGGCGAGATATCTGAACTCACTCAAGAGAACCAATGGAGATGGATCCCAACTGATCTGAACATAGCCGACGACGCTACTCGCCCGAACTACGAACCGATAACGCAAGAAGACCGTTGGTTCAATGGTCCACCTTTCCTGCGAGAAAATGAAGACTCTTGGCCCAGTGAAGACTCTGTCCTAGAAGAAAGCGTCGAAGAACTCGTCGCTCATATCACCGTGGCCACAAAATATACATCAAGCCTGCCAGACATAAGCAGATTCTCATCTTACGAGAAGTTAATAAGGACCACCGCGCGGCTTTTAGCATTCTCAGACATATGTCGCAAACGATCCACAAGCCTAGAAGTCCGCCACCTTGAACAAGCTGAGAACCTATGGCAACGCGCAGCTCAGGAAGAAAGCTTCGCGGAAGAATTGAAACGCCTACGAGACGCCGAAGAGAAAAACGATGGGGTGCACTCTTCACTTGTTTGACAACGCGCGCCGTCCATCTTGAACTAGTGGCGTCATTGTCTACTGACTCTGCAATCATGGCAATCCGGCGCATGGCTGCGAGACGCGGGTGGCCTAGCACTATGTATAGTGATAACGCCACTAACTTTCGAGGTGCTGACGTCGAACTCAAGAAGGCGTACTCCGAGTGGAAGACTGCTCTTAGTGACTTGGGGCTACAACACCGCATGCAATGGCGCTTTATACCCCCCGGAGCACCGAATCAAGGAGGAGCTTGGGAACGTCTAGTTCGCTCCGTCAAGGTGGCCCTTAACACTGCACTATGTGAAAAGGTACCAAAGGAAGAGGTACTTGCCACATTGCTGTCAGAGGCGGAGTACAGTATCAACGCTCGCCCTCTGACGCACGTGTCAGTAGATCCCGCTGATCCCGAAGCCCTGACACCGAACCATTTTTTGTTGGGGTCTTCGACTGGCTTGCCACACACAGGACCCTGTGAATCAGCTGATCGACGCACTTGGCGAGCTGCCCAAGCGCTCGCTGATAGCTTCTGGCGTCGCTGGGTACACGAGTACCTTCCAACGCTCGTACCTCGTGGTCAGCCAGCATCGACCCAACGCCAGCTCCAGGAAGGTGACCTAGTAGTGATCGTGGATCCCGCACTGCCGCGAAACGTCTGGCCACGCGGTATTATTGAACGTGTGCATCCTGGACCTGATGGAGAAGTGCGCAGTGCCACCGTGAGAACACGAGGTGGCATATTTCATCGGCCTACCAGGAAGCTCGCCGTCCTGACTACAGCTGAAGAGAAGCTACGCGAAAGCTGCGCTGAGGGGAGAAATGTTGCGGACGGGAGCAACGCACCAAGCGCGGCGTCGGCGGTGAATGGCGCTGATTGGCCAGCCGCGTAAGCCCCCGCCCCCGCTACGCCCTCACCACCCGCGACACCTTGTCTCTCGCTCGTCATGTTCATATGCGCATGCCGGGTGGGAAAATTATATATAAGAGCCCTATTTTGAGGTAGCGAATCAGTTCGCCTACAGCTCCCGAAGAAGACTGAACAAGAACTACGAGCTACGAACTTAGAACATTGTGAACTAGAACATTGTGAAATATAGTGATCAAGATAATACAGTCCACTTGAACCACCGAGGAATTTTATTTAAATCCCTCCCCAACATTATCTTACAAGAAAGAATCTGCCTAAAAAACAAAGGTATACGTATTTAATGTAAAATCTGTATTTAAATCTCTTCAGGAGTTATTCAGGACAATTTAAGGTAACAAAGTACTCCAATTTACACCGTCACTATTGTACCATGTTTAACAAAAAGTTGTGTGTCGTAGAACACTTAGCTGGAACGAAGTTCAGAATCAACGCCATCTCTCGCCACAAGTTAGAACCATCTTGATAAAAAAACAGACATTAAAGCAAGTTCAAGCAAGTTCACGCTGCCCACAATAGATGGCGTTAGTAAATGCTGCGTATATTTTGTTTGGAATTTCTTTTCTATAAAACTTCGTTCCAAAAATTAAAAAAGAACAAAGACATAATCTGAATTCAGGATTCGAAACCTCGAACCGATAGTTTCACTCCTTCGTTCAACAGTTAACTACTGCGCTACCAAAGCTTTGATAGAAAGTATAAATAATAAACGAACGCAACAAGGGTCGTGACGGAAAATTCTTACACATTTTGTCGTGTCCATCCGCCAAATCGTCCGAAAAGGAACTTCATTCCAAAAACTACAAAACTTTAGAAGTTCAATGATTTTAATGTATACCTATTTTTGGCTACTATAAGCTAAGTATATCTTGCTAATAAAGTTCCTGTCGAACAACACGATCGCGATATGATTTGGCAACATTGTTCCCATTTTTCATTGTTTCCCATAAACAATGATGCGGTATAATCTGATTGTCATCGTTACCAACAATAAGAAACATCAATATTGGTTCTGCTTATGCAAAAAAGTTTTTCCATTTTTTATGCTATTATGGCTGGCCTACTATGGGTATCAACAAGAGAAGATTCTGCTGTCTATGGATACAAATCATACTAATATCTATACATATAATAAAACAGAAACGAAACCAATTCTGTACATGAAATAGATTCAAAAAAGGGTTTTTGCTTCTAATTGTGTTCAAGATACTTACAGATATCAAAACACAAGCTAAATTTTTTTTTGTCTGTTTGTCTGTCTGTTTGTTTGTCATTCTTTCACGTAAAAACTACCGCACAGATTTCTACAAAATTTTATACCGTGGTAGCTTATTACTCGGGTCAACATCTAGGCTACTTTTTATTCCGGAAAATCAAGGAGTTCCCGAGGGACTTTAAAAACTATATCCACGCGGACGAAGTCGCGGGCATCAGCTAGTTGTAAAATAAAATGCGAAAATGTTTTTGTTTGTTGGTTTGTTGATTTGTTGGTTTGTTGGTTTGCCCTTCAATCACGCCGCAACAGAGCTACGGATCGACGTGATTTTTTGCATGGGTATAGTTGAGGACCTGGAGAGTGGCATAGGCTACTGGTTTTTATCCCGGAAAATCAAAGAGTTCCCGAAGGATTTTAAAAACGAAATCCACGCGGACGAAGTCGCGGGCAACAGCTAGTAAACTATAAACTACAAAAATTGCCGTCAAGAAGTCTTAAGAAGTAAAGAATCTGCTGAACGGTTGAACCGATTTTGATAAGATTTTCATAGACAGGTAAAAAATCAATAACTATACAAGGAATGATGTATCCTAAATTTATTTCCAGGAGTACTTAATGGATTCCTTTAACAATACTGCCTAACCGCTAAATCAATCTTGATGAAATTTTGCATAGAGATAGCTTGCGTCAGGCAAATCATCATCATCATTAGCAACCCATTAACGGCTCACTACTGAGCGCAGGTCTCCTCTCACAGAAGGGTATATATAGGCCATAGTCCACCACGCTGGCCCAATGCGAATTGGTGGACTTCACACACCTTCGAGAACATTATGAAGAACTCTCAGATGTGCACGATGTTTTCCTTCACCGTTGAAGCAAGTGATAGTTATTTTCTTAAACGCTCTTGACTCCGAAAAGTCAGAGGTACGTACCCGGGATCGAACCTGCGATCCCCCGAATAGGAGACCACTGCAGTCCTAACCACTAGGCTATCACTGCTTCAGACAAATATGGGCTTCTTTTACTCCGGAAAATCAAGGATTCTGTGGTGTCATAATTATCATGAGCAACCCATTAACGTCTTTCTACAGAGCACAGGTCTCCTCTCAGAGAAGCGTTATAGGCCATAGTCCACCACGCTGCAGATGGCCCAATGCGAATTGGTAGACTTCACACACCTTTGAGAGCATTATGGGGAATTACGTCTCACTACTGAGCGCAGGTCTCCTCTCAGAGAAGGGTTATAGGCCACAGTCCACCACGCTGCAGCTGGCCCAATGCGAATTGGTAGACTTCACACACCTTTGAGAGCATTATGGGGAATTACGTCTTACTACTGAGCGCAGGTCTCCTCTCAGAGAAGGGTTATAGGCCATAGTCCACCACGCTGCAGCTGGCCCAATGCGAATTGGTAGACTTCACACACCTTTGAGAGCATTATGGGGAATTACGTCTCACTACTGAGCGCAGGTCTCCTCTCAGAGAAGGGTTATAGGCCACAGTCCACCACGCTGCTGCTGGCCCAATGCGAATTGGTAGACTTCACACACCTTTGAGAGCATTATGGGGAATTACGTCTTACTACTGAGCGCAGGTCTCCTCTCAGAGAATGGTTATAGGCCATAGTTCACCACGCTGCAGCTGGCCCAATGCGAATTGGTAGACTTCACACACCTTTGAGAGCATTATGGGGAATTACGTCTTACTACTGAGCGCAGGTCTCCTCTCAGAGAAGGGTTATAGGCCATAGTCCACCACGCTGCAGCTGGCCCAATGCGTATTGGTAGACTTCACACACCTTTGAGAGCATTATGGGGAACTCTCAGGCGTGCAGGTTCAAATATCTCTGTGGTGTACATGCAATTAAATCAAATAGCTAATGAGATACGAAATTAATCTGCTGGTGTGGTAATTTTACTCAATATTAGTTTTATATTAGGTTATTATTAATAAACTCTATTAGTTATTCTAAATCTTAGCAAAAAAAAAACTAGCCGTGATGTGAGGTTTAATGATATTGCACAACACAGTAAAATAGTCAGTGACATGACAAGATTTTAAACTTAGAGAGTACTTGTGGCTTCCCAAGGCTAAAGAACTTTTCAGGAATATTATTCGAGTATGTAGTAGGTATAGCAGTGATAGCCTAGTGGTTAGGACTGTGGTACTCCTATCCGGGAGATCGCAGGTTCGGACCCGGGTACATACCTCTGACTTTTCGGAGTCAACTTGAGTATAACTTGCTTCAACGGTGAAGGAAAACATCGTGAGGAAACCTGCACATCTGACAGTTCTCTATAATGTTCTTAAAGGTGTGTGAAGTCCGCCAATTCGCATTGGGCCAGCGTGGTGGACTACGGCCACAATAACCCTTCTCTAAGAAGAGATCTGCACTCAGTAGTGAGCCGTTTATGTGTTACTAATGATGATGTAGTAGGTATACCTATCAACTTATATACTTAATAAAAAAGTTTTATTAAATGAATTTTATAACGTTGAGGGTAAAAGTCTTTCTTTTACACTCAAAAGATACTTAGTTAACGTCAGACCGCGCCGCCGGTTGAAACGGTCGGATCTATCTGGTATAATCTAATTACATCTGTTACCACCGTAAGTGATTGTCTAATCAAACCCAATGAAGCTATCGTTCACCCATAATGGATTGCGAATGAAGACTATGATCCCTTTGGTAATTTTATTTTATTTGAATAGGACGGATTTATGTCGTATTCCGTCTTGCAATCGATCTATCTATCAACTATTAGTTAACTATCTGTCGTCTCGTAGAATTTCCACACTTCAACACTTTAGGATCTACCTAATGTTGACTGTTTATTTGCCATTCATAATTATTCAAGTAACTATATAGTAAAAATAATTTTTATAATTTTTATAATTTATATAATTATAAATTATAAAAATAATTTTTATAATTTTTTTTAATAATAAAAATTATGGAAAATAAATTAAAAAATTACTACTAATTATGTTTACGAAAAATGCACACCGTCCAAGAGATCGCTAATCTACCTAATAGCTTTCTCACGTGACTTTGAAGTTTGTTACTCTCCAAGTCATCAACTATACCTAACATCTCATTGATCCGTTTCCCCAATACCGTGATTGAAGGACAAACCTATAAAAACACTTTTACATTTATATGCATTAGTAGGGATACTAGCGATTTGCTATAGTGCGTAGATACATACAATACTTATGGCTCATTTGCTGCAAACTCAGCAACACTGTTTTTATCTAAAATATCCCATTTTTTTTTCATAAAATGTACCTATTAAAGGTTTCACAATCTTGAAAATTAAAATGACAATTTTAAGGTAGTTTACTTTTTCCTTCCACCCTTTCGGGGTGGTGTCACAGGCAATTAATGTTAATTACATTTGTATATTTATTGTCTGTGGATGAATTTTCTTTCTTTATTTTTTTTCTTTTCAACTAATGTACCTAGTTATCATAGAGCATGCAAAGGCGTTTTTTTCTACGTTACGAGTTAAAGTCAGTGAATTTAACTCAACTTTAACGCAGCAATGAGTTGTCAATTAGAAATGAGCAATAATAAAAATGTTAATAATATTATAAATATTATGTAAGTTATAGTTTAGTCTACACATTATAGAGAATAATGTCCTCCCTTCCTCAAAGATTACCCATCTGCGCGGGAGATATTATAGTGCACAAGTGTGTGCGCAAACACAGGTGCACTCTCTATTCACTCACTCTCATAGTCCGATGGGACGGAAATCTGACACGACGAGATAGATCAGGCGCAGGACCGACGGCTTTAGGTGCTCTCCGAGGCACGGGGGTGACTCACCACCAACTTCCTACCTCCGGACCGGTACTGCAAATTTCTTGACAGAAAAACTCAATAAATTTTTTGACCCGAGCCGGGAATCGAACCCGGGACCTCGTCATCCATAGTCGTACTTGCTAACCTCTAGACCAACGACAGTTTGTTGTTGTTGTTAATTATGGCATACTATGTTTGTGAGTGTGCAGCGTGCACCGTCCTTTATGAGTGAGCACTGTGTGTGTGTGTGTGTGTGTGAGACACTTCGTTGTATCTATTCTCTTTCTATGATCGTTAACGCTTTAGATCATGGTTTTAGCTTTCCCAAAGGTTTTTAGCACGCCTCCCTTCCGAAAGGAATGGAGGTGTGATAAAAATCTTTGGGAACTCCTGCTTTAGAGGAAGTTTGCTTGTGTGCGTAAGCATGTATGTTATTTATATATAAGCGTGTAGCGCGAATTCTATTCCGTGGAGCGAAGGAGCGATCAAGAACGTTGTGTCGACTTGGCTATCAATTAATCGTTTCTAAGAACGCTTCCTCTAAAGTAGGGTTTAACAGGGAACCCCTGCTCTAAAGCATTAACGATCATAGAAAGAGAATAGATAATATGTTATATGGCTAGGGGGGCTGGTTTGTCTGTCTTTTGTTACATTGGTATTATTATGTTAATGCTTTGTCATCTGCTTCTTGATTTGTATATCCACCGCAAACATGTTTTTGGCACTCAACTTCGTCCCGTTTTAATTATAAAGTTTTGTACACGATGCTTTTAGTAACAAGTATAAAGTTGAAAATATTTAAATGAGAGACAGTAATTATGCGTAAAGTTCGTCGCGGACGCTTTTGCTTGAAGAACCGCTTCACACAATTCGTCGGGCGTTTTTTCGTCATCTTTACTCAACCGTTTGAAGCATTATGGCCGGCTTACATTATTCGATTTAGCATTCCATTCAGGGTATAGTTCTTGCAATTCACGAGGGCGACTGACTTATGGTTGTGTGTGTGTCGTATCTGTATAAGTGTGGGCGAGCGCAATGCTCGCGCCTGCCTGCTCCCACCTAGGCTTTGACAGGCACGCACACTTATGCAATGTGCATGTACACGAAGTAACCACGAGTAAAGCTCACTCGCCTTCGTGAATTGCAAAAACTGTACCAACTGTCTAAAAGTTATTACATTGATCGTATTCGTATTCGATGATATTAGCGTCAAAGTAAAATAATCCTTGGTTGTCTATTTATTCACAAATTCAGCCTACAACCGATTTTAACATGGAGCGTTATAGAGCGCATTGTACATACCTTTACGTATAAGAATGCATACACGAAATTGAGCTCTAATTTATGCTGTTATGGTTGATTTTACTTTGATTACGATCGATTGAATAACTTTAGACAATCGCCCTTCTGACTTTCTTATCCAGCGCCATAATAGGTATCCTTACTTACTTATATTATAAACTAAATGGTCGAGCACCCTCCACCTATCTTCTATAACCTGGCCGTGCCCCTCGCCCGTCTCCGAACTCCTTACTCATCAGCTCTCTCCACCTTTCTCCGAGTCACATTCTTTGAGCTCTATACGACACCATGGGTGAAAAAAATTTTTTTCATACAAAATTTTACAGGAGAGGGGTTTTAGATGATGCTTACAACTTCGTCCGCATGGTTTAGAGTTTTATATTTCCTAATTTGTGAAAAAAAAATGTATCCCAATTATTTTTGAACCCTGGGTATCAGCCATCTCCATTCCAAATTTCAGCTAAATCGATTCATTCGTTGTGGCGTGAAGGAGTAACAAACATCCATACGTCAATCCTCATAAACTTATGCATTGATAATATTAATAGGATGCGAAAGTGTTTGTCTTTCAATCACGCTGCAACAGCGCTACGGATCGACGTAATTTTTTCCATAGTTCAGAAAGTCAGATTTGTTCGGGATTTTAAAACCTCCCCTGAATTACAACATGGGTTATACAAGGGGCCGACCAACAAATTCCTGAAAAGCCAGCAACGCATTGGTGGTGCCCCTGGTGCTACAAATATTCATGGGCAGCGGTAATCACTCAACATCAAGTGAACCGCCTGCTCGTTTGCTCGCTATTTATATTTAAAAAAAACTAAATCAACGCAAACGAAGTCATGGGAATCAGCTAGTTTGTTCCTGCAATAATTAATAATGCAGAAATTAAAGTGTCGATTTGTGACTTCCAATTAACTGCCTACTCCTTTATTATGATTATTTGAGATCCGCTTTAAAAGCATACTTTTTTAAAACATTTAATGAACTGAACCTTCACAAGATTCTACAATTTAGGCTACGTATCTCAGAAATATTATGGGATTCTGCGCAATTAATATAAAATGACATGTCCGTTTTAATAAAAAAAAATTTAAAAAAAATCTTTTAAAATCAACAGACGATGCAGTAGCTGCTTGTTGAATTTTGCCCTATTGTATTGATGCTGCCGCATAAGTAGCTCAAAGCTTGGCTAGCCGCGGGACTACACTTCATAAAGACAGAAAAGCGCTGCTTAGGAAAGCACTGTATTATTATAGTATTTAGATAAAAAGTATTAAATTTTTTGTCTACCCTGGCTTCAACCCTTGTACTCTCCACTGCAACTCCAGCCTCTAAATAACAAAAACAATAGAATGATGCTTTCTGGAATTAAGTCGCTAGGTCCAACAGCTCGCGTAATGTGAACCGGCCACTTAGACGCCTTAATGCGATAATTTTATTTCCATTTCCACGGAGCTTTGTGTTGGAAACACTTTGTTTAGAGTTGCACAGTTCAAGAAAGACTTTCGAGGAAGGTAGAGCTGTTTCAGAAATTGAATTACCAAGTTACTTGAAACTGTAGTCTTTGCTAAGACTATTTGCTCGCATGTTTAAGTTCAAAATGTTTTGAGACAAACTCGTATGAAACAAAATGAAATGTTGTTATGTTAAAACTTGTTCATTCATCTGACTTTTTCCAAGAAACCCCTTACCATTGTGCGATTATTGCTAGCTAAACAATATGTACATTGTTATATTTTGTAACCATAATAAGGTACGGTAAAGAGAGAAAGAAATGTGAAAAACTGACCTTTATCGGCGATTTGTTTAAAAAGCGAGCGGCCAAACTTGGGCCCATACTACCAAAGTTCAAACTTCAAAGCAGTATTATTTCAGTTTTGTTTAGACATGTCATACAATGTCAACCTTAAACTAATTGACCGAGCGAAGCGAAGGTCTCTGAGTCTACTTGAGTGAATTTGGACTTGTCCGTCCGTCTATCAGAGCCTTATAACTTCTAAATTACTGAACGTAATTACTTCAAAAATAATAATAAATAAGTAAACCGATGGCCTTCAGCCGAATATTGCTTAAAAAGTTATAAAAATCTTTATTTCAGGGGAGCTCTCGTAGAAGCGAATGCTTTACAGGGTTACATAGGGTTGCGAGTTGCGACTTGCGGTATATCATTTTAAAGAACAGAGTACAAAAATATATATTTTTTTAATTTTTCCCTTTAAATTGACTAAATGGGGGGCTTTTAAAGTGGAGATTGAATTTGACGCTCTGTTAAAACCGGCTGTATATTTTGAAACTGAAACTTGTGTTTTATTTCAGTTATATCCTGTACTTGAACAACAAATACTAAAATTATATATATATATATATATATATATATATATATATATATATATATATATATATATATATATAATATATATATATATATATATATATATATATATATATATATATATATATATATATATTAAAAAGAAACGAAATTATTTTAATTTTTAATGGGCATCAGTATTTTCAACATAGCTTCACAATAATGTTAGTAGATGGTGCTATCATTGACTATCGCAAAAACTGTTTTGCGTCAACTATTTTTATTTTATATAACAAGTAGGTACTATTACATATAATAACATTGTCTTTAGATGATGCTTTGCACAGGTAAAGTATGCTGTATGTTGCCCGTTTTCACTCGTTAGTACATAATAATTCAATGTTTTCAAGGTTGTCATTACTCATTATGTGACATCAAAGCAAAATGGAAATCATACTGCTTTAAGCGTTGGTATTGGTAGTATAGGCCCTGACGCTATATAACTATTCAAGACAACGCAATTTTCCTATCATAGATTTGATAGCTTAGAAGATAGTAGACCCTTCCTACAAACAATAGCTCTATAAATGCGCCAACGTAATTTCATAGTTTGTTTGAAACGTCATACATTGTTTGCTACGAGACTATGTGAGTACGCCAATTCAGGCGTACTATGAATTGTTGCAATTTACTAGTACGCCGACGGTATCTAGTAGTGTGCGAAGCGACTACTGTTTGCGCGGATAAAACATATATATTCTGGGATATAATCTTACATTTCTGGATTGTGTAATGTGCCTTAACGCCCTCTGTTGTACATTAGCAACTTCACGCACCGTTGTCTCAACGACGCATATAGACGGCGTTGTAAGCCTAATTTATCGTCGCTAATTGCAAATGTGACAGAAGACAGTCTTCGCTCATCAATCACGCGAATCGGACACTGCGTTCGATAATCCGTCAAAACGCCACGCGCCCACGCACATTCCCGAACAAGCAACCTGTGTCGCCACGAGCCTAGTCCTGCAGGAAACCAATCCAGAAGTGTCTGCGAGATCCAGGTAAGTGATATTGTTAATGTATAACAGTTTGTTTCTGCACATTGCATTGTTCAGGGTTGTAAATTTTATTTACCGCAGTCAATATTAAATTGGCAAACTAACGCACACGCAAATACGTACTTGGGCTATTTACACGCCTAAGTACCATAAGTTTTGGTCCAAACGAACCCAGATTGATCCAGTCTAGAATTTAGGTCGTAACTTATTCGACAGTAATTCGCCGCGAATTTGTGTAAATTATTCACAAATTGGTCAATTTATTATAGTTAACGCATTTAATTTAATACCCACGCTAATATTTTCATTCGATTCACGCGATTTTACGTAAATTAATCGTAAGATTGTAACTGTGAGTTATAGGGCGTTTCCTTTTGTTCGCTCACCGCCATTTTGATTTCAGTTATTGAAAACCGCTTAACGAGTTAATTTCGTGTTTGTTTTTGTTTAGAATGGAGAAATGTGGTCTATCATCGCAATTAAGCATTCTTATATGCAAAAAAGAAAATCTATTTCATAGATTAAATCGTTTATACGATGTGTCGCGAAATATATCTAACTTCGAATCGCGTAAGAATGAAAAGTTTATGAGTGATTCTGAAACAATTGATGACCTTCGCACAAAGTTTGAATCTGTATTAGACGAAATAAATAGCATTTCGCTTAAAATAGATCCCGCAACGCAGCCTAATTATCAGGCCCTCGATGCTTTTGAGGATTTATATGGATCGATTAAAAGGATCCGTAACAAGATCTTATCGCAAAGTACTAGTACTGAGAGTTCAGCCGCATCTAGTAATAATAATTTAGCTCCAGTAATTAAGTTACCGCCGATCAACATACCAAGTTTTGACGGTAAAAATGAAAATTGGCCTTTGTTTTATGAATCTTTTAAAGCTAATATTCATAATAATCCGAATTTGACGGATTCACATCGCGTTCAATATTTAATTACTAAGTTATCTCATGGTGCATTACATTTCACGGCAGGTATAGTTCCGACCGGTGAAACTTATCATATTATTTGGAATAGTCTGATTAAGAAATATCAAGATAAAAGAGCATTAGGTACTCATTATCTAAATAATATTTTTGATTTAAAGAATTGTACTAATACCGCCAATAGTTTAAATACATTCATTGAGAAATTTTCTGCTTCAATTTCCGCTCTGAAACAGTTAGATATTCCAGACCTTACTGATTTTATATTTTTATTTTTCGCATTAAAGAAGATAGATTCTCAAACTATACAGAACTTTGAAATGACTTTGCAAATGCAAAGTACTGAGATACCGTCTTATACGCAATTTATAGAATTCATTCAACATCAAATAAAGGTTCTCGAACGCTCAAGTAATAATTCCGCACCTTCGAACAATAGGTCAAATAAATCAAACGCTAATGCACGAAATACCTACAAGACGTTCGTTGCATGTAATACGTCAAATCATGCGGGTAACGATGATACCATCAATAAATCGCGGGATAAATGTACTTTATGTAAAAGCGATTCGCATACACATCTTTACCATTGTAAAAAATACATGGAAATGGAGTCGCCGCAGGTAAGGTTTGACTTTATTAAATCGAAAAACGGGTGTATCAACTGTTTATCCCTATTTCACAAATTGGGGAGATGCCAATCAAAATCATTTTGTCACAATAACAGTTGTATTTCCTTAAAGAAAAGGCATCATTCTAGCCTTTGTAGAGGAAATAATAATTCAGACAACGCAAATAAAAGCGCAGCGTCTGTTGTGACCAAGTCCTTAGACGCATCCGATTTTACCAAGCCTTTAATTCCCAATGCAACTGAAACCTTTCCAACCACCGTCACTCAAACACTTGTTTCGTTTCCTCGCGACGCAAATAGTTTTGTAAATACCAACATAAAAACGCGTTCTAATGTTTTGTTATCAACCGCTCAAATATACGCCAAGCCTTATAATAATGACAATAAGGTTGTTATTCGCTGTTTATTAGACATTGGGTCTCAAAGCAACATTATAAGCCTTAAATGTTGCAAATCGCTTAATTTACCTATTACACCAAGTGTTAACTCGTTCATAAAGGGTATAGGTTCTAGTTCGCAAAAAATTCATGGGTATGTTTACTTAAATATCGAGTCGCGTGTTTACCCCACTTATAAATATCAGATAAAGGCTTTAGTTTTAGACAGCCTTACAGATAAATTACCGTCACAATTTATTGAAAATTGTAATATGAATTATATTAAAGAGTTGCCGCTCGCGGATTTAACGTGGAATACACCTGGAGGTATTGATGTAATTTTAGGTGCGCAACTGTTTCCTCACATTTACTTAGGTGATAAAATTATACCTAAAGGTGACGCACCCGCTGCACTACTGACTACTTTCGGATACGTTTTAATGGGTGATTGTAGTTTTGATTGCAACTCTGATGACTCATCTTTTACCGCGCTTGCACTTGATGATTTAAACTTTAATCTTCAAAAATTTTGGGAATTAGAACAAATTGATAACAAACGCCATCTCAGCCCTGACGAGACAGAATGTGAAAGTTTATATACCGCGTCAGTTTCTCGCGATGAGAGTGGTCGCTATTCGGTAGCTTTACCCTTCTGTAAAAATGTAACTGAGTTAGGTAACTCGTGCTGCGTAGCTCATCGTCGCTTACTTTCTTTAGAAAGGAAATTTAGAGCTGATCCTTCATTGCGCCAGGATTATAACCAAGTTATTAATGAGTATATTCAACAAGGTTATTTATCTGAGGTCCCAGAAAATAATAATACAGATGAGGGATATTACATTCCGCATCACGCTGTTATTCGCCCTGACAAACGTTCAAGTCGCTTAAGAATTGTAATTGACGCATCCGCCAAAACGCTAAATAAAAACATTTCACTGAATGATATTTTACACACTGGGCCCAATTTACAGGCAGATTTATTTTTATTGCTTTTAAATTTTCGCTTATTTCCCATCGCAATGACAGCTGACATAAAACAAATGTATATGCAAATAGAAACTTTACCTCACGATCGCAAGTTTCTTAAAATTCTTTTTCGCTTTAACGACAGTGAGAAAATACGCACTTTTCAATTCAATAGGGTTCCATTCGGGTTAAAGTCCAGTCCTTATCTAGCCATGCGGACTGTCCGACAGAACGTCCAATTAGAACTATGTGCCGCACTCCTAATGTCAAAATTAATTAAAGTTGTAAAAGATACTTATTCTTCTCGCATTCCTATTGAAGGAATCTATGCATTTTCAGATTCGACTATAGCGCTGTCATGGATAAAATCTTCACCTCATAGATGGAATACTTTTATAAGTAACCGCGTCGCACAGTGTCAAGAAAACTTAGACTCAAAACACTTTTACCACGTTGCTGGAATTGAAAATCCGAGTGATTGTTTATCACGTGGTGTTCTGCCATCGCAATTGTTGTCGCACCCCCTTTGGTGGAATGGCCCGGAATGGCTCCATAATTCGCCATCTGAATGGCCAATAAATGAATTTTCGCCTACGTCTGATGATTTGCTACCTGAATTCAAATCAAAAACTTTAATAACCACGCATGTTCAATGTGAACAACCCTTATTATACGTTTTATCTAAACGCTTTTCCTCCTGGGAAAAATTAATTCGCACCGCTTACTATGTCTTACGCTTCGCAAAGCTTCTTCCTTCTACTGAAGAAGTTAAAAAACGCAATTTTGTTGAAAACGCTATAATAAAAGATATTCAAAAGGTTCACTTCAGTGACGAAATAACGCGATTAAAAAATAAACAGTTACCTTCGAAAAAACTATTAAAGTTAGCAGTGTTCTTAGATGATGAAGGAATATTGCGTATCGGAAGTAGACTTTCTAACGCAGACTTACCTTACAACGCGAAACATCCCGCCTTACTACCTAAACATGACCACGCAGTTGATCTGATCATCGATCACTATCATGTTCGCAATTGCCACACTGGACCGAGTCTTTTAATGTCGCTTATCCGCCAACGTTTTTGGATACTAGACGCTAGGACGGTTATTAGGTCTAGAGTGCATAAATGTAATACGTGTTTTCGCGTAAAACCCGTGCATCCTACCCCAGTAATGGCTGATCTCCCTTCTTATCGCCTTCAAGAAGCGAAGGCATTCCTTCACACTGGTGTGGATCACGCGGGTCCGCTCCGCATAACACCTACGCGACGCCGCGGTTATCAGTCGCAGAAAGCTTACATATGCTTATTCGTATGTCTTGTGACGAAAGCTGTCCATATAGAACTGTCATCGGACTTAACAGCTGACTCTTGTATCATGGCCATAAAAGGATTTTTGTCAAGGAAAGGTCCAATTTCTTGTTTTTACACAGATAACTCTGGAACTTTTATTAAAGCCAGGTCACAATTAAATGAGGTTTATTCACTTCTGAGTAGTTCTGAATATAGAAATAAATTAAGCCTCGAATTACAGAACAACCGCATAGAATGGAAAATGATTCCTCCTCGCTCTCCACACTTTGGAGGGATGTGGGAATCTAACATAAAAGGTTTCAAAACGCATTTATATCGAGTTATCGGTAATCAACTTCTGACATACGAAGAATTGCTAACTGTACTTACGCAAATTGAATGCATATTAAACTCGCGCCCGCTTTGTTTACTATCGTCAGATCCGCATCCTGAAATTCTAACGCCTGCCCATTTTTTAATGTCAACTCCTTTACAATATTTTCCGGCAACTCCTTTGCCTAGCGAACGCCCAAACTTAGTTAATCGCAAAAAGTTACTCGACAGTTTAGTACAGTCGTATTGGAAAAATGGCGCTTAGAATATTTACATACTTTACAAGTTAGGCAGAAATGGCGTACGCCTGATAATCCTATTGAAGTAGGTACTGTCGTATTGCTCGGCTGTGATGACCTACCGCCGTAACAATGGCCGCTAGGAATTATAACAAAGGTTTATCCAGGGGCTGATAATGTGGTTCGCGTTGCTTTGGTAAAAACGGAATCTGGTGAATTTAAGCGTCCAGTTGTAAAACTTTACCCGCTTCCAACGCAATAAATCTATTAAAATAAATTTTCTTTGTTTTAACGCTAAGTATAATTTAACGCTAATTTAATTTTTCTATAATAAATAATTCATTCATAGACCGCCTTTCGCTATTAATTTAGGTATAACATTATAACAATTTTATTGTTCGCGTACCTACTTATATTTCGCTAAACTCATTATTTATTATTGAGATCCTAGACTCCGTCTAGACCGGGGAGAATGTTTGCGCGGATAAAACATATATATTCTGGGATATAATCTTACATTCCTGGATTGTGTAATGTGCCTTAACGCCCTCTGTTGTACATTAGCAACTTCACGCACCGTTGTCTCAACGACGCATATAGACGGCGTTGTAAGCCTAATTTACTGTCGCTAATTGCAAATGTGACAGAAGACAGTCTTCGCTCATCAATCACGCGAATCGGACACTGCGTTCGATAATCCGTCAAAACGCCACGCGCCCACGCACATTCCCGAACAAGCAACCTGTGTCGCCACGAGCCTAGTCCTGCAGGAAACCAATCCAGAAGTGTCTGCGAGATCCAGGTAAGTGATATTGTTAATGTATAACAGTTTGTTTCTGCACATTGCATTGTTCAGGGTTGTAAATTTTATTTACCGCAGTCAATATTAAATTGGCAAACTAACGCACACGCAAATACGTACTTGGGCTATTTACACGCCTAAGTACCAACTACCAATCCTAAATCTATAATATTTCCTATATTCAAGTATGTTTTAAAAGAAAGGTGAAAAAATTACAAGCTTTATTTGCGTTCCAAAAATAAATCGGGCTTAGGTACATTGTGAACTAGGTGTGATGGAAAAAAGCAACTTTGTATTTCGAAGTTATTTCTGCTGTTGCATTCGCATTCGCATGAATGGCGTAATTTTGGCCCACAATAAAGTTGGTAAGTGTTTTTGCATGTCCATCTCATCCACACACAACGTCGCTTAGATTTTGTATGGTAAGATTTAGGCGAATCGTTTGGGACGATATCATTGGCATCATATTGCGTTGGCATACTGTGGGCCGGAGCAAAAGAAAAATAACGCGTTGGTATTTCACAATAATCTTCAAACGGCTGAACAGATTTTCATGAACATGGCTAAGAACACTCGGGATAAAATTATCTATGACACAAAAAAAACTAAACGAAAATCGGTTCATCCGTTTGGCGGCTACGCTACCACAGACAGATACACAGATACACAGACAGACATGTTAAACTTATAACACCCCTCCCTTTTTGCGTCGGGGGTTAAAAAAAGAAGTTACTTTAACGGATAAATACTATCTACTAAATCTCTTTTTTTAATGGTGCAATAAATGGAGCTGTTGCCATAATTGCAGCAATTTTTTAACGCGATAGCGAATGTCATTTTGCTATATAGCGTCGATTTAAAAAGAGTGACATTTTTGGGTTCCGTAGTAAACAAGGAACCCTTATAGTTTCGCCATGTCCGTCCGTCTGTCCGTCCGTCCGTCCGTCCGTCCGTCCGTCCGTCCTTGCTTGGTTTAGCTCAGAGACTATTAGTACTAGGAAACTGTAATTTGACAAGGGTATAAATATTAATCACGCCAACAAAGTGGTGAAATAAAATTGTGAAATATATTTTTTAGGGTACCTCCCCTTCATGTAAAGTTGGGATGAATTTTTTTTCTCGTCTATCCCATAGTGTGGGGTGTCGTTGAATAGGTTTTTCAAAAATATTGTGGGTGTGGTAACACCATTTTTCGATTCGTTTGTGAAATATGAGTGCTAAATTTTTTTAGAGTCAAGTGTCCCCCCGCTCTGCCAGCTAAATGGTTGTTTATAGGATACATGAAAAACTTCACAGAAGTAGTATATATAGAGAATTTTATAGGAAAACTATCACGGCTAAATAGAGTATGAACTCCTTAACTTATGAAAGTTAAGGAGTTATATCTATTTTTTACTATGTTAAGTATTATAATACACAGTATTTTTATTATTATGGAACTCAAAATATTATATTCAATATTCATAAATAAAATAAAAGCACTATCCTAGGTCAGCAATAATATTTGTGACTTGCAACTACGGAACCCTACACTGCGCGTGGCCCGACACGCACTTGGCCGGTTTTTATAAATTAAAACACCTGATCTGTCCGCTTTGCACGGGTTCACGGCTTTAGGATTGTACTATAGTATAATTAAGGTACGAATCTATCCTTACTCTGTGACTGTAAGTCCATTAGCTTCCTCGCCTGTTATCTATCGCTTTTTAAAAAACTGGCCAAGTGCGAGTCGAAACCACCTACGAAGGGTTCCATACAATTGTACAAGATTTAACACCAGCTATTATTTTTAATTATTTGTTGTAGCGGCAATAGAAAATATACAAATGCACATTCTGTGAAAATTTCAAGTACCAGTTCAGTTCAAGCGACAGTTCATGAGATACAGCTCGCTGACAGACAGACGGGCGGACGGATGGCTTAGTAATAGCCATAGGGTCTCGTAATTGGGAACGTAGCTCTAAAAAGTGTCCGAGTGTCCGATTTTTATAAAAAGGGATACATACTACTTTTTCTCAATTAATTATTACTAATTAGTTTTTATATAATTGTAGTTGTAAAGGAAAATCATATTAATGGAATTTTGTGGTTTTAAAATACAAAATTAATTAATATTTCCAGCAGCTAATTAAATCATGAATAAATTTTCATGAACTTATGGGTACTCCACTAATTAATATACAAATTAAAATTTTATGGTATTAAAGTTGAAAACGTACATACCTAGGTACCTTAACGCAAATTATATTCCCTGTGTATGAAAATGAATTTACATTTAAAATTTCAATATCGGAATACTTATTTAAAAAGGAACTTTAAATTTTTTAGAAATGAGACTGTATGAAACATACTAAAACTAAAGTCAATCGGCAGTCAAAAATATATGTTTATTGCGTGTTTTTGCAAAATGCACAACAAATTAAAACTTGCACCTTCAGTCTTTAAGACTTTCTAGGTTCCAAGACTTTTCATAACTTTGACACACTATTCCGTCTCTATAGATCAGAACAAGATGTCACTGCATGTCTTAGGCTGAAATAAGACGGTGCTTCGTTCATCGTTCATTTTTGCGAATATTTTTTGCGAAAATGAACCCTGAAGCCCTTTGCCTTAAGGGCGAATTTAGACGGATGACTCACCGATGACCCTCGAAAATGAAAGCAAAAATCTCGAAAAATGAACCGATGAAAATTCACCCTTAGGGCGAGTTAAGACGGTTCATTTTCGCAAAAATTTTGAAAAACGATGAACGAGAAACCGTCTAATTTGGCCCTTACGCTGATGGAATTTGCCAACGACAACTTGTATCTTCCAGTTCTACCAAATAAATTATACACTCCCAATAACTCTTATAGGGTAAAAAATAAGGGTTGGAATCGAATAAGTGGTTTAATCCTGTAAAGTTGCACTATAGTAATAGCCAGTGGCTCTCTCCAGAGACAGTGGTGACATGAACAAATTAGGGGAACAATGGGCAATTAAGCTAGTTTCAGACACTACGCGTGTTCCAATTATTTGAGGATTTCCTCGGATATGTTTCTAGGATGGCGAATTTGCTGGAATGTGTGCGGCTTTAAAGCTAATCTTGTTGAATCATCGGCAAACTTGGGTATATTTCATTACAAATTGAGATCTTAAATCCATATGAAAGTACCACTGGTGACTGACAGACTACGCACAGTTTTAGCAGGTTGACCTAGAATTTCAAAAGGAGGAAATAAGGGGGGAGGGGAGTTTCCAAAATTTCATCCACGAAAGGGATGAAGTTAATACCTTAATACACGCAGACGAAGTGCAATCAGCATTTTATTTAATTAAAATCAGATCAGGTTGTAGCAACATTGTGAAAGAGTCATCGATGAATCAAACACTTCTTTGACTATTAAACACTTTGATAATTTACATGAAAAATAAATCTGATTTTAATTAAAAATAAAACACTGATAATTTACATGAAAAATAAATCTGATTTTAATTAAAAATAAACTATGCATACATTAATATGGGTTTTATATGCCTCAAATAAAGAAACTTATTATTATTATTATTATATTATTAATGTGGAAATGTGGAAATGTGGATTGGGTATAATAATTATGGAAAAACTCTTGGACTCTCAAGACCGATGACTTATTGAACAGACTACTATACCTATTAAAATTTTTACGTGGATCGATCTAAGATTTCAGCGGCAGTAAGTGGTAATACCCTACTGGTTAACATATCTGCCTCCTTCCAGGAGGTCCGGGGCTCGAATCCCAGGCACGCACCGCTAACTTTTCGCAGCCATGTGTGTTTTCAGCAATTAAATATTACAATGACTAGAAAATACTGCATTGTAAACTCGACATCTCCTGAGGATGGCAGTGTCGGGGCGAAACGTGCGTCGAGATTAGTGTTAAAGTCTTGTGTGGTGGTGCATGTGAGTGGTGGTGGTATTGCTTGCTTCGGAACTTTGCTTTGTTGCTTGCTTGTTACTGCATGTTTGACCATACAGATTTTTTCTGTTGGCGGATTATAGCAAATTAATTCTAACCTTTTCTTTCTAATACCGGGAAATCAAAGAAAGCTGTAGTGTAATCATAAAACATACATTATTACATAATATAAATTCACTATTACCTACTCCGAAACAAAGGTAAAATAAAGGGTAAACTGAGCTAATGCGAACCCTAATGAAACCCCTGATTGAATGCTGTGGGGATAAACTCTCCGATGGTTCGCTCGACATCACTGAAATCAAATGCTACGCTTGCCTAGATGTGTGTCTAATCACAATCAGTCGAACTGAATTCAACCAACTTGTAATTGTGTAATGTATCTACAATATTTTAATGTAGTACGGCTACGGAGCACGGACAACCCAAAAGGTTATGTTTTTACAGTTTATGTCATCATCGTCATCATTATCAACCCATCAACGGCTCACTACTGAGCGCAAGTCTCCTCTCAGAGAAGGGTTATAGGCCATAGTCCACCACGCTGGCCTAATGCGAATTGGCGGACTTCACACACCTTCGAGATCATTATGAAGAACTCTCAGGTGTGCAGGTTTCCTCACGATGTTTTCCTTCACCATTGTAGCAAGTGACATTTAATTGCTTAAGCGCACTTGACTCCGAAAAGTCAGAGGTGCGTCCCGGGATCGAACCTGCGACCCCCCGAATAGGAGACCACAGTCCTAACCACTAGGCTATCATTGCTTATCTCATGCTATCCTCATAAATATAATATACATATATATAGTATGTATATTATATTTATGAGGATATGTTTAAACTACTGACACTACTGACCCTACTGACATTACTGTAGTGTTGATATCATACATCCAATTTTACTGTTACTCCGAAACATAGGTAAAATCAAGGGTAAAATGAGCTAATACAAACCGTAATGAGGCCCTGATTGAATGCTGTGGGAACAAACTCTCCGAGGCTCGCTCATCACTGCAATCAAATGTAACGCGTGCCTATATAGATATGTATAGGTATGATTATACCTAATTCTACTGAATTCAGTTCGACTAATCAGTCGATCAGCCAATTTATTATACCTACGTATGTGTAGTGTGTAATGTACATTATTATATTTTATACTGTCTATTTTTTTACCCGTGTGTGGCAAACCCAAAATAGATTATTTTTAATTTTGAAAAGTTAGATCGAGAAAGTGAAAGTGAGTACATTTTTGTTTAGACCGCGGTGAGTTAGTTTAGATCGCTTTTTAGTTATATAAAAGGTATCCTTCGCCTGCGAGTCATCAAGTTCTTGGTTTGAGTTCTTGGTTTGGGATCAGACTAAAGATTTTTTTTTTGAATGAGGGAACTGAGGCCACACATGTATTCCCACTTACATTGCAACAATAACATGTTTTATTTAAATATATTAAGTACAGTTTTTGCAATTCACGAAGGCGAGTGAGCTTTACTTATGGTTACTTCAAGTACATGCACATTGCATAAGTGTGCGTGCCTGTCAAAGCCTAGGTGGGAGCGGGCAGGCGCGAGCATTGCGCTCGCTCACACTTATACAGATACGAGACACACACAACCTTAAGTTAGTCGCCCTCGTGAATTGCAAGAACTATAATTGCAAACCTCCTACTTTTTGGAAGTCGATTAAAAATAAAACTCAACAACATCCTACGTTCGCTTCATAATTTTAAAGATCCTGCGGGAACCCTCTGTTTTACGGAATTAAAGTAGCTTATATCACATTACTAGTCCTGAACTTTACCCATCCGGTTTCCGTTACTACGTGATTGCAGGACAAACCAACAGACAAACACCCTTTTGCACCCTTTCACTCAAACAAATTGGTCAATAGGTGAAAACGCGACATCAAACATTAACATGCTCTATATTTGAAAGGACACAAAAGCCTTCATTTACCTGCTATTATGCGCACTCACGGTTTTGCACGGCCGTGATACGTTGACAAGTTACTGCAAATTGCACCTAACTGCGTTCGTGATAAACACCGTAACTTTGACGCGGCACAGAGTAATGAAGTGGTAGAGTGTTGTACTCTTTATGCCGTTGTCCTCTCATTATGCTGGCAGGTTTAGAGCTTACGTGTATTTAGTCATGTTGAGTTTAGGCATGGTGCTGAAACGTTTGTAATTGTGCATTTTGCATAATATGCAGTCCGTGCTTTATAATTAACAAGCTTTAGCCTATGCGGAGTAAAGGTAAGAATTCCGCACACACGTCATCACCAGACGAACATGCTAATCACTAGACCAGTGAGATTGACCATTAGATTCCCAAAGTGGTCCACGACCCCCACGTTGGCGTGATCATGACGGGGTTCTACGAGAAAAAAAAAGGTTTGGGAACCTCTGCACTAGAACAACGAGGCGGTTGGCGTCTGGTGGGAGGCTTCGGCCGTGGGCTAGTTACCACCCTTGACCCTACAGTCAAGACGTTCCGCCAAGCGATTTAGCGTTCCGGCACGATGTCGTGTTTCACTGATCAGGGGTATGGGTTGAATGTTCACTGCCATACCCCTTCCAAGTTAGCCCGCTACCATCTTAGACTGCAGCGTCACTTATCATCAGGTGAGTTCGCAGTCATGGACTCATCATCAGCCTGTATTCGTCCACTGCTGGACATAGGCCTTTCCGAGAGCGCGCCACCAAACACGGTCCTCCGCCTTCCTCATCCAACCGCTTCCCGCCACCTTCTTAAGGTCATCGGTCCAACGAGTTGGAGGTCGTCCTACACTGCGCTTGCCGGTACGCGGTCTCCACTCCAACACGTCTGCCCCATCGGCCATCGGTTCTGCGACAGATATGACCTGCCCACTGCCACTTCAGCTTGCTAATCCTCAGAGCTATGTCGGTCACTTTTGTTCTTCTACGAATTTCCTCGTTCCGGATTTTATCCCTGAGATTCCCAACATAGCTCGCTCCATAGCGCGCTGAGCGACTTTTAATTTGTGAACGAGGCCCACCGTCAGTGTCCACGTTTCCGCTCCATACGTCATTACCGGTAGGACACACTCATTGAAAACCTTTGTCTTCAGGCTTTGCGGTATTGACGAATCGAAGACCTGACGCAGCTTTGAAAATGCTGCCCAGCCCAACTGAATTCTTCTGTCAGCCTCCTTGTCGAAGTCATGGACTACTTTGTCATCAAATAAAAAAATTTACAGTCATAGGGACTGCCGATAGAAGTGAAAACTAGATATGCTAATAATTTAAAAACATATAAAATAAAATTAAAATTAAATTTAAAAAAAAACGCATTGTCACTTTCGTGAGTGAGATTCGAACCTGCGACATCATACATTAAACGGTAAGGATGGCGGCTGCTGGCCGACCGCGCGTTGCTTGAGAATCTCTAAAATGTTGAACGCTTACTGAAATCTCGTGGCGATGGGGACGGTGACGATTTTGCGAAATCCATCTTTTGATTGCTCACCCAAAAAGTGCTCAACGTGCTTAAAGAAGTTTTCACTTAAAAAAATATAACAAATAAAAACTTGAGAGGTGTCAAGGGACACCCGGATGGAACGTAGTTCCTTTCGATTACATTGTGTTCGGTATTTTCACGGTACAATAATGGGTCTCCGTAGCCTTGTGGCTTCTGCAGTCGCCTAACAGCCAAAGGTCCATGGTTCGAATCCCAGCTCGACAGACCGAATTTTCCATTTTCAATTTGAAAATAGAAAATTCAGTCTGTCGAGCTGGGATTCGAATCATCGACTTTTAACTGTTAGGCGACTGCCGAAGCCACAAGGCTACGGAGACCCAATATTGTACCGCGAAAATACCGAACACAATGCAACATTCACATTCAACAAAACACTAATTAGCACAATCACACAGCTAATATTCCTGCGATATATTGTGGATATTGTTTTGATCGCCTCCCCCTCAGCCTACGATTGTTATGCTGACACTTCACACGGCGGCTTATCGGCGATAAAGACGCAAGTTTACGAGCCGCGCACAATTTGTGTGGTACGATAATCCCGCGCTATAAGCGAGAATCGATACACGAATTATACCTATATGCCCATTATTATAGATAGTGTGTATCCTGTATCTCTCCGCGTCGTCTCCCATAATACTGAGGGTAGTTAAACTTGTCCCGGATCACCTTTGCTGATAAATGCCCTCGCTATATAACTACTAGATGAAGTCTAGTCTAGTCTACTAGATTGTAAAAAATACTGACCTTAAAGAGGCTTCACAATCTAGGTAAAACTCAAAACAAAACACAAGACTTGTTTTTCTTAAGCAATAACGTACTTAATTAATTAGGTTCGATTTTATAGCAGCTTAAAATACATAGCATCTAAAAATATTTTTCGTCGATTAGTTGAGTTCGTTTCGAGATAGTTTGCGATTTCGGATTCGGACGTTGTATTATAAGAGTGCTAAATATATATTTATCTACTCCAGCATCGAAAAGTTCCAATTTCGAGTTTGACAGCTGAATCGAAATGAACCCTCTTTCGGTTTTGCTTCTCATTTCGATGCAGCTCGTTGTATGGGAGCTGAATCGAAATGGTTATCTTCTTAAAATAGGATACCTAAAGCTAAGGCTCTGAGTTCTGGCACTTTTGTACCGTTCATATAACAGAGGCGCCACAGGCGGCTGGTGGCGGCTTACGGAGTTACTTTTTGTTGACAGAGGCGCCACAGGCGTCTGGTGGCGGCTTACGGAGTTACTTTTTGTTGACAGAGGCGCCACAGGCGGCTGGTGGCGGCTTACGGAGTTACTTTTTGTTACTTTATTGAGCCTACGGCGTATTTTGTTAATGATTTTTACTTCCTTGTCGTAGATAAAATCTTGTATGCAACTGAACGTAATTAGTCATTTTAATTCTCGTACTATCCTATTTTGATACTCGGCGAGCCTCGTATCAAAAAACAGCACTCGAATTAAAATGACCCTCATTACGATGCAGTTTCATAAATAGCTATTAATTATATATAATAACTATCTAATAATAATAATATTTAGTATTAAATTATTAGAACATTGCACATACAAAAAATAACGGAAAATAAGTTTCGATAATGGATTAAAATACAAACTTATTGCCTTTGGAATTATTTGCTTAATGCATTATTAACCAACTCCAAAAAAGGAGGAGGTTCTCAATTCGTCGAAATCTTTTTTTTATGTATGTTCACCGATTACTCGAAGACGTGTGAACCGATTTGAATAATTCTTGTTTGTTTCAAAGGGCATACTTTCCAGGTAGTCCCGTATAAATTTTATCGAAATCGGTTGAGCGGTTTTTAAAATATCTACAATAAATTGTGTAATGTAGTAATGCGGCAGTTTGAAGTCCGCTGTTTAAAAAGAATTTTTTATATGATCTATATACCTATAAACGAGCAATTCTTGTATTCAATAATTCTTGTATCAATTTCGCCATCATCTATAAAGTTCCAATAGCTCGGGAAATCGGGCGGTCCCGAAACCAGACCCCGGTTCGAGTTCAGACGATTATATTTTCCCCTATGAATTTTACTGTTATTATTATATATATATTTTTAATGTATAATTTCCAATAAATACGATTTACCAAAAAAAACCGAGCAAAGCTCGGTCCAGACATTTAAATTATTTAACTTGACAAAGAGGTGAGACTGAGCCAAAACCAGCCGTGGGTAGTTTTATAAAATTATTATAGATTAATATTGGGTTGCAGTGGGGGAAAATTGGCACACAAAAAGTGGAGGCTTTATTATTCGTTTATTGGAGATACAGTATAGGTACTTTATCCGTACAGTTGGGGCGATATAAAATTTACATAATTTTTATGCAAATACTTATAATTTTTTCATTTGTTTTATCTGTTATTATTAATTTATTACTACGTCAATTACTTAAAACAAATTATCTCTTTTACTTACTTGCTTATTTCTTTTTGGTGTGAAATAAAGAATTTCCTATTGAATTCAAATTTTTCTGACTTCAGTTAAGTCGCTCTTAATTCAACTGCCCTTTTTTGGGGTAACTTTCGGTTGGTTTAAGAGCGCGTGTAACCCCAAAAAAAAATCAGATTTCGCGATGAGATAAAACATAGCCACAACCTCATGTGAGGCGCGACAAAAGAAAGCGTTTTGCGCGGAATAGGAGTGTAGTAAGCGCCAAATACTTTGTAACTCGTAAAATATTCATTTTCTTTTCAATTCACTAGGCTACTCTCTTGATAATATCAATCGGAATTTAATGTAAAAATTTTGGCTCTGTAATATGCAACACATTGAAAATAAATGAATATTGGTTAAAAATTAGACCTAACTTTGCGATTTTTTATTATCGAACAAATTTCATCATTTTATGTTTTATTGCCCAAACACGTCCCTTGGCAGTATGGTGTAATTTTTGCGTGTTTTTTTCGGATAGTTGAAACTTGATCTACTACTGTAAAAATCAAATCTGTTTACTGTTAACGAGCGCACACCCACTCTTAAGGCAGAAATCACATCAGCTATGCGCATCGATTCGCATCTTGTCCATACAAAACTGTCATTTTTCATACAATCGTGTACGCATCGCAAAGTTGAATTGATGCGTATATGACTATGAAAAATTACAGTTTTTTATGGACAAATGCGAATCGATGCGAACAGATGTGATTCCAGCCAAATACTCAAAAAAGCTTTCGTCAATTATTGTGAACAGATTATGTCATTTAACAAGCATTTAACACATAATATAGGATAACCAGTGACGCAGGTATATTTACTTTCGTAAGAAGACATACAACGGAGTGAGGAATAAAAATCTATTACGGAAATACCTAAACATGGAAAAGGAAAGTGAATCTGATATCGCTGTGACCAGATTTTCAAGAAAAATTGGTCACGGCAAAATAAATGCTATGGGCTTTATTACAAGTACTATATTTCTTTGAAGTTTCACAAATCAAAATCGGTTACAAGTTTTGCCGCTGCCAGGTGGTCTACTTACGGTAGTAAATATTACGTCTATGGTCGATATCATTCTCCTAGCAGCAATTAGTTATAGTTGCAGGGTCATTATTGAATTGAATTAATTGAATTGTACGTTTTGTGGAAATGTTATATTCTATTCTAACAAAGATGCACGGGTTAAATCAGCTTGGCATCCAGCTGCCCACAAGATAGTATAAAAACTTATTACAATGTAATAGCTACTTATTAATATTGTAAAATGATTATTTTGAAAAGAGAAACTGCTGAGTTTCTTGACGGCTCTTCTCAGCAGAATCCGCTTTCCGAACCGGTGGTAGAATCTTGACGTGTCATAAGAGCCACAGGTTGGCCTACATGAAATAAATAATTTTGAATTTTGAATTTTGAATTTTGAATGAGGATGCTATCATCAGTAGCAAGGCATTTGTTTTCGGGCCAAAAATTATAATTTGTAAAGAAAAGTTCATCCGTTCTTGAGCCTTGAGCCAAGAGACGTAATATTTTGCTACATAATTTTAGCAAACTTCCATGGAGTTCGTTAAAAGTTATGCCATTATTTAGGGCACTCTGTATAACAAAGGACTAGGTATAGGTTACCACTGAGTCAATGGTCCGAAGTGCAATAAGAAGTCGTCCGCGAACTTTTGAAAAAAAAATATCCCCTCTTATATTTACATTCATATTCGTAAACAACATTTTTATAATCTGACTAGCTTTTGCCCGCGGCTTCGCTCACGTTAAGTTCGATTTTTATTGGTAATCAATATATCCGTAAAAAGCCAACATACCAAGTTTCATGGTTACATCTAAGTTGAAAAACGACAGACTTTTCACCCTCTATTTAACTCCATTGGGAGTTGAACATTTAAAAACTGTCAAACGCGTACTTCATCATTTTCAATAGAAAGCCAAAATACCAAGTTTGATGAATACAACTTGAAAAGTAACTTACAAATTTTCATCCCCTATTAAATGTCTTTGGGGGTGGAATTATCAAAATTTGCGATTTCTCAATTTTTAACCAAAAGCCCAACAATCAAAGTTTCATGGATATTACTTGAAAAATAACTTGATAAATGACGGACTTTTATACAAATATTCTACGCCCATTTAACACTCTTGGGGTTGGAATTTTTAAAAAATCCTTTCTTAGCGGATGCCTACGTCATAATAGCTATCTGTGTGCAAAATTTCAGCCCGATCCATCCAGTGGTCAGAGCTGTGCGTTGATAGATCAGTCAGTCAGTCAGTCAGTCAGTCAGTCAGTCAGTCAGTCAGTCGGTCAGTCACCTTTGCCTTTTATATATTTAGATTATCTTTTTTCAATCGACGAAAAAAAGGAGGAGCTTCTCAGGTCGTCGCGTACCTACATTATTGTTTAAATGGAAGTTTAACAGAGTCGTCCAATTTTGATGATTCTTTGAATCTACTTTTAACATAATTATATTGACAAAATAGTGTTTCATTGTAAGACGACCAATTTGTTTACCGGTTTCTTATAATGAAAAGTTTCAAAACACCTAATACATTAATATACTTAATGATAACCTTTTCTTTACTTCACCCAAAGTAAAAAATTAAAAAGGTACTTTAATAGACAGCTCATTTAGGCTTATTTATGGTTGCGTGGGTCTTATTAACCGTTCCCAGGGGCCACGGTTGGATGGGAAATTATTTTCGCAAGGTTTTCCTTGTTATCTCTGAAGGTTGAGATTTTTCTTTCAAAAATCACTTTAAAGCCGCTTTACTTAGAGGTTTTATGAGAAAACTGATAAGTATCGACGCTTTGCATACTGGCCCTGTAATTGAATAGGTAATTTATAATAATTAAGGTTTTTGTGACATCTGAACATAAACAACCCTTCAGATATAAACTTTGTAAAATAAACATTATGACTATTGTCACAAATATCGATACTTTTTTACTCTTTAAAACCGAGCCACTCAAAAGTCTATTACTCTAAAATATTACTCTAAAATATTAAAATAATGCCTCAAGAGAATACTTAATTATTCTCTTAAAACGCTAAAACCCTACCTATAGCCGTCTCCACCACCCTAACCCCTAACGGCTCCTTTCCTCACATCTAATCTACTTAACCACAAACACGACAGACAAACACCATCTGAACGTAAGGGTAGTTATCAAAAACATCAAAATGTTATTTAATCAATTACACTAATCTAAGCGCACAGGCAATATTTATTCAATTATGGCGCGATTGCTATCGCAATCCCTCAATCAAATACAACAACCTAGACACGAAAGCATCTAATAGTCGGATGAGTCTCTGGGCAGAGACTCAATTCGTATCGTCAAAATAGCCGTATTCATACTAATATTTCAAGATGGCGCGCATGATGGCGTGCCCAAGCTGTCAACATAGTCAAATGTCGATTTAACTAAACTAATTTCAATAAATAAAATGATGAAATCTTTATCATTTCTAAAAATCGTTATCAATTTTAAACGCGAATCTGACACTATTGTCCGTGACTTCATCTGCGTAAAGTTAGGCTGTTTAAAAATCTCGCGGGATCTTTTTTCGGGATAAAAATAACTTGTTACTTTCAGGTTAAAGAGAAGAGAATTTTATTTCCTCAACGAATTGTTACAAAATTCACTTACAGAGAAAACAATATATTATTATACAATTTAGATTTCGCAGTCAGATGCTAACTTACAATTCACATTTCATTCTAAATCTTTCTTTCCAAGTCTTCATCTAAAAAATAATCACGTGATTCAATAAGGAAGGTGCAGCGTCTCCAACACCCCGATTCAGAACCTTACGATAACATAATTATCGATTGATTCGGTTTGTTAGCGTACGATAAGATGTATTTTCAATTCAGAAAGTCGTATTTTCAGAGAAGTTGTCGAAATCGAAACTGAATCGAACCGATGGATGCTACGTAGATATCGTTCGATTTCTTCTATCAAACGCTACTCTTCTTCTTCTTCTTTATCAACCGATAGACGTCCACTGCTGGACAAAGGTCTCTTGCATGGACTTCCACAGGCCTCGGTCTTGCGCCGCCTGAATCCAGCGGCTCCCTGCGACTCGCTTGATGTCGTCGGTCCACCTGGGGGGGTCTGCCAACACTGCGCTTCCCGGTGCGTGGTCGCCACTCCAGCACCTTGGGACCCCAACGACCATCAGCTCTTCGAACTATGTGCCCCGCCCATTTCTACTTCAGTATCGCGACTCGCTGAGCTATGTCGGTGACTCTGGTTCTCCTACGGATCTCCTCATTTCTGATTCGATCCCGCAGGGACACTCCGAGCATAGCTCTCTCCATCGCCCGCTGAGCGGTCCTGAGCCTACTTATGAGGCCCTTAGTTAGCGACCATGTCTCGGATCCGTAAGTCATCACTGGCAACACGCACTGTTCGAAGACTTTAGTCTTCAGGCACTGAGGAATTTTGGACGAGAAGACATCTCGGAGCTTCCCGAACGCTGTCCAGCCGAGTTGGATTCGGCGGTTGATCTCTTTCTCGAAATTGGACCTACCTAGCTACTCACAACAACCTTATCGAATAAGATTTTCCGAACGTCAAATCATTTTTAGGGTTCCAAACTATGAAAGGAACTAGGTTACTATCTGGTATCCCACAACACCACACGACTTTTTTTAAAAAAAACCGACTTCAAACGCCACTAAAAAGTATAAAATAATTTTAGTTTGTGCACGAATGTTGAAGTCGGGCCAACGTCGCGATTCAGTTTTCATCATATTTTCTTTTTAGAACCGCCCGACTTTTTATACTTGTAGTGACGTTTGAAGTCAGTTTTTGATAATAATTTTTATATGAAACAACTACGTAATAGTTTGATTTTTACAAATATTATACTTTATCACGAAATCGTCTGCTTCCGATGACAGCCTGTACGAGCATAAAAGAATAATACGTGGCTTAGATTAAATACTCATGCATCGGAAGTTTATAACATAGTTCCGCTCCAAACGTAGGCTCAAAACAAGCAATGAATGTGTGAATGCCATTAAATTATTTTCTGTACTGGTACTGTTAATTACGTTTTTGAGGTTATTATAATGAATTGTGACACTCTTTCACAGCAGCACAGTACGTTATTGACGTGATAACGTCTTATAAATCGATGACCACCGGATGCACGAAAAAGTGTCACGTTCCGCCTGAACCTGAGCGTGCAAGCGAAAGCGCGGAACAAGCGATAGAGAGGCACGATCGGTCCCAAGCGTTGGCTTGTGCGCCCGCCGCCGCCCGCCAGTCATAGTGTGCGCGCTGTGGTTAGCGGATGTATCGCAAGCTAGTTCTAGCAGAGTATGCAATTTTTCATCAATGTTTCTTTATGACATTATCACGTATTCATTATTTGTGTATTTAGGTATCTGAATGTTGTTTTTTTTTCTCTCTTTTTTTTCCTCATAAACTTGCGTGCACCCTCACTTTATATTTGATCATTATATCCTTTGCAACGTGGTTGCCTGGTAGAGATCGCTTTTTAGCGATAAGGCCGCCATTTGTACTACCATGTGTTATTATTTATTTTTAAGTTTATTTTTAGTTTTTGTTTATTTTTAATTTGGTGTGCAATAAAGTGTTTTTTATTTCATTTCATTCATTTCATTTCATTTCACGTAAAACTACCGTACGTAAACCGACTTTATTGAAGAGATAACGTCTTATAAATCGATGAACACCGGTTGCACGCACGAAAAAGTGTCACGTTCCGCCTGAGCCTGCGCGTGCAAGCGAGAGCGCGGAACAAGTGATAGAGGAGGCACGATCACCCCAATCGTTTATAGAGAACGCCCGCCGATGTTTATGACGTTATCACGACTATCGTCCGTAAACCGACTTTATTTTCACTCTCACCGTCACGTGGGCTGCCGGCGGCCCACAAAAATTCGAGCCTAGCAGGCCACTATCGGTTTTTTGAATTTTAACTGGCAGGCCATGTGGGTGGCTGGCAAACCACAACTATCGCGCCAAATAGAATAAAGCGCGCGAGCGTGGCCTGAGCTGAAAGAAATCGCATGACCCGCGCGCCGCCCACATGGCCTGCTGCACTGTAAAAACCTTATATACATATGGCGGTGAGAGTGTTAAATAATTTTCTGCCAGCTAGTCGTACCTACTAACGTGCTATACTACGTTATAGGAATATGCTTTCGGCTTACTAAAAATGGCTTGTTGTTGTTACTGCGGCGACTACTGCGTTTCTAGGAGTATTTATTCTAAGAATGCCTCGTTGGTCTAGTGGTGAGCACGTTCGACTACGGATGACGAGTTCCCGGGTTCAATTCCCGGGTCGGGCCAAAAAAAATGTATTGGGATTTTCTGTCAAGAAATTCTCATTACTAGCCCGGAGTTAGGAAGTTGGCGGTGAGTCACCCCCGTGCCTCGGAGAGCACGTAAAGCCGTCGGTCCTGCGCCTGATCTCTTTCCGGTCGTGTCGGATTTTCCGTCCCATCGGACTATGAGAGTGAGGGATAGAGAGTGCACCTGTGTCTGCGCACACACTTGTGCACTATAATATCTCCCGCGCAGATGGCTAATCTCTGTGCAGTTTGGCCGCCGTGATCGGATTCGGTCGGGAGGACATTATTATTATTCTAAGAATACGTGGTTTTAACGCAGCGCAAATCGAGTGGGAGGCACTCGACCAACTGTGTAGTTTCGACAACTCGTTACGAGCGGTCTGTGAAAAAGTTTTAGTTGCATCGCCTGTAGCACCAGTATTGGTTTGGTTACCGCTTACGGCTTACCTACCCGTTGTAAGCGGTGTTTGGACTTTTGACCTGAATTTTGATGTTAAATAATTGCAAACTAGTAGTTCTCTCTGAGTCGTATTCCTCATAGTTGAGGTTCGTGGCCTTTGGAACCTTTTGGAGTTCCTTATCGGAAGGTATCTACGGACGGGTGAAAAAATGTGTAAGAATTTTTTCGTCACGACCTTTTTGTGTTGCCTTCGTTTATTACACACGTTCCGTCTTAGCTTTGGTGGCATTTGGCGGCAACAAAAAATTTATTGGGTTTTGTAATAATAAGTATTAAAAATTATTGATCATTAAAACATAATAATTAATTCAAATTTTTTTTTGAAAAGCAACCGCCGAGTTTATTGCGGGTTCTTATTAGGTAGTTGGAATTTACATCTCAGTGTTCCTATCGATTGAGATTTATTTGAAATCACTTCATAAAAGTTTATTTGAATAAAACATGCGTGGAGTGTCGTGGAACACTCGGTTAGAACGAAGTTCCTGTTAATAAATTATAACTATGATACATATATATACTATATTATATAAATATTATATTCTAATAATGAAAACATTACCTTTTTGAATCAACGCCATCTCTCGCCACTTGGCACAAACCGTCAGTCCTGCATCAGCCACCCGATTGTCTAAAAATTTTATTTGATGGCATTAGCGTCACAGTAAAATAAACCATAACAGTATTGAATTAGAGCTAAATTTCGTGTATGCATTCTTATACGTTTAGGTATATTCGATACGCTCCATAACGCTCCATGTTAAAATCAGTTGTACTGAATTTGTGACTTTAAATCAATGCTGTCAAGGAATATTTTACTTTGACGCTAATGCCATCAAATGAATACTATTTTGAGCGGCAACTTTAAGACAATCGGGGGGTTGATCTCTCTCCGGTCGTGTCGGATTTCCGTCCCATCGGATTATGACGTGGGAACAAATAGTGCACCTGTGTTTGTGCACACACTTGTGCACTATAATATCTCCTGCGCGGATGGCTACTCTGTGGAGATGAAACACAATGGACGGATGATTCGGTTGGGAGGACATTATTATTATAGACTGCCACCCGCTATTATATTCCTGCAATATTCACATACATCATGTGAAATTTAGGGTAGTAGCGGGCGGTTAGTTAGTAGTAGTAGTTCACCCACTCCCCAGTTATAACGAGTACACCACTAGGAGAGGACGGTAGAAGATATGCACCGCCACTAACTACTAATACTTGACAGATGTTTTACTCGGAGCAGGATCATTTTCCCGGTAAAGTCTGTAAGCACTTATACTATTTTCGCACTTTTCGCTATCTTGAATTGTTTTCGTGAAGGAAAACTGAATACGTATACTGAATTTACTCATACTTGTACTTAAACTGAATACTTTTGATACTTAACATTCAATGTGCACTGCACAAAGCTACCTGCGTTCAAGATTTGCAAAACAATTTCGTACCGAAACGTCCCTTTTAAATGATTGAAACCCAACCTACTCACACAAACGCTGGTTTAACGCTTATAGGGCCTACAACTACGATTATAGTAGTATTAGTTCAATATTGTGTTGCTATTTTATACAAAAACGCCCTTAAAATACTGACTTTAAATGACGTTATTTTATGAAATGTATGAAATGTGCCGTTAAGGTTTGGAACGCTTTTCAGCGTCCGTACTAGAAGTATACCTTCAAAGCAAGCATGAGTAGACATCTTCTAGGTAAGCATGCTCCATACTATACCTCCTATAGACCTCATTAGGATTTTTAACCGACTTCAAAAAAGGAGGAGGTTATCAATTTTTCGGAATATTTTTTTTATGTATGTTCACCGATTACTCTAAGACGCCTGAACCGATTTGGAAAATTCTTTTTTTGCTTGAAAAGGTGGTCTCATTTAAATTTCATCAAAATCGGTTGAGCAGTTTTTAAAATATCAACAATAAATTATATATTTTGTATTGCGGCGCGGAAGTTTGAAGTCGGGTTTTTAAAAAGAATTTTATATATCACTCAATGTTTTGATAAATAAAAAATTAAAATATCTTTCATTTCTGGACTAATAAATAATGTAATCATAAATGTTTTGTTAAGTAATACGTTCTTGGTTCAATTTGTCATGTTGTTTGCCGCGTTCAGTACGAGTATCATTAAATAGTCATTAGGGAGCATTATGCATATATAAGCTGGGGGTTTTATTTATATTTTACTAGCTTTTACATGAGACATTAGTTCGTAGAGTTCAATTTTTGAACAAAATTCTTTGCTGATAGAAATTTCTGTAACCCTTTCATAATTTTCAGAATTTTATACTACGAGCTCTCTATCGCCCGCTGAGTGACTCTCCTCTCGTATGTTTTTTTGTTAAGTTTTAATTCGTTTTTGTTAAGTTTAATTTCCGCAAAATTTCTAGTGTCTCACTGCCAGCATTTCTTTCCTCTGTTTATAGTACACACACTCTCTTTGAAAAAATTATATCCCTGTCTTTGGGATCAATTGAGGTGTCGTACTTGGCAGAGGCAAGAAATGGATGGTCAGCGATTAGCCCAAATCAATTGCCGGTTTCTCTTCCTTCCAAGAGACAGTGGGATGACATTATTTGTAAAAAAACTTTTGACGCAATGTTAATGGAAGCAAATTCTAAAGACCGTGCTCGTCTTCTCGCTGTCTCTGCGAAAGAATCCGGGCACTGGCTCCATGCTCTCCCTTATGCTAATCTAGGCACTCTTTTAAACCACGCCACTCTTGCAGTGGTAGTTGGCCTTAGGCTCGGCGCCAAAATAACCCAGCCTCACCGTTGCCACTGCGGTGACCACGTCGACGCTTACGGTCATCACGGACTCTCCTGTTCGAAGAGCGCTGGTCGTTTCTCCCGCCACAATGCCCTCAACGACATCATCCGCAGGTCTCTTGCTACTGCTCACGTGCCAGCTGTATTAGAACCTATTGGTTTGGCACGTAGTGATGGCAAGAGACCTGATGGTATGACGCTTGTTCCTTGGAGGACAGGGAGGTCGCTTGTGTGGGATGCCACCTGTGTAGATACTCTAGCTGCATCCCACATCCATGCGACCTCCTCTGTGGCGGGTGCAGCGGCTACTAGCGCCGAACAGGCTAAGAGGCGCAAATATGAAAAACTTGACATTGGTTTCATATTTGTGCCTTTTGGTGTAGAGACCCTGGGGCCGTGGGGCCCGGAGGCTCGAGCGCTTTTTGTAGAGCTATCTAAAAAGGTGATCGAGTCTACCGGGGATCCAAGAGCTGGCAGCTACCTTGGCCAAAGGATTAGCTTGGCCATCCAAAGGGGTAATGCTGCCAGCATCTTGGGTACCATGCCACACTGCAGTGACTTCGATGGGGTTTTAGATTTTATTTAATTTTTATTTTAGTTTTAATTTAATTTTAATGTAGTATTAGGTAGATATATATTATGTAAATATTTAAATAAAAAATTAGTTATTAATGTTGTTTGGGTCCTTACTGTGGTTCGTATATCGCTTTCTACGATGGTTAAAATAGGAAAAGTTTTGCATAGCGCAGACTATTTATTGCTATGATTAATGACTTTATAAATGTAATGTCGACGACCTCCCTGGCTCAGTGGTGAGCGCTGTTGTCTTATAACAGGGAGGTCCCGGGTTCGATTCCCGGCGGGTCAATTTGTTAATTTATAATTTCTGAATTGTCTTTGGTCTGGTCTGGTGGGAGGCTTTGGCCGTGGTTAGTTACCACCCTACCGTCAAAGACGTACCGCCAAGCGATTTAGCGTTCCGGCTCGATGGCGTGTAGAAACCAATTAGGGGTATGTGTTGAATGTTCATTGCCATACCCCTTCCAAGTTAGCCCGCTACCATCTTAGACTGCATCTTCACTTACCATCAGGTGAGATCGCAGTCAAGGACTAGCTTGTCATCGAATAAAAAAAATGTAATGTAATTTACGTAATGCTGCCAGTATCTTGGGTACTAAGCCACACTGCAGTGACATCGATGGGGTTTTAGATTTTCTTTAGTTTTTATTTTGGTTTTAATTGTATAATAAAATTAGTTTTAATATAAATAAGTATAAAAATAAAAATTATAAATGGTTTATTTTTACATGGGAATCCGCAAACCTTATAGTGAGCACAAGAGAAGGTAGTATTTAACCAGAAACGTATATAAGATACTCCCGTATCTGGAATGTACCCAATGACGCTTGGCTGGGGGAAACTGGATATATTTTAGAGGAATAAAGCCCCGCATAAGCCTAAATATTGCCTCGGGAGCGTTCGAGGATTTACCCCCGAATTTGCTTTCCGGATGAAATGAGGGAATTAAGTTTTTACTTGATGATTAAAGATATGGGGCACGAATTCACTAGATTACTAGCACTGAGCCGATTAAAATTCAGCGGGAGCTCTTTGACTTTCACTCTCCAGGTCCTCAACTTTACCCATGCAAAAAATTACGTCGATCCGTAGCACTGTTGAGGCGTGATTGAAGGACAAACCAACAAACAAACAAACAACATAAATATTACTTTTTGTACACCTTGAGCTGTGGGGACCCACCCTCAGTTTTTTTTAATTACTTTAATTACAAATGTGCCATCTTGTTTTTTTTTTTGTGATAAGTATGTAGCTGTTTTATTTCTGAATAAAAGACTATTTATTTATTTATAATATTAGTAAGATTTTGCTATAAACCTCGACGTCAAATAAACAAAGTAAAAAAAAACTTCTGATTGACCTAACTGAGAGTAAACGCGACCTTTTTATTGTCTTGAAAAACACTTCTTTGCACAGAAAATGGCATAAATGTTCCTGTGACTACTTTTATGCGCACTCACGTTTTTACAAGCAACCGAGATTCTGTTGAAAAACCGTTCTTACGGCTGTGGCAATAAGAGTTACAAATCCCGCTATTATGAATAAATGTACCACCGTTAATGAAGTGGTGGAGTCGACCACTCGCGCACCGCTTTAAGTACTTTAGGGCCACTACACACTCGATACTTATAACGGTCGGTGATACAATGATGACTAAAGTTATAAAAAAGTGGAGCGAAGTTCCTTTTCGGACGGTTTGGCGGAAAAATGTGTAAGAATTTCCCGTCACGGCCCTTGTTGCTTTCGTTTATTACACAGTTTAACGAAGGAGTGAAACTATCGGTTCGAGGGTTCGAATCCTGACTTCAGATTATTATTTTTTATTTTATTTATTTTTATTATTAATTAATTGTTATAATTTAATAATAATATTCGTTAAAAAAATAAAAATAATTAATCTTTAAGGAGTGAAACTATCAGTTCGGGGGTTCGAATGTGGTTCGAATCCTGACTTCTGATTACTATTTTTTATTTTATTTATTTTTATTATTAGAATTAGAAGGAACTTCGTTCCAACCGAGTGGTCCACGAAACTCAGCTTTTTTTATTTATTTAGTTTTTAATTCTTACATCCATACAAACATTCCGTAAAAATCCGTATAAACACAAAAGTGTGTTTGTTGATGCGTTAGTTTGTCCTTCAATCATGCATTACTGGAGCACTGGATTTTTGCAGAGAGTTTGAAAATGAAATAACTATCTACTTTCAAAGATACAGTGGAACTTCACCATGGTGTAGCGATGAACACCCTCAGAGCGTCACAACCGACAACCGGAGAGACGTGGGTTCGAATCCCACCGATCGCGGTGCCGCAATTTTTTATTATGAACTTACTTTTTTGGAGATTTCCCTTCAAGTGTAGGTTAAGATACGGGATTAATTGATCTTCCATACACTTTTTAAAGTAGCCCGCGTGCATCTTGCCTGTATCGTGAACCACAACAAGATGGCATCGCACTAATTCTTCTTCTTCTTCTTTATCAACCGATAGACGTCCACTGCTGGACAAAAGTCTCTTGCATGGACTTCCACAGGTCTCGGTCTTGCGCCGCCTGGATCCAGCGGCTCCCTGCGACTCGTTTGATGTCATCGGTCCACCTGGTGGGGGGTCTGCCAACACTGCGCTTCCCGGTGCGGGGTCGCCACTCCAACACCTTGGGACCCCAACGACCATCAGCTCTTCGAACTATGTGCCCCGCCCATTTCCACTTCAGTTTCGCGACTCGCTGAGCTATGTCGGTGACTTTGGTTGTCCTACGGATCTCCTCATTTCTGATTCGATCCCGCAGGGACATTACGGGCATAGCTCTCTCCATCGAGCCTACTTATGAGGCCCTTGATAACTAATTGGTCATCGGCAGGAAGGGCATTCCGAACCAGTGGTAGACTCATCGACGATTCAAAACCACTTGTAAAAAAGTTCATTTGAATAAAAAACATTTCTATTCTATTTCTATTCTATTCTATCGCTAAAAAAGTTTGACGCCAGTCGCGCAATACAAAAACCATCGTGTTTGCTCTGGCCGTAAGCGCACCATCCTCTCATCATGTTAACGGGCTAAGCACATGCTTAACGCAACGCTTACGTTTAGGAATTTAGGCTTCATGAGCGCAAACAGTTGTAAATGAACGAGCTAACCTATGTAGGTCATTCACATATTCATTCATAACTACCGATGACCACGACTCCAACCGCTCTTCTTTTCTTAATCAACCGATAGCCGTCCACTGCTGAACAAAGGTCGCATGGACTTACTCAGGCCACGGTCTTGCGTCGCCTGTATCCAGCGGCTCTCTGCGACTCGTCTGATATCGGTCCACCTAGTGAGAGGTCTGCCAACGCTTTTCTTTGCGACCCCAACGACCACCAGTGTTACGAACCAATCTAACCGTTTACGTAGTGTTACTCAAATTCAAAATAAATTTCAAGATAATAATAATCCTATTTCCGACACCAGTTTGTAACTCTGTGCCAAATTTATTCAAGATCAGAAGAGAAAATGAAGTTACCAGGGACATTCACATTAGTGAATGGTGATGAACTATCATAAATTGTATTGGCATTAGCCAAAAGCTTAGCTTTAGCTTTAAAAAATTGTATTGGAATAGTACATTATGATACAAGTGCGCGAAGTTGGTAATAGAGCCAAGACTGTAATGAACAAAGCACACGCGTAACATACGACGTTTTTCAACACACTTGCGAGGAAAAAAACAATTAGGTAGGTATAAAATACATTTTAATTATTAAAGCAATTATTGAAAGTACAATTACTAAAATGATACGCAACAGTTTTTGTTGGATGTTGCACAGTATGTGTTATAGTATTATTAGCAAACTGTCACTAGCGTTTTGTGCCTCAATAATAATATCTGGTGGCGTCGTATCCAAATCTAACTGTACTTCGTCACTTGTACCACACGAGTAAATATTCCGAACAGAGAGGAAGCTTCCTAACAAGGTCGAAGAAGTATACCTATTCTGCTAGGGTTGTCACCTGATGCATGTCAACAATTTAAGGAAAAAATAAAAATATTTTATAATAGTATTCTGTAATTGTATTCTGTAATTGTAAATGTTAATTAGTATTCTGAACTTGAACAAAAAATACTTAAATTAACAAAAATATAAAGAAACGATTTTTTTTAATGAACATCAGTATTTTTGCCATAACTTCACAATTAATGTTGTTTCACAAATAATGGCCCAGGGAAGCCTTAATATCGATTTTGAACGAAATCTGACGAATAACAAAGAATTTCAATATGGCGGTGACTTTTTAAAATTTTGGCATCCATTTCCTCTTTCTTGACCCAAGGGAAGCCCAAATATCGATTTTAAACGAAATCGGTCGAATAACAAAGAATTTCAATATGGCGGTGACTTTTTAAAATTTTGGCATCCATTTCCTCTTTCTTGACCCAAGGGAAGCCCAAATATCGATTTTAAATGAAATCGGTCGAATAACAAAGAATTTTAATATTATTTATTAATTAATTTAATACCTACCTATACGTATAAAAAAGTATTTACTTCTCTATATCTCTCAGACATAAAAAAGGAAATGTCCTTATTGTCTTTGGGTTATTTTATACAAACTGTGCAAGAGTTTGGCATTTTTACACTATTTAAGTACACAAATAAATCTAAATCACTCACTCTTCGTCTATTTATTTCCACTAAACGCACAACCGTCAGCCCTTACGTTCTGACCCTGAGTGGACCGGTTTGACCCTGAGCGGCGTGTCGGTGAATGTGTCGGTGAGAGATCACGCACACAGCGTTGCGCTATGTTTGGGTGAGCCCGCCGCGAGCCGTTTGTATGTAGCTTCCACTCTGTTACCTTACTCATGTGCTTGTACTCGACATTTTTCAGTCACAAATCAGCAAAATATTATAAACGAACAAATGTTTGCACAAAATGGAGCGGAGGTTTATTTTTTCGCGCGCCGTATCTTTGGTTGAATAACTATGCGCGCGCAGGTTAAGTCCAGAGGCACCAAACACCGCCATTCAGCCACAATATATTAAACTAAATAATTATGTATTTCTAATAAGAATTTACGGTAATTAATGATTTAAAATATTGTACTTTTTAAATGCTTTAATAGATAATTAGATGAAGTATAATCTTATCTTATCAGATTTTGACTACAACAAGTTTATTTATTTACAAAATAATAAATCTTTTGGTAACAACCTCTTTACGGATATTAAAAAAAAGTGGAATAAGAAAAACACTAGTGCGGCAATGAAAAGTAAAACGCACTAGTGTGTAATAAACCACATTCCGGGCGTAAGACCAAAGAAAAAATAGCAACTTTACGAGCAAGTGTGTTGAAAATAAACATATATCAATTTAGTTCCCGGTAAGCTGATAGGGGGGGCTTCATCGGCATTAGAATGAGCTGTCATTTTGTAACTACTTGTATCAATAGAAGTCATTGCGAAGATAGGACGCTTCTACCTATCATATACCTATTCACTATTGAATTAACTAATTAATGGAATTAGTTCAAGCTATTCACCACTAATGATTAATTTATTTAGCAGAGCAGCTTAAGATTGAGTCATTTGCTTGATAGTTAAATTATTATATTAATCTGTTAATTCTGTTTTGTACCTACATTGTACACAGGTAGAAAAAATTTGCTTATAAAACGATTCATGCGCGTGGTTACTGGTTCATCATCATCATCATTAGCAACCCATCAACGGCTCACTACTGAGCGCAGGTCTCCTCTCAGAGAAGGGTTATAGGCCATAGTCCACCAAACTGGCCCAATGCGAAATGGCGGACTTCACACACCTTCAAGAACATTATGAAGAACTCTCAGGTGTGCAGGTTTCCTCACGATGTTTTCCTTCGCCGTTGAAGCAAGTGATATTTAATTGCTTGCATGCGTCATGCTCGTGAACGGATGACACCGGCGGGAATGGGGCTACTTTATGTCTGCCCATCTTAAAATATATTGCATTGTTAGTAGGCATGCATTATTGGAACTTCCCTCATTGTGGAAAAATTGCATACATAGCATAGTATTTATTGTATTGTAAACTTGTTTTGAAAAGAGAAACTGCCAAATTTCTTGCTGGTTCTTGTCGGCAGGAAGGGCATTCCGAACCAGTGGTAGAGTCAGACTATTCAAAAGCACTTGTAAAAAGTTTATGTGAATAAAAAATATATTTTCTATTCTATTCTAAAACATTGATAATATGATGGAAGTGTGATGGTTATTGTTAAAGATTTTCAGTTTTCGTAGTCATTTCGTTATGTTAACGTTGCCCTTACCCAACCCTACTTATGCTTGACTATCCCAAATAATATTAATAAAAAATGCGCAGTGTCGTGGAACACTCGGCTGGAACAAAGTTCAGAATCAACGCCATCTCTCGCCACATGTTAGAAGTTAGAATCATCTCGTAAAAAAAAACAGACATTAAAGCAAGTTCAAGCATGTTCACGCTGCCCACAATAGATGGCGTTAGTAAATTTTGACGCAAATATTTTCGGAATTCTCTTCTACAAAACTTCGTTCCAAAAATTTAAAATTCAACAAAGATATGATCTGAAGTCAGCATTCGAACCCTCGAACCGATAGTTTCTCTCCTTCATTTTACCGCTGCGCCATCAAAGCATTGATGGAACGTGTATAATAAAGAAGGTAACAAGGGCCGTGACGGAAAATTCTTACACCAAGCAACAAGTGTCCTGACAGAAAATTATTACAATTTTTTTTGTCTAGCTCCCATCCGCCAAACCGTCCGAAAGGAACTTCATTCCAAAATGCGAAATGGTGTTTCTTTCCTGGTTTGTTGATGTCAAGGCCTGAAGAGTGACATAGGCTATTTTCTTGCTACTTTTGTCCCGGAAAAACAACGTGGGATTCTTAAAAAAACTTAGCTCCACGCGGACGAAGTCTCAGGCAAAGCCAGTAACAAGTAGTTGTCAAAAAGTCAAAATAGAATAGACCAAGGTATACCAGACCAATAGTGTCTAGAATAGAATAGAATATAAATATATTTTATTCAAATAAACTTTTACAAGTGCTTTTGAATAGTCGATGAATCTACCACTGGTTCGGAATGCCCTTCCTGCCGAGAAGAACCAGCAAGAAACTCGGCGGTTGCTCTTTTCAAAACAAATTTACAATACAGTAAATACTATGCTATATATATGCAGTGTTTCCACAATGAGGGAAGTTCCAAAAATGTATACCGACTAACTTCTATCTCAAGATGGGCAGACATAAAGTAGCCCCATTCCCGACGGTGGCACCCGTTCACGAGCATGACGCATGACCCAGCCATTGCTTCGCTCAACCATAATTATTTGAGGGAACGTAACAACCTGCATCACACGACACCACCACAGTGTCTGTCTATTTGATGTAAGAATAGCCATAATGAAAACTAGCCCTCGCATGTCGGCTAACAAGACGTTCGCAAGTTCGAAATTGGTCGTTTGTTGAAAATTCCGCGAACTGCACAAGTTGAACGTCGCGACGTTCACTCTTGAGGCTTGGGCAGACACAACGCGTGACGACATAGGAGCGCTGGCAGCGGTTGTTTGTGGTGCCATCTTCAAACTGAAGCTCTGCGGTCAGTCGGAGAAAAAAGTAGAGTGGTAGCGTAGCGTACATTACGATTCGAATATAACCTTTGAAATTACTCGTGCTAAACATGACTAATATTCTCCTTTCCCCTACAACTAAGCGTAAATCTTGTTATAGGAGAAAGTGCGACGATAGTGCAACGATTTGGGTGTGTAGATTTGGCATATATACATGTGTAATACCGCATACTCACATACAAAGATAATTCGGACCAAAGAATTAATTGTATACCAGCTATAAAGTTTTAGTGTATAGCTGGTACAATTAATTCTTTATATACCGCTATTCTTTATATAACCGCTATTAATTCTCTATATTAACGCTATATATGTCTATAAAATATCATTACAATATCATTTTATTCTATTTCTATTCTATTTTGGAACTAACTGTTTTTATAACTTAGCACGCGGTGACACGATGCGTCCGCGACAACGCCGTCACGCGTCGTGTCTGACCAGTAATTTAATCCCCTTCGCTTTTGTCAAACTGCTAACTTTGGAGGCCCAACTTCGGACATTTGATCCGGACGGAAACATAGTTTGATTCCGTTTGTTGAATGCTTTTTGAATTTAAAACATTTAACATTTTCTTCTTTTAAACTGCCTTTAAAATGGTCTGTGAATATAAATGTTACTACGTAAACCTGATTTAGCTCCTTCTCCCGACCGCATTTCATATAATATGACGGTTATTCTCAGGAGATAAGTTACAGGGGTGATAGCTTAGTAGATACTTCTAACACCTCTCAGGGAAAGGTTAGGCCATCGTCCTCCACGCAGGCCTAAAGCTAACTGGCAGACTTCACACACCTTTGAGAACATTATAGAGAACTCTGACCTAGCCATTGCTTCGCTCAAATATGGATGAGCGAAGCAATGGCTGGGTCATGCGTCATGCTCGTGAACGGGTGCCACCGGCGGGAATTGGGCTACTTTCTGTCTGTGAACATGTGTTGAATTATAAATATGTGTGCTTTTGTGGAACTTCCCCTCATTGTGGAAACACTGCATTACATAGCATAATATCTATTATATTGTAAACTTGTTTTGAAAAGAGCAACTGCCGAGTTTCTTGCTGGTTCTTCTCGGCAGGAAGGGTATTCCGAAACAGTGGTAGACTCATCGACGATTCAAAAGCACTTGTAAAAAAGTTTATTTGAATAAAAGCATTTCTATTCTATTCTATTCTATACTCTCAGACATGCAGGTTTCTTCACGATATTTTCCTAATAATGACCTATTGTAAGTAACTTTTATAGGTACTACTTTATGCGTGTGGTATCCAACTGGCCCTAAAAAAATTTGAATCGTTATCCAGATAATGGAATAAATCCGTTTTGATTCTGTTTTATTACGGCGTTCGAACAAATTGCGCGCGATGTTACCTACATTTATATTTTGGTGTTCAATCCGGCGAAATGAATTGGGAAAACATAGATTAAAGATTACCTGTGACACGGTCGTTTTAACGGGGAATATTGATACAATGAATCTCTTGTAATGAATGAATGAATATACTTTCATTTTATACTATATAGTACAATAGCTATATCATACAACTTAAGAGAACAACACAAAAAGCAACAATGTAGAGGTACAACTTGGCACCATATGGCTAACCTACCTAAATAATATCTCTTCTAGGTAAAAGGACATTTATTTATTTATTTATTTATTAAGGTATGCCAACAGCGTGTACTTCGGTGTGACACGCCACTTATAGGCGTACACAACACTTGCCTTAAGAAATATGATATAGTGCAAATTTTATCCCATCTACTTAATAGTAGATGGGATAAAATTTGAGATTTATGATTTGATTTGACCTTTTTACTCCACTTCTAGAGGCGAACATAACTTATATTACTATGCAGGTGAGTTTGTTTGTGTATTGGGTGCATCGGTTGGCGTTTGCTCCTTAATTACCGGGCATCTCATACGATTTTTATTAATAATGTATCGTAAGCTTTATCTTAACGTCTGACTGACAGTAGGCTTTAATAGACGTCATGATCTTTTGATAAGGCATCTTGCAGGCATGTATGAATCTTTGACTACTTACGGTAGTAAATATAATAAGTATATGGTATGAATGTATAAGCAGTGATAGCCTAGTGGTTAGGACTGTGGTCTCCTATTCGGGGGGTCGCAGGTTCGATCCCGGGTACGCACCTCTGACTTTTCGGAGTCAAGTGCGTTTAAGCAATTAACTATTACTTGCTTCAACGGTGAAGGAAAACATCGTGAGGAAACCTGCACATCTGAGAGTTCTCCATAATGTTCTCGAAGGTGTGTGAAGTCCACCAATTCGCATTGGGCCAGCGTGGTGGACTATGGCCTATAACCCTTCTCTGAGAGGAGACCTGCGCTCAGTAGTGAGCCGTTGATGGGTTGCTAATGATGATGATGATGATGATGATGAATGTATATTGTATACAATGGAAACTAGGAATTACGAGTATTGTATACAGTGTTCTATTTATGCGGGAGTTGTCATTGAGGCGAAATTTTGTAAAAGTTGAACTACTTGATCTTTAGGGAACCATATTGTTGATTTTAAAGAAAATAAAAACCACATTCAAAAAGGAAAGTATTAATACTTTCCTCTTCTGCTGAGGCCCGCTTGCAGAAACACCGAGTTATCCTTTTAGTTTTAACCCAGAGTTAGCTGCTGCTTTGACAGATTTCGTATAAAGCTTCTGTCAAATTTACAAATTTATTCCTGGGTTAAACGTAACCCGGCGTCTCTGCAAGCGGGCTTAAGTCTCTAGTCTTTTCAATAAATTAAACCGCTGTTAAACTTTATTTCCTATTCGAATCATAATGAATTAATTAATCCGATAAGGGCCTACTTACTGCACGCTTTTATATTTCTGACCTAAAAAAGTTAAGAAATTCTCAATTTCTTAAAGTAGTTTTAGTAATAAACAGCTGTCGAAGAAAAATAAAGTTATTGGCGGTCCGCGCCCCGTTGGACATTGGACTGAAGACAAATTGGTAGGCAATCACCCTTAACGAGGAACCAGGGATTTATCGGAGGATTACAGAAGGCTAATGAATTAAGCGTCCTTACATTACTGTTAAATTACGGATTTTTCTTCTATTGTAAACACACGGGAGCTAATTCGGAAAAAAACTTCGCGTTTAACGCTCTTTAACTAAGGCGTATTCTACTAAACGTGTTAAGATAAAATAAATGCCATCATCATTATCATCGGCGCTACAGCTCTTTGTTGACTCAGTTTGGGGGTTTTTTTATAAACAAAAAAGTCAAACTGACTATGATTAATATTCCCCTCCAGTTAAGCGTAAAGCTTGTGCTTTACGACGTATGTTACGACAATAGTCAAATGGGTGGGGTTTGAACCCTTGACCTTTCGACGGTATTCCAAACCATTCGGAAGCACTTTGAAAAAGTTTATTTGAATAAAAATATATTCTACTAGCTGATGCCCGCGACTTCGTCCGCGTGGATTTAGTTTTAAAATCGAACGGGATTTTCCGGAATAAAAAGCCGCCTTTGTCAATCTCTAGATACTCAACTATACCCATGCCAAAAATCACGTCCAACCGAAGCTCTGTTGCGGCGTGATTGAAGGACAAAACAACAAATACACTTTCGCATTTATAATAAATTAGTATGGTTCTATTTCCGTTTTAGTCCGCCGCTTTACCGTGGCGCTATTGAACCTTCGAAATTAATTGCCATCGTAGTTTAAATCAAGGATTGACACAAAACAAAATCTTGTGTCGCTTGTATCCAGTGGCCTGCTGCCACTCACCTGAGATTCGTCCACTTAGTGGGAGGAGTTCTAATGCACACGCAAGCAGCATTGGACAACTTTTTGTAGCCGAATAAAACACCAGAACAATAAACGCCGCAGAATGGTATATGTCTAATTAATACTTATAATTAATACTTTTTTATACATGTTTTTTATCAATATCCTTCCACTTTATTCATGAGAAGATTTTGACCTAAAAAGCTTGTATTAGTAATAAGTGGTTTTGAGAAACCAATTTTCATCTTCTTATTTCTAACAAGATGAAATGAATGAGATGATTAATAACATAGGCTTAACACATTGAGTATTAAACCAACACTTAACATAAAGAGCTCGAGGTTTGAGTACGAGACCATTACAGTACCAAGTACCTACAGAACATTATAATATATAAAAAAATTTCCACATTGAAAGGTTCCACATGTAGAAATTGTTTAAAATAAAATTGAAAATGGAAAATTCGGTCTGTCGAGCTGGGATTCGAACCATCGACCTTTGGTTGTTAGGCGACTGCAGAAGCCACAAGGCTACGGAGACCCATTATTGTAACGCGAAAATACCGAACACAACAATGGCAAATTCATTAATCGAAAGGAACTACGTTCCATCCGGGTGTCCCTTGACACCTCTCAAGTTTTTATATTCGATCATTCGACCTAAGAATATTTACCATTCGACGTTGCGTCGGTGTTGTAGACTGAGCATTTTCGCCCGAGTTTGTTATATAAATATTAAGAGTTAGTGAAATATTGGGCAAACTTATCAAAAGGTCCTCATTTAGGGATCTTGCAGCTTTTCCCGCGGATTAAATTTACAAATTGGCCATTACTTTGTAATTTTAATTAAGGCATTTGAAATAATTTCACCGCCACAGGTAAACCTGGCCAGTTTAATCTGACCCCCCTCGTTCTGGTTTTAATTCCATTGTGTATATTAATAAATTTTTGGGACGAATGAAATATTAATCACGTTAATAAATGCCTTTACACATGACGACTGCGAGCGTTAAGCGCGCGGTCGGCTAATGCTTCATGACCTCGAGTCACAGAGTTGAAAGTATAGGTAAGGCTCAGTACATTTCAGTGATAGATTTCGAGTATCAACACGTCATAACTTTATCAAATCTCAACTGATAGACATCCACCGCTCGACATAGATCTCTTGAAATCTTATGCACCCCGTAACCAGCGTCTGTCACCGATTCACTTGAGATAGCCCTAGAGGGGGAGCTTCCTACAGGGATTTCCAATTGTCCATCAACACCTTGAGAGGAGACCTCAAATTCCATTCAAAAATAGGATCTAGGTACTTATAATTTATACTATACTACTAGCGGATCCAGTGATAGCCTAGTGGTTAGGACTGTGGTCTCCTATTCGGGGGGGGGTCACGGGTTCGATCCCGGGTACGCACCTCTGACTTTTCGGAGTTAAGTGCGTTTAAGCAATTAAATATCACTTGCTTCAACGATGAAGGAAAACATCGTGAAGAAACCGGCACATCTGAGAATTCTTCATAATGTTCTCGAAGGTGTGTGAAGTCCGCCAATTCGCATTGGGCCCGCGTGGTGGACTATGGTCTATAACCCTTCTCTGAAAGGAGACCTGCGCTTAGTAGTGAGCCGTTGATGTTGGTAATGATGATGATGACTAGCGGACCCAACTGATGTTGTCCTACCCGAAAAACATCCTAACCCTATCGCAGCGCCATCTACTGGCTCCGATTGCGAATCTAAGCCATCCAGGAACCCACTCAAACACTCACAGCGGTTTAGGAGTTCATTGACATACACACGTACAGATGAATTAAATTATAAACGGAACGGGTGCCGCCGGCGGGAATGGGGCTACTTTCTGTCTGACCGTCTTAACATGAATTGAATACGAACGGTTTTTTTTGGAACTTCCCGTCATTGTGGAAATACATAATAAATTTTATTCTAACAAAGTTGCATGGGTTAAATCTGCTTGGCATCCAGCTGCCCACAAGTTAGTATAAAAAACTTAATACAATCAATCAATCAATCAAACAACCGGTGGTGGTAGAGTCATGGCGTGTCATAAGAGCCACAGCACAGAATATATAATATGGCCACAGGATGGACTACGTAAAATAAATAATTTTGAAATTTTTATACTTTACGTCATAATCTCAAACTAGTGTATGGGCAAGTGTTGTTCCTATGGACGCTTGTACCTGTGTGATTGCGGAAGCGTCCATAGGAACAGCACTTGCCCATACACTAGTTTGAAATTATGACGCACTGCAAAAAATTATTGTACTATCGCGCTCGGTTGTCGGTATAGTTGAAGTAGTACCATCAGCAGCGCGTGAAAAAGTCGTCGTGTGCAAAGGCCCTTTATAAAGGCTGTTATAGGGAGCAGTAGAAATTGTTGCGTATATCACATGTCTGAATTCTAAATTTGGCAGACGTACGTACTTGTGAGTTGGAGCTGTTATATTATTAATAATTCTATAGCAGCTTAACATTCTACATTTATATAGGGCTTATTCCAGTTATTCCCGCGTTAGGTTTTTAAAAAATCCTGAGGGAAATCTTTGGTGTAAAAACTCACTATGTCACTCTCCAGATCCTCAATCCTCAACTATCCATGTCAAAAATCACGTCATTTCGTTGCTCCACTGTGGCATCATTTTTTTTAATATGATAGCCAAGCTTGACTTGACTAATAGTCCCATTTCCTCTCAAAATAAGACAAGCTTGTATTAGGAGTGGGTAAGACAATAGCGCATAGGGTGGGGATTAAACCGTCATCTTTCAAGTCCGCTCTTTTAAAAAAATCAAGGTAGAAATAATCAATTTTAAAAAGTCATATATTTATATGGGACCACCTGGTAAGTGTGTCCTTTGAAACAAAAAAAGAATTTTTCAGATCGGTTCACACGTCTTCGAGTAATCGGTGAACATACATAAAAATAAAAACCCGGCCAAGTGCGTGTCGGGCCACGCGCAGTGTAGGGTTCCGTAGTTGAAATTCTCAAATATTATTGCTGACCCAGGATAATGCTTTTATTTTATTTATGAATATTGAATATATATTGAGTTCCATGGTTTAAATACTATAATATACTACAAAATATGCAACTTACACTACGTGTAATACCTAACTTAGAAAAAACAGATATAACTCCTTAACTAATGAACCCTTCTTAGCCGTGATAGTTTTCCTTTAAAATTCATTATATATACTACTGCTGTGAATTTTTTCTTGTATCCTATATACAACCATTTAGCTGGCAGAGGGGGGGGACACTTGACTCTAATAAAATTTAGCACTTTAAAATATCATATTTCACAAACGGATCCTTAAATTGAAAAATGGTGTTCCCACACCCACAATATTTTTGAAAGACCTATTCAACGATACCCCACACTATGGGATAGTCGAGAAAAAAAAAATTCATCCCCACTTTACATGTAGGGGAGGTACCCTAAAAAAAATTATTTTTCAAAATTTTATTTCACCACTTTGTCGGCGTGATTGATATTTATACCCTTGTCAAATTACAGATTTCTAGTACCAATAGTCTCTGAGCTAAACCGCGGACAGACAGACAGACAGACAGACAGACAGACAGACGGACGGACATGGCGAAACTATAAGGGTTTCTTGTTTACTACGGAACCCTAAAAAGATTCCGACGAATTGAGACCCTCCTCCTCTTCTGAAGTCGGTTAAAAAGAGAACAATTTCAGAAAATAATAATTTGCAAAAAAAGCCACGCTTTGAGTTTTTCTCACGCAAACGCTGCTAATTAAGGAACCTTTAATTAGATGGATTAGAATAAGTAATGATTTCCCCTCGGACCTCGCCTCGACTGAGGATTATAGGTAGAGTTGCAAATTTTTAATTAACTAAAATCTCCTAAAGGTTTGAAGTCTTTTCTTTCATCTCTATGCTTATATTTGACTTGGGTCAAACTTGGGGCAAAGGCATAATGGAATAAGTGGGCTTAAAACAATTAATTTATTAAGATTCTTTTAAATAAAAAGATCACATTTATCTGCTATTTCTTATTGAAAAAGTTTTTTAAGTGAGCTCTATAATATTCAGCTGACCACAAAATTGACAACAATTATTTGCAAAATTACATTTTAATATCATAACACGTCTTTGAATTTCGAAAAAAGCAAGAGTTTCTTGCCGGCTTATATCAGCAGAACCTGTCTGCCGCGCGATGCCATCACGTTCAGCTACCACGTGTTGTTGTGATCACATGATGACGCTGGATAAAAAAAATTAAGTGGCACTCGTGGACTGCCGCGGTAAAGCTATTGCATAGCATTTTTTATCAACTTATGCAATTATAATATTTATGCAATATTTTTTTGCATAGTAAAAATTATGCAAAAATATAATTAAAAAACAAACAAACAAGAAAAGCGCACTGTCACTACTTCGCGAGTGAGATTCGAACCTGCTACATGATACATCATACGGTAAAGAAAGCGGCCGCTCGCCCACTGCGCCAAACAGTGCTACTTGTGAACCTTTAAAATGTTGAACGCTTACTGAACGACGGTGTTAGGTTTATTTTCGTTACGGAATTTTTTGATTCGGTCGCCGCGCTCAAACTGTTTGTCCTAGTTCAAAGCCCGCGATAAAAGCTATACAATCGCTTAAAAATATCTTTATTTTCAGAAAAGGTTAAAACAGTGTCGTATTTTGCTAGCGGTCTCCACACTAGGATCAATCAGAACCAATCAGGACAGAAGTGGATTAATCAGGAACTCTAAATCGTACCTCTTCTTTTAGGGTTCCGTACATATGACCAAATCATTTTTTTTTAAACTAGATACATAATTTTATATCTTGGTTCTTACAAAGTACAAAATTAGTACATGGGGGAAAATGCTAGTTTGTTTTGGTCACAACTTATAAATCGGTGTTTTCAGTATTTGTTGTTTAAATACAAGAACATAATATACCAAAATTTCAAATTCCTAACTAGTTTAGTTTTTGAGATAGACCCTTTAACAAAGTTGGTCTAAAACCGACAACTTTGACGGCCCCCCATTTCTTCATTTTTGTAGCTAAAAAATAAAAAAAATATATAATATTTGAACTCCAATGAGCTCTAGACAATGACACCCCACATGCCAGGGTAAAAAAATAAAATTTTATTTGTACTCCTTTTCCATGTATGGGAGCCCCCTTTATTTTTAATTTAATTTAATTTTTATTATTGGTTGTTATAGCGTCAGTAAAAACACTCAATATGTGAAAATTTCAACTGTCTATCTATTACGGTTTACGAGATACAGCCCACTGACAGACGGACGGACGGACAGCGGAAGCTTAGTAATAGGGCCCGTTGGCACCCTTTGGGTACGGAACCCTAAAAAATCACCTTTTGAATTGAACTACAAACGGTTTAATTTATATTAAATCTATTCATTTTCAAGTATTTCGTACAATTTAACACAAAATTGATAATTTTTGATAATATTTATGAATTCCAAACTTTTCCAAAAGAATGAATGGAATGGAAATAATTCCGTTTCTACTTTCTACTCTTTTAAGCCAAGCTTTATATAATTATATTGTGAAGTCTCAGAAAGGAGACCTCTCCAAAAATTAAACAATGTGAAAAAGATTACCCACAAATAAGATAACAAAAATTTCATTAGAAGTTATTGTCTTAAGAACACACAAAGTAAGCGCGGTGCAAAAGTGTACAACGCCATCTATCGTTGATTTTACCAGTCAAGATTGACAGCGCGTTACTTGCGTGAACCTTTAGAGCAGCTATACTCAACCTGTGGCCCGCCGGGCTTTTGTAGTTGGCCTATGACTTTATTTCAAACCGCTTTTATTTTGAATTTCGCGCCTATGAGAAAAATTCAAAGCGCTCTGAGTAAATAGGTTCTACATAACACTACCGCGCTGCGGTGTGCAGTGATAATATTGAAACGGTAATTTGCTGTAATACACGGCCATTCATTCATAAATTTTTAGGGTTCCGTACCCAAAGGGTGCTAACGGGACCCTATTACTAAGCCTCCGCTGTCCGTCCGTCCGTCCGCCCGTCCGTCTGTCAGCGGGCTGTATCTCGTAAACCGTAATAGATAGACAGTTGAAATTTTCACATAATGTGTATTTCTATTGCCGCTGTAACAACAAATAATAAAAATTAAATAAAATTAAAAATAACGGGGGCTCTCATACACGGAAAAGGAGTCGAAATAAATTTTTTTTTTACCCTGGCATGTGGGGTGTCATTGTCTAGAACTCATTAAGTGGAGTTCAAATATATAATTTTTTATTTTTTAGCTACAAAAATGAAGAGATGGGGGGCCATCAAAGTTGTCGGTTTTAGACCAATTTTGTTAGAGGGTCTATCTCATAAACTAAACTAGTTAGGAATTTGAAATTTTGGTATATTATGTACTATATACCTAGTGTATTTAAACAACAAATACTGAAAACACTGATTTAAAATGCGGTTTGTAAGTTGTGACCAAAACAAATGAGCATTTTTCCCCATATGCTAATTTAGTACTTTCTAAGAACTAAGATATCTAAATATGTATCTGGTTTTAAAAATGATTTGGACATATGGACGGAACCCTAAAAGAGCGAGGCCCGACTCGCACTTGGCCGATTTTTAGTTTACAACAGACATACTGATTGTATCACGGCAACACGTCATTTTAGAATAATTTTTCAAGGTACCTTAATGGGTGTTTCTTCATTGCACAGCCCAGCTTAGGCCCGGTACCGACACCAACAGTACTCAACGACACGACACCGACACCTAGGTACATTCTTCATATTTTGTTTTGAAAAGAGCAACTGCTGAGTTTCTTGCCGGCTCTTAGATTCAGAATCAGTTTTCCGAACCGGTGGCGGTGGTAAATTCTCGACTTGTCATTTCAAATCAAATCAAATCAAATCAAATCCTTTATTTGCATAGATTGAGTAGTACAATGGTGTTACATTATAATAAAGATGCTAGCAATCTGCCGGATAGGCATGCAAATTCATATTTAATAATTCTTATTCTAAGTTTATGTGTAGAAATAAAGAGCTTACTATAACAAAATTTCATAAAAGTCAGTGGAATTTCGAGGATGTACTATCGATTTATTTTATTAGAATGTCAAACATAAAATTTTTTGATTAAAAACGTCAACCTTATTCTGCTTAACTTATTCTAATGATCTTAAATTTATGTAATACCTATAGCTCCATGTCTGTTAAATACTCTTTAATTGAATAATATTTTTTCATCATTAAAAATTCCTTAATTTTCTTTTTAAAACTTATTATATTTAGTTTTCGGTCAGCTAATGATGCTGGTAGTTTATTGTACAATTAAGGAGCCATATTAAATAAACTGTTACCAAAAAATTCCGTCGTATGCTGTGTGAAACATACTTTATTCTGTCTGCGTTCACTATCAGAGTATCTAAATAGTTGTTCATTAGTCCTAATGAATACTAGCACTTCATATATATACAAGCACGGGCAGGTAAGTATTTTCAACCTCTCAAAATATGGATTACAGGAATCAGTGAGACTCAAATGACATATAGCTCTTATACATTTTTTTTGGCACTTAAATACTCTATCCTTATCTGTCGAATTTCCCCAAAATATAATCCCGTACCGAATATTTGCTGTGACATATGCGTTAAACGCTATTAGCACTGCGGACTGGTTAACTACTTTAGAGAGCATGTGCAAAGCATATGAAAATCTATTTAGCTTCACACACAGATTCTCAATATGGGTTTTCCAATTTAGGCAGTCGTCAATATGTAAGCCTAAAAATTTTGTATGTGTTACTTCTGATATTTTTTTACCTCGATAATTAATGTCCAATGCTATTTTATTACGTCTATTTACAAATGTCATTATTTTAGTTTTGTCAAGATTTAAATTTAAATTGTTACATGTCAACCAGTTAATAATATTTCCTATGGTATTATTAATGTCACCTTCAAATGAATTTAAGTTGTCACCTATAAATATCACTGTGCTATCATCAGCAAATAAAATCATCTCGTGGTTGGTTACCGTGGGGAAATCATTTATATATGTTATAAACAAAAACGGACCTAATATACTTCCCTGCGGTACTCCAGTGGTTACGGTTTTTGACTCCGATATATATGCTGTTTCTGTTTTATCAATCTTTACTAACCTTGTTATTTGGGTCATTTGTTTCCTCCCCGTTAGATATGATTTTATAAGTGATAAAATGTTACCTCTAACCCCATACACGCTTAGTTTATCAATCAATATTTGATGGTCCACATAGTCAAACGCCTTAGTGAGATCCATATAAAGTACGCACACATGCTTTCTTTTATCTACATTTGTCATGACTCCCTTCAGGAATTGGTATATTGCCAAATTAATAGATTTGTTTTTCCTAAAACCTTTTTGCTCTTCGGTTAATATTTCATTCTTTTCAAAATAATCGTTTAAGTTATTAAAAATATACTTTTCTATTATTTTATAGAAAATTGGTATAAGTGACACTGGTCGATAACAGTCCATGTCTTCCCTATCTTGCTTTTTGAAAAGTGGCTTCACAATGGACGTCTTTAATTTATCTGGATATACACCATTCTCTATACATAGATTTGTAATATAGCTTAAAACTGGCGATATTTCAGATACATATTTTACTGCTTTGGTACACTTTTTTTACTTTTGGTACATTTGTGCCATTTGGCCTATAGGAGATAAATGAGTTTGAATTAAAAAAAAACAAAATTGAAGTAATACTGCTTTAACTGTTGGTAGTATAATGGTAGCATAGGCCCAGATTAAAACAAACATTGACGTAAATAAATGCAAGCTTTTTTTATATCGTACGTAATGCCGCTGTCTTCACTTGCGTGTCTTAGGAATAAACTTACAATGCATATTCCTGTACCTTCTTACATCAGCTAGGTGACATAAAAATGCGCTTGGTCACCAAGCGGATTTTCAATCCTGTTTTAATATAATAATAATAATGTTTTAAACAGACTATTTTTAACCGACTTCAAAAAAGGAGGAGGTTATCAATTCGTCGGAATCTTTTTTTTATGTATGTTCACCGATTACTCGAAGACACCTGAACCGATTTAGATAATTATTTTTTGTATGAAAGGGTATACTTCCCAAGTGGTCCCATTTAAATTTTATCGAAATCGGTTGAGCGGTTTAAAAAAATCTACAATAAATTATATAGGTACTTTGGTGCGGGCGTATGAAGTCGGTTTTTAAAATATTTTTTTATACTAAATTATGTCCATATTGAGTTCATCATTAGCAACCCATCAACGGCTCACTACTGAGCGCAGGTGTCCTCTCAGAGAAGGGTTATAGGCCATAGTCCACCACGCTGGCCCAGTGCGAATTGGCGGACTTCACACGCCTTCAAGAACATTATGAAGAACTCTCAGGTGTACAGGTTTCCTCACGATGTTTTCCTTCACCATTGAAGCAAGTGATATTTAATTGCTTAACCGCACTTGACTCCGAAAAGTCACAGTTGCGTACCCGGGATCGAACCTGCGACCCCCGAATAGGAGACCATAGTCCTAACCACGAGGCTATCACTGTTTCCTATTGAGTTAGTAGCAATTAACTAAATTATCTGTATTATATACAGTTCTTGCAGTTTTATGTCTAGCAAGCGCTAAATAAAAACTTTTATTTAGGTGCCTTGTTACAAGGAAATTGTATCACTAACTCTAATAACTCTGAAAATAATAGCTGTAACAGACACCAATAAACCTGGTGAAACTAAATAATTATACATTGAAATGATTGCTGGTGTGCTTGTTATGCTGCACTACTACACTGTAATACCTACTAGAAATACGAGTAATCCGGTGAAGTGAGGTAGAAAATAGATAGAATCTACAAAATATATTCGGTGTTCAATACTTCGGTAGAGACAGTTCCGTTTGGTATTACCTATTGTAAAATATAAAGGTGAACACCAGCGCAAGACAACTTCTCTTAATTTGCATAACTAATTAAATAAAATACCTAATAAGCAACTTAATAAAGTACGATATTAGTGATAAGTTTATATTATAATAAGCCGTCACCATGCAACTATCTGAAAAACCGAAGAAACTATAATTATTTTCTACTGGAGATTGTGTGTGGCTGGAATTTTTCTGAAAGAAATAATTTCTTTAGTTACTATGTCGTCAGTCTAAAGTATAATATCACTGGTAAAAGTTAAACTAACATAAATAATATTATTAACGTGTAGCGGACTTAATAGTGGATGCTTGGGTCTATTATATCTACTCTGATGTAACTGTATTGAAATAATGTGATCGGGTGTGTGAAATTAATAAGATTAAATAATTTGCAATAATTCCTCTTATGGCTGCTAGCAGAGACGCCGGGTTAAGTTTAACCCAGGAATAAATTTGTAATTTTGACAGAATACGAAATCTGTCAAAGCAGCAGCTAACTCTGGATTAAAAGGATCACCCGGCGTTTCTGCAAGCGGGCGTTACAAAATTAATCTTTGAAAGGGAAATATTCAGGGGAATTTTCGCAGGCTGAGAATGTCTAGACAGTTTACTAGTAGGCACGTAATTAAAATTATTTTTCGCGTGGTATTCTTACGATCGCAATTGTACCGATAAGTGGTCAAGAACTGCGGCGGAGCCGCATTAATTCATCCCGGGCTACAATAGCGGGGCAATTAAAAATATACTTCCAGTGAACTTAGAATATTTAAATATAAACAATTAATTCCAGAGAAATATAGAATTAAGATAAATTCCATCTTTACCACCGCACTAGTGTAGATTCTGAAAACATAATCCGATTAGAAATTGAGTAATTGATAAATTCATATTTTTGCTTAAATTGTGTATCTATTTGCGTATTATGATACGCAAACAATGTAATATGAAAATTATACTCAGGCTTCGTCCTCGAGATTAGCTAAACACATTGTAGTAACAATGGCAACTTAGTCAGGGCAAGTCGCAAAAGACACTAAGGGTCATTTTCACCACCTTCTGATAAGTGTCGGATAACTTATTCGCAGATTTTGTCTTTGTCACTTGACATAAAGTAAAAAGTGACAAAATTTACGGTTAGGCTATCCGACACTTATCAAAAGGTAATAGAGACCCTAAATGTGTCTTGGTAAACGCTAAAAATACAAACACTATCTGCAAAACGTATTAACTAGTACATGAGCCCCTGTCTAGTGTCTTGTTCGTGTCGTACGCCTACGTTCGCTATCGGACCGATAAGTGCCCAAGAACTGGGGCGGAGCTCATTTGGGTCGGATTAAGAATTAATTCGCCCCGGGGTACAATGGTGGGGCGATTAATTTCTCGCGCCCCTGGATTAGACCATTCAGCCATCGGATTGAATTTTAATTGGAACACCTGATTTAATTCTGGGATTTTGCGACAGGCATTGTGTTAAATCGCGGTTTAATCGTTCATAAAGCTTCGATTACTGTCTGTGGTTTGAGGTGGTTGTTTTAATTTGTGTCATGCAAAGAGTTGTGATACTTTATAATATTACTAGCTGATGCCCGCGACTTCGTCCGCGTGGATTCAGTTTTAAAAATCCCGAGGGTACTCTTTGATTTTCCGGGATGCTTTACACTCTACAGGTTCTCAACTATACGTATCCAAAAAAATCACGTCAATCCGTAGGTTTTTTGCAGCGTGATTGACGGACAAGCCAACAAAGACAAAATTACGTTTAGCTGTCATTTACGTTTTGTTATTCCACTGTCATTTGCGTTTTGTTATTCCATGTCAGATGCGTTTTTGTTATACCACGTTTTATAGTGACTTGACGGAAACGCGGTGGAACGAGATAAAAAGTATCCTATGTCCGTCTCCTGGTTCTAAGCTACCTCTCCACCAATTTTCAGCCAAATCGGTTCATCCGTTCTTGAGTTATAAATAGTGTAACTAACACCACTTCTTTTATATATATAGATTTTTCGGTCCAAAAATACACCTTCCATGGATTGCGAAAATAATTTAATATGTAGGAAAAAATAGCTTGTTAGTAGGTAAATAGTTTTTGCTGACATACCACGTCTACAAGGAATACACGATGTGTTCTTGGATCGCCAATAATGCTGGCATTTATAACTATTTTGACTATGCTTTAGAATGCAACGCGGAATAGCCGATTTGTATAAAAGAGGAGGAACTAGTGACAGAACGTGTTGTGATTTAGTTAGTCTTTGAACCTTCTTTTACTCTTTCTATAAGAGTAAACGAGATAAATTTTATTTTTATTACTTTCAAGCTTAAGTCTTTGTAGCTATTTGTGGAGGTGATTAATTCACTTGTATGCTCATCTTGTTCCATTAAACTCAATGGCGCATCGATGGAACGACAAGATGCTCGCTATTTGAAAATTTTATAATTGCTGAACGGGAATGCTGTAAAAAGGCTGTAATAAGGGAAAACTCCGGGAAAGTATTTAAATATAAAGCTCGATAAGAATATCTTGTAACTATTTTTCATATAATCAATATCATCATTATAATATTATCATCAATAATGTTGCCTGGAAAATCGCTTTAATTTACAAGCTGCTTTAGCACCTCAACTCATTTTATAGGTGGAGATACATTGTATTTTTATGATTTTGCACCACAATGTTATCTTTTTGTGAAGTAAAGTTGGTATGTTTAATTACATAGCACGAGTAGATAAATTATTATTTATTAAGGTGATAAATATATCACGCATGCAAAAAATTCATAAGGTAAATTCACCCTAAATACGAAAAACTTACGACTATCAAAATAGATGGCGCTGTTCAAACCACAAGAATGTCGAAATCAAAATCATACTTTAACAGGCGATCCTACATCGCGATAGCGAAAAAACAATCTACTAAATAATAATTATGCACAATGTCCAAGATACATGGTCCCCTAAATTTTTCTTTCCGGAAAATCAAAGATTTCCCTACGGGATTTTTAAAAACATTCCTTCTCAAGCAAATATTTTTCATTGTAGTGACGTAATTCTCTACCAGAGTTTCTATCTAATGAGACTTGGGTTTTATTTGAATAAATTATAATAGACGCTGTATGTTCCGTCGTACGCTTGAACTAATTTATACATACTTGCATTCAACGACATAATCCTCTTAGACACGGATATAATACTAGATTGTAGAGACATTATTTCAGGACAAAATCATTTTATTCGTCTTCATTTAAGTCCATACAATCTCAATAACAGGTAATCATACGAATATTAAGGTAGTTAAAAGGAAGTTTACCATTTAATCTCCCAAAAAAGCTTGGCTTTTTAACCGACCAATCTTAATCTATGCAAATACCGATTTGTTTCTTTGCAGCAGTTATTTTAATATTAACGGTCACTTTCCGTGCAACGAGCCCTTACGTACATTACGGTAAAACGTCGGTAGCATCGGATGCGTTATTAAAATAATACCTAATGTGAGTCGGATCGCATAAGATTCTTAGGGCGAGGCTGTAACACTATAAACAGCGCTGCATCGCACCGTTATCCTATAAAAAAATCCTAAGTAGGTAAGTATGTAATTAAGTTCCCAAGATGCGTTGTGCGACATCGTAGATTTATACGATGCGTCGTCGTCACACCACAGTGGTGTGTCCTCGCCCTTAGTATCTATCAAGGTTTCAAGTATATTAATTATGGAAGTAAGGTAATTACAAGTAGAAAACTTACCCAAAATTTAATGCTACGAGGATTCCAAACGCGCCCTGGCCTGATAGGAGCCTTCAACAAACCTTGTAAGCGACCAATGCGCGCCGTGTTGTCTCAAAGTTAAGGTGAACCCGTAGTCTTCCCGCGAAATTCAAATTTAATTTAGTTTTTCGCAATTTTTAACTAATTACTACGACACTAAAACTAATACGACAAAGTAGACATATGGCATTCTAATTGCGCCAATGGAATTATCGTCTTCACAGGTTTACATAAAAATCTTTACTTGAAAGTGACCAGTTTAAGAAATTAATCAAAATATTGAGTTGGACGTGAGTTACTCACAAATTAGTCGATAGTCTGACTAATTTCTTAAACTGGTCACTTTCAAGTAAAGATTTTTATGTAAAACTGTGAAGATGATAATTCCATTGGCGCAATTAGAATGCCATAAGACTACTTTGTCGTATAAGTTTGCAAATTGTGAAAAACCAAATTAAATTTTAATTTCTCGGGCAGACCCGTACAATCACCCTTAACCTATATATTACTAGTTTTAGGTAGGAATTAGCATTCACCCGCACTTCCGCACGGATGTTAAGTATAACCAATCCCAAACACTATATTTTGAATTCTGAGCGAGAGGCCAGAAGCTTCAATTTACGTATTTTTGTATTGTTCAAAATAATAGGTTTCGCCGCAACGCCGGTGTTTGCATTTTAGAGTGAAAATGCGATGGATATTACGATCTTGTATAACAGCTAGTGTGGCCACGCTGTACATCTAGTTTCTTAGGATAGTGTTGCCGTCACCTAGTGACTGCTACATAGTGTCGAATGACGTCATCAAGCGTTGTCTACTGAAACAAGATGGCCTGGGATCGTAACTTTCGAGATCAAAATAGTATTGACAATGACGACGCTTTCCTAGGAGACTAGTTATTTGGGCATTAATTTCAAAAATTAATAATTTGAAAAATAGCTCTCTCCATCGCTTGCTGAGTGACTCAGCCTTCTTATGAGGCCCATAGATAGCGACTATGTCGCTAACTTGGATAGAATATCCACTTAAAAATAAAATGGTAAACCTAAGTAGTTGAGACGAGTATTGTGGCTCAGAAATATAGAATATATTTTTATCAAACCATTTTCTGCAGAAGGAATTTCGTTGAATACTCTCTGCTAAGCACGACTCCAAACTTTTATGAGTTAAAAATATTATTGAGTTATAAAGTTAACATTGTTCTAACTGCTGTTGGTAGTGGAATTTAATGTTCTTAAATTTTTAACTTTCATTATAGTTTCTTAATTCTTTAATATTTCATGTTACAAAGTTTTAATAAGCTTGCTTCGTTCGTATTTTGTTTCAGGCTAAATTGATAACTGGGTCAAAATATTGATATTCATTAATTAAAATCGAAAATGTAACATAAATAAAAACTATGTGTTGTCGCTGCGTTTCTTCTCTGGAGAAGCGAGGTTGTGCGGCGTGAACGGTGCGTTTTGCCATAGAGACTTTTTGGTTTGGCGAGAATTAAATAGCAAAAAATATTACTATTATACTTTGTCTTTTTAACCGATTTCAAAAAAGGAGGAGGTTCTCATTTCATCGGATTTTTTTTATGTATGTTCACCGATTACTCGAAGACACCTGAACCGATTTGGAAAATTCTTTTTTTGAGATTGTATAGTACTTCCCAGGTGGTTCTATTTAAATTTTATCAAAATCGGTCGAGTCACTCGAGCGCTTTTTAAAAATCAACAATAAATTATATACTTTGTAGTGGCGCGGGCGTTTCAAGTCTGTTTTTTAAAATATTTTTTTATATTAAATTACAATATCGAGCAGTATTTTATCCACTACTTACTACTATTATATGAGTCCACTAATTGGCACATGTTTCTTTTCAAAATGAAAACTGTTTAGGCTATAGGCCACTCCGCTGGCCAACAGAATGAAGAACTCTCAGGCATGCAGGTTTCCTCACGATGTTTTCTTTTACCCTTGAAGGCAGTGATATATAATTGTATGAGATTCGAGTGCTATGTCTTATCCAGTTTCTCTATTACAAAGAATCTTATTTAAATACTTTACAGCAACGTCTCGACGCTACAGTTAATCTTCCTTGACTTATCCCCTCTTTAATGTCAGGTAAGCAGAATAATCCTATATACCTACTCGTACTTGCTTAATTCATTACGAGATACTGTTTAGCTAAAGGAAACTGTGATGCAGTGATAGTATGAGCTCGCGCTTGGAGACAGATATTATTGACAAGCTGATGCCCACAACTTCGTCCGCGTGGGTTAAGTTTTAAAAATCCCGTGGAACTATTTGATTTTCCGGGATAAAAAGCTTCCTATGTCACTTCTCCAGGCCCTAAATTATACCCAATCACGACGATCCGATGGTCCGATGCTGCGTGATTGAAGGATACCAACAAATAAACACACTTTCGCATTTATAATATATTTTATTATAATTAGTAAGAATTTACATACACTAGTAATTATTACTTATTAAGTACTAGCTGATGCCCGCGACTTTGTCCGCGTGGATTTAGTTTTTAAAGTCCCTCGGGAACTCCTTGATTTTCCGGGATAAAAAGTTGCCTAGATGTTGACCCGAGTAATAACTAATAAGCTACCACGGTATAAAATTTTGTAGAAATCTGTTCGGTAGTTTTTACGTGAAAGAAGGACAAACAAACAGACAAAAATTAAATAAAAATCTGTTTTGGGCTCAGTATCGATAGTAAAGCATCCCCCAATTAAAATTTTCAAAATATATTAAATGTACAGAAATCTTCCAGTTACAGTTTTATTATATGTATAGATAGGTATGTTCAGAATAGCTTATTTGATTTTTTTAAATTTATATTTATTTGGGCTTCGACGGTCGCTAGAAAAAATATTTTGGTATAGACACTTAATTTTGTTTGTATGTACTTTTGCAGAAATCAGCGACATTGTTTTATTTCTCCTGAAATATTTACGTAAGCTCCAATCAAGGGGTTTTCGTAAATATTAAAAAAGTCCAAATGTTGCAAATAGTGCATCGCAATAATTGCAAAAATAGCCTGTAAATTTTTTAAAAATGATACCTTCGTTTCTTCTTAGCAATCGTTGATTAAGGGCGGTTTCAGATTAGCGGTTTTTCGGTGCGTATTAGCTCGTTTTTGGTAGCGCGTATAGGCTCGCCATTTGCCACACGCGTTGACTCGTTCGAGCGTTGTCGCGCTTATAAGCTCGTAGAGCGAGCCGAGTTCGCCCGAATGCACCGCGCGGTTCGAGCGAATAAGCCGGAATAAGCGCGTGTACGCGCGTTCGGTTTTTTGAAGCGCAAAATGTGGTGCGCGGTAAGCGCGTGAGCCGTTACGAGCTTATACGCGCGAAAAACTACGCTGGTCTGAAATTGCTCTTACACTAAACGAAATTAAGTCTATCCAAATGTGGGTGCACCACGTTTTCTTTTTTCTTTAGTCGTAGTAAAATTATTCATTCATTATTCAATGCTGCACTGATCATTCGAAATGTTATTCATGTCGACAAAACTGCAAGAAACTAGGTTAATACTCTATTTCAAGTCTGAAGAGAAAAGGAAGCTTATCAGATAGTTCCGAGATGCTTTAAACAAGTTTACAGTTCAAGAACTGCACCCTACTCCACTAGTCAGGTTATTTCAACCTCGGAACAATTTACTGAAAAACGCATTCTACGCATTGAAGCGGTTTAAAATTAAATTGGTGTTACCGATCATTATAGTCAATTTTTTATCTTGCCCGTCTTACCATGAATTGAATTGCAGTCCTTTTTTTTGGAACTTCCCCTCATTGTGGAAATATTATATTCTATTCTAACAAAGTTGCATAGGTTAAACAGCTTGGCATCCAGCTGCCCACAAGATAGTATAAAAAACTTATTACAATGTAATAGCTTCATAATAATATTGTAAAATGATTATTTTGAAAAGAGCAACTGCTGAGTTTCTTGCCGGCTCTTCTTAGCAGAATCAGCTTTCCGAACCGGTGGTAGAATCATGATTTGTCATAAGAGCCACAGGTTAGCCTACGTGAAATAAATAATTTTGAATTTTTTTTTAAATATCGATAGAATATCGATAACCTAAGGATAGTGAAGCAATAGTCGAAATATTGATAGTTCTATTGATATAGTATAGATAGTTTGGCATGAGATAATACTATCAGGCCCACTTGCAGAGACGCCGAGTTAGTTAACCCAGGAATAAAGTAATTTTGACAGAAGCTGTATACGCAATCTGTCAAATCTGTCCTTTTAACCCAGAGTTAGCTGCTAACTCTGGGTTAAGACGTTTCTGCAAGCGCGCCTTAATGAACAGCAATACCTACCTACTATAAATAATAAAATTAATTATGTTGTAGTACATATCCTAAATATACAAAAGGAAAAGATAACTTGACTGATTGACTGACTGACACACAACTCAAATCACTGGACGGATCGGGCTAAAATTCGGTATACAGATAGCTATTATGACGTAGGCATAGGCTAAGAAAGAATTTTTGAAAATTCAACCCCTAAGGAGGTAAAATAGGGGTTTGAAAAATCGAACTTAACGAGAGCGAAGCCGCGGTCAAAAGCTAGTCACCTATATTATAAAATCCCATCGAAATACGTGCAGTACTTTTAAAAACATAAAACTGCTTCATCTAATTTTCTGTAGTGGGAAGTTACAGTTTTCAAGCTTTTTCTTGTTACTTAGGGAGAGGGCACGCTGGCTATTTTTAGCGGCAGTGATCGCACGCTTTTATTGCCTTTAGCGGTTGTATGACCTTTTGCGTGCATCGCTTTTCGAGCGCGCGAAAATCGCGATTCAAACGCGATCGCGTTTCGCTTTCGATCGCAGAATCGCGAAATCGCGCGAAACGCTATGCACGCAAGAGGCCATAAGAACGCAAAGGCAATAAAAGTGCGCGATCGCTACCGTCTCCCTTCTTCTTCTTCTTCTTTTTGCGGCTATGCAGGTCCTGAGGCCCTATATCACGTCGACCGTCGCCGGTCCATTGTGCTCGCCACTTTTTAAAGCTCCTCTCCGATACTCGTTGCCGCCAGGAACAGCAGCACTTTCTTGGTTGGGATGAGTGTAGCCTCCTCAGGGTGCACGATGTGTTTCCCTAGGTGGATTCTTCGTTTATGCATTAAAACGGGGCAGTAACTGATAATATGTAACGGCGTTTCCACTGATTCCTGGCAGAGCCTGCATATATCTGAGCCCTGGAGCTTGAGGTTATACATGCCGTCTCCCTTATTCAACATTCGAAAATCTTCATTTTCATTAGAAGACAAAATCGTAAATCATTGACGTGTGTCAATGATTTACGGAATTCGGCCGGAAAAATATTTTAGCAAACAGCAATCAGCGTTTGTTTGTGAAAAATTTAGCTCTTGTTGGTTAGATGCAGGTCCTCACATAAATTGGCGAGGCGCCGACGGATTCGGAGCATTAATTTGTGGTAAATCGTGTGGAAAATGGAAATTTTGTGCAGCCTCTGGCATCGCGGGAGGCAAACTTAACGCAACAGCTGGAAAAATTTACTTCATAATCAACCTTTCAAACTTGAGCCGTATGCCCTTTGTGATACGACTGTTTTCTAAAGCTGTATGATTTTGTACATGGCACATGTTTCTCGGCTGATGATGGCGTCAGACGTGATAGGAATATTTCGTTCGTATTTAATGAGAATCAACTTGTTTTGCATTTTTTTTTTGTGTGTGCAAGAGCAAATCACATATCAAAAAGCATGTAAAGCTTTTCACTCAAAATAAATACTTATCTATAATATAATAAAACTGTAACAGGTCCAATTCTGTACATTGAAGATATTTTGAAAATTTTTGTTTGAGGGCACTCTATAATCGATACTGAAGCCAAAACAATTTTTTTTTAATTTTTTGTCTGTCTGTCTGTCTGTCTGTCTGTCTGTCTGTCTGTCTGTCTGTCTGTATCTTGGCCGCGCATCACGCCGAACCTACTGGACGGATTTAAATGAAACTTGGCACGATTTAAGTTAATACTACGAGGTATAATATAGGATACTTTTTATCCCGAAATTCAGCACGGTTCCCCTGGGAGAGGGGATGAAAGTCAAAATGTGTATTTCGCTGTAATTCATTAAGGCGTATTCCGATTTAATCCATTCTTTTTTTGTTAGAAAGCAGGTTCTTTAGAGATTGTCCTGTAATTATTTCAAGGTCGTCAATTTCGTAGTTCAGAAATTATAGACATCACAATCTTCAGTATAGGTCCAAATAACTTGAACCCCGGAATCTACAGGATACTTTGAATGAACGGCTCATCTTAAGCTGGCATTCGTAATTTATCGTATATAGCCATCGTGGATACTATTTTGTCAAAGTCAAACTACTCCAAAGGCGTCAGATTTAGCCAAACGATCATCATACCTACATACTACATAGTAGGTATGGATATAATACATCGTATGGACCTAATATTACAGTGTTTTCCTATGTAATTTAATATTCTAATCATACTTACTAATATTATAAATGCGAAAGTGTGTTTGTTTGTTGGTTTGTCCTTCAATCACGCCGCAACAGAGCCACGGATCTACGTGATTTTTTGCATGGGTATAATTGAGGACCTGGAGAGTGACATAGGCTACTTTTATCCCGGAAAATCAGTGTTCCCGAGGGATTTTAAAAACTAAATCCACGCGGACAAAGTCGCGGGCATCAGCTAGTTATGTATAAAAATTTTATAAAGTGGTGGAAGCTGTCGTCTAAAATGAACAAAAATATTTTCGACTCTTTTCCAAATAGGATTTGGTATAAGGAACAGAAAAATTTGTAACAAAAAAATTAGGTGGCACTCGGGGCCTGCCGCGGTAAAGCTATTGCATAGCATTTTTTATCAACTTATGCAATTATAATATTTATGCAATATTTTTTTTTGCTTAATATAAAAATTATGCAAAAAATAAAATAAAAAACAAACAAATAAGAAAAGAGCACTGTCACTACTTCGCGAGTGAGATTCAAACCTGCGACATCATACATAAAGCGGGCGCTCGCTTACTACGCTAAACAGAGCTACTTGTGACCCTCTAAAATGTTGAACGCTTACTGAACGACGGTGTTAGGTTTATTTTCGTTACGGAATTTCTTGATTCGGTCGCCGCGCTCAAAATGTTTGTCCTAGTTCAAAGCCCGCGATAAAAGCTATGCAATAGCTTAATAAGTTGAAAGCAGTAGCTCAGTATTTCTCAAGTAAAGTACAAAAATATGTAAAGCATAAAAAAGTATCAAGAAAAAATAAAATCATTACAGATTTAATTATCCTTTGCGCTCCGTAATAACTGCATCTACATTTTATTATATTAATAGTAGGTATAACCCAAGCATAAGTTTTTAAATTTTTGACTGTATTTAGCCGCTTAACCTAACCTAATGAACAGCTGAACCAATTTTGACAGGAATTTCACAGAAATAATTAGAACACTATGAAATAGGGATCGTGCTGTCTTCTGGACAGGGACAATCGAAGAGATTTCTCGAAACTTTCAAAAACCTAAGTCCACGCGAATGAAGTCGCTGGAAAAACTCATATATCATAACATTCACTATTCAAAAATGGTGGTGAGAATATAAAGATCTCTTTATATGCTCATTGTAAAATGAAATATTCCGTGTTCCGAAGATAATAATCGGATATTGTCGAATGGTATTTCTCATTGGTCTACCATAACGCCTGATTCACATTATTCCACCCGCTGTAATTTAATTTCAACACCCCTGGAAGGAATTTACTCATACATATGCGTGTAGTTTGAACTATGGTGTGAAATTATTTTGGATTCTCGATCTAGACAACTAATATAAATAGAAATAGAAATGTTTTTTATTCAAATAAACTTTTTTACAAGTGCTTTTGAATCGTCGATGAGTCTACCACTGGTTCAAAATAGCGTTCCTGCCGAGAAGAACCAGCAAGAAACTCGGCGGTTGCTCTTTTCAAACTTCATATTGTGTGGAAAATGGAAAGCTAGAGTACGAAATGGATTAATCAACATTTATTAATTTCATATCAATTACATACATTGCTATATTTGTACCCAATTAAAATTTAATTTAATAAGGAATTAAAAATCTGTTTACATAAATGTAAGCAAATTAAAAAAATTAAAAATCCAATGCCTTATGATGCCGTAGTGATTTTAAAAAACGCTTTGAAAGCACACCCACAGTGTAAAATGTTTAAAGAAAGAAGGAAAATGAAATTTTGCTTAATTTCTCATAGGTGAAAACATAATTTTCACGGACACTTTTTTATAAGATTGTATGTAAAACTGCAAAAAAAAGCAGTGATAGCCTAGTGGTTAGGACTGTGGTCTCCTATTCGGGGGGGTCGCAGGTTCGATCCCGGGTACACACCTCTGACTTTTCGGAGTCAAGTGCGTTTAAGCAATTAACTATCACTTGCTTAAACGGTGAAGGAAAACATCGTGAGGAAACCTGCACATCTGAGAGTTCTCCATAATGTTCTCAAAGTTGTGTGAAGTCCACCAATTCGCATTGGGCCAGCGTGGTGGACTATGGCCCTTCTTTGAGAGGAGACCTGCGCTCAGTAGTGAGCCGTTGATGGGTTGCTAATGATGATGGTTGATAATGATGCGTTATATCATAAATTTTATGACTGATTTTTTTGAATACTGTCTTGTATTGACGAGTAAATTCTTATAATTAGTGTTACTATACTATATCAATGGACTGGATTTTTGAACTGACATGCTAGTGGAATAGTGTGTAGCGGCCATCATAATATTCACTATTTCAATATGATTTCGGTAACGCAAACTAATCTTCTATACGAGAAACCATTGTCCGCATCACAATAGCGTCATAAATTAAATCTTATAAAGCCACATGACTCGCATGTTACGGAAAACTCAATGTCATCTAGAAAATAGAATAGCGATCTCGACTATTTTAGGGCTGGAACAGAAAATATATCCCCTAGTAATGAAAAAGAAGAAAAAGTTTATAAGTTTCCTAGGCTTAAAACTTCTACCAATGACAAATCCTACTAATCATACTTCATACTAATAATAGAAAAGCGAATGTGTGTTTGTTGGTTTGTTGGTTTGTCCTTCAATCACGCCGCAAAAGAGCTACGGATCGACTTGATTTTTTGCATGGGTATAGTTGAGGACCTTGAAAGTGATATTGGCTACTTTTATCCTGGAAAATCAAAGAGTTCCCAAAGGAATTTATGTAACTAAATCCACGCGGATGGAGTCACGGTAGCATCTAGTAATAATAAAAATAATTTAAATTATACTGGAATGTATGATAGAGGTATCAAGAAAAAAATGTCTTTAGGTAGGTACTATACTTGGTCACTAGGTAGGTACACATTTAGCTTAAAACTAAATTCATGACGAAATATAAACAATTACTATTTTCTAGCTTAAGGCTGCCTATGCATTGATAGATGCAGCGATAATTTTTACACGTCATCTCTCAATAATATCATTGGTCCACCGATCACATCTCCTACGCATCAATGGACAGGCAGCCTAAGCCCGGGAATGCGTCTAAGTGGAGTTAGGTTTTTAAAAATTCCTCGGAAAACCTTTGTTTTTCCGGGATATAAAGTAGCTTACGTCACTTTGCAGTGCAACTAGACCCATGCTAAAAAGCATGTGACGTCACAATCCGTTGCTCTGTTGCTGTATGATTGAAAGACAAATCAATAAATCAAGATCGGTTTTACTTTGGATTGAAACACTATTTTGTTACCAAAAGGTCGTTCTTGGTAGTTGAAACACATTTATAGAATTTGAGTTACATAACGAAAACGACTATTATTCTTGAAGTGATAACTTCTTTAGGCGCTTCTTTGAGCACTTTTTGGGTGAGCAAAAAACATTTCGTGTCATCGTCATTCGCAATCGTCACCTGGAGATTTCAGTAAGCGTAAAACATTTTAGAAGTTCCCAAGCAACTTTGTACAGCGTAGTGGGCAAGCAGCCGCCTTTCTTACCGTTTAATGTATGATGTCGCAGGTTCGAATCTCACTCACGAAATCGTGACAGTGCGCTTTTCTTATTTGTTTTTAATTATTAGCAAATCTAGTTTTCACTTCTATCGGCAGTCCCTGTGACTGCCAATTTTTTTTGTTTAAATAACTAATTACTGAAATAACTGCATAGCTAAAATATTTTCTTATTATTTTAATCCAATGAGTTCTTAGCTTTATGTCCGGCAACGCTTATAATAAAATATACGACTTGGTTTAACATTTTCTGGTCCTATAACATCTTAAAGAAGGATGACAAGTATTTTTTACACCCATTATGGTGTGCAGTACAATGGAAGTGCAAAAATCAATAAAAACGATAATTTTCGTAAATCTGAACTTATCTCAGATCACCGAACCATAGCTCGGATCACCGATGGATAAATACCTATTGTAGTTTCGCAACTTAAGATTTTAGAGCTTTTCGTACTTGAGTGACATAATCATTCTTCTTCAATATAAAAGGTTACTGACTGACTGATCTATCAACGTACAGCTCAAACCACTGGACGGATCGGGCTGAAATTTGGCATGCAGATAGCTATTATGTTGTAGGCAATAGGCATCCGCTAAGAAAGTATTTTTGAAAATTCAACCCCTAAGGGGATAAAAAAGAGGATTCAAAAATCAAACTTAACGTGAGCGAGGTCACGGGAAATAGCTAGTTATTATTCATAAAATGGGTAAATACTTACTACGATAAAATTACTGAGACATGTCGTAGTTACTAACAATGGGTCGAACTGCGACAACTCTGGACATGTCTTTTATCGTGGGATGCACCCATTTAGAAGCCTATTTTCTAGCCTAAGTATTCGTTTGTGTATCTTTCGAATAATCAGAACATTATCGCATACGTATAGATTCGGTAGAGGTGCCACCTCGTAAATTCTTATCTACCAAAATCTTAAAAGAGTGGCAGATTCGCAATTCAAAGCGTATTTTTCGTCAAATACTGATACTCGAGAAGATAGCAAATTGGTACAAAGCTCTCGCAGCAAGAACAAAAGGCAATCGGTCACCGGTTCCCAGACTGCTTCTATCGCGCCAGATGACATCTTCTTAGGGTTCCTTACCCAAAAGGTGTCAACGGGACCTTATTACTAGAGGTGAGATCTATGGATGGCACTACACACAGCTCAAGACTGAGTTAAAACGAGACAGATTTATATCAAGACATATTTGTGTCTCATTTTAACTCTATCTTGAGTCTTAAGCAGAGCCAGTGTACGATCTATAGATCTCAGAGGAAGCCTCCGCTGTCTCTCAGTTTGTCTATCTGTCTGATAGCGGGCTGTATCTCATGAAACGTAATAGGTAGTCACTTGAAATTTTCACCGAATGAGTATTTCTATTGCCGCTTTAACAACAAATGGTAATAAAATTAAATTCAAAATCAAAGAGGGTCTCCATTTCAATAAACTTGCTTGTTTTTGCTCAATCTTAATAACAGCTCGTGTTAAATCTTTTACGATTGTACGGAACCCTTCGTGTGGTTGTCCGACTCGCACTTGGCCGGTTTTTTAGACATCAAGTGCACCGCCTGGCCGGCACAGTGCAGAGACATAACTCGCACGCGGCACTTTGTTCCTGTTCATTTTAACTTTAGTAAAACTAAAACTTGTGTTTTTCTACTCACTCTGTGATTTTAGAATCTCACTGCACAGAGGAGAAACTTACAGTGAATATAATACATAATGTTTCTTTTGAATGGTAAGAGAAGTAAAAGAAATATATTTAATTGTGTATCCTTACTATCCTTACTAATCTAAATATATTTAAGGAAAAGGTGACTGACTCACTGACTGACTGACTGACTGACTGACTGACTGACTGATCTATCGACGCACAGCTCAAACTACTGGACGGATCGGACTAAAATTTGTAATTCATACAGCAATTATTGTGACGTAGTAGGTTAGCGGATGCTAGATTATGATTTTTAAAAATTCAACCCCTGAGGGGGATAAAAAAGGGTTTGAAAATAAAACTCAACGTGAGCGAAGCCGCGGGCAAGGGTTAGTAGGTATTATTATAAATGCAAAAGTATATTTGTTTGTTGGTTTGTCCTTCAAACTTGCATGGATATAGTTGAGGACCCAGAAAGTGACATAGGCTACTTTTTATCCCGGAAAAACAAACGGTTCTCGAGGGATTTTGAAAAACTAACGCGTGGAATCAAGTGGTACAAATTACAAACAATTAAAAGTTTAAATTCATTCATTCAACCCATCCACCATCGCCCATTCATCAGTGGGAGGCACTGGCACTGGGCACAGGCTCGAATGAAAAAGGTGTAAGCCATAGTCCACCACATTGGCCAAGAAAATTTCACGCAGGCCAACCTTTTGCACTTATGATACGTCATGACTCTACCACCGGTTTGGAAAGTGGATTCTGCTAAGAAGAGCCGGCAAAAAACTCAGCAGTTGCTCTTTTCGAAATAATCATTTTACAATATTATTATTATGCAGCTATTGTAGTAAGTTTTTTATACTATATACATTGTAGTAAGTTTTTTATACTATCTTGTGGCCAGCCGGATGCCAAGCCGATTTAACTCATGCAACTTTATTAGGATAGAATAGAATATAATATTTCCACAAAAAAGCGTGACGTGAAAGCTGTATGGATTGGCAGACTTCACACACCATTGAGAGCATTAGGCTGAAACCACATCTGTGCTGATCGATCCGCATTTTGTCCATACAAAACTGTCATTTTTCATAGTCGTGTACGCATCGAAAAGCCGAATTGATGCGTACACGACTCTATGAAAAATGACAGTTTTGTATGGACAAAATGCGAATCGTGCGCACAGATGTGGTTCTAGACTTATGGAGAACTCTCAGGCGAGCAGGTTACCTCACGATGTTGTCTTTTACGGTAAAGCTATTAAAAGTTACAATATAATAATAATAAAACTATTATTAGCTATTTCATAGTTACATAAAGGATAATAATTATATATTTTATTATTATTAGTAAGTAATACTATGTATGAAGCAGTGATAGCCTAGTGGTTAGGACTGTGGTCCCACAGTGGTCCTATTCCGGGGGTCGCAGGTTCAAACCCGGGCACGCACCACTGACTTTACGTTTAAGCAATTAAATATCACATGCTTGTGTAGTTAAGTTAGTATTAAGTTAGATAAGTTTATTGCTAAGGTAGGTTAGGTTTCATTGTTAAATGTATGTGCCGATGGGGTTGAATGTTGATGTGCCCGCTGGTAAAAAAACTATGATCATACAAGGATCATACTCGTAGTATGACCATACGCCTGTCATGTTATTTTTTGCATGATACGTTCGTCGCACGTTCATACTACATAGTATACACCTGTGTAGTGAGTGGGCCAAGAGCTCTAGACATTTATTTTATTTGTCAGCCATTTATTTTTAAACGTTCACGTGGTTTTGTCTATCTATTTTAATGTACCTACATTTAATAATGAACGAAATAAATGAATAATTTTTGATTTTTTTTATTCCAATGTTGTGGGGCCACTATTATAAGTACACAAATATTCCAAATTTCATGTCGATAGCTTTAATAGTTACTAAAATAATCGACTGTGACAGACGGACAGACGGAGAAAGTTTCACCATAAGGGTTCCATTTTTACCATTTTGGTACGGAACCCTAAAAACTCTATTTAAATCAAAGAAAAACAAATTATGTCAAATCTTTTCTACGTTTGAGTCGTGAAAAGGCAGACTGACAAATACACTTTTGTACCTATTTAGTAGGTAATGGACGGTGGTTGCCGTGGTTGTTAAAGGGTGAAATAAAATTTGATTTTAACGGTGAATTACGGCGCTTTTCAAAGGTAAAATTTTGTGGTCTGACAAATCCGGTAAATTCCTCGCCGTGAATTTTGAATGAGTTTAAAGGATGTGAAAATTGGGTCATTATGAGAGTTGTGTTTATATATATGTGTTGCCTGAGAGACTGGGATATTTTAAGGAGATGCTTGATAGAAGGTCAAAGGTTTTTGCATAGTTAACATCTTCCTTTAGCTTTCGAACTGTCAAGTCTTTGCCAGTCAGTCTGTGATTGTGAAAATAACATTTATCTACTCCAGCATCGAAAAGTTCCAATTTCGAATTTGACAGCTGAATCGAAATGAACCATCTTTCGGTTTTGCTTCTCATTTCGATGCAGCTCGTTGTATGGGAGCTGAATCGAAATGGTTATCTTCTTAAAATAGGATACCTAAAGCTAAGGCTCTGAATTCTGGCACTTTTGTACCGTTCATACGACAGAGGCGCCACAGGCGGCTGGTGGCGGCTTACGGAGTTACGTTTTGTTACTTTATTGAGCCTACGGCGTATTTTGTTAATGATTTTATTTTTTTTGTCGTAGATAAAATCTTGTATGCAACTGACCGTAATTAGTCATTTTAATTCTCGTACTATCCTATTTTGATACTCGGCAAGCCTCGTATCAAAAAACAGCACTCGAATTAAAATGACCCTCATTACGATGCAGTTGCATAAATAGCTATTTTGTGTTTCAAGATTCGTAATAATTCATTCAAGAAAACTTCACTACTGAAATCTGTATTTGGTAGGTATAATTTATTATTTAATACTCGATTATTATAAATAACTTGTATCTTTGTGCTTCGCGTTGGTAACAGTAACAAGAAGTAAGATGTTGATGACATCAGAGATATTAAGAGAGAGAGAGAAAGAGAAGAGAGAGAGAGAGAGAGAGAGAGAAAGAGAAGAGAGAGAGAGAGAGAGAGAAGGAAGGTAAGGGAAAGAAATTGGTGGAAATTCCTAGCGAAGGCCTATACCTTTGAGCAAACTGAATATAACAATTAACTTTTTTCATAATATTTTATGTAATATGATACTCGGACCATAGTTTTCTACAAAACCCGCTGAATATCTCTATCTATGAAACCCATAATATCTAGTTTGCAATCACACTTTGGATCTATAAATCACTTCTCGCAATGCTGCTTAATGTTACAATGACAGGCAAATAAGGTGACTCAAAATACATATATTTAGTTCAACCCATAAATTGTTAACCCAACACCATTTATTACGACTATACGATTATTTATTGACAAAAGCTAGTTTGCTACAGATGCTTAGGCTCTAGGTAGTGATGGAAACAATAAAGAATATAACCAACTTTCTGATATAATAAAGCACCGTCTCAAAATTTCCCACCGTCTGTTAGACTAAGAGAAGAATTTTCCACATGGAACTAGGAGTTACATGATTTTCCATATATCGAGAAACGTCAAATCGGTATACTCGTGGTGACATGAATGGAGTACAGACTCTTGACATATTCGTAGCCCTCTGTAATTATGAATATGGGCTGGTTGATTCAAAACTTTGGCTACCGTAACGTATGTCGGTTATTTAATCCCAAACAAGATTGATATTGCCCACTGCCCATCAAATAAGCGTAAAGTGTGTTACGAGTGGGTACAATGATAGGTATTGAACCGTAGATCTTTCAGTTTTCACTTTAACCGTAGCACTGTAGAAGCTTTAGCGTCTAGTAAGAATTTGTCTTTCTATTTACTATTTACCAATCTAGCACGCGTGTTGTGGCATTGCCATGCCTAAGTCTAAAATCCAACTCTATGGTCATAGGTACGTATTCTACTTAATAGAAAATATTGCATAATACTAAATCCTACTAATACTAGGACAATGTCGATAATATTAGTAGAAGATTTATAAAAATCTCCTACTAATATAATAAATCTGAAAGTTTGTGAGGAAGTTTGGATGGATGGATGTTTGTTACTCTTTCACGCCACAACGAATGAACAGATTTGGCTAACATTGAGATTGCTCATACCCAGGATTATCACATAGGCTACTTTTTATCCCGGAAAATTACTGAGTTCCTGCGGGAATTAAAAAAACCTTAGTCCACGTGGACGAAGTCGCGGGCATCATATAGTAATTAGTAAATTGGTTGTATTTTCCAGCGTGAACTTAATAAAACTCAAAACAACGGACACACTCCTAGGGTAGGCATATTTACTTAATGTACCCCAGGACGGCCCAGTAGTTAATTACTCTACACGAGAATCGAAACAAAAAAATAATAAAAAAAGAGACGTGTCAAGGGACACCCGGATGGAACGTAGTACCTTAGTAGTAGTATTTAAGTGAAGAAATTGTAATAAACTAGTGGTGTCATCTAGTATTAAATTGATTAACTACGATGAATTATTTTTAGTTTATGTCTATTGCACTGATACAACACCAAAGAGTTACTCTGGTGGAGTTACTGTTTTTTCACAGATGGCGTTATCCAATTTATACAATAAAAAATAAGGGAAAAATTCCACATTTAGAAATTATTTAAAATAAAATTGAAAATAGAAAATTCAGTCTGTCGAGCTGGGATTCGAACCATCGACGTTGAATTTATAGGCGACTCTCCTAACCACTTGGCCATGCAGACGCCGAGTTCTAAGGCGAAAATACCGAATACAATGCAAAATTCACATTCAACAAAAAATGACGTTTCAAAAATGTGTCGTGTCGGTTTCCTTAATTTTTTCCGTCTAGCCCCCTTCCGTACAGCGCGATAAGGAACTACGTTCCAACAAGCAGCAACATAGCTGCGTTTCATAGTGGGTAAAAATAAATATTTACGCAACACAACTCTTATAATTTTCCCCTTACAATTTCAGCAGCTTCCCTTAATCGCCATAAGTCACCCGGGGTTATCTCCACAACAGTTCAGCCCGCGCCCCCAAAGTGATAATTTACGTAATTCCCTCTACCTAATTAATTCGCGACGCGCGCCGAATTCATACAGATAAGATTATTATTGCTTTAGTTAAATTCTAAGAAGGTACCACCTACCTACCTATTTTAGACTAAGGCTGAGTATACAACTGATAGAAATGAAATAAAAATACGTGTGGCACTCGGGGACTGCCGCGGTAAAGCTATTGCATAGCATTTTCTAGTCGCACGCACACAAACACCGTGCCGAAGTCTGCCAAACTGAAACGACGTTGGCCGATGCACGGCTTTCAACGCCGCACCGCTGCTGTGCCGGTCGGAGTGGGGGGTGTTAGGTTTATTTTCGTTACGGAATTTCTTGATTCGGTCGCCGCGCTCAAAGGCCGCGATAAAAGCTATGCAATAGCTTAATTACTCAGGTAAATATTAATTATGTTCTAAATATTATAATTCTACAAACTTACTGTTACGATTCTACAATGCTTGCGCACATATCCGACAGTGGCTGGATGTCCTTTACTAGACAAAGTTCCTTGCATGGACACCCACAAGTCTCAGTCTTGCACCGCCTGCATTTGGTGACTCTCTGCGACTCGTTTGATGTCGTCGGTTCATCTAGTGGGGGTCTGCCAACAATGAAGCCGGAGCCACATTAAATTAGCTTATATCAATTTTATGTGAATAGCCGAGAATTTAACTACTAAAGTAAGGGCGACTGACTTATGGTTGTGTGTGTGTCGTATCTGTATAAGTGTGAGCGAGCGCAATGCTCGCGCTTCCCGCTCCCACCTAGGCTTTGACAGGCACGCACACTTATGCAATGTGCATGTACGCGAAGTAACTACAAGTAAAGCTCACTCGCCTTTGTGAATTGCAAAAACTGTAACTGGTAACGCGGCGGAGGATTAGGTTTACCAACTAGGTTACTTAGGTAGGTCAATTTTGTATGATTCAATATGAATAGTTCATTTTACTATCGCATGTTTACTCCAATGAATCGTAAAACTTTGTGATACTCGTAGGACTGACAGTGCACTGAATTGTACACCGACTGCGCAATCATTCAGATGTTTTTGTTGCAGTTAGGTTTGTCGACTGCGTTATAGTCACATCAAAATAGTACAGTATAGACATTTACCTATGTGCCCTAAGCCTTATCTCACATTTTAGAGGACGTTTCTACGCGGTACACAATAAAACGTTCTGTTTTACGATTAACAGAATTGTTCGTAGGGCATGCAATAAAGTGAATTTATGAACGCCTTAAAAATAAATATTAGAAATATTTCAACTATTTAATAAATTTATTCCAGATTGGGAAGTCAAAATTGTCAATCTAAATTTAATACTCAAAGATCTAAACGCAGGTATGGCTATTGCAATGTACTAATAATAATTTGTGTTTGAAAGCGCGCGCGTACCTGTAGGGTTAGTACAAGATTGGATAGTTAACTATGACATTACCATCAAAGTAAAATAAACCGTAATAGTTAGAGATCGATTTCGTGTATGTATTATTTTACGTATATGTAACGAAAACGCTCCAAATTGTGTGTATTGAATTTGTGATTTTAAATCGATATTATTACGGTTCATTTTACTTTGATGCTAATGTCATAGTTAACTATTACGATCAAACGAATTAAAACTAACTAACCACATTGTATACCTGTGATTCGTGATACAAGAAAGTCTACGCTAAATATAACAGGGCAAAAGGTCGAAACAAACCGTTCCTTTCATTCATGTGCTACTAACTTTGTATGGTAGCAAGTTGTTCCTACTGAAACGATCACGTGTCTTTATGTGATTTCCCAAAGGATAGACCTACACTACCACACTGAAAGGTACTTGGTATCATGAACGTTTTTAAAGCTATTGCATAGCTTTTATCGCGGGCTTTGAACTAGGACAAACAGTTTAGCGCGGCGACCGAATCAAGAAATTCCGTAACGAAAAAAAATCTAACACCGTCGTTCAGTAAGCGTTCAACATTTTAGAGGTTCTCAAGTAGCTCTATTTGGCGCAGTGGGCGAGCTAACGCTTTCTTTACCGTATGGTGTATGATGTCGCAGGTTCTAATCTCACTCGCGAAGTAGTGACAGTTCGCTTTTCTTGTTTTTTTGTTTTTTAATATTTTTTTGCATAATTTTTACAATGCAAAAAAAAAATATTGCATAAATATTATAATTGCATAAGTTGATAAAAAATGCTATGCAATAGCTTTACCGCGGCAGTCCCCGAGTGCCACTTAATTTTTTTTAATCTTTTACAAGTTAGTCCTTAACTGAGATCTTATGTGAACTTTAGCGATGATGGAGTCTAAGATGGAAACGGGCTAATTTGGAAGAGGTATGGCAGTTTTTATAAAATTCATGCCCCTAATCTGTTTCTATGGACCGACACATCAAACGAGTCGCAGGGAGCCGCTGGATTCAGGCGGCGCAAGACCGAAGCCTGTGGAGGTCCATGCAGGAGACCTATGGCCAGCAGTGGACATCTAAAGGTTGATAAAGAAGAATCTGTTTCTACGTGGCATCGTACCAGAACGCTAAAACGCTTGCCAACATGGTTTTTCCTGAAGGATAGAGCAACTCAGCGCTGGAATAGTGTACCTACAACTTACAGCACTGCCTAGCAGCAATACGCTATCGCGATATTGACGAAGTTAAAGACTACTCACCGACATCGATGGTATCTACGATCTGCGCGCGCGTCTGTAATAATAATGGGCACCGTATGCCGGCCGGCGTAAGTAGAAAAGAAGTGTATGGGTGTTTAATGCCATTTTTACCATAAATATAGTTATCATCTCCCTCTCCTTTTCCCACGCTATGGGGGGTCGGTACAACATGGCATATAAGCCATGTTGTAAGTGGTTCGGCTTGACATTTAACGACCGGCCGCCTGTCTGACGTCAACCCTCCTTGGGAATGCTTTTGTTGGTGGAAAGGATGGAACCACCACCTTTCGGTTCATTAGGGTAGTATGCGGGACTGCATGCGGGCACTATGTATGTAGCGTCCACGCATTGGATAGCTTCCAGTTATTTTTTATTTGTGGATAGCGATGACAAGCTAGTCCTTGACTGCGATCTCACCTGATGGTAAGTGACGATGCAGTCTAAGATGGTAGCGGGCTAACTTGGAAGGGGTATGGCAGTGAGCATTGGACCCATACCCCTAATTGGTTTCTACACGCCATCGTGCCGGAACGCTAAATCGCTTGGCGGCACGTCTTTGACGGTAGAGTGGTAACTAGCCACGGCCAAAGCCTCCCACCAGACCAGACCAGAGACAATTCAGAAATTATAAATTCCCAAATTGACCCCGCCGGGAATCGAACCCGGGACCTCCCAGTTATAAGACAAAAGCGCTCTCCACTGAGCCAGGGAGGTCGTCAAAAATTTGACCAAAATAATGTGCTGCATGAAAATTCTATGAATAAATATTGAAATTAACTTTAAATCACTAGTTCATCGAAGAGAAACTTATAAGTTAAGCACTTAAAAAAGGATATTTCATAGATTAAAACTGTAAATTATATTAAAATAACGTGAATTCAAACAAAGGATCTACAAAAATAAAACATTCAAAATATAGCTTTCTTTATTTCTTTTTAACAATTCATTTTATTATGTATCTAATGTATCTCCTTAGCTAAACTGTCTTTGTTGTTGGAAACTAATAATTACAAACAGTGAAAAATTAGCTAATCATACTTAATATTATAAATGCGAAAGTGTGTTTGTTGGTTTGTCCTTCAATCACGCCGCAACAGAGCTACGGATCGACGTGATTTTTTACATGGGTATAGTTGAGGAACCAAGAGTGACTTTTTATCCCGGAAAATCAAAGAGTTCCCGAGGTACTTCAAAAATTAAACCCAGGCGGACGAAGTCGCGGGCATCAGCTTATTATTAGCTTTTAGCTGTTTCTGTTTCATTCCATATACAACAAAAACTGAAAATATTTTTTTCCGGGCAAACTATCAGTTTTAGAGAAAAACGTTTAATAACAATTATTCATCAGAATGACAAGGTCTTTCGATAAGTATTTTTTTTAAATGGAATTTGTAACAAAAAATCCTATGTACCTCATATAGCTGTTTCGACCCACTGTGCGTCGCCTCAGTGCCCGCCGCGCTGCCCGCCGCGATGCCCGCGTCGGCGAACGCCGCGGTGCCCGCCGCTACACGACGCCGCACGCGCCGCGCGAAGCCACGCCTATGCGAAAACGTCGCCTTAGGTTTTCCTGGCGAACTAACAATTAAGTTACCATCTTAATTCATTGGTTTGTCTAACTATTATGATCCACATACCTACTATGCTATTTTATGGTTATTCATGTTAAGCTTAGTGACTGTAAGATCAAATCAGAACTGAGGAGATTCGTACGTGAACCAAAGTTTTCGACATAGCTCAGCGAGTCAAGAAGCTCATGTGAAACTGGGCGGGGCACAAGAGCTGATGATCTTAGGGGTCCCAAGGTGCTGCAGTGGCGATCCTGCACCAGCAAGCAGACTCCCCACTAGGTAGACCGGTGACACCAGACGAGTCGCAAGGAGCCGTGAAGATACAGGCGGTGGAAGACTGAGGCGGAAGTCCACGCAAAAGACCTTTGTCCAGCCGTGGACGTCTATCGCTTGATAAAGAAGAAGGAGTATGACTTAGAAACCACCTATTTACTTATTTACCACACGAGTACATACGTACGTGAGTTGGTACATATATCCAGCGTATTTTATCCGTAAAAATGCGAAATACAGTGTTGTGACTTCTGCCGTTTGCCTGTGATTTCCCTCCGGGCAGCAACCCGAATCGTTGTACCCACGTTTAGTGTAAAAATTGATGCAAGCTTTTTTTAGAGTTCCCTGTCCTAAAACTGACGATACAGTACATCGTTTTGAAAGCAAAATAAACCTCTATGTACATGTAGAAGTATATAATTTAATTTAAACTAGTGGTTCGCCCCGAACTGAGACCTCGCGGTATCCCATAATTCCCATAAGGTAGTTTTAACTATATTATTTTGTAATTAAAATGCGCCGAATCTGATGACGTCAATCGTCATCTGCTTTCGTGGATGGGATGCGTATTTACAATATTAAAGACAGCGCCATCTAGTAACAGTATAGTGAAGTTTTGTTAAAAACATTGATGCCCATTAAAACTCAAATAATTTCGTTTCTTTATAATATTTATCTAATCTTAGTATTTGTTGTTCAAGTACAGAATATAACTCAAATTATGCGTAAGTTTCAAGTTTTAAAACAAAGTGGTTTTAGAAATCTAGCCTCGAATACAATCTCCACTTTGAAAGCCGCCCATTTCGTATGGGAGCCCCCCTGAAATAAAGATTTTTATAACTTTTTAAGCCATTTTCGGCTGGAGGCCATCGGTTTACATATCATATCTAAAATTGAAGTAATTACGTTCAGTAATTCAGAAGTTATAAGGCTCTGACAGACGGACGGACGGACAAGTGCAAATCGCTCTAGTAAACTCAGAGACCTTCGCTTCGCTCGGTCGAAAAATATTTTTTAAAAACCGACTTCAAACTCCCGCGCCGCTATACAAAATATAATTTAATTTTGATATTTTGAAAACCGCTAGATTGATTTCGATAAAATTTATATGGAACCATCTGGAAGGTAGGTATACCCTTTGAAACCTTTCAAGTAATCGGTGAAGATACATAAAAAAATGATTCCGACGATTTGAGAACCTCCTCCTTTTTGAAGTCGGTTAAAAACAAAGTATAAAAATTTAAAAACTGTAAAGTTTGATGTAAAATCCATCTTGATTTTGTTCGTATGAATACGAACGTCTTTGCCATCGTACTAACTTAAAACATCATCAAGAAACAAAAATAAAAAACTGGCCAAGCGCGTGTCGGGCCACGCGCAGTGTAGGGTTCCGTAGTTGCAAGTCGGAACGGAACGGAACGGTACGGAACCCTAAAAAAACACGAAACGCGTTGGGGTGGTGAGCTGCAGATATATAGATTCATAAACGCTGTAATATTATGGTAAAATTATTTTATTGTCGCTCAGTATATTTTAATATTGTACTATATTTATATTTATGAATGGGGACATTCGATACGATAGCAAAAAAAATTCAGAGACCCCACTTTTTGGATTTAACATCCTCCATATTATAGAATAGAATAGAAATATTTTTTATTCAAATAAACTTTTTTACAAGTGCTTTTGAATCGTCGAAGAGTCTACCACTGTTTCGGAATGTCCTTCCTGCCGAGAAGAACCAGCAAGAAACTCGGCTGTTGCTCTTTTTAAAACAAGTTTACAATACAATAGATATTATGCTATGTATCCAGTGTTTCCACAATGAGGGGAAGTTCCAAAAATGCATACTACTTACAATTATTCAAGACAGAAAGTAGATCCATTCCTGCCGGCGGCACCCGTTCACGAGCATGACGCATGACCCAGCCGCTGCTTCGCTCAATACATATTTGAGGGAAGGTAACAACCCGCATCACACGACACCACCACAGAAATGTTTAAAGAGTGCGTGACATACTTAGGCTATAGATTTTTTTGGTATGAAATACATGTAGCTTATGTCACCTGGAGCACAATAATGCATCGATTGACGAGGTGTCAATTTATCAAAATCGGCTTAGTGGTTTATTCGCTACGGTTGAACATTTGTAAATAGTCACATACATACTTAGATTGTTAAAATCATTACCCTTCTTTTTGACTGTGCCTTAGTCGGGCAAAAGTTTCGGTTTTTTTTTTAAAAGTTCCCAAAAAAACCTCAATTATGAAAACCCCTATTTTCCCTACAATAATACAATGCAAAGTATTTCGCAAAGGTGAATCAAAGGTGACACGACGTTGAATTACATTTTACCGTCTCATTAATTAATAATAATGAATGATTGATGTGCAGTGTGAGTGTTAGCGGAAAAATCAAAATCCTTTTACCAGGAAAATCTCGATGAAATGAAGAATTTAAAAAAGTATCCCAAAGTAAAGTGTCCCATACAAACTATGTTTGGTCGTATTTTAAAACTAACCATTCAAAGCTTATTACGTGTTTGACACTTTCTAGAAACTAATAAAATTATTTAAGAGATGGACCTTGGTCTGCCAGATTTCAGTAAATATATCTCCTTGCATCGTTTTTAAAGTTTTCTCACAGGCTCAAAGTCAATATGTACATGTATGTATGTATCTACAACATTATAAAGCTAGGAAACATTATTTATTTAAATATTATGGACTTGCACCACTGTGAGTAATAGGTAATGTGGGTATATTATAATTACTAAAAAAAGTAATGGAAAAATAATATAGACTCCAGTATTTCCAACATTATAACAGTTTCTAAGAAAAAAAGTCGTGTGGTGTCGTAGGACACCAGATATTATGAAAATATTAATTTCAAGTTCTATTCGAGATATAAAGAAAATAATTATTCGGGTATACATTTTTATCATGATTTTTTTATCGATAAAAATCAAAAAACTACTTTACAAAATTATCTTAACACCTTTATTTTGTTTACAATGATTTATAAAAATATATAATAACAAGTGTAATTTGTTTTTAATTTTTTACCAAATATTATAAATCATAAAATTATAAATAATAATAAATTAATAATAAAAATAAAATAAATAACAATAATTATCTGAAGTCAGGATTCGAACCTCTGAACCGATAGTATCACTCCTTCTTTTACCCCTGCGCCTGAAGCATTGATAGAATGTGTAAAATAAACGAAGACTTTAATAAAACAAGGACTGTGACGAAAAAATCTTACGCTTTTTATCTAACGTAACGGATATTTTTTGCCGGCTAGGGTACAACCCCGCAACGCCCCATAAGGAACTTCGTTCCAAAACCTAAATATAATACTCTCTACCTACTACTATACAATAAATGTTGAATCAGTATAATGTGGTTAGATTCCTTTTGGTTTTCTAAGAAGTAGCATTGTAATATCAAATTGCCACACATTGTGACTCGACTCTCGACTTGTGTAACCTGAGCGTTCACGAGAGCAGCCCATACAAAAACTAAGTTTTATTTAATTTAATATTAAATAATCAAACTTATCGATAAAGTTCTCAAGTTTTATATAAAAAATATTGGGTATAAAAGTATGAAATTGTCGTTTTATATTGAAATATTCAATCACATTATTATTTTTCTAAGAAAAAATATGTTTATTTAATATCATAAAGTATTAATTACCCTCAGTCTGCCATTTTTCTGTAAATTAATAACTCATTGGAAAAGAGCATAATTATGTAGGTATATTACACTTCACTAAGCAACTTTCGATAGAATTAGCCCCGGACGCGAAAAACTCTTTACACGCTTGCACTGCGACTATACACAAAACAGTGCATTAAATCCATACTAATATTATTTATTATACTATTTAATTATATAATATTGGTTTGCGAAAGTGTGTCTGTCGGTCTGTTACTTTTTTACGACCTTACTGCTGAACCTAATAATTTATTATTATCATTATTTAATTTTTTGTTATTCTAGTAATGAATCTTTTACCCGTCGTTTTGCTCGCAAGAATTTAATCTACACTAGCGGCACGCTATGATGGCCGGTTTGACGTTTGTCCGCTCATGAAGTTCCGTATTAATTGATAACGACTTTGAAGGAAATAATTGTATTACTTTATTGACGATAGTGATGTGCAGAGATTCATAAATTTTATCGAATGTAGTTTTAGGTTTAGGACTCAAAATTTATTTATTAAATAATTGATTTCTAAAATGTATACAAGTGTAGAAAAATCAGTTTGCACCATTTAAGGGGTGAATGTACTTGTGAATATGAACAATTTTCACTATGTGGACAAACCTCTGAAATCGCAAAAAAATATCAGCTGTTTCATACAAAAGGTAAAATTTTTATTTTTATATGATATATACCACAACTCGGCATTTGGTTTTCTAAATTGAAAATTTTTAAAAATGGAATCTAATACGATCGTCACATAGGATCGCTGGCTAGCACAACTACTACCTCCGGCAAACTCGCGTCAATGCTCAATGCAAAACAAAGCAGTTTCGAATTGACGTTGCTTCGAAAAGTATAAACTGTCAGTGCAATGCGATTGTGATATAGTTTTGACCTGGCTTTGGATTTCAAATATTGATACTGCATTACTGTTGACCCTTGCTCGTTAATTTGGACTCTGTTCAAGCCCTTTGTTGTGGATTTCGTCGATATGACCGAACGTACGCAGAGAACTGTTCTAAATAGTCAGACACGTGAGTTCGTAATACGCCTTCGTAACTATTTCGATCGTGAAGCTCAAAATGGAGGGCCAATTTTACCTATAACGTCAGTGGTTGAACGCGTAGCTGATGCGCTTAATATTGGACAACGAACTGTTAGACGGATAACTAAAAAAAAATATGGCGAGACTGGCACAGAAGAAAATAAACTTCACACACCAAAAAAGAGAAAACGAGCAAAACCAGTCGTAGGCATCGATAGCTTTGATGCCGATGCTATCCGAAGACATGTTTACGGCTACTATTTACAGAAGGAGTATCCAACAAGAAAAAAGTTGGTGCATTCACTGAAGGAAGCTGGATTATTCTTCGGTGGGGAAAGTTCTTTAACGAAGATTTTGAAGACCATTGGATTTCGATACAAAAAATGTAACAAACGCAAAATATTGATGGAAAGATTTGATATAGCGATGGCAAGGTATACTTTTTTACGGCAAGTGAAAGAAATCAAAAATTGGCAAAATGTTGTGTTCTTGGATGAAACATGGCTTAATGCTAACCATACTGTAGGCCGTTCTTGGAACGATGACACAGCAGCATCTACTTCCAAAGTTCCTGTAGGAAAAGGATCGCGACTTATAATTTGTCACGCCGGAACCATCAACGGGTTTGTCGAAGGTTCTCTCATGGCTTTTGCGTCAAAAACCACTGGAGACTATCATGAAGACATGAATGGAGAAAAGTTTACTGAATGGTTTACCTCAATGTTGTGTAGCCTCCCTGAACCATCTATTATAATTATGGACAACGCCCCATACCACTCGATGCAAATTGACAAGCCACCTGCCCAATCCCAAAAGAAAGCTGATATCGTCGCATGGCTTCGTAAAAATGGCGTAGATGCAAACATGAATATGTTAAAAGCGGAATTAGTACGTCTTTTAAAAGAAAACAAACCAACCAAGATCCGATACGTCATTGACGAAATAGCATTAGAACATGGGCACAGAGTTATACGGTTACCGCCTTACCATTGTGAGTATAATGCGATTGAGTTGGTGTGGGCTCAAATTAAGGGATATGCTGCAAGACACAATACAGAACCCCCATTTACCACAAAAAAAATGCTAAAATTATTAGAAGAAGCTTGTGAACATGTGACTAAAGGAGACTGGGAAAAGGTTGTGAATAGAACTGTTAAATTAATAAGGGAAGATTATGAAAGAGATGTGAAAATAGATAATATTATAGAAAACGAACATATAATTATTAATGTAGGTGATGATAGCAGTGACGACAGTGAAAATAGTAGTATGGACGAATCTGATTAATTATGGCCTTTTGTGGCACCTTTTTTGGTATCTTTTGTATTCTATGTATGTATTATATGTTTCTTGTGTGCATATAAAGTATGTATATTCATTTTCATTCAAATATTCAGTTCGTTCAAATAAATTAAATAAACATATACATTTTTGTTTTATTAAACCTATTTAATCAGGTACAAAAACAAAACTTAATTGTTTTTTGTTCGAGAATAAATTGACATTCCACATCACTATTGTAATGTGTCAAACCGGCCATCATAGCGTGCCGCTAGTATAGGCCCTTTGTTATTCTGAATTAAAAAGTATCCAATGTCACTTTGGAGTGAGATAGGCTACTTCTTAGGTCCTCGACCCTACCCATACAAATGTCGATCAATGCCTGATTGAAGTACAAACCAACTGACAAATACACTTTTACATTTATAATTTATTTAGAATCCAATTCTATATTATAAATGTAATATAAAAGTATACTCCTCCTCGATCTTTTGATTTTAGGACCACCCTATTTAAAAAATGTTTAAAAAATATTCCACGCGAACAAAGTTGTAGGCTGGAGACTGTGACTTTTTTCAAAAATAAAAAGAAAATAGTTCGATATTGTAATCACTATTTAAATTATTGTGAGTCGCATAATAATTATAAATAGGTACTTGTTTTTAAAAAAGGAATATTTTCCAGTTGCTGCTTAGCGTGGACGGCTTCGTAAACCCCTAACATGGAGGAGTTAGTGTTAGGGTTTAATCAAACAAGTGCCCATGAGGACATACAAAATGAGAGTGAGTAACTGTCATCATCATCATTAGCAACCCATCAACGGCTCACTACTGAGCGCAGGTCTCCTCTCAGAGAAGGGTTATAGGCCATAGTCCACCACGCCGGCCCAATGCGAATTGGCCGAGTAACTGTACTTGTAATTAAATCCTCTGACTAAATGACCATGCAAAAAATCTTCCCCACCCATCAACAGATTTCAAACGTATATCATAACGTTAATACATCACGGTAGCCTGATGATTTTTTATTATGACGACATCCGCCGTAGGATTGAGGTTTTCATGCAAATCGAGTTAGAATTATTTATTTATTACTTTTTCAGTGAAGTGTTTTGGATACCAGTTTAGTAAATTACAACTATAAAAAGAACATACAGGAGCATTAACCCACTAGAAAAAAGCTATTGTAAGATGCAGAATGCGTTTCTGAGACGCAGAGAAAAATCCGCACCGCGCGCTGCCCGCGCTCCCTCTGACCACCTCCGGGCGGACCCTTGCGTCGCCTGTCGCCTGCGTCGCGCGCGCGTACTTCAGCGTGCGTAATTCTTTCATATTTAAAAAAAAAACCCCATTCATTTTTGGATTGAAAATGGTTATAAGTCTTTTTATGGGACGCTAAAATAATATTAAAAATAGTGCCACGTCTGTTGGGGGACAGTGCCCATACAATTTTTTGCATAGTCCTTTAGGCCACGACAGCCAATTTCATTGCAAATATTATAGTCCACAATTATGCGCAAACACAGGTGTTTTCTCATTTCCCTCACTCTTATATCCAGATGGGACGGCCATTCGACGAGTACGGAGAGTGAGATCGTGAACGATGATTTTACGTGTTTTCCGAGGCACGGAGGTATCTACTCCGACGGTAAAATTTTTGACAGAAAGACCTTTTTATCTTAACCCAGCACTGGAACCTGGGTACTCACGTTCTGTAGCTGAATATACTAACGAGGCAGTGTTACTTAGATGTACTCTGGGGAAATTATCCAACAAGCAACTTAGTTACGCTGTATCATGTTTTATGCCAACGCTATCGAAGTATATTGTCACTCTCCAAGTCCTCAACTATCATCATCATCAGCAGCAACCATCATCGGCTCACTACCGAGCGCATGTCTCCTCTCAGAGAAGGGTTAAAGGCCATAGTCCACCACGCTGGCCCAATGCGAATTGCGGACTACACACCTTCAAGAACATTATGAAGAACTCTCAGTTGTGCAGGTTTTCTCACGATGTTTTCCTTCGCCGTTGAAGCAAGTGATATTTAATTGCTTAAACGCACTTGACTCCGAAAAGTCAGAGGTCCGGGATCGAACCTGCGACCCCCCGAATAGGAGACCACAGTCCTAACCACTAGGGCCTAGTGGTTAGGACTGTGGTCTAGTGGTCCTAGTGACTAGGCTATCACTGCTTTAACTCTCAACTTTACCCATGCAAAAACAAACCACGAAGGACAAACTAATTAACAAACACAGCTTTTATAGTTATAAGTAACGATATTATTGCCTATTTGTGATGTTTGGAGTTCTCCCTGATATTCAAAAAGGTGTGAAGTCTACCAAGTTGCATTGGGCCAGCGCAGCGTGGTGGACTATGGCCTTTTCCTTTCCCTGAGGGGAGACCTGCGCTAGTGAGCTGATGGGTTGCTGATGATGATGATGACGATTATAATTTTTTTTTATTTTAGCAGTACACGCAGTCCAGAACTGGTTCTTCATGCGTTCACCAATCCCAGTCACCGCTTTAATGATCTCCTACTGGTTATTCGTATTGAAATTAGGTCCAGAGTACATGAAGACTAGAGAACCTTTTCAAGTTAAGAAACCCCTGGTTGCCTATAATATTTTCCAGGTTCTTCTATCTCTCTTTTTAACTATCAAAGTAAGTATAAGCTATTTTAACGAAGTCAAGGTAAATGCACGAATTTGCATGATAAGTACCCTTTTAGGTTTAGTTATAAGTTCGAAAATATTTATCACTATTAACTTATTTGTATAATTTTATATAAATAACTGAAAAAGTAAAAGTAAAATATTATTGGAGACCTTATTGCTGATGCATTTCTGTGAGATAAAGATTTCGTCTCTTCCGTACAACCCAAGATGTAACCCAAGGTAGACCTTGTGTTACATTGCATTTTTATGCATATTTTGGTCAAAGAATAACGACTTTGACTTTGACTCTTTATTTAGGCAATAACGTAGAAAGTTGCTAGTGGCGCATGATTACAGTTGCAAATAACAGTAACATTTCAAAGGATGAAATTAAAAAAATTACACCTTGTAGCGTGATTCAAATAATCAAAAATACCATTTTAATTATTAGATATAAAGTCATCAAAAGATTTTTAAAAACAAAAGTTTTTTTTACTATTATAAATTAACACTATTGCTTCTTTATTTTTAGTGTATAAGTTTTATGCGAGATTATGGATGTTTTCCATCGATATGTCCTGGAGATCCCGCAGAAATAAAAATTACGGTAAGAAATGCTATCTCTACTTTATAATTATTATTTTGTCCTAAGATAAGATTCTTGGCTAGATGTTTAATTATTTATAATAGCACTAGATGTAGATGGTGTCCGCGCCTTCATCATCGTGGATAAAGGGTTTGTTGTACCCGCGGGAACTCTTTTATTTTGCGGGATAAAAAGTAGCCTATGTGTTAATCCTTGGTGTGAGATATCTCCATTCTCCTGAAAAATCGGTATTCGGTTCATTCTTTGTGGTGTGAAAGAGTAACAAACATCCATCCATTCATCCTTACAAACTTTTGCATTTATAATATTAGTAGGATTAGTAGGATTATCCAAACGCTCCAAAATTGCAGCTCTGCAAAATCATCTATCTACATATATAAAAGAAAGTGGTGTTAGTTACACTATTTATAACTCAAGAACGGATGAACCGATTTGGCTCAAAATTGGTGGAGAGGTAGCTTAGAACCAGGAGACGGACATAGGATACTTTTTATCCCGTTCGACCGCGTTTCTGTCAAGTCACCATAAAACGTGGTATAACGCCATCGCCATCTCTCTCCACATGTTAGAGCCATCTCGTAAAAAATCAGATATAATATATTAAAGCAAGTTCGAGAAAGTTCATGTTTCCCACAGTAGATGGCGTGAGAAATTTTGCCGCAAATATTTTGTTCGAAAATTCTCTTCTATAAAACTTTGTTCGAAAAATTAAAAAAAAACCGGCCAAATGCGTGTCGAGCCACGCGCAGTGTAGGGTTCCGTAGTTGAAAGTCTCAAATATTATTGCTGACCTAGGATAGTGCTTTTGTTTTATTTATGAATATTGAATACATTTTGAGTTCCATGGTTTAAATACTATAATATTCTACAAAATATTATGCAACTTACACTACGTGTAATACCTAAATTAGAAAAAACAGATATAACTCCTTAACTAATGAACTCTACTTAGCCGTTATAGTTTTCCTTTAAAATTCATTATATATACTACTGCTGTGAATTTTTTCTTGTATCCTATATACAACCATTTAGCTGGCAGAGGGGGGGGACACTTGACTTTAATAAAATTTAGCACTTTAAAATATCATATTTCACAAACGGATCCTTGGATTGAAAAATAGTGTTGCCGCACCCACAATATTTTTGAAAGACCTATTCAAAGACACCCCACACTATGGGATAGTCGAGAAAAAAAAATCATCCCCACTTTACATGTAGGGGAGGTAGGTACCCTAAAAAAATTATTTTTCAAAATTTTATTCCACCACTTTGTCGGCGTGATTGATATTTATACCCCTGTCAAATAACCGATCTACAGTACCAATAGTCTGTGAGCTAAACCGCGGACAGACAGACAGACAGACGGACGGACATGGCGAAACTATAAGGGTTCCTATTGTTTACTACGGAACCCTAAAAAGGAACAAAAACATGATCTGATGTTAGGATTCGAACCCCCGAATCGACAGTTTCACTGCTTCCTTTAACCGCTGAGCCACCAAAGCATTGGTAGAACGTGTATAAAATAAACGAAGGCAACAATGGTTGTGACGGAAAATTCTTACGACTAGCAACAAGGGTCTTGACGGAAAATTCTTACACATATTTTCGTCTAGCCCAAATTCGCCAAGCCGTCCTAAAAGGTCCGAAAGTTCCAAAAACACTAATCCACGTGGACACCGACGAACGTAATTGATGACTTTCGAGTAAAAACAAAACTCTTTCTGCTTTCTTGCTTGACATAATGATATTGTTACAAGTTGGTTGTACCTAATTAAGGCCTGGGGTGTAGCAGATCTCCACTGCGAAATAAATATAACCAAACCGCTGAAGCATTCAGAAGATGACTTTTCTATTGTATGTAAATAAGATAATTGTTATGGCGTGCGAAAATAAGATGAAACTGTTTGTTCGGACGCAGGGATTTCTGCGATCTCTTTCGCACGTGATATACTCAGGTCTCCAGCAGAATCCCCCCCCCCCCCCCCCACTCGAAACTATTGTAATGACACTGAATAGAGGTGTGACAAGTAGGTATATCAAAAGATCCATGGAATGTCGTGGAAAAGAGATATATTCATTGTAAAATAGCTGAGTCAGAATCTTCTTCTTCTTCTTCTTTATCAACCGATAGACGTCCACTGCTGGACAAAGGTCTCTTGCATGGACTTCCACAGGCCTCGGTCTTGCGCCGCCTGAATCCAGCGGCTCCCTGCGACTCGCTTGATGTCGTCGGTCCACCTGGTGGGGGGTCTGCCAACACTGCGCTTCCCGGTGCGGGGTCGCCACTCCAGCACCTTGGGAGTCAGAATATGCAGTTTCAATTCTGTTTCACATGTCAAACAACGGACATGATTGTTTCGGATACTTCAGCGGTTTCGTTTCCAAGGCGCAGAACATGCACAAGAGGTGAAGGTCACGGTAAGCATATCTTGCGTGTCCAGTATACATTTTGTGAAAGAACCGGCCGTCACTTCGCCCGTACCATTGCCTCTTGTGTAGTCCCGCGCTTATGGTATCGCCGCGGGGATGTGCTACAGGCCTCAGTATTTCACGTTTCAGCTAAGTAGAGGCGGCTATTTATTCCTGATAGCAAAAATCACGGAATTGCTGGATACAGTTTTCTTCGTTTTAAAGAAAAACGGTCACCAAGTCACCTTTCTCCATGTCTACCATCATTCAATCACTATTGTGGTGTCATGGATAGCAATAAAGATAGACTCTGTGTACCCTGCAGCGATTTTTATAGGAGCCATCAATGGTTTCGTACATGTTATTATGTACACGTATTATGGTCTCTCCGCCTTCCCCAGTATGACGAAGTATCTATGGTGGAAGAAATATATAACTAAGCTTCAACTGGTGAGTATCCTAGTATAGATTATACTATTCTAGGTGACAGTTATATAACCATACTAGCTTTTGCCCTTGGCTTCGCTCACGTTAAGTTAGATTTTTGAATTTGAAATTGAATTTTCTAAAATCTTTTCTAGCGTATGTTTACGTCATAATAGCTATCTGTATGCCCAGCTCTGGTTTGAGCTGTGCATTTATAGATCAGTCAGTCACTTTTCCTTTCACATATTTAGAAGAAGAAAAGGAAGATAATATAAAAGTTTGGTTCAGTACAACAGTTGGAAGGAAGAATGCAAGACCGAAGCTTGTGGAAGTCCATGGAAGAGACGTGCTTTGTCCAGCTGTTGACGTTTATCTATACTTATAAAAAGAGTTGTCCTGACTGACTAATCTATTAATGCACAGCCTAATCCACTGGAGGTAGGATCTTGAAATTTTTACAGTGGGTTCCTTTTATGACATAGGCATCAACTAAGAAAGGGTTTTTTGGAATTCCACCCTCAAAGGGGTCAAATAGATGAAAATGAAAAAGAAGAAGAATTAGGTATAAACACGAGACTCAGTCTCTTCACAGCGCACCCTGCAGGAGGCAAACTTTTAAAAAGTTTAGGTAACTTTTTAACACTCAATGTTTGGTAATTAAAATTATCTAAATTGTATGGGGCGCGATAGGGAGGCTTTTCGGTTGACTGTGACTTTTTTTATCTTTAACCATGTGTAGTCGTTTATTTTTGTATAGATGTACCTACTTGATATAGTTTAAGATTTTGGTACAAAATTAATTATATTTTTGGAACGAAGTTCCCTATGGCGCGTTGCGGAGGGACCCTAGCCGGCAAAAAACGTCCGTAACGTTATGAAAAAAGCGTAAGATTTGGCCTAAGAATCTTATATAATAATTGCAATAACTTGTGCATGGCCTCCGTGGCGCAATCGGCTTGCGTGCGGCTGTTAACCGAAAGGTTGGTGGTTCGAGCCCACCCGGGGGCGCGCAATTTTATATACATTTTTTATTTTATAAAATTATTTTAATTTTTAATCTTATATATATAAAAGAAAGTGGTGTTAGTTACACTATTTATAACTCAAGAACGGATGAACCGATTTGGCTGAAAATTGGTGGAGAGGTAGCTTAGAACCAGGAGACGGACATAGGATACTTTTTATCCCGTTCGACCGCGTTTCCGTCATGTCACTATAAAACGTGGTATAACAAAAACGCATCTGACATGGAATAACAAAACGCAAATGACAGTGGAATAACAAAACGTAAATGACAGCTAAACGTAATTTTGTCTTTGGTTAAGTATGGTAAAAAATTTAACAATTATAAAAAGTGTCATAATAAAGCATTACTGATATTATAAATGCGAAAGTGTGTTTGTTTGTTGGTTTGTCCTTCAATCAGGTCGGAACAGAACAGCGGATTGATGCGATTTTTTGCATGGGTATAGTAATGGATGTAGTAGTGGTTCCTCAGACCGGGAGAGCTACTTTTTATCTCGGATAATGAAAGAGTTCCCGCGGGATTTTTGAAAACTAAATCCATGCGGACGAAGTCGCGGGCATCAGCTAGTATTTAATAAAATCGATATTACGCCTTCCCTGGGGTCATTTTGATTTTTATCGATAAAAAAATCATGATAAGAAAATAATTTTCTTTACTATATAATATAGAATAGAACTTGAAATTAATATTTTTATAATAAGGAACTTCGTTCCGACTTTTTAGTACTGCTGTTTGTCACTTTTGCATACGTAGTACATACTCACTTTTATTTTCACTTTTTTTAGGTACAATTTGTCACGATAATCGCACACCACTTCGTGTTACATAAAGTTGCAAAATGTGAGGAATTTAATTTTGTCTTTCTGACGATATTATTGCATATGTTCCTCTTTATATATCTGTTTTTAGATTTTTATATAAAGGCTTATACTTATAATATAAAGAATAATAATATTGTAAAGTTTGGATTTATAGAAAGAAATAATTCTAGTAATTGTAATGGCGAAAATAAAATAAAACAAAATTGAATATATTTGTAGTTTGATTACACACATTCGACGTTCGTTATCGTTGGACGCAAGTTGGACGCACACAATGTTATCAGTAGTATATCTGGGCGGTAGTGTCCCCGCCGAAACAAGCCAAGCGAAGCGCAAGGGCACTACCTACCTTTTCTCGAAGCGCTTCGTCGTTTATTTGAACCCTCATGACTAGGGTTTGGATTATCATACTAACATTATAAATGCGAAAGTGTGTTTGTTGGTTTGTCTTTCAATCACGCCCGCGCCGCAACAGAGCTACGGATCCACGTGATTTGTTGCACTGGTATAGCTGAGGACCTGGAGAGTGACATACTTTTTATCCACGAATATCAAAGAGTTCCCGCGAGATTTCAAAACCTAAATCCACGCGGATGAAGTCGCGGGCATCAGCTAGTACCAGATAAACAAAATTCTCGGGATATGATGTCAATAGTAGACGTACCTATTAAATATTTATAGAGTTTCAATTGCTTGCTTTTATACTTTAGATTTTATTGAAATCTAAAGAAACCCCGATTTCGTCACTGACTGACTCACTGATGATCAACAAGGTACTTCTTGAAGTCCTAGAAAGCTGAGATTTGATATTTAAGCAATTATTAGTACACAAACAAGAAAAAATTCCTAAAACTGGAACTTTTACCCCCCAACCAAAGTTTGTATAAAAGTTCCGCAAAGGGGTTGTTTCATCTTGGGTAGGTACTTGTACGCTATACCAAAAAATAGTATTAAATCATAGAAATTGAAATAAAATACGCTTTTTTGTAGTATTACAGTGAATAAGAGGTACAAATATAAAATTGATAATTGGGTACATCTGTAGAATGGCAACTCCCGGAGTGCATCCATCTGCTTTTGTTATCTATGTTTGTCCTTATACCTACTGTGGTAAAACGTTACTCGACGTCGCGTTGGTGAAATCGGCCATAAGTATAATATGTAATTAGGTGCATAAATTAATTGTTACGTAATAATTTGCCATGATTATTTTATTATTAATTTACAATTATTATATTATCACTCGTAAAATCACATTTTTTTATCAATATTCACTAAAATTCGTTTTACATTAATCAAATTTCTCTAACTTTTTTTGGTATTGTATATCGCCATTACTATTCCTGCAATCCGCTTCTTTTCCATTTGATTTGATATAACTGGTAATGTAGAAACTACCAAATAGATATAACATTAAACACACATTTACGACAATCGTGATCATCAGAGTGTTGGATGGAGGGCAGCCGGAATACTTCAAGTTCGCTAATGCATGCACTAGAATCATGACGAATTGTGTCTGAAAAAGGAATAATTTTTTTTATTCTATGACAAGCTAGTCCTTGACTGCGATCTTGCCTGATGGTAAGTGAAGATGCAGTCTAAGATGGTAGCGGGCTAACTTGGAAGGGGTATGGCAGTGAACATTCAACCCATACCCCTAATTGGTTTCTACACGCCATCGTGCCGAAACGATAGATCGCTTGGCGGCACGTCTTCGACGGTAGGGTGGTAACTACCCACGGCCAAAGCCTCCCACCAGACCAGACCAGAGACAATTCAGAAATTATAAATTCCCAAATTGACCCCGCCGGGAATCGAACCCGGGACCTCCCAGTTATAAGACAACAGCGCTCAACACTGAGCCAGGAAGGTCGTTAAAAAAATAAAACACAGTTTTCAAATAGAGTCAGTGTTGGCAGACTCCCACTGGACACTGACTAAAGCAGTGGACGTCTATCATTTGATAGAGAAGATGATGAAATGAAACAAAATTGAGCTTCACGCTAGCTCAATTTCACACAATATGCACATTAAAAAAAATAATAAGACAGTACTTTACTTAGAGCTTATTTCAGCCTTTTCAGCATCGCCAAGTAAACTTAAACCAACAAATAAGGTTGATGTTTTAACAGTTTTGACAATCTGTCAGAACGTCAAATTTATTCATTGGTTAGTTTATTTGAAGATGGTGAAATAGAGTGGTAGTCTCGACTTGTCATAAGTGCCACAAAAGTTGGCCTACATGAAATGACTCATTTTGAATTTTTAATAACAATTAATTCAAGTAATCGTTCGAGTAACTTTACTTGAATAATTTCCTGAAATAACTTACCAGTTGCATCCTCGTGATATATTTTTTCCACCAAAGATATTTGTCCATTTCGGGGAACGCTGACAGGCCATAGTAAATATACATTATGACGTGCACGTAAGAATTAAGTGTGCCCAAGAAAATTATACTGTACGAGGGTTCGTATTTGAGAGTGAACCAGGTACACCAAAGCATCAGACTGTGGTGGTAGACATGGAGGAAGGTAATCTGGTTGTTCTTCTTGCGAAGAACGAAGAAAACCGTGTCAATTAGTTCGGACACTTTGGCAAAAAAATATAAGTAGATGCTTGACGTGATCTGAAACAGAAATAAGCAACTTTCTTAATTTTATTTTTTACTAGCTTTTGCCCGCGACTCCGTCCGCGTGGTGTAGATGTATAAGGAGTGATAGCCTAGTGGTTAGGACTATGGTTCGAGGGGGTCACAGGTTCGATCCAGGGCACGCAACTCGGAGTTATGTAAGTTTAATATAGACTATAGACTTTAATTTGTACATTATTATGTATTATTTATACCAGTAGAATCTAAATTTTGCGCGCCATACAGTTAATTGGCTGATTGTAAATTGTTCACATCATCAATCATGTAAATAAATCCTTTGTTTCAATCAATTTCGATTTCGAAATTCAATCATGTAAATAAATCCTTTTTACTCTATTCTATTCTAAGTATTAAATATCACATGCTTCAACAGTGAAGGAAAATATTGTGAGGAAACCTGCACGCTTTTGAGTTAGTTCTCCATGATGTTTGCGAAGGTGTGTGAGTTCCGCCAATTCATATTGGGCTAGCGTGGTGGACTATGGTCTTAGATAACCCTTCTCTGAGAGGAGACCTGCGCTAAGTAGTGAGATATTAATGGGTTTGTCATGATGATAATGATATTATATTTAGCTGAAATGTTCAAAATAAAAATGCATATAGGAAAACTACCATTAAAGTAGCTGTGATGTAAATCGTGGAATTACTACTTAGTTAAGGAAATAGTAATACATCAATAGACTTAGTATCACGGACATCCGTGCTTGGTTGCAACGTAGACAATTATCTTAATGAGCGAGGTGCATTACTACGTCATAGAATATTTACCCAGTTGTACGAGGGCAAGGGTGGACAGATGAACTGGACAAAACTAAAAGTGTCTTATGATAATATCTTACAATTCAACCCAACCTTTTTGAAACGAAGTTCCGGTCGGTACAGACATGGCGGATTGGAGCTAGGCGAAAAAAAGTGTAAGATTTTTTCCATCACGACCTTTGCGTGTTGCCTTCGTTTATAACCATTGAATTATTATGTACTATGTTTATAACACACGTTCCTTAGCTCTGGTGGCGTAGTGGCTTAACGAATAAGTTAAACTATCGGTTCGGGTATTTTTTTATTAAAATGACCTTTTGCTTTCATAGTTAAATGAATCCACCATTGCCAACTGCACTGTTAGGAACGCAGTTCAACTGGGAAAAAAGAAATTCTGGGGTTGCTCTTCAAAAACAAATTTTCTCAAATCTATGTCAAGGCAAGCCTATAATATATAATTGACTGTGGAATTTTAATACAAAACGTCACGCCAATTCACACAAATGATTTAATTAGTCAAGGTCAGGCTAGTTTATTTTAATAAGAACTATCATAAAGATTGAACGTATTTTATTACCTAAGAGCGTCCTTAATTTTTAGGGTTCCGTACCCAAAGGGTGCCAACGGGACCCTATTACTAAGCCTCCGCTGTCCGTCCGTCTGTCAGCGGGCTGTATCTCGTAAACCGTAATAGATAGACAGTTGAAATTTTCACATATTGTGTATTTCTATTGCCGCTATAACAACAAATAATAAAAATAAAATTAAAATGAAAAATAAAGGGGGCTCCCATACATGGAAAAGGAGTCAAAATAAAATTTCATTTTTTTACCCTGGCAAGTGGGGTGTCATTGTCTAGAACTCATTAAGTGGAGTTCATATATATATTTTTTTATTTTTTAGCTACAAAAATGAAGAAATGGGGGGCTGTGAAAGTTTTCGGTTTTAGAGAGATTTTGTTAGGGGGTCTATCTCTAAAACTAAACTAGTTAGGAATTTGAAATTGTGGTATATTATACACTATATATAGTGTATTTAAACAACAAATACTGAAAACATCGATTTACAATGCGGTTTGTAAGTTGTGACCAAAACAAACGAGCATTTTTTCCCCATAATATACTATTTTAGTACTTTCTAAGAACTAAGATATCTAAATACTCGTTTATTAAAGTAATGTATCTAGTTTAAAAAAAATGATTTGGTCATATGTACGGAACCCTAAAAGAGCGAGGCCCGACCCGCACTTGTCCGATTTTTTAAAGACTTTAAAGTGTAGAAGTCTAACAATGTATTACTATTTAGATATTAGACTCTTATTTATTTATTCACTGTATCTATATTACTCTTTATTGTTTTAACAATAAATATATATTACACTTCACAAATTATTTAAATTAATTAAAGGAATATGAGAACGCGTAGGTAGTGCAATAAGTTGCAGACAGACATACTCGTAGATGTAAGCACAGATTAAAGAGTATCGTGACAGACAGTATTACCATATCTCAAACTACGAAATACAGATAACATAATACATAAAAATATAAAAATATGCGTTGTTCGCCTAAACTATGTTTTTTTGACAATCATCGTACCTACCATGTAGCGGCTCTCTTTCGTTTCCATGAGGCAAGATGGACACAACAGTCCATTAGGCAAAATAATATTGGTGCCCTAAAAAGAAAATAAAAAAATTATTAGCTGATCACGGTATTTCCTTCCTGCAGTTAAAGTTTCCACATAGCGTTTCCACGACGCAAGCTATCTCTGCCAAGTTTCAGCTCAATCGGATGGACACTCGATTGCATGGAGTACGAACATAAAGACTAACATTATTTATTTTTATTTATAAGGCTAACTTTTATCCGCGACTTCTTACACGTGGATTAGGTTTTCTAAAAATCCCCGGGAAACCAGCTTTTATTTTCGGGATAATAATTAGCCTGTATCACTCTTCAAGTCTACAGCTATCCCCGTCATTATCATCATCATTAACAACCCATCAACGGCTCACTACTGAGCGCAGGTCTCCTTTCAGAGAAGGGTTATAGGCCATAGTCCACCACGCTGGCCCAATGCGAATCGGCGGACTTCACACATCTTCGAGAACATTATGAAGAACTCTCAGATGTGCAGGTTTCCTCACGATGTTTTCCTTCACCGTTGAAGCAAGTGATATTTAATTGCTTAAACGCGCTTGACTCCGAAAAGTCAGAGGTGCGTACCCGGGATTGAACCTGCGACTTCCCGATTAGGAGACCACAGTCCTAACCACTAGGCTATCACTGCTTATAATATCTATCCCCATGCCAAACATCAAATCAATCCGTAGCTCCGATGTGATTGAAGGACAAACCAACAAAAAACACACTTTCTCTTGTTTAATATTGGTAAGGACAGTAAGTCGGATTATAATACTTACAACATAGCATAAGTATGCAGAGAAAAACACTTGCAATGCGTTGTATAGTATTAAAACATTTGTAACTTTGAACGCTTGTCGATTTTTCATGTATGCCGGCCCCACTTTTAGCACAAACAGCAGGTACAAGGATGTGATGAAGAGTAAATGGAAGGGAGTCCTCATAAGGAACCAATCGTCGACGTAATCCACTGAAAAAGATTTTTTTTTAATATTCCATACTTTTAGAACTTTCCGTACTTTTTTCGTCCGCGTGGATTAACGTTTTTTAATTCCTGCGGGACCTCAGTAATTTTCCGGGATCAAAAGTAGCCTATGTGGTAATCCTGGGTATGAGCTATCTCCATTTTAAATTTCAGCCAAATCGGTTTATTCCTTGTGGCGTTAAAGAGTAAGAAACATCCATCCATCCATACATACATCCATACATCCTCACAAACTTTCACATTTATAATATTAGTAGGATTGTATAGAATCATGCGTTATTTTGCGGAATTCCATGATATTTAAAGAAAAATTAATATTTCTTTGCTATAATCCGCCAAAAAGAATATATCTACTAAAAAATACTCGACGTAGTACGTTTCGTCATCATCAGAAGATGTTGGCTCCACAATGCATAATTGCAAATTGCAATCGTTTTTTGTGTTGCAATTTGTATTTAAATGTCAACAATTTTCAACAGAAAAGGGAAATGACCATTATATTATATTATACAGCAATATTTAGTTAGTAAATAAGCCTTTTTAGGCTTCCGTAGTAAACAAGGAACCCTTATAGTTAGAGTCCGGTTTAGCTTAGAGTCTATTGGTACTAGAAATCTCGGTGTAATATTAATCACGCCAACAAAATGGTGAAATAAAATGGGAACACCATCCCCCCCCCCCCCCCCCCCCTCTCTTAGAAGTGAACCGCGAAAAACCATGGCATTCAAAATATATTCAATATTCATAAATAAAATAAAGGCACTATCCTAGGTCAGCAATAATAATTGTGACTTGCAACTACGGAACCCTACACTGCGCGTAGCCCGACACGCACTTGGCCGGTTTTTAGTTTTAGCCAGACTAACGATCTTTTTCTTTCGATTAATGTCCGAACCTTGGTCAAAAATGCACACTTCCCTTTCAGTACTACACACAGTAGTAGACAAAATCTAGAAAGAACAATTAATTGATGCTATAATTAATATAATATAATTACTGTATTATAAGCAATTGTTATTGTAATTGGATCTACAAAGAAAATCTTACCGACTTTTGTTCAACGACATAAACCTAATACATTCCTATTCATCAAAAAAAATTTGCAAACAGTCTTTCTTTTAAGAATTTAAAAGCCGAAGAAATAAAAAAAATTTTGCTTATGTAGGTATACCTAAGTATGACGTATAGAAGTTGCTCTTAGAAGGTTGATGTTGGTATTTTAAAACGAGCCCTGTAGACGCATAGTCACAATATTAATGTTTGCGTTAGATCTTGATTTTCGTAATATTTTCGCTTCTGTTTGACAGCAGCGAATCCATAGCGAAACTCTCTGTGCGATAAAAATTAATACATGCAAAAATTATTGATATTGTTTTTTCTTAAATATACCCGAGCTAATTGAGATTATTCTAGGGTTGAGGTTACTTTAGCCCGAAAAATGTACTTTCGTAAAAAAATGTGGAATTATGGACAATATTCAAAATTATATATTTCACGTAGGCCAACCTGTGGCTCTTATGACACGTCATGAATCTACCACCGGTTCGGAAAGCGGATTCTGCTCAGAAGAGCCGGCAAGAAACTCAGCAGTTGCTCTTTTTATCAAAATAATCATTTTACAATATTATACAGCTATTACATTGTAATAAGTTTTTTATACTATCTTGTGGGCAGCCGGATGCCATGCCGATTAAACCCATGCAACTTTGTTAGAATAGAATAGAATATAATATTTCCACACTAAGAAGTTCCAAAAAAGCGTAGTTACTACAATTCAATTCAATTCACAAAAGACGTACAGACAGAAAGTAGCAAGAAGAAGTAGAAGAAGAACAATCAATCAATCAATCAATTCAGGTTCACAGCCAAACTGCCGCTGAACTCATCTCGATGAATTAACTCTGAAAACCTTATCAGGAAAATGGGAAAACCCTTTTATGAAGCGCTGGGTATCTCTACACATGAACACCTTGTGCTTGTGTTTTGTGTTTTTAGGGTTCCGTACCCAAAGGGTACCAACGGGACCCTATTACTAAGCCTACACTATCCGTCCGTCCGTCCGTCCGTCCGTCCGTCCGTCTGTCAGCGGGCTGTATCTCGTAAACCGTAATAGATAGACAGATGAAATTTTCACATATTATGTATTTCTATTGCCGCTATAACAACAAATAATAAAAATTAAATTAAATTAAAAAAATTAAATTAAACTGGGTAGGTGGGTAGATGGAAATCTTTTAATTTAATTTTTTTTAACGGAACCCTAAAAGAGCGAGACCCGACTCGCACTTGGCCGATTTTTTATATTAATTTTAATCTAATTTAATTATTTAATTTAATTTAATTTAATTTGATTTAATTTAATTTTATAGCTTAATTTTTATTTTATTCAATATGGATGTTATGTCTGAAACAAATAAATTATTATTATTATTAATGTGGATGTGAGAGAGTATGTATTCACTGAAGTTCCCACGGGATTTTTAAAAATCTTAACGCGGAAAAATTACGGACATAAGCTAAGCATAAATAAAATAAATAAATATTCTAAGTTACTAACGTTTGCGTTTGCCCCCGAATTTGTTTGCATGCTAACCTAACTAAGGTTTTTAATTTAGAATATCATATTTCACAAACGGATCCCTGAATTGAAAAATGGTGTTCCCACACCCACAATTTTTTTGAAATACCTATTCAACGACACCCCACACTATAGGATAGACGAGAAAAAAAATTTCAACCCCACTTTACATGTAGGGGAGGTACCCTAAAAAAATATTTTTCACAATATTATTTCACCACTTTGTCGGCGTGATTGATATTTATACCCTTGTCAAATTACAGATTTCTAGTACCAATAGTCTCTGAGCTAAACCGCGGACGGACGGACGGATAGACAGACAGACGGTCGGACGGACATGGCGAAACTATAAGGTTTCCTTGTTTACTACGGAACCCTAAAAAGTATCCGTATGTCTCCAGGGCCTCAACTAACCCATGCAAAAATCGACCGTCGATCCGTAGTTCCTTTGCTATTCGATGAAGGAAAACCTTAGGAAAACCGTCAAATAAACCATTAAATTTTTATTTTATTTTATTAAATTTATTGAATTTATAATGTTATTAAAATTATAAATTTAAAATTGGACACTTTCGCATTTAAACAATAGTTAGGATTAGGTTCAGCCTAATAATTTACAATGGGTAAAATAATTTAAAAAATAAAATATTGTCGTCTTAAAATTATTGATAAAGTAATGATAAAATTACCTTGTCCTTTAAAATTCCAAATTTTTTCCGATAACGTGGCATTATTAGCAACGAAGCTCACTTCCATCTTCATTCACAAGCACTTTCCTATTATGATTTTTATGACTCAAATTATTCTTAAATTATTTAACCTTTACCTGGTAACTTTAAATGAATATATTTTTTTTCCCTTTAAGTGTGCTTCTCGTAACATTAACAAAGCTACTGTATATTTAAATTAACAATGAAAAACTCGCTGTATAAATTAAACGTTTTAAATTTCGCAAGTAAGGGATTGTATTGTAATGATTATTGTAATGATCGTGTCGCTATATTATTATATAAGGAAAAGTACAAATTGTTTTTTTTTTAATTTATTGTTTATGTGAGTGAGTTCAACGATTCAAAGTTGACTTGAATCTATTCTTACTTCGTAACTTTAAATCCAAAAAGTAAGAACGTGCATCTTAGCTGAATGTTCAGATTACTCTAACTAAACTAGCGGCACGCTATGATGGCCGGTTTGACACATTACAATAGTGATGTGGAATGTCAATTTATTCTCGAACAAAAAACAATTAAGTTTTGTTTTTGTACCTGATTAAATAGGTTTAATAAAACAAAAATGTATATGTTTATTTAATTTATTTGAACGAACTGAATATTTGAATGATAAATAGTTACGAAGGCGTATTACGAACTCACGTGTCTGACTATTTAGAACAGTTCTCTACGTACGTTCGGTCATATCGACGAAATCCACAACAAAGGGCTTGAACAGAGTCCAAATTAACGAGCAAGGGTCAACAGTAATGCAGTATCAATATTTGAAATCCAAAGCCAGGTCAAAACTATATCACAATCGCATTGCACTGACAGTTTATACTTTTCGAAGCAACGTCAATTCGAAACTGCTTTGTTTTGCATTGAGCATTGACGCGAGTTTGCCGGAGGTAGTAGTTGTGCTAGCCAGCGATCCTATGTGACGATCGTATTAGATTCCATTTTTTAAAATTTTCAATTTAGAAAACCAAATGCCGAGATGTAGTATATATCATATAAAAATAAAAATTTTACCTTTTGTATGAAACAGCTGATATTTTTTTGCGATTTCAGAGGTTTGTCCACATAGTGAAAATTGTTCATATTCACAAGTACATTCACCCCTTAAATGGTGCAAACTGATTTTTCTACACTTGTATACATTTTAGAAATCAATTTAATAAATAAATTTTGAGTCCTAAACCTAAAACTACATTCGATAAAATTTATGAATCTCTGCACATCACTATCGTCAATAAAGTAATACAATTATTTCCTTCAAAGTCGTTATCAATTAATACGGAACTTCATGAGCGGACAAACGTCAAACCGGCCATCATAGCGTGCCGCTAGTGTAAGCGAGTTCAAACAACTTTGTATTACTATTGTTACAAGTTACAAGTTTGGGTAATTTTCTATTTTATAAACTTACATGATCACGTATCTATATTAAGTAATGAAAAGGCATCACGTTTTTAATACAAAATAGATAACACTAATTTAAAAAGAGTGCTGCGGAATTTATTAAAGTTTTCACAAATCAATACATGCGTCGCTCGGTTATGGCGTGTTGTCATTAATAGATATTCTAAAAGGACTAGGCAGCGGTTGGTTGAATAAACTAAGAAAATATTTTTCCTAAGCACCAACTTTTATAGTATCTATAACGACTTCCGTAAAAGTTTTAATATTTTGAACCTTGCAGTATCTAGCAAAGGTCACAACGAGTTTTCTGACGTTGTGTTGCTTATACTTACATAATAATAATAGATAACTTTTTAGTATGCTTCTTAAATGAGAGTTAATAATAATAATTAAATTAAAAAAAATCTAAAACAACCGACTTCAAACTCCCGCTTTACTACATTACACACACACTATACGAATGTTTAATTTATTGTTGATATTTTAAAAAACGCTCGACCGATTTCGATAAAATTTATATGGGAACCACCCTTTCAAACAAAACGAATTTTGCAAATCGGTTATCGGTGGACATACATAAAAATAAAAAAATCGGCCAAGTGCGAGTCAGGCCTCGCTCTTTTAGGGTTCCGTTAAAAAAAATTAAATTAAAATATTTCCTTATACCCATGGAAATATTTTAATTTAATTTTTTTAATTTAATTTAATTTTTATTATTTGTTGTTATAGCAGCAATAGAAATACATAATATGTGAAAAGTTCATCTGTCTATCTATTACGGTTTACGAGATACAGCCCTCTGACAGACGGACGGACGGACGGACGGACGGACGGACGGACGGACGGACAGCGTAGGCTTAGTAATAGGGTCCCGTTGGTACCCTTTGGGTACGGAACCCTAAAAAAAGATTCCGACGAATTGATAACCTCCTCCTTTTTTGAAGTCGGTTAAAAATAGTAAATTGTCCGTATTTTTGTTTTCATTTTCTGCAAAAGTAGGTACTGGGCAGATTTAAAAACAATTTTTTGTATTAAATACGTATTATTATTTCTGGACAGGTTCTAAGATATCTTTTATAGAAACCTATAGTCTACAAGATTAAAATCTACGGCCGGACTATGTAAAATATATATTTTATTAGGTAACAAGTTGTTTGGATAGTCCAACAACCTGTTACTTAGTTTGCAGCTCCATCATTAGATCTTCCTCCTCATCATCATCTATCTAACATCCTAATTAAGACCATTATAATGAGCCTAAACACAAAACATATATTTGCTGTAAGTTGCTGAAGAGTTGGGATCTCGCAGACTATTTATAGAATATGTAAGAAATTATTTAGAAACTTGTTTAGAAACGTGTGCATACAAGCAAAGTCACTTCACATAAAACAAAAAATTGACAATTCGGTAAAATAAAAGCAGTATGTGACATTATTGGTGATGAAATGGGTAAGAATAAGGTGCATTATAATAAACTGGAGCCTAAATTTAATAACCTTGTAATTGACTCTGAATAAAAATTGCAAATATATTTGAGAACTTTTTCAAAAGTATACCAGAAACCACAACCAGTTCTCTAAATTCCTCGCCAAAAAAGTCTATTTATCTTCTAAGAAGCAATTTCTCTGAGTGAAATAAATTATTTAGATTTGAACACGTTACGACATTATCAAAACATTTCAATCATTGCAAAATAAAAAAATCGGCCAAGTGCGAGTCGGGCCACGCTCTTTTAGGGTTCCGTACATATGACCAAATCATTTTCTATTCAAATTCCTAACTAGTTTAGTTTTTGAGATAGACCCCCTAATAAAATTGGTCTAAAACCGACAACTTTGACGGCCCCTCATTTCTTCATTTTTGTAGCTAAAAAATAAAAAAATATATATTTGAACTCCACTTAATGAGCTCTAGACAATGACACCCCACTTGCCAGGGTAAAAAAATAAAATTTTATTTCGACTCATTTTCCATGTATGGGAGCCTCCTTTATTTTTAATTTAATTGAATTTTTATTATTTGTTGTTATAGCGGCAATAGAAATACACAATATATGAAAATTTCAACTGTCTATCTATTACGGTTTACGAGATACAGCCCGCTGACAGACGGACGGACGGACGGACAGCGGAGGCTTAGTAATAGGGTCCCGTTGGCACCCTTTGGGTACGGAACCCTAAAAACGGGAGATCTATGGGGACAACAGTTAAAATAATTCACAATATCATTGATATTATTGCGCCTTATCTTGCTTGCTTTAATCTTCTTCTTCTATATAAATAAAAATGAATGTTGGTAAGCGCATAACTCAAGAATGGATGGACCAATTCGGTTAATTTATTTTTTTGTATGTTCCTTAAGGTCCACGGAAGGTTTTAATACTTAATAAAATAAAATAAAAAAACAAAAAAAAATTATAATAGATAAGTTGGCGGTACGAAGTTCGCCGTGTCAGCTAGTTTTTAATAAGTCTGTGATTCCGGATCATTTCCAGACCTAATGAAATGTAGTAAATTAATACCTCTTTATAAATCAGGAAGCAAATGTGACCCGAATAACTACAGACCAATTTCAATTTTGCCAACTCTCAGCAAGATATTCGAAAAAATTATGCTCAACCAACTGCTTCTACACTTTAATTTAAATAAACTTCTTCACCCTGAGCAGTACGGTTTTACTAAGGGTCGATCAACAACCGATGCAGCCGCAACGCTGTTACAACACATATTCGATGCATGGAAGAACTCACAGAATGCCATGGGTATTTTCTGTGATTTATCAAAAGCATTCGACTGCGTTGATCACGAGACCCTTTTGCTTAAACTGAGCCACTATGTTATTAAAGATTTTGCACTTAGCATCATTGCATCTTATCTTAGTGATTGTGTTCAAAGAGTATGTGTCAATGATGTAAAATCATCCGGATCAGCCTCAGTTATGGATGTACCCCAGGGTTCTAGGTCCATTCATGTTTCTGATTTACATAAATGATTTACTACATTTTATCCAAAATACTTTAGTTTTTAAAATCCCTCGGGAACTCTTACGATTTTCCGGGATAAAAGGTAGCCTATGTCACTCTCCAGGTCCTCAACGATACCCATGCAAAAAATCACTATAGCTCTCTTGTGACGTGATTGAAGGACAAACCAAACCAATAAACAAACACCAGAACTATGATTTGCAACGCCTGATAAAAAGTTACACAAAAAATGCAGGCAACATTTCTTTGCTATTATTTAATAAATGTTAACCGCAAATCGCAGAGTTTGAAGACTTGTTTGTGGCCGCTGTACAGAAGTGGCACAAAACCGTGTCCTGTGGCGGTCCTTAGGTATAAGAGAGCTATTACCGTGATAGACGTATATCGGTTGAGACAATGACGGAGGTGTATAGCTCTTTTTAAGCACTACAAATTACAATTAAAATAGATTTCTGTGTGTTATTGGAACGTAAGTTCCTTATCGCGCGGTGCGGAAGGGGGCTAGACGGAAAAAATTAAGGACAAGAAACCGACACTTTTTGTTGCATGTGAATTTTGCATTGTGTTCGGTATTTTCGCGGGTATTTATTCTTTATTATCTTATTATATATATTATTTCGGTATTTTACAATATTGGGTCTCCGTAGCCTAGTGGCTTCGGCAGTCGCTTAACAGTTAAAAGTCGATGGTTCGAATCCCAGCTCGACAGACTGAATTTTCTATTTTCAATTTTATTTTAAATAATTTCTACATGTGGAATTTTTCCCTAATTTTTTATTGTATAAATTGGATAAAATGTTATTGTACTACTAACGCCATCTGTTAAAAAACCAGAGTAACTCTTTGGTTTTGTAACATTGCTGCAATAGAAATAAACTAAATATAATTCATCGTTGTTAATCAATTTAATACTAGATGACACCACTAGTTACGAAGTTCCATCCGGGTGGCCCTTGACAACTCTCATTTTTTTTATTAAGTTCTTTTTCTAGATTTTACTGTGGAGACCTCCAAACGCCCTTTCCACATTTCATTTATTCGCTGCATAAACTGTTACAATTGGTATAGGTCTTACAAATATAATAGGTTCATACAGTTTGCCAATGTCTGGCGCGCAACGAACTTAAACGTAAATAAAACTATTCATTAATTACTGACTTTATTTTATATTGAATAGGTGGGTACTACCAAAATTTAATTCATTATCCTTATGCATACATTCACAGATGTACCTAGAGTTTGGAAATTGATTGTGAAGCTTTTGAATCACATCTTCATAAACTGTACGCAGACGAAGTCACAGGTCTTTAAATAAAAAATAAATGTGTCTTCTATTTGTGATTTTTCTTTGTAGGTGCTTATTTATAAAATTAAGAAATAGGAATGTTCGGAAAGTTTAATGAAACAATTAGGAACAACTACCAAATTTAAAGTTCATTGGTTATTTTCAGTTTAGAATTTTGCGAATTGGCATTTCAAATTATGCTATGTTAATCCATTATTTAAAGGTACTCGCGTAGTTAACTTCTAGATTCTGAGTATTATCGCTTACTACTGACCGCGTTGACGCAGTTGAACATTCTAAGAAAATTATGCCTTATGGAAAACGTAAATATTTTTGCCGAAAGTTATGAATCTTTTTGTGCCTCCCTGGTATAGTCTGTACTGTGGATTTAAGTGTAGAATAATTATTTATTTCTCCTAATTCTTAGCATCCCATCGGACTAGAATGCTCTTTATTATCTCATGCGTTTAACTAGAAATCCCACCTCTGCGGAGAGTTGTTCAGGGCCTAGGTTTACAGGTACTACCAACGAACGCTTAAAGCAATTATCTTAAAGAATCTCAAATAATTATTATTTCAAACTTTTCTTAGAATGTAAGAAAAATAAGAGCGAACGACAGTCACTGATGGTAAGTTTTGATTTGAGTGGGACTTTGTCAGAGTTTCTTCCCTCTTAACATGAATTGTATTTTTTTTTAATGTTTCGCACTCAGTTATCTTCTGACATGGTGTCAGAGACCTTTTTAATGCGATTTTTGCTCTGAATAGGTGCCAACTCTCGATGATCGTGAAGTGGTGACATTTGAAAATTGTCTGGGTTAGGGCTTTTTTTTTGTTTAGTGTAAGTGGCACTGTCTTCAGTGCTCATGAGTGCTCCGTCAAACGTTAAAATAATAATAATAATATTCATAATAATATTCAAATTATGTATTTGTAATAATAATAATTATTGTAATATTAATATGTATTATAATTATTAGTATGTATGTAGAAATAATGTCAATAATAAATATAATCAATTTAAAAGGTTAGGTATGTTAATTATATAATCCTTCTTTGATTGTCATAAATCATGCTAATTTATTATTTATTTACTCCGTTATGTATATTAAAATTTTTAGTATAGTAGTTATTATTCTTTCACCCCGTTTCCTTACTATAAACCAAAATAGCAGCACTAAAACAGTTACCTTGTTAGTTAAGCTAAGTTAAAATGAATTGCTAAAGTAATGTAGGTAACCATTTTGCCGTGCTGCCATTTGTAATACCAGCTGCTTTTGTAACAGCCTCACAATATTCAATGAACTTTTTCTTATATTTATCGTTCGTAAGGAGAATTCTCAAATTGCTTCTGGTAATATCGAGATCTGTTTCAGCCTCTAAATCTTTCCTTTGTGATCCAAAACGTGGACATGTCGTGATCACATGCTCCACGTCTTCGACCACTCCGGGTTCACAAACACACCAGGGATGATCGCGTATTTTAAATCGATGCAGATATTGGCCAAACCCACCGTGGCCTGTGAGGACTTGTGTTAGAAGACCCCCAGGTCGTATGAATTTGATGAATCTGTATGCGACAGTGACATCAGGGAGAAATAGCTCTAGAGGTTTATTTTTTACTTCTTCTGTATAGATGGTATTCCATCTGCAAATAGATTCCTCCCTGATGACCCTCTTCGCATACGAGGTCGGATACAGATCGTAGTCGGGTGCAGTTTTTTTGAATTTAGCTGCTCGTTTGGCAAGTTCATCAGCACGCTCGTTGCCCTTGGTGCTAACATGAGCCCGAAGCCAATGGAGACGCACATCCACACCTTGATCTTTTAATTTATCTATTTGTGTTCTAATCTGAAATGCGATCGGATGAAGAGATGTGAGATTCTTGATAGTTTTAAGTGCTGCCCTACAGTCTGAGAATATATTTATAATGTTCGTTTTCAAGCTCTCTGCCAATTCGGTCGCCTTCCAGATCGCAAGTAGCTCTGCTTGAAATACGGAACAGTAGGATTCCAGCTTCAAGGTGCGATATTTTAACTCTTTTCTTTCCTTCCATACAGATAATGCCGCCCCCACCTTCCCGTCTATTTTACTACCATCAGTATAAATGTGCGTCCCCGTTATTTTTTCTATATCTTCTTCTCCCACCAAGACATAGTCATGTGAAAATTGTTTGGCTGGATGAGGTAAACTGCCGTAAGGAAGACATCTCTCTATATCCCGGTCTGGGTGAAGGTCCAGGTTTCGTTTCCCTCTTTTAATTTCATAAAGGTGAGCGGACTCCGTTATGCGTATATCTAACGGTAAAATTCCAGCTATAGCAAGTGCGGCCGTCAGAGAAACAGTCCTGTAGGCCTTTGCAATTTTTTGTGCGAATCCTCTTTGAATTGCCAGTAGTCTTTTCCGAATCGTTTCGACTTTCAGTGCTGGGGCCCATACACTGGAGGCGTATAGTGCTATGGGTTCGATCACAGAAACGTATATTTAATTCTAATAATATCAGGATTAAGGCCCCATGTACACCTTGCAGCACGTTCTAGTTTCTTGTACAGTTCTGTAAGTTTCACCACATTGCGTTGACATGAGGCCCAAACTTTAATTTGTTGTCAATAATAACTCCTAGACATTTTATTTGGTCAGTAAAATTGATCTTTTCCCCATCCAGAAACAAGAACATGAATTGTATTGTAGTACCTACGCTTTTTTTTGGAACCTCACCTCATTGTGGAAATATTTAATTCTATTCTATTCTAACAAAGTTGCATGGGTTAAATCGGCATGACATCCGGCTGCCCACAAGATAGTATAAAATACTTATTACAATGTAATAGCTGTATAATAATATTGTAAAATGATTATTTTGAAAAGAACAACTGCTGAGTTTCTTGCCGGCTCTTCTCAGCAGAATCCGCTTTCCGATCCGGTGGTAGAATCTTGACGTGTCATAAGAGCCACAGGTTGGCCTACATGAAATAAATAATTTTGAATTTTGAATTTTTTGAATTCCTGGCAAACACCACATTAGAATTAGCAAGAAAAGTATGTGCACTGCAATGTAGTCACTGCTTGCCGTCAGTGACTTTCGGACGTATTGGTTGTTAAGTTAGTGTGAATTTAGATAAGTTTATTGCTCAGATATTATGTTAAGTTTTATTGTTAAACTTAAGTATCGATGAGGTTGAAATGCCAGCTGGTAAAAAAACCCCAAAAAATATAGATTAAAAAAATCTTGTTTCATTTATTGACAACCTTGAATAATTAGTAGGTGGGTAATTATTATTACTCGGTGCATACTGCGTAGTGCGTAGGTACCTACTGCACGTAACAGAAATTACTTGATAAGTACATAGTTGCTGGTTAGTATATAATCAAATTATTATCCTAAGAAATATTATAAATTGGAAAGTGTGTTTGTTTATTGGTTTGTCCATCAATCACGCAGTTACAGATTGACTTTGCATGACTATTTAACCAACTCCAAAAAAGGAGGAGGTTCTCAATTTGACTGTACCTGTTTTTTTGTATGTTTACTCCAGCAATTATGAATGGATTTTGATCATTCTTTTTTTGTTTGGTAGGGTGATCTTTTTTTGCTTGAGGTGGTCCCATATAAATTGTATAGAAATCGATTCAGAATTTTTTGTTTTAATTTTAATTTATTTTTAGGCGATGTTACTTCATAACTCCGGCAAAGCCGATTTCAATAAAAAAAAAATATTTGAAAGGAAGTCATAGTCAGATTGGGTCCATTTAAATTTGGTGAAGTTCTGATGAATATCTTTGGAGATGAAGGACGGTACTTCTCAATGAATAAGAGCAAATCGCTCGTGACCAGAGAATGTAAAGATTGATCCTATGAAGCTTCCACCACTTCTGTATCAACCGATAGACTAAGGTCTCTTGCATGGACTTCCACAGGCCTCGGTCTTGCGCCGCCTGAATCCAGCGGCTCTCTGCGACTCGTTTGATGTCGTCGGTCCACTTGGTGGGAGGTCCGCCAAAACTGCGCTTACCGGTGCGGGGTCGCCACTCTAGCACCCTGGGACACCAACGACCATCAGCTCTTCGAACTATGTGCTCCGCCCATTTCCACTTCAGTGTCGCGACTCGCTGAGCTATGTCGGTGACTTTGGTTCTCCTAAGGATCTCCTCATTTCTGATTCTATCCCGCAGGGACACTCCGACCATAGCATGCGCAGCGGGCGATGGAGAGCCATCACCCGCTGCGCAATCCTGAGCCTACTTATAAGGCCCTTAGTTAGCGACCATGTCTCGGATCCGTAAGTCGATAGTCGGGGTTGGCAGCGGAATCTCATACGGAGATTCTTAGCACCCCCTGCCCCGCCATTACCGTGACCGCTGCCAAGGTCAGGAATAGCGAGGCCGCCGGGAAGTTGGGGCCATGGTCTTGTGCGAATATCCATTGCAAAGGTTTTGCCCATAATGACCACGCTGGGCAGGCGTGTTGGTCATGAAGCTTCCACCACTAAAAAGCTTAAAATAATAAAAATATTCTTTAAAAAAAAACCGACTTCAAACGCCACTACAAAGTATAAAATCATTTTAGTTTGTATACAGGTATGTTGAAGTTACTGCTACTGTTGCGCATCGATTTCATCGTTTCTAATTTCTAATTATTTTATACTGTGTAGTGACGTTTTTTTTTTTTCAGTAATAAAAGGCTTATTTATTTATTTATTTTATTTTAATGACGTTTGAAATCAGTTTTTTTTAAAGAACTTGTATTTTTATTATATCCCGCAAAATCAGTGGAATCCCATGTTGTCTATGAAAGTAAACCTATGTAAACCTTACCTAATGAAGTCTGTGGTCTATGATATTGTTCTATAGTCTATACTGCTCTGTGTAACGTAGAACCCTGTGCACTGTGATAACTGTGTTGACGTGTGTCTAATTAAAACTTAATTAAATTAAATCCAATATCATCTTGTTGCTGTTGTTGCTTTTTAGGGTTCCGTACCCAAAGGGTACCAACGGGACCCTATTACTAAGCCTACGCTGTCCGTCCGTCCGTCCGTCCGTCCGTCCGTCCGTCCGTCCGTCTGTCAGCGGGCTGTATCTCGTAAACCGTAATAGATAGACAGATGAAATTTTCACATATTATGTATTTCTATTGCCGCTATAACAACAAATAATAAAAATTAAATTTAATTAAAAAAATTAAATTAAAATATGTCAATGGGTACATGGAAATATTTTTATTTAATTTTATTTAACGGAACCCTAAAAGAGCGAGGCCCGACTCGCACTTGGCCGATTTTTGATCAAAACCATCATCCCACGTTTTTAAAAACCCTTCACGTGAACGAAGGCACAAAAGCTAGTAGGTATTAGAATAATTATTATTAATTATAGCCTAGGTAGGCCTAGGATATACATATGTGGTTTTATGACGCACATCTGTGTGAACGGTTACCTTTAGACGTAGAACACACGTTTCCATTCCAACTAAAAGGACTAACATTCCAAAATATATTACTAACAGGGTTCTTATAAAAAAATGTTGCGGTTTAATGTCAACCTTGTAGAGAGCCGCAAGGGCCGTAAAAGAATTTACTTAATGATAGGGAAAATACCTGTGACGTCGTATGCATCGAAGAAAAGCTGATGACGTCAGCAGATGTCTATACACAGGTATTTTTCACCTAAGCTGCCGGCAGCTCTAGATAAGGCGCTCCGCCCACGTCCGAGAATCGGTAACCAACATACAGATTGTAATATGAAAGAAAAATTGAAAATTATTTTTAGTTTAATTAAAAAGGGGGGAAATCGGGGATTTGAAATTTCAAAGTAAGCTATCTATACTGAGTGGGGTATCATAATTATGAAAGAACTTTACCTGTATATACTAAAACAGATTTTTCTTAATTTTATTACGTAGGGTAAGCGATACAATGATTGGCCGTTTAAGGTGAACATTGACTTTAAACATTTATTCCGTGGTATTAAGGCTCAAAACCAAATAACTTTAATTGTTCTCAAGTGTATGAATCTGAGAATTCAATTAAACCACAAGTGTGATCGTATTACATCTCTTTATGAAGTTCAATGCAATAAACGTAAAAATGTAGCCAAAAGTACAATCACTGGCCTTTGAGCATAGCGAATGCCACATTAAAAGTGTAATAATTACCATGTTAATCATTAAACTTTTGTATAATAACACTGCTAATATTATATACCTAATAGAAATATTTTTCATTCAAATAAACATTTACAAGTGCTTTTGAATAGTCGATGAATCTACCACAGGTTCGGAATGCCTTTCCTGCCGAGAAGAACCAGCAAGAAACTCGGCGGTTGCTCTTTTCAAAACAAACTTACAATACAGTAAACACTATGCTATATATGCAGTGTTTCCACAATGAGGGAAGTTCCAAAAATGCATACTGACTAACTTCTATCCTAAGATGGGCAGACATAAAGTAGCCCCATTCCCGCCGGTGGTACCCGTTCACGAGCATGACGCATGACCCAGCCATTGCTTCGCTCAACCATATTTTAGGGAACGTAATAACTGGCTAATAAACGCAGAATGCACTGTGCTAAATTAAAATAACTTTTCTAAATCCTTATGTAACAGGTTTGTTATGGCGTTGCTTTGAATGCATAGTGTTTTTTTACAGCACAAGTTATTTAAAAACAGGTTCGGGATGGGACTTGCTTGTACCAATACGGGATTTTTAATACAGTTAAAAACAAGTTTGTGACACCGTTTAACAATATTATTTTAATTCAACAACACGCACATTCATGACGTAGTTGCGTCGGCAATAACTATTCTGAGACGTAGTCATGAAATGATACGCGCTTACGCACAACAGATAACTAATTTGATTTTTATAATATGTTTTTCACCGAAATGCTATTTAAAAGAACCCGGTGAACTTCACACACCTTCGAGAATATTATGGGGAACTCTCAGTTGAGCAGGTTTCCTCACGATATTTTCCTTCACCGTTGTAGCATGTTATATTTTTAATTGCTTAACAAACTCACATAACTTCGAAAACTCAGAGGTCCTTAATGTCAATATTTTGAAAAACTGTTGTATGATGTTTGAATGTACTTATCTACTGTTTCGAAAAATATCTTATTTTAGCAAAAAAAAGAGGTTTGTACGCTCGACGGTGTCATTGCGTCGCATCGTTCGTGACGTCACCTATATGTCTTTTCATAGTAGTTTGTTAAAGTTTGAAGATAGATATTATAATATACTAGCTGATGCCCGCGACTTCGTCCGCGTGGATTTGGTTTTTAAAATCCCGCGGGAACTCATTGATTTTCCGGGATGCCTATGTCACCCTCCAGGTTCTGAACTATGCCTATCCAAAAAATCACGTCAATCCGTAGCTTTTTTGCAGCGTGGTTGACGGACAAACTAACAAACAAACACACTATTTATAATATGTATTAGTAAGGAAGAATGAATACTACGATAGTAAAGTCAATCTAATTAAATTTTAGAACACAAAAGCTACTATTGTGATATAAATATGATCTCGGGCACTTTTTTGTAGAAAATAATAAGTATTTTAATCATGTTGTACATGATTTTTATGTATCATCAATAGTTATCTTAGCACACGCCAAATAATGCATTTTATACGCAAAATTTTGCTACCTTGGGTTGCATTATTGCAATTTTCTTAAAGATCTCTAATGTTTTTGAAAATAAATTATAGCCTTACTTCCTGATAAATAAGCTTTCTAATGGTGAAAAATGTTTAAAATAGGTCCAGTAGTTACGGAGCCTATTTGGTACAAACAAACAAACAAAAAAATCTTTCCTCTTTATAATATTAGTATAGATGTAACATATCTCTTTGATTAGTTTTCAATCCAATATGGTGGATTGCTGTATTTATAGTTTTCAAAATAAATATCAATCTCACTCAAAATACAAAAATAAAGTTTTTTATAATCCATGAATCCTATTTCATTAGATCCTACTAATCTTTTTTTTTTCCCCCTTTTCACATAAGTAGATCTACATATTATATGAAAGCGAAAAAATTACTACTAATTATATTTACAAAAAATACACGCCGTCCAAGTGATCGCTAATGGGCATGGTGCCCAAAACACTGGCGCTATTACCTCTCTGAATAGCGAGGCTAAGCCTTTGGGCTAAATAAGCGCCAGCTCTTTGGTCACCAGAGGCGTGGATCAATTTTTGGGACACGACATTATCATTGGGACCTACTAATCTAATATTATAAACCCGAAAGTTTCTGAGGATGAATGGATGGATGTTTGTTACACTTTTCCGCCGCAACGAATAAACCGATTTGGCTTTTCAAATGGAAATAGCTCATACCCAGGATTAACACATTGGAAAATTGAAGAGTTTCCGCGAGAATTAAAAAATAACCACAAGAGAGAAATCGTGGGTACCATCTAAGTAGGAACCTACAATGCGTGAAGTCTCAAGGAGTACCGGTTTTTGTATCCTGCCCTTAATTCAAGTGCTAAGCGAAAGTTTCAAGTTAAGGTTTAGATCGGAACTTTTCGCTGTAAGACCGTTGACCGAAACGGCAATCGGAAGTTTCTGATTCGGAACTACAATCTTTGAGTCAACATTTAGGCGTTTACCTCGTGGGCGAGGTTTTGTTAAATTTTCTTTTTCCGCCTTCACTAGTATCAAATTATTACTATTATTAGGTAAACATAAATTTTTACAATTTACATGTTAAAATTAAACTATTTTCTTACTAAGTCGGTAATTTTGCACTTATATTGATTAGCAACTAGCTGATACGCGCGACTTCGTCCGCGTGGATTTAGTTTATAAATCCCTCGGAAACTCTTTGTTTTCCGGGATAAAAAATAGCCTATGTCACTCTCCAGCTCCTCAACTATACCCATGAAAAAAATCACGTCGATCCGTAGCTCTGCTGCGGTGTGATTGAATGACAAATCAACAAACAAACACACTTTCGCATTTAAGTATAATATTAAGTAGATTTTAACATGGAAAAGTAGTTATTGTGACATAACTGTAGAGTTAGACATATAGTATCCCGGACTTTTGTAGATATTGATCTTCTTTAAAACTGTAGTACATCACTTTGCTCCACCGTCAATAGTTTCCGCAGCGTACGCGATAATAGACATCTATATTTTTTTCACACCTTGGGCTACATTATCGAAGTTTCATACGGATCCTTAACTTTTTTGGAAATATTCTGTTATGTTCATCAGGGATAATGTAGGATTCTAATGGTGAACGAATTTTTCAAATCGGTATAATAGTTTCGGAGTCTATATTCAATTCAAACAAACAAACAAATCATTCCTCTTTATAAAGAGGAATGATTCTATACTAATATTATAATATTAGTGTAGACATATTATAGTGAGGAAACCTTCATACCAGCGTATCACATATTACATTGTCAAAGATGTGTTAAGCTTAGAATAAGGTGCTAATTATATCAATCCTTGGCCAGTGTGGTGGACTATGGCCTAAATTCTAGGCCCTTCCCATTCTGAGAGAACACCCGTACCCAATACCAGGCCGGCAATTAGTTGAGATGATGATTACCAATCGCGTGGTGGACTATGGCCTAGACCCTTGTCATGCTGAGAGAACACCCGTACCCAATTCTGGGCCGGCAATTAGTTGAGATGATGACGAAAAGCAATCAAATACCACGTGCTTCAACGATCGAAAACATCATGTGCAAACCTGCATGCCTAAAAGTTCAATTCTCAAAGGTGTGTGAGGTCTACCAATTTGCGTTGGACCAGCGTGGTGGACTATGGCCTATACCCTCCTCATTCTTAGAAAACACCCGTGCCAAATTCCTACTGATCCGGCGATTGGTTTGAGGGGTATGATTATTATGGTGACGTGAATCGGTAAAAAAGTGTGAACTGTCAAACATACATTTCAGTCGACCTTGAACTTGTATATTTTTCATATTTGCTTAAATCACCTTGTCGTCTATAGATTTATAAACTTAAACTCGCTGCGGTTTGTACCGGCGATCATTATGATTTGAGTGTTGCTCCATACCACAGTGTTGCATATGTGCTATTATCATCTTGACTTTTTAATTTGACAGTTCAGTATAAAATCGTGCTAAAATAAAGTTCATATAGATTGTGTAAATCGGTAATAATTACCGGTAAGTTTTTTTATTTAAGTTTTTAATCTAAGGCAAATCTACGCATCAATTCTGGTTTGGCGGATTTTTGATTAATTTTAACAGAAAATTATAATCACAAAATGCACAAAAAATTCAAATTCAAAATTATTTTTTCATGTAGGCCAACCTGTGGCTCTTATGACACGTCATGATTCTACCATCGGTTCGGAAAGCGGATTCTGCTGAGAAGAGATTTATAATGTAGATCGTACGTGCACTTAATGTAAACTAATCATATTATGGATAAGCCTGCCCGTTCAAAGTCACGGACAAGTATGAAGTAGGCTAATTCCAAATTAACTGAAAACTTTAACTATTAATTAGGTCATTAATAAATCTAACGGTGAAACGCGAATATACTTTTTTGAACCATTTCTAGGAATGAATTGACATACAAAAATGTTTGTGTATTCAAACTTGTTGGAAATGTAACGTACTACAAAAAAGTATAGAAATATTTTTGCAGTAGGACGTAAGGGAAAAAAGTTATTGAGGAAAAACCGGAGGAAGGTCGAAAATTTTGAAGATTTCCCCCCAACCTCCTCTTTTAGCTCCAAAACTTGAATAGATATTTGTGTTATATGGGGCCAAAGAAATTTTTTGTTCCCCGAGGGCGTTATTTTGAATTCAGAGCGTAGCGAGGAATTCAATATACGCCGCCCGAGAACAAAAAATTTTGGCCCCGAATGACTCACACTATTTTTCATCATTACCTATGAGAAAAAGCTAGGAGTATCAACCTACTATGTATAGACATCGTATATTGAAAGTTTAAATAAAACACAAATAAATTATTATTAAATAATTAAACATTAATATTTATGTTGGATACAGTATGAGCGTATATCTGATCGACAAATTGATCACGTGACTTATCGAAGACAACAGCTTCTAAACATTTTTGAATTTCGACACATACTAAAGCACGAGCGCGGACCAATCAGAAGAGAGAAATGAAAAGTCCCATGGGGTTAAAATTAAATTTTGCTTCCGCTATCCTCTGAAGCCAATATTCGTTTTTCGAATAGGTATGATGAAAAAAATATTAATTAACGATCCCTGATCCCAAAGTTTCATTGTCTTCCGACCTTTTTCCACCTATCCCCACTTTTTCCTACCTGTCGACTGGACTATTTTTTCAAAGAGCCATATCTCGGTAACGAATTGACATACAAACATATTTGCATAGTCAAAATTGTAGGAAGGAATCGTAGGACGTAAAGAAAAAAGTTTTTGAGGAAAACCCGGAAGAAGGTTGAAAATTTTGCAGTCGTATGCAGTTGCATTTTTTGCATATTATTATGATATATTGGAAATATAATAAATATAAAAAGGCGTACCTACCAAGTACTACTTGGTAGGTATGCCTTTTTGGAACTTCCCTCATTATGGAAACACTGCATACATAGCATAGTATTTATTGTATTGTATACTTGTTTTGAAAAGAGCAACCGCTGAGTTTCTTGCTGGTTCTTCTCTGCAGGAACCAACCAGTTCCGAACCAGTGGTAGAGTCAGACGATTCAAAAGCACTTATAAAAAGTTTATTTGAATAAATAATATTTCTATTCTATTCTATTCTATTCTATTCTATTCTATTCTATTCTATTCTATTCTATTCTATTCTATTCTATTCTATTCTATTCTATTCTATTCTATTCTATTCTATTCTATTCTATTCTATTCTATTCTATTCTATTCTATTCTATTCTATTCTATTCTATTCTATTCTATTCTATTCTATTCTATTCTATTCTATTCTATTCTATTCTATTCTATTCTATTCTATTCTATTCTATTCTATTCTATTCTATTCTATTCTATTCTATTCTATTCTATTCTATTCTATTCTATTCTATTCTATTCTATTCTATTCTATTCTATTCTATTCTATTCTATTCTATTCTATTCTATTCTATTCTATTCTATTCTATTCTATTCTATTCTATTAAATCAATAAAAAATAATTTAAGATTTGAAATAATAATATTCCAAAATCATAAAATTATTGTCTCACCTTACACTTGATATTTAAATATTAGGTAGGAAATATTTAGTTTCAAAAACGTTTAAAAATTGCGCAACACATACTAATAAACCATTAGTTATAATTAATTTTAAGGCAGTAACATACAAAATGTCATTTAAAATATAAATCTGATGATTAAAATTACAAATTATTTGGATTGACGTCGGGGTTACAATACTATATTTACACATTATAATAAATTAATGTTACAGAAAAATACACATTTTTTTATTTCATTTACTAGAATAATCCTTGACTGCGTTCTACCTGCGTAAGACTTATTAAAATGTTATGTGTGGTTATACTACTTAAAAAATAAATAATATACGCGCAACGAATTGAGAACCATCTCCTTTTTTTCGTCGGTACGCAACGCCACGCAACGTAATAGTCTAAAGCTACTTTATACTTGTCTATTTTTTGAAATTCCACCACCAAAAGGTTTAAAAAGGGGTTATAAGAGTTTATCAAATATTGTCGTTTTTCAAACTATATATATCCATGAAACTTGATAATCGGGCTTTCAATTAAAAATGAAGAAAATATTGTTTCTCAGTTTCTCAGAACTTTCAAAAACTGAGAATAGGAGATGAAAGTTCGTAGGAAAGTCCTTAATGTTTCAAGCTATTTTAAAAGTCATAGTATGTATTTGGGTTTTAGATTAAAAATTAAGAAATAGGTTCCACGGTTTTTAAAACTTCCACCCCAAACGGGTTAAATAATGGATGAAAGTTCGTGATTTTTCAATATCCATGAAAATTGGGACTTGCAGAGTGACACAGGTCACTTTTTAACCCGGCAAAAACAAGGTTCCCGCGAGATTTTCGAAAACCTAATTCCACTCATCGAAGTCGCGGGGCAAAAGATAGTCGGAAATATTTTTTTTTGGAACGTAGTTCCTTATCGCGCGGTGCGGAACTCGGAAGGGGGCTAGACGGATCGACACTTTTTTGAATGTGAATTTGGCATTGTTGTGTTCAGTATTTTCGCGGTACAATATTGGGTCTCCGTAGCCTAGGCTTCTGCAGTCGCCTAACAGTTAAAAGTCGATGGTTCGAATCCCAGCTCGACAGACTGAATTTTCTATTTTCAATTTTATTTTAAACTAGCTGACACGGCGAACTTCGTACCGCCAACTTTTTTTTTAGTTTTTTTTTTTTTTTATTAAGTATTAAAACCTTCCGTGGACCTTAAGGAACATACAAAGAAATAAATTAACCGAATTGGTCCATCCATTCTTGAGTTATGCGCTTACCAACATTCATTTTTATTTATATAGAAGATAGATAGACTAGCTGACACGGCGAACTTCGTACCGCCAGCTTTTATTTTTGTTTTTTTTTTTTTATTAAGTATTAAAACCTTCCGTGGACCTTAAGGAACATACAAAGAAATAAATTAACCGAATTGGTCCATCCATTCTTGAGTTATGCGCTTACCAACATTCATTTTTATTTATATAGATAATTTCTACATGTGGAATTTTTCCATAATATTTTATAACTTATAAGTTATCGACCTTTGGCTGTTAGGCGACTGCAGAAGCCACTAGGCTACGGAGACCCAATATTGTACCGCGAAAATACCGAACACAACAATGCCAAATTCATTAATCGAAAGGAACTACGTTCCATCCGGGTGTCCCTTGACACCTCTCAAGTTTTTTTTTATAAGTTTCTACGCGCCATCATGGCGGTACATTTAATTGCTTGATCTGACGTGTTTGACGGTAGGGTGGTAACTGGCTATGGCCAAAGCCTCCCAGCAGACAAAACACATAATCATGTCCCGAGCATAATATTTTCTCATTTTGTTTATCGATATTCAGAAAAATGTTAACCGATAAGGCGACACGCCATCGACCGTATAGTATTATTTACCTATTTACCTACGTAATCTAGACCGTTTAGCAAATCGATAAGAAAACCGTATGAAATTTTGTACGGTGCTTCTTTGTGTGCTAATGGAGTAAAAGAAAGAATACTTTTGATTTAGTCTGGCTATGCATTAAGGGAGAGGTAAGGGAGAGAAAGTAGCCAGTGTGGCCTCTCCCTAACATAAACTAGGTAAAGGTAGTGGCGATAAGAAGCGAGTGGAGCACACGGAATTATGATAAATTATTTATAACCACACGTAACGTTTAACCAAGGAATTTTGACGTTCTGACAGTATGCCAAAACATCTTTATTCGTCGACTAGCTGATACCCGCGACTTCATCCGCGTAGATTTAATTTTTAAAATCCCTCGGAAACTCTTTTATTTTCCGGCATAAAAAGTAGCCTATGTCACTTTCCAGCTCCTCAACTATGCCCATGCAAAAAATCACGTCAATCCGTGGCTCTGTTGCGGCGTGATTGAAGGACATACCAAAAAACAAACACACTTTCGCATTTATAATATTACTAGCTGATGGCGCGAATTCATTCGCTTGGATTTAGTGTTTAAAATCCCTCGGGAGCTCTTTGATTTTTTGGGATATAAAGTAGCCTATGTCACTCTCCAGGTCCTCAACTATACCCATGCACAAAATCTCGTCGATCCGTTGCGCTGTTGCGGCGTTATTGAAGGACAAACCAACAAACAAACACACTTTCACATTTGTAATATTAGTAAGGATTAAGAGTGAATCTATTAATACGGGTACTGTACGAACAATTTATAATTATTTATACGATTACCGTACGCACAATTTGTACAGAAGTCGGACGAATAATTTTGGTCAAATATTTGAATCGTGCTACCTTACGACCTTACCTTACCACTTACCTACGAGGTGTTTATCTTATAACATGATAAACAGACTGGTTAAACTTTAGTTTAGGTAACGCAACGGAGGGGGGAGGGGGGTGACCCCCCCCCCCCCCCCCGCAAAGGAAATCCGTCGAATCCTGGTAGTTTTCGAAATATATATTTTTTAATATTGTAATTTTTTAGGTTAGTCTTGCCAAAATTCGCTAAATGAAGGAGTAAAGGTAAAAAAATAGTGGGAGAGGGAAAAAGGTGTAGAAGAAGCTTAGAAACCCAATTAGAAACCAAATTAATTTTTCATTTCAAACCAATAGAACCTAAGTACACGGCCTTACTTTAACTTAGGCCGGCCGGGCACCGGGTTCTTTTATGTTCTAACCTAACCTAACCTAACTTTAGATTTTCCACAGTCTGGTGGTTCTCCCAACGTGTTACAATGTAACTAATTAAAAAAAAATTGAATTCGTCCAGTACCCGTACAAATAAAAAGCAAGCTAATCATCCAATTCATTCTTAATTTAAAAAAAAAACTTGAGAGGTGTCAAGGGACACCCGGATGGAACGAAGTTCCTTTCGATTAATTAGTGAAGGAATTGTAATAAACTAGTGGTGTCATCTAGTATTAAATTGATGAACTACGATGAATTATATTTAGTTTATTTCTATTGCAACCAAAGAGTTACTCTGGTTTTTAACAGATGGCGTTAGTAGTACAACATTTTATCCAATTTGTACAATAAAAAATTAGGGAAAAATTCCACATGTAGAAATTATTTAAAATAAAATTGAAAATAGAAAATTCAGTCTGTCGAGCTGGGATTCGAACCATCGACTTGTAACTGTTAAGCGACTGCCGAAGCCACTAGGCTACGGAGACCCAATGTTGTACCGCGAAAATACCGAATACAATGTAAAATTCACATTCAAAAGGAACTTACGTTCCAAAAAATTGAATAACTGTACGAATAAATATAATTTATTCGTCCAGTACCCGTACAAATAGTCACTTCGAAGGATTAAACCTTACTCGGTGACGATAAAATTGAATTCTGTAAAAATATCTAAGAAATAAAATCCATGATATTCACAGAATATTGATAAAGATCTTGTAACTACCCAATCTTGCAATTAAATGAATTTGAAATTGGAATTTGATAAAAATAATATTATAATGTATGAAAAGTTGCATGGAAGAATTGACTTAAAAATTCCCACAAGATATAAATAAATATTTATGATTTGTTCGTAGTCATACATTGTAAAAAAAAAAGCAGTGCGAGTCGGACTCGCGCACCGAGGGTTCCATACTCCAAAAGTAAAAGTAAAACGATAATATTATATTAATTTGCTTATTTATCGTTAACTTTGTTTGTAGAGGTTTATTGTTAATATAAAAAAAACTATGCTAGTTAGAGAGTTGGATTTATTTTTCCTGTAAAATATACATAAACTTCTATTGACCATAATTATTTCAGATTTTTCGATTGGTAAACTTCGGAGATAAGGGGGGGAACGGTATTTTTTTCGACATTTTGGCCGATTAATCAGAAACTATTTTAACTAGAAATAAATAAAAACTGTTTTAGAATGCACAAGTAAAGGCCTTTCATATGATACCCCACTCGGTATAATTATCTTACTTTGAAATTTCAAACCCCTGATTTTCCCCCTTTTTTAATTAAACTAAAATAATTTTCGCGTTGATTTTATTTTCCTGTAAAATATACATAAACTTCTATTGACCATAATTATTTCAGATTTTTCAATTGGTAAACTTCGGAGATAAGGGGGGGGGGGAACGGTATTTTTTTCGACATTTTGGCCGATTACTCAAAAACTATTATATATAGAATTATATAAAAAAACTGTTTTAGAATGCACAAATGAAGGCCTTTCATATGATACCCCACTCGGTATAGTTATCTTACTTTGAAATTTCAAACCCCCGATTTTCCCCCTTTTTTAATCAAACTAAAATAATTTTCCCGTTGCTTTTATTTTTCCTGTAAAATATACATAAACTTCTATTGACCATAATTATTTCAGAGTTTTCGATTGGTAAACTTCGGAGATAAGGGGGGGGAACGGTATTTTTTTCGACATTTTGGCTGATTAATCAAAAACTATTATATATAGAAATAAATAAAAAACTGTTTTGGAATGCACAAGTAAAGGCCTTTCATATGATACCCCACTCGATATAGTTATTTTACTTTGAAATTTCAAACCCCCGATTTTCCCCCTTTTTTTATTAAAACTAAAAATAATTTTCAATTTTTCTTTATTCCAATGATTTTGGGCCACTATTATACACAACTATGCCAAATTTCATGTCGATAGCTTTAATAGTTACTGAAATAATCGACTGTGACAGACGGACGGACAAACGGACGGAGAAAGTCTCACCATAAGGGTTCCATTTTACCATTTTGGTATGGAACCCTAACAAGGAACAGAATTAAATCATCTTAACAAATGGGACTACATAATTATAACAAAATATTTAATTTTATTTATAAACTAGCTGATGCCCGTGATTAAAATCCCTCGGGAACTCTGATTTACCGGGATAAAAAGGAGCCTATGTCACTCTCCAGGTCCTTGAGGACCTAGTATAGTTGACTATACTCATGCTCACTCTATAAAAAATCACGTCGATCCGTAGCTCTGTTGCGACGTGATTGAAGGACAAACCAACAAACAAACACACTTTCTCATTTATAATATTAGTATGATTAGTATGATTACTACCGGAGTCAACTTATGAGAAATTAAGATCAACCTAATAACTAGTGGTTCGCCCCGAACTGAGACCTCGCGGTATCCCATAATTCCCGTATGGTAGTTTTAACTATATATTGTAATTAAAACGCGTCGAATCTGATGACGTCAATCGTCATCTGCTTTCGTGGATGGGATGCGTATGCCTACAGTATTTTACTAAAATTCAGCTGGTTCGGTGAACGGGTGTTACGTAGTATACGATTTCATAATAAAAAAAATATGAAATGCGATAACTACGCGCTTGCGGCTTCTGCGGCGAGCATGTCTAGATGCGCGCTCATCTTTATATTCATAGACACAGTACCATCATACGGTAATAAATATAACATGTCTCTGCCATCAGTAGAATATTTTTATTCCACGTAAGATGGTGCTAACTTCTAATTATTGTAAACAGAAACGGATTTACTTTCGCAAAAACAACGTGATAGTTTTATTGATAATTATTTGCTAATTGAATAACATAATTAGTAATAGACAAAATAAGAATAGCTGACGCAAAACTGTATTTACAATAACAAAGACAGCGCCATCTATTAACAGTATAGTGAAGTTTTGTTAAAAACATTGATGCCCATTAAAAATTAAATAATTACGTTTCTTTATAATATTTATCTAATCTTAGTATTTGTTGTTCAAGTACAGAATATAACTCAAATTATGTGTAAGTTTCAAGTTTTAAAATAAAGAGATTTTAGAGATCTAGCCTCAAATTTAATCTCCACTTTGAAAGCCCCCCATTTCGTCAATTTTAGGAAAAAAATAAAAAAAAATACTTTTGTACTCTGTTCCAAATTATCTTTAAAATGAGGTACTGCAACTCTATGAAACGCAAAAAAATATATTTTACTTCGCATTCGCTTCTATGAGAGCCCCCCTGAAACAAAGATTTTTATAACTTTTTAAGCCATTTTCGGCTGGAGGTTTACATATCATATCTAAAATTGAAGTAATTACGTTCAGTAATTCAAAAGTTATACGGCTCTGACAGACGGACGGACGGACGGACGGACGGAAGGACAAGTGCAAATTCACTCAAGTAAACTCAGAGACCTTCGCTTCGCTCGGTCGATAATATTATATTGGTTATCTAAACATAATACCATTAAATTATTTTCCACAATGTTCATTTTGGAACTTTCCATAAATCAAATGATTGTGAAAAATATGTTATTGTAAGTAGTAACGTTACGTCTCTACGTAACGTTAAACAAAACGTCTTTGAGTCTCTACTCAAGACATGAGAGAAGTAAAAAAACAACTGAAATTCTTTCTCATAACATCGCATTGATGGGACGGTATCCAACACGACCGGAGAGGGAAGTATTGGGAGTAGGAAAGACGGCTTTTCTGATGGGACAGGATATCCCAAGCCAAGCTACCGAAAATTTTTTGATACAAAATCCAATAACTTTTTGGTCCGACCCAGGATTCGTGTGATGCGGGTTTTTACATTCCCTCAAATATGGTTGAGCGAAGCAATGACGTTTTAGAAAGAAGAAGGAAGGAATGAAGGAAGAATTAATACCACGATAATAAAGGCGATCTAATTAAATTTTAGAACACAAAAGCTACTATTGTGACTTAAATATGATAGTTAGATATATTCCCTCGGGAACTTTTTTGTAGAGAATATTAAGTACTTTAATCATGTCACATCATTTTTATGTATCATCAATAGTTTTCTCAGCACACGCCAAATAATGCATTTTATAGGCAAAATTTTCCTACTTTGGGTTATATTATTGCAATTCTCTTAAGGATCTCTAATATTTTTGACAATAAATTATAGCCTATGTTACTTCGGGATAACTTAGCTTTCTATTGGTGAAAAATGGTTAAAATCGGTCCAGTAGTTACAGAGCTTATTCGGTACAAACAAACAAAAAAATCTTTCCTCTTTATAATATTAGTATAGAAGTATACGATGGCTCCTAAGTCCTAAGTATAGTAAGTCATCTCAGATGACTTACTATAGGTACTGCAAAATTCAAATTTTACAGGAGAGTGTGTCAAAGATAAAATGTTCAGAACTTTTTTATTATTTGTACTAGCATTATGATTTTTTCACGTTTGTTTCTTGATAAATATTTAGTTCATTAGGTATTTAAATAATAAATCTAATATTTTAAGTTTCTGAAATATTGTAGTTGATTCAGTAGACGACAAACGAAACATAGCCATTTTTGAGCTAACTACCACTCATACTAGTATACAATGTATGTAGCTAAAAGCGATAATCTAAATATATAAAAGGCAAAGGTGACTGACTGACTGACTGACTGACTGGTCTATCAACGCACAGCTCTAACCACTTGACGGATCGGGCTGAAATTTTGCACACAGATAGTTATTATGACGTAGACGTCCGCTAAGAAAGGATTTTTGAAAATTCCAACCCCAAGAGGGTAAAATGGGGGTTGAAAGTTTTATATAAAAGTCCGTCATTTATCAAATTATTTTTCATGTAATATCCATGAAACTTTAATTTTTGGGCTTTCGATAAAAAAATAAGAAATACGTGTTTCGCAAATTTTGAAAATTCCACCCCCAAAGATTTCAAATAGGGGGTGAAAATTTGTATAAAAGTCCAGATTTTTAAGTTAATTTTCAAGTAATATCCATCAAACTTGGTACTTTAGCTTTCATCAAAATATATAAAAGGCAAAGTTGACTGACTGACTGACTGACTGGTCTATCAACGCACAGCTCTAACCACTGGACGGATCGGGCTGAAATTTTGCACACAGATAGTTAGTATGACGTAGACGTCCGCTAAGAAAGGATTTTTGAAAATTCCAACGCCAAGAGGGTTAAATGGGGGTTGAAAGTTTTATTTAAAAGTCCGTCATTTATCAAATTATTTTTCATGTAATATCCATGAAACTTTAATTTTTGGGCTTTTTTTTGGGATTTTTAAGTTAATTTTCAAGTAATATCCATCAAACTTGGTACTTTAGCTTTCATCTAAATATATAAAAGGCAAAGGTGACTGACTGACTGACTGACTGACTGGTCTATCAACGCACAGCTCTAACCACTGGACGGATCTGGCTGAAATTTTGCACACAGATAGTTATTATGACGTAGACGTCCGCTAAGAAAGGATTTTTGAACATTCCAACCCCAAGAGGGTTAAATGGGGGTTGAAAGTTTGTATAAAAGTCCGTCATTTATCAAATTATTTTTCATGTAATATCCATGAAACTTTAATTTTTGGGCTTTCGACAAAAAAATAAGAAATACGTGTTTCGCAAATTTTGAAAATTCCACCCCCAAAGAATTCAAATAGGGGGTGATTTGTATAAAAGTCCAGATTTTTAAGTTAATTTTCAAGTAATATCCATCAAACTTGGTACTTCAGCTTTCATTTAAATATATAAAAGGCAAAGGTGACTGACTGACTGGTCTATCAACGCACAGCTCTAGCAACTGGACGGATCGGGTTGAAATTTTGCACACAGATAGTTATTATGACGTAAACGTCCACTAAGAAAGGATTTTTGAAAATTCCAACCCCAAGAGGGTTAAATGGGGGTTGAAAGTTTGTATAAAAGTCCGTCATTTATCAAATTATTTTTCATGTAATATCCGTGAAACTTTAATTTGTGAACTTTCGATAAAAAAATAAGAAATACGTGTTTCGCAAAAATTTTAGTTTTCAAGTAATATCCATGAAACTTGGTATGTTGGCTTTTTACGGAGATATATTTTAGGTTGGATTTTAATTACCAATAAAAATCTAACTTAACGTGAGCTAACCAACCGCTAAGAAACCATTTTTGAAAATTCAACCTCTAAGGGGGTAAAATAGGGGTTTGAAAAATCGAACTTAACGTGAGAGAAGCCGCGGGCAAAAGCTAGTTTTAAATAAAAAAAGTAATTTACATAATTAAACATTAAAATAATAGATTTGATGTAATTTTATGGATTTTCTGATTAAAAAACTAGGATTTAATTGAAAATAAAGTAGTTGGTCCAGCTTCTTACGAATATTATTAACAAAAATGTGCGTAGTATATGAGCGTATGTGCATATAAAATAAGCTAATAAAGCACAAAATGATATTATTATTTGTGTTTCATATTGGTTTTATATATTGCAAATACAAACCATCACTTTTTAATCATTATAGGACTTATAATGACAGTATTTTTAATTTCAAACAAAAGAAAATTTCCTTTAAATATTCAAATCCAAAACCGAATAGGCCTTTTCTTCATAGTACTATTTACTTTTCATAGTACTAATTACTTTTTTAGAGATCTGGAGTATTCTGGAGTATCTCTTTCATACAAAAAAACTAGGAAAACAGTGATTAAGATAATTGTTCTTCTTAATCAAAACGCACATAAAGTATTTCATTCTAAAATATCCATGTACATATTACTAGATTAAAAGTAGAACTAGATTAAATCACAATCTTTAATAAAAAAAATCTGATACCCGTTTCCTATATCTATGCCTAAATCTTCACGTAGTAGAGTCAAACAGACTGTATTTAAGGGAAGATTTAGGTAAGAAAGACGTAGATATCCACTTACCCAATGCAATTTCCACCTTCCCTTGTTGCCTTAAAACTTCGTGCTGTGTTGTTTCCCTTAAAAGTTCGTGAAAAAGAAATTTACAGAAAGCGTCACCTAACTTAGCTTAGGTAGCCCTTAAAGTTAGGGAGCATTAGTGAAAACGGGCATAAGTATCGTAAAAATAAAAAATAAAGAAAAATTAAACAACTTTTTATGGGTTGTATGGCGTTTTATACGAGTATTTACTACTTCTTACTGAGATGATTTACAGCTTCCATCATCATGGGTAGGACCAAGGTAATTAACTCCCAGATGTCATGTTAAATAATGAAACAATCTTTAATATTACCCGTGGTTATGGTGGCTGCAAAGCTTCTAATACGTCAGATAATAAATTCGGAAAAAACGCAACATATTTCATGAAAAGTGGTTTCATTTATATATTATATTCGCGCAAATATCATGTGTTCTTTGGTTTATTTTGGCAGTCAATCCAGCTATCAGAATAATTTTCAAAATTGTAATCAAATGAAATTCTCATCATCTCATCGCTCGTTTTCTTCTATTATAATTTTACAGATTTTATTCCATAATACTAAACTTCCGTCACCTGCAACTGTCAATTATTGCAGTGTTTTAGACATGGAAGTAGGTTTTAGGTGTGCTTTATAGTCCAAAATCATTCAAACCTTTATCTAAAACCATACCCGTGCCTTATCGTAGTCTCAGTTTTGTAAACAAAGCTTGCTATAACTTTTAAACATTTTTGTACTTAAATCAAACATTCAAAACATGAAGTGGTTTTACTACTTTATTACCTATCCTGTCTTTCTAATTTTCCCTCAATATTATTTTCTTAAAAAACTTTCTTGTTTCTCATTTTCTTCTGAAAGTGAGGAACAAGAAAGTTAAGCAAGAAAATGAAAATTAAGTTCCTGAAGAATCAGGGACTTAATTATTATTTTCAAATATGTGAAATTCTTTGCATTTTCTATTTGCTTAATATATGCACACATTTTGTTTTGGAGAGTGGCTTGTTCTTAATCTTGAATGTACCTACTATTTTTGTGTTTAGTGTCATAATCAGTTGTGTATTTAAATAAATAAATTTATATTTTTTAAGCTTATAAAAACTTATATTGAAAATTCTTGATCATAATAACATGATTCTGACGTAGATTAGAAACTTGAGCGGAGTAAATAGTTGGATCAAGTCACTGCTTCTAGAAGTTAAACATCTTAGGAAACGCTGTACACTGATGCAACTTGTAGTTGTACCTTTCCGCTCATGCTAGCTCGTCGCGTCCGCTCGACGTATATAGGAATCCTGTAGTTACCTCAGTTTACGACGTACATATATTGTAAACAGCTCAACTTGAACCAGTATACGTTAGATTATCTCCGAATCTATTTGCATTTTTGAAAGTTTTGTGACCTAGGCTGATAAATAAGGTCTTTTTATCAATCAAATCCCTCAAAAAGTCAAAATACCTAAAAGTGCTAGTTGACTCACTATTCTTAGGAGCCATCGTATAGATAAGAGTAAAAAATCTTTATTAGTCGCCAATTTCCGGATAAAATTTACCGAGGAGTAAAAAAGTTAACGATCTGACGATAACGTGAAGGCAATAATTTTTCACAGATCTGAGAATAACTTAATGATTACAATGGACGATAATTTTGAATTAATCATTGCATACATTATTACTAAATGCCTTAAATATAATACCTATTGCGAAATGCGGTTAATTAACTTGGTAATTATAATAATTGATAAGTATTTTCGATTTTAACAGGTGATCTAAGTCAATTGCACAAGAGACAGTGACTATAGTGGTTTTGAAATGAATAATTAATTTAAACGAGTGTATTTTAATGTGAACACAGTGCGGTGAATTTTGGAAAGCAGGTCATTTTCGGAGAAGAGTCGACATCAACTTTGCTGGTAAATAGAGGGAATCGAATTACGCTTTGTATTTTGGCGACCTCCCTAGCGTGTTGGCGGTCGTAGTGACCGGGTTCGACAGATCCATAGTTCAGTTCCCGACATGGGGCATTGGGATTTTTTTTACGTGGCCTGCTTGGAGGTTTCGGCGGAGGCTAATGACCATCTACGTGGACGTGCCGCCAAGCGATTAAGCGTTTCAGTACTATGCCGCGTAGAAACTACTAAGATGGGATATTTGTGGGTTTAATAACATCTTGCAATACCTTTCTAGGTATAACCCACTTTGTTTTATACTATTTATTACTATAGCGGCCCGCCCCCATTTCGTTCCCGAAATAAGTATCATTTAAGTAGGGGATTACTTTTTTTCCGACTTCAAAAAAAGTAGGAGGTTTACAATTCGACGCGTATTTTTTTGTCGATGTTACTCCATAAATAGTCATAGTCATATCTGAACTGATTTCTATTTATTAATATTTGTATTTGAAAGGTCATGTAAGGTTGCTTCCATTTAAATTTGGTGAAGATCTGATGAATATTATCGGTATAATGGAGGACGGAATTCCTCAATGAATAAGACCAAATCGCTCGCGATTAGAGAATGTGAAGGTTGATTCTATAAAAATATATTATTTGAACTTTACTTAATGAGCTCTAGACAATAACATCCCACATGCCAGGGTAAAAAAGAAAATTTTATTTCGATTCCTTTTCCATGTATCGGAGCCGCTTTATTTTTTTAATTTAATTTATTATTATTTGTTGTTATAGCGGCAATATAAATACACACTCTGTGAAAATTTCAACTGTCTACCTATTACGGTTTCTGAGATACAGCCCGCTGACAGACGGACAGAGAGACGGAGGAACAGCGGAGGCTAATATTAGAGTAGAGGAGTAATAGGGTCCCGTTGGCACCCTTTGGTACGGAACCCTAAAAAACTATTATACCGCATGAATCTACGTTTCAGATTGAAAAGATAATATAACTTAGAATTGATTGAAAAGATAGAATAGGTTCAAAAATATACATGATGTCACGATAATAATAGGTATGCTATAGTTATTTGTTTTATGGGGCCAATAAAATTTTTTGTTCCCCGAAGGCGTTATTTTGAATTCAGAGCGAAGTGAAGGATTCTATCGTAGAATCCCGAGCGCAGCGAGGTATTCTAAAGTAGAATCCTGAGCGTAGCGAGGAATTCAATATACGTCGCCCGAGACCAAAAATATTTTGGCCCCGAATGACACATACTATTTTTCATCATTACCTATGAGAAAAAGCTAGGAGTATCAACCTACTATGTATAGACATTACCTATTACGTATATTTAAAGTTTAAATAAAACACAAATAAATTTATATGAAACTAGTAGGGCGCGTGGGTGCGCGGCCCGCAAGCGGACCGCGGTTTTTCTACTCGTCTAGTAGACTTTCAGCTCCTGATCATTTTCTATCACAAAACCACTCTTCCATCTTTTATACTCTCCGAGATAGACACCGTTGAAGTTTGTATGGCCGCCATCTTGAATCCGCCATTTTGGATTTTTTTCAGCTCACTGCCAATTGGATGAGATTTCGAGTGACTTTTGTTCGAGCACCCCCACCTATCTACATTACCATGGCCGTGCTCCTCACCCACCTTCCAAACCCTCGATCATCATATGTCATCATTTGTCATAATGAAAATTCTTCAATAAAAAAAAATCTTGAAAAGGAATTGTATCAAAGTCGTGCATGATTCCCGGCTTCTAGTCTCTTCAATATTCGCCATATATTTTTGTATGAAGAAAAAAAAAATTCCGCCATCTTGAATTTTTTTTCTGTTCGTCAAGTAGACCTTAGGGTCTTGATCAGCTTTTGCCAGGAAACCACTCTTCTATCTTTTATACTCTCCGAGATAGACACCGACGAAATTTGTATGGCCGCCATCTTTTTTCCGCCATTTTGAATTTTTTTTCAGCTCACTGCGAATTGGATGAGGTTTCGAGTGACATTTGGTCGAGCACCCCCCACCTATCTTCAATACCCTGGCCGTGCTCCTCATCCGTCTCCGAAATCCTCAATCATCAGCTCTCTCCATAATTTTCCTCCGAATGAATTTTTGTCCTCTATACGAAACCATCGGTGGAAAAAAAATTTTTCATACAAAATTTTACAGGAGAGGTGATCAATCAGTCAGTGAATCAGTGAATCAGCACGAGCAGCTATATATATATTAACTAGTATTTCGCTCGGTGCGCGAGCTGCTAAAGCAGCTCGCGGGAAGTGTTATTACTACAAGTAGGGCGCGTGGGTGCGCGGCCCGCTAAAGCGGACCGCGATTTTTTTACTCATCAAGTAGACCTTCGGATTCTGGTCATCTTTTGCCAAAAAATTTGTTCGAGCACACCCCACCTATCTGCAATAACCTGGCCGTGCTCCTCATTCACAAAAGAAAAAGAAAAAAAAAGAAAAAGAGAAAAAAAAGAAAAGAAAAAAAGAAGAAAGAATAAAAGAAAATTAAAAAAAAGAAAAAGAATAAAAAAAAGGAAAAAAGAAAAAAAAGAAAAAAAGCAAATGTAAAATGAAAAAAAAAAAAGAAAAAAAGCCCTATGAACCTATCAAAATCAATGTCTTGCATAGTTCCCAACTTCTAGTCCCTTCAATATTCCCCATACATTTTGTATGGGGGGAAAAAAAAATCCGCCATCTTGAATTTTTTTCCTACTCACCAGGTAGACCTCCAGGTTGTGATCATCTTTTGTCGAGAAACCGCTCCTCCATCTTTTATAGTCTCCGAGAGAGAGACGGACAAAATTTGCCGCCATTTTTTTTCCGCCATTTTGTATTTTTTTTTCAACTCACTGGCAACTGCTCGAGGTTTCGAATGACATTTGGTCGAGCACCCTCCACCTATCTTCTATACCCTGGCCGTGCCCCTCGCCCGTCTCCGAACTCCTCACTCATCAGCTCTCTCCACCTTTCTCCGAGTCACATTCTTTGAGCTCTATACGACACCATGGGTGAAAAAAATTTTTTTCATACAAAATTTTACAGGAGAGGGGTGGAAATTTGGGACGTCACAGCTCGGCCGCCATCTTGTTTTTTTAATGTTTTTCACTTTTTCTGTTAATCGTTTACTAATTTCTACAATAATCCAAAATTTCAAAGAAATCGGTTGGAAAACAAAAGAGTTGCAAGATTCACGTCGGCCGCCATCTTGTTTTTCCGAAATGTCATAATTTTTCCCCACTCGAATCCCCCACCCGGACATATCTCCCATACATCATTGTATCGTTTTTTGTCTCTTTCTAGGAGAACAATTGTGTCAATGAGTGAGTGAGTGAGTGAGTGAGTGGTAATCGAGCTATATATATTATAACTAGCGTTTGCTCGGTGCGCGAGCTGCTAAAGCAGCTCGCGGGAAGTGTTATTGCTACAAGTAGGGCGCGTGGGTGCGCGGCCCGCTAAAGCGGACCGCGATTGTTCGCCTTTATTTATTTCGCTCGGTGCGCGAGCTGCTAAAGCAGCTCGCGGGAAGTGTTTTACTAAAAGTAAGGCGCGTGGGTGCGCGGCCCGCTAAAGCGGACCGCGATTGTTCGGCTTTATTTATTTCGCTCGGTGCGCGAGCTGCTAAAGCAGCTCGCGGGAAGTGTTATTGCTACAAGTAGGGCGCGTGGGTGCGCGGCCCGCTAAAGCGGACCGCGATTGTTCGGCTTTATTTATTTCGCTCGGTGCGCGAGCTGCTAAAGCAGCTCGCGGGAAGTGTTATTACTACAAGTAGGGCGCGTGGGTGCGCGGCCCGCTAAAGCGGACCGCGATTTTTTTACTCATCAAGTAGACCTTCGGATTCTGGTCATCTTTTGCCAAAAAATTTGTTCGAGCACACCCCACCTATCTGCAATAACCTGGCCGTGCTCCTCATTCACAAAAGAAAAAGAAAAAAAAAAAGAAAAAAAAAGAAAAAAAAGAAAAAAAGCAAATGTAAAATGAAAAAAAGAAAAAGAAAAAAAGCCCTATGAACCTATCAAAATCAATGTCTTGCATAGTTCCGAACTTCTAGTCCCTTCAATATTCCCCATACATTTTGTATGGGGGGAAAAAAAAATCCCTCATCTTGAATTTTTTTTCTACTCACCAGGTAGACCTCCGGGTTGTGATCATCTTTTGTCGAGAAACCGCTCCTCCATCTTTTATAGTCTCCGAGAGAGAGACGGACAAAATTTGCCGCCATTTTTTTTCCGCTATTTTGGAAATTTTTTTCAACTCACTGGCAACTGCTCGAGGTTTCGAATGACATTTGGTCGAGCACCCTCCACCTATCTTCTATACCCTGGCCGTGCCCCTCGCCCGTCTCCGAACTCCTCACTCATCAGCTCTCTCCACCTTTCTCCGAGTCACATTCTTTGAGCTCTATACGACACCATGGGTGAAAAAAATTTTTTTCATACAAAATTTTACAGGAGAGGGTCGGAAATTTGAGACGTCACAGCTCGGCCGCCATCTTGTTTTTTTAATTTTTTTCACTTTTTCTGTTAATCGTTTACTAATTTCTACAATAATCCAAAACTTCAAAGAAATCGGTTGGAAAACAAAAGAGTTGCAAGATTCACGTCGGCCGCCATCTTGTTTTTCCGAAATGTCATAATTTTCCCCAACTCGAATCCCCCCCCCAAACACATCTCCCGAACATCATTGTATCGATTTCCGTCTCCTTCTAGGAGAACAATTATGTCAATGAGTCAGTGAGTGAGTCAGTGGTAATCGAGCTATATATATTATAACTAGTATTTCGCTCGGTGCGCGAGCTGCTAAAGCAGCTCGCGGGAAGTGTTATTGCTACAAGTAGGGCGCGTGGGTGCGCGGCCCGCTAAAGCGGACCGCGATTGTTCGGCTTTATTTATTTCGCTCGGTGCGCGAGCTGCTAAAGCAGCTCGCGGGAAGTGTTATTGCTACAAGTAGGGCGCGTGGGTGCGCGGCCCGCTAAAGCGGACCGCGATTTTTTTGCTCATCAAGTAGACCTTCGGATTCTGGTCATCTTTTGCCAAAAAATTTGTTCGAGCACACCCCACCTATCTGCAATAACCTGGCCGTGCTCCTCATTCACAAAAGAAAAAGAAAAAAAAAGAAAAAAAAAAGAAAAAAAAGAAAAAAAGCAAATGTAAAATGAAAAAAAAGAAAAAGAAAAAAAGCCCTATGAACCTATCAAAATCAATGTCTTGCATAGTTCCCAACTTCTAGTCCCTTCAATATTCCCCATACATTTTGTATGGGGGGAAAAAAAAATCCGCCATCTTGAATTTTTTTCCTACTCACCAGGTAGACCTCCGGGTTGTGATCATCTTTTGTCGAGAAACCGCTACTCCATCTTTTATAGTCTCCGAGAGAGAGACGGACAAAATTTGCCGCCATTTTTTTTCCGCCATTTTGGAATTTTTTTTCAACTCACTGGCAACTGCTCGAGGTTTCGAATGACATTTGGTCGAGCACCCTCCACCTATCTTCTATACCCTGGCCGTGCCCCTCGCCCGTCTCCGAACTCCTCAGTCGTCAGCTCTCTCCACCTTTCTCCGAGTCACATTCTTTGAGCTCTATACGACACCATGGGTGAAAAAAATTTTTTTCATACAAAATTTTACAGGAGAGGGGTCGGAAATTTGAGACGTCACAGCTCGGCCGCCATCTTGTTTTTTAAATTTTTTTCACGTTTTCTGTTAATCGTTTACTAATTTCTACGACAATCCAAAATTTCAAAGAAATCGGTTGGAAAACAAAAGAGTTGCAAGATTCACGTCGGCCGCCATCTTGTTTTTCCGAAATGTCATAATTTTCCCCAACTCGAATCCCCCCCCCAAACACATCTCCCGAACATCATTATATCGATTTCCGTCTCCTTCTAGGAGAACAACCCTGTCAATGAGTCAGTGAATCAGTCAGTCAGTGGTAATCGAGCTATATATATTATAATAATCAAACATTAATAATATTTATGTTGGATACAGTATGGGCGTACCTATATCCGATCGATAAATTGATCACGTGACTTATCGAAGACAACAGCTTCTCAGACATTTTTGAATTTCGAACGGAATGAGCGATTGACAGGCTTCTGCAACGAACGCAGTAGTAATAAACACAATATACTAAGGGACGAACGCGGACCAATCAGAAGAGAGAAATGAAAAGTCCCATGGGGTTAAAATCAAATTTTGCTCCCGCTATCCTCTGAAGCCAATATTCGGTTTTCGAATAGGTATGATGCTAAAATAGTTATTTGTGTTATATGGGGCCAAAGGAATTTTTTGTTCCCCGAGGGCGTTATTTTGAATTCAGAGCGAAGTGAAGGATTCTATAGTAGACTCCCGAGCGCAGCGAGGGATTCATAAGTAGAATCCTGAGCGTAGCGAGGAATTCAATATACGCCGCCCGAGAACAAAAAATTTTGGCCCCGAATGACACACACTATTTTTCATCATTACCTATGAGAAAAAGCTAGGAGTATCAACCTACTATGTATAGACATTACCAATACGTATATTGAAAGTTTAAATAAAACACAAATAATTTTTTATGAAATAATTTAACATTAATATTTATGTTGGAAGTATGGGCGTATATTATATCTAATCGACAAATTTGATCACGTGACTTATCGAAGCTTCTCAAACATTTTTGAATTTTCTCTTCTGATTGGTCCGCGTGAGTTAGTAAGCACTAACGCGGACCAATCAGAAGAGAGAAATGAAAAGTCCCATGGGGTTAAAATCAAATTTTGCTCCCGCTATCCTCTGAAGCCAATATTCGGTTTTCGAATAGGTATGATGCTAAAAATAATATTATCCTTCTACAAGACGGTATGTATTATCGCTAATAAGCGAACTCTTTCAGATAACCTTAGGGTTAGACATTAAAGACTGCTCAGAAGATTGAGAAATAGATTTCATAATAATTAAACGATGCAGATGTAGGATGTAAAAACTTATAGCTACCAGGAGTCCAACGTATAGTTACCTATACTATGTCGACCTACATTAAATAAATAATTTTGAATGTTCACGTTTACTCGATTTTTGCTTGAATTTGGTAATGATGTGAGACTTAAGGCTCGGTTACACAAGAAGAGTCTCGAGCGAGCTCAAGAGCGAAATTTTCGGCACTTGTGTTTTTAACCCCTGTCGCAAAAAGAGGGGTGTTATACGTTTGACGTCGATGTCTGTCTGTCTGTCTGTCTGTGTGTGTAGCTCTCAAACGGATGGACCGATTTCGATGCGGTTTTTTTCATTTGAAAGCCAGTTTCCTTAGCTATGTTTGGTTAATATCGGTCCAGCAGTGTAAGAGTATCAGCTCTTTTCCAAAATGATGTAAGGCATTTTTGGCGTATGATTACTCGATTAAGTGCTTCACGTGTGCCAGTATAATCGTTAAATGACAATTAATTGATAACTACGACCTGATGCTGCAACCAGAATCATACATAGTCCGGCCATAGATTCACATGTCGGGGGTGTTTTAAGTTTTAAATTTACGCTTGTTGTCATAATGTAATGTAAGTATAATCACGGACGAGAATTGCATGGATAAGTTTTATCCCATAGGACAATCACAAACGATTTCTTGCCGCTCACATTCGAGAAACTCTTCTTGTGTGACTGAAGCCTCATTTTGGTAAAGAGTGATTTTTGTTGAGAATAATTTAATTTAAATAATTCTTTTTAAAAAACCGACTTCAAACTCCCGCGCCACTATACAAAGTATATAATTTATTGTTGATATTAAAAAAACCGCTCCACCGATTTCGATAAATTTTATATGGAGCCACCTGGAGAGTATACCCTTTCAAACAAAAAAATAATTTTCCAAATCGGTTCAGGCGTCTTCGATTTTTCCCTAATTTTTTATAACTTATAAGTTATAAAAAATTAGGGAAAGGTTCCCACATGTAGAAATTGTTTAAAATAAAATTGAAAATGGAAAATTTGGTCTGTCGAGCTGGGATTCGAACCATCGACCTTTGGCTGTTAGGCGACTGCAGAAGCCACAAGGCTACGGAGACCCATCATTGTACCGCGAAAATACCAAACACAATGTAATCGAAAGGAACTACGTTCCATCCGGGTGTCCCTTGACACCTCTCAAGTTTTTTTAAGTGTGTAGGTATATCTATCTACCTTTCAAGGAAATTTCCGAATCAACCGTTTACCGGAAGTAAGAATGCCCATGAGAGTAGCATTCACATTATATTCTTATATTATATTATATTCTTTTATTTAGACTCTCAAGCAGTGATAGCCTAGTGGTTAGGACTGTGGTCTCCTATTCGAAGGGTCGCAGGTTCGATCCCGGACACCTCTGACTTTTCGGAGTCAAGTGCGTTTAAGCAATTCAATATAACAAGCTGCAACGGTGAAGGAAAACATCGTGAGGAAACCTGCACATCTGAGAGTTCGTCATAATGTTCTCGAAGGTGTGTGAAGTGTGTTTTTCGTTAAATACGATCATTGACGTCATTATTTTCGCCCAATTACTTATAATCGGCATTGTACTACATTTTTTCGAGGTTTTAACATAAATGGCATAATGCCCGTATTAGTGGTCGGACTCGATAAGAACATGTCACACAATTTAATTAATTTTAAATTTAATTCCAAGTAGGTAATTTGTTTTGGAATTCCACGTCTCATTAAGAACTAACGCGTGCGGCCATTAGTCCCTAAAAACATATTCTTCCGTTTTCTCCGTGGATAATACTTTTGTATTAAATATTATCCATGCCATGTCATGTAATATTATAAATGCAAAAGTGTGTTTGTTTGTTGGTTTGTCCTTCAATCACGCCGCAGCAGGTACGTAATTTCTGCATAGCTGTTGAAAATCGGGAGAGTGGCTACTTTTTATCCCGGAAAATCAAAAAGTTTCCACGAGATTTTTAAAAACTAAATCCCACGCGGATGAAGTCGTGGGCATCAGATATGTATGAATAATCTATCTATATAAATAAAAATGAATGTTGGTAAGCGCATAACTCAAGAATGGATGGACCAATACGGTTAATTTATTTTTTTGTATGTTCCTTAAGTTCCACGAAGGTTTTAATACAAAAAAAAAAACAAAAACTAAATTCACGTGGACGAAGTCGCGGGCATCAGCTAGTATATAATAAGAACAAGGAACCTCAAAAATTGCAAACATGGCCCAATCTCCTGAAACAATTTTGACGAATATATTTTAAAATCTGCCAAAATTGTTCGGTTAAACGTTACTCGGCGATGCACTATCGTGTAGTCGTAATTGTGTATTTGACTGTAGTCAAAATGTTGATATTCATTATTTATAATCGAAAATGTAACATGTAAGAATAACATTTGTGAAAACAGAAAATAAATCTGTCCAAAAACCAATAAGTTATAGAGCTTTAAAGTTTCCTATTGTACAGAGAGAGCGCAACTGAAGTGTGATGTCACAATTCAGCAGCTCCATACATTCATAGAAAAATTCGTTTTAGAAAAAGACATACAGTCTCAATAAATCTAAATGTATAAAAGGAAAAGATGACTGACTGATTGATTGACTGACTGACTGACTGACCTATTAACGCACAGCTCAAACCACTTGACGGATCGGGCTGAAATCTTGCATACAGATAGATAGCTATTATGACATAGGCATCCGCTAAGAAAGGATTTTTGAAAATTCAACCCCTAAGGGGGTAAAATAGGGGTTTGAAAGATCGAAGTTAACATGAGCGAAGCCGCGGGCAAAAGTTAGTCAGCATACAATTCCGAGACTAGTGAAGATATTTAAAAAAGAGAATTGGCATTATGTTATAATATTTAAAAACGTCATTTTAATTATATAAAAAAAAAGTCGTGTGGTGTCGTGGGACACCAGATAGGAACGAAGTTATAAAAATATTAATTTCAAGTTCTATTCGAGGTATAAAGAAAAGAATTATTCGGGTATACATTTTTTATCGTGATTTTTTTATCGATGAAAATCAAAATGACCCCAGGGAAGCCTAAATATCGATTTTATAAAATATTAAAATATAAAAAATGAAAATAAAATTGCGCACCCCCGGGTGGGCTCGAACCACCAATCTTTTTGGGTTAACAGCCGCACGCGTGCTTTAAGGGTAAAAAACGGTTTATCTAGATTTCCGGAAAAACTACAAGTCCTATGGAAAAAAGTTAAATGGCAAAGTTGTAGGTAATAAAAAGATCTACAACTTTTGTATTAAGACTTTTTTCACATAACCTCAAAATGTATGTGAAAAATTCAAATAACCAAGTTTTTGGTTTTTTATTTTTATCTTTTACAAAAAAAATATTTTTTCACGAGATTTGGTGAAAACTTACCTTTTTATGTCCCAAATACACTGTAATTTTTCTGATTTAAAATATTTATTTTTTCACCTTTTTTTTTGACTTAATATTGAAAAAGCACCTAATTTTCAATCGAAAATTCTCCCGTCAAAATATCTACTTTTTCAAAAAAGTCGGTGAGCTTTTTGTTCTTTGAAATCTCTACTTTCTGATGGTGTAAAAAAAAATATACATTACTATGGTAAATGCTCTCAGAAAATGCAGAAACGAAATACGAAATAACAGGTAGTAAGTCCCAGACCCTCCTAGCCCCATCCCCACTTCTCTATGAAATACCTTTTGATGGGCTAAAATTTTCCGTAGGTCACTCAGGTATATAAGTTATCTTATATTCCTGACACCTGACACTTCCCGACCTCAGATCGCCCGTAATTTATTTTTCCTTTCATTTTTGTTGCATTCTCTTCCTTTTCCAATGGATTTCATCCTACTATAATTTTTTTTTCATCTCCCCATCTCGGAAAGAGTATTTTTGCTCTTCGATATCGGAGTGTAAAAGCCGTTTTTATCCTCTAGAGGATAAAGTAAATTGAATTTAGAACATCGTGTGCACTAAGTTTGTGAATTCAAAACATCATTAAACCTATTTATTTCTACCTCCATGGTGCCGAATTTATCATACAACCTTTTTTAATTTGTTAAAAACTCAGACTTGGAACCTTCTTGGTGTACTTTTTTTTAATTTGCTTTGCGCGCGCCATTTTCTTTTCACGTCATATTGTTTGAATGGGGAGATGAAAAATTACGTGTTGCACTCGAGTGCAAAGATTTTTCACCTCGTGCTCTTTTGATTCCCTCGCTAACGCTCAGGATTCTAATTTTTGAATCACTCGCTGCGCTCGTGATTCAATTTTAGAATCCTTCGCTTGCTCGGTCATCAAAACTGAGCACGCGGTTAAAAAGCAACTTTGCACTCTTGTATAACAAATAACTATTGTTTTCAAAAATTATCTACCCTGGACTACTATCATGTCACTGCCCTGTCAAATAGACTGAGACTAGAGGCTCATCGCTGAATTCCATTCACTTGTAGTGAGTTTAATCCAAAGCGTCCGTTATGCTGCCACTTTTTTTCGCTACTGCTAATTTTTACAAACTTTTATTTAGCTTGACCAGTTTATTTATTTATTTCTTTGTTTGGGTCAAATCTTGCAAGATGAATAGACCCACTTCCCGGTTTCTGATCGAGCTGAAATTTTGCATTTATGTGTAAATCGGATGACAATGCAATATTATTGTGACATGGAGCTGATCTGATGATGGAGACGGAAGATGGCTATCGGAACTCTGTAATAAAACGACGTAACCCCATCGAGTTTGGGCTCGTTTGATTCGTCATAACAAGTACTCAGATCCTAGATGATATCCATAGTCTAATGATGTAGCTACTAAAAGCTTGCATTTAGAAATATTTTAAGACGCGCGGTGCGGAACTCGGAAGGGGGCTAGACGGATCGACACTTTTTTGAAACCGATACTTTTTTGAAGGCATTGTGTTCGGTATTTTTGCAGTACAATATTGGGTCTCCGTAGCCTTGTGGCTTCTGCAGTCGCCTAACAGTTAAAAGTCGATGGTTCGAAACCCAGCTCGACAGACTGAATTTTCTATTTTCAATTTTATTTTAAATAATTTCTACATGTGGAATTTTTCCCTAATTTTTCATAACTTATAAGTAACGGAGACCCATTATTGTACCGCGAAAATACCGAACACAATGCCAAATTAATTAATCGAAAGGAACTACGTTCCATCCGGGTGTCCCTTGACACCTTTCAAGTTTTTTTTAATGTACACTTGTTTTTAAATAGTTACCTTATTATTATTATGATTAGCCGTGTTGAACCGGGCGAATATTCCCGCTCCCCTTGAAAAAAGGGTAACGCTCGACTCGAGTTAGGTGTGGTTTCGACTATGGTGCAACAGCTGGGGATTGAACCTTTCAGCGTCACCTCACTCACCTCTGACTCAAGACTGAGTTAAAACGAGACAGATGTACAGTCGGCTGCAAAAGTCCATATAGAAAAAGCAAACAAGTTGCCTTGCATGCAGTCTGTCACTCGCACACTTACTGTAGTATTGAACTGAAATCGTTTGAACCTTATGTTGTTGACTTAAGGTTGATTATTGATAGATAATATTTATTTGTTTGAGTGAGAATTCGAGTGATACACAGCATTGCTTGCGCACGGTTTTAGCCTTTAAGCTATGTATGGACTTTTGACGTCGACTGTACCTCAGGACATATTTGTGTCTCATTTTGACTCTATCTTGAGTCTTGAACAGAGCCAGAGTACGATCTATAGATCTCAGTCTTAGTTTCAGTCCGCACCTAAAACTTACTTGGACTAAACTAGCGGCACGCTATGATGGCCGGTTTGACACATTACAATAGTGATGTGGAATGTCAATTTATTCTCGAACAAAAAACAATTAAGTTTTGTTTTTGTACCTGATTAAATAGGTTTAATAAAACAAAAATGTATATGTTTATTTAATTTATTTGAACGAACTGAATATTTGAATGAAAATGAATATACATACTTTATATGCACACAAGAAACATATGAATACAAAAGATACCAAAAAAGGTGCCACAAAAGGCCATAATTAATCAGATTCGTCCATACTACTATTTTCACTGTCGTCACTGCTATCATCACCTACATTAATAATTATATGTTCGTTTTCTATAATATTATCTATTTTCACATCTCTTTCATAATCTTCCCTTATTAATTTAACAGTTCTATTCACAACCTTTTCCCAGTCTCCTTTAGTCACATGTTCACAAGCTTCTTCTAATAATTTTAGCATTTTTTTTGTGGTAAATGGGGGTTCTGTATTGTGTCTTGCAGCATATCCCTTAATTTGAGCCCACACCAACTCAATCGCATTATACTCACAATGGTAAGGCGGTAACCGTATAACTCTGTGCCCATGTTCTAATGCTATTTCGTCAATGACGTATCGGATCTTGGTTGGTTTGTTTTCTTTTAAAAGACGTACTAATTCCGCTTTTAACATATTCATGTTTGCATATACGCCATTTTTACGAAGCCATGCGACGATATCAGCTTTCTTTTGGGATTGGGCAGGTGGCTTGTCAATTTGCATCGAGTGGTATGGGGCGTTGTCCATAATTATAATAGATGGTTCAGGGAGGCTACACAACATTGAGGTAAACCATTCAGTAAACTTTTCTCCATTCATGTCTTCATGATAGTCTCCAGTGGTTTTTGACGCAAAAGCCATGAGAGAACCTTCGACAAACCCGTTGATGGTTCCGGCGTGACAAATTATAAGTCGCGATCCTTTTCCTACAGGAACTTTGGAAGTAGATGCTGCTGTGTCATCGTTCCAAGAACGGCCTACAGTATGGTTAGCATTAAGCCATGTTTCATCCAAGAACACAACATTTTGCCAATTTTTGATTTCTTTCACTTGCCGTAAAAAAGTATACCTTGCCATCGCTATATCAAATCTTTCCATCAATATTTTGCGTTTGTTACATTTTTTGTATCGAAATCCAATGGTCTTCAAAATCTTCGTTAAAGAACTTTCCCCACCGAAGAATAATCCAGCTTCCTTCAGTGAATGCACCAACTTTTTTCTTGTTGGATACTCCTTCTGTAAATAGTAGCCGTAAACATGTCTTCGGATAGCATCGGCATCAAAGCTATCGATGCCTACGACTGGTTTTGCTCGTTTTCTCTTTTTTGGTGTGTGAAGTTTATTTTCTTCTGTGCCAGTCTCGCCATATTTTTTTTTAGTTATCCGTCTAACAGTTCGTTGTCCAATATTAAGCGCATCAGCTACGCGTTCAACCACTGACGTTATAGGTAAAATTGACCCTCCATTTTGAGCTTCACGATCGAAATAGTTACGAAGGCGTATTACGAACTCACGTGTCTGACTATTTAGAACAGTTCTCTGCGTACGTTCGGTCATATCGACGAAATCCACAACAAAGGGCTTGAACAGAGTCCAAATTAACGAGCAAGGGTCAACAGTAATGCAGTATCAATATTTGAAATCCAAAGCCAGGTCAAAACTATATCACAATCGCATTGCACTGACAGTTTATACTTTTCGAAGCAACGTCAATTCGAAACTGCTTTGTTTTGCATTGAGCATTGACGCGAGTTTGCCGGAGGTAGTAGTTGTGCTAGCCAGCGATCCTATGTGACGATCGTATTAGATTCCATTTTTAAAAATTTTCAATTTAGAAAACCAAATGCCGAGTTGTGGTATATATCATATAAAAATAAAAATTTTACCTTTTGTATGAAACAGCTGATATTTTTTTGCGATTTCAGAGGTTTGTCCACATAGTGAAAATTGTTCATATTCACAAGTACATTCACCCCTTAAATGGTGCAAACTGATTTTTCTACACTTGTATACATTTTAGAAATCAATTTAATAAATAAATTTTGAGTCCTAAACCTAAAACTACATTCGATAAAATTTATGAATCTCTGCACATCACTATCGTCAATAAAGTAATACAATTATTTCCTTCAAAGTCGTTATCAATTAATACGGAACTTCATGAGCGGACAAACGTCAAACCGGCCATCATAGCGTGCCGCTAGTTTAGAACTCTAGACAGACAGATGTGTAGTGCTGTTACATCTAACTATGGTAAGAAATATTAAAGAAAAATTTCATTATTTCAGGTACATAATGAACGGAGAAAGCGGTTTTCGATTCCTTGATTGGGACCTAACCAAAAGTAAATGTGAGTAAAAGCTATATAATATGATTGTGGTTTAAAAAACTATATAAGAAAACTGACACATTATCCATCAGCCAATTATATAAATACAAGACATGTATTTTAATTAGAAAAATACTTACACAGACTATAAACACACAAGGCAAGAACAAAAACATATGGCGCGAAAACTATACAATTTGAGGGAGCACTTCTATACAGTGGTCTGCCAAAAGATATAATAACCGAGAAATCTTGTCCAATTTTTAAAAGAAAACCGAGAATTTTTTTTAATAACAGTTAGCAAACCTTAAGAATATTTTAGTTTTATAGTTATTTAAGTTATTTAAGAGCCACCATTTTTTGTTTTTAATGTATATAATGTGTTATAATTTAAGTTTTAATTTATCTGTAAGTGTTTTGTTCTTAGAGAATAAATTCTTTAAACCTAAACCTAAAAACGGGACCCTAACAAAATAAAATATTGGATAGAAGCAGGCGTTACTTTGCGGAAGTTCATGATTAGCAAGAAAAGGTTAGAATTATTTTGCTATAATCCGCCAACAGAAAAAATCTGTATGGTCAAACATGCAATTAAAAGCTACGCACCACTCACCTACCCAGCCAAGCAAAAAAGCCAAGTTCCCAAGCAAGCAATGCCACCACCACTCACATGCACCACCACACAAAACTTTTACACTACTCTCGACGCACGTTTCGCCCCGACACCGGAGCATCCTCAGGAGATGTCGACTTTACAATGCTTTATTGTCTGTATGTTATAATATAAAAAAACTTGAGGGGTGTCAAAGGACACCCGGATGGAACGTAGCTCCTTCCGATTAATTCTAGTGAAGGAATTGTAATAAACTAGTGGTGTCGTCTAGTATTAAATTGATTAACTACGATGAATTATATTATTTTGTTTATTTCTATTGCACTGTTACAAAACCAAAGAGTTACTCTGGTGGAGTTACTGTTTTTTCACAGATGGCGTTAGCATTTTATCCAATTTATACAATAAAAAATTAGGGAAAAATTCCACATTTAGAAATTATTTAAAATAAAATTGAAAATAGAAAATTCAGTCTGTCGAGCTGGGATTTGAACCATCGACGTTGAATTTATAGGCGACTGCCCTAACAACTAGGCCATGCAGACGCCGTGTTTTTAAGGCGAAAATACCGAATACAATGCAAAATTCACATTCAACAAAAAAGTGTTGGTTTCAAAAATGTGTCGAGGTCGAGTGTCGGTTCCTTAATTTTTTCCGTCTAGCCCCCTTCCGTACCGCGCGATAAGGAACTACGTTCCAATAATCATAAATACTAATTTCGCCTTCTTCTTCAAACTAAGCATCTTATGATAATAATTAATTTACATATACATACTATGAGCACCTATCCTATATCGACCATCAATAGAAATTGATAGATTATCCCAAATCAGTAACGAGTTTATTTACTTGAAAACTTACACCTACTACTCAAGTTTTATACATACCTAATCAAAAGCAAGTAGCATGAGGTAATCAATTCAAACGCTTATTATGGTATTTCAGATTGCTTTGCGCGGGTTTCACACCTTTTCTACGATGCTAAAAACTTCAAAGCAACATAGTCTTTTTCAATATCGAGCATAACGTATTGTTGACGTATTTTCTTTAGAAAAGGCTCGTAAAAACCCTTTTGTCACCACATTAATGTAGTTTTAAGGTCATACTAGCAACACTCCTAAAATATCTACTGTGATGTAGTGTACATGATAATAATTATATACAGCTTAATTAATAGCTTAGGCTTACTATTTAACTAAGAAGGTTGCTCATGCAGCAGTGAAGAACCAGCATGAAACTCAGCGGTTGTCCTTTTTTTAATAAATAACAAAAATTTTAAGTAAGTTTACATCTGAGTTAACATTTATTGCCGTCTCAAGAGTTGCCCGAGCGCGAGCGATTCAAATCCACGCGTTTTTTTATCGAATAGATAATCTTCAATAGTATAAATATTAAGCTTTTCATGAGCATATTTGTGAAAAATTTCTTAAACTTCTATAAATGCATGTCTAAAATTGACTGTATATTGCGTTTAAAGAGCGTCACACCCATTCCAACAAATAATGGCCCTAGGACTTTGTTGAGGCTTAGCTAGTTGAGAAATCACGAGTCTAGTTGGATTTCTTATTTGCCTGTCGTATCAAATCAACTTTTTGTGTGACTGAGAATGTTTTGTTATACAAAGATTCTTCTTCTTCTTTGTCAACCGATAGAAGTCCACTGCTGGACAAAGGTCTCTTGCATAGAGTTCCACAGGCCTCGGTTGCGCCGCCTGCGGCTATGCTACAAATATGCCAAACGTTCAAACGGCACCCGCCATTACAATACGTCATTAAGTCAGTAGTCTATAAATAGTTCATCCACTCAAATAGTTTGCAGTACAAGTACAAAGCATTTTGGAAACTATGTGAAAATAAATAAATACATTATTGAATCATTTAGTAGCTCATTTATTCCATTTTTTTAGATTAACGAAACAACACAGAATCAAAATACTGGTAGTATTAGATCTGAGTCATCAATTTAATATGCATATACTATCATCACAATACAACACACAAAAAATTAGTTAAATAAATAGAATAAAAGTTAATTAAATTTTCTACTAGTATAATATCACCTTAGGATCTTTATACACTTTTCAAAAAAGAGTAAAATACCCTATTTAAAAGGCCTTATATTAAATGGTTCAATAATAATAATTAATAATCATTAAGAGCACTAGAGACAGTTAAAATTCGATAACACAGATAGACACTTCAATTTTATTTGTGCAGAGATATGAACCTACTTAGGTACAAAGACGTAAAAGAAATACAACGAAATGTAAGTAGGTATGTTTGGAATGTGAACTTACAAAAAATTAATTTGCACTTACGTATTTTACTTAAACGAATAATAATTATTTACTAACGTAATTCAATTTTGTCAAAGTCGAAAAAATGATCAAACAATTTAACGATATTCTTTTTTACTTAAAACCTCTTTACGCTTGAAATCTTTCGAAGAAAACTGTTTACTTACAATGCAATAGATTCTCACGGTTCTAAGTAGGTATTTGTTTAGGTAAGTAAGTAAAACTTGACACAATGTAAACGCGTAAGTACTCGTAAGTATGCGTTTATATTGTGTCAAGCACCGATGTATATTATGTAGTACTAGATTTGCGGTTACGAATACTTACAATGTTTAATAAGTTTATTATTATATTAGAATGTGCGAGATAGAGGGATGCGAAATGTAACGGTCCTCTTAACGAAAATATGTTTATCATCATACCTATTCGAAAAACGAATATTGGCTTCAGAGGATAGCGGGAGCAAAATTTAATTTTAATCCCATGGGACTTTTCATTTCTCTCTTCTGATTGCTCCGCGTTCGTGCTTTAGTATGTGTTTATTACTACTGCGTTCGTTGCAGAAACCTGTCGATCGCTTATTGCGTTCGAAATTCAAAAATGTTTGAGAAGCTGTTGTCTTCGATAAGTCACGTGATCATTTTGTCGATCGGATATACGCCCATACTGTATCCAACATAAATATTAATGTTTAATTATATCATAATTTATTTGTGTTTTATTTAAACTTTCAATATACGTATAAGTAATATCTATGTACATAGTAGGTTGATACTCCTAGCTTTTTCGCATATGTAATGATGAAAAATAGTGTGTGTCATTCGGGAATCGGGACCAAAATATTTTGTTCTCGGGCAGCGTATATTGAATTCCTCGCAACGCTCAGGATTCTACTTTAGAATCCTTCACTTCGCTCTGAATTCAAAATAACGACCTCGGGGAACAAAAAATTTCTTTGGCCCCACATAACACAAATAACTATTTCTTTTCAGATGATGAAACAGACTCGCTGCCTCTGATGGCAACCCCGGGACCAGTGCTGATAATATTGGCTGTTTATTTACTGTATGTGCTGAAAGTCGGACCAGCATTAATGACTAAAAGGGAACCTTACAAACTAACTGCTGCATTAGTCCTGTATAATGCACTGCAAGTGGTCGGTTCTGTGTATTTAGTTCAAAGGGTAAGTTTTTATTAAATTGATTGTATACTGTTTGTATCATTCATAATTATACAAAACAGTATACACAAAAAGTTCATAGACTCCGAGCATGTTTCACCACTTGCTGATAAAGTGCCTGATAGCCTTCATCCACAACTTGTCTCACAGATAGCGTTCAAATTTCTGTTTCACAAGTATCCGTTAAGACAATCTAGCAGATAAACTCTAAATAAATGTCAAACAGCAATATATATAGCTATATAATCTGACAGATATTTTATCTGTTAGATATATTATATCAGACACTTTAACGGACAATGGTGAAACAGGACCTAAAATTAATATAAACTAGCATTTGCCCACAATTTCGTCGCATAAAAATCGGTTAGGTTTAAAAAATCTCACGAGATTTTCTGGGATAAGTAGCCTAAATAAATCACTCTGTCCTCAACAATACCTTAAAAAAACACACTTTCTCATTTATAGAGTCAGCTGGCATTAATAGGCATTGCAAAACGAGTGAGTTGGGATAAAAAAACATGAGAAGCAATTAATGATGTCAAATGATTATAAAATATTATTGTTGTGTATGCACTCTAAAATATATATAAATTGTAATTCAGGATATTTTTTTCAGTATTTCCGACAGTTAATGGAACAAGGGATGCTACCAAAGACGTGCCATATTAGTATTGAAAATGAAAGGAAAGAGGTAAGATATTAATATTAAAATAGCTTCAAATTAAAAAAAAAATTGTAGCTGGCGCCCTGTTTTCGCACTGGTGAGCTTTTATATTATAGCATTTTCTGGGATTGAATGTATCCTATGTGTTAATTGAGTTAATATGAGCTATGTCCATTCGCAGCCAAATGGGTTTATTGATTGTGGCGTGAAGAAGTAACATCCATCCATCCTCCCAAACTCTCGCATTTACGAGTATAAAATATAAGATGATGCCCGCCCGCATCGTCCGCGTGGATTAAGAGTAGTGTCTAGTGACGAAACGCGACGCGAGTAGGTATTTTCCAAAACGCTATCTGTTTCACACGCTTCGCTGCCCGACCCGCATCGTGCGATAGAGAGAGTTGCAAGTCCAGGAGTTATTTGCCTAAATTTTATTCTTGAAATATTGTTTCGGGTCATAACGTTTTCACCCCCCTAAACGTTTACAAAATTAGTCAATTTTGGTCTCATTAGATTCAGTACACCTTAATCTAGGCTCGTACGTTTAATTTTTTTAGTATTTCAGTTTAGTTAAATTTAAAAAAATAAAATTAGTCGAGGAAGTTTTTTTAGTCAAAAATATGGATATTTAGTCACTAATAACTTTTAACATAAGCAATATTTCTTTAAAATTAAAACGTACGGGCACAGTTTTTCATTGTATCTGCAACATTTCAAAAAATTATGAACATTGGACAACATTTACGGGTAGCAAAACGTTATCGCTTTTTGTATGAAAATTTTCAACTAGACAATCCTCTTAAGGTTTTTGATTCCTGCTGGAACTCTTTAATTTTCCGCGATAAAATGTAAACTTGGTGTTAATCGCGGGTATGAGCTAACCCCATTCCAAATTGCCAAATCGGTTCATTTGTTGAGGCGTGAAGGAGTAAGAAACATTCATCCTCACAAACTTTCGCATTTATAATATTAGTGAGATCAGTAAGATGTATACTGTAATATATGATATACTCGTAGGATATGAAAGTTATTTTTATTTTACGAGAAAATATTATAGGGATGATGATGGGAGGACTTTTTTACAAGGAGAACAAACTCAATATAGCTATTTATGCAACTGCATCGTAATGAGGGTCATTTTAATTCGAGTGCTGTTTTTTGATACGAGACTTGCCGAGTATCAAAATAGGATAGTACGAGAATTAAAATGACTAATTACGTTCAGTTGCATACAAGATTTTATCTACGACAAGGAAAATAAAATCATTAACAAAATACGCCGTAGGCTCAATAAAGTAACAAAAAGTAACTCCGTAAGCCGCCACCAGCTGCCTGTGGCGCCTCTGTCAACAAAAAGTAACTCCGTAAGCCGCCACCAGCCGCCTGTGGCGCCTCTGTCATATGAACGGTACAAAAGTGCCAGAACTCAGAACCTTAGCTTTAGGTATCCTATTTTAAGAAGATAACCATTTCGATTCAGCTCCCATACAACTAGCTGCATCGAAATGAGAAGCAAAACCGAAAGAGGCTTCATTTCGATTCAGCTGTCAAATTCGAAATTGGAACTTTTCGATGCTGGAGTAGATAAATAATTCTTACTATCCATTCTTTGTTTCAGATACTCTTGAGTATATGGTTATACTTCGCCGCCAAGGTCACTGAACTCATAGACACAGTGTTCTTCGTGCTCAGAAAGAAGGACAATCAAGTGACGTTCCTCCATCTATACCACCACTCGATCATGATGATTGGAACCTGGGCTTTTTTGAAGTACTGGCCGTCGTCCACCCTCATTTTCATAGGCTTCCTTAATTCCTTGGTACACGTGTTCATGTATACGTACTATGGATTAGCGGCTTTAGGACCTAAAGTGGCCAAATTCATCTTCTGGAAGAAGTACATGACTAAGTTCCAACTGGTAAGAGACTATAAATATTTCTCTATCAGATTATAGATATAGCTCTGATGAGGTCTAGGTTTGGGCGCGCTTGCATAGGAGATGCCTATTTACCTTGTCTTGAACGTACTCAAACTATCGAAGGAAATCCGGACACACTTTATAGCGGTTCGTTTCAGAAACATTTAAGTCAACTTGCGATTCGTTCGAGCTTGTTGGATTACAATGAGGATTACAATTTTATGTAAGAGTCACTAAAATAATCATAAATAAAACTTCCACATTTCAAGGCGTTCGTGAAGTTATGTTCCAGTCTATTATTATTATTTAACTCTTCAAAATTATGTGATTAATAGAAGAGGTTACGACTCACGACACTCCAGAGATTTTCATGTTGTTTTTACAAAGTCCTCACTCACTAATTAATTACCAACGTATTTATGTCTAGATTAGGTTCTCATAGATTATACTTAGCTCCACGGTCAGAGGTTTAAAACAACAATAGAACTGATCATTGTTTAAAATTCAATAGCAATATGTTGATGTATGAGCATTTTGTAATTGGATAATGACATTGGAGGGTGATCAATTAGGTTAATTAATACCACAGACATAAAGAATAAACTATGACTACTTTAAAATATGTATACGTATCAACAACGTAATTATTACGTATCAATAACTACGGTCACAATACGTGCATACAAAATGTCGTATGACCTGTACACATTATAATATAAAGAACATAATTATACAGATACTTCTTTTTCTTTATGAAACGTTAGAAGTCCACTGCTGGACAAAGGTTTCTTGTATTTAGTTTCACCGGCCTTGATCTTGCCAATATCCACTTGATCTGTGTCCACTTCCTCGCGACTTGTCGGATCACCTAGCTATGAGTCTACCAACACTGCGCTTTTCGGTCTAGAGTCGCAACTCTACCACCTTAAATTCTTGTAATATGTAAATTAGTTGAAGTTCAATTTGATTGTTCCAGGTTCAGTTTGTCTGCATCATCATTCACTACAACATCGCAGTTAGAACATCTGACTGCCCTCCCTCTAAAGGGGAAGCCACATTTATAGCAAGCAACACAGCCTTCTTCCTTCTCTTATTCTTAAACTTCTATCGGCAAAGTTACATTAGGAGAAAACATCAACTATCTAACGGTATATCTAAGCCAGCCTACAATAAAGAAGAATGTGTAAATAGTATAAAAGAAGATTAAGAAAAGGAAGAGAAAAGGTATTCATAAGTCTAGACAAAGATCTTAATGTGATCTCCTTTGACAACATAGGAGTTTAATCGATCGACACGAGGATTTATTGTGAAGAAGAAGTAAAAAATAGAAGAGATATTTAGGAAGCAAAGTTTATAGATAAAATAATACCGCAAAAGTTGTATTCTTCTACATGAGGTAGAAATGCAGGAATATAACGTTATAATTTTAATATTATAATAAAACTACTAGCAAAAACTCCAAAATATAAGTACATATTATTTTTAGATTATTCAGAGATATTAAAGTAGTTTTGCATTTTATAGACAATGTTTAATGAGACATATAAAAGTATAACCAATTGTATTTAATAATAATGATATTATGATCCAGTCATCATTCACCGTAATCCTATACTTACCAACTAGGTACCATGATAACCGTAAAACCATGACCATCATAATGGTCATAAAGTTCTACAGTGTTTCCTACAAAGTATATCACAATAATTTTTATAGAATAATTATATTGTTTAAATGACTGTGGATTGAAACGTTTCAAGATTGATATAGGTACCAGGTCGCTTATTGATATTGTGTGAAAAAATAGATATAATAAGTATCTATAATAACAAAAATTTAGTTATCCATACAAGGAAAATTTTGTACACCAATTTTTTGCAGATAGTTTGTTAATTTTTTGCACGACCAAAAACATTTTTTTTTAGCTTCAATAAAAGCTTTTTGTGCAAAATTATTATGAAATAAAAAAGTAATAAAGTCTATAAAAAATTAAATTTACAACTTTAATTAAAATTTTATTAATATAATAAAATGATTGTGTCGAAAGACCGGAAATTGTAACCTCTAGTAACGAAATACTACATAATAATATAATTGATATAATTGATTTCTTTTTGATACTATTTCACTTATGTAATATTTTTGAAAAAAAGTGTCTTTTTTCTTTTTGCAACGTAATATAACATATTTTGTGTCATGGAGAAAATTAAATTGTTAATTTTTATAATGATAAACTTTGTGATGCTTCTTGTATCTATTTCTAGAAACTTAAATACTTAGGTATAGTTCTATTTTGAGTTATGTTATTTATTCTACTGTAAAGCATATAGATTAAGATAAAATAAGTAGGAAGAGAAACAAATAGATAATTTTTTGAAGATGGAAAATTGCATTTTATTTTTAATCTTTAGAATTAAAGTAGTACTAATTTCTTATTAGAGGCCATCTATTGGTGATTCGAAAGAGTAAGTAATTTCACACTTCTTATCTTTATCAACCGTTAGACATCCACTATTGGACAAATCTTAGCTTCAATCTTTTCCACAGGCCTCAATCTTGCGCCGCCTGATGTCTATGATCACTATGTTGTCCGTATGCCAAGGACCTTTGTCTCAGGAACAGCTTGAGGTACTAAATTGTACCTAATTTATTTTTATTTCAAGGCAAGACGTTAGGTAAGTAATAGTAACTAATAATGCTTGCACTACGTAGTACTATTATATATTCTGTGCTTGCACTCTGAAGGCAGACTAGAAATTCATTTTACTGCCAGAAATATAACGTATGAAAAAATATATATAGATATAAATTAGGGCTTCCAATACCGGGATCCCGGTATTGGCTAATACCGGGATCCCGGACTTTTTCAATACCGGTATTGAGGGCTTCCAATACCGGGATACCGTTATTGGCTAATACCAGGATCCTAGGTCTTTTGCACATTTTTATCAATATCTGCAGACATGCCTGTAGCCCAATATAGAGTTGATTTGAACTGAAAAACAACTGAAAGCAGAAATAGAGGCCAAAACTAAAAAAAGTATCTAAACCCCAAGCTTCCTCTAGCATTGATAATGAATCTATTGTGAGAGTTGAAAAGGGAATTAATTATAAGCGTTTTAAGGCGTTATTGATTAAATATCAAAATGTCCAATGGCTTTTAAAATTCCAAAATCATGTCATAACTTAATAGATTGTTACGGCAATTACAATGTCAAAATCTTTTTTTGTCGTATTTTTTACGATATATCGTAGAGAAAATTTTTTACTCCTTAGAATTCTTCTAAGGAGTAAAAAATTTTCTCTTGCAACCATTTCTTTAATTTATGTGCAAAGTATTGTTTTGGTAGTATTTCGATATCGGTTGGCAATTTATTGAATATTTTTATTGCCATAGCATAACAATTTTTGTTAAAATGTGCTGTTTGTGGTGCTATGGTAAAAATAAGTTTATCGGGATCTCTTAGAGATCTCGTATTTAAATTTGTGTCATGCTTGGCCTTGAAGTTATGCATATTCATTTTCACAAATTTCAATATTTCCAAAACGTACATGGATGGAAGTGGCAAGACCTTAGCTTTGTGAAAGCCTGCGTACATGAATCATATGGTGCCAAGCGAAGGATTGCTCTAAGGCATTTTTTTGAACTATAAAAGTCTTATTAGACGTTGTTGAATAACACCCAAATTACAAGGCCATAACGGAGTACTGCAGAGACATAACCATGGTACGCAGTAAGAGCCGTGCGAATACTTGTTCTGGTAAGTCTGCGCAGAACAAAGACAAATTTATTAAGACTATTACAGACATTGTGAGTTAATAAAATCACTCTCGGAAAAATCGTAACTTTAGAAAGAAAGAGCCCTGAAGCAGCAGTAGATATCAATAAGTGATTTAAGAATAATAAGATTCCTATCGTTAATTTGTTTTATTAAGAAACTAACGGTTTCTCAGAGCTTCGTCCGCGTGTAGTAAGTTTTCTAAAAATCCTGCGGTAACCATTTTTTTTTCGGAATAAAAGTAGCCTATTTCACTGTTCAGGTCCTCAACTATCAGATGCCATATGATGTGTATTAGTATTCATAAGACTTTCATCTAACATTCCAACCCTCACTTTATCCCTTTTTTTTGAGGGGGATATTCGTAAAATCTTTTCTGAGCTGATCCCTAGAAATAACCTACCGCCCAAACAAGTAAATAATATCTATAAAATATTTTCACCCTTTCAGAGTAGTACAATAGGGGTATTGTACTACTCTGAAAGGGTGATTTTCTGAAATAGCTTATACAGGTTTTTAATACCTACAATTAATTACTTAAATGCCGATTTTTCATGTTTCTTACTTCAAAAGATAGGCCTTTCATATAACCCCAAGTAAATCCCATTTCAATACCGGGATCCCGGGATCCCGGTATTGAAAAAAATATTTCCGGTATTAATACCGGTATTGAAAAAATCCGGTATTCGAAAGCCCTAATATAAATATCACGCACCTCCTTTTTTGCACAATGTGTATATTATTAAAAAGAATCAATACGTGGATTGCCAAGTTTTGATTATTTTTAATTACTTAATATAATCTGGTGTAAGTCTAGTTAAGTGAATCAATATTTATTACTCCATCCTCAAAAGTACTCCAAACACATAGGTATCTACAATATTAATTTTAAACTTTGTTAGCAATTAGTACATATTTGTACGAATAAAATGACACAATTAGGTACAGGAAATTTACACAATTCTGAGACTTGTGATTTATTCTGACTGAATCTTTCTTGAATAAAATTTGAGACTAGTTTTTCCCTCTAAACTTAAATCATGCTTACTATAAATGTTGATAATACTCAGTAATTATTATAATTGTAAATAATAATCGAAAATTTTTGGCATTAAGCGAACAAAACGAATTTGGTCAGGGGTTCGAATTCTTGGCACGTATACATTTAACTTTTCTAAAGATAATTTTTACAGCTTACTTCTAATGATTTAGCCTGTTAGTGCTAAAGCGCAGGAAATGGAAATGTGCGGAGCACATATTTGAGAGGACTGATGGTCGTTGGGGTCCCAACGTGCTGGTGTGGCGACCTCGCACCGGAAAGTAGTGTAGGCAGACCCCCACTAGGTGGACCGACGACATCCGACTAGACACAGAAAACCGCTGGATTCATGCAATGGTCCTCATACAATGGTCCTCGAGTTATGATTAAGCTACTGTCTATGTTATAGTGTGCGCATTTAATACCTTCCCAAAACTGTGACTGAATCAATATTATTTTTTGTAGGTAAGCTCATTAGTATCGTCAAATATTGGGAGAAGCATTTAATACAATGTATATATACATATGGCATTACATGCTACAGTACAATGTTAACACTTGTCTATGTGAATGTTTGACTTATGATACTATTTGGTTTGGGTATTGACTCGTCAACTATCAACAGCCTTGTAAAACCCCCAAAGGCAAAGCTACTTTTTAGGATTCCGTACCAAAATGGTAAAAATGGAACCCTTATGGTGAGACTTTCTCCGTCCGTCCGTACGTCCGTCTGTCACAGTCGATTATTTCAGTAACTATTAAAGCTATCGACATGAAATTTGGCATAATTGTGTATAATAGTGGCCCAACATCATTGGAATAAAGAAAAATCCAAAATTATTTTTAGTTTTATTAAAAAAGGGGGAAAATCGGGGGTTTGAAATTTCAAAGTAAAATAACTATACTGAGTGGGGTATGATATGAAAGGACTTTACTTGTGCATTCTAAAACAGTATTTTATTTATTTCTGTATATAATAGTTTTTGAGTAATCGGCCAAAATGTCGAAAAAATACCGTCCCCCCCCTTATCTCCGAAGTTTACCAATCGAAAAATCTGAAATAATTATGGTCAATAGAAGTTTATGTATTTTTTACAGTAAAAATAAAAGCAACGCGAAAATTATTTTAGTTTGATTAAAAAAGGGGGAAAATCGGGGGTTTGAAATTTCAAAGTAAGATAACTATACCGAGTGGGTTATCATATGAAAGGCCTTTACTTGTGCATTCTAAAACAGTTTTTTATTTATTTCTATATATAATAGTTTTTGAGTAATCGGCCAAAATGTCGAAAAAAATACCGTTCCCCCCCCTTATCTCCGAAGTTTACCAATCGAAAAATCTGAAATAATTATGGTCAATAGAGGTTTATATATATTTTACAGGAAAAATAAAATCAACGCGAAAATTATTTTAGTTTAATTAAGAGAGGGGGAAAATCAAGGGTTTGAAATTTCAATGTAAGATAATTATACCCAGTGGGGTATCATATGAAAGGCTTTTACTTGTGCATTCTAAACCAGTTTTTTATTTATTTCTATATATAATAGTTTTTGAGTAATCGGCCAAAATGTCGAAAAAATACCGTTCCCCCCCCCCCCTTATCTCCGAAGTTTACCAATCGAAAAATCTGAAATATTTATGGTCAATAGAAGTTTATGTATATTTTACAGGAAAAATAAAACCAATGCTCTAACTAGCACAGTTTTTTTTATATTAACAATAAACCTCTACAAACAAAGTTAACGATAAATAAGCAAATTAATATAATATTATCGTTTTACTTTTACTTTTGGAGTACGGAACCCTCGGTGAGCGAGTCCGACTCGCACTTGGCCGGTTTTTTTATATATTTTAATAACTAGATTTTGCCCGCAATTTCGTCCGCGTCGAATTACGTTTTTGAAAATCCCGCGAGAGCCCTTTGATTTACCCCAAATTAAAAAATATAGGCTATTTTTTACTACGGACAAAACAAACCATGTCACTCTTCAGATTTTCTCCTATAACCATGCAAAAATCTCGTTGATCCGATGTGCCTTTGCTGCATGATTGAAAGACAAACTAACTATCATACCTGCAACCAACCGGCGACCGACATACAATCCGACAAAATCGCGTGTGTGGTGTCGCCCTTAATTGTCCTAATTGTTCAATTGCCTTTGACACCCTTTGAGAAAACAATGAATGTCAACAACGAAGTCTTGAGAACCGATCACAATACAATGCAACTTCTATTCAATTCCTATCTAGTTCATTAACAATAGGTCAAAGTTATTGATCAATATAATTCTGAATAGCGGTAGCCTATAAGTGGTTAGGACTGTGGTCCCCTATTCGGCGGGTCGCAGGTTCGATTCCGGGCCTTTTCGGAGTAATGTGCGTTTAAGAAATTAAATAGATATCACATGCTTCAACGGTGAAGGAAAACGTCGTGAGGAAACCTGCATCACTTGAGAGTTCTCTATAATGTTCTCGAAGGTGTATGAAGTCCGCCAATTTGCATTGGGCCAGCGCGGCGTGGACTATGGCCTATACTTAACCCTTCTCTGAGAGACCTGCACTCAGTAGTGAGACGTTGATGGTTGCTGATGATGATGATGATGATTATTATTATTCTGACAACCTCTTTGGTCCAACATGAGGTCTCCGGTTTGATTGTTTGAGTTCAAAACAATATACTTTTGACCCTGGCGGCCAATTCCAACATTGTCTAGCCAAGCAGGTAGAGAGATAATATTAAGTTAGTACTAGAAGTGTGTGATCAAACCCAGGTGTACTCTCTATTCCCTCACTTTCGCAGTCCGAAGGGACGGCAAACAGATACGACCGTGCTCTAACCGGAGACAGCTTTTTTTTTTACGACAAAGTTTACGTACTCTACGAGGCACGGTTGTGGCACTATGTGAGAGTGCCTATACTTACTCGTCTGAGAATTTCTAGACAGAAGAACGTAATAATTGTTTTCGTTTGGCTTGAAACGGGATACAATCCTGGAACATAATGCCGAATAAGTTTGCTACACGAATTATAAATTGGAAAGTATTTGTTTATTGGTTGGTCCTTCAATCACACAGCAACAGAGCAACGAATCGACGTGATTTTTAAGGAAAATTCGGAGGGTGACATAATTTGTACTTACCTACCTTTTATCCCAGAAAAAAAGAGGATTTTTAACACCTAACTACACGCGGACAGAGTCACGGGTAAAAGCTAGTAAATTATAACTATTCATAGTAGATATCAAATCTGCCTCCTGACAAGAAAATACAGTGTATGTCCGTACCCGCACCCGTGTTTACTCAGCGTGTCTGATGCTGTCGACTCATGCATTATTCGAATCTAAAGTCTTGGATGCTGACATGAATCTGTCATCCTCGCGTGACTCGCGATTAACACATACATTTTATCCCGGAAAATTAAAGAGTTCCGCGAGAAATCAAAAACCTTACTCCACGCGGACGAAGTAGCGGGCATCATTTAGTGATGCATGAAATTTGTTCATGAAATCTTACCACCCCAGTCCCACGCAATCTTTTCTGAATTTACTCCTAGAGTGTTTCTGTAAAGCGCGAAGCCAGAAACTCGTGGAGGAGGTCCTAAAATCTAAATGAAGCGATTGCAACGACGAGCATGCAACATTCCACGTTCACGTCACGATTAAACACTGGCAATTATAACTAATATTCTAATCATTACGGATTTTATCACTGTTATTTTTGTAATGATACCTGTTATGGCCATCATGCTATTGCATTATGCGTAAGTGTGTGATTATAAAGAGCCATTAGTGATTTTCTGTGAAATGATAAATAATTTCCGTGATAACCGTTGTTTAGTAGAGGTAACAGCAACATAGTAAATGTAAATATTATAAAAACTGTTAGCTTATATGATTTATTACTCTTAAATATAATGTAAAGAGCCATAAATTGTTTTATGTTAACATAAATTCTAATTTTATTTATTACCTGTATAAATCTTTTTAACAGAATACGGCAAAGCCAATAGGATGGGTTATGATTTTAGGTCTATGTATGTATGTATGTATTTACGTACTTATGTTCTACTTGAGCGCCTAAACTACTGAGCCGATTTTGATCAATGAGGTGTCATATGTATCAATCGATTCGTGTGACATAGATCATACATCGATGCATAGGATATAATCGCAAAGGATCAAATCAAACAAATGGACGATAGTATAACACTTTTTATTTATAATATGATACAAACCCAGTTTATGTATTACAATAACAAGTGTAAAATATTTACATTTAAAGTGAAGAAAGTTATAATATAGTTTCTTACCAAAACAAAATGCAACCTAGTAATATTATTTTCAATTATGTCAGTTCATCTCTTTCATAAAAAAATTGTTTTATTCTCTATGAGAAAACTATAGTAATAAAACCGGCCAGGTGCGTGTCGGGCCACGCGCAGTCTAGGGTTCCGTAGTTGAAAGTCTCAAATATTAGTGCTGACCTAGGATAGTGCTTTTATTTTATCTATGAATATTGAATACATACTACAAAATATGCAACTTACACTACGTGTAATACCTAACTTAGAAAAAACAGATATAACTCCATAACTAATGAACCCTACTTAGCCGTGATAGTTTTCCTTTAAAATTCATTATATATACTACTGCTGTGAATTTTTTCTTGTATCCTTTATACAGCTATTTAGCTGGCAGAGGGGGGGGACACTTGACTCAAATAAAATTTAGCACTTTAAAATATCATATTTCACAAACGGATCCCTGAATTGACAAATGGTGTTCCTACACCCACAATATTTTTGAAAGACCTATTCAACGACACCCCACACTATGGGATAGACGAGAAAAAAAAATTCATCCCCACTTTACATGTAGGGGAGGTACCCTAAAAAAAATATTTTTCACAATTTTATTTCACCACTTTGTCGGCGTGATTGATATTTATACCCTTGTCAAATTACAGATTTTTCGTACCAATAGTCTCGGGGCTAAACCGCGGACAGACAGACAGACAGACAGACAGACAAACAGACAGACAGACAGACAGACAGACGGACGGACATGGCGAAACTATAAGGGTTCCTTGTCTACTACGGAACCCTAAAAATGAGTAAAATATAATGTTTTTTTATTTGTTGTCAAGTTAACCTGCGGTTTCATCTGAATGCAGAGACAACGTAGTTTTAACTTCGTTACCCCATTCAAGTTGGCTAACTTGGAAGCATATTGGAAGAGTAGCAAATTTCAATTAAATCCCATATACCTTTGATAAATTTCTAGGCTGCATCGTACCGGAAGGTGAAATTGCTTGGCAATAGGCATATCCGAAGGGATGGAAACTAGCCTTGGGTGCAACCTCCCATCAGACAAGATTAGGAAAAATTACAAATGCTGAATTCCCGTTGACCTCCCATTGAACTCAGGTCACACACCAAATATAGCAATGACCGTCAATTTTGTGTCAACCTACATTAATTCGTAAGACGAGCATTTTAGGATTGGTAGCTTAATCGCTAGTAGACACCGTTCTTCCTACATACTATCATCATTAACAACCCATCAACGGCTCACTACTGAGCGCAGGTCTCCTCTCAGAGAAGGCTTATAGGCCATAGTCCACCACGCTGGCCCAATGCGAATTGGCAGACTTCACACACCTTCAAGAATATTATGAAGAACTCTCAGATGTGCAGGTTTCCTCACGATGTTTTCCTTCACCGTTGAAGTAAGTGATATTTAATTGCTTAAACGCACTTGACTCCGAAAAGTTAGTGGTGCGTACCCGGGATCGAACCTGCGACCCCCCGAATAGGAGACCACTGTCCTAACCACTCGGCTATCACTGCTTCCTAGATACTATAGCTCCCGGCTAATAGTTTGTTTGAAAACGTCAAACATTGATTTCTACGAGACATATTCAGGCGTACTATGAATTGCCACAATTTACTAGTACGCCGGATGGTATCTAGTAGGTGCGAAGCGACTACCAATCCCAAATCTATGAAGACGAGCATAATGTGTTAGTAGAGCGGAGGTGCGATTGTCTAAAAATTGCCGATCAAAATCTTATTCATCGTATGGCAATAGCGTCAAAGTAAAATATTCCTTGACTGTATTGATTTAAAGTCACAAATTCAGTACAACCGATTCTAACATGGAGCGTTATGGAGCGCATCGTACATACCTAAACGTATGAGATGCATACACGAAATTGAGCTCTAATTTAATGCTGTCATAGTTTATTTTACTTTGACGCTAATGCCAAGAAATGAATAAGATTTTGATCGGCAACTTTTAGACAATCGGGGGGCAGATACCCATCGGAAAACGCATAGTATCTTAACAGTTAAAAAATATAGGACGGGATACTACAGCGGCGCGCTGAGGATTGTAGAATTGCTTATGATGTTAGCAGAGATAGAACCTCCGCTTACGAATTTTTAAACGCGACTATTGTCGTTAAAGCCCTTCGCATATTCACTATAGTAATCTATTTTTCTTTAGCCGTCTTAAAAGTAAACAAGTAGTTTCTCGCAATTAGACGTACCTAAGTGATACGTTTTCTGCGATTTGTATTCCTTTTAAGACAGATATGGGAAAATTGTACTAAACTTTCTCCCATTGCGGCTCTTTAGCCTCCCTAAGTCTACATGCAGCCTCGCGTTAGTAGATCTGAAGTTACTATTGAAGTAAATAGCTATCGAAGAGCCCTCCCGAACAAAAATATTCACGGTCCTACTTATAATTACCTATATTGCAGCCATCGCTTAGCAACCAATTGATTAACAGACAATTAATTGTTCCTAAGCAAGTCGATGCTTTTAAGAAAAATCGCAATTTCGTTTCGATGCCATTTTGCTAGTAATACCTATACTTGCAAAATAGGCCGATCAATAAGTATCCGTATCACTCCGTATAATATAAGTCAATGTAAAATGCACATAATTAAGAAATTGCCTGGAACAATTTTTACTACCTTTTATATTTCACCGTCATTATTGCTTCAAAATTCATTATTGGAAGACATAGTGAGCTACTCCGAGCAATCAAATTTATATATTATTCTATATAATTTCAACACCTGTGTATCCAGGAAGTAGCTACTTCCTAATTCCATGTTCAGGACATGGACAAAAGCTATAAGATGAAAGTTTCTGGAATATGCAACAGTTACTTTCCAAACTACATTATTTCCCTAATTTTCTTTCAAAACTGATAAATGTAACAGTACCTTAGAAATTAGTTAATCTTAAATAGTAGCTACTTTATAATTGACAGGTTTGAGTATCAACTCAGAAGTTAAATGTACCATTTTAAAACACAATAAAATTGTGTTTCATCGTCTTTTTAAGGATTCACATGAAACGCATAGTAGAGTACAGTACATACAGTAGAGTTGGTATAAATCTGTCATAATGTGGTGACGACATATTTTGTGCAGTACAAATATTGACAGATTCACACAAACTTGACGCTGATACTACATCTCTGCCGCGAAACGAAAGCGAATGAATAGCGTTAGATAAGACCATATTACTATAGTTCTTGCGATTCACGAGGGCGACTGACTTATCGTTGTGTGTGTGTCGTATCTGTATAAGTGTGAGCGAGCGCAGTGCTCGCGCCTGCTTTGCACCTAGGCTTTGACAGGCACGCACACTTATGCAATGTGCATGTACACGAAGTAACCACGAGTAAAGCTCACTCGCCTTCGTGAATTGCAAAAACTGTACCGTCGGAAGACATAAAAAGGAGAGAGGAGCGACAAAATCTCTTACGGCAATACCTGAAGATAGAAAAGGAAAGCGAATCTGATATCGTTGTGACCGCGCCCAAATAAATGTTATGGACTTTATTATAAGTACTTACTATAAATTTCTTTGAAGTTTGATAAATCAAAATCGGTTACGCGTTCTCGTTTGTCAGGTGGTTTACTTATTACGGTAGTAAATATTACGTCTATGAATATGACAATACTAAAATTCTCATGTCGCGGTGTTTGTTACCAAACTCCTCCGAAACGGCTGGACCGATTTTCATAAAATTTTGTATGCATATCGGGTAGGTTTGAGAATCGGCCAAAATCTATTTTTCATACCCCTAAATGATAAAGGTGACCCACCCCTAAATATTTTTGTTAGCGGTACGAAGTTCGATGGGTCAGCTAGTAAGACAATAAAAATTGCCGGTTCTAAATTTTTCATATTGCGAGATTGGCTTGCGTCTGACGACAATCAATGATAAAAAGCACTGATGAAGTCTAGGTTGGAGCGCGCTTGCCTAGAAATGTCTAATCACTCTTGCCTTCAAGGTACTCAAATTATGGTGGCAGAAAACACGCATGCTAGAGGGCGTTCCACGCCTTAGCGGCCCGTTTTAGAAATGTTGAACTCGAGTTTCGTGCGATTAGTTTAAATTTCGACCACATAAGGATGCCAAAGCTCACGACTTCTCAACTCAAACATTTATATCTGTCGGTTTCGTTTCGTTGCTAAGGTTTTGCGGCGGATGGTCATCATTAACATTTTTGTTGACTCTAAAAGTTAGGCTGATCTCTATACAGCCACTGCTATTCGCTGCAGTTCAGGATGGAACCGCATCCCTCGCGCCGTTTCACTGCAATGCAGTTCCGCTCAGTGTAGTCATACCTTAAGTCTATTCACAAGTTAGCTTTAATATTAACTAGTGTATATACACAAATTATTTGGGTAGGTCGCTTATTTAATTTATAAAGAAGGCAACAGAAAAATATTTATCAGAATAAGTTGATAAATCATTTTCTTAGACACCTTTATTCTTAAGAGCTATATTAAGTACTAGTGTATATTATTGGTAAATGTGACCAAAAAATAAAATAGCATTATCAAACATAGTACAGTCTTTGACTGGTGACTATGCCCAATAGGTAATTTTTTTAATTAAATCGCCTAATGGTAACCAAGTATGACTATTATTTATAAGGTAGTTTAGGTACATTAAAGTACATGTACAGTACATGTAAAATATGTCCCTTACAATAATTTTCTACTGTATTTATTATTATCAAAGTCTTACAAGTATAAGAACTTTCGCTTTTATAATTCTTAAATAAAAAGTACTTGTTCCGATTCATCCATGCTGTCCTCATTTTAATAATTGATTACGTTACAAAAAAATAATTTATTTTTTTAAGCAATTGAGTTTTCAAATATCTGTACGGTTAGACCGAGTTTTAATTCGTTTGATCGTAATACTAAACGATGACATTAGCGTCAAAGTAAAATGAACCATAATAGTATCGATTTAAAGTCACAAATTCAATACAGACGATTTTAATTTGGAGCGTTTTCGTTACATAAACGTATATAAGAATACATACACGAAATTGAGCCCTAACTCATTACTGTTATGGTTTATTTTACTTTGATGGTAAGATACTTCGTTTACTACTTATAGTTAACTATCAAATCTTGTTCTAAGCGTACTGATATGTGCAGATTTTCATTTGTTGATTATTCAGTCGATGCTGCAGTGAATTCGAAAATTGGTGGTAGGCGCTTTAGAATTACGTCGCACATGACTGCATTTACTTTCTATCGACCAATGTGAATGGTTGGAATATGCAGCCCATAATATGTGTTATATAGCTTTTTTTATAAAATAAGGGCAGCTTAAAACTTTCCATACATACTTTCCTATAATATACGCATGTAGGTTTGTATGTCTGTTTAAATGTGTGCATGTGGTCCGAAAACGCATACCCTCATGAAAGAAAAACGGCACTTTTTCTTCGAAGATTAACATGGTCAGTGTTAGTAGGTACAACAATATTACTATATTTACATAACTATGCGCTAAAAGATTGACGGCCGAATACTGAAATGCAAATTCGTTTTCAAGGGTACTTACAATATTGCGAAACCAATAAAGGGAGAATTCATAATTAAGTGAGAAAATGGTAAACTTCATATTATTATTTTTGATACTATTTCTATAACCTTATTATGAATGAGGGCTTAAGTCTTAACTCATTAGTTGGCGCTACTCGCGAGTAAGGTCCTCTGTCAAAATTTGTTACTACGCGCGTGGTACAGAATTTAGTTCACAGACCAGGAACAATAGTTAAAACTCATATAAACACCTTAAAAGTACAATAAATAAAATATCGAGCATGCCGCAGTGTTGCGCAGTGCCATTTTGTTTCGAAAAAAGGCGGACATAAGTTTCCGAAAGGCAATACACGCTCAAAGCAGTGGTTAGTAGCGATTCGCAGGGACAACTATACCACTTCAAAACATTTACAACATTTATCAATTATATAAACCCGCTGTAAAAGCAGTGGTGACTGACATACATTTTGGAGACCTCACCACAGACCAGTAGGGTTAGTACAAGATTGGATAGTTAACTATGCATAGTAAACTATGACATTACCATCAAAGTAAAATAAGCCATAACAGTATTGAGTTACAGATTCATCTCGTGTATGTATGCTTATACATGAACGTAACGAAAACGCTCCAAATTAAAATCGTCTGTATTGAATTTGTGACTTTAAATCGATACTAATATGGTTCATATTACTTTGATGCTAATGTCATAGTTAACTATTACGATCAAACTAATTAAAACTCGGCATTACCACACAGTACCTCGCTCTACAACAGCGCCTCTAGCGGCGAATTCAAACGCGATAGCCCTCAATTCCGTTGTTGCTGTATTGCAAAAATGACAGTCAATTAAAATTTAGAATCATCCAAATATGCATTTCGGTAATCAGGGTTAACTTACTCTATCTTTTTTCCCGTACTTATGAATCCATTTGCTTTACCGTTTTGTATACTAACGTTGGCATTTTTATCTTTAATCGAATGTTTTCTCTTATCCTCGGGTTTGCCATAAGCCTTATAATAGAAGTCGTAGAAGAGGTAGTAGAAGAAGATTGAGTTAGGAAGAGTGAACACGACGGACCAGCGCGGGTAGCCGCACTCGTAGAAGAGAAGTTGAGAAGAATGCAGGAAGGCGATGCAGAACTGGAGCTGAAAAAGGAATATTCAAGAAGTTACCAGCAAAAGCAATCAAATAAATCATCACCAACAGTTCACTACTGAGCGCAGGTCGGCAGGTTTTCTCTCAGAGAAGGGTTACAGCCCGCTTATATAAATAAAGGGTCTACCCCGCGGGCCCAATGCAAATTGGCAGACTTCACGCACGTTTGAGAATATAATTTAAAAAAACACCCTTGCACCTCGCTATATATAACTCAACCAAGGCACATAATCAGAAAATTGCAAATATTAAATTATTTTATAAATGAATTTAGCTATGTAGCCAACAATGTATGATGTAGCCAACAAATCTGTTAGGCAAATTTTCTTTTGTTAAGAGTCAAGGTTCAAATTAAATTAACGTATTAATTTAATACATTACACATATCCATAAATGCATGACAAAAATTAAATAATTAATCAGCATTCAATGAGGTTTTTTGTGTAGTATTGAGTATTTTTTATAAATAATGTATGATGATTATAAATATAAACTATATATTTTATCAAAAGAACCAAAATGTTTTTGCCTCCTGGCTTAATTTTTGTTCTCAAACTTATCTTTCTTTTATAGATTACAAGTAAGTTTACTTTATAGTATTATCAGATGCTTTTCCATTTTCTCCGATGACTGTGGAGACCGATCCGATGAGAAGTAATATATCACTTTAGATTTTTTTGAAGTATTTCTGCTCTAAGAATGTAAGGTAGAACAGATCGCTGTATTAGCGATATTTATACTATTCAAATAGTAGCATGTTGTGGTAGAATAGTAGAATTCGTGTAGAAGAAAGGGCGAGGCACATAGTTCGAAGAGCTGATGGTCGTTGGGGTCCCAAGGTGCTGGAGTGGCGACCCACTCCAGCACCGCACCGTGAAGCGCAGTGTTGGCAGACCCCCACTAGGTGGACCGGCGACATCAAACGAGTTGTAGGGAGCCGCTGGATTCAGGCGGCGCAATACCGAAGCCTGTGGATGTCCATGGAAGAGACCTTTATCCAGCAGTGGACGTCTATCGCTTGACGAAGAAGAAGATATTTTTCGACTTCAATAACAAGAATAATCCAAATCTTACCATCTGTAAAGTGGTGATGTATCGTTTCCAGAACAGAAATCTTTGGTACTGAGGTCCCATGGCAGCCAACATGTAATACGTGTACATAATTATATGCACAAAGGAATTGATCACTCCTATCAAAGTTCCGTGACCCCCCGGATAGTACTTCGTCGCGCCCCACGATATCATGGGCATCACAGTGTGGTGGTAGAGGTGAAGGAACGTTATCTGGCGCTCCTTCTTTCTGATCACGAAAAACACCGTGTCGAGAAGTTCGGACATTTTCGCCAAAAAGTATATGTAAACACCACGGGCTACCTGGAATTATAAAATAAATACTTTAGTTTCTTAGATTTCATTTTGTTCGTTATATTATTATAAAAGACAGCAAATAAAATTAAATAATAATAAAAGTTCTTTTTAATAAGCGACTTCAAACGCCCGCGCCATTATAAAGTACATAATTCATTGTTAATTTTTTTTTTAAAACCGCTCAACCGTTTTCGATAAAATTTAAATTGGATCACCTGGGAAGTATATTCTAATCGGTTCAGGCGTCTTCGATTAATCGGTGAACATACAAAAAGAAGGTTCCGATGAATTGAGAACCTCCTTTTTGAAGTCTGTTAATAATAGCTTTAAGTTTTGTGAATTAATATTACTAAAATCCGTTCATGGCCATGTGTTTCATGGCCGATTATTTATTTTTATTTGATGTTTGAGGGATACGGTACCACGACCACTTTTTTTTACTTGGTATTTGGTAAGCGCCATGCTGGCCATGCTTGCAAGCTTCCTTACAAAAACTAGGTACTACACGTTCGATTCAAGTTGGCCGTCGACGACCGTTACAAAATCACGTCATTCTGTACCGCTGACATAAACAAATGATTGTATTTTTTACTGTTACCACGACTGTGATGGAAGTTTTATTTTCTGGCTATGCTTTTCATGGCAATGACGTCTTAAATGTCGACGGGTGTCATTTTTAATTTCCTATTTTTCTTCTCTTCAAAGAAAGTCATCAATTAAAGTAATAAATAGTCTGCGCTATGCAAAATTTTTCCATTCCATCATAAAAAAATACATGCGAACAATAGTAACCAAACCAACAATAACTAACTAATTGTAACAAAAAAAAAACGTAACAAAACAAAAGTTTGATAAAACGCGGTACTGACAATCGCAAGCGTTACGTTGCTATCTGTACTGCAGTGTCTGACTCGGGGTGTGGTGCGGAGAAACGCGACGGGAGGTAGAGACCAAATTGAATCGGACGTTAGTAGATACCTATTGAAGAGACTAATAAATAATTACCCTCATAGCTTCAGGTGATCGGGAGAAATCCACTGGTTGACATTTCCAACTATAAGTCCTCAACCAACCGGCGTCGAGGCCCTGAAATTAATACAAGCAAAAATATTACTATTTTTTAATTTACATTTGTACATGTTGGCGGTTTTCTGTAGGTATATTTTTTTTAACTAATGAAAATGGCAAAATAGAACCTACTTCTAAATAATTTAGCATTTATTACTATTACGGTGATTGCAATGTAAGTATTACAGCAGGCTAATTAATAACCTCGAAGTTCGAAGTACATAGCTGGTGGTCGTTGGGATCCCAAGTTGCTGGAGTGGCGACCCCGCACCGGGAAGCGCAGTTGGCAGGCCCCCAGACTAGGTGGACCGAAGGCATCAAACGAGTCGCAGGGAGCCGGTGGATTCAGGCGGCGTAAGACCGAGACCTGTGGAAGTCCATGCAAGAGACCTTTGTCCAGCAGTGGACGTCTATCGGTTGACAAATAAGAAGAATTAATAACTTATGAAATCCAAAATCTACAGATTCAAAGAAAAGTAGCCTGTGTATCAATTGGTAAAAACAATTGAAATCGGAATAAGTGGATATATATTTGACACAGTTTATCACCTAGGTATCTGGATTTTTTTACCTCTTGGATTAGACAGGCATTGTTGTAACAGTTATCCGTTGAGAATGTTGCTGAGTTGAGAAGAGTCATTTTCTATATCGGAAAAATTTCTTCTATTCTATTCTGACAACATTTTGAATCAATGCAAGATAGTAACATAACCAATAGTAAGTCCATCATTGTGGAGTACTTATCCATCCTCACAATCAATTGCATAGTCACTTTGCATCAAAGAAATGTAATAGTTTTTAGGATTCCATAATATCTATTTAAAAGGGAACCCTAACAGATGAACTTTGTTGTCTGTTTTGGGCACCAAGGACAAGGAAATTGGCACACAAACGTTTCAAGTCCGTTTTCTGAAAAAAAGGTTTGATATACCTACCTATTAACTTCAATAATATTGAATGCTAAAAAAATTAAGCATTGAAAAGTTACAAACTTTTTATACAAAATGTCATGACATCATCATCAACCCAGCAGCAACGGTTCACTACTGAGCACAGGTCTCCTTTCAGAGAAAGGCCATAGTCCATCACGCTGGCCCAATGCGAATTGGCAGACTTCACACACCTTCGAGAACTCTCAGGGTGTGCAGGTTTCCTCACCATGTTTTCCTTCACCGTTGAAGCATGTGATATTTAATTGCTAAATGTCAGGTCATCACAACTTATAGAGCACTTCCTGATAACCTACAATCTTGAAAAGCACGAAGGTAGGTCGAGGAGGGAGGTCTGAACTCTGAAATAGATTCCATTATTATCTCCGAAGAATGCATAGCAAAAAATTTTAAATACATAATTATTATGGTTGATACAGACTAATGGCACAAAATATATGATAGTACTACGTACTAATGGGAATATCGTAGGAAAAATAAAAATATTTAGGTATGTAACTAACACGGTTTTTTTGTAATCGCATGCAAGCTTAGTTATTCTTACTAATAATTACTAATATTGATGCGAAAGTATGTTTGTTTGTTTGTTTGTTTGTCCCCTAAGTCGCAGCAACCGAGCAAAGTACGGGACCCTCAGAGTGACTCGCACTTGGCAGACTTTTTTACTTTTAAATAATCAAAACTACAGGTCAATAGCCTTAAATAAAAAGGACGTTTTTTGTCTTGTGCCGGAAACTTGAATTCTTCGCGTCTCACCTTTTTAGTAGCCGTTATAGCATCATCAATCTAAAGCCTAGTATAAGTAATACAAGTATAATTACCCCTTTGGGTATCTCAAACTGTATAATGATAAATACTAAAGCAATTTGCCGCAACAATCTTAGCTATTATTCAAGCTTTTGTAATTAACATATTCATGTGCCTAACTACTTACTTAGCGGTTGCTCGCTTCGTCCGTGTGGAGTTGGATTTTTTGAAAAACCGGGATAAAAATTGTTTGCCATGTAAGCAATCTATTTCTTTGTACTTATACCTACTTAAATGTAAGCAGAATTCAAAATCTAAATTTAAAATATATAAATGCAAACAATTTTATTTCATGTACAGACCGTTCACCGTTCTCTTGCCATCATGTTGGCACCACTGCTTCACACAATGAAAACCCTGACAACTGCTCGTGATAAGCAATGGTGGCAACATTCATGGCAAGGGGAAAGTTATAGTGTACGGTCAGTAGGTGAACTTGTGGTCTCATGAAAAGGCAAGATTCTTACAACGGTTCGAAAATGAGTGATGTCTTAAAATGAGTTTTTGAATATTAGTATTCAATTCGATGCCTTAACATGGGTAGCACGTGACGTGGTGTCACGCACTCTTTTAACATTTCTGTGGTGGTGTCGTGTGATGCGGGTTGTTACGTTTCCTCAAATATGGTTGAGCAAAGCAACGGCTGGGTCATGCGTCATGCGTGAACGTCGTGAACGGGTGCCACCGGCGGGAATGTGGCTACTTTATGTCTGCCCATCTTAAGATAGAAGTTAGTCGGTATGCATTTTTGGAACTTCCCTCTTTGTGGAAACACTGCATATATAGCATAGTATTTATCGTATTGTAAACTTGTTTTCAAAAAGAGCAACCGCCGAGTTTCTTGTTGGTTCTTCTCGGGAGGAAGGGCATTCCGAACCAGTGGTAGAGCTAGACGATTCAAAAGCACTTCTTAAAAGTTAATTTGAATAAAAAATATTTCTATTCTATTCTATCCTCTTCTAAAAGCAGATTCTGCAGAGTTAACTAACCTCGTAAAACAACCAGCAGCTGACGAGAACTTGTATGAAGTTGTAGACCACCAGCGTCTTCTGCATCTGGAAGGGCTTCTTATCGGCCATGTACCGCGGGCCCCACTTCAACGTGAAGTACAGGTACAGGCCGATGATCGTGAGCCCCGGGATGGGGCTCTTGATGAGGAACCAGTCATTGGTCCGGGGATCTGAAGTTCAAAAATCAAAACGCTCAGTCTATAGTACCGACGCAATGCCGCCCTGTCAATCGGTCTTCTATCAGATATATATCATGATATAATCATATATGCTCATGCGTCATGCTCGTGAAAGGGTGCCGCCAGCGGGAATGGGGCTACTTTGTGTCTGCCCGTCTTAACATGAATTGAATTGTAGTACTTTTTAGGGTTCCGTACCCAAAGGGTACCAACGGGACCCTATTACTAAGCCTACGCTGTCTGTCCGTCCGTCCGTCCGTCCGTCTGTCAGCGGGCTGTATCTCGTAAACCGTAATAGATAAACAGATGAAATTTTCACATATTATGTATTTCTATTGCCGCTATAACAACAAATAATAAAAATTAAATTAAATTAAAAAAATTAAATTAAAATATTTCCATGGGTACATGAAAATATTTTAATTTAATTTTTTTTTAACGGAACCCTAAAAGAGCGAGGCCCGACTCGCACTTGGCCGATTTTTTTTTATTTTTTGTACTTCCCCTCATTGTGGAAATAATATAATTCTAACAAAGTTGCATAGGTTAAATCGGCTTGGCATCCAGCTGCCCACAGATAGTATAAAAAACTTATTACAATGTAATAGCTTCATAATAATATTGTAAAATGATTATTTTGAAAAGAGTAACTGCTGAGTTTCTTGCCGGCTCTTCTCAGCAGAATCCACTTCCCGAACCGGTGGTGGAGTCATGACTTGTCACAAGTGCCACAGGCCTACATGAAATAAATAATTTTGAATTTGAATATACAGACCGTTTTTATAATAAATAAAAATGTCGGATTCGGGACTCGGTTCCAGGTCACTCGCATACAATATATACGTATATAGCATGCGATTCATACCATACATACAGACATACATACCATACATATATACATACATACATTCATACCATAACCATATCTTGACCTGAGCTATTCATTACATACTAATTTTAGACTATATCACTGACCTCCAGGCCCTAGCTCCTCAATCCTGATGCTGCAGTGTACTGCCCAACTAAATCATTGATATTTACGAACTGTCGATTGTGAATTGATATTGTAGGTGCCAAATATTTAAAATATAATAGCGTAGTGGAGCCGTAAAAGAGGACTCAATTCTGATGCTGCTGGGTACTGCTCACCAATGGTAGGTAACACTTAGTATGAACTACTTAAATTTTATTTATAATTCGCTAATATTCGCGATAATTTCGCGTCTCCGTTTTCCGTTTACTAAAATTTCCCACAGTAGCTTTGTATTCTTAGATGGCATCAATCTATTCAGCTAATTTAATTATCGCTCGGTTCGGTTTAGGAATCATCCTCCTCCCTTCTCCTCCCCATGCTACAACTACTAATGGTACCAACTTCTCAATCCCGATGCTGCTGATGATAATACCCACTTAAATACTGGCTGTTTACAAAATGTCGATAATGAAATCATATTGTAGGTACCAAGTGAAGACTACAAAGTGGCATAGTGCAATCGTAAAAAATGTATCACTCGCTTCGTTCGCGAGAATGTCGTTTGTAGATTTCTTATTAACCGACTTCGAAAAAGGAGCAGATTCTCAATCTGTCGGAATCTATTTTTTCAATTTTTTTTATGTATGTTCACCGATTACTTGAAGGCGCCTGAACTGATTTGGAAAATTCTTACTTTTTTGTTTGAAAGGGTATACTTCCCAGGTGGTTTTTAAATTTTACCGAAATCGGTTGAGCGGTTTTAAAAAATTAAGAAAAAAAAATATATACTTTGTTTTACATAGTGATTACTACATAGTGATGCAACGTAATTGTAAAAAATTTCGCGCTCGCTTCGCTCGCGAATATGTCTTTTCTTCATTGTTGTTGTAAGTGTAAACCAAGTATGGAGTACATAGTTAAGTAGTGCAGTCCTAAAAAATTTCGCGGTCGTTTCGCTCGCGAAAATGTCTTTTCTTCATTGTTGTTTTGAGTGTAAACCAAGTATGGAGTACATAGTTAAGTAGTGCAGTCCTAAAAAATTTCACGCTCACTTCGCTCGCGTAAATGTCTTTTCTTCATTATTGTTGTGAGTGTAAACCAAGTATGGAGTACATAGTTAAGTAGTGCAGTCCTAAAAAATTTCACGCTCACTTCGCTCGCGTAAATGTCTTTTCTTCATTATTGTTGTGAGTGTAAACCAAGTATGGAGTACATAGTTAAGTAGTGCGTTCCTAAAAAATTTCGCGCTCGCTTCGCTCGCGAAAATATCATTTTTCAGTTGCTACTGTAGGTGCCAAATATGAACTACAAATAAGCGTAGGGCAATCGAAAATTTTTGCGCTCGCGAAAATGTCGGTTGTAGATTGCTATTGTCTATACCAATTAGTATGGACTACACAGAGGCGTAGTGCGATCAAAATATTTTTGCGCTCGCTTCGCTCGCGAAAATTTCGGGTTTCGCTTGCTAATGTAGGTGCCAAGTAGAAACTAAAAAGGAGCGTAGTGCAATCTAAAATTTTTGCGCTCGCTTTGCTCGCGAAATTGTGTCTTTTCTTGATTGGTATTGTCAGAACCAAGTATGGAGTACATAGTTAAGTAGTGCAGTTCTAAAAATTTCGCGCTCGCTTCGCTCGCGATAACGTCGCTTTTGTGTTGCTTATGTAGGTGCCAAGTATGGACTATATGGTGGCGTAGTGCAATCCTTAAAATGTCGCACTGGCTTTACTAGCGATAATGTCGATTATAGATTGCTTTTGTAGATACCAATTAGTATGGGCTACACAGAGGCGTAGTGCGATCAAAAAAAATTCGCACTCGCTTCGCTCACGAAAATTTCGGTTTTCAGTTGCTACTGTAGATGCCAAGTATAAACTAAAAAGAAGCGTAGTGCAATCGAAAATTCGCCTGGACTGTAGTCCAGTGATGCATCATTGAAGACCAGTTACCAACTCCTCAATCCTGATGCTGCTGGTCCTGCCTAAATTGTGGGTATTTACAAAATTTCCATTTTGAATTGATATTGTAGGTTTGCAGGTACCAAGTAGGTACAGAATATTATATAGTGACGTAGTAAAAACCTCACGATTAACATAAAACAATTCTTTTTTATTACTTTTTCCACGCGGACGAAGTCGCGGGCGTCAGCTAGTCTATACATACATATAATAAAACTGTAACTGGACGATTTCTGTACATTTAATATATTTTGAAAATTTTAATTGGGGGATGCTTTACTATCGATACTGAGCCCAAAACAGATTTTTTTTTAATTTTTGTCTGTTTGTTTGTCCTTCTTTCACGTAAAAACTACCGCACAGATTTCTACAAAATTTTATACCGTGGTAGCTTATTACTCGGGTCAACATCTAGGCTACTTTTTATCCCGGAAAATCAAGGAGTTCCCGAGGGACTTAAAAACTAAATCCACGCGGACAAAGTCGCGGGCATCAGCTAGTTTAATATATTTTGAAAATTTTAATTGGGGGATGCTTTACTATCGATACTGAGCCCAAAACAGGTTTTTATTTAATTTTTGTCTGTTTGTCTGTTTGTTTGTCCTTCTTTCACGTAAAAACTACCGCACAGATTTCTACAAAATTTTATACCGTGGTAGCTTATTACTCGGGTCAACATCTAGGCTACTTTTTATCCCGGAAAATCAAGGAGTTCCCGAGGGACTTTAAAAACTAAATCCACGCGGACAAAGTCGCGGGCATCAGCTAGTACTAAAATAAGCCTTTATTTCCATTTCTCCAATTATTACAAATTACATTAATTTTTGATTTTAATTTTGGCAAACAAACAAAATAATATTAATAGATAAGTAGATGCCAAATAGTGCGAAAGTGTGTTTGTTTGTTGGTTTGTCCTTCAATCACGCCGCAACAGAGAGCTACGGATCAACCTCATTTTCTGCATGGGTACAGTTGAGGACCTGGAGAGTGAATAAGCTACTTTTTATCCCGGAAAATCAAAGAGTTCCCGAGGGATTTTAAAACTAAATCCACGCGGACAACGTCGCGGGAATCGGCTAGTAAAAATATGAATTACCTGCTAACTCCACGAATAGACGGTGGTAGGTGTTCGCGATGGAGTTATTGGAGAGCGCCATCTTGCTTCCGCTGGCGATGTAACTATCAACTGTCATGAGAGGCTCTCCCGCATTTTCTTGACGAATTTTCTTTATTTTTGGACCTGGAAAGAACAAATTCGGGAAGTTTGAAAATGTCTTTATCTATATTATCTATATCTATATATATATATATATATATATATATATATATATATATATATATATATATATATATATATAAAAGAAAGTCGTGTTAGTTACACTATTAATAACTTAAGAACGGCTGAACTGATTTGGCTGAAAATGGGTGGGGAGGTAGCTTAGAACCAGGAGACGGACATAGGATATTTTTTAATATTATAAATGCGAAAGTGTGTTTGTATGTTGGTTTGTTTTTCCATCAAGTAGCAAAAAAGCTACGGATCGACGTGATTTTTTGCATGGGTATAGTTGAGAACCTGGAGGGTCAAAGCAAAACATCGAAAGAAAACCTGCACACTGGTGTGTAAAGTCTGCATCTGCAATGGGCCAGCCTGGTGGACTATGGCCTATACCCTTTTACCCCTTCTCCGAGAGGAGACCTGTGCTCAGTAGTGAGACGTCGTTGATGATGATGATGATGATTTTACAAAATCACGTGATTTAAGAAATTTGCCATAGCCACTCTGGGACTTTATTGTAAAACACTTGATTACGCCAACTATGTCCAAAATTTTCCAGTTTAAGACAAGTTATGAGGTTGTTTTTAAACATAATATGTAAGTAGGTACTTAATGAAAGTAGAGCGAAATAACAGTTTATTTTGCATTTCATCACTATTACTACATATTATAAAACAAAGTCCCCCGCTGCGTCTGTCTGTCTGTCTGTCTGTTCGCGATAAACTCAAAACTACCGAACGGATTTTCATGCGGTTTTCACCAATATAGGATAGGGTGATTCACGAGGAAGGTTTCAGTGTATAATTTGTTAAGATTTTGTGTAAATTGATTGAAATATGACGATAATAATTGTTGAGGATGTCGGAAAAATTGAAGCCGCCTGGGAGCTTTCATCGAAAACGCTGCCTAATCCCTTTGGGATATAACAAAACAATGTATGGTGCTGGCATGGTGGGATAAGACTTTACAGAAAAGTCCGCGATGGCATACCTATATCTATCTTTTAAGGATAGCTTACTTTACCCATTTTAACTTTTAAAAAAATGATCGCGTAGGTACTATGCGGTAATTGGAAATGTATTTAGACAGATACAGTATTAATCCTTATCAACTTAAATACCACAGTTACCACAAGCATTTCATGCACATTATGATAGTCCTTTATGCCATAAAATTTAAATGAATATCTTAGGAGTTATCGCAAAATAAAAGCGAACGCGCGCCAAAATAAATTCGCGGGTTTCAACTTTCAACCCGAACGCGCCACGCTGTTGCTTTAACACTTCTTTTATACAGCTACGTCCTGTTCATTATAACATAATGGAACATTCCAAGTAGTTTGAAAAGCATAGGCATAATGTGCTCTACTACCCGTGCGAAGCCGGGGCGGGTCGCTAGTTACACTTATAAAAGTTGTTTATGTTATGATTTGTTGCATTGCCTAAGATTGTTTTCAATTTGTAATGTGGATAACGAGTATATTTGCAAAACAATAAATAAATGATGATGATAAAAATTCAAAATTCAAAATTCAAAATTATTTATTTCACCCATGCCAATCTGTAGCTCTTATGACGTATCATCACCCTACCACCACCGGTTGGGAAGATTTCTGCTGATACAATACATAAAACACACTCTGAAAACATTATATCTACGAACCTGCTGCAATCGCATTAAAATCGGCTCAGCAATTTTTAAAAACGCAAATAATAAGTATTCTTCGTTACATCGTACATTAAAATCAGTCAGCTTACCTAAAATATCTTCTGCGAGATTGTCTATAAGAATAATTGCTTTACCCCCAAATCGTACAGCCAAAAAGTTTCAAAACTAAATTTAAATATGACCTGAAAATAAGTACTAAATATAATTGAGGTTTCAATATTATTAATTAAAATTAATTGTTATTTTCATTGCTATTTTTTAAAAAACTGCATAATCTACAGCGAATATTGTATATCAAAATCGAAGATATCTAAAAAAAATTTGCTTTGGCAATATCTTTTCCTAGGTACCTGTTCGATTTTACGTAAACAGACAGAGAACGCTTACATTTATGTCACAAGCACCAGTCCATTATCACTTTCATTAAAATTAATTATTTTATCACAGTCATTGAGCACGTGCACCCTTGTCGAAAGTTTTGACGCAACTGAGCTTCTCCCTTCAGGCCCTCACCTCCCCTTCAGACTACCCTTGAAGCGTTTTTCCACGGACTACTGCACGACTAAATAGAAATCCTCTGATGGTGCGGCTACATTATCGTGCGAGATCACCAGAACTCATTCGCGACACAATAAACTACCCGGCTACACTTATCGCGATAATGCAAACATTCGCCGAATCCCGATAATGTAGCCCCTACGTACCCGAACCGAAACGTACGGGACGGATAGGGTCGGGTAGGGACTACTTGTTTTGTTGTAAAAAAATTTCTGTACCAATAAAGAAATTCTTAAATTCTTAAATCATCATACTCTAGCAATCATTCTTCAACAATCTACAGCTGATAAACTGACAGACTTCAGGAACGCATTATTTCACCGGCTGAACTATAGGTAGATTGCTGATGCCTCCAACATAATTTGCAACGATTAAGGTTTTTGAGATCCTGCAGGAACCCTTTGATTCTCTGGGCAAAAGTAGCCCATGATAAGATATCACTATGCCCAATTTCATGACGATCGGTTCAGCGAGAAGTCGCTGGACGAAAACGGCATAAAGTTATGTTTTGTGGCATTAATTATAGCATTAATTAAATTAATAAATAAGTTTGAAATTAAGCTTGAAATTAGCAGAAAATAACGTCTATCTGTTGAGACGAAGTCGAACATCGCCAGGTCGTGGGAAATTATAGTTTTTTTTAAATCTATTACTTAAATTATTACGTGACGTCGTACGAACGGCATATAATATTATTATTATTATGTGTTGTAATCGCGAATCGTGTCGGGGCGTGGTCCGTGGAAAAACGCACTTTGGCGCCATTTTGGCCGTCGGAGAGATTAGGAGGGTGGGAAGTGTACAGCATATTCTGTTTGGAAAACTATTCAGTAAAATAATAATTATAGTCTTTATGTGCACGTTCTCTCATTATCTGTTAATCTGTTTATCAACCAATAGATGTCTACTGATGGGCACAGGTCTGCAGCAATTTTAAATGTTTGACAAATTGCCAATAAAAGCTGTCAAAATGGCGACTTTATACGTCCGTTAAAAGTTGAATATAATATAAACTAGTGGTTCGCCCCGAACTGAGACCTCGCGGTAGCGGTATCCCATGATTATTCATTCAATCGATTCATGACGACCAAAACTGACATTATTATTATTATTCCCGTTTTCACCAAACATACCTAAATCATCCCCTATGTAGGAGTCTCTTTACGTAGGTAGCTCCAAAACACAATCCTAAGTCCTAACATCCGTCCCAATGTCCTTTTAGGTGTCCCGTACAGGATCGTGATAAAGAAGTTGACAGTAATCATCACATAACTTATCATAGGTAGCCCGTAAAGGTTAGGGAACGTCAGTGAAAACATTGAATTATTATGTAGGTACTAACGAGTGAAAACGGGTTAGGGGCATCAGTACAAATCGTCATCTATCGACGCGAATAGAAAATATACAAAATGATATTTAACTAAAGAATAATTTTAATTGAATAATATGTTATTATATTATGTACCTAAATAATAATGGTCGACGCAAAACTGTTTTTGGGATGAATCGTAGTCGTAACTCCTAGTTCAATGGAATAGTTAATGACTGCGCCATCTATTAGCATTATTGTGAAGCTATGTGAAATTTACTGATGCTCATTAAAAATTAAATAATCTCGTTTCTTTATAATATTCATATAATTTTAGTATTTGTTGTTCAAGTACAGGATACAAGTGAAGTAAGAAAATAAGTACAACTTGAAAATATATAGAAAATTTTCCCAGAGAGCGTCTTCAAGCGAGCGTATTAAATCGCCACTTTGGAAGCCCCCCATTTCGTCAATTTTAGGAAAAAAATTAAAAGAAAAATACGGTTGTACTCTGTTCCAAATTGTCTTTAAAATGATACACAGAAAACCTATGAATCGCAAATAAAAAAAAATTTCTTCGCATTCGCTTCTTTGAGAGCCCCCCTGAAATAAAGATTTTTATAACTTTTTAAGCCATTTTCGGCTGGAGGCCATCGGTTTACATATTATATCTAAATTTGAAGTAATTACGTTCAGTAATTCAAAAGTTATAAGGCTCTGACAGACGGACGGACGGACGGACGGACAAGTGCAAATCGCTCTAGTAAACTAAGAGACCTCGCTTCGCTCGGTCAATAAAAAGAAAGTATAATATAAATAAATGATTCTGTTAAAATTTATAAAATATATAAGAACGAATATAAAGAATATAATTACACTAGCGGCACGCTATGATTGCCGGTTTGACACATTACAATAGTGATGTGGAATGTCAATTTATTCTCGAACAAAAAACAATTAAGTTTTGTTTTTGTACCTGATTAAATAGGTTTAATAAAACAAAAATGTATATATTTATTTAATTTATTTGAACGAACTGAATATTTGAATGAAAATGAATATACATACTTTATATGCACACAAGAAACATATGAATACAAAAGATACCAAAAAAGGTGCCACAAAAGGCCATAATTAATCAGATTCGTCCATACTACTATTTTCACTGTCGTCACTGCTATCATCACCTACATTAATAATTATATGTTCGTTTTCTATAATATTATCTATTTTCACATCTCTTTCATAATCTTCCCTTATTAATTTAACAGTTCTATTCACAACCTTTTCCCAGTCTCCTTTAGTCACATGTTCACAAGCTTCTTCTAATAATTTTAGCATTTTTTTTTTGTGGTAAATGGGGGTTCTGTATTGTGTCTTGCAGCATATCCCTTAATTTGAGCCCACACCAACTCAATCGCATTATACTCACAATGGTAAGGCGGTAACCGTATAACTCTGTGCCCATGTTCTAATGCTATTTCGTCAATGACGTATCGGATCTTGGTTGGTTTGTTTTCTTTTAAAAGACGTACTAATTCCGCTTTTAACATATTCATGTTTGCATCTACGCCATTTTTACGAAGCCATGCGACGATATCAGCTTTCTTTTGGGATTGGGCAGGTGGCTTGTCAATTTGCATCGAGTGGTATGGGGCGTTGTCCATAATTATAATAGATGGTTCAGGGAGGCTACACAACATTGAGGTAAACCATTCAGTAAACTTTTCTCCATTCATGTCTTCATGATAGTCTCCAGTGGTTTTTGACGCAAAAGCCATGAGAGAACCTTCGACAAACCCGTTGATGGTTCCGGCGTGACAAATTATAAGTCGCGATCCTTTTCCTACAGGAACTTTGGAAGTAGATGCTGCTGTGTCATCGTTCCAAGAACGGCCTACAGTATGGTTAGCATTAAGCCATGTTTCATCCAAGAACACAACATTTTGCCAATTTTTGATTTCTTTCACTTGCCGTAAAAAAGTATACCTTGCCATCGCTATATCAAATCTTTCCATCAATATTTTGCGTTTGTTACATTTTTTGTATCGAAATCCAATGGTCTTCAAAATCTTCGTTAAAGAACTTTCCCCACCGAAGAATAATCCAGCTTCCTTCAGTGAATGCACCAACTTTTTTCTTGTTGGATACTCCTTCTGTAAATAGTAGCCGTAAACATGTCTTCGGATAGCATCGGCATCAAAGCTATCGATGCCTACGACTGGTTTTGCTCGTTTTCTCTTTTTTGGTGTGTGAAGTTTATTTTCTTCTGTGCCAGTCTCGCCATATTTTTTTTTAGTTATCCGTCTAACAGTTCGTTGTCCAATATTAAGCGCATCAGCTACGCGTTCAACCACTGACGTTATAGGTAAAATTGGCCCTCCATTTTGAGCTTCACGATCGAAATAGTTACGAAGGCGTATTACGAACTCACGTGTCTGACTATTTAGAACAGTTCTCTGCGTACGTTCGGTCATATCGACGAAATCCACAACAAAGGGCTTGAACAGAGTCCAAATTAACGAGCAAGGGTCAACAGTAATGCAGTATCAATATTTGAAATCCAAAGCCAGGTCAAAACTATATCACAATCGCATTGCACTGACAGTTTATACTTTTCGAAGCAACGTCAATTCGAAACTGCTTTGTTTTGCATTGAGCATTGACGCGAGTTTGCCGGAGGTAGTAGTTGTGCTAGCCAGCGATCCTATGTGACGATCGTATTAGATTCCATTTTTAAAAATTTTCAATTTAGAAAACCAAATGCCGAGTTGTGGTATATATCATATAAAAATAAAAATTTTACCTTTTGTATGAAACAGCTGATATTTTTTTGCGATTTCAGAGGTTTGTCCACATAGTGAAAATTGTTCATATTCACAAGTACATTCACCCCTTAAATGGTGCAAACTGATTTTTCTACACTTGTATACATTTTAGAAATCAATTTAATAAATAAATTTTGAGTCCTAAACCTAAAACTACATTCGATAAAATTTATGAATCTCTGCACATCACTATCGTCAATAAAGTAATACAATTATTTCCTTCAAAGTCGTTATCAATTAATACGGAACTTCATGAGCGGACAAACGTCAAACCGGCCATCATAGCGTGCCGCTACACTAGCGGCACGCTATGATGGCCGGTTTGACACATTACAATAGTGATGTGGAATGTCAATTTATTCTCGAACAAAAAACAATTAAGTTTTGTTTTTGTACCTGATTAAATAGGTTTAATAAAACAAAAATGTATATGTTTATTTAATTTATTTGAACGAACTGAATATTTGAATGAAAATGAATATACATACTTTATATGCACACAAGAAACATATGAATACAAAAGATACCAAAAAAGGTTTTTAAAAATTTTCAATTTAGAAAACCAAATGCCGAGTTGTGGTATATATCATATAAAAATAAAAATTTTACCTTTTGTATGAAACAGCTGATATTTTTTTGCGATTTCAGAGGTTTGTCCACATAGTGAAAATTGTTCATATTCACAAGTACATTCACCCCTTAAATGGTGCAAACTGATTTTTCTACACTTGTATACATTTTAGAAATCAATTTAATAAATAAATTTTGAGTCCTAAACCTAAAACTACATTCGATAAAATTTATGAATCTCTGCACATCACTATCGTCAATAAAGTAATACAATTATTTCCTTCAAAGTCGTTATCAATTAATACGGAACTTCATGAGCGGACAAACGTCAAACCGGCCATCATAGCGTGCCGCTAGTGTAGTGTAATAGCGCTTTAATGTTAATTTATAATTAATAAATTAATATTATAATATCAGCAGTGGAACCCTCTCCCTGGAGGTTCTGATATACCTACTCGTATTAACATAGACGAATAATATTTACTACCGTTCGTATTAATAATAACATTAAGGGCTTGTTTCACCACCTTCTGATAAGTGTCGGATAGCCTAACCGTAAATTTTGTCACTTTCTTACTTTATGTCAAGTGACAAAGACAAAATATCTTCTTTTTCTTCTTCTTTATCAACCGATATAGACGTCCACTGCTGGACAAAGGTCTCTTGCATGGACTTCCACAGGCCTCGGTCTTGCGCCGCCTGTATCCAGCGGCTCCCTGCGACTCGCTTGATGTCGTCGGTCCATCTCGTGGGGGATCTGCCAACACTGCGCTTCCCGGTGCGGGGTCGCCACTCCAGCACCTTGGGACCCCAACGACCATCAGCTCTTCGAACTATGTGCCCCGCCCATTTCCACTTCAGTATCGCGACTCGCTTAGCTATGTCGGTGACTCTGGTTCTCCTACGGATCTCCTCATTTCTGATTCGATCCCGCAGGGACACTCCGAGCATAGCTCTCTCCATCGCCCGCTGAGCGGTCCTGAGCCTACTTATGGGACCCTTAGTAAGCGACAAAATATGCGAATAAGCTATCCGGCACTTATCAGAAGGTAGTGAAACAGGTCCTAAACACTCAAAACTACATAAAACGAAATGACTCTGATGTAACGTGGTTACAATAAATTACTACCTACCTGTGATACTATTAATCTACGTCTAAATTGACAAGCGTGAATACTGTAATGGACATGACTCCCAGAATCTCGTTAGATGTCGACTGCAACGTATTTTGATGACCTCTATGATGTAATAAACGTAATAAAAAATAAGTTGGTAAGATGATGCATGTAAGTACTAGTGATGGCCTAGTGGTTAGGACTGTGGTCTCCTATTCGTGTGGTCGCAGGTTCGATCCCGGGTACGCCCCTCTGCAATTAAAATTGTGTGCACTTCAGCAATTTAAATATATCACATGGTCAACGGTGAAGAAAAACAACGTGAGGTAACCTGCACATTCGAGATTTCTCTATAATGACCTCGAAGGTGTGTGAAGTCCGCCAACTCGCATTGGCCCAGCGTGGTGGACTATGGCCTAAAACTTTTCTCTGAGAGGAGACCTGCGCTCAGTAGTGAGCCGTTGATGGGTGCTGATGATGATGATGATGACGTAAATGATGTTAGTGATGAAGGACTTTCGTTTCCTTCGTGCTTCGCAGAGCACGTTGAAACCATTGGCTGTGGTGAATATTAAGACATCCGATACAATTATTTATCATTAAAACATAATTCATCATCTGAAGTTTAGATAGTTACTAATTAAATAATATGTAAAGTACCCGGGGTGACCGAGCTTTGCAATTTTTTTTTTTGGTAAATCCTGTTTTTGGAAATTATATATTTAGAAAAAAAAATTATAAAATAACAAATAAAAATAATAATAAAATTCATAGGGGAAAAAATAATCATCCGGACTCCAACCGGGGTCTTCTGGTTTCGGGACCGCCCGATTTCCTAACTGAGCTATTGGAAGTTGGAACTTCATACATGATGGCGTTTACCTTCGTATTCTAATGATATTGTAGGGGTTTTTCATTGCCTGAAAACATGGATAAAACGACGTTTTCTAAAAATGTAACCTAGCTAGATCAGTGTATTGCCCCCGAAACCCCCGCATATTAAATTTCATTATTAAAAAGAGATTCAGATTATATATTGACAATTGACAAGAATTGCTCGTTTAAAGGTATTAGATAGGTTAGATAGATAGATTCAAATTAAAAATGATTGCATGCAGACAAACTTGTGACTTAGTATGACATGACAAGTCTAGACTCTACTACGGGTTCTGAAAGCAGATTCTGCAAAGAAAAGGCGACAAAAACTTAGTAGTTGCTCTTTTTAAAACAAAAAGTTACGAGATTAGTAGGTAGTTATTTTAACGTACCAAGACGTACGTATTAACCTATCTTGTGTGGCAGCTTGATTCAAAGCCTATTGCTCGCATGCAACTTTGCCATTAAGAAATTCATTAATTGTGTAATAATTTCGACTTAGTAAATGTCAATGTAGTATATCAAATCAGAAATGAGGAGATCCGTAGGAGAACCAAAGTCACCGATATAGCTCAGCGAGTCGCGAAACTGAAGTAGAAATGGGTGGGGCACATAGTTCGAAGAGTTGATGGTCTTATGGGTCCCAAGGTGCTGTAGTGGCGACTCCGCAACGGGAAGCGCAGTGTTGGTAGACCCCCACTAGGTGTACCGACGACATCAAACGAATCGCAGGATGACGCTAGATTCAGGCGACACAAGATCGAAGCCTGTGGAAGTCTATGCAAGAAACCTTTGTCCAGCAGTGGACGTCTATCGGTTGATAAAGAAAAAAAGGAAGAGTGTTTTGTGCGTGTTGTCGTTTGTGTATTGTGTGTGTGTGTGTGTGTTTTTATGTGTCTGGGAGCCTCCGTTTATTAACCCTCGTTACCTCGATGATCTAGTCACCTAGTGGCTAGCTTATTCTGAGCGATTCCTGAGGTACAGTACCCGGCGATATATATCTTCATCGGCCTTTGGAATAAAACGCTATTCTATTCTATTCACAGTTCGACTGCATTTTTTATATATGTTACGTGATGTGTTCGCCGATTGTGAAGAGATTTCAGTAATTACTACGTGAATTTCTGGCTAGCTTTCCTTGCAATAGAATAGAAATAGCGTTTTATTCCAAAGGCCGATGTGCAATATATATCGCCGGGTACTGTACCGCCTTCCAAGGCGCGTCGTCCTAATTGGCTACCGATCGTACGATCAAACGATGCGATTTCGTCGCGCGATGAAAATGATCGCGCGATGGTAAAACAAGTGTCCTTTATTGTAAAAGGTGAATCGATCGCACGATGCCATCGCGTCTCCACCACTGGTGTTGCTTTGATCACGCGATGACGCAGGATAAATTTATTTTATTTATTTACAAGTCTTCATTACTACATAGTTATATTTATACATGCTAATTTATTTTAATTACAAATCATCCCACTGCTGTGCAAAGGCCTCCCCCTTCTTCCATTCCTTCTTGTTTTGGGCTGAGCGGGACCATAGTTTTCCCTCGTATGTCTCTAATTCATCTCTCCACCGTAGTACAGGTCTTCCTTGTTTCCTTTTTGTATCTTGGTAGCCAAGTTGTAGTGTTGTTACTCCATTTCTCATTTCCTGCTCTTGCTACATGTCCCGCCCAGTTCCATTTTCCTGTTTTAGCTATCCTCACCACATCTTTGAGGATAAATTAGGACACTCAAAAGGATTTATAATAGGTTTGATTGTATAATCGTACGATTGATTGTAGCGATCGTACGCTCGAATTGAAACATATTTTGTGATCGCACGATGACTTGAGTGTTTAATTAGGACACCCCTAGGCCCTAAGAGATTCATATGTTTAATCGCGAGTTTGTACATCGTGCATCGAAATCGTATCGTCTGCTCGTACGATTGTTGGTCAATTGAGACGATGCCCAATAGAATAGAATAGAATAGAAATGTTTTTTATTCAAATAAACTTTTTTACAAGTGCTTTTGAACCGTCGATGAGTCTACCACTGGTTTGGAATGCCGTTCCTGCCGACAAGAACCAGCAAGGAACTCGGCAGTTGCTCTTTTCAAAACAAGTTTACAATATAATAGCTATTATGCTATGCCGTGTTTCCACAATGAGGGGAAGTTCCACAAAATTCCACAACAACAAAGTTCCACAAAAACATACCTAATTAAATCTAATTATAAATTAACACATATTAAGACGGGCAGACAGAAAGTAGCCCCATTCCCGCTGGTGGAACCCGTTCACGAGCATGTCGCATGACCCAGCCATTGCTTCGCTCAACCATATTTGAGGGAACGTAAAAGGAGAGTGTTTTGTGTGTGTTGTCGTTTGTGTATTGTGTGTGTGTGTTTTTATGTGTCTGGGAGCCTCTGTTTATTAACCCTCGTAACCTCAATGATCTAGTCGCTCAGAATAAGCTAGCCCTTATTCTGAGCTGAGAATACGCTCAGAATAAGGTAATAAGGTAATAATAAGGCTGGCTTATTCTGAGCGATTCCTGCGGTACCTGCCCAGCATTTACATATTAGAAGCATCCAAATTCGTCAGAAAACAACCACAAAACTTCACAAAACTACAAGACGTACCGCGACGCTATGAACTTCGGCCAGCGCGTAAGCATCTATATATAAAAGAAAGTGGTGTTAGTTACACTATTTATAACTCAAGAACGGATGAACCGATTTGGCTGAAAATTGGTGGAGAGGTAGCTAAGAACCAGGAGACGGACATAGGATACTTTTTATCCCGTTCGACCGCGTTTCCGTCAAGTCACTGAAGACATGGAATAACAAAACGCAAATGACAGTGGAATAACAAAACGTAAATGACAGCTAAACGTAATTTTGTCTTTGGTTAAGTATGGTAAAAAATTTGACAATTATAAAAAGTGTTATAATAAAGCATTACTGATATTATAAATGCGAAAGTGTGTTGGTTTGTTGGTTTGTCCTTCAATCACGTCGCAACAGAACAGCGGATTGATGCGATTTTTGCATGGGTATAGTAATGGATGTAGTAGTGGTTCCTCAGACCGGGAGAGCTACTTTTTATCTCGGATAATGAAAGAGTTCCCGCGGGATTTTTAAAAACTAAATCCATGCGGACGAAGTCGCGGGCATCAGCTAGTAATATGCATAAACCAAGCTCCAACCTATAGATCCATAGTACCGGCCCCAACCCGATGTGCGTAAAAATATAATATACTTAATAATATCTCAAACCACATAAAAGAAATTAGAAGTGATACAGCGTTTATTAAGTCCTTAAAAATGTTTCTGATAGAAAGAGCGTATTATAAAATAAAAGATGTTTTTGAAGAATAATAATGGTGTCCGTCTCTCTACTTAAACTAGTAATTGCTGTGCCCCAACGGGGTTCCAATGTAAATATTATATATTGTAAGTTGGAATGCAAGGAATAAATGAATATGAATATGAACGTAAATACCCGCATCACACGAATCCTGGGTCGGACCAAAAAGTTATTGGATTTTGTATCAAAAAATTCTCGGTAGCTTGACTTTTCTACTCCCAATACTTCCCTCTCAAGTCGTTTTGGATACCGTCCCATCAATGCGATGTTATGAGAAAGAATTCCATTTGTTTTTGTACATCTCTCATCTCTTGAGTAGAGACTCAAAGACGTTTTGTTTAACGTAACATAGAGACGTAACGTTACTACAATAACATATTTTTCACAATCATTTAATTTATGGAAAGTTCCAAAATAAACATTGTGGAAAATAATTTTATGGTATTATGTTTAGATAACCAATATAATATTATTATTAGGTAGATCTTAATTTCTCATCGGTTGACTCCGGTAGTAATCATACTAATCATACTAATATTATAAATGCGAAAGTGTGTTTGTTTGTTGGTTTGTCCTTTAATCACGCTGCAGCAGCGCTACGGTTTGACGTGATTTTTTGCATGGCTATAGTTGAGGGCCTGGGAAGTGAATAGGCTACTATTTATCCCGGAAAATCAAAGAGTTCCCGAGTGATATTAAAAACTAAATACACGCGGATGACGTCGCGGGCATCAGCCAGTATTATAAATATGCGAAAGTGTGTTTGTTGGTTTGTCCTTCAATCACGCCGCAACAGAGCTACGGATCGACGTGATTTTTTGCATGGGTATGTACAGTTGAGGACCTGGAGAGTGACATAGGCTACTTTTTATCCCGGAAAATCGGGATTTTAAAAACTAAATCCACGCGGACGAAGTCGCGAGCATCAGCTAGTATATAATAAGTCTACGATTGCCTCAAATGATACATGTCCTTGAATGCTGCGGAAGATGGGTATTATTTTTCGAGCATCTTGTGCATCGGTGCAATGCATTGTGCAACGGTTTTTGACGGATTTTAACATTTAAAGTCTACACCTATAGTATACAATCTTCTTAGTTATGTAAAGTAAAATATAAGTCTAATAAGTAAAAATGCGTGAATATCGTTTAACACTCGGTTGGAATGAAGTGCCTTTTTATAATAAATTAATAATAAAAAAAAAAAATAAAAAAAAAATAATCTGAAAATAGGATTCGAACCCCCGAACCGAAAATTTCACTCCTCCGTTTATCCGCTACGCCACCAAAGCTATCATGGAACGTGTGTAATAAGCAAAGGCAACGAGTGTCATGACGGAAAACTCTTACACTTTTTTCGCCTAGCCTCCGACCGCCAAAACGTCCGAAAAGAACTTCGTTCCAAAATCGAATCTGAAAACAAACACGATCGATCTAATGATCTCTCGTGATTACGATCGTCAATCTGTCTATAATGGGGGACTTCCAATGCTGTGTTTAGCGATGAAAATTTGCCATAATATAGGTAGGTACTTGCAACATCTATTTAATTTAAACAATTCGTAAAAACTCACTTACTGAGTCGCGGTTATTACAAAGTTAATGACTTTCTTAATGACAAAGTTGCATGGGATCTTAAAATTAGTGTTTGAATATTAGTATTCAATTCGATGCTTTAATACGGGTAGACTAAGTATGTCACGCTCTCTTTCAACATTTCTGTGGTGGTGTCGTGTGGTGCGGGTTGTTACGTTCCCTCAAATATGGTCGAGCGAAGCAATGGCTGGATGATGCGTCATGCTCGTGAACGGGTGCCGCCGGCGGAAATGGGGCTACTTTCTGTCTGCCCGTCTTTGACATGAATTGAATTGTAGTACGTTTTGTGGAAATGTCATATTCTATTCTAACAAAGATGCACGGGTTAAATCAGCTTGGCATCCAGCTGCCCCATAGCTGCCCACAAAATAGTATAAAAACTTATTACAATGTAATAGCTACTTATTAATATTGTAAAATGATTATTTTGAAAAGAGCAACTGCTGAGTTTCTTGCCGGCTCTTCTCAGCAGAATCCGCTTTCCGAACCGGTGGTAGTGTCTTGACGTGTCATAAGAGCCACAGGTTGGCCTACATGAAATAAACCATTTTAAATTTTGAATTTATTCTTTGAGCTATGTATTTACCTTCTGTGACTCGATGAGCTATGAGCCAGTTTATGTAAGTACCTAATCGGAATATTTAACATACACATGCAAACTCACGCGTTTTGATTAATATGTACATTTTACAATGTTTGAGTGTAATTCAAATTTAACCTGTTGAACTTATCCGTAGGAATTTTTTGTATAGCGTTTTTATTGTAATTTTCAGACATAGAGAACTTATTTATGAATCTTGTGACGCAAGACGAAACGCATCGCAGACATCCTGCGCAAATAGAGGCAGATAAAAATTCAATAATCATCCTTTGTTAAATTTTACTGATTTATCATAATAAGCTAAGTCACACAACATTCACTCGTGATACTAAGACGTGCTAACGTAATCGTCGCTGAGTAACGTGTGAAGTTTTAACTGACGTTCTAACAATTATGCTGCCAAAATGTCTTTATTCCTCGGATAAAGGTTACTCAGTAATGGTGAAATTAGCAATAGACCACCACAAAAATAAATTAGACCACCTATCAAAACCTGTGTACCTAATATATATGAAATGTATACATATAAAATACCTAATATAAGTATATGAAATATACCTAATATATATGAAATACCTAATATTATGTGAATGTGATCAAACGTCCAAAGGTAGATTGAAAGTGAATAAAAAGAAATGAACTTTCCAAGTAAGGTTCGATCGATATCATATGATTCGCTTCATTTTCTGTCTAAATATAAAAGGGAAACCACTGGACCGAACGGGCTGAAAGGCATATAGATAGCTATTATGACATAGGCATTCCATTAGAAAGTATTTTCGAAAATTCATCCCCTAAAGGGGTAAAATAGGGCTCTGAAATTTGTATGAAAATCGAACCTAACATGAGCTAAGCCTCCGACAAAAGCTAGTTCGAAGACAAAAAAGCCGGCCAAGTGCGAGTCGGACTCGCGCACCGAGGGTTCCGTACTCCAAAAGTAAAAGTAAAACGATAATATTATTTTAATTTGCTTATTTATCGTTAACTTTGTTTGTAGAGGTTTATTGTTAATATAAAAAAAACTATGCTAGTTAGAGCGTTGGTTTTATTTTTCCTGTAAAATATACATAAATCTCTATTGACCATAATTATTTCAGATTTTTCGATTGGTAAACTTCGGAGATAAGGGGGGGGGGGGGGGGGGAACTGTATTTTTTTCGACATTTTGGCCGATTACCCAAAAACTATTATATATAGAAATAAATAAAAAACTGTTTTAGAATGCACAAGTAAAGGCCTTTCATATGATATCCCACTCGGTATAGTTATCTTACTTTGAGATTTCAAACCCCCGATTTTCCCCCATTTTTAATCAAACTAAAATAATTTTCGCGTTGCTTTTATTTTTCCTGTAAAATATACATAAACCTCTATTGACTATAATTATTTCAGATTTTTCGATTGGTAAACTTCGGAGATAAGGGGGGCGGAACGGTATTTTTTTCGACATTTTGGCCGATTACTCAAAAACTATTATATATAGAAATAAATAAAAAACTGTTTTAGAATGCACAAGTAAAGGCCTTTCATATGGTACCCCACTCGGTATAGTTATCTTACTTTGAAATTTCAAACCCCCCATTTTCCCCCTTTTTTAATCAAACTAAAATAATTTTCGCGTTGCTTTTATTTTTCCTGTAAAATATACATAAACCTCTATTGACTATAATTATTTCAGATTTTTCGATTGGTAAACTTCGGAGATAAGGGGGGGGGAACGGTAATTTTTTCGACATTTTGGCCGATTACTCAAAAACTATTATATATAGAAATAAATAAAAAACTGTTTTAGAATGCACAAGTAAAGGCCTTTCATATGATACCCCATTCAGTATAATTATCTTACTTTGAAATTTCAAACCTCCGATTTTCCCCCTTTTTTAATAAAACTAAAAATTATTTTCGATTTTTCTTTATTCCATTGATGTTGGGCCACTATTATACACAACTATGCCAAATTTCATGTCGATAGCTTTAATAGTTACTGAAATAATCGACTGTGACAGACGGACGGACGGAGAAAGTCTCACCATAAGGGTTCCATTTTTACCATTTTGGTACGGAACCCTAAAAATGTCAAAACCATTAAGGACACACTCGCATTTATAATATTATTATACTAGAGATTTATAATTATTTTGGTTCCTATTCAAATAGTTGGTAGGTAGGTACTAATTAAAGTTCTTTACCAATCATTCGCAAAATCCACTTATTTCTGTAAACAAAATAGTCCGGCCAATTTACACATCCAAGGTTACAATAATTTACACACTGAAAATTGGTAGGATTGTTCAAAACACTATTATAAATGAAATGTGAAAAGTCTTCATCGATCCGATACCTGTAAAAAAATTTACTCGGGGTCAAAGGTCACAAAAACGGGGTTTTCGCGATTTTCACCAAAACGGTAAGTTTTATCATAAAATTAGCCTAGACAAAAATTGTAGATCAGATAATTATCTATAAAAAAATTCTGAATACTTTTTTTCCTAAGAGCCACCGTTTTTAGGGTTCCGTACCCAAAGGGTACCAACGGGACCCTATTACTAAGCCTACGCTGTCCGTCCGTCCGTCCGTCTGTCAGCGGGCTGTATCTCGTAAACCGTAATAGATAGACAGATGAAATTTTCACATATTATGTTTTTCTATTGCCGCTATAACAACAAATAATAAAAATTAAATTAAATTAAAAAAATTAAATTAAAATATTTCCATGGGTACATGGAAATATTTTTATTTAATTTTTTTAACGGAACCCTAAAAGAGCGAGGCCCGACTCGCACTTGGCCGATTTTTGAGATATAACGATTCAAAAAGTTGAAAGAGTTGTAATCGTCATAATATGTATAATGTTGCGTTACACCGCGGCTGCAGTGCAACAGCGTGTTCTTGCAGAGAGACCGGTGAAGGAATAAAGAAACACAGACTGCAGTGTCTAATGGTAGTGGCATATATTACATATTTACAAAGGTCTTTTATACTAATAAAATTACGAGTAAAAGGTGGGGAAAGATGTGCTTGGATATTACGTACGTGCAAAAGTTGCTGAACTAATATTATTATAAGTTTGTTGAAATAAATTACAAGGTAATTATCGCGGAATTAAAATATGCTATGAGGTATGTATGGTCACGTCCCGTACGTGCCATAGATATTCCCCCCTTTAGGAAAAAATGACGTATACATCAAAAGGGAAGAAAAAACTACTACTAATTAACATTGTTGAAAACGAACTGACTTCTTAATCTTGCTGTGGTTAGTTGAGGTAGGGAAAGGTCCTGCGATATCACTTTGCTCATGCGAAAAATGCTGTGCAGGCATAAATTTCCCGAGTGGCGATACTGTGTGCCTATGCACTTTTGATAGTTGGCATGGTATGCACGAATCGCACCACTGATTTATTTCTGTGTTCATTTTAGGCCAAATGTAATTTCTTCCGATTAACTTCCTTGTCGTATTTTTGCCCGGATGGCTGAAGTTGTGATAGCTGTCAAAAATAGTTCTTCTAAGTTGCTTCGGAATGTATGGTCGCGTAATTCCGGTAGAAATGTCGCAATAAATCTTGCTATTTGTATTGGGTACTGCTACTCGCGTCATGTGTAATGACCTATTTTGTTTGAGTCGCTGTAGCTCGATGTCACCTTCTTGGTATTTTTCTAGCTCAGAATAATCGATAACGGTGGGTAACGTAATAGTTTCCACAACTCGAGATAAGGCGTCAGCCACTACGTTGTGATTCCCGCTTACGTGCTGTATATCGGTGCTAAATTGTGATATAAAATCCAAATATCTTATTCTCCTCGGAGTGTCATCTAGTGACGGCTTCTTGTCGAAGGCGTGCACCAATGGTTTGTGGTCGGTGTAAATTGTAAAAATGCGACCTTCTATCAGTCGTCGGAAATGTTTTACCGCCATATAAATTCCGAGTAGCTCTCGATCGTAAGTTGAATACTTGACTTGAAAACTTGTATCTGATAAGGATTTTGAAAAATATGCAATAGGTATCCATTTTTGCTTGACCTTTTGTTGTAAAACTGCGCCGACGCATTTTAAACTAGCGTCGGTCATTATTGCGATCGGTGCGTTTTCATCAGGAAATGCTATCGTTGCAATGTCACGCAAATCTTGCTTGCATCGTTGAAAAGCACGCTCGGCCTCTGCGTTCCACTTAATCAGCGTATTATCGTTTTTCCTTGAATTTATTAAAAATATGTTGAGTGGAGCTTGATGATTGGCGGATTGCTTGATTGCATGTCTGTAAAAGTTGACCATGCCCAGGAAACGACGAAGTTCCTTCACAGTTTTGGGTTTGGGATAATCGATGATTGCTTGAATTTTTTCTTGTGTTGGTTTCATTCCTTGGCTCGTTATATGATAACCAAGAAAATCTAGTTCTTGTTTGGCGAACTCGCATTTGTTCATGTTGATTGTAATACCATTTTGTTGCAATCTCTTGAAAACTGTTTCCAAATGTTTGTAGTGTTGTTCTTCGGACTCGCTTGCAATTAATATGTCGTCGACAAAAATGAAAACGTAGTCCAAATCTCGGAATATTGAATCCATGAATCTCTGGAAGGTCTGTCCTGCGTTACGTAAACCGGAAGGCATCCTTAAAAATTCGTATAAACCGATCGGTGAAACGATCGCGGTTTTCTCGGGTTCCGCTACTGGTATAGAATGATAAGCCTTCCGCACGTCGATTTTGCTAAATATGTCTTTCCCGTTTGCGATATATGTAAAATCCAGTAACCTTGGCAACGGGTATCTGTCTGGAACAGTAATCTTGTTAAGGCGCGGTAGTCACCGCAAGGTCTCCATTCACCATTCTTCTTTTTTACCATGTGCAATGGACTGGCCCATGGGCTACTGGATGATCTGCAAATTCCCATCTCCATCATCTCTTGAAATTCTTTTTTGGCGATTTTGTACTTGTCGAGAGGAAGTGGACGAGCTTTGGCACATACTGGAAATCCTTCCGTGATGATGTGATGTTGCACTTTGTGTTGCGTAGGTCCTTTCATAGATGTTGGCCTTGTAATACTTTCGTACTTTTCCAGTAATTGTTTGAGAGGAGCGGATAAGTTGTAGTCGATGGAGCGGACGGACGGAATATTTACTCGTATAGAAGTCATTGGTTTCTTGATTTCAGTCGTTTTGTCGATTAAAGTTTTCCCGTGTATGTCTACCATAAGTTGGTAGTGTTCTAGGAAATCAGCTCCTAATATAGGAATCTTGACGTCGGCAATAACGAAGGTCCAGATGAATGGGCGGCGTAACCCCAAATTTAAGGTTAGGGTTTTTTCTCCATAAGTATTGATTGGGGTTCCGTTGGCGGCAAATAATTTCAACTCGCTTGCCTTTTTTGAGCTCTGTGATGGCTTTGAAATGACTGAAATGTTCGCCCCAGTATCCACGAGGAATCGATAACCACTGTTAGAGTCGGTAATCGTTAGGCGATTTGAGGGAAGAATAGCACAGAGTCTCGCCGCACGCTGTGCTGAATCTAGTTTTCCGAATGTTTGTTCACCCAAGAACAGGGTTTTTCACACTTACGAGCTTTGCCTCTAAAGTTTTTATGATAGTAACAAAAATTGCTTCGTTGTTCCGATCGTGAATGCAGGCATGAACTTGACCTAGGTCTATTGTACCGAGGTTGGCTAAAACTGCTGCGTCGATGCATTGTTCGCGAGCGGTCATTGCGTAGCGCTGCAATTTCTAACTGCATCGTTGCAATTTGTGACGTCAGTTGGGTGATTAAATTTATGTCAGCTGATGCCGAAGACGATATGTTCGTATTGCAGCGGCTATTCTCGTAGATGCGATCAGCCATTTCGCTTAGCTTGTCCAGTGCCAAATTTTCGGAAATGGCTAACACGGAAGTTACGGATGGAGGAAGTTGTCTCATCCATAATAAGCGTAGTGTGTCGTCATTGATCTTGCCGCAGCCAGCTTCTTTCATTTTTCTTAATAGTTGAGATGGCTTTTGATCTCCCAGGTCCATCTCAGACAAAAGCTTATGGAATCGCCGATGTTCGCTTCCTTCATAACAGCTGATGAGTCGTTCTCGGATGCAGTGGTACTTGTTCTCTGAAGGCGGACTCGTTAAAATGTCGCTGACTTGATGGATGACGTCCTTTGGTAATTTTGATACGACCGCGTTGAACTTGTATTCGTCGCCTTGCTTCTGCGGAGCCACAATAGCGTCAAATTGAGAGAACCAAAAACGCGGTGAATCCGTCCAGAACTGCGGAATCCTCTCTGCTATTGAGATTGATGCCACTAAGTCTGTGCTGCCGTTGAGTTGTTCGTCTGTAGAGTTGCCAGCGCCGAAACCTTTGACAGGTGTTTGACGAGCCATGATGACGAAAAAATATGACTCACAATGATGAGGATGTCTTGATGTGTTGGCCGATCTCGTTGGTTGGTTGGACACGTTGGGTACGATCTCGTCGGATGAACGCGTCGGATGACGTCGGTCGAGGATCACTGTTTCGTACGTCGGGAGCAGAATCACGTTGAGGTTTTCACGGTCGGGAGCAGAATCACGTCGAGAGCAGAATCACGTCGGGGTCACCACTGTTGCGTTACACCGCGGCTGCAGTGCAACAGCGTGTTCTTGCAGAGAGACCGGTGAAGGAATAAAGAAACACAGACTGCAGTGTCTAATGGTAGTGGCATATATTACATATTTACAAAGGTCTTTTATACTAATAAAATTACGAGTAAAAGGTGGGGAAAGATGTGCTTGGATATTACGTACGTGCAAAAGTTGCTGAACTAATATTATTATAAGTTTGTTGAAATAAATTACAAGGTAATTATCGCGGAATTAAAATATGCTATGAGGTATGTATGGTCACGTCCCGTACGTGCCATATATAACACCACGTATATACTCGTACATCACTGAAGCTGTAATACAAGTAAAAATATCGTTCTATCGGTCAGTGTAACTTACATATATAAAATATTATAAATATCAGAATTTCGGGTAAAAAGAGACCCAGTCGGGCGAGGGCGAGCGAAGCGTGCCCTACCACTATCCCACAACCTGAGCATTTTGTTGTACACTTTACTGAAAAACTATCACGCCTATAGATTTAGGCTAGCCTCAATAGCCCAACGATTAAAGGTACGGGCCAAAAACGGATAGATCGCAGGTTCGATTCCCACCCGTGGGGCTACCGTTATATCCACTCCTAACACAAGCTTTTCGCCTATTTGGAGGGGAGAGAAGAATATAAGTCACGTTCACTGAAGCATAAAACCAGGTTCGGCATTCGTTAAATTCAGGAATTCTGTACCGACTGATAAAATTGGTTGCTGCAGTGTGAAAATCGCAATCACCTCTGATTGGCTGGCACGAGGGTACCAGAGACAGAGAATATCAGAGAGGGCATTGAATCCTGTTCCCATGCTCCCAATCCGAGCCAATGAACTGACTATAGCACTAGGCTGTAGCTACTTTGCGAGATCGCAGTCAAAGGCTGACGTAGGTATTATGTCATCCAATAACGAAAAAATAAATAATTCTATCAATAGACAACAAAGTAAATCTGTTGAAACCATAGACGAATAATATTTACTAAAAGGTTGAAACTCATTATTTTATTTGAAACTACCTTATACAATATTTGAATGGTCTAAATAAAAAAGTAAATAGTAAATTAAAAAATAAATGAATGTAGAGCAGGAAGTATGAAAAGTAAACAATGTAAGGAAGTAAGGTATGCTCAGATGATTGCAAATGTAATGAATACTCAGTGTAGGACAACAGTTGCGAAATGTAGCCGTAAAACTTTCGTTAAATTAAATTAAGTATCTTTAAGTGTACCCTGCATTTTTAACAGACTTGAGAAAAGGAGGAGTTTACCAATTCGTCGGTTTTTTTTTTATGTATGTTTACCAATCACTCAAAGATTTAGAAATGAATTTTTATAAATCCTTTACGTCATAATAGCTATCTGTATGCCAAACAGCTCGATCCATTCGGTAGTTTGCGCTGTGCGTTGATAGATCAGTCAGTCGGTCACCTTTTCATTTTATATAATTAGATAGATAATTATTTGAAAAATTTTATTAATTTTCCTTTTAATCAAGTTTAAAGCTCGTCGCCCATTAGTGCTTTTACTTACACGACACTGCTCCCGCACGTTAAAAGAATGGTTAAAGTTATGGTAGTGCTCTGTACACACACTTTACAGTGACAACATCGACATAACAAATAGCGCTGGGCTAGCAAGTTTGTCGCAACCTAGCAGTAGCCACTTGATGTTTAATGTCTCGTTTACCGCTCGCTTCAAGCGAGCGGCCACAGCAGCTCTAGGTAAGCGGGTCAATCGCCCTCTTCACTGACCCTGCGTGGCCAACAAGCTTACTGCTAGCCGTCGCCGTGTAGACAGCGAGGCTTCTGCTAGCCGTTCGCGCATGGACAGCGAGCGGTCACTACGATTTGAATTTTGAGACGGATACGTGCGGGTGCTTTGTGGAGCGGTGTCGTATAATTGATTATGAGCAAAGGAGTCAAATCGTTGATGCGCAGGGTGCGAGGAAGCATCAACATCATGTTGAGAGACCTTAGTGAAAAGCCAAACTGTCCCATATTGAGACGAGATCATTATCATTGCCAGCAACCCTAGGCTCACTACTGAGCGAGGTCTCCTCTCAGAGAGTGGTTAAAGGCCATAGTCCACCACGCTGGCCCAATGCGAATTGGCGGACTATATATGTTAAGACTAACATTTTTCATGATACCTATTCGAAAAACGAAAATTGGCTTTAGAGGGAGTCAAATTCAATTTTGTTCTTATGGGAGTTTGAGCTTTCTCTGTTCTGATTGGTACGGATTCGAGCTTTAGTATGTGTTTATTACTAGTTAACCAAAAAGGTCGAACGCATAATGTATGAAGAAGCTAAACGGGCCATTTATTTGTGTTTTATTTAAACTTTCAATATACTTGACCTACATACGAGTTTTGTGTTTTATTTAAACTTTCAATAAAATGTAGTGACGAAAAATAGTGTGTCACGAGGGAATTCCTCGCTGCTTTCGGGATCCTACTAAGGAATTCTTGCCTTCGTTCTGAATTCAAAATAACGCCCTCGAGGAACAAAATATCACTTTGGCCCCATGTAACACAAATTATGCTGTCTTTTTCGTTTATTGCCCATGTTACTACCGGTACTATTTGTAGGTACCAACATAGTTTCAAGCAATTAAAACCCTATCAGCCTATCACCATGCTTTAACGGCGTAAGATAACATCGTGGGGATATTTATTTGCCTGAGAGTTTCCATTATGTTTAGGTGTGTGAATTCACAGTGGGTCAGCATGGTGGACTATGGCCAAACCTCTACTCATTTGAGAGAAACTAATTTAGATTCTACTTTTTGAGTAATTTAAAGCATACAAACGTAAAAAGCGCGAGAGTCTTTTTTTAAGCTATTGCATAGCTTTTATCGCGGGCTTTGAACTAAGACAAACAGTTTGAGCGCGGCGACCGAATCAAGAAATTCCGTAACGAAAATAAACCTAACACCGTCGTTCAGTAAGCGTTCAACATTTTAGAGGTTCACGAGTTGGCGCAGTGGGCGAGCGGCCGCTTTCTTCACCGTATGGTGTATGTCGCAGGTTCGAATCTCACTCGCGAAGTAGTTTTGTATTTTTTTGCATAATTTTTATTATGCAAAAAAAAAATATTGCATAAATATTATAATTGCATAAGTTGATAAAAAATGCTATGCAATAGCTTTACCCCGGCAGTCCCCGAGTGCCACTTAATTTTTTACAATATACCTAGTGTTTATTAGTGATCAACCAACATTACTCACTTTAAGTTACCCACCCAGTTATGAATTTTAAGCTTTGCAGTAATAACTAAATATGTAAAATGTATCTTTCAACAATTCAAATTGATTGCGTAAACGTTATGTTATGATTATTATTAAGTCACGTTGTGTTAATTATAAATCAGTGATGCTATCAATGATTATATTGATTATGTACATTCTAATTTTATGACACTAATTTTTATTTGACTCGTGTAGTTTAAATTAACCTCTTGTCTTGCCAACGAAAAGTTCGCCATTACGTTGGTCGATAGCTCGATCTTTAAGGTGGAAGACACGGGTCAGCCCGCGAAATTCAAATTTAATTTGGTTTTTCGCAATTTGTAAACTAATACGACAAAGTATAGGCTTATGGCCTTCTAATTGCGCCAGTGGAATTATCATCTTCACAGGTTTACATAAAAATCTTTACTTGAAAGTGACTAGTTTAAGAAATTAATCAAAATATCGACTAATTTGTGAGTAACTCACGTCCAACTCAGTATTTTGATTAATTTCTTAAACTGGTCACTTTCAATTAAAGATTTTTATGTAAACCTGTGAAGATGATAATTCCACTGGCGCAATTAGAAGGCCATAAGCCTACATTGTCGTATTAGTTTACAAATTGCAAAAAACCAAATTAAATTTGAATTTCGCGCGCAGACCCGTGTCTTCCACCTTAACGGGTGCGGGATAACGAATAGTGAAATAACCCGTTCGACATAGATGGGGTGCAACAAGGATGCATTCGATGAAATTCACCAGTTGATAGAAATTACTATGATTTTTAACAAACTTCAGAGAAAGGAGGAGGTTCTTAATTCGTCGGAATCTTTTTTTTTTTATGTATGTTCACCGATTACTCGAGACGCCTGAACCGATTTGGAAAATTCTTTTTTGTTTTAAAGACCGGTTTTTTAGGATTTTAAAAATCGGGCAAGCGGTATTTAGAAATCAACAATAAATTATATACTTACCTACTTTGTAGTGGCGCGGGAGTTTGAAATCGGTTTTTTAAAAACATTTTTTTATATTAAATTATATTTAAATAAAATACTCTTATGCGTTTTCTAATGATCAATGAAAACGGTTCCTCATAAAGGGACCAAATGCATTTTAGAAGACGACAATACCCCCAATTCGTATTCCACAAATCAATAAAAATGCTTATAAAGAAGATTTGCAAAAAGATGGATACGTTTGTAAATATTATATAATATTATTATGTAGGTATTTCGAAAAATATTTAATTAACAAAATAGGTAGGTACGTATTTTTTATCTTCCTTCACTCTTCTTCTTCTTCTTCTTCTTTATCAACCTATAGACGTCCACTGCTGGACAAAGGTCTCCTGCATGGACTTCCACAGGCTTCGGTCTTGCGCCGCTTGAATCCAGCGGCTCCCTGCGACTCGTTTGATGTCGTCGGTCCACCTGGTGGGGGGTCTGCCAACACTGCGCTTCCCGGTGCGGGGTCGCCACTCCAACACCTTGGGACCCCAACGACCATCAGTTCTTCGAACTATGTGCCCCGCCCATTTCCACTTCAGTTTCGCGACACGCTGAGCTATGTCGGTGACTTTGGTTCTCCTACGAATCTCCTCATTTCTGATTTGATCTCGCAGAGATATACCGAGCATTGCTCTCTCCATCGCTCGCTGGGTGACCCTGAGCCTGATAAACCCGATATGGAAAATGTCCTTCACTCAGTTTCGTATTATTCAAAAGTACGTAGAGAATTTTCTATATTAAAGGGGTTCTCTAGCTAATAATTTATTTATTTTATATATTTATTTATTTCAAAGACATGCTATAATGCCTAGGCTTATATAAATCCTTTCGCATTCAATTCAATCTATATTATGATACCAACCTACCAAATCCTAAGGGAGAGGGCAGATTCCGATCAGCGACTTTAGCGACTTAAAGACGCTGATCGGAAGCTCGATTCTGCGTCCGAACTCTAACGTGGGCAGAAAACAAACGGCAGTCTAGTCGCAGCGATCGAGTTGCGTTGCTAAAGCATTGGCGTTTCGAGATTTTCAAATGCTGACCTGGCTACATTTAGAATCATATCGAACGCTTTTGACTTGGTAAGATAGGGCAAACATCTTTTTATTATATTTATTGTTTGAACTTGGTTTTTTTAAGGGTTCGTTATTCGTTCTGTGTATCACAAACTTTATTTAGAAACTACCACCCCTACAAAGTTAAAATTTAGCAGAATGCATAGAAAATTGTTACCGCTATGCGTAAAATATTTAAATATAAATAAGCAAGCAGAAACCTCACAAAAATTTAGTAATGAAAATTGAAAACAAAAAAAAACATTTTGACGTAATGCCTCAATTGTATAGATATTTAAAATAAATATAGCGATTGTATAGGTATTTAAAAAAATTCAAAAAACGTTCTAATACGTACACTAGCGGCACGCTATGATGGCCGGTTTGACACATTACAATAGTGATGTGGAATGTCAATTTATTCTCGAACAAAAAACAATTAAGTTTTGTTTTTGTACCTGATTAAATAGGTTTAATAAAACAAAAATGTATATGTTTATTTAATTTATTTGAACGAACTGAATATTTGAATGAAAATGAATATACATACTTTATATGCACACAAGAAACATATGAATACAAAAGATACCAAAAAAGGTGCCACAAAAGGCCATAATTAATCAGATTCGTCCATACTACTATTTTCACTGTCGTCACTGCTATCATCACCTACATTAATAATTATATGTTCGTTTTCTATAATATTATCTATTTTCACATCTCTTTCATAATCTTCCCTTATTAATTTAACAGTTCTATTCACAACCTTTTCCCAGTCTCCTTTAGTCACATGTTCACAAGCTTCTTCTAATAATTTTAGCATTTTTTTTGTGGTAAATGGGGGTTCTGTATTGTGTCTTGCAGCATATCCCTTAATTTGAGCCCACACCAACTCAATCGCATTATACTCACAATGGTAAGGCGGTAACCGTATAACTCTGTGCCCATGTTCTAATGCTATTTCGTCAATGACGTATCGGATCTTGGTTGGTTTGTTTTCTTTTAAAAGACGTACTAATTCCGCTTTTAACATATTCATGTTTGCATCTACGCCATTTTTACGAAGCCATGCGACGATATCAGCTTTCTTTTGGGATTGGGCAGGTGGCTTGTCAATTTGCATCGAGTGGTATGGGGCGTTGTCCATAATTATAATAGATGGTTCAGGGAGGCTACACAACATTGAGGTAAACCATTCAGTAAACTTTTCTCCATTCATGTCTTCATGATAGTCTCCAGTGGTTTTTGACGCAAAAGCCATGAGAGAACCTTCGACAAACCCGTTGATGGTTCCGGCGTGACAAATTATAAGTCGCGATCCTTTTCCTACAGGAACTTTGGAAGTAGATGCTGCTGTGTCATCGTTCCAAGAACGGCCTACAGTATGGTTAGCATTAAGCCATGTTTCATCCAAGAACACAACATTTTGCCAATTTTTGATTTCTTTCACTTGCCGTAAAAAAGTATACCTTGCCATCGCTATATCAAATCTTTCCATCAATATTTTGCGTTTGTTACATTTTTTGTATCGAAATCCAATGGTCTTCAAAATCTTCGTTAAAGAACTTTCCCCACCGAAGAATAATCCAGCTTCCTTCAGTGAATGCACCAACTTTTTTCTTGTTGGATACTCCTTCTGTAAATAGTAGCCGTAAACATGTCTTCGGATAGCATCGGCATCAAAGCTATCGATGCCTACGACTGGTTTTGCTCGTTTTCTCTTTTTTGGTGTGTGAAGTTTATTTTCTTCTGTGCCAGTCTCGCCATATTTTTTTTAGTTATCCGTCTAACAGTTCGTTGTCCAATATTAAGCGCATCAGCTACGCGTTCAACCACTGACGTTATAGGTAAAATTGGCCCTCCATTTTGAGCTTCACGATCGAAATAGTTACGAAGGCGTATTACGAACTCACGTGTCTGACTATTTAGAACAGTTCTCTGCGTACGTTCGGTCATATCGACGAAATCCACAACAAAGGGCTTGAACAGAGTCCAAATTAACGAGCAAGGGTCAACAGTAATGCAGTATCAATATTTGAAATCCAAAGCCAGGTCAAAACTATATCACAATCGCATTGCACTGACAGTTTATACTTTTCGAAGCAACGTCAATTCGAAACTGCTTTGTTTTGCATTGAGCATTGACGCGAGTTTGCCGGAGGTAGTAGTTGTGCTAGCCAGCGATCCTATGTGACGATCGTATTAGATTCCATTTTTAAAAATTTTCAATTTAGAAAACCAAATGCCGAGTTGTGGTATATATCATATAAAAATAAAAATTTTACCTTTTGTATGAAACAGCTGATATTTTTTTGCGATTTCAGAGGTTTGTCCACATAGTGAAAATTGTTCATATTCACAAGTACATTCACCCCTTAAATGGTGCAAACTGATTTTTCTACACTTGTATACATTTTAGAAATCAATTTAATAAATAAATTTTGAGTCCTAAACCTAAAACTACATTCGATAAAATTTATGAATCTCTGCACATCACTATCGTCAATAAAGTAATACAATTATTTCCTTCAAAGTCGTTATCAATTAATACGGAACTTCATGAGCGGACAAACGTCAAACCGGCCATCATAGCGTGTCGCTAGTTTAGTAAGTAGTAACGTTCTAATCACTTTCGTAGTAGTTTATTAAATATATTCGTATAATTTATTATATTTGGTTTGGCACGTAGTATTCTAGAATATTATCACGTAGTATAAAGGTATATTCAAAATTATCACGACTATTGTAAGATAAATTATATCTAAGAAATAATTAGTACACCAAGATAAGTCGCATATTATTTGATGCGGTAAATGCTTGAAACAATACTTTAGAGGTAAGTTTTTTATAATTCAAGTAAATGTTAATTATTTACATTTCAAAGCAAAGACTTCCTCTCGAATACGTTCTGCTTAGGCCATAGTCCACCACGCTGGGCAAATGCGTAATGAAAGACTTCACACACCTTTGAGAGCACTATGAAGAACACTTAGGTATGCAGGTTAGGAATGCATTATGCATGCCTGTAATCGAACCACAGACACCCGAAAAGGAGGCTGAGTTTTTAAGCACGAGGCTGTCATAAGACTTTTAAATCTAAATATATAAAAGAAAAACGTAACCGACTGACTGATCTATCAACGCACAGTTCAAATCACTGGGCGGATCGGGTTGTTTGGCTTCATCATCATCATAAGCAACTCATCAACGGCTCACTACTGAGCGCAAGTCTCCTCTCAGAGAAGGGTTTATAGAACATAGTCCACCACGCTAGCCCAATGCGAATTGGCGGTTTTCACACACCTTTGAGAACATTATGAAAAACTTTCAGATGTGCAGGGTTCCTCACGATGTTTTCCTTCACCGTTGAAACTTGTGATATTTCACATTTTTATTAAGATTAAGCTAGATAGAAAATTTACTGTGTCATTTAACAAAGAATAAGAACAAAATATTTATTGGTTTTAAGGCAACTTGAATGACCGACCTGAAAATAAAATTAAAGTACCTACGCATTATAATTATTATGACGTGAACCTGACCTCAGAATTAAAAAGAGTTTGTATATTATCCGAGATGCAATTTTACTCAAGCTGTTGACATTTGACTGTTATGGAATGACGTCTTTGAAATAATTGTAAGGAAGTGTCAAGGGCCTTAACTTTGTTATAACCTTTAGAAAAAAAGTAGCAGGGACAGCCTGTAGCATAATGATAGTGGTTAGGACTGTGGTTTCCTATTCGGGGGGTCGCAGGTTCTATCCCGGGCACGCACCTCTGACTTTCGGAGTCATGTGCGTTTAAGTAATTAAATATCACTTGCTTCAACGGTGAAGGTAAACATCGTGAGGAGCCTGCACATCTGAGAATTCTCTTTATTGTTCTCGAAGGTGGTTGAAGTCCGCCAATTCGCATTGGGCCAGCGTTTGGCTTATAGATAGCTATTATGATGTAGGCATTCGCTAAGAAATAATTTTTAAAATACAACCCCATCGGGGGTAAAATAGGGGTTTGAAAAATAGAACTTAATGTGAGCGAAGCCGCGGGCAAAAGCTAGTATAATATAAACTAATATTAGTTTTTGTTAAATTTTACAATAGGTATACCTACTTACTCTATTACAAAAATCCTTACCTTATCTTAGGCGTGTTTTAATACGCACTTAACCAGTTTTTTTAGTAAATACATAATAAGTAGACGAAAGAAATGTAAAACAGAACTTTGAAATCTGAATACATACCAATCAGGTTTTTGATGATACTTATGTATTTTGTAAACACTCGGTTTGTAAAAAATAATATTCTGCAGTGAGAATTCGAACCCCGAACCGATAGTTTCACTCCTTCGGTTAATACCACCAAAGTTATGATGCGTGTGTAATAAACGAAGGCAACAAATTGTCGCGACGTGACGGAAAATTCTTACCCTTTTTTTCGGCTATCCTCCATCCGCCAAACCGTCCGAAAAGGAACTACGTTCCAAAAATAAATCAAGTTAAAGATTAAACAACATAACATATAGTATAACTTTTGTTTCTGCTCGATCTTATGAAGCCTGAAATGTACGATCTTGTACGAGCCCTTCGTGTGCGGGTCCCACTCACACTTGGCTGATTTTATTTTTATCTCGGAAGAATTCTGCACGATTTTTCAAAACCTAATCCCAAGTTGACGAATTTGTGGACAAAAGCTATAGAACTGACTACGTATGTACGTTTGAAATATCTTAATAATACCTTTTAATAATTTAATATAAAAAAATATTCTTAAACAAACGACTTCAAACTCCCGCTTTACTACATTACACACACACACTATACAAAGTATATAATTTATTGTTGATAATATTTTAAAACCGCTCGACCGATTTCGATAATAATATGGGACCACCTGGGGAGTATACCCTTTCAAACAAAAAATTATTTCTCAAATTGGTTCAGGCGTCTTACACACATACGTCTCTCACATCGCGTCTCACATACATAAAAAAAAGATTCCGACGAATTGATAACCTCCTCCTTTTTTGAAGTCGGTTAAAAAATTGAAGCACTCTAATAACAGGTTCAGTAAGAAACAAAACTTAGAAAAAAGAAAAATTTATTGACTAAAAACAAGAATCTATGAATTATGTATAGGTAGATAACAACATTAGAGTAGATATTAACATTATACATAATATTATAGAAATAGTAATTGTAATGACTATCACAGCACAAAATGATTACGGTGATTATCATAATATTATGTGATTATTCTAGCGGCACGCTATGATGGCCGGTTTGACACATTACAATAGTGATGTGGAATGTCAATTTATTCTCGAACAAAAAACAATTAAGTTTTGTTTTTGTACCTGATTAAATAGGTTTAATAAAACAAAAATGTATATGTTTATTTAATTTATTTGAACGAACTGAATATTTGAATGAAAATGAATATACATACTTTATATGCACACAAGAAACATATGAATACAAAAGATACCAAAAAAGGTGCCACAAAAGGCCATAATTAATCAGATTCGTCCATACTACTATTTTCACTGTCGTCACTGCTATCATCACCTACATTAATAATTATATGTTCGTTTTCTATAATATTATCTATTTTCACATCTCTTTCATAATCTTCCCTTATTAATTTAACAGTTCTATTCACAACCTTTTCCCAGTCTCCTTTAGTCACATGTTCACAAGCTTCTTCTAATAATTTTAGCATTTTTTTTGTGGTAAATGGGGGTTCTGTATTGTGTCTTGCAGCATATCCCTTAATTTGAGCCCACACCAACTCAATCGCATTATACTCACAATGGTAAGGCGGTAACCGTATAACTCTGTGCCCATGTTCTAATGCTATTTCGTCAATGACGTATCGGATCTTGGTTGGTTTGTTTTCTTTTAAAAGACGTACTAATTCCGCTTTTAACATATTCATGTTTGCATCTACGCCATTTTTACGAAGCCATGCGACGATATCAGCTTTCTTTTGGGATTGGGCAGGTGGCTTGTCAATTTGCATCGAGTGGTATGGGGCGTTGTCCATAATTATAATAGATGGTTCAGGGAGGCTACACAACATTGAGGTAAACCATTCAGTAAACTTTTCTCCATTCATGTCTTCATGATAGTCTCCAGTGGTTTTTGACGCAAAAGCCATGAGAGAACCTTCGACAAACCCGTTGATGGTTCCGGCGTGACAAATTATAAGTCGCGATCCTTTTCCTACAGGAACTTTGGAAGTAGATGCTGCTGTGTCATCGTTCCAAGAACGGCCTACAGTATGGTTAGCATTAAGCCATGTTTCATCCAAGAACACAACATTTTGCCAATTTTTGATTTCTTTCACTTGCCGTAAAAAAGTATACCTTGCCATCGCTATATCAAATCTTTCCATCAATATTTTGCGTTTGTTACATTTTTTGTATCGAAATCCAATGGTCTTCAAAATCTTCGTTAAAGAACTTTCCCCACCGAAGAATAATCCAGCTTCCTTCAGTGAATGCACCAACTTTTTTCTTGTTGGATACTCCTTCTGTAAATAGTAGCCGTAAACATGTCTTCGGATAGCATCGGCATCAAAGCTATCGATGCCTACGACTGGTTTTGCTCGTTTTCTCTTTTTTGGTGTGTGAAGTTTATTTTCTTCTGTGCCAGTCTCGCCATATTTTTTTTTAGTTATCCGTCTAACAGTTCGTTGTCCAATATTAAGCGCATCAGCTACGCGTTCAACCACTGACGTTATAGGTAAAATTGGCCCTCCATTTTGAGCTTCACGATCGAAATAGTTACGAAGGCGTATTACGAACTCACGTGTCTGACTATTTAGAACAGTTCTCTGCGTACGTTCGGTCATATCGACGAAATCCACAACAAAGGGCTTGAACAGAGTCCAAATTAACGAGCAAGGGTCAACAGTAATGCAGTATCAATATTTGAAATCCAAAGCCAGGTCAAAACTATATCACAATCGCATTGCACTGACAGTTTATACTTTTCGAAGCAACGTCAATTCGAAACTGCTTTGTTTTGCATTGAGCATTGACGCGAGTTTGCCGGAGGTAGTAGTTGTGCTAGCCAGCGATCCTATGTGACGATCGTATTAGATTCCATTTTTAAAAATTTTCAATTTAGAAAACCAAATGCCGAGTTGTGGTATATATCATATAAAAATAAAAATTTTACCTTTTGTATGAAACAGCTGATATTTTTTTGCGATTTCAGAGGTTTGTCCACATAGTGAAAATTGTTCATATTCACAAGTACATTCACCCCTTAAATGGTGCAAACTGATTTTTCTACACTTGTATACATTTTAGAAATCAATTTAATAAATAAATTTTGAGTCCTAAACCTAAAACTACATTCGATAAAATTTATGAATCTCTGCACATCACTATCGTCAATAAAGTAATACAATTATTTCCTTCAAAGTCGTTATCAATTAATACGGAACTTCATGAGCGGACAAACGTCAAACCGGCCATCATAGCGTGCCGCTAGTGTAAGCGATCGACCTAGTCTATTAATTTTTTACCCGTTCACGCGGTTGGTTTCATAGCATAGTAGGTGAAAAAAAATTAAATTTATGTAAATTCCATTGAATAAAATAGGAACTCCTTTTTTTACTTCTCATAAAATATTTTTACAGAGTGCTAGATTTCGATTTAGAAAAGATTTATTGGCAGCTTGATTTATTGCTAAAGAAGTCAACATGTCAACAACCTTCATGTTTAAATAATGCTACAATTTATTAAACGAAAGAACGCGCGTAGCTTTTAGTGAATTATGAACATTTTAGTTACGTTTTTAGTTTAGTCAATAATAATATAATTTTCGTACCACTTGCTCAAAAAAGTGACATTCTGTGCCACAAAAAGCGAACATAACAATAGTCATTTTTAATCTGTTAAAAACAGGGAAAGAAAATTGTACTGAATTTCATTCATCCTCTAGGGGGAGAATGTGATTTAAATTTGGAATACTTACCGAAATTTATACTGAACTACATCTGTGTTTACACCATTGAGTTTGTATATAAAGCATTATACATCTTTTTGAAAAAGGAATACGCATTTATTATGCAGTTATGATTATTAAATAAAATTACGAAAACCGACGAGGCCGTATGAGCTTGATGCCTTTGCTTTTCCGACAAAAAAATATTAGTCTAGGAATTTGCCGCGTTTTTAGGGTTCCGTACCCAAAGGGTACCAACGGGACCCTATTACTAAGCCTACGCTGTCCGTCCGTCCGTCCGTCTGTCAGCGGGCTGTATCTCGTAAACCGTAATAGATAGACAGATGAAATTTTCACATATTATGTATTTCTATTGCCACTATAACAACAAATAATAAAAATTAAATTAAATTAAAAAAATTAAATTAAAATATTTCCATGGGTACATGGAAATATTTTAATTTAATTTTTTTAACGGAACCCTAAAAGAGCGAGGCCCGACTCGCACTTGGCCGATTTTTGTTTTCTTCAAATACATAAGGTAAGGCGCATACATACAACTTTTACATCGACTAAACTGTTTAGTCGAGTTGTGTACTTTTCGTGAATTCCATACAGTCAAAAGCAAATCGTAAGGCTTTTTGATTTTTTTGTCGAGCAACTATCGTGTTGATAGTTTGCGCACATTCCATGATCGCAGTACATTTCCATAAACTTATGAAACACAACTAAATAGTTGTTCAACTAAAAGTTGTATGTTTGCGCTAGGCCTAAACGTTAAGTTTATTTTAATTTATTTTTATAAATAAGTTAATGTTCTAAAAATACGTTACGATGTTAAATCAAAGCGACAGTGACAGTGAATTGTCGGATTCCATCAGTGCAAATGGTCAGACGCAAGAACACAGAAATACTCAAATCAACTCATCAACAATAAATGTACCAAACAAAAATGTAACTCTCTCTATCAATAATTGGACCAATGTTTCGAATGTTAACTTTTACTTTTAATTGTCATTATTTTTAATAAATGCTTATCTCATATTATTATTGTGTTAATTTTTTCGCAAATGGTACGAAAAGTAGAGTATTTCCCTCGGCGATAAAGCTGTCTTAGTCTTGGGTGAACTTAAATCCCTCACTACACTCAGGACTCGTCTTAAATCCCTCGCTTCGCTCGTGATTTAAGTTTTTAACACCCTCGCTACGCTCGGGAGTAAACCTCGAGTCCTTCGTTACGCTCGCGATTTAAATCGTCACCCGCGACAGAAGACACTGCTTTATCCCCTTGGTTAATAATCTACTATTATATATCTATACATATAATAAAACTGTAACTGGAAGATTTCTGTACATTTAATATATTTTGAAAATTTTAGTTGGGGGATGCTTTACTATCGATACTGTGCCCAAAACAGATTTTTATTTAATTTTTGTCTGTTTGTCTGTTTGTTTGTCCTTCTTTCACGTAAAAACTACCGCACAGATTTCTACAAAATTTTATACCGTGGTAGCTTATTACTCGGGTCAACATCTAGGCTACTTTTTATCCCGGAAAATCAAGGAGTTCCCGAGGGACTTTAAAAACTAAATCCACGCGGACAAACTCGCGGGCATCAGCTAGTAGGTAATATATTTACTTAGCCGCTAGCGGGCGATGGAGAGAGCTATGCTCGGAGTGTCCCTGCGGGATCGAATCAGACATGAGGAGATCCGTAGGAGAACCAAAGTCACCGACATAGCTCAGCGAGTCGCGAAACTGAAGTGGAAATGGGCGGGGCACATAGTTCGAAGAGCTGATGGTCGTTGGGGTCCCAAGGTGTTGGAGTGGCGACCCCGCACCGGGAAGCGCAGTGTTGGCAGACCCCCCACCAGGTGGACCAACGACATCAAACGAGTCGCAGGGAGCCGCTGGATCCAGGCGGCACAAGACCGAGACCTGTGGAAATCCATGCAAGAGACCTATGTCCAGCAGTGGACGTCTATCGGTTGATAAAGAAGAAGAATATATTTATTAAAAATAATTGCAACGTTAATTAAAAGATTTATCACACTTAAAACGAGCAGTATGTGTGTTTTACTGGAAGACCCTCTATTTAGTAACTAGCTTTTTCCCGCGGCATCGCTTACGTTAATTTCGATTTCTTAAACTCCCTATTTTACCCCCTTGGAGACCGAATTTTCTTTCCTTTGATTCGAAAATCCTTTCTTAGCGGATGCCTATGTTTTAATAGCTATCTTTATGCCAAATTTCAGCCCGATCCGTCCAGCGGTTTGAGCTGTGCATTATTAGATCAGTCAGTCAGTCAGTCAGTCAGTCAATGAGACCTTTTCATTTTATATATTTATAGAGAAGATAATAATAATCGGGGTCCCAAGGTGTTGGAGTGGCGACCCCGCACCGGGAAACGCAGTGTTGGCAGAACCCGCACCAGGTGGACCGACGACATCAAACGAGTCGCAGGGAGCCGCTGGATTCAAGCGGCGCAAGACCTAAGCCTGTGGAAGTCCATGCAGGAGAACTTTGTCCAGCAGACGTCTATAGGTTGATAAAGAAGAAGAGAAGAAGAATTAATCGGTAAGAAAGAATTTAATAGCATAGGCAACATTCCAATTATTAAAAAAAAAACGATTTCCCTCAACTTCTAAGTATTAGCGCCTGGTTTTATAGGAAAGGGTCATCTGCTTATTAAATAATAAGAAACAAACAAAATGGAAAGATTACTACAACTACAACTATTTCGCGAGGAAAACAGCTGCTGTTAGGAAGGCGTGGAGACATGCCACAGCATCCGACGAGCAAGTCACGAGCACGACCGTTCTGTCAAGAGTGAAACGTCTGGGAAGAAGATTATTATTATTATGTGGCAATAATGGGTGGGGAATATAGTTAGCTCGAAAATCCTATAGAAGTTGAGCTCCCAAGAGGCTCGAATATCGACCGCACCGCGCAACAAACAAACACACGTTTCGCATTTTACATACATAAGGATGTAAAATGCGAAACTTGTAAGTAAGGATTAGTAAGGATTTAAATAAAAAGATAAAGAATCTTCACAGATGCACCTACGCTGTACGCATCATCTATACTTATAATAAAACTGTAACTGGAAGATTTCTGTACATTTAATATATTTTGAAAATTTTAATTGGGGGATGCTTGACTATCGATACTGAGCCCAAAACAGATTTTTATTTAATTTTTGTCTGTCTGTCTGTCTGTCTGTCTGTCTGTCTGTCTGTCTGTCCGCGCTTCACGCGAAAACTACTGAACGGATTTAAATGAAATTTAGTACAGCGGTAGCTGATACTCCGGGTCAACATATAGGATAGTTTTTATCCCGATAAAACATAAGGTTACTCCAGGATAGGTGATGAAACTTTTTGTTGATTTTACTCCATAACTCAGTCAAATCTGAACGGATTTTAATAATTCTTTCTTTATTTGTGAGTGTGTAGGACAAGAAATACAATGACCAATTTTGGTGAAGATCTGCTAGATATTATCGGAGATAGAGGTCAAAACTTCTCTCGGATAGTTCCAGGTCACTCGCATACGATATATACGTATATAGATCTTATTACATTCATACCATAGCCATATCTTGACCTGAGCTATTCATTACATACTAATTTTAGACTATATCACTGACCTCCAGACCCTAGCTCCTCAATCCTGATGGTGCAGTGTACTGCCCACCTAAATCATGGATATTTACGAACTGTCGATTGTGAATTGATATTGTAGGTGCCAAATATTTAAAATATAATAGTGTAGTGGAGCCATAAAAGAGGACTCAATTCTGATGCTGCTGGGTGCTGCTCACCAATGATAGGTAACAATTAGTATGAACTACTTAGGGTAGTGGCATAACGCAGCCGTAAAAAAATTCGCGTCTCCGTTTTCCGTTTACTAAAATTTCCCACAGTAGCTTTGTATTCTTAGATGGCATCAATATATTCAGCTAATTTAATTATCGCTCGGTTCGGTTTAGGAATCATCCACCTCCCTTCTCCTCCCCATGCTATAACTACTAATGGTACCAACTTCTCAATCCCGATGCTGCTGATGATAATACCCACCTAAATAGTGGGTGTTTACAAAATGTCGATAATGAATTCATATTGTAGGTACCAACCAAGTGAAGACTACAAAGTGGCATAGTGCAATCGTAAAAAATGTCTCACTCGCTTCGTTTGCGAGAATGTCGATTGTAGATTTCTTTTTAACCGACTTCGAAAAAGGAGCAGATTCTCAATTCGTCGGAATCTATTTTTTCAATTTTTAATGTATGTTCACCGATTACTTGAAGGCGCCTGACTTGGAAAATTGTTACTTTTTTGTTTGAAAGGGTACTTCCCAGGTGGTTTTTAAATTTTACCGAAATCGGTTGAGCGGTTTTAAAAAATTGAGAAAAAAAAATATATACTTTGTTTTGTAAAAAAATTATATTAAATTATGTACTCATTAGTAAATGGACTACACAGAGGCGTAGTGCGATCAAAAAAACCTTCGCGCTCGCTTCGCTCGCGAAAATATAGTGCCAAGTATGAACTACAAAGAAGCGTAATGCAATCGAAAATTTTCGCGCTCGCTTCGCTCGCTAAAATGTGTCTTCTTGATTGGTATTGTAAGAACCAAGTATAACGAGAACGAACCAATAAAGCAACGAAAACTGCAATATCTGGGACATATAATGCGTGGCGATAAGTACAAGTTGCTCCAACTAATAATACAGGGGAAGATACAAGGTAGGAGACCCCCTGGAAGAAGACGGACCTCTTGGCTCAAGAATCTCCGGACATGGTTCGGACTGAGTACTCGATCCTTATTCCGCGCAGTTGTGTGTAAGGTCCGAATAGCCAATATGATACCCGACCTCCGGTAGGAGATGGCACCTCAAGAAGAAAAAGAAGAAGAACCAAGTATGAAGGAAACAGTTATGTAGTGCAGCCCTAAAGAATTTTGCGAAATGTCTGTTTTGGATTGCCAAGTATGGACTACATAGTGATGCAATGAAATTGTAAAAATTTTCGCGCTAGCTTCATTGGCGAAAATTTCTTAATTGTTGTTGTGAGTGTAAACCGAGTATGCTCGCTTCGCTCGCGAAAATATCAGTTTTCAGTTGCTACTGTAGGTGCCAAGTATGAACTACAAATATGCGTAGTGCAATCGAAATTTTTTGATTGTAGATTGCTTTTGTCTATACCAATTAGTATGGACTACACAGAGGCGTAGTGCGATCAAAATATTTTCGCGCTCGCTTCACTCGCGAAAATTTTGGTTTTCGCTAATGTAGGTGCCAAGTTTAAACTAAAAAAGAGCGTAGTGCAATCTAAAATTTTTGCGCTCGCTTTGCTCGCGAAATTGTGTCTTTTCTTGATTGGTATTGTAAGAACAAAGTATGAAGGACACAGTTAAGTAGTGCAGCCCTAAAAAAATTGCAAAATGTCCGTTTTGGATTGCCAAGTATGGACTACGTAGTGATGCAATGTAATTGTAAAAAATTTCGCGCTCGCTTCGCTCGCGAAAATGCCTTTTCTTCATTGTTGTTGTAAGTGTAAGCCAAGTATGGAAAACATAGTTAAGTAGTGCAGTCCTAAAAAAATTCGCGCTCGCTTCGCTCGCGAAAATGTCTTTTCTTCATTATTGTTGTTAGTGTAAACCAAGTATAGAGTACATAGTTAAGTAGTGCGTTCCTAAAAAATTTCGCGCTCGCTTCGCTCGCGAAAATATCACTTTTCAGTTGCTATTGTAGGTGCCAAGTATGAACTACAAAGAAGCGTAGTGCAATCGAAAATTTTTGCGCTCGCTTCGCTCGCGAAAATGTCGGTTGTAGATTGCTTTTGTCTATACCAATAAGTATGGACTACACAGAGGCGTAGTGCGATCAAAATATTTTCGCGCTCGCTTCGCTCGCGAAAATTTCGCTTTTCGCTTCCTAATGTAGGTGCCAAGTAGAAACTAAAAAGGAGAGTAGTGCAATCTAAAATTTTTGCGCTCGCTTTGCTCGCGAAATTGTGTCTTTTCTTGATTGGTATTGTAAGAACCAAGTATGAAGGACAGGGTTAAGTAGTGCAGCCCTAAAAAATTTGCGAAAATGCCCATTTTCGATTGCCAAGTATGGACTACATAGTGATGCAATGTAATTGTAAAAAATTAGGCGCTCGCTTCGCTCGCGAATATGTCTTTTCTTCATTGTTGTTGTAAGTGTAAACCAAGTATGGAGTACATAGTACTGTAGGTGCCAAGTATGAACTACAAATAAGCGTAGTGCAATCGAAAATTTTTGCGCTCGCTTCGCTCGCGAAATGTGTCTTTCTTGATTGATACTGTAAGAACCAAGTATGAATGACACAGTTATGTAGTGCAGCGCTAAAAATTTTGCGAAATGTCCGTTTTGGACTGCAATGAAATCTTAAAAATTTTCGCGCTCGCTTCGTTGGCGAAAATGTCTTTTCTTAATTGTTGTTGTGAGTGTAAACCAAGTATGGAGTACATAGTTAAGTAGTGCAGTTCTGAAAATTTCGCGCTTGCTTCGCTCGCGATAACGTCGCTTTTGTGTTGCTTATGTAGGTGCCAAGTATGGACTATATGGTGGCGTAGTGCAATCCTAAAAATGTCGCACTGGCTTTACTAGCGATAATGTCGATTATAGATTGCTTTTGTAGATACCAATTAGTATGGGCTACACAGAGGCGTAGTGCGATCAAAAAATTTTCGCACTCGCTTCGCTCACGATAATTTCGGTTTTCAGTTGCTACTGTAGATGCCAAGTATAAACTATAAAGAAGCGTAGTGCAATCGAAAATTCTCGCCTGCATCACTGGACTACAGTCCAGTGATGCAGGCGAGAATGAAGACCAGTTGCCAATCCATCATTGTCTTCAATTTTACCAGTTACCAACTCCTCAATCCTGATGGTGCTGGTCCTGCCTAAATTGTGGGTATTTACAAAATTTCCATTTTGAATTGATATTGTAGGTTTGCAGGTACCAAGTAGGTACAGAATATTATATAGTGGCGTAGTACAATCGTAAAAACCTCACGATTAACATAAAACAATTCTTTTTTATTACTTTTTCCACGCGGACGAAGTCGCGGGCATCAGCTAGTTTTGTAATATGAGTGAGAGTGGTAGGTAGGGATTTCCGAACGGTAATCTGTGGACCGAGGTATTTAGGACAGGCAGCGGACCGAAGCAGTGTTGAAACAAGCAAACCTGACATCTAGACCGAACAAATATATCACTTACTGCATTACACTAAAGTTCACTCGCATTGCAAATATTATGTTTGTTGGTACCTATAAGAACCAATTTGAAAGACCTTTCAGGTTAGGCGAAAACGTCTTCGAGTAGGAGGTTGCATGGCTCATGTTATGTTGGGCGGTTCTCGTGTAAGTAACTTTGGTGCAAGTATGAATGAACCTTGCGAAAGTTCTACTTGGGTGCAAGTGAAGTTGATGTAATGCAAATGTTTGTGCTTGTGATAGTGAGAGTAATGATCCGTGGCTCTTTTCGGCAAAAGTCCAAGTTCATGGTCGTTTTTTCATTGTTATTTTTAAATTGTTTTACTTTTGCCACGATGTAACAACAGGATTCACACCACGGCAAAAACGACTAAGTACGGCAAAGCCAAAAAGAAGGATTATGATTTTAGTAGTCTATGTATATGTATGTTTGTGTCTATTTACGAATGTTCCACCGTGGCGCCTAAACTACTGGGCCAATTTTGATAAATGAGGTGTCAGACGCTTTGTCAATATGGTCCGAGTGATATCCTACTAATATTATAAAGGCGAAAGTTTGTGTGTATGTTTGTTCCTCCTTCACGCAAAAACTACTGGATGGATTTGGCTGAAATTTGGAATGGAGATAGATTATACCCTGGAATAACACATAGGCTACAAATTATCCCGGAAAAATCCAAGGTTCCCGCGGAATTTTGAAAAATCACTGATAGATGGCGCTGATTGTACTTAAATCACGCTTACATTATCCGCAGCATCGAGAATAAGTAAAAAATTCCAATTCAACAATCAAGTAGGATAAACACAGTTATTGAAGTTTTTCATTATCAATAGAAAATTTCTTAGGGAATAGGGATTAGGGATGGATTACGAAATAAATTATACAAATAGTACAAGGTATCGATTTGTCCAGTCATAGTGAGTACATTGCTAGATATTATAATGACTGATCATGAGTAGATCCTATCCTATCCTATTATTCCTATTAATATTATAAATGCGAAAGTTTGTGAGGATGGATGTTTGGATCGATGGATAGATGGATGGATGGATGGATGTTTGTTACTCTTTAACGCGACAACGAATGAACCGATTTTGTTGAAATTTGGCATAGACATAGAATATAGTCTGGAATAGCACATAGGCTACTTTTTATCCCGGAAAAGCAAACAGTTCCTGCGGGATAGCATCGCTATTTTTTACACATTTGTCCTTCAAAATACGCGCAATGGAGTTTTAGATTAACGTGATTTTTTTGCACAGGTAAAGTTAAGAGCCTGAAAAATCGGCCAAGTGCGAGTCGGGCCTCGCTCTTTTAGGGTTCCGTTAAAAAAAATTAAATTAAAATATTTTCATGTACCTATGGAAATATTTTAATTTTTTTTTTTAATTTAATTTAATTTTTATTATTTGTTGTTATAGCGGCAATAGAAATACATAATATGTGAAAATTTCATCTGTCTATCTATTACGGTTTACGAGATACAGACCGCTGACAGACGGACGGACGGACGGACAGCGTAGGCTTAGTAATAGGGTTCCGTTGGTACCCTTTGGGTACGGAACCCTAAAAATGACAAAGGCTACTTTTTATCTCGGGAAAACAAACGGTTCCTGCGGCATATTAGTATACTACTTTTCACACATTTATCTTTCAATTATGCGCCAACGGAGTAACAGATTGACGTGGTTTTTTGGATTGGCATAGTTGATGACTTCAAAAGTGACAAAGGCTACTTTTTATCCTGGGAAAGCAAACAGTTCCCGCGGGATATTAGTGTTCTACTTTTCACATATTTATCCTTAAATTAGGTGCCAACGAAGTTACAGATTGACGTGGTTTATTGGATAGGCATAGTTGAGGACTTGAAAAGTGACAAAGGCTACTTTTAATCCCAGGAAAACAAACAGTTCCCGCGGGATATTCGTATGCTACTTTTCACATATTAATCCTTTAATTATGCGCCAACGAAGTTACAGATTGAAGTGGTTTTTTTTGATAGGCATAGTTGAAGACCTGAAAAGTGAAAAGGCTACTTTTTATCCCGGGAAAACAAACAGTTCCCGCGGGATATTCGTATGTTACTTTCACATACTTATCCTTCAATTATGCGCCAACGGAGTTTTAGATTGAAGTTTTAGATTATTTTTTAGCGCAGGTAAAGTTAAGGGCCTGAAAAGTGACATACATACACACATACTGTAGTAGTAGGTATGTATGAATGTATGTATGTATGTATGTATGAAGGTATGTATGTATGTATGTGTGTATGTATGGAATGCATGTATGCATGTATGTATGTATGTATGTATGTATGTATGCATGTATACATGCGTGCATGTTTGCATGTATGCATGTATGAATGTATGAATGTATGTATGTATGTATGTAGGCATGCATGTATGCAAACATACATACACACATATCTACTACTACTGTATGTGTGTATGCATGTATTTATGTATGTTTGTATCCTCCTCCTACTAACAATAAATACTTTAATTATATCCTATCCTACTTATTATTACTCATATTATCCCACTAATATTATTAATGTTAAAGTTTGTGATGGATGTATACGGATGTATGTTTGTATAGATGTCGTATACGGATGGATGGATGTATGTTCTCTGAGATAGGGGTTGAACTATTTAGACTGTTATACTCCATAACTTCGTTAAATTTGAACTAATTTTTATTATTACTTTAACCGACTTCAAAAAAGGGAGGAGGATCTCAATTCAACGGAAACTGTTTTATGTATGTTCACCGATTACTCGAAGACGCCTGAACCGATTTGGAAAATTCTTTTTTTGTTTCAAAGGGTGGTTTCACTTCCCAGGTGGTCCCATTTAAATTTTATAAAAATCAGTCGAGCGTTTTTAAAAAAATCTACAATAAATTATATACTTTGTAGTGGCGCGGGCGTTTAAATGTATGCTCCCGGGACAAAAAGTAGCCTGTGTTATTTTCCAGGTCGTCAACTTTACCTGTGTAAAAAAAATCAGCCAATTGCGTGTCGGTCCTCGCTCTTTTAGGGTTCCGTTAAAAAAAAAATTAAAATATTTCCATGGGTACATGGAAATATTTTAATTTAATTTTATTTTTTTAATTTAATTTAATTTTTATTATTTGTTGTTATAGCGGCAATAGAAATACAAAATATGTGAAAATTTTAACTGTCTATTACGGTTTACGAGATACAGGCCGCTGACAGACGGACGGACGGACAGCGGAGGCTTAGTAATAGAGTCCCGTTGGAACCCTAAAAACCACGTTGACTATATGCACTTACCTACACTTTATATGGTGAAATATTAAAACTGCGAAAGTGTGTTGGTTTGTCCTTCAATCACGCCTCAACAGAGCTACAGATCGACGTGATTTTTTGCAGTTTACCTATAGTTGAGGACGGAGAGTGACAGGCTACTTTTTATCCCGCAAAGTCAGAGTTCCCAAGGCATTTTAAAGGCTAAGTTCACGCAGACGAAGTCGCGGGCATCAGCTAGTATGCCATATTTTACAGGTTACAGTTTTTGAACTATTTTCTTCTTTTAGTAGGATTCAGACATACAAATGGATTTTATTGAACATAAATATAAATAACGTAATATACTTCTTGAAACTACCACTACACATCACTACATATTATTATAAAACAAAATCCCCCGCCGCGTCTGTCTGTCTGTATGTTCGCGATAAACCCAAAAACTACGAACGGATTTTCATTAGGTTTTCACCAATAGATAGGGTGATTCATGAGGAAGGTTTTAGTGTATAATTTGTTAAGGTTTTGTATAAATTAGTTGAAATATGACGTTGACAATCTCGGAAAAATTCAAGCCGCTTGGGAGCTTTCATCGAAAACGCTGCCTAATCCCTTTGAGATATAACAAAACAATTTATGGTGGTGGTATGGTGGGATAAGTCTGTACAGAAAAGTCCGCGATGGCAAAATTATATCTATCTTTTAAGGATAGAATAGAATAGAATAGAATAGAATAGAAATATTTTTTATTCAAATAAACTTTTACAAGTGCTTTTGAATAGTCAATGAATCTACCACTGGTTCGGAATGCCTTTCCTGCCGAGAAGAACCAGCAAGAAACTCGGCGGTTGCTCTTTTCAAAACAGATTTACAATACAGTAAATACTATGCTATATATGCAGTGTTTCCACAATGAGGAAAGTTCCAAAAATGCATACAGACTAACTTCTATCTTAAGATGGGCAGACATAAAGTAGCCCCATTCCCGCCGGTGGCACCCGTTCACGAGCATGACGCATGACCCAGCCATTGCTTCGCTCAACCATATTTGAGGGAACGTAACGTAGCTTACTATACCCATTTTAACTTCTAAAAAAATGGTCACATACCATGCGGTAATTGGAAATCTATTTAGACGGATACAGTATTAATTCTTATCAACTTAAATACTTAAGTTACCATAAGCATTTCATGCACATTATGATAATGCTTTACACCATAAAATTTAAATGAATGTCTTAGGAGTTATCGCAAAATAAAAACGAACGCGCCAAAATAAATACGCGGATTTCAACCCGACGCGATGGCGATGACGGGACTCGCTCACGTGATGTGACCAGTGACCACCCCCGAGCCGCGTTGACATTGCTTTATTATAAGCCGAACGATACTTCTTTTATAAGCCTACGTACTGTTCAATATGCTGTTCAATATAACTTAGGGAACATTTCAAGAAGTTTACAAAGCATAGGCGTAATATGCTCTACTACCCGTGCGAAGCCGGGGCGGGTCGCTAGCTTATATTAAAATAGAAAGAAACCGAAGCTATGTTATTAAAACAAAAGTGAAATTAAATCAAAAAGCTCCACTCACTAGTTTTTTACCTTACAGTGCAATCGATTCTAATGCTCCTATTCTTTTCCTTAAATACAAGATAGGCGTAAAATAATGGCCGTAGAAAGCAAAGAATATGGGGTCTAGGTTGGAATAATTTGCCTAGAGGGTGTCTATTCACTCTTGCCTTAAATATCCACGAATTCGTGACTGTATTCAGTCATAGAGATATCAGTAGTTCAGAACCTATTTGAAATGAAGGTTGAAATTGAATTCACCTGTTTTTTGACTTCACACGTTTACCAATTTAAGTGTGCGGTTATGGATCGCTTCAACCTGTGGCTGCAGTTTTGTGGTCTCAGCGTTTAGTGGTAAGGTATAATCGCAGCTAAAGTATTTTGTTATTGACCTAAAAAACCTAAAACCTATGTTCCTAAACGTGAAAACCGAATTTCCTTAATATGAAGAAAATTTTGTCGAGATCGACTGAGCACGTCGTGAAAAGGTTATAGACAGGTAAACGGACACACTTCCCAACTTGTATAATATTAGGTATATTAGAATGGAATATAGTAGTAGTATAATAAATCGGTAAGGATATTTAAAATGACGTCAGAAAAAGTTTCACAGTTCAATTAACTGAGATATGTGAATTTCTAGTTGGTTATATAACATACATATAATAATATTAATATCTAGTTTTCTGTCTTCTTTTCTTTCTTTAATTTAATAACCCAACCTCGTTCACAGATATGTGCTAAAATAAATTTTACCCGACAAAATGTCAACACACAAAACTCTACCTATGCGTAGTTTTGCAACGATCAGTGTGGTAAGTCAGAGTTTTAATTCGTTTGATCGTTATAGTTCTATGACATTAGCATCAAAGTAAAATGAACCATAAAAGTATCGATTTAAAGTCACAAATTCAATACAGACGATTTTAATTTACAGCGTTTTCGTAACGTAAAAGTACAAGAATACATACACGAAATTTAGCTCTAACTCAATACTGTTATGCTTTATTTTACTTTGATGGTAGTGTCATAGTTTACTATTCATAGTTAACTATCCAATCTTGTACTAACCCTACTGCCTACCTAGATTTTTCTGTATTATAATGCTAGTATCGCCTGCGACTTCGCGTGAGTTTTTTTTAAACCCACAGTAACTCCATAGATTTAACATTGGTAGTCGCTTCGCACCTACTATGACTCTACTCGAATTGGCTATTGATATAAATTATTATAAAATTCTGTCTGAACTTGAGCGATTGTGTTTTATTTTTTGACGACCTCCCTGGCTCAGTGGTGAGCGCTGTTGCCTTATAACTGGGAGGTCTCGGGTTCGATTCCCGGCGGGGTCAATTAGGGAATTTATAATTTCTGAATTGTCTCTGGTCTGGTCTGGTGGGAGGCTTTGGCCGTGGCTATTTACCACCCTACCGTCAAAGACGTGCCGCCAAGCGATTTAGCGTTCCGGCACGATGACGTGTAGAAACCAATTAGGGGTATGGGTTGAATGTTCACTGCCATACCCCTTCCAAGTTAGCCCGCTACCATCTTAGACTGCATCGCCACTTACCATCGGGTGAGATCGCAGTCAAGGACTAGCTCGTCATCGAATAAAAAAATATTAAAAAAAAAATTATTCATCATCATCATCATCGTCATCCGCAACCCATCAACGGCTCACTACTGAGCACAGGTGTCCTTTCAGAGAAGGGTTATAAGCCATAGTCAACCACGCTATTCCAGTGCGAGTTGGCAGACTTAACACACCTTTGAGAACATTATGGAGAACTCTCAGATGTGCAGGTTTCATCGCGATGTTTTCCTTCACCGTTGAAGAATGTGATATTTAATTGCTAAATCGCACATAACTCTGAAAAGTCAGAGGTGCGTGCCCGGGATCGAACCTGCGACCCCCCGAATAGGAGACCACAGTCCTAACCACTAGGCTATCACAGCTACAGGCTGTCACTGCTACTTTTTGTTCTACAAAGGTTTTAATAAGTTAATGCCCTTGGCACTTCCTTACAATTATTTCAAAGTCATCATTCCTTAACAGTCAAATGTCAACAGTTTTGAGTCATAATAAAATCGTATTTCGGATATACAACTCTTTTTAAATCAGAGGTCAGGTTCACATAATAATAATTTTGATGCGTACTTCAATTTTATTTTCAGGTCGGTCATTCAACTTGCCTTTAAACCAATAAATATTTTTTTCTTTTTCTTTATTAAAATGACACAGTAAAACTTTTATAACTAGCTGTAATCTTAATAAAAATGCACACGTGGAATAGTGTCAATAATATTAGCTTCACTTCTTAGCTTCTTACTTAGCTTCCCACGCACACAACATACATGTAAATATATATTTTTAAGCTTAAGCAATCAAGACCACGCATTAACTTCAAAAGTTCAAAGGTTGAGTGCATTTAAAATCTGAAAGGTTTTAGATGAGTAGATCTGAATGCTTATTAAAATACAATTTGCTTTAGGTACAGCTAAACGGTGAAGGGAACATCGTGAGGAAACCTGCACGCCTGAGAGTTCTCCATAATGCTCTCAAGGTGTGTGAAGTCCGCCAATCCGTGAATGTAGCCAAAGCGATGAGCTATGGCCTATATACCCTTCTCATTCTGTGAAAAGATCCATACCCACTGCCCACTACCCAGCATTAGCTGGCGATAGGCCAAGATGAATAGGTATGTTTCTAATGAATATTTCAAAATAATTATGTGTTCACCAAAAAATAGCTGCAGTTAAAGCTTAGTGTGTAAGGAGCCTAAGTCATTTGAACCCGTGCCGTGTTGCAAAATGCAAACAACTCTACTGCAAGTGATGAAGCATTTCTCAGCGCAACCCAATGGCCCACTTAAGTTGCACAGCGAACATTATTCTACGGCTAATACGTAAAGTTATTGCAATTCAACATAATATTAGTACGAGTAAGTACTAAAAATAATGTCCTCCCGACCGAATCCGATCACAGCGGGCAACCTCCTTAGAGGTCAGCCATCTGCGCGGGAGATATTATAGTGCACAAGTGTGTGCGCAAACACAGGTGCACTCTCTGTTCTCTCACTCTCATAGTCCGATGGGACGGAAATCCGACACGGCCGGAGAGAGATCAGGCGCAGGACCGACGGCTTTACGTGCTCTCCGAGGCACGGGGCGACTAAACGCCAACTTCCTAACTCCGGGCTAGTACTGAGAATTTCTTTGGCAGAAAAACCCAATACGTTTTTTAACGGCCCGACCCGAGAATCGAACCCGGGACCTCGTCATCCGCAGTCGAACAAGCTAACAACTAGACCAACGAGGCAGTTAGAGTAAGTACTAAGTAGGTAAGTGTAACTAGAGAACGCTCGCAATTTTTACTATTAAGTAAACAACTAAACAGACAAGCTGTTTGCTTCCAGTGCGGTTAGTCCGAGTTTTAATTCGTTTGGTCGTAATAGTAAACAATGACATTAGCATCAAAGTAAAATGAACCATAAAAGTATCGATTTAAAGCCAAAAGTTCAATACAGACGATTTTAGTTTGGAGTGTTTTCGTTACGTATAAATGTATAAGAATACATACACGCAATTGAGCTCTAACGCAATACTGTTATGGTTTATTTTACTTTGATGGTAATGTCATCGTTTACTATTTATAGTTAACCACACAAGTGCGGTAAAAGTCTAAAAAACTAAATCTATTGGGGATTTATCGCCCCCGAAACCCCTCGTATACCAAATTTCATGAAAATCGTTGGAGCCGTTTCCGAGATTCAAATTATATATATAATTAATTGCTCGTTTAAAGATATTAGATTCAATATACCTACATCATCTATGAAAATATTATTGTAGGTAATTTATTTAAATGTATTCAATATTTGTTCCAAATATTTGCTGGGCATCGATAATGAAGTGTTTTCACTTTTCACGTTGCTCAATTTTTATTTATGGTATAAGAAAAGTTACAAGCCTTCAAAATGACCCGGTTTTCATTAATCTTTTAACATCAGTGACAGGTTACCGGTTGTATAATGGTTCGAGCACCTATGAGGCTATGACCCTTCCCATGGGCGTCGCCAAGGGGGGGGGGGGGGGGGGGGGGGGGGGGTATGTAGGGGCAGCTGCCCCCCTCTAAAGATTTGAAAAAAAAGTGGCACTCGGGGACTGCCGCGGTAAAGCTATTGCATATAATTTTTTTTCAACTTATGCAATTATAATATTTATGCAATATTTTTTTTGCATAATAAAAATTATGCAAAAAAATAATTAAAAAACAAACAAACAAGAAAAGCGCACTGTCACTACTTTGCGAGTGAGATTCGAACCTGCGACATCTAAAGAAAGCAGCCGCTCGCCCACTGCGCCAAACAGAGCTAAATGTGAACCTCTAAAATGTTGAACGGTGTTAGGTTTTTTTCGTTACAGAATTTCTTGATTCGGTCGCCGCGCTCAAACTGTTTGTCCTAGTTCAAAGCCCGCGATAAAAGCTATGCAACAGCTTAAAAATAGAGTTAAACAACCGCCAATTTAGCTGATAAGCTAAATTGGCTTAGCCGAGTGCTTATCGGCCCAAAATCAGAGGTTCCTTCCTGGCTCGCCCCGGACTTGTACCTGCGACCCCCCGAATAGGAGACCGCAGTCCTTACCAATAAGCCATCACTGCTTCAAAGCGATGAGCTTAATTTCTTCTTCTTGATCTAATAAAAGATAAGTCATCAGTTTTTTGCTAAGCACAAGTGGTTCCCGAGTATTAATCAACGGGCTTTTTACATAACGGTTTAACCTTGACCTGATAGTTCACGATGTTGTAGTCCAAGACGGAAGGTGGGTGGAACAAGTAAGGCAGTTGCATAAGCCCTTAGATCGGTTTCTACATGACATAGTTCCATAACAAACCGCTCACACACGTACCTACGTTCTACTTTTCCCTACTGCCCGTTGCCCTACTGATAGTAGGGCAAAGGCAAACTAACTAGTACTAGTATGGCATAATAACTATAGTCAGAGATTAGTTATAAAAAATAGATCGCTAACTCCTTGCACAAATCAAATCACTCTAAAAATTCTAGATGTTTATTTATTGTTCGAAATACCTAAATATTTGACGAAATAGCGTGTTTTATTGTTCTAGTTAGTCATATTTATTTATTTCTAGGATCAAAACACATTTTCATGAAATCAAACACAAACAGTATTACTCAATAATAATAATAAAATAACAAATAGCAACAGTTTACAATTTAGAGTGTTTTATGTCATATTATTGGTGTAGTTAGATATAATTATTGTGTTGTTGCAGTTGCAGTTAGAATTAATTATTGTGTTGTGTTAATGTATTTAATTCTGGCAGATGGCATTAGATCTGAAAAAAATTTTTGCTTTTATATGAGCTTTAGTCTAATCTATAATGTATGGCGTTAGTAAACTATGTGGTAAACTAGGATACTTGTTTGCTAATCTCTGAGATGGCTAAATCCCACAAGAAGAAGCTCCAAATTGACGTAACGTTACGCCGTTAATGGTTCAACTTGCCCACCAAAAAACAAACAAAGTCAGTCGGTATTCGTGTCTCCATGGTCACGGTTAAGGATAAAATTTTGATTAAAAGTTATCTTGAGCTAGAAATGGATTAATTAAAGATATTTCATGACATAATATTGTGCTATCCTCTAGTTTTAATTATGTAGTGGTAAAGTGATGATGATGGGTTGAGGTGATGATGATGATGAATAAGGTAATAATATACGGTTTAAAGAATTTTAGCATATTATGTCACTTATTAACCGACTTCCAAAAAGGAGGAGGTTCACAATTCGGCCGGTATCTTTTTTTTTTTTTCTATGTATGTCCATCGATTACTCCGGGATTACTGGACCGATTCGCGTGATTTTTTTTTAATCGACAGAGGATGTTTGCAAAATGGTCCCATAAAAATATTAACCTTCAACTCCTCAAGCTTGATGCTGCAGGGATAAAAAAACCTAAAATAAAGAGATTTAGGAAATGTCGAGTACGAATTATTATTGTAGGTAACAAGTATGGACTACATCATGGAGCTCCAGGTCCTAGCTCCTCAATCATAGGAAACTACACTTAAAAGCTTAAAATAAAAATTCTTTTCAAAAAACCGACTTCTAACGCCACTACAAAGTATAAAAATAATTTTAGTTTGTCCACGTTTGTTGAAGTCGGGCGGGCCTAAAATTCAAACTATGAAACCGACTCGCGATGCTCGCTCGACTTCTACAAACGAGTCTCTCATATTGTGTAGCGTCGCGCATCGGTTTCATAGTTTGTATTTAGGCCCGCCCGACTTCAACAAACGAGGACAAACTAAAATTATTTTTATACTTTGTAGTGGCGTTAGAAGTCGGTTTTTTGAAAAGAATTTTTATTAGATTCGCCTACACGCTTTGAGTATTAAACCAACACTTTAATACTCAAAGCCTACACGGTTAAAAAAATTAATACTTGAGGCATCCACAAAATATATCGAAGCTAATTAAATCTTCTATTGATATTTTTTTCGTAATAGGGTGAAAAAAATCTACAGTACAATTATGTATTATGTATCATGTGACATTTGAGTTTTTGTATTACATTATGGATGATTTAATCATTTCCCAAATTACAATAAACGCCTCAATAGCTAAAAGGGGCGGAGTGAAAACTTAACGGGCGACCGTTCTATCCGCATTTCCCACCCGTAGTACTATTGTCGTACCCCTTGTTGTACCCACTCCCAACACAAATAGAAATATAAGTCAAGTTCAGCATGCCTAATAACAATATTTTCCTTCTAACCTTCTAGAGTTTAATAGGAAAGAAACAAAAATTATTTAGGACTATTAGACTATGATACGTAGTTAATGGAATAACGAGCAAAAAGTAATATTATGTTCACTATTGCTTAATCGCGTTGTTTTCGCCTACTATTCTTCTTTTGGTTTTATTATAAAACACAAAATGACTCAATTTTCCACTTAATAAACATAGTATTACTATGCTCTAACCTAGACCCTACAAACAGACTACAATAATTACGAGTTAGTACGATATTATGGCAATGACATTAGCGCACGTCATTAATTTGCACTTAATTCCAACTCATAAAGTACTTATTCCTTTTTAATAAGGGCCAGTTTAAGTGCAAACAGTATTTGACGTAACTGCAATTATATCTCACGATCTCTTGATTGTAATTTGTTTGATTACCGGAGACTTAGCGGGAAAACCGTCTATGTTTTTATCTAAACTTAGTTGTCTAGTTCTTATTTAAAACGGAATATACACGTAGAACCTTTTAGTTGACGGTCACAGACCTTGAGTTTAACAATGATTTAGCAGGTTTGCCAGCGGGCGATGGTTAGAGCTATGCTCGGATCCCTGCAAGATCTAATCAGAAATGGGAGGATCCGTAGGAGAAACAGCTCATAGCTCAAACATACCAGGCTGTCGTGAGTCACGAAGCTGAAGTGGAAATGGGCGGGGCACATAGTTCAAAGAACTGATGGTTGTTAGAGTCCCTATATGTTGCAGTGGCGACCCCGCACCGTAAAGCGTAATTTGCAGTGGTCTGCAACTCCCCACTAGGTGGACCGGCGATATCAGGCGAGTCGCACGGAGCCACTGGATACAGACGGTGTCAGACCGAGGCTTGGGGAAAGTCAATTCAAGAGACTTTGGTCGAGCAGTATACTCTTAAACTTAGGGTAGCCTAAGCAAGTAACGCTCTCTAAACATTTCTGCGGTGGTGTCGTGTTACGTTCCCTCAAATATGGTTGAGCGAAGCAACGGCTGGGTCATGCGTCATGCTCGTGAACGGGTTCCACCGGCAGGAATGAGGCTACTTTCTGTCTGCCCGTCTTAACATGTATTGAACTATAAGTAGGTATGCATTTTTGGAACTTCCCCTCATTGTGAAAACACTGCATACATAGTACAGTACCTATTGTAAACTATTTATTTTGAAAAGAGCAACCGCCGAGTTTCTTGCTGGTTCTTCTCGGCAGGAAGGGCATTCCGAACTAGTGGTAGATTCATCGACTATTCAAAAGCACTTGTAAAAGTTTATTTGAAAAATAAATATTTCTATTCTAGTCTAGTGGACGGTTCTAGTAGTTGAAAAGAAAAACAAGATCAACCGTGTTGGTTTAATACTCAAAGGATCAACCAGACCATCGGGTGTCAAACCACGGTCATCAGAAATGACATCAACGGATAGGAGAGCCGCGATACCGTGCGCTGTCTAATCTAACGGGCAACAAACTAACGGTGCAAGAGGTGAGAGTTCGAATCACGTCGGTGATGGAGTATGGCCTAAAGCCTGAACTCTGCTCATTAGAGAGGTAGATTATCAGAGCTAGGTTAAAATGTTGATCAAGATGATCCGTTTGTAGATCCGTTGCAGCGTAATTGAAGGATAAACCAACAAACAAACACACTTTCACATTTATAATATTAGTAAGATAGTTTGCACTTGTTACTATTGCATATTTTAACATGGAAAAGTAGTTATTGTCATATAACTGTAATAGTTAGACATATGGTATCTCGAACATTTTTGTAGATATTGATATCCTCTATAAAACTGTCGTACATCACTTTGCTCTATTATCAATAGTTTCCGCAGCGTAGGCGACGGATTTTTTTTGGTATTTTTTTCACACCTTGGGTTACATTATCGAAATTTTCATACGGAGCCATAACTTCTATAACCTATGTTCCTACCTATAACGTATATGTATGATGTAGGATTCTAATGTTGAAAGAATTTTTCAAATCGGTCCAGTAGTTTCGGAGCCTATTCAATTGTTTGAATTTTTGTTTGAAAACAAACAAACAAATCTTTTCTCTTTATAATCGACCGAGCGAAGCGAAGGTCTCTGAGTTTACTAGAGCGATTTGCACTTGTCCGTCCGTCCGTCTGTCCGTCCGTCCGTCTATCAGAGCCTTATAACTTCTGAATTACTGAACGTAATTACTTCAATTTTAGATATGATATGTAAACCGATGGCCTCCAGTCGAAAATGGCTTAAAAAGTTATAAAAATCTTTATTTCAGGGGGGCTCTCATAGAAGCGAATGCGGAGTAAAATAAAATTTTTTGCATTTCATAGGGTTGGAGTACCTCATTTTAATGATAATTTGGAACAGAGTACAAAAGTATTTTTTTTTTATTTTTTTTTCTTAAAATTGACGAAATGGGGGGCTTTCAAAGTGGAGATTTTATTCGAGGCTAGATCTCTAAAACCACTTTATTTTAAAAATTGAAACTTACACATAATTTGAGTTATATTCTGTACTTGAACAACAATTACTAAGATTAGATAAATATTATAAAGAAACGAAATTATTTAAGTTTTAATGGGCATCAATGTTTTTAACAAAACTTCACTATACTGTTAATAGATGGCGCTGTCTTTAATATTGTAAGTACGCATCCCATCCACGAAAGCAGATGACGATTGACGTCATCAGATTCGGTGCGTTTTAATTACAATATAATATAGTTAAAACTACCTTATGGGAATTATGGGATACCGCGAGGTCTCAGTTCGGGGCGAACCACTAGTATTAGTGTACATTTTAAAATGTTTTTTTCATTTATTGTCCTTAAACAATCTTAGTAACGTTATTTAAAATACAAAATTCTAATTTGTTTATTCCATGTAGGCCAACCTTTGGCTCTTATGACAAGTCAAGACTCTACGTCTTCGGTTCGGAATGCAGATTCTGCTGGAAAGAGCCGGCAAGAAACTTAGCTTCTCTGGAAAAGAGAAAAAACCTCAATTAGAACTCAATAGGAAATAATTTGAGTTATAATTGAGGTTTATATGACTAGTAATTAAACCTATGACTAGTAATTAAACCTATGTATTTGAGATTAGTTCGTAAAATGTGGTGCAATTAGTAATTTTTCTGCATCGGCCTAAGAGCCGTTAGGACGACACGCCTCTCTAACGCTGACAGATTAGTTATTACGTATTATATAACATAGCTTTAAGGCATACATAATTAAAAATTTTACAACTTGACCTAAATAAGTGAGATTATTTCTAAATACTCGTAGTAAGGTGAAGATAAACATAAGTTACCTACATAAAAGTCAGAGGTAGGAATGGTTGAAAAATTCGGGTGAACGACCTCTAACAATATTATTAGTATGGATGCTATTTTATAATTCAGTCATTCAGCAATCAGCTGAACTAAACCAGGGTTTCGAACCATTTCGAAGAGATGTCTATTAAGTACTTTTTACTAGCTTTTACTGTACCTACTTGGTTCGCTCCCGCGGGTCCCGCCATCTATTAAACGTATTCCGAAGTGATTTTTCGATTTTCACCTGTTTATGGGGTTTTCAAAAAAAATTTCAAATCAGTCAAGGCGTTTTTGAGTTTGAGCCAGATAAACGAACAGCAATTGTTTTTTATATTTATGTAGGTATATACATAGATAGATAGAAATTAGAAATATAGATCAAAGTGTCTATCTACACTTGTATATTATATTCCTTTTTATTTCCTTCCAAGTGTATGGAAACACTATAATATAAATGTACAATAGTTTGTGAGGATGGATGTATGGATAGGATGGATGGATGGATGGATGGATGTTTGTTACTCTTTTACGCCACAACGAATGAACCCATTTGTCTGACATTTGGAATGGAGATTAATTACACCTAGGATTAACTTAAAGGCTACATTTTATCCCGAAATATTAAAGGGTATCCGCCGGCATTAAAAACCTTAATCCACGCGGACGAAGTCGCGGGAATTGTCTAGTATTATCATAACTCAGATTAGACCTTAAAAATACCTCCCATACTTTTCAACTAGTTGGCACATCTTAAGCATTCGGTTTTGAAACCACATGTTTGTACGTTCTCTAAACACCATCTACATCCGAGTAACTTAAATTAAGAGATTACAATTTTACATTTTTAGGTGAGTAATTAATCGTAAAGCATACTTAGGGCCGATTTCACGGGTTGTTCCTCACTCATCCCACAGAAACTCATCCCACTAATATTTTTTTCTTAACTCATCCCAAACTGATATTCTTATCTCAACCCACTACATTATTTGTATTTATTTTCTTAACTCAACCCAAATGTATTCTTTACTCATCCCAAAACAAAAATTACCTAAACATTCGAACATTCATGTATGGTTAGCATAAAAATGCATTTGAACTAAAATATTGTACTCATTTATACCTTATATACCTTTAAAAAAAATTAAATAGATAAATATTAGCAACTTTTCCAATAATTATTAAGATACTAAATTTAAATAATAGAGATGGCAATAGCTTTCGATATAGCGGTGAATAAGAGCGATAGAGATAACAATACATTTTTTTTAAAGAAGTAAAGGGGTCACAGGTAGTATTGCAACCTACCTAAATCTGTTTTCAACCCTTTGAGGTAGTTTTTTTTAACCTGTGATGTTTGTTTATTACAAAAGAGCATCTTATCAGTTAATTACTAACTAGCAAACTAAGTGCACGGTGTTGTTTTTAGGGTTCCGTACCCAAAGGGTACCAACGGGACCCTATTACTAAGCCTACGCTGTCCGTCCGTCCGTCCGTCTGTCAGCGGGCTGTATCTCGTAAACCGTAATACATAGACAGATGAAATTTTCACATATTATGTATTTCTATTGCCGTTATAACAATTAAATTAAAAAAATTAAATTAAAATATTACCATGGGTACATGGAAATATTTTTATTTAATTTTTTTAACGGAACCCTAAAAGAGCGAGGCCCGACTCGCACTTGGCCGATTTTTTTTAAAATGGACCAAGACAGTGACAGTTTTTTTAAGTATGTGGAATCACAACGAGGCCCTCAAATTTTATTATATAACGGTTATCAATTTCACAAAAAAAGAATCAATAAAGAATCAAAAAACCAACTTAAAATGAGTCTTAACCGGCATACATAATAATTCAATGTTAACCGGGTGTAAATTTGATATTTTGACAGTATTTTCAATACGAAAACTGTCAGAACGCCCAATTTATTCCTAGGACAAATATCACTCGACGTTGGTGAAATCGGCACTTAACGTATTAAGTTTAAAGGAATAATTATGCACACAAAATTAAGCAATAAAAATCCAAATAGTAGCAATTAAGTAGGTAATTAGCAGAAAAACAATTAAACTACTTTACTACGTGTTACAGCTACCAGTCGCATCTTTTAGGAAATTAAGTGCTAAAAAGTAAATTTTAATTATTTTTGTACGAGCAGGTTAAGTATTATGCTATCTTGTAAAGATATTAAAATCGCCATAATTAAATCTCCGTACCTTTTCTCGCTTATGAAAGATCCAGATAGCACACATAATCTATAATATAATAAAACTGTAACAGGTCCAATTCTGTACATTCTGTACATTGAAGATATTTTGAAAATTTTTGTTTGAGGGCACTCTATAATCGATACTGAAGCCAAAACAATTTTTTTTTTATTTTTTGTCTGTCTGTCTGTCTGTCTGTCTGTCTGTCTGTCTGTCTGTCTGTCTGTATCTTGGCCGCGCATCACGCCGAAACTACTGGACGGATTTAAATGAAACTTGGCACGATTTAAGTTAATACTCCGAGGTATAATATAGGATACTTTTTATCCCGAAATTCAGCATGGTTCCCCTGGGAGAGGGGATGAAAGTCAAAATGTGTATTTCGCTGTAATTCATTAAGGCGTATTCCGATTTAATCCATTCTTTTTTTGTTAGAAAGCAGATTCTTTAGAGATTGTCCTGTAATTATTTCAGGGTCGTCAATTTCGTAGTTCAGAAATTATAGACATCACAATCTTCAGTATAGGTCCAAATAACTTGAACCCCGGAATCTACAGGATACTTTGTATGAACGGCTCATCTTAAGCTGGCATGCGTAATTTATCGTATATAGCCATCGTGGATACTATTTTGTCAAAGTCAAACTACTCCAAAGGCGTCAGATTTTGCCAAACGATCATTATACCTACATACTATATAGTAGGTATGAATGTAATACATCGTATGGACGTAATATTACAGTGTTTTCCTATGTAATTTAATATTCTAATCATACTTACTAATATTATAAATGCGAAAGTGTGTTTTTTTGTTGGTTTGTCCTTCAATCACGCCGCAACAGAGCCACGGATCTACGTGATTTTTTGCATGGGTATAATTGAGGACCTGGAGAGTGACATAGGCTACTTTTATCCCGGAAAATCAAAGTGTTCCCGAGGGATTTTAAAAACTAAATCCACGCGGACGAAGTCGCGGGCATCAGCTAGTTTAAAATATATACTTAACTAGCTGACCCAGCGAACTACGTACCTCCAACTTATCTATATAAATAAAACAAATAAACTATCCCAATCCAAAAAACCTATCCTATCTTTTAAGTTGGACCAAATTACAGATAGTTACGAAGTTTGATAAAAATCGGCTCAGTAGTTTAGGAGTCCATCGCGGACAAACAACGTGCCACGTAATTTATATATATTACTAGCTGACCCGGCGAACTTCGTACCGCCACCTTATCTATATAAACTAGTGGTTCGCCCCGAACTGAGACCTCGCGGTAACGGTATCCCATGATTATTCATTCAATCGATACATGACGACCAAAACTGACATTATTATTATTATGCCCGTTTTCACCAAACATACCTAAATCATCCCCTATGTAGGAGTCTCTTTACGTAGGTAGCTCCAAAACACAATCCTAAGTCCTAACATCCGTCCCAATGTCCTTTTAGGTGTCCCGTACAGGATCGTGATAAAGAAGTTGACAGTAATCATCACCTAACTTATCATAGGTAGCCCGTAAAGGTAAGGGAACGTCAGTGAAAACATTGAATTATTATGTAGGTATACTAACGAGTGAAAACGGGTTAGGGGCATCTGTACAAATAGTCATCTATCGACGCGAATAGAAAATATACAAAATGCAGCAATTAATTTGGCCCAAATTAATTGCTTAATAAATTGGACCCAACTTAGCTTAACGTAACTTAACTTGGTAACAGCTACAGCAGTCGGACGACACGAAATCGTGCCGAACCCATCAAGTTTTTATTTAAATCCTTTATAATCACATAATTTAATGAACCCGAAATCTCAAATTATTGAAGTTTGATATTTAACTAAAGAATAATTTTAACTGAATAATATGATATTATGTACCTAAATAATAGTAGTCGACGCAAAACTGTTTTTGGGATAGATCGTAGTCGTAACTCCTAGTAGTCCTAGTTCCATGGAATAGTTATGTGTGTATGGAGTGCGCCATCTATTAGCATTATTGTGAAGCTATGTGAAATTTACTGATGCTCATTAAAAATTAAATAATCTCGTTTCTTTATAATATTCATATAATTTTAGTATTTGTTGTTCAAGTACAGGATACAAGTGAAGTAAGAAAATAAGTACAACTTGAAAATATATAGAAAATTTTCCCAGAGAGCGTCTTCAAGCGAGCGTATTAAATCGCCACTTTGGAAGCCCCCCATTTCGTCAATTGTAGGAAAAAATTAAAAAAAAAATACGGTTGTACTCTGTTCCAAATTGTCTTTAAAATGATACACAGAAAACCTATGAATCGCAAATAAAAAAAAATTTCTTCGCATTCGCTTCTATGAGAGCCCCCCTGAAATAAAGATTTTTATAACTTTTTAAGCCATTTTCGGCTGGAGGCCATCGGTTTACATATTATATCTAAATTTGAAGTAATTACGTTCAGTAATTCAAAAGTTATAAGGCTCTGACAGACGGACGGACGGACGGACGGACGGGCGGACGGACGGACGGACGGACAAGTGCAAATCGCTCTAGTAAACTCAGAGACCTCGCTTCGCTCGGTCAATAAAAGAAATAAACTATCCTAATCCAAAAAAAATTATCCTATCTTTCAAGTTGGACAGATAGTTACGAAGTTTGATCAAAATCGGTTAAGTAGTTTAGGAGTCCATCGCGGACAAACAACGTGACACGTAATTTATATATATTAAGATATAAGATATAAGGTAACAGGTGATGGTAAGTGACGATACGCTCTAAGATGGTAGTGGGGAAACTTAAAAGGGTTACACCCTTTTAAGTTTCCCCTTTTAAGATGTAAATAAAAAAAATTTACAGTCATAGGGACTGCCGATAGAAGTGAAAACTAGATTTGCTAATAATTAAAAACAAATAAGAAAAGCGCACTGTCACGATTTCGTGAGTGAGATTCGAACCTGCAACATCATACAAAGGCGGCTGCTTGCCCGCTGCTTTGTACAAGGTTGCTTGGGAACTTCTAAAATGTTGAACGCTTACTGAAATCTCCAGGTAACGATTGTGAAGGTGACGATGACGCGAAATCCATGTTTTTGCTCACCCAAAACGTGCTCAACGCGCCTAAAGAACTTTTCACTTCAAAAATTGAAAAAAATCTTAATCTATTTGTACAATTCTAAAACTTCCCTATTGAAGCGAAAGGTCGCGGTTCTATCCTTTCCACCAACAAAAGAATTCCCAAAAAGGGTTGACGTCAGACAGGCGGCCGGTCGTAAAATGTCATGCCGAACCACTTACAACATGGCTTACAAGACATGTTGACGACCCCAAATAGCGTGGGAAAAGGACAAGGAGATGATGATGATGACAGTTTGTACAAGCCATTAAGTATACCGGAACGCTAAATCCCTTTGCGGCACGTCTTGGACAGTAGAGTAGTTACTAGCCACAGTCAAAGCCTTCCACAAGACCAACCTGCTATCACCTTGTCAGTCATACTTAGTTAAATGCACGTCTAGAAATGGACAGACCACTAAAGCCTGTGACTCTAGTAAGACATTTTTTAAAGAATATCAGCCAAGCTGAACTTTACTAATATTCTCCTCTCCCCTCCAAATAAGCGGCAAGCTTGTGTTAGAGGTGGGGTGCGACAACAGTGAAACGGGTGGGAATCGAACCTGCGACCTTTCGGTTTTGCTTTGTTGATCGGCAAAATACTAACATACATCAAGTGTAAGTAGAACATACATCAAAGTAGCGTTACACTATGAGACGGTCTACGCTCCATTTAACGACATAAAAGTTAGTTTCTTACGACACTGTAACTGTGATCTTTTGACAAACTGAACGGCATAGGTTACCGCGACATAAAACCAGAGTTTTGGAACGTAGTTCCTTAGCGCGCGGTGCGGAAGGGGGCTAGACGGAAAAAATTAAGACAAAATTGAACCGACACTCGACACTGATCGACACTTTTTTGAAACCGTCACTTTTTTGAATGTGAATTTGGCATTGATGTGTTCGGTATTTTCGCCGTACAATAATGGGTCTCCGTAGCCTTGTGGCTTCTGCAGTCGCTTATAAAGTTAGGTTACCTATAAGTAGTAGAAATTGTTTAAAATAAAATTGAAAATGGAAAATTCGGTATGTCGAGCTGGGATTCGAACCATCGACCTTTGGCTGTTAGGCGACTGCAGAAGCCACAAGGCTACGGAGACCCATTATTGTACGGCGAAAATACCGAACACATCAATGCCAAATTAATTAATCGAAAGGAACTACGTTCCATCCAGGTGTCCTTTGACACCTCTCAAGTTTTTCTTCCACTCTCGGCTCGTGTGGAGTCGCAAGTGAGAATTATACAAGTTGTTACCAAAACGTTGTGGATAGGCTAAATGAAATCACAAATGCCATTTACCTCGGGAATGACCAAACGGGTTACCATTATTTGTAATTTTTGAGCTCGTAATGTATCCCGGACAACGTACACTGCACTTCGCGATTGGGTATTTGACTGATAGTTTTTTATTTATTTAAAATAACCTTTTTAAATATTATAACACAATGCCCTTTTTAGGGTTCCGTACCCAAAGGGTACCAACGGGACCCTATTACTAAGCCTACGCTGTCCGTCCGTCCGTCCGTCCGTCCGTCTGTCAGAGGGCTATATCTCGTAAACCGTAATAGATAGACAGATGAAATTTTCACATATTATGTATTTCTATTGCCGCTATAACAACAAATAATAAAAATTAAATTTAATTAAAAAAATTAAATTAAAATGGGTAGGTGGGTAGATGGAAATTTTTTAATTTAATTTTTTTAACGGAACCCTAAAAGAGCGAGGCCCGACTCGCACTTGGCCGATTTTTTAACTATCTTTACTTGTCTCGGAATTATAAGCAGTTTTACTGTGACTGTATCTGTCTCTTTCTAAAACAAAATTTTCTGTGGAGCGTGTATAGAGCTGCTGAATTGTGACATCACACTTAAGTAGCGCTCTCTCTGTCTAACAGGAAACTTTAAAGCTCTTACGCTTATTTGTTTTTGTACCGATTTTTTTTGTTTTTACAAATGTTATTCTTACACATTTCGATTATAAATAATGAATTTACATGGTCCACATTAACATTTTGAGTACAGTCAAATACCCAATTCGCAAGCGACGCGCGCGGCGGTTGCAGGTAGGAACTCTATTATTAACCGACTTTAAAAAAAACAAAAAGAGGAGGTTCTCAATTCGACGCGTATTTTTTTTTGTCGATGTTACTATCTCCATTAAATCTTAACGGATTTCAATAATTTGTTTTTATTTGAAAGGGCGTATCTGCAGGTAGGTCCAATTTAAATTTGGTGAAGATTTGATGAATATCTTCGGAGATGGTGGACGGAACTCCTCAATGAATGAGAGGAAATCACTCGCGATCAGAGTATGTGTAGACTGTTGACATGCCTAGTACATAACATACAAACATAAGCTAAATTCTATTTATCATCTTATTTTACAAGCTTTTATTTATCTTTCAATGTGTGTTAAGCTCAAGTCTTGCAAGATGTATTAGAACAATTCCTGGTTTCCTGAGCAGAAAATGTGCATGTACATGTAAATCAGATTACAATGCACTATTATTGTAACATGGAGCTGTTATGATGATGGAGGCGGAAGAAGGCTATGGGAATGCTGTAGTAAAACAATGTAATACCATGGAGTTGGCACTCGTTTGAGTCGTCTTAAGAAGTACTCTGGTCCTAGATAATATCCAGGGTCTGATGATGAAGCTGAACGTTGGTTATGAGCACTCTGTAATGAAACTACGTAACCATATTTAGTTTGGGCTCGTTTCATTCGTATTTCGTATTGATAAGTAGTCTTAAATGATATCCATGGAATGGCTCTGATGATGGAGCTGAAACTGCAGCTAGGATATCCAGCACACTAGTACACTCTTGAAAAATAATAGACGATATGTCGTGTTTGGATTCGTTTTGATCAGTATTTGATTCTACATAGAATGCAATGGTGCTACCATTGAGCTGATGAGCTGATGCTGTAAATTTGGTCAAGATCTGATGAATATCTTCGGTGATAGAGGACGAAACTCCTCAATGAATAGAAACAAATCGCTCGCGATCAGAGATTGTGTAGATTTATCCTATGAAGCTACACTTAAAAGCTTAAAATAATAATAAGTATATAAAAATTCTTTCAAAAAAAACCGACTTCAAACGCTACTGAAAATAATAAAATAATTTCAGTTTGTACACGTATGTTGAAGTAGGGTGGGCCTAAATATAACTATGAAACTGCAACGCTCGCCCGACTTCAACGTACCTGTACCAAGAACTATTATATTCTGTGCCTGGACCTACAAACTAAAATTTTGGCTAGCGTGGCGCATTCGTTTCATCGTTTATATTTGGGCCCGCCCGACTTGAACATACGTGTACAAACTGAAATTATTTAATACTTTTCAGTGGCGTTTGAAGTCGGTTTTTTTTAAAAGAATTTTTATATATTATTATTTTCAAATACGAGACCGCTTGAACGAACATTTTCAAATTTACAATAAAACAAATTAGAGCACCTTGGAATGTGCTTATATAATTTAAACTATATACCTAATATTTTAGTATAGTTTTACTATAGTTTAAATGCCACAAATGGTATGTAGGTATAAGCGATGTGTAAAATTTTGCTAACAAGTTTGCGCATGGATAGAATTTCATAATAGGAAAAATATCAATATTTCATTTGAAACGATTCAGTTTTTAATGTTTAAAGTACACGCACTTGAACCGCTTGCAGTTTCCGGTTTCGAAAGCGCATATCCCTTTTTAACTATTTTACAAGAATTTAACACTCTATTTAGCATATTGGTTAATATCACTGCACACACACCAACAATATGTTAATCATAAACAGTACAGTTGTACACTTTTACACGTACGTACTTACAGTAGTTCCTGTAACATGTTAACGATTTCTTATCTACTTAACTAGACGATTCCCGCGACTTCGTCCGCGTGGATTAAGGTTTTTGAATTTCCGTGGGTACTCTTTAATTTTCCGGGATAAAATGTAGTTAGTCTATTATTATCAGTGGTTTCATATTTGCGCCTTTTGGTGTAGAGACCCTGGGGCCGTGGGGCCCGGAGGCTCGCGCACTTTTTTTAGAGATATCAAAAAAGGTGATCGAGTCTACCGGGGATCCAAGAGCTGGCAGCTACCTTGGCCAAAGGATTAGCCTGGCCATCCAAAGAGGTAATGCTGCCAGCATCTTGGGTACTATGCCACACTGCGGTGGCTTGGATGGGGTTTTAGATTTTAATTAGTTTTTATTTTAGTTTTAATTTTAGAATTAAATTTAGGTTTATAGTATTGTATATATGAAATTTTCTATCTTTAAATTACTTAAATAAACAATTCCCATTCCCAGTTAGTCTATTTGTTATTCCTGGGTATGAGCTATCTATCTCTATTTCTTTCAGCCAATTCCAGCCATTTGGTGTGGCGTGAAGAAGTAACAAACATCCATCCATCCATCCATCCATCCATTCTCAAAATAAAATACGTGTGGCACTCGGGGACTGCCGCGGTAAAGCTATTGCATAGCATTTTCTAGTCGCACGTGAACACCGTGCCGAAGTCTGCCGAACTGAAACGACGGGGTGTTAGGTTTATTTTCGTTACGGAATTTCTTGATTCTGTCGCCGCGCTCAAAGCCCGCGATAAAAGCTATGTAATAGCTTAAAACTTTCACGTTTATAATATTAGTAGGATTATTTATTTAAATTTTACTTTCAGTATTAATATATTAGTCTCTAAATTCTTTAAGATATTATATTGTTAAAAATATTCGTAAATTAAGACGTAGGTACTTTACGAATATTTTTTTAACGATTTTAATTTAAGTTGTTTGAATTTTTAGCATGTTTTATTCCATAGTGTACACGCAAGTCTCTGGAGGAGTCTTTATCTATAATTATATTTCAAATAAATTAATATTCATGATTATTTTATTGAAATAACTGCCAAGAATAAAAGTTAATTTTCTATTTATCCGCAGCTCGTAGTTATTGCTTGACTCTATTACGTGTTACCGGCAGTTCCTTATATTTCGGCCTCATCATGCGACGTGGGAATGACGAATTTAGATAAGTTAAGGTGGAAGACAAGGATCTGCCCGCGAAATTCAAATTTAATTTGGTTTTTAATTTTGGTTTAGTTTGGTTTCCCGGAGGCTCGCGCACTTTTTTAGAGATATCAAAAAAGGTGATCGAGTCTACCGGGGATCCAAGAGCTGGCAGCTACCTTGGCCAAAGGATTAGCTTGGCTATCCAAAAAGGTAATGCTGCCAGCATCTTGGGTACTTTGCCACACTGCGGTGGCTTGGATGGGGTTTTAGATTTTAATTAGTTTTTATTTTAGTTTTAATTTTAGAATTAAATTTAGGTTTAATATAGTATTGTATATTTGGTTTTTCGCAATTTGTAAACTAATACGATAAAGTAGGCTTATGGCCTTCTAATTGCGCCAGTGGAATTATCATCTTCACAGGTTTAAATAAAAATCTTTGCTTGAAAGTGACCAGTTTAAGAAGTTAATCAAAATACTGAGTTGGACGTGAGTTACTCACAAATTAGTCGATATTTTGATTAATTTCTCAAACTGGACACTTTCAAGTAAAGATTTTTATATAAACCTGTGAAGATGATACTGCCATTGTCGCAATTAGAATGCCATAACCCTACTTTGTCGTATTAGTTTACAAATTGCAAAAAACCAAATTAAATTTGAATTTCGCGGGCAGACCCATGTCTTCGACCTTAATGAATATTGTTATTGTCTCAGTCAACATTGAGGGCAAAAGAACTAGAGGCCACTTGCTAGGTTAGCTGCCCATTTGAGGCAGTCAGTTGCAAATTTTGGCTAAAATGGTCTTGGAAATAATGAATGCGTGCGAGAGAAGAACTCGGAAAAAATATACCTGGAGAGAGATACTAGTCTAGATGAGAACCTATTTTAGGTTCTCATTAAATATTTAACTATGTATGTTAAGCAAAATCAAAATATTGATCAAGTTACCTGTGACTCCAATAACGATATATATACAATAATACCAAAAATCAAAAACGCTCGATATTTTTAATCGACTTCAAATAAGGAGGAGGTTATCAATTCGTCGGAATGTTTTTTTTTATGTATGTCCACCGATTAGTCGAAGACGTGTGGACCGATTTGAGAAATTCTTTTTTTTTCAAAGGGCATACTTCCCAGGTATATACTACAGGTACTATATAAATTTTATCGAAATCGAACGAGCGGTTTTAAAATATCAACAATAAATTGAATACTTTGTTGTAAAACTTACTTAAAAGTAAACCCCGAAAATATACCTAAAAATCAGTGAATGGATGATTTCAAGCGATTTGCTGACAGTCGCTGGATACAGAGCTGGATAGTGGATACAGACGACACAACATCGTGTTATGTGGTCATCAAAGAGACCTATGTCCAATTGACGTTTGCGGTCTGATGGTTCAAGTATTTTTTCATCATACCTATTCGAAAAACGAATATTGGCTTCAGAGGATAGCGGGAGCAAAATTTAATTTTAACCCCATGGGACTTTTCATTTCTCTCTTCTAATTGGTCCGCGTTCGTGCTTTAGTATGTGCCGAAATTCAAATATGTTTAAGTCACGTGATCAATTTGTCGATCGGATATATATACGACCATACTGTATCCAACATAAATATTAATGTTTAATTATTTAATAATACTTTATTTGTGTTTTATTTAAACTTTCAATATACGATGTCTATACATCTACTATGTATGTATGTTGATACTCCTAGCTTTTTCTCATAGGTAATGATGAAAAATAGTGTGTGTCATTCGGGGCCAAAATTTTTTGTTCTCAGGCGTATATTGAATTCCTCGCTACGCTCAGGATTCTACTTTAGAATCCTTCACTTCGCTCTGAATTCAAAATAACGCCCTCGGGGAACAAAAAATTTCTTTGGCCCCATATAACACAAATAACTATTAACCCCTGACAAAAGAGGGGTGTTATAAGTTTAACGTTTGTATCTGTGTGTGGTCCCTCGTAACTTCCTAACGAATTTAACGATTTTGATGCGGTTATTCCTGTTTGAAAGCTAACCTAATCGAGGTGGATTTATGAAGATTTGCTCAGTCATATTCAGATCACCAGTTTATTTCCTTCTTGATTAAAGGGTCTTAAAAACTTTCACTGGTGCGATTAATTTGGGTGCACTGTTACTTCGGATTATTTTCAAGGCATAACCTTAACCTGATACTGCAGCATCAATAAGTCTGCGGAAAACCCAGCTCTTCAGCAACTTACAGCAGATATACACTAGCGGCACGCTATGATGGCCGGTTTGACGTTTGTCCGCTCATGAAGTTCCGTATTAATTGATAACGACTTTGAAGGAAATAATTGTATTACTTTATTGACGATAGTGATGTGCAGAGATTCATAAATTTTATCGAATGTAGTTTTAGGTTTAGGACTCAAAATTTATTTATTAAATTGATTTCTAAAATGTATACAAGTGTAGAAAAATCAGTTTGCACCATTTAAGGGGTGAATGTACTTGTGAATATGAACAATTTTCACTATGTGGACAAACCTCTGAAATCGCAAAAAAATATCAGCTGTTTCATACAAAAGGTAAAATTTTTATTTTTATATGATATATACCACAACTCGGCATTTGGTTTTCTAAATTGAAAATTTTTAAAAATGGAATCTAATACGATCGTCACATAGGATCGCTGGCTAGCACAACTACTACCTCCGGCAAACTCGCGTCAATGCTCAATGCAAAACAAAGCAGTTTCGAATTGACGTTGCTTCGAAAAGTATAAACTGTCAGTGCAATGCGATTGTGATATAGTTTTGACCTGGCTTTGGATTTCAAATATTGATACTGCATTACTGTTGACCCTTGCTCGTTAATTTGGACTCTGTTCAAGCCCTTTGTTGTGGATTTCGTCGATATGACCGAACGTACGCAGAGAACTGTTCTAAATAGTCAGACACGTGAGTTCGTAATACGCCTTCGTAACTATTTCGATCGTGAAGCTCAAAATGGAGGGCCAATTTTACCTATAACGTCAGTGGTTGAACGCGTAGCTGATGCGCTTAATATTGGACAACGAACTTTTAGACGGATAACTAAAAAAAAATATGGCGATACTGGCACAGAAGAAAATAAACTTCACACACCAAAAAAGAGAAAACGAGCAAAACCAGTCGTAGGCATCGATAGCTTTGATGCCGATGCTATCCGAAGACATGTTTACGGCTACTATTTACAGAAGGAGTATCCAACAAGAAAAAAGTTGGTGCATTCACTGAAGGAAGCTGGATTATTCTTCGGTGGGGAAAGTTCTTTAACGAAGATTTTGAAGACCATTGGATTTCGATACAAAAAATGTAACAAACGCAAAATATTGATGGAAAGATTTGATATAGCGATGGCAATGTATACTTTTTTACGGCAAGTGAAAGAAATCAAAAATTGGCAAAATGTTGTGTTCTTGGATGAAACATGGCTTAATGCTAACCATACTGTAGGCCGTTCTTGGAACGATGACACAGCAGCATCTACTTCCAAAGTTCCTGTAGGAAAAGGATCGCGACTTATAATTTGTCACGCCGGAACCATCAACGGGTTTGTCGAAGGTTCTCTCATGGCTTTTGCGTCAAAAACCACTGGAGACTATCATGAAGACATGAATGGAGAAAAGTTTACTGAATGGTTTACCTCAATGTTGTGTAGCCTCCCTGAACCATCTATTATAATTATGGACAACGCCCCATACCACTCGATGCAAATTGACAAGCCACCTACCCAATCCCAAAAGAAAGCTGATATCGTCGCATGGCTTCGTAAAAATGGCGTAGATGCAAACATGAATATGTTAAAAGCGGAATTAGTACGTCTTTTAAAAGAAAACAAACCAACCAAGATCCGATACGTCATTGACGAAATAGCATTAGAACATGGGCACAGAGTTATACGGTTACCGCCTTACCATTGTGAGTATAATGCGATTGAGTTGGTGTGGGCTCAAATTAAGGGATATGCTGCAAGACACAATACAGAACCCCCATTTACCACAAAAAAAATGCTAAAATTATTAGAAGAAGCTTGTGAACATGTGACTAAAGGAGACTGGGAAAAGGTTGTGAATAGAACTGTTAAATTAATAAGGGAAGATTATGAAAGAGATGTGAAAATAGATAATATTATAGAAAACGAACATATAATTATTAATGTAGGTGATGATAGCAGTGACGACAGTGAAAATAGTAGTATGGACGAATCTGATTAATTATGGCCTTTTGTGGCACCTTTTTTGGTATCTTTTGTATTCATATGTTTCTTGTGTGCATATAAAGTATGTATATTCATTTTCATTCAAATATTCAGTTCGTTCAAATAAATTAAATAAACATATACATTTTTGTTTTATTAAACCTATTTAATCAGGTACAAAAACAAAACTTAATTGTTTTTTGTTCGAGAATAAATTGACATTCCACATCACTATTGTAATGTGTCAAACCGGCCATCATAGCGTGCCGCTAGTGTAGTGTATTTGGGCTCATTAGAATCATCTCAATGAGTAGGCGTTACAGAGATGATCGAGGATCGATGACGAGGTTTTGATGATGGAGAAGAAAAGTGAAACTATAATATCGTACATAGTCATAGGTTCACATGTCAGAGGCATTTTAAATTGAAGACTCTACCTGGCTCTACACTGTGCTGTGACGCAAATTACTCAGGTAAAAGTGCTGACATGTAACCTAAAAATCTTCATAACAAATCAGAAGTGGGACAAAGTTTATACTGCAAGCAATTTAAAACATATGCTAAATTTCAATTAGAATGTGTGTCTGATGCTGACTAAGCATTTTCTTGGCCTAGTATTTCATAATTATTAGTTAAACCGTTAGAACAAGCTATTATAGATGTCAGGTATATACTCACCTAGGTTTTTAAGATGTGACTAAAAGCGATGTAGGTAAAATAATATTTTTATTTAATTAAATTATTCTATGTTAAAAATCTAAAAATAATATTGTTTAATCTAGGCATTTAAAAAGTAGGTACCATTTATTTGATTTTACGTGGATATCGTAGGATGGTATACTGATATGAAAAATGAAAATGTAATTATGATAATTTCCCACGGTATAAAAACATGGAACTCTCCTTTAACCTTTAAGCTTAATATGCTTTCGTAAAATTCATTTTTCAAGCTCTATTTCACTATTTCTATGCTACCTTTAATCGACGAACTAAGACATTTTGACAATATAAAAACAATCAATCAAAAAATTAAAAACAATCAACTCTAGTCGTCGGTAAAATATAACTCGGCAATTTTATTTTTTAAATAGTGATAGTAAATAGTAGTAAGAGGTATTTCGCTTTTTTATTACATTAAATGCTATTTCCTACTTCTATATTAAACGCAAAAGTTTGTGAGGATGTTTGTTACTCTTTCACCCAAAAACTACTGGACGGATTTTGATGAAACTTCATAATGTAATTATACATCAGTATAGCTACATTTTATCCCGGAAAATTAAAGAGTTCCCGCGGAAATCAAAAACCTTCATAAACGCGGACGAAGTCGCAGACATAATGTAGTTTTAAATAAATAAAAAAATTGTTGAGTATATTTTAAATTGAAAAAAATACTTACTTATATTGTAAAGTTATACCTCAGTCAGGTTCAGTCCAAACTAAAGGAAGCAATCTAAACCATTCTGATAAGCCCTCTTGGCGATTGGTTTATTTATTTTTTATTACTATACTAGCTGATGCCCGCGACTTCGTCTGCGTGGATTTAGTTCATAACATCCCGCGGGAAATCTTTGTCACCCTCCAGGTTCTTAACTATACCTAACCAATAAATCACGTCAATCCGTAGCTTTGTAGCAGGAAACATTTGATCGTCTTGCTCGCGGCATTGTTAATGATGATTCAAAGAGAAAACATATTACTGATGATATTATCAATTACGTTAAACTATAATTTTTATAATTGTTTTTACCATAATTTTTTACCATAATTAACCAAATACAAAATTACGTTTAGCTGTCATTTAGGTTTTGTTCTTCCACTGTCATTTTCGTTTTTTTATTCCATGTCAGATGCATTTTTGTTATACCAGGTTTTATATTGACTTGACGGAAACGCGGTCGAACGGGATAAAAAGTATCCTATGTCCGTCTTTTGGTTCTAAGCTACCTCTCCACCAATTTTGAGCCAAATCGGTTCATCCGTTCTTGAGTTATAAATAGTGTAACTAACACCACTTTCTTTTATATATATAGATGTATCCCACAGTAATATCATAGCCCAATTTTAACCCAAGCAAAATTACCCGGAAGCTTTTCAAAACTGGAAAAGCAGTTTTGAAAACCTTTCTATTTAATTAGTTACGGGTTTTTTTATTATGAGAACTAAAATTTGCTAACCCATCTTGATAGGTATTTTGGTTACGTAGCATAATATCATCATATTATAGAAATTTTTCAAGCTCTCTAAATATCTAACCACCACTCTATTCTACAATTTTGGTATGAAGAATAAAAGAACTAAGACACAATTAGTGCAAGAAGTGTTCCAAACACGACAAAACAAAACAAGACGACGGCATGTTGCAAAACGTCAAACTTTCACCTAAATCAGAACCAAAAGTGTTCTTGAAAAAAAATACATGTCTCGTAAAAACGCTTTAAATTACCAATTATTGATGTTTTCTTTAATTTAATTATGGAAATACTTTTCAAATTATATAATAAAGCAATTTGGCATATTAAAAAAAAACATTTAACTAGAAAATTATTTTTACGAACCTCTAAAGCACCTGGGTACACAATCAACTAGAAAAAAAATTAACACACGCGGTCTCGTAATTTATAATTGTTCGAATTTTTTTAATGGGGCGTAAAGTACGTTAACCCTTCACGTTGGTCGGAAAGCAACTGATGGAAATGTCTCTCGATGTAGGCTTCGCAGACGCAGGCTGTAGCGCTATGCTCATCGAAGCCTATACGTTATGCAACGTGAGATATTATGTTTTTGAGATCGCCCGTCACCGTTTTCTCTAGGCAATTTTGCCTTTACGGTTTTGTTATGATATTTGCACTCAGGTTTGTGTGCACGTGATTTATGTTACTGCAAGATCACTTGACGACAATAGTTAATGGCTGTTGGAAAGCAATGATGAGGTCTAGCCTGGCTGGTGGGAGGCTATGGCCGTAGCTATTTACCGCCCTACCTCATAGACATGCCGGTACGATAGCGTATACAAACCGATTACGGGTGCAGTGCCATACATAAGCAGTGATAGCCTAGTGTTTAGGACTACGGTCTCCTATTCGGGGGGTTGCAGGTTAGATCCCGGGTACGCACCTCTGACTTTTCGGAGTTATGTGTGTTTAAGCAATTAATCACACATAATATCACATGCTTTAACTGTGAAGGAAGACATCGTGAGGAAACCTGCACGCCGGAGAGTTCTCCATAATGTTCTCGAAGGTGTGTAAAGTCCGCAAATTCGCATTGCGCCAGCGTGGTGGACTATGGCCTGTACCCTTCTCTGAGAGGAGACCTGCGCTCATTAGTGAGCCGTTGATAGGTTGTTGATGATGATGACCATACGTACATCAAACGAGTCATTACGAACCGCTGCATACAGATGACACAAGGTGTCATTTGGTTGATAAAGAAGAGGTCATACCCCTTTCAAGTTAGCAGTTAGTATGGGTTCTTCTTAGCCCGCTACCATCTAGACTCCATCGTCACTTACCATCAGGTGAGATTGCTGCTAAAGGCCAAAAACATATTAAACAAATACCTTTTCACTATAGGTGTCACAGACAGTCCCTCAAGCTTATCGCGCACTTCAAGCCACTTGCCAGCGGGTGGGCCACTCAAGAATTACGCATGTGTCTGCACTCTGCCGCTATGGTTGAGGATACAAGCAGCCTTTTCACTGACCAAACGTGGACAGCGAGCTTGCTGCTTGCACAGCATGCTTGCGTGGACAGCAATATATAAAAAAAAATTAAGTGGCACTCGGGGACTGCCGCGGTAAAGCTATTGCATATAATTTTTTATCAACTTATGCAATTATAATATTTATGCAATATTTTTTTTATGCAATAAAAAATTAAAATAACAAAAAAACAAGAAAAGCGAACTGTCACTACTTCGCGAGTGAGATTCGAACCTGCGACATCATACAAAAAAAGCGGTCGCTCGCCCACTGCGCCAAATAGAGCTACTTGAGAACTTCTAAAATGTTGAACGCTTACTGAACGACGGTGTTAGGTTTTTTTTTTCGTTACGGTATTTCTTGATTCGGTCGCCGCGCTCAAACTGTTTGTCCTAGTTCAAAGCCCGCGATAAAAGCTATGCAATAGCTTAAAAACGAATAATCATCTAGTAGATAGCCGACAGTCGTGGCAGTAAATTAAAGGAAAGTAATTTTTTTTAACTAATAAATAAATAAACAAAAACTTTATAATATTTCTAATTTTTATAATTAATTATTTCTTTTACCTAATGTATGTTTGATATGTTATAATGTATATCCCCTATTTTATTTTATTTCATTTCAAATCATGAACTTCCCTCGTTCGGGCCCTAGCAGAATACCAGCGTTGTAGTTACATCTAACCACAGCATTTAGCTGAGCTGAGCCCTTTCATTGGCATGACACATAGTAGACACTGGATAAGTTAGATTTTAAGTATGTACTGTATTTTCATTTCATAATTATGTATTTCTATTTTTTGTTTGTTTCTATTTTTTGGCCAATGAATAAACAATATTCTATTCTAATATTTTTGGAAGCTGTTGGCGCTTTCTGCAAACCATCTGCGCATGGACAGCGAGCGATTTGCGAGCGAGGTGGACCCGTGCCGGTGCTGTATGGGAGCGGTGTTGTCTAAGTGAGCGGCAACCTTTAGGCATATTGAGGGCACCAGGGGAACCGATGAACCAACACACATAACCCAGCATTATACTCTGCCATACACACAGGAGACCTCGTGTCATCGTCTCCTGCGGCTCTTGCGGCCTAATTGCGGCCTTGAGCTCTCCTCGTGTCGTCGTGAGAAACCCATTAACGTCTCACTACTGAGCGCAGGTCTCCTCTCAGAGAGGGGTTATAGGCCATAGTCTACCACGCTGGCCCAATGCGATTGGTAGACTTCACACACCTTTGAGAACATTATGGTGAACTCTCAGGAGTGCAGGTTTCCTCACGATGTTTTCCTTCGCCGTTAAAGCATGTGATAAATATTTTAAACTAGCTGACACGGCGAACTTCGTACCGCCAACTTTTTTTTTTGTTTGTTTTTTTTTTTTATTAAGTATTAAAACCTTCCGTGGACCTTAAGGAACATACAAAAAAATAAATTAACCGAATTTGTCCATCCATTCTTGAGTTATGCGCTTACCAAAATTCATTTTTATTTATATAGAAGATTGCTTAAACGCACTTATAACTCCGAAAAGTCAGAGGTGCGTGCACGGGCTCGAACCTGCGACCCCCCGAATAGGAGACCGCAGTCCTAACCACTGGGCTATCACTGCTTGCTCCCCTCAGTATTTCGTAATTTCAGCACACTGATTAGCGACTTAAGGTTGCGGAGGTTAGTGATGACAATCTTTCCGTAAAAGAATTTCACGATTAGATCTTCGTATTAGATATTAAACAGGGCTACGATTTGAAACATTTAACAAATACATAAATCAAACCCAAACCTGTCAAGCTTTGGGTTTGATTTATTACATGACTAGCTGATGCCCGCGACTTCGTCTGCGTGGATTTAGTTCATAACATCCCGCGGGAAATCTTTGTCACCCTCCAGGTTCTCAACTATACCTATCCAATAAATCACGTCAATCCGTAGCTTTGTAGCAGGAAACATTTGATCGTCTTGCTCGCGGCATTGTTAATGATGATTCAAAGAGAAAACATATTACTGATGATATTATCAAATTTATCAATTACGTTAAACTATAATTTTTATAATTGTTTTTACCATAATTAACCAAATACAAAATTACGTTTAGCTGTCATTTACGTTTTGTTCTTCCACTGTCATTTTCGTTTTTTTATTCCATGTCAGATGCATTTTTGTTATACCAGGTTTTATATTGACTTGACGGAAACGCGGTCGAACGGGATAAAAAGTATCCTATGTCCGTCTCCTGGTTCTAAGCTACCTCTCCACCAATTTTGAGCCAAATCGGTTCATCCGTTCTTGAGTTATAAATAGTGTAACTAACACCACTTTCTTTTATATATATATAGATTTGATTACATGTAGCTTTTGAATGTTAGATGATAGAACAACCAAATACAAAATTACGTTTAGCTGTCATTTACGTTTTGTTCTTCCACTGTCATTTTCGTTTTTTTATTCCATGTCAGATGCATTTTTGTTATACCAGGTTTTATATTGACTTGACGGAAACGCGGTCGAACGGGATAAAAAGTATCCTATGTCCGTCTCCTGGTTCTAAGCTACCTCTCCACCAATTTTGAGCCAAATCGGTTCATCCGTTTTTGAGTTATAAATAGTGTAACTAACACCACTTTCTTTTATATATATATAGATTTGATTACATGTAGCTTTTGAATGTTAGATGATAGAACCTTAACATAAAAGATACTAGCTTTTACTCTCATCTTCGCAAGCGTGGAGTTTTAAATAACCATCACCCTAAATAAAAAGTAGGTACTCAATTCAGAGATTAATTTTCTTTTTACTTAAGCTCTGTTTATTATTATTTATTACACTCTCCAACTATGCAAAAATACCCATGCAAAAAGTGACGCCGACCCGTTCCTCAGTTGCTGCGTGATTGAAGGACAAACTAATAAACAAACACACTTTAATATTTCATATTTATGTTTTTCATTCAATGTACGCGCAACGTTTAAACGCACCATAAGTAAAACTGATGACAATTTTTAATATTATATAATTTAGATGTCGAAGCTAATTATTATTAATGAAAACCAGTTGTTAATTTAAGCAATACACATTAATATTTAAAAACTATGTGTTATCGCCCAGTAAAGTGTCCCTAAGTCTGAACATTCAATAAGCAATATTGACTGCTCTTTATCTCGTTCAATACTGAAAATAAGTAACATCTGACAGCATTGGACGTGCGGTAAAAATGCGTTAGCTCTATGAAAATAAAATAAAGATACTTTTTTCTTACAAATATGCCAATAACTATCATAATGTTGTTATACGATACGCATAGGAAGGCGGTTTCTAAACGCATAAAAAAGATTTAATCTATGCCCATAACAAATTTAATTGAAAGTATAAAATAATAATATCAACGGCCCAGCAGAAAAATTTAATAATTTATTATCATTCAGTATTCAGTAAGCTTTGTAGAGAATGGTAGATTATTTATGTATTCGAATAGGTATTGTAGACACACATTGATGCAATCCTCTTTTTGCGTCGGGGGTTAGAGAGGATAGAAGGGCAGAAGAGGGGTTAGAGGTTTTTTTTATTTATTTTTGTAACGAAGTTTTATAGAAGAGAAATTCCGAACAAAATATTTGCGGCAAAATTTACTAATGCCATCTGTTGTGGGCAGCGTGAACTTGCCTGAACTTACTTTAAATGTCTGGTTTTTTTACGAGATGGTTCTAATATATGGCGAGCGATGGCGTTGCTTCTAAACTTCATTACAGCCGTTTATTTTATTCCAGTTCGAATATTTATATCTATTCTAAGACAGGAGAACGTCTGTCGGGTCAGCTAGTAGCAGATAAAAGTATATTTTAACAGACTCGTCCCTATAGTAGGTACCTACGCAATGTATGCGATTAATAGTTGTGTTATTAGAACATGATGCTATCGTTTTGTTATTTGTTGTTTTGTTAAATTAAATTAGAATAGTAGGTACATATATGGATTTGTTTAATAATATAAACAAAATCACAAGGGCGTCGACTATTTATTTTACGATTTAAAACAGGTTTTGCATTCATTACGCAAATGAAACTTATTATTAGGTAAGAAGACAAAAAGTAATTGAAAAGGCGTCATGAGTGCCGCCAGTTTAGCCAATAAAATAAGTACAGTAGTGCTTGAGAGCACATATTAAGTGAAGCGCGCATGCCTAGAAAATGCCTATTCGCTGTTGATTTGAAACTATTCAAATAAAACGATATATCTATAAAGTAAACTAAAATAATAATAGATGCTAATGATGCGCAAGGTTCGTGTACTAACACTTGGATGTGCATGCGTATTGCAGCGGGCGGAAACGGAAATGAAAGCTATTCACGCGTTGCCCCAATATAACCTTCAGCCAACCAATGTTGTGTGTAGGAACACGTACTTAATATCCTCTGTTCTGCGTATCTTTATCGAATGTAAGTAGGTAACTGGAAAATATGATGAGCAGACTGACAATACAATATTTTGTTCAATCCTACTACATAATATTTATTATTACAAATGCGAAAGTTTGCGAGGATGGATGCATGTTTGTTACTACTGCATGCCAAACGAAAATTTGGCGATTTGGAATGGAGATAGCTCATACTCAGAATTATCTAGGCGCTACATTTTATCCCGGAAAATTAAAGAGTTCCCGCGGGAATCATCCAAGTCGCGGGCATCAGCTAGTGAAACATAATAACCCTTAATCCATCCAAGTCGCGGGCATCAGCTAGTGAAACATAATAACCCTTAATCCATCCAAGTCGCGGGCATCAGCTAGTGAAACATAATAACCCTTAATCCATCCAAGTCGCGGGCATCAGCTAGTGAAACATAATAACCCTTAATCCATCCAAGTCGCGGGCATAAGCTAGTGAAACATAATTTGAATCCTTAATAGCCTACAGATTAAGGGTTACTGAAAACTTAAAATTTGAAATAGAATCGCATAAAAACTGCAGTTTTATAGTTTGATTGTATGTATTATCCTTTTATTGTCTTGATCTGCACAAATTCGCAACTAGCTGATGCCCGCGACTTCGTCCGCGTGGATTTAGTTTTTAAAATCCCTCGGGAACTCCTTGATTTTTCAGGATAAAATGTGGCCGATTTCACTCTCCAGGTCTTCAACTGTACCCATGCAAAAATCACGTCGATCCGTGGCTCTGTTGCGGCGTGATTGAAGAACAAACCAACAAATAAATACACTTTCGCATTTATATTATTATGATTATGTTAGTATGATTTTTTGCATGCCGTCTATAGTATTTTAATGTTCTTAATTTTATCATCATCATCATCATCATCAACCCATCAACGGCTCACTACTGAGCGCAGGTCTCCACTCAGAGAAGGGTTATAGGCCATAGTACACCAACCCGCCAGCCCAATGCGAATTGGTGGCCTTCAGACACCTTTGGGAGAACTCTCAGGCGTTGAGGTTTCCTCACGATGTTTTTCTTCACCATTGAAGCTTGTGATATTTAATTTCTTTAACGCACTTAACTTAGAAAAGCCAGGGGTGTGTACCCGGGATCGAACCTGCGACCCCCCGAATAGGAGACCGCAGTAGGTACTAACCGCGAAGCTATCACTGCTTCAATTATGTTCTTAATTTTATAATATTAGTACATTTTATTGAAGTATAAAATAATATATGACGGTAGCGACTCCACTTTTTGAGTTGTATTTAACTCAACTAAGAAACAACCTCGCAAAAACTACTAATGGCCGTTTTCTCCAACCATACCTTAATCATCCCCTAAGTAAGAGTCTCTCTACATGGGTAGCCTCTAAATACAATCCCTAACCCAATATCATTTTCCTCTTTAGGTGTTCCTTATAGGTCCGTGAAAACGAAATTGACAGAAAGCGTCAGCGTTCAGTCAGATAGTGAGATTCAATAATAAACACCGCCATCTATTGTCGAATTTCTTAATGAATGAATACTTTTATGATGCAGGATGCTCATTAAAAATGAAATAATTTCGTTTCTTTATAATATTTTTTAATTAAGTATTTATTGTTTAACTACAGGATATAATTAAAATTATACACAAGTTACAGCTTTAAATGTATAGCCATTTTTGAGAGATTTAGTCAATTTTTGAGGGAAAAATAAAAAAATCCACTTTACTGTATTATCTTTGAAAAACACCCCACAAGCCTATTTATACAATAAAACATATTTTAATTCGCATTCTCTTCCATGAGAGCCCCCGAAATAAATATTTTTATAACTTTTTAAGCAATATTCGGCTGAAAGCCATCGGTTTACAAATTATGCTTGAAGTAATTACGTTAACTAATTCAGAAGATAAGGCTCTGACAGTCGAACGGCGGACGGACGGACGGACAGACGCACAAGTACAAATTCACTCAAGTAGACTCAGAGACCTCGCTTCGCTCGGTCAATTATTATTTATATCACAAGCATACTTTATTTTAATAGCAAAAGACGTAAACAGTATTTTATCGTCGTCTGCTAATTATTCTAATGCCACACTGCTAGCAACTTTTACACCTATCGATTGCCATCTGACCTACGACTAATAGCATAACATGATTACAGTCCAAGAAACTAATACAGTCGATCAACTGAAACGATATAAATCTCGAAGTGAAGGTACAATGCACACGCGACGTGTTACTGGAAACGCAAGAAACCAAAGAATTGCATAGAATTCCTATAAAATGTATACAAACCGAGCCAATTTCTAACACATACTTCCTGTACATATTAGGAATTGTAAACATTTTCTAGGAACTTCTTATACTAAAGAAAGAAATAATACAACCAACAGATTAACTGCAAGTCGTAATTTATTTATTTATGTGCTTTAATACCAATACTTACCCTAAGATCTATTGATGACACTCACACTCAGCTCAGACTCAAAACTGAGTTAAAACGAGACAGATTTATGTCGGAAAATATTTGTGTCTCATTTCAACTCTATCTTGAGTCTTGAGCAGAGCCAGAGTACGATCTATAGATCTCACCCTTAGTTTATAGTGCCCGATCTTCTTTTATTGGCATTGGATTACTGTATGCTTTTCCTTACAGTGTGATATTATTATTGCATTTACCTATTGCGCCAGTAGTAGTTATCAATACTTTTACGTCTTTAAAAGACTTGTTAATTATTCAAATAATCTATTATTTTGTATCTACTTACCTATTTTTTTTTAAATCTATCGAACTATAATTATTATACTTATTTTTTTTTAGTTCCTGAGGTAATGGAGTGATGCGAGAAGTTTGAGATTAGGATGGAGGATGGTTGAAATTCGACGTAAGAGTCCGTCAAACCTCCTGCACATCAAACTTTACCTGGAACCACCTCAATTAATAAATAAGCCTATATTTGCAATACGAGTGGTTACTTCATTAATTTTATATTCTTCCTAACTCTCAATTTACTTTTGTGTCACTGTCACACTTTCCACTTTACATTCTCTTCTCTGCGGTTCTCTTCTTCGATTTGTCAGCGTAACTCCGCACGTAGAAGTTCATGAAGAGAACAAAGAAGGAGCTGACGCAGAAGAAGCAGAAGTAGTGGAACGCTGCCGGGATCGGGCACGGTGTCCACTTCTGCTGATAGTGCAAGTTCAATATCACCAGGATGAATTGTATCTGTAAGACAGTATATAATTAATCATCTTCAGCAACCCATCAACAGCTCACTACTGAGCGCAGGTCTCCTCTCAGCAAGGTCATCATAGTCCACCACGCTGGCGCTGGAAATTTCAAAAATTGTTTATTTTGCTTATGTCACACGGAATCTTACTATAGGGTAAAGCAGCCGATATTTAAAAAAATTTTTGAATTGCAGAAGAGGGCAATTCGCGCAATCTATAATTTAAAACCGGATCCTCAATATATTTATAATAACATAATATTTGTCAGACAAAACATTTTGAGTTACAAAAAAAGGGTAATTTACATGATAGGCAAATAAGAAATCCAAATAGGCTCGTAATTCCTCGACTACGCCGCAATAAAGTACGAAGGACATTTGTGGGAATGGGCGTCACGTTCTTTAGTAAAACTCCACAGTCGATCTTAGACTTGCCTTTGCACAAGCTTAAGAAATCTTTTACCATTCTCATAAAAAAATAAGATAGTATCTTGCCCTTTAAACTTTTTTTTTAAATATAGATATAGACTAGCGCTTGACTGCAATCTCACCTGATGGTAAGTGAAGATGCAGCCTAAGATGGAGCGCGCTTGCCTATTCACTCTTGATTTGAAAGTACCCAAGTTATAGTCATTCGTAAAAACGGAAGCCGGAAGGGCATTTCAAATTTTAGCGGTGCGTATTAGGAACGAGAAAGCAAAGCGCTTAGTGCGGGATCGTGGAATTTCGACTACGTAGCGGTGCAGATTCGAGCGATGCCTTGCGGTTCGATGGTAGAAGGGTGATGGAGGAACTAATTCGAATAGTTCTTGAGCACACTCTCCGAAATATATCCTGTAGAATACCAACAGACAGGAAACCTAGCGCCGATGTTCCAGACTTTGAAGTTTGGAGTTAATTAGCGAATCGTCGCCAATGAGTTTTCTGGCGCGTCTGTCCACCCAATCCAATGCAGTAAGCTGTTGGCTGAGCCGTCCCATAAATGGCTGCAGTACTCCATGCATGATCGAACTTGTGCTTGATACAAGGTAACAAGCTGTTCCGGCATGAAGTAGCGCCTGACCTTATTGAGGATACCAAGTTTCTTGCCAGCAGTTTATGCCTTTGATTCGATGCATCGTCCGAAGTTAAGATTTGACGAGACATTTATACCAAGAAGATCAATACTGTCAGTGACCGGTACGGATACATTTCGGAAAGTCGGAGTCAGGGGGAATGGACTCCATTTGGGGGTGAATAAACACGCTTGCGTTTTGGTAGCATTAAATTTGACAAGTTTGGCATCACCCCAATCCGATACCTCTTTCAAAGCCAAATTTATGCGTTCTACCAAAGCCTCTCTATGCTCGAAAGTTTCTAAAAGAAGAAAAAGAAAAAGAGAGGCGGTACAAGCGTGTGAGGACAGGGGCAACTCAGGAGCACAGGTCTTCAGGACTCTTACTGGTATCCCGTCAGGGCCTCTATATAAACTCTATATCTTTTTAAACTTGACAAGAAAGCTTTTGATTGCGATCGTACCTAATAGTAAGGAGACGATGCAGCCTAAGATGGTCTAACTTGGAAGGGTGAGCACTGTAAAGCAATTTTATTTAAACACATACCTACACCCAATTATTTCTACACGCCATGCATCATGCCGGAACGCTCAATCGGTTGGCGCCCTTGGCGGGTACTTCTTTGACAGTAGGTTAGGTAGTAACTTGCCACGGCCTTATATTCTAGAAGTTTTGTACCTATTCACAGCATTTAACTCAACTTCTTAGAGCGTTTAACGAACACTAGCTTGGACACGCACTAAAGGACTGCCTAGGCGAGCATTCTCGTCGTCGGTACTAAATAGATTTCCAGATCAAAGTCTTACCAGCTGAACTTAAGTGAGATGCTTCTTCCACCACACGTACTTAGCGTACTCCGGGCCCAAAGATGAGATACCATAATACGCGTACATAAGAACATGAACGAAACTGTTAGTCAACCCATGGTCAACCCCACCACAACGAAGTGGTCTGTGGGGTAGTATAACTGGTAGAACCACGCCCACGTTAGCATCAGCGATGGTGGAATACGTGGAGGAGTCACTTGATTGTCCTTCTTTCGTAGAACATAGAGAACACCGTGTCCAAGAGATCGATATGCTTTGCTATGAAGTATGGTCTTATTTCGCTTATAACCTGAAAGAATAGTTAGCTTTTGCACTGACATTAAGATTTGCTATCTTTATTTGCTTAGGCGTACATTAAAATTCCGTAAGCAAAATATTATATTGTTTGTCTATAGATTTATTTCAAAGAAATATACCTAATTGTTTTCTGATGCATATTTATTTTTTATCTAAATAAGGTTCTTCTTCTTACTATTATAAATCTAAAAGTGTTTGTTGGTTTTCTTCGATCACGCAGCAAACAGGATTGACTTGTGTGGACAGGAGTGATTTTTTGCATGGTATACTTAGTTAAAGATTTTAAGAGTGAGGTAGGCTTTTATCCTGAGAAAACAGAGGGTCCTTGTGAGATTTTTAAAATCTAACTCTACAAGGATGAACCCAGTTATTTAGGTATATAAAGACGTGCCATATTTTCTTGGCAAAGTTTGCAATTTATCCAGCACATTAATCTCAATAATTTGGAATTAGGTATAATAAGAATTTAATCATTGGGAAGTCGCTGAAATTATCAGTGTTTGTAGAATGATAACATTAAATATACCAACTTACCTCTTATAAATCTCCACCCCTGGGATAATAAATCCATGTCATATTATCATTCTCGTGTATTGAAATAGTTATTTGTGTTATATGGGGCCAAAGGAATTTTTTGTTCCCCGAGGGCGTTATTTTGAATTCAGAGCGAAGTGAAGGATATAGTAGACTCCCGAGCGCGGCGCAGCGAGTTATAGTGCTTTAGCATACTAAAGCACTAACGCGAACCAATCAGAAGAGAGAATTCAAAAATGTGTCGAAATTCAAAAATGTTTGAGAAGCTGTTGTCTACGATAAGTCACGTGATCAAATTTGTCGATTAGACATAATATACGCCCATACTTCCAACATAAATAAATATTAATGTTTAATTATTTCATAAAAATTTATTTGTGTTTTATTTAAACTTTCAATATATGTATTGGTAATGTCTATACTCTATACATAGTAGGTTGATACTCCTAGCTTTTTCTCATAGGTAATGATGAAAAATAGTGTGTGCCATTCGGGGCCAAAATTTTTTGTTCTCGGGCGGCGTATATTGAATTCCTCGCTACGCTCAGGATTCTACTTTAGAATCCCTCGCTGCGCTCGGGAGTCTACTGTAGAATCCTTCACTTCGCTCTGAATTCAAAATAACGCCCTCGGGGAACAAAAAATTCCTTTGGCCCCATATAACACAAATAACTATTATAGGTATGCTGCTATGACAGCCGCAAGACCTATAGACATTTCTTCGAATATCCATGTTAGTACTAAAGATAAGAATTAGGTACTAATTATCATACTTACTAATATTATAAATGCGAAAGTGTGTTTGTTGCTTTGTTGGTTTGTCCTTCAATCACGCCGCAACAAAGCAACGGATCGACGTGATTTTCGACCCGGAGAGTGACATAGATACGCTACTTTTTATCAAATATCGGAAATATCGGAAATTCACAGAGTTCTCGAGGGATTTAAAAAACTAAATCCACGCGGACGAAGTTAGCTAGTATTGTAATAAAACAAATAGAAACATGAAAGTTACGTATATTATTAAAATAGTAGTAGACAAATTGCATTACAAGTCCGGGTTTGATTACAGATATACCGAATTATTAAAAAATATCTCCATCTTTGGCTGCATCGTCACCTACATTCTTTCAAATGATCAGAGTCAAGCGCTGGTAATTTAATAATAATAATTTTAAAAATTATACCTTACACTTACCTGAATCACTTTCTGAGAAATATGGCTCATCTTTGGTAGCCACTGCAAATACAATCTAGAGACTCATTTGAGTCTTAACTGGTATGTTCAAAACTTCTGTAGCTACTAGGTAAACCTGATTATTATTCAAGAATTAGATACCTATTCACTTCTTCCGGTAATTCAACTTATGGAAATCCTTCATTATTGGTTCCTGTTACGTAAAAAGAATCTTTTATGCTTTAAAATAAAAAAAGTGTGTGTCAGCTCCGGCCTCCGACGCACGACTGGAGTTTACGCGCGACTCGGGTCCGAGCACGCCCCGACCGACTTTTGCTTCGGGGACCCGATCGCTACGCGCTCGGCTACCCGAAGTGAAAGCTCTTTCGCACGAAAACCAACCTTATTTACTCAACGTTAGGGTAGAAATTTGTATCGTTGTGAAAAACGTAACAGAAAAACGTAACGAGGTCATTGATAAATTGATTTTACTGCTCGGATTTTTCTCATACCGGGCGCCTAAAATCGATTCTTAAGGAGTAAACTCCAAAAACTAAAATGGAGTGGCATAAATAACCTTATGCCTATTGGTAGACGACGAGTGGCAAATACACGGTGCTAAAATCTATATCTGTCTATACATATAATAAAACTGTAATTGGACGATTTCTGTACAATTAATCTATTTTGAAAATTTTAACTGGGGGATGCTTTATTATCTATCTGTTGCTTGTCTGTCTGTCTGTCTGTCTGTCCGAGCATCACGCAAAAACTACTGAACGGAATTGTATTAAATTTGGTATAGTAGTAGGTGATACTCCGGGTCAACATATAGGATAGTTTTTATCCTGATAAACAGTAAAGTTCCTCCAGGATAGGGGATGAAAGTTTTTATCGGTTTTATTTCATAATTCCGTCAAATTTGAACCGATTTTAATCATTCTTTTTTTATTTAAAAGTGAAAAATCTCAGGCATAGTTTGTCTAATTTTGATGAAGATGTGATACATATTATAGGAGATAGAGGACATAATGTTTCACGGGTAGCAGCAAGTCACTCACATAAAGGACAACCATTGCATAAAGGCATTCCATATTTATATGAGGGTTTTACCATAGACATAGACTTAATCATTAACCTCCATGCCCTAGATGATTATACCATTGTGTTTGTTTTGTAGCCTACCCGTGCGAAGCCGGGCGGGTCCACTAGTTTCTAATAAAACATGTCTGGCTTTAAAACCCCAGCTTTGCGATTGTCTAAAAATCATTGCATCAGTGTGGCGATTGCAATCAGCTCTGGTTGGCTAATTAATCTTTTATTAAATTTTTTGTTCATCAAAAGGTTGGTGACTATAACCAACTTGGCTCTTGGAAATTCTGGCTATGAAGTGGTATGAAATGTGAAAAGGCATATTCCAGCTAAACGCGCTCCAATTCGCTTCAACCTCATACCCTCAAATTCATATTTCGATTAAATATTTAGGCATTATTATAGATCAGACACACACACTATCACATCCTTGTTTAATTTTATTAATTTAATTTAAGTTATAATTTAGCAAATTCAATGTAGGTATAATAATTTAAGATACCAATAAGTAAACATTGATAAAGAAGAGCGGGACCACCTGATATTTTGAATTATATATAAGGTACACATATATAAGTCAAAATATCATATCCTTAATATGTAAGGTACACATATTTTTGACAAAATCTATAGGTGCCTACAGACAAACTGCAAGTCGATTGCAATTTATTTCTTTAGAATAGAATAGAATAGAATAGAATAGAAATGTTTTTTATTCAAATAAACTTTTTACAAGTGCTTTTGAATCGTCGATGAGTCTACCACTGGTTCAGAATGCCGTTCCTGCCGAGAAGAACCAGCAAGAAACTCGGCAGTTGCTCTTTTCAAACAAGTTTACAATATAGTAGATATTATGCTATGCATACATACAGAGTTTCCACAATGAGGAAAAAGAGAATTTACAGGTTAATCATTACCTATTGTCTCATGAATCGCTGGAACGAATTATATCCACGCTTTTTTATCATTTATATAGTTTTCAATTGTATAATATGCTTTTTTCATGAGATTAGTTTTAACTGATTTCTTAAACTTGTGTAAAGGCAAGTCTAAGATCGACTGTGGAATTTTATTATAGAACGTCAAGCCCATTCCCACAAATGTCTTTCGGACCCTCTTGAGGCGCAATGGAGGAATCACGAGTCTGTTTGGATTTCTAACCTGCCTATCGTGTAAATCACCCTTTTTTTTATAATTCACAATGTTTTGTCCGACAAATACTATGTAGTTATAAATATATTGTGAAGCTACTGTAAGAATGCCTATTTCTTTAAATTTTTCTCGAAGGGAATTCCGCGGTTTTAAATTATAGATTGCGCGAATTGCACTTTTCTGCAATACAAAAATTTTCCCAATATCGGCTGCTTTAAGTGCTTAAACCAATACCTAACAGTGCCTTCTTCATCTTTATTGGCATTGGGTTACTCTACGGTTTTTTTATATTGGCATTTTTTACTATGTGATATTATTTTATTGTATACTATTATCTATCTATCTATTTACCAGTAAAGTAAGTTACCTATCTTATGTTCAATATCACGTTATTATTAATTTTTTACGTTTTTATAAGACTTGTTATGTAGTCAAGTAGTTTATATTTCTAGTATGTATTTTTATTTTTAAAATCTATCGGTGCACCGTGAATAGGTTACAGATCTACGTATACTTTTCGTTTGATAACTAATAAGTTTAGATTAACTAATAGGTTAAGATTAGGATGGTTGATTAGAGAATGGTTGATATTTGATGTACACAGTCCGTCAACCCTCCTGTACATCACATCTATACAAGGAACCACCTCAATTAAAGGAAATTTAATAAGGGTGTCTTAGTTTACTTTTTAGGGTTCCGTACCCAAAGGGTACCAACGGGACCCTATTACTAAGCCTACGCTGTCCGTCCGTCCGTCTGTCAGCGGGCTGTATCTCGTAAACCGTAATAGATAGACAGATGAAATTTTCACATATTATGTATTTCTATTGCCGCTATAACAACAAATAATAAAAATTAAATTAAATTTAAAAAATTAAATTAAAATATTTCCATGGGTACATGGAAATATTTTTTTAACGGAACCCTTAAAGAGCGAGGCCAGACTCGCACTTGGCCGATTTTTAATTATAATTCTTCTAATTCTCAATTTACTTTTATGTCACTGTTACACTTTTTACTTTCCATAATCTTCTCTGCTGTTCTCTTCTTCGATTTGGCGACGTAACTTCGCACGTAGAAGTTCATGAAGAGAACAAAGAAAGAGATGACGCAAAAGAGGCAGAAGTAGTGGAACACGGCTGGGATCGGGCACGGCGTCAACTTCTGCTGATAGTGCAAGTCCCATACCACCAAGATGAATTGTATCTGTAAGGAAGTAATTAATTAATAAAAAATAAAAATTAATTGAAAAAAGTGGCCGTCACTGGACAATAAATTATTATGAAACATACAAGGGAGTAGAGAGCATCGGCAGATAGGACGCAGGACGGCGTAAGACAGTGTAATGCCGCTTGTTCTTTAGACTATTTTTTTTATTCTTGTCAAGATAGCCCTTGACTGCGATCGTACCTGGTGGTAAGTGACAATGTAGTGGTAGGTAGTGAGCTAACTTGGGAGGGTGTAGAGAAATTTTATACCCCTAATTAAACGGACGTGCTGATGAACTTGCCAAAAGCTAAGTTCAAAAAAACTTCACCTGTCTACAAGCTTTATCCTACATCGTTTGCGATACGGAAGGAATTGAGAATTATTTCTCCCTTATGTCACTACCGCGTACATCATCATCATCTTGTCCTTTTCCCACGCTATGTGGGGACGGCACAACACGTCTTTTTCTTCCACTTGCTTCTGTCATTTGCCAACTCATCATCTACTCTTACACGCATATTCTCTTTCACACAATCCACCCATCGTTTCTTGGGTCCTCCTTTACTCTTTTGTCCTTCCACATGCATATTCAAAATCTTCTACTAATATGGTTTACTTCCCTCCGCATTATGTGCTAATACTACGCCAGCCTATTTACTCCTCATCTTATCTACCACTGACTCTACTTTCAGACATCCTCTTATATGTATATTCATTCCTTATCTTATCCAATCACGCCGCACATCCAGCTCAACATACGCATTTCAGTCGCATGTACTCTTCTGATATCCGTCCCTTTTACCGACCAACATTCTAAACCTTTCAATGCGACAGGTCTAACAACCGTCTTATAAATTTTCTCCTTATAATTTGTCACTACCGCGTACGATTTTTTTAAATTCATTCGACCTGGAGGTCTCTTAACTCTAGTTCTACTGGCCATGGTGGTTTTTGACAATAAGTAGGTACCTACATCATTTTAAGCTACGTGGTGCGTGTGTGAACCTGGAGTGATCGTATACGTGGTATGTCATTACGACTTGTCCATGTTTTGGATCACAAAAGAGGGATAATATTACTATCCCGCTTTTGTGATCCAGACTTACCAAGAATTGAATCACTCCAGGTTGACACACGCACCAACTAGATACACACTACAGGACTGTCTAGGCAAGTATTCTCTTGGTTGGTACTAAATAGAAGTTTGCAGATCAGTCTTACCAGCTGAACTTTGGTGAGATGCTTCTTCCACCACACGTACTTAGCGTACTCCGGGCCCAAAGATGAGATACCATAATACGCGTACATAAGAACATGAACGAAGCTGTTGATCAACCCCACCACAACGAAGTGGTCTGTGGGGTAGTATAACTGGTAGAACCACGCCCATGTCAGCATCAGTGTGTGGTGGAATACGTGTAGGAAAGTCACTTGATTGTCCTTCTTTCGTAGAACGAAGAATACCGTGTCCAAGAGGTCGATATGCTTTGCTATGAAGTATGGTGTTATTTCGCTTATAACCTGAAAGAAAAGAATAGCATTTGCACTGACATTATGATTTGCTCCTTTCACTTGCTCAAGCGTACATAAAATTCAGGAAGCAAAATATACTTGTCTATAGATTTTATAATTGTTTCATGATTCATATTTCATTTTTTAATCTAAATAAGGTTCTGTTTACTAATATTATAAATCCAAAAGTGTGTATGTTTGTTGGTTTTCTTCGATCACGCAGCACGCAGGTTCAACGTGATTTTATACATACGAGGTTTAGAAAAACTAATTCATAGATCTAATAAATGTTAAAGGAAAAATAAATTTGTTGTTTCATTTTATTTAAAACCCTTTCATTCCTCGAACTTTTGGACCTCCCCTCGTACTTGAGGATTTTGAGAGTGACACAGGCTTTCATTCTAAGAAAACAGAGGGTTCCTGTGGGATTTTTAAAACCTTCTTCTTCTTCTTTCTTCTTTATCAACCGATAGACGTCCACTGCTGGACAAAGGTCTCTTGCATGGACTTCCACAGGCCTCGGTCTTGCGCCGCCTGAATCCAGCGGCTCCCTGCGACTCGCTTGATGTCGTCGGTCCACCTGGTGGGGGGTCTGCCAACACTGCGCTTCCCGGTTCGGGGTCGCCACTCCAGCACCTTAGGACCCCAACGACCATCAGCTCTTCGAACTATGTGCCCCGCCCATTTCCACTTCAGTATCGCGACTCGCTGAGCTATGTCGGTGACTCTGGTTCTCCTACGGATCTCCTCATTTCTGATTCGATTCCACAGGGATACTCCGAGCATAGCTCTTTCCATCGCACGCTGAGCGGTCCTGCTTATGAGGCCCTTAGTTAGCGACCATGTCTCGGATCCGTAAGTCATCACTGGCAACACGCACTGTTCGAAGACTTTAGTCTTCAGGCACTGAGGAATTTTGGACGAAAAGACATCTCGGAGCTTCCCGAACGCTGCCCAGCCGAGTTGGATTCGGCGGTTGATCTCTTTCTCGAAATTGGACCTACCTAGCTGGACTGTGTGTCCCAGGTAAATATACTCGTCGACAATTTCAAGTACAGAGTTCTCAACAATTACTGGGTGGAGCGGTGCATGAGCATTGGACATGATTTTCGTCTTGCTCATGTTCATTTTCAGGCCCACCTGTTGAGAAACCCTGCTGAGATCGTTGAGCATTGTATTGAGGTCTCTCAGAGTCTCTGCCATGACTACTATGTCATCGGCAAATCGCAGGTGAGTGATGTACTCGCCATTTATGTTGATGCCAAGCCCGTTCCAATCCAGAAGCTTAAAGACGTCCTCCAACGCAACGGTAAAGAGCTTCGGGGAGATAACGTCTCCCTGTCGCACTCCACGCTGCAAGTGGATTGGCCTCGTAGTCTGGTCCTGTATACGTACTGACATTGTGGCGTTTTCATACAAGCACTTCAACACTTGGATATACCGGTAGTCAATTCGGCATCTCTGCAGCGACCTCAACACAGCCCAAGTTTCCACCGAATCAAAGGCTTTCTCATAGTCCACAAACGCTAAGCAAAGTGGCCGGTTATACTCTTCCGTCTTTTGTATAACCTGCCGCAGCGTATGAATGTGATCTATGGTACCAAAGCCTTTTCGGAATCCGGCTTGTTCGGGAGTTTTAAAACCTAATAATATAATAATATACCTAGTAATAATATACCCGCTTACCACTTTCAAATCTTCGCCCCTAGGACATCGAGTTGTAATTATCCCATGTCTCATTATGTACCTCGTGTACTGAAAATATATTTTTAATTTTAAATATTTCTTTATGTAATTTGTAGTCCGGTAGGTAATATAATATACTAAAATTTCGAGCAGTATTTATATTCACGGAAAGTAAGTCTAACGTCCAACTATCCTGTATCCATATTCATAGAATAACTAACATATGATAGCTCAGAAATTATTTTGCACTCAATGAGCTAGATTTGCTATTGTTTTGTTTCGGTAATTATAGAAATATAATTTTTTACTTAAAATAAATAAATTAATTAATAAAGAAACATACACGCACAAACTCACTAAACTCAAATTATCTTTTATTTGATTAAGTCTTATCCGAGCGTTTTTATATTTTGATTTTGACAGTATTTTTAATACAAAAACTGTCAGAACGCCCTTCCGATTTATTCCTTGGTTAAACGTCTCTCGACGTTGGTGAAGTCGGCATTAAATTTTATAAGCGAAATGTAATCGGAAGAAGTAAGAACTTCTGATACAGATACTTCAAAAGATCTCAGTAACAAATTTTATTGTAAAACATTTTTTCATTTCTATAATTATTACTAATCAAATATACGTAGCAATATACTATACTCACCAGTATGACTGCATAAGATGAAAAGGCGACTTGAAATAAATTATAAAATAACAGCAGCCCTTTCAATTGATAAGGTTTTCTGCCCGTCATAAAATTAGGTAGGATCCTTAGCACCAAAATTAGGTATGCTGCTATGACAGCCCCAAGACCTATAGAAGTTTCTTCGAATGTCCATGTTTGTACTAAAAATAAGAATTAGGTACTAATCTATGTATATTTATAGTATACATAACCTTAAGCTGTAACTGGAAGATTTCTGTACATTGAATATATTTTGAAAATTTTAACAGGGGGATGCTTTAATATCGTTAATTAGCCCAAAACAGATTTTCATTTAATTTTTGTCTATCTATCTGTCCGTTACAGATATTTGGAGGAGGATGGTTACGATGTAGAAATAAAATAGCGTGTTCGTAACTCAATGAGTGTAGCCGTGAGAATGGCACCCCGCACACAGTCAATATTATTGTCAATATTTACGAATATTGACAATATTATTGACTGTGTGCGGGGTTTCATCAATATTATTGTCGAAGTCCGGAAATTTCGTCAATATCGGGGGGAGGCAGGGATATTGACAAAAATATTGACAGTGTGCGGGCGCGCGTCAATATTTTAGTTGAAAAAAGATTTCAAGGCAGGAGGACGTGCGCTCGCAACCAAACATGGAGGACATCCCCAGTGCTACAAGCAATGAAAAAGAATATTTAATAGAATTTATTAGAATGTGGGAGACGTAACGATTTTCGCATCAGTATATCTTGTTTTTTTAAGTAAGGGGTTACTAAAGATAGTATTTTTTTAAAGCTACTACTTTTAAAATCATCTTTTTCTGTACTTCGAAGTTCTTTTATTAGATTTAAATGATTTAATTCCACTTTTCCACTTTGTCATCCATATAAAAGGCATCGTTTCTTTCTTTTTTAGGGTTCCGTACCAAAATGGTAAAAATGGAACCCTTATGGTGAGACTTTCTCCGTCCGTCCGTCCGTCCGTCCGTCTGTCACAGTCGATTATTTCAGTAACTATTAAAGCTATGGACATGAAATTGGGCATTGTATATAATAATATATAATATAAAATATATAATATATTGGGCATTGTATATAATAATATATAATTTAAAATAATGTATAATAGTGGCCCAACATCATTGGATTAAAGAAAAATCGAAAATTATTTTTAGGGTTCCGTACCCAAAGGGTACCAACGGAACCCTATTACTAAGCCTACGCTGTCCGTCCGTCCGTCTGTCAGCGGGCTGTATCTCGTAAACCGTAATAGATAGACAGATGAAATTTACTATTGCCGCTATAACAACAAATAATGAAAATTAAATTAAATTAAAAAAATTAAATTATTATATTTCCATGTACCCATGGAAATATAATAATTTAATTTTTTTAAACGGAACCCTAAAAGAGCGAGGCCCAACTCGCACTTGGCCAATTTTGGTTTTATTAAAAATCGGCCAAGTGCGAGTCGGGCCTCGCTCTTTTAGGGTTCCGTTAAAAAAATTAAATTAAAAAATTTCCATCTACCCACCTACCCATTTTAATTTAATTTTTTTAATTAAATTTAATTTTTATTATTTGTTGTTATAGCGGCAATAGAAACACATAATATGTGAAAATTTCATCTGTCTATCTATTACGGTTTACGAGATATAGCCCTCTGACAGACGGACGGACGGACGGACGGACGGACGGACGGACGGACGGACAGCGTAGGCTTAGTAATAGGGTCCCGTTGGTACCCTTTGGGTACGGAACCCTAAAAATTTTCAATTTTGGTTTTATTATTTTGGTTTGGTTGGTTTTATTAAAAAAGGGGGAAAATCGGGGGTCAATAGAGGTTTATGTATATTTTACAGGAAAAATAAAAGCAACGCGAAAATTATTTTAGTTTGATTAAAAAAGGGGGAAAATCGGGGGTTTGAAATTTCAAAGTAAGATAACTATACCGAGTGGGGTATCATATGAAAGGCCTTTACTTGTGCATTTCAAAACAGTTTTTTATTTATTTCTATATATAATAGTTTTTGATAGATCGGCCAAAATGTCGAAAAAATACCGTTACCCCCCTTATCTCCGAAGTTTACCAATCGAAAAATCTGAAATAATTATGGTCAATAGAGGTTTATGTATATTTTACAGGAAAAATAAAATCAATGCGAAAATTTTTTTGTCATCCAGTATTTAAGCCATCGTTTCTTTCTTTTTTTATTCAATAAAGTTAATGCAATAACCAATGCAATGGTTTTTTTCTTTGTATCCATTTTAGCACACGTGCATGCAAATCAAGCTTCTACGCCTTACTGAATCACTTTTTGTTAGAAATATTGACAATATTATTTGCGTAGTGTGCGGGGTCTAAATATTGACGAAAATATTGTCAATATTTTCGTCAATATTTTCGTCAATATTATTGACTGTGTGCGGGCTGCTAATATATTTACAACTTAAAAGGTAAAGTTTATATACAAATTGTACAACAAGATGAGGAGTAGGGAGTGAGACTCCAGGTATGTTTTGACTGTAAAAATAACTAAAAAGTAAACCGTTACGGACTAACAATAAATTGGAAAGCTTATTACCTAGTTCCTACTTACTACAAAATGTTACAATAGAAACCTTAACTAACTTATGTAAACAATGGTGGCAATAATTTGCGCAAGGATCAGGCGTCTAACGAAATGTTTCGTCCTCTAACGGGACCTATTCCCTAACGGTGCGATAATGGTTTCCTGTCTGTACCGTGGGTACGGTACAGGAGTCCCCCTCAAGCGAAGCGTACCGGCAACTTGATGATGCGGCCAGATCGTGTTTGTTTACAAACATCGGGCCGTGATGATATGATGCGTGATGCCTTGTTGGAAGGAGTTTCATGGGTAGCCGTTGTCATAGGTAGATCAGTTGGTTGTTTCTCTATATCTTGTAGAACGTAGGCAGGCTTCAAACGGTCGATTGAGATGTTTGCTTGACGACGAGGTAACTGGATCGTGTAGACCTTATCTGTGCGTTTTATAATTTTGTAAGGTCCTTCATATGGAGTTTGAAGTGGCTTGCGTATTGCGTCGGTCCTAACAAACACGTGAGTGCATGTGAGCAAATCCTTATGCACGAACATGTGTTTATTATTATAGTACTTGGTCTCTTGACGCGGTCTGAATTTTCTTATTTGTGCGCGTAGTTGTTCGACGTAGGTGGAGTCCATAGTAGGTGAAGAACTTGTTGAACTTTCGGCAAAGAATTCGCCAGGCAATCGTAGGTTGTAACCGTAGGTAAGTTCTGCTGCACTTACGCCTGTATCTGTACGAAGGGAGGCGCGTAGGCCTAACAGTACAGTAGGCAATTCGTCGAACCATGTGCTTGTGTTAGACAGCCTTGTACGTAGAGCAGTTTTCAGTGTACGGTGCCATCTTTCTACACTGCCGTTGCTTTGCGGGTGATAAGGAGTTGTCCGATTTCTCTTGATTCCCATTAGGTGCATTAGATCCTGGAACAGCTGCGACTCAAATTGAGAACCTTGGTCGCTTGTCAGGGTCTGGAAAATTCCAAATCGACAAATCCAGTTTTTATAGACGATTTCCGCGATCTTTTCGCTGCAAATGCTATCTATAGGTACAGCTTCGGGCCATTTGGTGAGTCGGTCGATCATTGTTACTAAGTAGCGATGTCCTTGTGGCGTCGTAGGTAGCGGTCCAACAATATCGACGTGTATGTGTTGGAAACGATCTGCTGGCGGGAATGAAGAAATCTTGCTAACTGTGTGGCGTTGCACCTTGCTCTTCTGGCAGCTAATACAGGTTTTCGTCCATTTGCCGATATCCGCTTGCATGGACGGCCAAAAAAACTTTCTTGTAATTAGCTTTCGAGTCGTTCTAGTTCCGGGATGGCTGATGTTGTGTATGCTGTCATATACTTCGCGTCGATACTGTTCCGGTATGTACGGTCGTATAAACTGTGTGGACGTCTCGCAGTACAACTCGATATTGGTATTAGGTATATTAATTTTCTTCAATGTGAGGTTGGGTTGTTGCAATAATGTTTTGATGCTGCAGTCCTTTTCTTGAGCGTTTGCAATTACGGTGAAATCAATGTTTGAAGGGCAGGTTATTGTTTCGATGCGACTAAGAGCATCTGCGACGATGTTTTGTTGGCCGGACACGTGGCGAATGTCAGTTGTAAACTCGCTGATGAACAAAAGCTGTCTGGTTCGCCTCGGTGTCTCGGTCGAAGAATGCGCTTTGTTTATTCCGTAGGTAAGTGGCTTATGGTCGGTGTATACAATTAATTCTCTTCCTTCAAAAACTTTTCTAAAATGCTTCATAGCCATATAAATAGCTAGTAGCTCTCTGTCGTATGTCGAGTAGTTCTTCTGAGCGTTGTTGAATTTCTTTGAGAAATATCCAAGTGGTTGCCATTTTTTATTTACATACTGCTGTAGCACGGCTCCTGCTGATAGGTCTGAAGCGTCGCTGAATATAGCAAGAGTAGCGTTATGAGACGGGTGGGCGAGTAAAGCTGCGTTAGATATGCTAACTTTACATGCTTCGAAAGCGTTTGCCCCTTCGCTGGACCACTCGATTACTGTTTTATCCCGTTTCTTTGTATTGTGCAGGTATGCATTTAACGGTGCTTGAATCAGTGCGGCGTTTGGAATATGGTCGCGGTAGAAGTTTAACATTCCCAGGAAGCGTCGTAATTCCTCTATTGTTTTTGGCCTGGGATACTCGGTGATTGTTTTGATTTTTTCTTCGGGCGGCTTTATACCTGCTTCGGACACGAGGTAGCCGAGAAATTTTACTTCCGTTCGGCCGAAAACACATTTCGCAGGGTTTATAGTGATGCCGTTATCTTCCAAGCGTTGCATAACAGTCCTCAAGTGTTCTTTGTGTTCCTTTTCGTTGGTTGATGCGATAAGAACGTCGTCGATGAATGGAAACACGTAATCGAGTCCTCGTAGTACTTCGTGTATGAAACGTTGGAATGTTTGTCCGGCGTTTTTTAATCCGGGACACATACGCGGAAATTCAAATAATCCCATTGGCGTTATGATTGCCGATTTTTCGATATCCTCCTCTCTAATACTTATTTGTTGATATGCGCGATTGAGGTCGATGGTTGAGAATATTTTCTTCCCGGACAGCTGGTGTGTGAAATCTTTGACTCGTGGCACGGGGTATCGATCGGGTTTTGTTATAGCGTTCAGTCTTCGATAATCACCACAAACTCTGATATCTCCGTTTTTTTTAGGTACGATATGAAGAGGTGATGACCACGAACTCTTGCTTGGTCGGCATAACCCTTGTTCGATCATATTTTCGAACTCTTTTTTCACTCTTTCGTAGCGATGTGGTGGTATAGTGCGGGCGCGACAGTGGACGGGTTGACCTTGGGTTTCAATGTAGTGCTCAACTTTAATCTTGGGACATAGTTGCATTGATGATAATCTTGTGATTCCGGGGAAATCCGATAGTATTTTGTGGTAATCTTCATTGACATCGATGCTTCGAACTGTTGGAATATTTGTTGCGCGGACGAAAGATTGCGTCGTTAAGCTAGTTTTTCCGTCGATGAGTCTTCGATTCTTGATATCAACGATTAGCTGATGATAATCAAGAAAATCTGCTCCGATGATTGGCTTGCTAACTTTTGCGACGATGAATTTCCATTTGAATGGTCGGCGAAGATTAAGGTCGAGTTCCATCGTCTTCTCTCCGTACGTTGGGATGACTGTATTGTTTGCGGCGTAGAGATGAAAATTCAATGGCTCCGGTGTTTGACCTTTTTTGGGTGGCAACACCGATATATTTGCGCCTGTGTCGATCAGGAATGTTGTCTTTGTTTTCTTATCGGTGACGAACAAGCGGTATGAATTCTCAGGTACGCCGGATCCCGCTTCATCCAGCGTAGTCGTTAGTTTTCCGACTTCGTATTTGCGCTTTTGAATGAGCATGGCTGTGCGCATTTCCTTGCAGCAATGCCGAAACGACGATGGTAGTAACAATAGGGCATCGGAGTTGCACTTCTTGATCTGTTGTTACTGAGGTAGCAACGGCTTGTAAAACGTTCTCTTCGGAAAAATGGTCTGCTATTGTGTTGAGTCTTGAGCGCGGCGATTTCAAGTGTCAATTTGCTGATTGCGTCGATAACAAAATGCATATCACTGCTTGTAGTGTGCGACGTGGTAGCTGCGACGGCTGATATTTGTGAGCTGGAGTTTGACTTCATCATCGAGTCTGCTATAAGCGCAAGCTCGTCGATTGCAGTCTTGGTGATGAAGTGCTGGCTGGCGTTCAGTACGGTTCGAATGTATGGCGGAAGGTGATTCATCCACATTAGCCGTAGCGTTGAATCGGGAATTTTGTCACTGGCAAGGAATTGCATACGGCGCAGCAGTTGCGAGGGCTTCTGGTTTCCGAGTTCTATCTCTGAAAGTAACTTCTGTAGCTGGCGACTGTCAGATTCCTCGTATACGGAAATCAGGCGATTCTTCAGAGCTGTGTACAGGTCTGTGGCTGGTGGATTGCACAGTATGTCGGAGATTTGCTCGATGTCCTGTTTTTCGAGCTGAGCGATGACCATCTGTGCCAGTTGCTGTTGTCCTTTCTTGAGTTCGCTCGTAGCTGCTTCGAAACTTATGAACCATAGGCGTGGCTTGTCTCGCCAAAAAGGTGGAACGCGCAGTGAGAGTGATATGGCGGCGATTTCTTCTTGGCCTGCAAGGTGTGCTTGACCGGAGATGAATGACTGCTGTTCTTGGGCCATTTTGTCTTGATGTTCTTCTGAGGTAGGCTTCGTTGATAAGCTCGTCGGCAGGCTACGTTGGAATTTGATAAACTCAGGCGGTATGCTCGGCGGTAAACTCAGTCGGGGGTCACCACTTTGGAGGAGGATGGTTACGATGTAGAAATAAAATAGCGTGTTCGTAACTCAATGAGTGTAGCCGTGAGAATATATTTACAACTTAAAAGGTAAAGTTTATATACAAATTGTACAACAAGATGAGGAGTAGGGAGTGAGACTCCAGGTATGTTTTGACTGTAAAAATAACTAAAAAGTAAACCGTTACGGACTAACAATAAATTGGAAAGCTTATTACCTAGTTCCTACTTACTACAAAATGTTACAATAGAAACCTTAACTAACTTATGTAAACAATGGTGGCAATAATTTGCGCAAGGATCAGGCGTCTAACGAAATGTTTCGTCCTCTAACGGGACCTATTCCCTAACGGTGCGATAATGGTTTCCTGTCTGTACCTTGGGTACGGTACAGATATACCGAATTAATGAATCTCCATCTTAGGCTGCATCGCCAAACTGCAAAGTCAAGCGCTTGTTAATAAAGTCAATTTTAAAAATTATACCTAACACTTACCTACCTACCTGTATCACTTTCTGTGAAACATGGCCCATCTTTGGTAGCCATTGCAAATAAATCCAGAGACACAAATCGTAACTGGTATGTTTAAAACTTCTTTAGCTACTAAACCTGATAAAAGTTGAATTAAAGATTTTCCTACATTCACATCTGTAGGTTTTAGGTCGTAGTTCAACTTATGCAAATTCTTCATTATTAGTTTTTGTTACGTAAAAAGTATCTTTAATGCTTTAAAATACAAACTAAAATGGATTGGCTCAGTAACATGCCGATTGGTTGACTACAGGTGGCACATACAGGGTGCTAAAATTTCTAATAAAAACATGTCAGGCTTTAAAACCCCAGATATGCGATTGTCTAAAAATGATTACATCAGTGCAGTGTGGCGATTGCAATCAGCTCTGATTGGCTCAATCGGAATCGGAATCAATCTTTTATTAAATTTTTTGTTCCTCAAAAGGTTGGCGACTAATTTCGATAACCAATTTGGCTCTTGGAAATTCTTGCTATGAAGTGGTATGAAATGTGAAAAGGCATATTCCAGCTAAACGCGCTTCAACTCGCTTCAACCTCAACCTCAACCTAGTAAGTACAATAATCTTAAAATAACTACCTAGTATTTGGTTTTTTGGAAATTCTTGGTATGAAGTGGTATGAAGTGTTAAATAGCATTCTCTCAGGTAAGCGCGCTTTAATTTAGACCTAAATTCATTCAACGTTCAACCGCTTACCCCAAACGCATCATTAGGTATTCATTCGCTAATTAAAACTCGTACATATTATACCCTAATTCCTATACATATTATTACCAATGGTCGTGGTCGAAAATAAGCTTTTTTCTCTTGTGTGGAAATGATTATTATTAGCTATCATGATCATTCATGATTATTAGCGTAACGACTAAAACTCCACGCGCATCGCCTAGGGATTGGAACTTGGACCTATAATATGGTCAAAAAAAACCTTACCTATAACTCCTATTATTATTGGTCCCGTCGAGGTCAAAAATAAAACACCATGGATTTAATTCACGAATTACAAATCACTTTGTATTCTAATTAATATAATCCCACAATGCAATTTCCGGAAATCCAGTAACACCCAATTCCAGTAACCTTAATTATCTACGTACAATGCGCTTGTGCAAGCGTGTAAGGGTCTGCGCAGACGAGGGACTATTGTCCGTGGAGTACGGTACGCCATCCATCCACCGCGCCATTTCTACTACACGGTCGCCGTATCATTAGTCTTCTTTTTAGGGTTCCGTAGTAAACTAGGAACCCTTATAGTTTCGCCATGTCCGTCCGTCTGTCTGTCTGTCTGTCTGTCTGTCTGTCCGTCCGCGGTTTAGCTCAGAGACTATTGGTACTAGAAATCTGTAATTTGACAAGAGTATAAATATCAATCACGCCGACAAAGTGGTGAAATAAAATTGTGAAAAATATTTTTTTTTAGGGTACCTCCCCTACATGTAAAGTGGGGATGAATTTTTTTTTCTCGTCTATCCGATATTGTGGGGTGTCGTTGAATAGGTCTTTCAAAAATATTGTGGGTGTGGGAACAACATTTTTCATTTTTTTTCCCCTTTATTTTAAGGCTTTTACCTGTCAGGTATGTCAGCCTAATCATACCCTAAGTAGGGTACTTAGGGTATGATTAGGCTGAATCACAATAATTAAGAAGAATATAATACAACAGGGATCCGTTTGTGAAATATGATATTTTAAAGTGCTAAATTTTATTAGTCAAGTGTCCCCCCCCCCCCCCCCTCTGCCAGCTAAATGGTTGTATAAAGGATACAAGAAAGAATTTTAAAGGAAAACTATCACGGCTAAGTAGGGTTCGTTAGTTGATTAGTTGCTTAAACCATGGAACTCAAAATATATTCAATATTCATAAATAAAATAAAAGCACTATCCTAGGTCAGCAATACTTATAATTTGAGACTTTCAACTACGGAACCCTACACTGCGCGTGGCCCGACACGCACTTGGCCGGTTTTATTCTTTCTAGTAATCTTTTTGAGGGAATAAATGTACGCCGAGGACTGTCTTTTGCCTGCGCAGGCCCTAAAAGGGTGTGTCTGTTTTGGAATACTCTGTTTATGGTTCTTTCACGCACGTTACTTTATGATAAAACTCCAAAGCCCCATATTAATTAAATATCTATAACTACACCTACGAATATGAAATATAGCTATCCTGAAAAGTCCCATTTCTATTAAAATACCTAAAATTAAATAAAAAAAGTATGGAACAATGAATAGACCACAGCGTCAGAGGTCAGGCTGACTATAGAATTGTCTCTTTTCCGTAGATACAATAATGTCAGACACATTGAGGCGTAGGTTACCCGATTACGTTGAGTATGGTAAAGTATTTAAGGTTGATTATACGGGTCTGCCCGCGAAATTCAAATTTAATTTGGTTCTTTGCAATTTGTAAACTAATACGACAAAGTAGGCTTATGTCATTCTAATTGCGATGATAGCAGTATTAGTCCAGGGTAGATAATTTTTGAAAACAAAAAAAATTATAGTAGGATGAAACCCATTGAAAAAGGAAGAGAATGCAACAAAAATGAAAGGAAAAATAAATTACGGGCGATCTGAGGTCGGGAAGTAGGGGGGAGGGGGGGTTTAAGGGTAAAAAACGGTTTATCTCAATTTCTGGAAAAACTACAAGTCCTATGGAAAAAAGTTAAATGGCAAAGTTGTAGGTAATAATAAGATCTACAACTTTTGTATTTAGTCTTTCTTCACATAACCTCAAAATGTATGTGAAAAATTCAAATAACCAAGTTTTTGGATTTTTATTTTTATCTTTTACAAAAGAAAATATTTTTTCACGAAATTTGGTGAAAACTTACCTTTTTATGTTCCAAACCCACTGTAATTTTTCTGATTTAAAATATTTATTTTTTCACCTTTTTTTTTGACTTAATATTGAAAAAGTACCTAATTTTCAATCGAAAATTCTCCCGTCAAAATATCTGTTTTTTTAGAAAAGTCGGTAAGCTTTTTGTTCGTCGAAATCTCTACTTTCTGATGGTGTAAAAAAAATATACATTACTGTGGTAAATGCTCTCAGAAAATGAGGAAACGAAATACCAAATAACAGGTAGTAAGGCCCAGACCCTCCTAGCTCCTTCCCCACTTCTCTATGAAATACCTTTTGATGGGCTAAAATTTTCCGTAGGTCACTCAGGTATATAAGTTATCTTAAAATAGCAATAAATAGCCATCTACGCATGTAATTTAAAAGGTATTTCATAGGGGCTTGGAGGGTCTGGGCCTTACTACCTGTTATTTCGTATTTCGTTTCCTCATTTTCTGAGAGCATTTACCAAAGTAATGTATATTTTTTTTACACCATTAGAAAGTAGAGATTTCAACGAACAAAAAACTTACCGACTTTTTTAAAAAAGCACATATTTTGACGGGAGAATTTTCGATTGAAAATTAGGTGCTTTTTCAATATTAAGTCAAAAAAAAAAGGTGAAAAAGTAAATATTTTGAATCAGAAAAATTACAGTGTGTTTGGGACATAAAAAGGTAAGTTTTCACCAAATTTCGTGAAAAAATATTTTTTTTTGTAAAAGATAAAAATAAAAAACCAAAAACTTGGTTATTTGAATTTTTCACATACATTTTGAGGTTATGTGAAAAAAGTCTAAATACAAAAGTTGTAGATCTTTTTATTACCTACAACTTTGCTATTTAACTTTTTTCCATAGGACTTGTAGTTTTTCCGGAAATCGAGATAAACCGTTTTTACCCTTAAACCCCCCCTTTCCCCCACTTCCCGACCTCAGATCGCCCGTAAAGGAAAGGAAAAATAAATTTTTCCTTTCATCTTTGTTGCATTTTGTTCCTTTTCCAATGGGTTTCATCCTACTATTATTTTTTTTCACTTTTTATTATTTTTTAAGGCTTCTACCCTGGTCTATATCATCTTCACAGGTTTACGTAAAAATCTTTACTTGAAAGCATCCAGTTTAAGAAATTAGTCAGAATATCGAGTTGGACGCGAGTTAGGTACTCACAAATTAGTCGATATTCTGACTAATTTCTTAAACTGGACACTCAAGTACTTAAAGATTTTTATATAAACCTGTGAAGATGATACTGCCATCGTCGCATTTAGAAAGCCTACTTTGTCGTACTTATTAGTTTACAATTTGCGAAAAACCAAATTAAATTTGAGTTTCGCGGGCAGACCCGTATAATCAACCTTAAGGTGTGGAACGCTCTTCCAGTGGCCATATTTCCTGCCACGTATAACCTACAAGGCAAGAGTGCATAAAGGCATCGTCTAGGCAAGCGCGTTCTAACCTAGATCTTATCAGTTCATTCCATCATGGATTGTCGTAAAACGCGTCTTTTTACAAGAAAAAAAAATTAAGTGGCACTCGGGGAATGCCGCGGTAAAGCTATTACTATTTTTATCAACTTAGGCAATTATAATATTTATGCAATATTTTTTTTTGCATAATAAAAATTATGCAAAAAAATAATTAAAAAACAAACAAACAAGAAAAGCGAACTGTCACTACTTCGCGAGTGAGATTCGAACCTGCGACATCATACAAAGAAAGCGGCCGCTCGCCCACTGCGCCAAATAGAGCTGCTTGAGAACCTCTAAAATGTTGAACGCTTACTGACCGACGGTGTTAGGTTTTTTCGTTACGGAATTTCTTGATTCGGTCGCCGCGCTCAAACTGTTTGTCCTATTTTAAAGCCCGCGATAAAAGCTATGCAATAGCTTAAAATATTATTTTTACACATCGTTTAAACCTTTATAATGGCAAATACAAAAAATGTTTCGGAATCCTAATAATAATATAAATATATTAAATATAATTATTAATGTGAAAGTGTGTCTGTTTGTTGGCTTATCTTTCAATCAAGCTCCAACAGACCCTACGAATCGACGTGATTATTGGGTATAGTTGAAGACCTGGACAGTGACATAGGCTATTTCTATTTATCCCAGAAAATCAGAGTTCCCGCAGGATTTCAAAAACTAAATCCACGCGAACGAAGTCGCGGGCATCAACTAGTCATAACATAATACACATATTCAACCCCAAAAAAGGATTTCATGTGACTCTTTAAAACTAAATATTGGAGCGTCTTTGAGCAATGCGTGGTGAATTGAAATTGCTATATTTTTCCCACTAGGCGTTGCTGTTGCCTAAAAGAAAAACAGCTAAATAGGTATGTATCTATCTAGTTTTAAAAAAAGTGATTTGAAAAAAAACCATTATAAACGATTTTCGAAGCGACGCCGTCGATTTCAAAACTGACACAAACCTTGCCGTTAGATAAAGGCTCTATCTATCTCACAGATTAAAATTTGGCCATACCATACACCTACAATAAATTTTGTAAAGTACGTACCTATTATAATTATTATGAAGTAAGGAATAGCACTTCGGTACCTATCTAGCTCATGAACTGATAAGTATTCTTGCAAATCCAAGACTAAATTATGCCAGTTTTTCACTTCTCCGTAGTAGGTGATAGTTGTGTACTATAATAAAACAGTCTAGTAATCATACAGTAAGGCAAAATCATTGATAAATAAGAAGTGCTCCGACATACTTGTAATCATAGATTTTGGTTTGGTAGTCCTTTCGCACACTCACCAATTCTAAATCTATGTTTTTAATGTAATATCAAATAATTACAAATATACTTCCTTAATTAAAATCGAGAATTATTTGTTGTTTCACTTATCTAGGTAGCTTTCTTTGGGACTATACCTTGACAGTAAAATTTTAGTGAAGTGATTATTTTTGGTACTTGTTTGATATGTAGATACCTACTGAAATTCTGGTACTTGACACTCAAGTTCGTCTTAGTTGAAACGTTATTATACTGCATCTGAATACTTACAGACTTTCAGCGCACACACACCTCTGTTCCCGTGTGGTTAATAAAAAAATAAATAAGTTTTTTTTAATTTCCGCGGCAACTCTGTAATTTTCCGGGATAAAAGTGCTAATCCTGGGTATGAGCTATCTCCATTCCAAATTTCAGCCAAATCGGTTCATTCATTGTAGCATGAAAGAATAACAAACATCTATCCATCCATCCTCTTTAACTTTTACATTTATAATATTCAGTAGGATTAGAAATGGCCACTTTTTGAATTTTCCTTTTGAGTCTCAAAAAAGTTAACGTAACCATACTTTATCAATTTTACCCTAATATTGCAATTTATCTCTATATTCTTTTCAGAACTGTATGATTAGTAAACTATGCCATTATGCCATACAATATTACTCTGAATGCGTTGTTCTAAGAAAGGTATTAAAAGTCGTGAGGTAATTCAAATGTTCAGTATTACAACATTACGTCGATTACTGCATCTTCTGTTACGAACATTAAAAACAAATTCATTTCGATTATAGTTACTCTTATTGTTTCTACTTCGCGATCGAATCAACGGCTGGATCATGGGTCATGCTCGTGAACGGGTTCCACCGGCGGGAATGGGGCTACTTTCTGTCTGCCCGTCTTAATATGAATTGAATTGTAGTACCTAGGTACGCTTTTTTGGAACTTCCCCTCATTGTGGAAATATTATATTCTATTCTATTCTAACAAAGTTGCATGGGTTAAATCGGCTTGGCATCCGGCTGCCCACAAGATAGTATAAAAAACTTCTTTAGCAACCCATAAACGGCTCACTACTGAGCGCAGGTCTCTCAGAGAAGGGTTAACTTATTAAAAAACTTATTACAATGTAATAGCTGCATAATAATATTGTAAAATGATTATTTTGAAAAGAGCAACTGCTGAGTTTCTTGCCGGCTCTTCTCAGCAGAACCCGAACCGGTGGTAGAGTCAAGACGTGTCATAAGAGCCACAGGTTGGCCTACTTGAAATAAATAATTTTGAATTTTGAATGTTTTTGAGTGATGCAGCCATTACAAAATCAACGCTTTGCTACAGTTTTAGTTATTTAGCCTGCGGGAGTCCATGACTTTTCGTGATCGTTAGTAACCGTGTAGCATCCTTTTGGGATAGATTGTGAAAATATAACAATATCATTTTTAGGGTTCCGTACCAAAATGGTAAAAATGGAACCCTTATGGTGAGACTTTCTCCGTCCGTCCGTCCGTCCGTCCGTCTGTCACAGTCGATTATTTCAGTAACTAATTAAAGGTTTATGTATATTTTATAGGAAAAATAAAATCAACGCGAAAATTATTTTAGTTTAATTAAAAAAGGGGGAAAATCAGGGGTTTGAAATTTCAAAGTAAGATAATTATACCGAGTGGGGTATCATATGAAAGGCCTTTACTTGTGCATTCTAAAACAGTTTTTTATTTATTTCTATATATAATAGTTATCTCCGAAGTTTACCAATCGAAAAATCTGAAATAATTATGGTCAATAGAGGTTTATGTATATTTTACAGGAAAAATAAAACCAACGCTCTAACTAGCATAGTTTTTTTTATATTAACAATAAACCTCTACAAACAAACGATAAATAAGCAAATTAATATAATATTATCGTTTTACTTTTACTTTTGGAGTACGGAACCCTCGGTGCGCGAGTCCGACTCGCACTTGGCCGGCTTTTTATCATAAGATTTGACAGGTATACAGTTTTCATTGCAAATATAATTTGATCTAAGTATATAGATCTTAACATTGTCACAAGTATCGACAAGCTAACCACTCCTATAGTTAACAGGTCTCACTAGTTTCCACACACGCATTGCCTCACATGAGTAGGTACAGCTCACCTACGACTCTACGAGTACAATAATTGTAATTATAAACAGGATGTAAACAGGTAAATACCTGTTGGGTACTAATTTCTTTGAATGAATCTTAAAGGGAGCTTATTGAGTAATGTACGTTTAATAGAATAGAATAGAAATGTTTTTTATTCAAATAAACTTTTTTACTAGAATCTTTTGAATCGTCGATGAGTCTACCACCGGTTCGGAAAGCAAATTCTGCTGAGAAGAGAACTAATGACATCTAAGCATTTGTAAAACTTTGAAAACCATTTGCACGGGTGTCAGCGGGCTGTATATCATGAACCTTAATAGGCAGATACTTGAAATTTACACAGAAACTATTATAAAAATTAAAACAAGAAATTAAAACTGAAATAGGGTCTCCACTCTCCATACAATAAACTTTTTTTTGCTCGATCTTAATATTAGCTGGTATTTTATCTTGTCCGATGGTATGGAACCCTTCGTGTGTGATGGGTCCAAGTCGCACTTGACCGGATTTTTTTTAAATTTTCTGTTGCAGTGCTTTGAGGATTGGAATCCCTGATGGTGATCCATCAGCTTGGCTGAGGAGAAACTTGCTCGTATCGTAATGGAGATGTTTTAACACTAAGGGTGAGATCTATAGATAACACTCTCACTCAGCTCAGGCTCAAGTCTGAGTTAAAAAGAGACAAATTTATGTCATTAATACCTATTTCGACACCTACAAGGAAAAACATCGTATCTCATTTTTCGTTGATCGCAAAAAGCATCGTTTATTTACTAAGAATTTGATTTTAACTCAAAATCGCTAAAAAGTGAGTTACGATGTTTTTCCTCGCAGGTGTCAATTTAAGTGTCTCATTTTACTCTATCCTAAGTCTTGAGCAGAGTCAGAGTACGATCTCTAGATCTTAGTCCTGATAACAAAGTCGAGGCGATATGACGTTAAAACCGTGTTCTTGAGTGCTGGGTACTTAACTACTTAAGTACTCACCTTCTTCTTCTTCTTCTTCTTTATCAACCGATAGACGTCCACTGCTGGACAAAGGTCTCTTGCATGGACTTCCACAGACCTCGGTCTTGCGCCGCCTGAATCCAGCGGCTCCCTGCGACTCGCTTGATGTCGTCGGTCCACCTGGTGGGGGGTCTGCCAACACTGCGCTTCCCGGTGCGGGGTCGCCACTCCAGCACCTTGGGACCCCAACGACCATCAGCTCTTCGAACTATGTGCCCCGCCCATTTCCACTTCAGTATCGCGACTCGCTGAGCTATGTCGGTGACTCTGGTTCTCCTACGGATCTCCTCATTTCTGATTCGATCCCGCAGGGATACTCCGAGCATAGCTCTTTCCATCGCACGCTGAGCGGTCCTGAGCCTACTTATGAGGCCCTTAGTTAGCGACCATGTCTCGGATCCGTAAGTCATCACTGGCAACACGCACTCACCTATGATTTATCAATTATGTAGTTTCATCCTCGTATTTTTAATTGTCATCAACCCAATGTCGTTACTCAAACGTCTTAACCTTCGGCTCTACTAATTTATTTGATTTTCTTACAAACTCCAATCAGCCTTACGAACTTCAGTAAGACAACCTTCTAAACGCAGTTGGGTAACTAACAAACACATTCACGGACAACATTTCACTTTTAATAGGCATATTAATATATCAATAAACTCTTGGGCAAGAATGACACGAGTATATGGAATATCTATTGAATGACATTCCTAGGGCCGGGCTCACATGTTGACCCCAATGTTGGCTCCAACAAGCCATGACGTTTGTCATTTTCTTTGAAAAAACCTACTCCAAGACTGAGTTTCCACGGCGCGGTTCGCGGCCCGCGCCCGCAGCGTTGAAAATGAAATTTCAATTTCCACGGCGCGGTTTGCGCCCGCGGCGGGCGCAGTACTAGCGGTACCGCAACCGCTGCGGGCGCGGGTGCGAACCGCGCCGTGGAAACCCAGACAGCTAGCTGTCAACAAGTTCCACCGCCTTATGTTATCAAACCAATTGCGTCTATTTGGCTTGCCAGCGGTCATTTCTTCCAAGACTTGGAAACAAGAATTTTCCCCTCTTTTAAGTGACCAAAGAAAACAATTTTCCTAATAATATATATAAAGGGATAATATAATAATATATATATAGGGATAAAGCCCATGTTTAAAAATAAATTATTTCGTACTGATAAATGAAGTTTTAAATACAGGGTCTTCCGAAATAAGTAAAATACGCATTCAATAAATTTGATAACAATTTTAAAATACTATCTAGGTATATTAAATTTACAAATACAAAATTGCGTCTTTCTTTATCAATTACACAGTTCACTTCGCTTACAATTTCTTCGCTTGCTATTTACTTCGCTTGTATGAAATGACAGCTTTCCCATACTATACGTGCGTTTTGACTTTTGGCAAATAGTTGTTGGTTTGATTGAAAATGGTTGGCAAATAATAATAATAATAATAATCGTTAATTTTTCCAAAGTTACAAATGATTTTATAACAGATTTGAACTTTGAGTAGTGCTGGTTTAATACTCAAAGGATTTGAACGATGATCCCGCAGAAGTATAAACTGTGTTGCGGTGATCATCGCCCTCCTCGTCCATTATACACAAGATAAAAATATGTGCTTATTACAAACAAAATTATATTATAGCTACTTAAAAAACAAAATAATATTTCGAAAATTTAGAAAAAAGAAAAATTTTAAAGTGTTAGATTGTATGAGTGTAAATGCGTACGCGAGTATGTGTGTGTGTGAGTGCATGTGCGTATTTGCATTATGTTGGGTGTCGGTTAATTGGTGTTGGGGGTCTGTGTGTTTGGCAACATCATTGTGGATAGATATGACTTCTCTCTTTTGACGTGATAACGTCTTATAAATCGATGAACACCGGCTGCACGCATGAAAAAGTGTCACGTTCTGCCTGAGCCTGTGCGTGCAAGCGAGAGCGCGGAACAAGCGATAGAGAGGCACGATCGGCCCAAGCGTTGGCTTGTGACACATATTTCTATTTCTTTATGACGTTATCACGTAAAACTATCGTCCGTAAACCGACTTTACAGACAACCAATTGTTTATTCACTAATAATTTCACAGTGGTAGAGCCAGACGATGCAAAAGCACTTGTAAAAAGTTTATTTGTATAAAAAATATTTCTATATTCTATTATATTCTATTCTATTCAGAGACAATAATAATAATATGATTACCAATTTAATGCTCACCCAAAAACATATAGCATTCCTTACTATGGTATCTTTATGTGTTCACCTATAATACGGCTACAGTAACATAAAAAATGTGGTCTCTACAAGGTCATTTAAATTGGCTAAGAGCATTTCAAGAGCCTCTTTTGTTCAGTGTTCAGTGAAGAGCCCGATACGGTTATTGCACAATGTTGCAATAGACCCGAGACTTAGACGAGATAATGATGTGCTAAGATTATTAGAGTTGATCCGTTCGATTCCTGAGTTCGAATGAGATTGAGAAATCATCATCATCATCATCATTAGCAACCCATCAACGCCTCACTACTGAGCGCAGGTCTCCTCTCAGAGAAGGGTTATAGGCCATAGTCCACCACGCTGACCCAATGCGAATTGGCGGACTTCACACACCTTCGAGAACGTTATGAAGAACTCTCAGGTGTGCAGGTTTCCTCACGATGTTTTCCTTCACCGTTGAAGCAAGTGATATTTAATTGCTTAAACGCACTTGACTCCGAAAAGTATCACTGCTTATGATTGAGAAATATTATAATTAAATTAAATATAATATAATATAAAATAAAAACCGGCCAAGTGCGAGTCGGACTCGCGCACCGAGGGTTCCGTACTCCAAAAGTAAAAGTAAAACGATAATATTATATTAATTTGCTTATAAATTATCGTTAACTTTGTTTGTAGAGGTTTATTATTATAATATATATAGCTCAATTACCACTGACTGACTGACTGACTCACTCACTGATTGACACGATTGTTCTCCTAGAAAGAGACAGAAAACGATACAATGATGTAGGGGAGATATGTCCGGGTGGGGGATTCGAGTAGGGAAAAATTATGACATTTCGGAAAAACAAGATGGCGGCCGACGTGATTCTTGCAACTCTTTTGTTTTCCAACCGATTTCTTTGAAATTTTGGATTATCGTAGAAATTAGTAAACGATTAACAGAAAAAGTGAAAAAAATTAAAAAAACAAGATGGCGGCCGAGCTGTGACGTCTCAAATTTCCGACCCCTCTTCTGTAAAATTTTGTATGAAAAAAATTTTTTTCACCCATGGTGTCGTATAGAGCTCAAAGAATGTGACTCGGAGAAAGGTGGAGAGAGCTGATGAGTGAGGAGTTCGGAGACGGGCGAGGGGCACGGCCAGGGTATAGAAGATAGGTGGAGGGTGCTCGACCAAATGTCATTCGAAACCTCGAGCAGTTGCCAGTGAGTTGAAAAAAAATTCCAAAATGGCGGAAAAAAAATGGCGGCAAATTTTGTCCGTCTCTCTCTCGGAGACTATAAAAGACGGAGGAGCGGTTTCTCGACAAAAGATGATCAAAACCCGGAGGTCTACCTGGTGAGTAGGAAAAAAATTCAAGATGGCGGATTTTTTTTTTTTTCATACATTATGTATGGGGAATATTGAAGGGACTAGAAGTTGGGAACTATGCAAGACATTGGTTTTGATAGGTTCATAGGTGTCTTAGATCTCGGAGAATATAAAAATTAGTAATAAATCGGGTAGGGGTAGGGGTCGGGGTAGGGGTTGGGGTAGGGGTAGGGGTAGGGGAAGGGGTAGGGGTCGGGGTAGGGGTCGGGGTAGGGGTAGGGGTAGGGGTAGCGGTAGCGGTAGGGGTAGGGGTAGGGGTAGCGGTAGCGGTAGCGGTAGGTAGGGGTTGGGGTAGGGGTAGGGGCGGGGTCGGGGAAGGGGTAGGGGTAGCGGTAGCGGTAGCGGTAGGGGTAGGGGTAGGGGTAGAGGTAGTATTATTTTATGGTGTATGGTATTATATTATATTGTGTTAAATCGTGTTATACTATATTAAATTATGTTATATTTGTAATATAATTTGTATTATATTGTGTTATAGTGAGTTATATTATATTATATTATATTATATTATATTATATTATGTTATATTTGTAATATATTGTATCTTATTATATTATATTGTGTTAAATCGTGTTACATGATGTTATATTGCGTTAGATTTGCAATATATTGTATTATATTGTGTTATAGCGTGTTATATTATATTATATTATGTTTTGTTCATAATATATTGTAGTATATCGTGTTGTATTGTAATATATTGTATTATTTTATGTTAAATGGTATTATATTATGTTATATTTGTAATATATTGTATTATATTTGTAATATCATTTTATATTATGTTGTATTTGTAATATATTGTATTATATTATGTTATATCATGTTATATTATGTTGTATTTGTTATATATTGTATAATATTATGTTATATCATGTTATATTATGTTGTATTTGTAATATATTGTATTATATTATATTATATTGTGTTATATCGTGTTATACTATATTATATTATGTTATATTTGTAATATATTGTGTTATATTGTAATATATTGCATTATTTTATGTTGTATAATGCTATATTATGTTATATTCGTAATATACTGTGCTATATTATATTATATTGTGTTATATCGTGTTGTATTATGTTATATTATGTTATATTTGTAATATATTGTATCTTATTATATTATATTGTGTTAAATCGTGTTACATGATGTTATATTGCGTTAGATTTGCAATATATTGTATTGTATTGTATTATATTGTGTTATAGCGTGTTATATTATATTATATTATGTTTTGTTCATAATATATTGTAGTATATCGTGTTGTATTGTAATATATTGTATTATTTTATGTTAAATGGTATTATATTATGTTATATTTGTAATATATTGTATTATATTATGTTATATCATGTTATATTATGTTGTATTTGTTATATATTGTATAATATTATGTTATATCATGTTATATTATGTTGTATTTGTAATATATTGTATTATATTATATTATATTGTGTTATATCGTGTTATACTATATTATATTATGTTATATTTGTAATATATTGTGTTATATTTGTAATATATTGTGTTATATTGGAATATATTGCATTATTTTATCTTGTATGGTGCTATATTATGTTATATTCGTAATATACTGTGCTATATTATATTATATTGTGTTATATCGTGTTATATTATGTTATGTTATATTTGTAATATATTGTTTCTTATTATATTATATTGTGTTATATCGTGTAATATTATGTTATATTGCGTTATATTTGCAATATATTGTATTATATTTTTCTATTGCCGCTATAACAACAAATAATAAAAATTAAATTAAATTCAAATTCAAATTCAATAAAAATATTTCCATGGGTACATGAAAATATTTTAATTTTTTTTTTAACGGAACCCTAAAAAAGCGAGGCCCGACTCGCACTTGGCCGATTTTTTCTTTTTCTTTTTTTTCATTTTTCATTTTCTTTTTTTTTCTTTTTTCATTTTCTTTTTTCCTTTTTTTTATTTATTTTTATTTTTTTTCATTTTTCATTTTCTTTTTTTTTTTTCTTTTTTTCTTTTTTTTTCTTTTTTCTTTTTTTCTTTTTTATTTCTTTTTTTTTCATTTTTCATTTATTTGCTTTTTTTTCATTTTTCATTTTCTTTTTTTCTTTCTTATTTTTTTCTTTTCTTTTTTTCTTTTTTTTTTCTTTTTCTTTTGTGAATGAGGAGCACGGCCAAGTTATTGCAGATAGGTGGGGTGTGCTCGAACAAATTTTTTGGCAAAAGATGACCAGAATCCGAAGGTCTACTAGAAAAAAAAAAATCGCGGTCCACTTTAGCGGGCCGCGCACCCACGCGCCCTACTTGTAGTAATAACACTTCCCGCGAGCTGCTTTAGCAGCTCGCGCACCGAGCGAAATAAATAAAGCCGAACAATCGCGGTCCGCTTTAGCGGGCCGCGCACCCACGCGCCTTACTTTTAGTAAAACACTTCCCGCGAGCTGCTTTAGCAGCTCGCGCACCGAGCAAACGCTAGTTATAATATATATAGCTCGATTACCACTGACTCACTGATTCACTGACTCACTCATTGACACGATTGTTCTCCTAGAAGGAGACAGAAAACGATACTATGATGTAGGGGAGATATGTCCAAATGGGGGATTCGAGTGGGGAAAAATTATGACATTTCGGAAAAACAAGATGGCGGCCGAAGTGATTCTTGCAACTCTTTTGTTTTCCAACCGATTTCTTTGAAATTTTGGATTATTGTAGAAATTAGTAAACGATTAACAGAAAAAGTGAAAAAAATTTAAAAATCAAGATGGCGGCCGAGCTGTGACGTCTCAAATTTCCGACCCTCTCCTGTAAAATTTTGTATGAAAAAATTTTTTTTCACCCACGGTGTCGTATAGAACTCAAAGAATGTGACTCGGAGAAAGGTGGAGAGAGCTGATGAGTGAGGAGTTCGGAGACGGGCGAGGGGCACGGCCAGGGTATAGAAGATAGGTGGAGGGTGCTCGACCAAATGTCATTCGAAACCTCGAGCAGTTGCCAGTGAGTTGAAAAAAAATTCCAAAATGGCGGAAAAAAAATGGCGGCAAATTTTGTCCGTCTCTCTCTCGGAGACTATAAAAGATGGAGGAGCGGTTTCTCGACAAAAGATGATCACAACCCGGAGGTCTACCTGGTGAGTAGGAAAAAAATTCAAGATGGCGGATTTTTTTTTCCCCCCATACAAAATGTATGGGGAATATTGAAGGGACTAGAAGTTGGGAACTATGCAAGACATTGATTTTGATAGGTTCATAGGGCTTTTTTTCTTTTTCTTTTTTTCATTTTACATTTGCTTTTTTTCTTTTTTTTTCTTTTTTTTTCTTTTTCATTTGTGAATGAGGAGCACGGCCAGGTTATTGCAGATAGGTGGGGTGTGCTCGAACAAATTTTTTGGCAAAAGATGACCAGAATCCGAAGGTCTACTTGATGAGCAAAAAAATCGCGGTCCGCTTTAGCGGGCCGCGCACCCACGCGCCCTCCTTGTAGTAATAACACTTCCCGCGAGCTGCTTTAGCAGCTTGTAAAATGTATGGGGAATATCGAAGGGACTGGAAGTTGGGAACTATGCAAGACATTGATTTTGATAGGTTCATAGGGCTTTTTTCTTTTTCTTTTTTTTCATTTTACATTTGCTTTTTTTCTTTTTTTTCGTTTTTTTTCTTTTTTTTTCTTTTTCTTTTGTGAATGAGGAGCACGGCCAGGTTATTGCAGATAGGTGGGGTGTGCTCGAACAAATTTTTTGGCAAAAGATGACCAGAATCCGAAGGTCTACTTGATGAGTAAAAAAATCGCGGTCTGCTTTAGCGGGCCGCGCACCCACGCGCCCTACTTGTAGCAATAACACTTCCCGCGAGCTGCTTTAGCAGCTCGCGCACCGAGCGAAATAAATAAAGCCGAACAATCGCGGTCCGCTTTAGCGGGCCGCGCACCCACGCGCCCTACTTGTAGCAATAACACTTCCCGCGAGCTGCTTTAGCAGCTCGCGCACCGAGCAAATGCTAGTTATAATATATATAGCTCGATTACCACTGACTGATTCACTCACTCACTCATTGACACGATTGTTCTCCTAGAAGGAGACGGAAATCGATACAATGATGTAGGGGAGATATGTCCGGGTGGGGGATTCGAGTGGGGAAAAATTATGACATTTCGGAAAAACAAGATGGCGGCCGACATGAATCTTGCAACTCTTTTGTTTTCCGACCGATTTATTTGAAATTTTGGATTATTGTAGAAATTAGTGAACGATTAACAGAAAAAGTGAAAAAAATTAAAAAAACTAGATGGCGGCCGAGCTGTGACGTCTCAAATTTCCGACCCCTCTCCTGTAAAATTTTGTATGAAAAAATTTTTTTCACCCATGGTGTCGTATAGAGCTCAAAGAATGTGACTCGGTGAAAGGTGGAGAGAGCTGATGAGTGAGGAGTTCGGAGACGGGCGAGGGGCACGGCCAGGGTATAGTAGATAGGTGGAGGGTGCTCGACCAAATGTCATTCGAAACCTCGAGCAGTTGCCAGTGAGTTGAAAAAAAATTCCAAAATGGCGGAAAAAAAATGGCGGCAAATTTTGTCCGTCTCTCTCTCGGAGACTATAAAAGATGGAGGAGCGGTTTCTCGACAAAAGATGATCAAAACCCGGAGGTCTACCTGGTGAGTAGAAAAAAATTCAAGATGGCGGATTTTTTTTTTCCCCCATATAAAATGTATGGGGAATATTGAAGGGACTAGAAGTTGGGAACTATGCAAGACAATGAGTTTGATAGGTTCATAGGGCTTTTTTTCTTTTTCTTTTTTTCATTTTACATTTGTTTTTTTTGTTTTTTTTTTCATTTTTTTTTCTTTTTTTTCTTTTTCTTTTGTGAATGAGGAGCACGGCCAGGTTATTGCAGATAGGTGGGGTGTGCTCGAACAAATCTTTTGGCAAAAGATGACCAGAATCCGAAGGTCTACTTGATGAGTAAAAAAATCGCGGTCCGCTTTAGCGGGCCGCGCACCCACGCGCCCTACTTGTAGTAATAACACTTCCCGCGAGCTGCTTTAGCAGCTCGCGCACCGAGCGAAATAAATAAAGCCGAACAATCGCGGTCCGCTTTAGCGGGCCGCGCACCCACGCGCCCTACTTGTAGTAATAACACTTCCCGCGAGCTGCTTTAGCAGCTCGCGCACCGAGCAAACGCTAGTTATAATATATATAGCTCGATTACCACTGACACACTCACTGACTCACTCACTGATTGACAGGGTTGTTCTCCTAGAAGGAGACGGAAATCGATATAATGATGTAGGGGAGATATGTTGGGGTGGGGGATTCGAGTTGGGGAAAATTATGACATTTCGGAAAAACAAGATGGCGGCCGACGTGAATCTTGCAACTCTTTTGTTTTCCGACCGATTTCTTTGAAATTTTGGATTGTTGTAGAAATTAGTAAACGATTAACAGAAAAAGTGAAAAAAATTAAAAAACAAGATGGCGGCTGAGCTGTGACGTCTCAAATTTCCCACCCCTCTCCTGTAAAATTTTGTATGAAAAAAATTTTTTTCACCCATGGTGTCGTATAGAGCTCAAAGAATGTGACTCGGAGAAAGGTGGAGAGAGCTGATGAGTGAGGAGTTCGGAGACGGGCGAGGGGCACGGCCAGGGTATAGAAGATAGGTGGAGGGTGCTCGACCAAATGTCATTCGAAACCTCGAGCAGTTGCCAGTGAGTTGAAAAAAAAATCCAAAATGGCGGAAAAAAAATGGCGGCAAATTTTGTCCGTCTCTCTCTCGGAGACTATAAAAGATGGAGGAGCGGTTTCTCGACAAAAGATGATCACAACCCGGAGGTCTACCTGGTGAGTAGGAAAAAAATTCAAGATGGCGGATTTTTTTTCCCCCCCATACAAAATGTATGGGAAATATTGAAGGGACTAGAAGTTGGGAACTATGCAAGACAATGAGTTTGATAGGTTCATAGGGCTTTTTTTCTTTTTCTTTTTTTCATTTTACATTTTTTTTTTTTCTTTTTTTTCTTTTTCTTTTGTGAATGAGGAGCACGGCCAGGTTATTGCAGATAGGTGGGGTGTGCTCGAACAAATTTTTTGGCAAAAGATGACCAGAATCCGAAGGTCTACTTGATGAGTAAAAAAATCGCGGTCCGCTTTAGCGGGCCGCGCACCCACGCGCCCTACTTGTAGTTACAACACTTCCCGCGAGCTGCTTTAGCAGCTCGCGCACCGAGCGAAATAAATAAAGCCGAACAATCGCGGTCCGCTTTAGCGGGCCGCGCACCCACGCTCCTTACTTTTAGTAAAACACTTCCCGCGAGCTGCTCGCGCACCGAGCAAATGCTAGTTATTATAATATATATAGCTCGATTACCACTCACTCACTGACTGACTGACTGACTGACTGATTGACACGATTGTTCTCCTAGAAAGAGACAGAAAATGATACAATGATGTAGGGGAGATATGTTCGGGTGCGGGATTCGAGTGGGGAAAAATTATGACATTTCGGAAAAACAAGATGGCGGCCGACGTGATTCTTGCAACTCTTTTGTTTTCCAACCGATTTCTTTGAAATTTTGGATTATTGTAGAAATTAGTAAACGATTAACAGAAAAAGTGAAAAAAATTAAAAAAACAAGATGGCGGCCGAGCTGTGACGTCTCAAATTTCCGACCCCTCTCCTGTAAAATTTTGTATGAAAAAAATTTTTTTCACCCATGGTGTCGTATAGAGCTCAAAGAATGTGACTCGGAGAAAGGTGGAGAGAGCTGATGAGTGAGGAGTTCGGAGACGGGCGAGGGGCACGGCCAGGGTATAGAAGATAGGTGGAGGGTGCTCCACCAAATGTCATTCGAAACCTCGAGCAGTTGCCAGTGAGTTGAAAAAAAATTCCAAAATGGCGGAAAAAAAATGGCGGCAAATTTATTCCGTCTCTCTCTCGGAGACTATAAAAGATGGAGGAGCGATTTCTCGACCAAAGATGATCAAAACCCGGAGGTCTACCTAGTGAGTAGGAAAAAGATTCAAGATGGCGGATTTTTTTTTTCCATACAAAATGTATGGGGAATATTGAAGGGACTAGAAGTTGGGAACTATGCAAGACATTGATTTTGATAGGTTCATAGGGCTTTTTTTCTTTTTCTTTTTTTCATTTTACATTTGTTTTTTTTCTTTTTTTTCATTTTACATTTGTTTTTTTTTCTTTTTTTTCATTGTTTTTTTCTTTTTTTTCTTTTTTTTTTCTTTTTTTTTCTTTTTCTTTTGTGAATGAGGAGCACGGCCAGGTTATTGCAGATAGGTGGGGTGTGCTCGAACAAATTTTTTGGCAAAAGATGACCAGAATCCGAAGGTCTACTTGATGAGTAAAAAAATCGCGGTCCGCTTTAGCGGGCCGCGCACCCACGCGCCCTACTTGTAGTAATAACACTTCCCGCGAACTGCTTTAGCAGCTCGCGCACCGAGCGAAATAAATAAAGCCGAACAATCGCGGTCCGCTTTAGCGGGCCGTGCACCCACGCGCCCTACTTGTAGCAATAACACTTCCCGCGAGCTGCTTTAGCAGCTCGCGCACCGAGCGAAATAAATAAAGCCGAACAATCGCGGTCCGCTTTAGCGGGCTGCGCACCCACGCGCCTTACTTTTAGTAATAACATTTCCCGCGAGCTGCTTTAGCAGCTCGCGCACCGAGCAAACGCTAGTTATAATATATATAGCTCGATTACCACTGACACACTCACTCACTCACTCACTCACTCATTGACAGGGTTGTTCTCCTAGAAGGAGACGGAAATCGATACAATGATGTAGGGGAGATATGTCCAGGTGGGGGATTCGAGTTGGGGAAAATTATGACATTTCGGAAAAACAAGATGGCGGCCGACGTGAATCTTGCAACTCTTTTGTTTTTCAACCGATTTCTTTGAAATTTTGGATTATTGTAGAAATTAGTAAACGATTAACAGAAAAAGTGAAAAAAATTAAAAAAACAAGATGGCGGCCGAGCTGTGACGTCTCAAATTTCCGACCCCTCTCCTGTAAAATTTTGTATGAAAAAAATTTTTTTCACCCATGGTGTCGTATAGAGCTCAAAGAATGTGACTCGAAGAAAGGTGGAGAGAGCTGATGAGTGAGGAGTTCGGAGACGGGCGAGGGGCACGGCCAGGGTATAGAAGATAGGTGGAGGGTGCTCGACCAAATGTCATTCGAAACCTCGAGCAGTTGCCAGTGAGTTGAAAAAAAATTCCAAAATGGCGAAAAAAAAATGGCGGCAAATTTTGTCCGTCTCTCTCTCGGAGACTATAAAAGATGGAGGAGCGGTTTCTCGACAAAAGATGATCACAACCCGGAGGTCTACCTGGTGAGTAGGAAAAAAATTCAAGATGGCGGATTTTTTTTCCCCCCCATACAAAATGTATGGGGAATATTGAAGGGACTAGAAATTGGGAACTATGCAAGACATTGATTTTGATAGGTTCATAGGGCTTTTTTCTTTTTCTTTTTTTTCATTTTACATTTGCTTTTTTTCTTTTTTTTTCTTTTTTTTTTTCTTTTTTTTTCTTTTTCTTTTGTGAATGAGGAGCACGGCCAGGTTATTGCAGATAGGTGGGGTGTGCTCGAACAAATTTTTTGGAAAAAGATGACCAGAATCCGAAGGTCTACTTGATGAGTGAAAAGTAAAAGATTTAGCGGGCCGCGTACCCACGCGCCCTACTTGTAGTAACAACACTTCCCGCGAGCTGCTTTAGCAGCTCGCGCACCGAGCGAAATAAATAAAGCCGAACAATCGCGGTCCGCTTTAGCGGGCCGCGCACCCACGCGCCCTACTTGTAGCAATAACACTTCCCGCGAGCTGCTTTAGCAGCTCGCGCACCGAGCAAATGCTAGTTATAATATATATAGCTCGATTACCACTGACTGACTGATTCACTGACTCATTGACATAATTGTTCTCCTAGAAAGAGACAAAAAACGATAAAATGATGTACGGGAGATATGTTCGGGTTGGGGATTCGAGTGGGGAAAAATTATGACATTTCGGAAAAACAAGATGGCGGCCGACGTGAACCTTGCAACTCTTTTGTTTTCCAACCGATTTCTTTGAAATTTTGGATTATTGTAGAAATTAGTAAACGATTAACAGAAACAGTGAAAAAAATTAAAAAAACAAGATGGCGGCCGAGCTGTGACGTCTCAAATTTCCACCCCTCTCCTGTAAAATTTTGTATGAAAAAAATTTTTTTCACCCATGGTGTCGTATAGAGCTCAAAGAATGTGACTCGGAGAAAGGTGGCGAGAGCTGATGAGTGAGGAGTTCGGAGACGGGCGAGGGGCACGGCCAGGGTATAGTAGATAGGTGGAGGGTGCTCGACCAAATGTCATTCGAAACCTCGAGCAGTTGCCAGTGAGTTGAAAAAAAATTCCAAAATGGCGGAAAAAAAATGGCGGCAAATTTTGTCCGTCTCTCTCTCGGAGACTATAAAAGATGGAGGAGTGGTTTCTCGACAAAAGATGATCACAACCCGGAGGTCTACCTGGTGAGTAGGAAAAAAATTCAAGATGGCGGATTTTTTTTCCCCCCCATACAAAATGTATGGGGAATATTGAAGGGACTTGAAGTTGGGAACTATGCAAGACATTGATTTTGATAGGTTCATAGGGATTTTTTTCTTTTTCTTTTTTTCATTTTACATTTGTTTTTTTTTCTTTTTTTTCATTTTTTTTTTCTTTTTTTTCTTTTGTGAATGAGGAGCACGGCCAGGTTATTGCAGATAGGTGGGGTGTGCTCGAACAAATTTTTTGGCAAAAGATGACCAGAATCCGAAGGTCTACTTGATGAGTAAAAAAATCGCGGTCCGCTTTAGCGGGCCGCGCACCCACGCGCCCTACTTGTAGTAACAACACTTCCCGCGAGCTGCTTTAGCAGCTCGCGCACCGAGCGAAATAAATAAAGCCGAACAATCGCGGTCCGCTTTAGCGGGCCGCGCACCCACGCGCCCTACTTGTAGCAATAACACTTCCCGCGAGCTGCTTTAGCAGCTCGCGCACCGAGCAAATGCTAGTTATAATATATATAGCTCGATTACCACTGACTGACACACTCACTCACTCACTCACTCATTGACAGGGTTGTTCTCCTAGAAGGAGACGGAAATCGATATAATGATGTAGGGGAGATATGTTGGGGTGGGGGATTCGAGTTGGGGAAAATTATGACATTTCGGAAAAACAAGATGGCGGCCGACGTGAATCTTGCAACTCTTTTGTTTTCCGACCGATTTCTTTGAAATTTTGGATTATTGTAGAAATTAGTAAACGATTAACAGAAAAAGTGAAAAAAATTAAAAAAACAAGATGGCGGCCGAGCTGTGACGTCTCAAATTTCCACCCCTCTCCTGTAAAATTTTGTATGAAAAAAATTTTTTTCACCCATGGTGTCGTATAGAGCTCAAAGAATGTGACTCGGAGAAAGGTGGAGAGAGCTGATGAGTGAGGAGTTCGGAGACGGGCGAGGGGCACGGCCAGGGTATAGAAGATAGGTGGAGGGTGCTCGACCAAATGTCATTCGAAACCTCGAGCAGTTGCCAGTGAGTTGAAAAAAAATTCCAAAATGGCGGAAAAAAAATGGCGGCAAATTTTGTCCGTCTCTCTCTCGGAGACTATAAAAGATGGAGGAGCGGTTTCTCGACAAAAGATGATCACAACCCGGAGGTCTACCTGGTGAGTAGGAAAAAAATTCAAGATGGCGGAACTTTTTTTTCCCATACAAAATGTATGGGGAATATTGAAGGGACTAGAAGTTGGGAACTATGCAAGACATTGATTTTGATAGGTTCATAGGGCTTTTTTTCTTTTTCTTTTTTTTCATTTTTCATTTTTTTTTTTTTCTTTTTTTTCTTTTTTTTTTTCTTTTTCTTTTGTGAATGAGGAGCACGGCCAGGTTATTGCAGATAGGTGGGGTGTGCTCGAACAAATTTTTTGGCAAAAGATGACCAGAATCCGAAGGGCTACTTGATGAGTAAAAAAATCGCGGTCCGCGCACCCACGCGCCCTACTTGTAGTAATAACACTTCCCGCGAGCTGCTTTAGCAGCTCGCGCACCGAGCGAAATAAATAAAGCCGAACAATCGCGGTCCGCTTTAGCGGGCCGCGCACCCACGCGCCCTACTTGGAGCAATAACACTTCCCGCGAGCTGCTTTAGCAGCTCGCGCACCGAGCAAACGCTAGTTAATATATATATAGCTGCTCGTGCTGATTCACTGATTCACTGACTGATTGATCACCTCTCCTGTAAAATTTTGTATGAAAAATTTTTTTTCCACCGATGGTTTCGTATAGAGGACAAAAATTCATTCGGAGGAAAATTATGGAGAGAGCTGATGATTGAGGATTTCGGAGACGGATGAGGAGCACGGCCAGGGTATTGAAGATAGGTGGGGGGTGCTCGAACAAATGTCACTCGAAACCTCATCCAATTCGCAGTGAGCTGAAAAAAAATTCAAAATGGCGGAAAAAAGATGGCGGCCATACAAATTTCGTCGGTGTCTATCTCGGAGAGTATAAAAGATAGAAGAGTGGTTTCCTGGCAAAAGCTGATCAAGACCCTAAGGTCTACTTGACGAACAGAAAAAAAATTCAAGATGGCGGAATTTTTTTTTTCTTCATACAAAAATATATGGCGAATATTGAAGAGACTAGAAGCCGGGAATCATGCACGACTTTGATACAATTCCTTTTCAAGATTTTTTTTTATTGAAGAATTTTCATTATGACAAATGATGACATATGATGATCGAGGGTTTGGAAGGTGGGTGAGGAGCACGGCCATGGTAATGTAGATAGGTGGGGGTGCTCGAACAAAAGTCACTCGAAATCTCATCCAATTGGCAGTGAGCTGAAAAAAATCCAAAATGGCGGATTCAAGATGGCGGCCATACAAACTTCAACGGTGTCTATCTCGGAGAGTATAAAAGATGGAAGAGTGGTTTTGTGATAGAAAATGATCAGGAGTTAATATAAAAAAAACTATGCTAGTTAGAGCGTTGGTTTTATTTTTCCTGTACAATATACATAAACTTCTATTGACCATAATTATTTCAGATTTTTCGATTGGTAATTTTCGGAGATAAGGGGGGGGGGGGGGGGGGGGAACGGTATTTTTTTCGACATTTTGGCCGATTACTCAAAAACTATTATATATAGAAATAAATAAAAAAACTGTTTTAGAATGCACAAGTAAAGGCCTTTCATACGATACTCCACTCGGTACTTATAGTTATCTTACTTTGAAATTTCAAACCCCCGATTTTTCCCCTTTTTTTAATCAAACTAAAATAATTTTCGCGTTGCTTTTATTTTTCCTGTAAAATATACATAAACTTCTATTGACCATAATTATTTCAGATTTTTCGATTGGTAAACTTCGGAGATAAGGGGGGGGGGGGACGGTATTTTTCTCGACATTTTGGCCGATTACTCAAAAACGATTATAAATAGAAATAAATAAAAAACTGTTTTAGAATGCACAAGTAAAGGCCTTTCATATGTTACCCCACTCGGTATAGTTATTTTACTTTGAAATTTCAAACCCCCGATTTTCCCCCTTTTTTAATAAAACTAAAAATAATTTTCGATTTTTCTTTATTCCAATGATGTTGGGCCACTATTATATACAACTATGCCAAATTTCATGTCAGTTCGGACGGACGGACGGAGAAAGTCTCACCATAAGGGTTCCATTTTTACCATTTTGGTACGGAACCCTAAAAATAGTCGACCGAGCGAAGCGAAGGTCTTTGAGTTAACTAGGGCGATTTGCACTTGTCCGTCCGTCCGTCCGTCCGTCCGTCCGTCTGTCAGAGCCTTATAACTTTTGAATTACTGAATGTAATTACTTCAAATTTAGATATAATATGTAAACCGATGGCCTCCAGCCGAAAATGGCTTAAAAAGTTATAAAAATCTTTATTTCAGGGGGGCTCTCATAGAAGCGAATGCGAAGTAAAAAAAAAAATATCGCGTTACATAAAATTGTTACGTATCATTTTAAAGATAATTTTGAACTGAGTACAAAAATAATTTTTTTTTAATTTTTCCCTTAAAATTGACGAAATGGGGGGCTTTCAAAGTGGCGATTTTATACGCTCGCTTGAAGACGCTCTCTAGAAAAATCCGCTATGGATTTTCAAACTGATTTTATGTTTTTAGGTCACTTATATCCTGTACTTGAACAACAAATACTAAAATTATATGAATATTATAAAGAAACGAGATTATTTAATTTTTAATGGGCGTCAGTAATTCATATAGCATCAACATAGCTTCACAATAATGCTAATAGATGGCGCAGTCAGTAACTATTCCCATGGAACTACGAGTTAAATTCAATGTTTGATAAATAATTCAATGTTTTCACTAACGTTCCCTAACCTTTACGGGCTACCTATAAGTTAGGTGATTGATGTTTTCTGTCAACTTATTTATCACGATCCTGTACGGGACACCTAAAAGGATATTGGGACGGATGTTAGGACTTAGGATTGTATTTAGGAGCTACCTACGTTAAGAGACTCCTACTTAGGGGATGATTTAGGTATGTTTGGTGAAAACGGGCATAATAATAATGTCAGTTTTGGTTATCATGTATCGATTGAATGAATAATCATGGGATACCGTTACCGCGAGGTCTCAGTTCGGGGCGAACCACTAGTTAAAATTTTAATAAAATATATTAAAAGAAAACAACAAACAAAAAAACACCACAAATGGCGATAGTCAGGCCATATTAATTATGATTCGAGAGAATACTGACAATTGGGTATTTGGCTGTAGAGAAAATGTTGATATTCATTATTTATATTCGAAAATGTATATGTAAGAATAACATTTGTAAACTGCAAAATAAATCGGTCCAAAAACAAACAGCTTTAAAGTTTCCTGGTAGACAGAGAGAGCGCTAGTAAAGTGTGATGTCACAATTCACCAGCTCCATACACGGCTTTAAAGAAAATAAAAACCGGCCAAGTGCGTGTCGGGCCACGCGCAGTGTAGGGTTCCGTAGTTGAAAGTCTCAAATATTATTGCTGACCTAGGATAGTGCTTTTGTTTAATTTATGAATATTGAATAAATTTTGAGTTCCATGGTTTAAATACTATAATATTCTACAAAATATGCAACTTACACTACGTGTAATACCGAACTTAGAAAAAACAGATATAACCCCTTAACTAATGAACCCTACTTAGCCGTGATAGTTTTCCTTTAAAATTCATTATATATACTACTGCTGTGAATTTTTTCTTGTATCCTATATACAACCATTTAGCTGGCAGAGGGGGGGTACACTTCTAAAGGAGTAAACTCCAAAAAATTTTTTAGAAAGGGACAGATACAGTCACAGTAAAACAGCTTATAGTTCCGAGACTAGTACAGCAGAGACATGTTATATTTACTACATAAGGAATTTATTTAGTAAATATAACATGTATATTATATAAAGAATTTTATAGGAAAACTATCACGTAATAAGGTTGGTTTTCGCTTGAGTTGTCGAATGCCCTTGTTACGTTTTTCACAACGATGCAAATTTCTACCCTAAGGTTGAGTAAATAAGGTTGGTTTTCGCTTGAGTTGTCGAATGCGAAAGCGCTTTCGCTTCGGGAAGCCGAGCGCGTAGCGATCGGGTCGGAGCGGCGCCGCGAATGCATTACGACGTTTTAAAGTACGGCCACTGAGAGAATACGTTTTTGACACCTGTCAGTTTGCCATACAAAACAAAAATATCCGGTTGACATAACCGTAATAGTGCAGTTTAGATTTAGAAAAATATTGTTTACCAAGTTATTTGACACTCAGTTTGTCACAAAATTATAACATTAATTGATTATTGATATAATAATGTTGTTTTAATGCTCATCAATTGTTAAAACGGTAAACAACCAGCAATAATATTTTTATCGTAACTGCAACGCCATTACAAAGTTACGTCGTCAGTTCAATCGCGACGTGTCAGGAACGCATTCTCTGAACGGCCGTAGTTTAAGTGGTAAACTCCAGTCGTGCGTCGGAGCTGACACACACACTTTTTATTTAGAAGTGAACCGTGAAAAAACATAGAACTCAAATTAAATTCAATATTCATAAATAAAATACAAGCACTATTCTAGATCAGCAATAATAATTTTATTGTGACTTGCAAGTTGCAATGAACCCTACACTGCGCGAGGCCCGACACGCACTTGGCCTGTTTTTTTATAGTTTAATATTATGTTACTGTTGCGGGAAGTGTTTCCTTTTCACTTGCAACATAAATTATGCAAATCGTTTACGCATTTTTTTGCATAGGCCAATTTACTTAGGCCAAGGCCACATAGATGTCTAATGTCTTTACAGTTGTTTACAGTTTGGACGCAGTTTTACTTCAGTTGTCATAATTTCACGCGGTTCTAAGAACAACTTGTACTATACCATCAGTACCTAGTTTATGAGAAGTTTTACGAGGTATGAACTTATCTAATGGTTTTTACGAGGTAATCATCGTGTGAGGAGCTGTCTACTCGTCACGGTGCAGTGAGGGCACGCTTGTGCAAGCGTGGCGCAAGTGTCCACTGCGGACAATATACCTACTAGTTTATACTCACAGAACTCTAAATACGGTAATAGAAATGGTATCTGCCCCCGTAGCCAAGTTACACTTACGATTGTCTATTCTCTTTCTACGATCGCAAACGCTTGAAGGTTTGGCTAGGGCTAGACTAGATGGCGTAGCCAAGTTACACTTACGATTGTCTATTCTCTTTCTACGATTTGCAAACGCTTGAAGGTTTGACTAGGGCTAGACTAGATGGCGCAGCAGCTGATCAAAGACAGAAGTGTATTGATAATATTTCGCGGTATTTTGTATTATAAATGTCTTTTTTAGCATTTAAAATGCATACACTATAGTGTACATTTAAAATGCACATTAAAATAAAATTAGATTATTTAATTGCCATCTAGTTTGCGATTTTGAAACTCGATGTCTTTAAAAGGAGGACACAAAGGAAAGATTACCTATTCTTTGAATATGTTTCCAATCAACTGAAACCCAATGAAACATGTAGCAATTAAGTAGCTTAAAATGTATATTTGAAAGATAATATATGCATTGGTTAATGGAACCATAATACATGTTTTAAGCTGTTGAACGAATACGATTTTCTTACACAGTTACACTCACTCATTTATTCATTTATTAATTGCACTGCAATATTTACAATGATTCTTAAATTTTAAATTAAATTATAGATCATTATATTTTTACATCGGAACCCCGTTGGGGTAGAGCAATTGTTGGGTTAGTAGAGAGACGGACGCCTTATTATTATTCATCAAAAAAGTCATTTATTGTATAGTAGGCTCTTTCTATCCTAATATAGGATACACGAGTTTTTTTGTTTCCGAGCTTCTTACTGGTTATTCTCGCTTGGAACGGCATTTCGATCCAGTGATAGATTCACTTGTCAAGTGAATGAAGTTTAAGTTTTGTAATAGAACAGTTTTTGTAATAAAACCTTTTCTATTCTATTCTACTCGACATAATATGAAATCCAATGTAAATATCTGTGGTTTATCGCTTCTATACTTAACTATTTTGAATTCTGTGTTTATAGTTGCTTATTCACATTTTAATTCTTGGTTATATATTATGATGTGAGACTCAAGGTAATGTTTGTATTGCAGTGCTTTCGTGACGTAGTTCGCTATGATGGTCCTAATTGCTAAGGCTATTACTTTGCGATTGTCACAATTGTTATAGTTGGCTGAATTTATTGTTTTCTTGCAGTAAGTAGACTTGATTGCGATCATCATATTAGGTGGATACTTACTTCACTGATACTAGAGGTCAAACACCGAAAGATTGCTAGTTGCTACGCTGTGATGATTGCAAACAATTCTGTTTGACTAATTTTATGGTAATGTCTTCTATAACTGTGTACTTTATCTATGGAAGCAGGAAGTAATTCTTAGGTACAAAGTTTTATTTAATATTCCCCATTATAGCCAATTAGAGGTGAATATGACTATGACTGCGGATATCAACTGAAAATTCGATAAGTAAGAAAGAAAGAAACTTTGACTACCTATTCAACCCAAGGACGATATTAACGCGCCTAATGCTACGAACAAAAGTCTGCCGCTTTTGAAGGAAAGGAAGAAAAAATACATTTATTCAAAAAAGTAAAAAGTTTAACTTTTCTCTGAAAAAATCGGTCGAGGTCGATGATCTTTTCTTTCATACGTGCGGAAATTGATTTTTATTTATATCGTAAATGTAGATATATTTAAAATTCTCGTGTCACAGTAACCGAACTCCTGCGAAACGGTTTGACCGATTTTTATGAAGTAGAAGTAGAAGTTTTTTGAGTATATTCGGTAGGTCTGAGAATAGGTCTTAAACTATTTTGTATATCCCTAAAGGATAAGGGTGGCTCACCCCAATTTTTTTTAATTTTTTGGATATTTTTTTAGTAGTAGTTGTACTAGTAGTAACAGCAGTAGTATTTGTTTTATTTATATAGATAAGTTGGCGGTACGAAGTTCTACGGGTCATCTAGTAGATTTATAGATAGGAAAGGTAGGTGCATCGAATACTCAGCTTTTCGCAATAATTTGCCTCACATTCACTATCTATTTCCTTGAGCCTAGTCCTCTAACTATAATTTATTTAATATGGCCACGATGTTATTGCACCATACCCTTACAAACAAATATTTTATTAATATTATGATTTAGATTGAAAATTTTATATCGGAAGATTCATATTATTAAAAAATTCCACTGTCATTAATTATATTATTTGCGCAAGTATTGCTTTCAACTCTACTTCCCCACCCTATGGAATTAATGAATTATGTATTCATAAAGCTAATGAATTTTATAGTAAAATGTTAACGTAACTATATTCTATTCTGTTTTCACATTGGCTAACTCGCAAGGGCATCGCACGTGTGGGTTGCGTGAAAATTATTGTAAAGGTACTTACACCACCACTAATACTTACTAATCCTACTTAATAATATTAGTTGTATTGTTTGTGAGGATGGATAGATGTTTTTTACTCCTTCACACCACAACGAATGCACCTATTTGGCTTAAAGAAATGGAGATAGCATTTTATCCCGAAAAAAATTAAAAAGTTCTCGCGGGAATCAAAAAACCTTGAACGAAGTCGTGGGCATCATCTACTCTTAGTATTATTATGAAGGCGGAATGTGTTTATTTTTTGGTTTGTCCTTCAATCACGCACGGACCAACAGATTGACGTAATTTTTCGCTTAATTATAGGCAGTTAAAGACCTATAAAGGGTCTCTGACTTTAAATAAATTAAAAACTATAACTTTTTGAGTGGTTACTATTGAAATGTTTTAAAAGTGTGGCTTAGAACTTAAGTAATAATAATTGAAATATTATTCGTAAAATTGACCTTTAAGTTTTTTATCTTGCAAAACATTGACATCTTTGTAATTATATTGGAATAAAATTTATTATAGTAAAATCAATTAGTTGAAATTGTAAAATTTTAAATGGAAAATTATCATAAAAGTAACTACTTTACATTGTTTAATATTTAATTTAAAATTAATAATAATTTGCATTTTATCATTGACGGAACGTGTTTGGACCTACTTAAATTGATGTCGTCTATTTGTACAATGTTTCCTGCAAATAAACAATTTAAATATTATTACGCTATACATTGATTAAACTCTCACACCCGCGAGTCAAAATCATATAAAGCTAATTATAATAAACTTACACACATACATTAGGTACATAAATAAATACTTGTAGCTGGCGGAGGATTATACCCCGGCAGGGTAGACGACGGCCGGGGGTCAGGGCGACAGGCTGAGAAACCGACGGACTATCCTAGCCGAGTCTAGCAACACCGCTTTCTGCATCTTGGCCGCGAGCGAACCGCCACGGAACCCCAGTCGCCTCAGATGGTGAGCGAGGCTGACTGGGATCAACCCATTCGCAGATATGATGATTGGGATGGTTTCAGTGGACTCCACATGCCACATGCCGAAAACCTCGTGAACCAGATCTAGATACATTCGTTTTTTCACTGTCTCCGCTCTCACGAGGTTCTCGTCATGTGGAATGGTGATGTCCACTAAAAACACCCTTGACTGTACCCGGTCCATCACGATGTCAGGCTTATTCGCCAGAATCGTCCTGTCCATGATGATGGATGATCGAAATCGGTCCATTAGGAAGGCAAGGTACTACGAGGGAACGGACAGACACACACAGATAGACATATACGTACACAGATACATACATTTTTATAAATTTATAACACCCGTCCTTTTTGTCGGGGCTTAAAAATCAATATGACGGATGCATCCAATTTTCTGTAGTCAGGTGTTTATTAACATTTGTCTTGTTTGCATGTGACACACCCGGCCATTAAACCAGTAATCGTAAAATCTAAATTTTATAGGAGAAATGTTTTTCTGTTTTGTGCTCTAACTTTGGAACCATTTAGCATATTCAAGTATATATGATACATCGAATGAAAGCTAATTTTTTAAAATATCTTTTTTTCAGAAGACTGAAATATATGAAAAAATATATTGCTGGAAATATCTTAGGAACGTTTTTCCATAAAAGTCACATACGGGCTTGCTGTGGTAAATTTTTACAAAGTCTGATACAGTAATAGTTAATAGACATTTCGAATGTAATTTGCAATAGTTTAGAAACACAAAACGCACCCGTATCGACACTCCACTCAAATGCGGAAAATGGTACATACATCTTACAGTCCAACGTTACTTAGAGAAAGAGACTTAAAACATTGTAAGATAACTAACTGGTTTGATTTAAAAAAATATAAGCTAAGAATAAAGTTATGACGCTCACCAATTATTACATGAAGATATTTTATTTATACGCCTATTGGCGTACCGGGTTATTACCCGGTAATAGCACCTTACCAAGTAAGAAATACAAACATAGTTTCCTAATGGTATAGTACAATATTTTTGTCGTCATAAACACTAGTACGAATTTCCGTACAATACTAAGTGTCATCATTGATATTTCCGAAAATATTAATAGAAAAAAATCTGAAAAAAATAATCCATTTTAAATGTATGCCAACTGGTACATACTTAATTTGACAAAACATGAAAAAGTCCATAATATTTACTGGTTTGTTGTACGGCGGTGTCAATGTGTATACTTAGTTAAAAACCCTCAACAATTTTTTTGCCATTTACAAATGACGAATCGCGTTGAACATTAATCTTGCAACATACTTACCTGTTTGCGCAAATGTGTCTGTACCGTGACAACCTTTGATTCTCACTCACATTATTACTATTATTACAGAATACATATAATAGTATTAGTACAGGTAGGTACAGAAGATCCACTTCGCAAAAAGATGCTGCCAGCATCTTGGGTACTATGCCACACTGCAGTGACTTCGATGGGGGTTTTAGATTTTATTTAATTTTTATTTTAGTTTTAATCTTAATATATATATAAATTACGTGTCACGTTGTTTGTCCGCGATGGACTTCTAAACTACTTAACCGATTTGTATAAAACTTCGTAACTATCTGTAATTTGGTCCAATCCAAAAAAACTATCCTATCTTTTAAAGATAGGATAGTTTTTTTGGATTAGGATAGTTTATTTGTTTTATTTATAAAGATAAGTTGGCGGTACGAAGTTCGCCGGGTCCGCTAGTTTTAGAATAAATTTAGTTTTAATGTAGTATTATTATTATTATATATATTATGTAAATAGAATAGACTGCACTTCGCAAAACAATATAAATAAATAGCAACTTTTGCTACTACAATAAAGTGCAATTCAAGTTGCATGGCGCAAACTTACCTAGTCATATTCACCTAGAAGTTGCCTCCTTTTCTATCGCGTAACTCTTATATTATTCTCTTCGCCATTGAGTTGGTTTGGAGGTAACGACGCCGGTTACATAAGTAGCTATACCTGAAATGCGAAGTGCGCCTGACCTGCTATTGTTCATAAGTAACCTTCCTATAGCACGCAATAACGCATATTGTCCCTAGCCATATAGCCCCTGTCCCTAGAGGGGACATAAACCGGGTTCCCATGGCTATATAAAAAACTTGAGAGGTGTGAACCGGACCCGGATGAAACGCACTTCCTTTAGATTAATTAGTGAAGGAATTGTAATAAAATTTTATTTCTTTTAAGTTATAATAAAAAATTAGGGCAAAAATCCACATGTAGAAATCATTTGAAATAAAATTGAAAATAGAAAATTCAGTCTGTCGAGCTGGGATTCGAACCATCGACCTTTAACTGTTTAGCGACTGTAGAAACCACAAGGCTACGGAGATCTATTATTGTAGTGTGAAAATATTGAACACAATGCCAAATTCACATTCAAAAAAGTGTCGGTTCAATTTAGTCTTAATTTTTTCCGTCTAGCCCCCTTCCGCACCGCGCGATAAGGAACTACGTTCCAAAACCTTCCAAGAAAACTATTTAGGGAGAAACAGAGAGTTCGTCCCTTACCGGTGCAGTCGCTGCGAAATGTTAAGACACCACCACACGGGGTTGTGTAATCGCTCGCCGACCACGCTGAGCTCTCAGTAGTTAGCGAGCGTTGGACCACTTTGCTTTACCGCTCCGTCGCGACCTTGCAGCGGCCTTGAGGGTGAGTGTGGCAACGTCTTAAACTTGACTTTGGGTTTTGCAACGCGCCCTTATAGTTTTAAGGCTTCAAATATTTAGTTATCTGTGCAATATTTGGTTTCATTTGTGATTTTTACGTGTGCGGAATTATTATATCATAATTATTATATTTGTTATGATTTTAAATTAACATAATACCTGCATTAATGCAAGGACTTTGACTAGTAAAGAGTGTAAATTATGTTAAAAACGTGAAACCCGCGGTTACGCTAATTCACCAAAGTATGAAGATATCAAATCAAGATGTAATTTAGGTTCGTGAAAAGCACGTATTTTTTTATCTCAGGCCCTTGAACATACTGCAAAATAATTAGAAAAATCTACTTAATTACTTTGAACCTTTAGGAGCCTTAAAACAATCTTTTCTTTCTATTTCACCATCACTCAAAGTAAATTTTAACAGAGGAATAATTATGATGTTTTGTCAGTTTTTGTATTGGCAATCTGACAGAACGTCTTTGTTCATCGGTAGCTTACTTGGAGATTTTGACCCTAAGATCTCGTAAAAATCTTCAAACTTCCGAAACTCTTGATTTTCAAACTTTTATCAAAACTTTCTACTAAAGGCTGAAGTTATTTCCGAGCCACAATTAGATTCAAAGATATTACGTGTGCGTATTTTTATTGAAAAATTAGGTGTGTTGTGGTGGCCCACGAAGCACGCGGTTCGTTTCCCTCAGGGGCCCTCACAACACACTACACTACAATATAGGGGTATTTAATACTACAATATAGGGGTAATTTTCTACTTGTTTTAAGTCAAAATGTAATACCCCGACTACTACCGACTACCCCTACTATGTTACTACTACTACACTGACTCTACCCCTACATTGTCGAGAACATAATAATATTCTAAGTTCTAACCACAATAAGCTAACACTAAGATTTGGTCTCCAGTACAGTTTAAGGGATACTTAAAATTTACGGTTCATTCACCTTTTTAAATTAACGATTAAAGTACTAAAAGCCAATTCTTTATGACTTCACAGTTTAGTCACTGTTTCATACAAACTAAACTTAGCGCGTGTTTTGACTTTTGATAAAGGGGTGCTGATTTAGTTAGTTAGCAATAATATCTCTATCTATCTAGTACCTTTAAACGAGCAATTCTTGTATAATCTGAATCTCGGAAACGGCTCCAACGATTTTCATGAAATTTAGTATGTAGGTGGTTTCGGGGGCGATAAATCGATGTAGCTAGGTTTCATTTTTAGAAAAGGTCGCTTTATCCGTGTTATCAGCCAATGAAAAACCCCTTACAATATCATTAGAATACGAAGGTAAATTTCGCCATTATCTATAAAGTTCCGATAGATCGGGAAATCGGGCGGTCCCAAAACCAGAAGACGCCGGTTCGAGTCCAGACGATTATATTTTCCCCTGTGAATTTTATTATTATTATTTTTTTAATATCATCATCATCATCATCATTATCAACCTTTAGATGTCCACTGCTGGACATAGGTCTCCTGCATGGACCTCCACAGGCTTCGGTCTTGCGCCGCCTGAATCCAGCGGCTCCCTGCGACTCGTTTGATGTCGTCGGTCCACCTAGTGGGGGGTCTGCCAACAATGCGCTTACCGGTGCGGGGTCGCCACTCCAACACCTTGGGACCCCAACGACCATCAGCTCTTCGAACTATTGGGAGGGGACACGAGCGATGGGTGGGGTTTTTAATCGTCAACCTTTCGAATTTTAGTTCACACCTTGACCTCTATTGAGACTCTCAGCTGTGATAATTACAATTTATGAAAAGGTATTTTCACGCTGCGCAAATTAAACGTAAGATATTAAAACCTTGAGTCTATATTATGCTCACATGGTTTAACATAACATTCTATAGACGGAATCTTTAATTAACTTTCACAATTTGAATGGTTTATGAAGTTTACGTATTAAATTATTTCGGTATCAAATTTTCGCAGTGATTTCGTATTTTAATCTAATAATTATTATTATCTACAATACAAGACACAAAATTCGACACAATCCGAAACCAATAGAGCGTCCGATTTAAATACTATAACTATAGATCGGACAAAATGTCACATTATCAAGAAAAAGAGGCCAATTAGCAGCTTTTCGCTATAGATTAAAGTACTGTAACAGATACCTAACCAAGATTTTATCTACAAAGAACCTTTATTATTATGTTTGAAGCTGAGCTTCTTATCGGACGTTTGGGAGCAGCAATATGAAAAATTTACAAACGCAATGTAATGCATCTGATTAACTGGACAGCTCCTATGTTAACTATAACCTGTCCAACCGTTTATTTTCTTTTTGACAGCTCAGCCTCACTCACTCTCACATAGTGAGACACACTATTATACTGTCTCACTCACTCACTACTCACTGTATAGGTAACAACCTATATGAGTGAGGGAGATAAATTAAAAAAAGAGAGAAAACTTTCTTACGCTCTTTGCCCATATTCCCAAACCAGCCAGATGACAGAGTACTTCTGTCGTATCAGACGTTTTTGGCTTTTAGTTTTACTTCTCCATTTTGCATTTGGACTGTGTGCTTACTATACAATGGAGAACTATTGTGGCGTTGTTACCAGTTGATAATTTAATATTGTCATAATTAAGTTATATACAAATTAAATATCCTCAGGTTTAAAATGAAGTTTTCTTCGCTGCAAAATCTTTTGAAATCCTTCAGAAATGTCGAACATAACGATCAAAATTAAAAATTTCAATGGAAAATCTTTTATCGCAGATTGAGGCAAGTGACGTCGTCTCTTTCCCGTCCACCGCGTAGCGCGCTTAGGCCTATAACTTCTTGCTTATGGACATTTTGAGAACAGGTTTGCGAACATAGCCCGCTCTATCATTTAGATAAATCTCTTTATCACAAAACGTCAATGGAGCGAGGCGCTATAGTGTCCAAATGTTGCAAATATAATTGCGAATTTAACGAGCGTCGGTCAGTGGGCAGTTTCAACAACCTTACGTCACTTTTCTTCAAAGTTCGTGTCGTTGGATTTGGTGCGAGGATTATATAGATTCTTTTTCTTCTATTTTAACAACTGATAGACATCCACTGCTGGGCTATGGTCTCTTGCATGGACCTCCAGACGTCTTGTCCTGCGGTCTTGGTCTTGCGCCACCTGTACCTATCAAGCAGCTCCCTATGACTCGTCTGATGCCGTGGATCCACCAAATGGTGCGGGGTTACCACTCCAGTACCTTAAGATCCCAATGACCATCAGTTCTTCGAGCTATGTGCCTCGCCCATTGCCACTTCAGTTTCGTGACTAGAAGAGATATGTTGGTAGCTCTGGTAATTCTACGGATTCCCTAATTCCTCATTTTTTGATTACAGGTCTCTCCATCGCTCGCTGAGTGACCCTGAACCTTCTTACTTATTACTTACTTCCTATGACACTACAAGTCTTGTGTCTTGGCCTCCTTTACAAGTTTCTTCAATTTTTCCTCTCTTTCAAGTTGCTAATTTCCCCGTTTTCCGTAGATCTTCTCCTGAGGAATTCAGCCATATTTTTCTGGGTCTCCCCTTTTGCTATGATGCCCATTTCATTAACACACATAGCCCTTTTGTTATTTGGCACTCTTTCTATATGCTCGATCCAAATGTGTCTCTTCGTTAACAAGCTGTTCTAGCTCAAAGTGCATTCGGTAACGATAGGTTTCATCATGTCTGTGAGTTGAGTTTAAGATTTGTTATAGTTATTACATTAGGAACTATATAGCTGATGACCGTGACTTCGTTCGCGATGACTTAGTTTTTAAAAATCCTATGGGATCTTTTAGATTTTCCTGTATAAAAATCCAGCCACCCTTAGGTCCATGAGGACCTAAGAGTGGCTGGATTTTTATACCCAAAATGGGAGAGGTATTTTAGTCAATTTAATAATTTATCTATTTAGATAGGTATAATAAATAAATAAATGAAATATATTTATTACTGTAGTCATTCATAAAGCATCCAAGTATCAAATCAAACCCCACAATTATTACAAGTTCTCTACAAATCCTGCCGTTCATGAGGTCGCTGAATCGGATAGCATCAAAAAAGTTTGACCCAGCATAAAAGCTATTAGGTTCTTATAAAAAGCTATTTTTGTTACCTCTATAAATTCCATGCCCCAGTTTTTTTGTCAAATAATTTTCAGCAGTAGGTAGTCCTTCTGCAGAACACAATTTGTAACAGTAATAGGTATTGGCAGTCATATTAATGTAACAAATGGTTACTATCTTGTCATCTGAATGCAAAGCCAATTGGTGACATGCAATTATGTCATTAAGAAATTGCGTAATTTAATCTCGACTTAATAAAATGTATTTACACATTGTCTAAATTATTGTGTAACTACAAATCAAAAAATTCTTACGAAATTTTGATAATACTAGATGACGACCGCGACTTCGTCCGTTTAAGGTTTTCTTAGTTTTTAAGGGAACTAACTCTGTTTAAGGGAATTTCTGAGATAAAATCGGTTCATTTGTTGTGGCATGAAATTAATAGGATTACTAGTAGGATTTTAAATGCGAAAGTGTATGTGTTTGTATGTCCTTCGGAGAAACGACTTGACTCTGTTTTTAGGGTTCCGTACCCAAAGGGCACCAACGGGACCCTATTACTAAGCCTACGCTGTCCGTCCGTCCGTCCGTCCGTCCGTCCGTCCGTCCGTCCGTCCGTCCGTCCGTCTGTCAGCGGGCTGTATCTCGTAAACCGTAATAGATAGAAAGATGAAATTTTCACATAATATTATGTATTTCTATTGCCACTATAACAACAAATAATAAAAATTAAATTAAATTAAAAAAAATTAAATTAAAATATTTCCATGGGTACATGGAAATTTTTTTTATTAAATTTTTTTTTAACGGAACCCTAAAAGAGCGAGGCCCGACTCGCACTTGGCCGATTTTTTTTTTATTTGAAACTGCTAATACTTACTTATTCCGCATTCGCCAACAATTGAACGCGAAACTTTGGCTTAAGTAAGTTTAGAACCTAAGACCTTTCCTTTTAAGAAGAGAAGTGAAAATGGTGCGAGATTTCGTTGCCGTGCAGATGTGAACCTAGTGAATCTTCAGTACACATTTTTGAAGTGACAACATATTGATTTACATAGTTTTATTGAGCTCTTATCTAAATTCTATTTAGTACCTATATGAAATCTGTGAGCTCAATTGAATTGACAGGTTTTGCTTTTGCCCGGAACATAAACCTTGTGAATTAAGTGTTTAAAAAAATAGGGGGCAAGTGCTGTTCCTATGGATGCTTGTACCTGTGGACACAATCGATTCTGTCGAAACTAGCAACCCTAAAATTCTAGTTCGAACGTCAACTGTCAACCATAGAGAAAGCTTTACAGTCGCGTTCAAATTAGAATTTTAGGGCTGCTAGTTTCGACGGAATCGATTATGTCCACAGGTACAAGCGTCCATAGGAACAGCACTTGCCCATACTTTGTTTTGTATGCCTGCTCTTGAGCCTATGTAACTCTCCAGGTCCCATACGTAACCCATGCGAAAAATCACGCCATCATGTCATGCTGCATGATTGAAGGATAAACAGGGATACCAACAAACAATCAAGCTTTGGCATTTATAATATTATTTATTTATTTTATTTTTATTATTCTGTACATATTAAACTTAAAAAAAATTATAAAAAATATTAGTAAGAATGTTAAAAATCGGCGACTTACGCTGGGTTCTGTGATCTTGCTCTTTAGTTCGCTCCGTTAAACATTAACTCACTAACTAGACCCACTGTAATCCGTGTCAACACAGTTTGCTTAACTGTTACTTCAACCATAGTTTTCAGGTACCTTTCATTTTCCAATTCGTTCCAACAAGAATTAATCTAATATCTTTAAACGAGCAATATATATATAATCTGAATCTCGGAAACGGCTTTAACGATTTTCATGAAACTTAGTATGCAGGGGGTTTCGGGAGCGATAAATTGATCAAGCTGGGTATCATTTTTATAAAACGTCTTTTTATCCGTATTTTCAGGCAATGAAAAACCCCTACAATATCATTAGAATAATTGAACAAAAAATGTCCATAGTAAAATGTGTCGTGTGGTGTCGTGTGGTGCGGGTTGTTACGTTCCCTCAAATATGGTCGAGCGAAGCAATGGCTGGATCATGCGTCATGCTCGTGAACGGATGCCGCCGGCGGGAATGGGGCTACTTTCTGTCTGCCCGTCTTTGACATGAATTGAATTGTAGTACGTTTTGTGGAAATGTCATATTCTATTCTAACAAAGATGCACGGGTTATATCAGCTTGGCATCCAGCTGCCCACAGGATAGTATAAAAACTTATTACAATGTAATAGCTACTTATTAATATTGTATTGTAAAAAGATTATTTTGAAAAGAGCAACTGCTGAGTTTCTTGCCGGCTCTTCTCAGCAAAATCCGCTTTCCGAACCGGTGGTAGAATCTGGACGTGTCATAAGAGCCACAGGTTGGCCTATATGAAATAAATAATTTTGAGTTTGAGTTTGAGTTTGATTGTGGCATCTTTCAAATCTCACGAATAAACTGTATATCATTAAGTTAGTTGAAACAAATTGAACGGTTAATATTTCAGTGCGCCGATTTAGGCTTTACCTTCGAAGGTGAAAGGCTCGGCTTAGATGTGGCAACGCAACACAACATAAATAACGTATTTCTAACAAAATATAAAAAAAGGAAAATTTAAAAATAGGAAATAATTACCTACAAGTATACCTAACCTCCAAAGTGTAGAGGTTATCTAGCTCCCTGCTCTTACTACTCGCGAGATCAAAAGAAACTATTTTTCACACTCTACGATCGTTGTTACCGTCATTATTTCAAAAGATTGTATAAATACTTGCTATGCATATATGACATAGGTACCCATAAACAAATATAATACCTATTTCTAAAAATCTATATGTCTTTCAATCACGCAGCAACGGAGCGACGCGACGGATTGACGTGTTTTTAGGGTTCCGTAGTAAACAAGAAACCCTTATAGTTTCGCCATGTCCATCCATCTGTCCGTCCACAGTTTAGCTCAGTGACTATTGATACTAGAAATCTGTAATTTGACAAGGGTATAAATATTAATTACCCCAACAAAGTGGTGAAATAAAATTGTGAAAAATATTTTTTAGGCTACCTCACCTACATGTAAAGTGGGTATGAATTTGATTTTTTGCGTCTATCCCATAGTGTGGGATGTCGTTGAATAGGTCTTTCAAAAATATTATGGTATGGGAACTCAATGTTTCGTTTCAGAGATCCGTTTGTGAATTAGTGATATTTTAAATTGCTAATATTTATTAGAGTCAAATGTCCCCCCCCCCCCTGCTAGCTAAATGGTTGTTTATAGGATACGTGAAAAAATTCACAGCAGTAGTATAATATAATATAAAGAATTTTATAGGAAAACTATCACGGCTAAGTAGGGTTCACAAGGTAAGGAGTTATATATCTTTTTTATAACTCAAATTATATTCAATATTCATAAATAAAATAAAAGCACTATCCTAGGTCAGCAATAATAATTGTGACTTGCAACTACGGAATGCTACACTCGCGTAGCCCGACACGCACTTGGCCGGTTTTTTTTATTTTACATGATTATAGTTAAAGACTTAAAGACATCATTTACTGTGGGCGTGACATGGGCTACCATTTATCCCGGAAAAACAGGGTTCCCGCTGGATTTTCAAAACCTAACCATACGCGGAAGAAGGCGCGGGGTAGGTGACTAGTGAAATTATAAACCTCTAACTTGATCCATACTCATCATAAGATCATATCCTCTTATGACCAATGCGCGCTACACGACCAAGGTCGCAACACCAATCTTTCACCTAAGCGTCATAATTTAGCGTGATATAAATTAAGTGCTTTCACAACATTATTATTAGGCGGCCTTGAGGCATGCGCCAAGGCCCGGAGAAATTGTGTAATGTTGTCTATACAACTACTCGCGACCAATGTGACCGGTGATTTGATTGCCATAGCCAATCATATCGTAAAATTTTCATACTAAACTATCTCTACAAATGACTTTGTTCATGTCGATTAAATCCTACTACCTACTAATATAATGAGAAACTTACTTTGACGGGATGGATGTACAGATGCTTGTCGAAAAAGTCGAATAAGTGCTTAAGGAAACCGTTTTTTTTTTCGGAACCCAATTAATGAAATAGGTAGGTATAATAAATAATATAATCTATCTTAAGGAGTAATAAACTGAATGTTTGTGGAGCGCAACGGTCAATGACCTCGTTACCGGTCAGCTCACTTGATTGAGATTCATGAATAAATAATAATTAATTAAAAAAAAAATTTCTACGCACAAAATATTTTAGCATTTTTGCTCTACATCTTTTGTTTTTGCAGTGTTTGATGACCTCTGTGGTAAGCGCTGTGAATAATTTCTTAATTTACTCGATGGTCTGGTCTGGTGGGAGGCTTCGGCCGTGGCTTGTTATCACCCTACCGTAAAAGATTTAGAAGCTTGTTCTAAGAGGTAGAGATGGGTTTGATAGAGTCATGAGGTGTCATAAGAGCTAGCAGGTTGGCTTAAACGTGAAATAAATAATTTTTAATTTTGAATTTTTTTAAGCTGCTAAGAGCTCCGGTATGACGGCGTTTAAAAACAGATTAGGGATCTCCCTTCAAAAATAGCTCACTACTTTCTTAGATTGCATCGTCACTTACCATCAGTTGAGAGCAATTATATCATCGAATAAAAAAAATTGACTACTATGTAATCACGAGTATATAAAATTAAATCTGTTTATTTTTCTAATTTCTTATCATGCGATCGCGTATTGTTCATCCGATTGAGCTGAAAATCGGCACACAGATAGTTTATATCCTAGGGATGGTAAATGCTAGTAGGATATTTTTCATCACAGAAAAATGTTCACCAGGAACGAAGCCGCGGATATCAGCTAGTTTATAATATTTCGTACTGAATACATTAAGTGGAAAAACCATCAAACGAGCTGCAACTGAGTGGGTGAAGGTCACACGAAGACCGGTAAAATTGCGCCACTTTACACGTTACAAAGAAATATTATACTATACTATACTCATACTTACTGTCTCTAGAAGGATCCGAGGAGATCGTTATATGTAAAACACGTAGACCAATAAAAAAATCTTAAACATTAGACTGGTCATAGACTGCGAAAATGTCTGACGCGTTCACATGCAATGGTAATTTTTGTTAATTTGAGTAGAACGCATGCGGGCGGCGAAGTGGTCTCTAGATTTGGCAGAAAACATTTTTTGCATCCATACGCGGTGAAGGAAAACATCGTGTGTGACTGAAATCTGCCAATTTTCATTGGGCCAGCGCGGGTGGCCTATAACCCTTCTGACCTCTATGAACTATTCTCTTTAATGAGACCTGTGCTCACCAGTGAGTCGAGTGTTCTTCTTCTTTATCGATCGATAGACGTCCACTGTAGATAAAAGGGCTCCGTATTGCGCCGGCTGCATCCAGCGGCTCCCTGCGACTCATTTGATTGGTTGGCCCATATAGTGAGCCGTTTATGGGTTGCTAATGATGATGCAAATTTCCACACGTTTAGCGCAGAATGCTAAATGATGCTCTTTTGAATCCCTTAGGTAAAAATTGTGTTAGTTTTGGTTGCAGCTGTACACGCGTTGATGTCTTTTTGGGACAACTGTTTTGTGTCGTAATTCTTTGGTGTTGGGTTGGTTAGAGCCTTGGTTTCTTACGCTCTACTATTCCGGGTCAGTAAAACATATTGGATCAAAAGCATAGAAATATCAAAATATACTCTAATATAGTATAACAAGGTAAATCTTAGTGTGAACTTATCCAACAAATGTATATCGAGTTTTATCATCATAGTAACATTAATTAGTATAGTATGCTTCATATTGTAGCATAGTCTGATGGCTCTTTTAAATTAGCTTTCCTGTTTAGTCGGATTTAGTTAGGTCAGTGCATACTTTAGCGAAGCGGAACGGAGATGTTCGACGGACCAATAACAATACTAAAAGATTGATTGATGAACTTGATTTGTACAGAATAGATCAAACAATAGACCGATGACGCGTAATTTTTTTCTCATCATAGGTCAATAGTCTGATTGGATTACAAAGTGGTTCTTAGAACCGCTTCACTTTAGTTGACAGGGCTCAGAGCAAGTGCCGTACAAGCACAGAGTAAGGATAGTATAGTTTCATACAGAGTGTCGACGAAACCGGTTTGACAGGGCAATCGTGCTGTGGGTGCGGTAAGTGCGGAGCGAGGTAAGCTCCCGTGTAAGCGCGGCTTAGATGGGAGCTACATTTAAAGGTTGTCGTATTACGCTTGCGTAAAATATTTAATCTTGTTATACGGTTAATTTATTGAAATTAATTTTTTCATTACCTATTATCTATAAATCTACGAGTATATCTATACTCTATACAGACATACATATAAAAAATAAAATTGAAGTAGCTATCTGTTTGTAATGTCAAAATAACAGATTTTTTACTAAATTTATATTCGGTTTGGTACTTTTTGCCTATCTGTCTGTCTATCTGTCTGTCTGTTTGTTTGTTTGTTCCTACTTTTCTCGGGAACGGCTGGACTGGTGTTGTCCGGACTTTAACTGACAGATAGCTGATGTTATAAGAAGTACCTTAGGCTTACTAACTTAATTTTTTAACCGACTTTCAAAAACGAAGTTGTGTCTTTCTGCATGTGATATGCATATCTCCGTGATTTCTAAACCGATTTGCGTGAAATTTTGTGAGATGGTACCCTAAAAACTTCGGGTTCGGCGGCCCCATGTTGATGGTACTCCAACTTCTTGTTTTCGTGTTGTCTATGTGACCATGTGATCAGATTTTCGAAAGCTTATATCTCCGAAACTATGGGGTGCAGCCCCATGCTGATGGTACTCAAACATCTTGTTTTCGTGTTGTTTATGTAACCATGTGATCAGATTTTTGACAGCTTATATCTCCGACACTATGGGGCGCGGCCCCATGTTGATGGTACTCAAACTTCTTGTTTTCGTGTTGTCTATGTGACCATGTGATCAGATTTTTCAAATCTTATATCTCCGACACTATGGGGTGTAGCCACATGTTGATGGTAGTCAAACTTTTTTTTTTCGTGTTGTCTATGTGACCACGTCATCAGATTTTTGAAAGTTTAAATCTCCGACACTATGGGGTGCGGCCTCATGTAGATGGTACTCAAACTTCTTGTTTTCGTTTTGTCATGGTACATGGAAAAAAATTAAATAAAAATATTTCCATGTACCCATGGAAATATTTTAATTTAATTTTTTTTAACGGAACCCTAAAAGAGCGAGGCCCGACTCGCACTTGGCCGATTTTTATAAGTATTGATTTGCATACGACCGCTGAAGTGGCCAGCCAAGAAACTGATTTGTTGTTGATTCAACTAATAATATTTTAATTTTAATTTATTTTTAATTTTTGGTTATTGATTAATTATTATTGTTTATTGTAATGTTGATCTGAAATATAGTACAAATTATAAATATTAATAGAAATTGTTTCTTTGTGACAACCCTACCATAGATACACTGTCGCGACGCATGTCTAGACGCTGGCGGCATTTACGACGAGATCAAAGGCGTCGAACTACTGATTCTCTTCGTTATACTGTGGTACAAGTGTATAACGGTAGGTACGAGTATAAGGCAGAGTTAATACACCCACTCTGTGACCTTGACTTACATTTATCTCAGTACGAGTTGCACATCTTGACAATGTAGATAGATTTGGAGTAACAAAACACTATAACATCAAAGTTGAATGGGCCTAAACTCCCTTGTGCTATGAATAGAATAGAATTATTTTTATTCAAATAAACTTTAAGACTTTTGAGTTTCCACGGCGCGGTTCGCGGCCCGCTCCCGCAGCGGTTGCGGGCCCGCGGCCTCCATAGAATGCAGATTTGTATGGAAAATGAAGTCTCAATTTCCACGGCGCGGTTTGAACCCGCGGCGGGCGCGGTAACAGTTGTACCACAACCGCTGCAGGCGCCGCGCGGGTGCGAATCGCGCCGTGGAAACTCAGTCTTACAAGTGCTTTTGAATCGTCGGTTAGTCTACCATGGTGGTAGATAGTGGTATGGTTCTCATTAGTCCTATCAAATAAAGACAGCTAGAACCCCTAGTATTTTTGTGTACTTTTTCAGATGTAATTTTAGAAAGTAGCATGCCTAACTCATAAGTGCAAAAAATACATTAAAACAGTAGACGTTAAAATTATGCTCCAATACGCGTGTGGATCAAGGACGAGAAACAGTCGCTTTGACTTTATATGATTACTTCTAATGTTATTCTTAAATTATAATATATCTTCTTTACGATATTTTCGTTATTACGCGTATAAAACTTTTATAAATATGTACATATTTAATCATTATTTCTCTAAGAATTAACATTAGTAGAATCTTTTTATTGCACCAACTATGTTAATTATAACAATGCATAAGGATAAAAATTACCGGCAGAGGCAATTAGCTGCGTTGAAATAACTCGCAAGATATTATTTTCCATACTTTTTGCCTTTAATAAATAACTAGCGACCCTTCTAGGCTTCGCACGGGTACCATTTACTAATGATATGGAAGAAATTGAGATTTTCGTTCTAAAGTACCATCCACATTTCCGAATTTCTAAATTTTTTTAAACACAAACCTTATCCTGCCAATTACGAATAAGTACAACAAAAAAAATCGGTTGAACTGTTCTCCAGTAGCGATCATCATCTTTCATAAAAGCGGCAATTGATTTTTATTTATATAGATAAGTTATCTTCTAAATATATAAAAGGAAAAGGTGACTGACTGACTGATGAAGAAAGGATTTTTGAAAATTCAACCCCTAACAGGATGAAATAGGGGTTTGGAAATAGAACTTAACGTGAGCGAAGCCGCGGGCATAAGCTAGTTTCATATAATAAGAATTCACCGTATGGAAGAGAAACCAATAATAATTAGCAAGATATGAATTCTCCTATCCTATGTTAAGTCATTTTAAAACCCACCTACCTGGAAACACCTAGAGGAGGACTCCGTTCTAGTATCTCCCAAGAGATTAATAACCTTGACGCATTACCATGATGAAAATATAATAAACTCACTTTCTATAGAAGTAACCCTCCCTCTCCTATTATATTATTATTATATTAAAATATTATTGGGAGTATTCTCTTCCTTCCGAAAGCTCGAGAACCTGACCTGTCTCAAGTCAACGGAATCCGGTGTTGATGGTGCAACGGCCCGGACACCAGTGTTGCAAGATATGCCTTTCTATAGATACCTACGTATGAATCAAGTTAACGGAACGAGATTTAGGATTGATGTCCATCACTAACAAAGCGAAAACGAAGCTAATATCCCCCTTTTTATCGAATTATAATTATGGTTCTTTTTATTGATCAATAACGAATTGCAAATATAATTTAAGAAAACTACGTCAGATATCCTTCATACTGAATAATGGATAAAGTGAAATACTAAACTGTGGTCGTAAGTTTAGTATAGTAATTTAAAAAAAGTAAGTAAAAAAATCGGCCAAGTGCGAGTCGGGCCTCGCTCTTTTAGGGTTCCGTTAAAAAAAATTAAATAAAAATATTTCCATGTACCCATGGAAATATTTTAATTTAATTTTTTTAATTTAATTTAATTTTTATTATTTGTTGTTATAGCGGCAATAGAAATACATAATATGTGAAAATTTCATCTGTCTATCTATTACGGTTTACGAGATACAGCCCGCTGACAGACGGACGGACGGACGGACAGCGTAGGCTTAGTAATAGGGTCCCGTTGGTACCCTTTGGGTACGGAACCCTAAAAAAGAGTGGAAGTCCATGCAAGAGACCTTTGTCCAGCAGTGGACGTCTATCGGTTGATAAAGAAGAAGAAGAAGAAGTAAAAAAATGTTAAAACTTCCTGCGCAGCGCGAGCATGGGAAGTTTTAAAATTATTGAAAGTATAAAAATGTGTTAGCTTCACGACATGCATGCGTACATGTAATAAATGATTTTGAATTTGAATTTTTGAGCACAAGACCACATTAAGCTATATCTTATAACTAGCTGTTGACCTCGCGACTTCGTCCGCGTGCAATTAGGTTCTTTGAAAATCCCGTGGGAACTTCTGGTTTTATCGGGACACAAGTAGGTAGTAAATATAATTCGTCTATGGGATAAAAGTAGGTAACCTGTAACACTGCACTCCGTAGGTCTGCAACCATGCCCATCAAAGAATCACGTTGATCCGTTGCTCGATATCTATCTTGAAAAATTATGGACAGAAAAATTATGGCAGAAATTTCGAGAACTCCTTAAGCCAGGGTACCAATTATCTAAAAGTTATTCCATTGATTGTATTCGTATTGGATGACATTAACGACAAAGTAAAATTATCCTTGATTGTATTGATTTATACTCACAAATTCATTAAAACCGATTTGAACATGGAGCGTTATGGAGCGTATCGTACATACCTAAACGTATAAGAATGCATATTCGAAATTGAGCTATAATTCAATAATGTTATGGTTTATTTTACTTTGACGCTAATGTCATCCAATACGATTACGATCAATGGAATAACTGTAGACAATCGCACCTCTGATCTTTGTTTCCACCATCTACTCGTATGTATATGAGTACATGTAGTAACCTGTGAGTTTAGAGAATAGAGAGTACGTATTTAGAACTTCTAAACCTGTTTTTTTGTTTGATTCTAATATTAACTTATACATAATATTTCAAAGTGCACAGCAAACGATAACATTAAAAATACAATCTACGCATTAATTTTTAATTTTTAAGTTAATTTAATTACAAAAGTTTAACTTTATACTAGCTTTATACTAGCTGTATACGTTTACTGGAACCTGAACTTAGCTTCATCTATCTCGAAATCGGGTACATTATAGACGCTACTTGTAGTTGAACAGCTGTTAAACACTTAAAATATTCTAAGCCTAAAGTGGATTTGATATTGCGAAATCAACTCTAAGATTTTTACATTAATTGAGTTTACTTTGAAACTAGTGTAGCAATATTTATATTTTGATTTTATTAGTGTACAGTTATTGACCTTTGTTTTTTGTTTGATAATATAAGAGACCTCTTCTGATTGTAAGTATTTAGTATCGATGCTATACCTATAGGATGCAAGCGCATTAATCCATACGGCATTAACACATTAAACATACCTTTTCTAGGTTTAATCCGTTTCATTATCATTATTAGCAACCCGTAAACGTCTCACTACTAAGACTTGGATCTACAGATGGCACTCTTACTCAGCTCAGACTCAAAACTGAGTTAAAACGAGACAGATTTATGTCAGGGCATATTTGTGTCTCATTTTAACTCCATCTTGAGTCTTGAGCAGAGCCAGAGTACGATCTATAGATCTATGTCTTAGAGACGGGTACTTATAGGTCCACCACGCTGGCCCAATGAAAACTGGCAGACTTCACAATTCACATATCTTCGAGAACATTATTTTTTACTCTTTACTCTCGTCGCGCGTGGTGCAGGTTTCCTCACGATGTTGTTCTTGATTATTGAGTCATGATTATATTTAATTGCTTAGAAGCGATCTCAAACAGGCAACCGAGTTGCAGGCCAGTGGCTCGCAAAGATCAGAGAATACTAAGGCTTTATTAATAAAAATGAAGCAGTGATAGCCTAGTGGTTAGGACTGTGGTCTCCTATTTGGGGGTTCGCAGGTTCGATTCCCGGGTACGCACCTCTGACTTTTCGGAGTCAAGTGCGTTTAAGCAATTAAATATCACTTGCTTCAACGGTGAAGGAAAACATCGTGAGGAAACCTGCACACCTGAGAGTTCTTCATAATGTTCTCGAAGGTCTGTGAAGTCCGCCAATTCACATTGGGCCAGCGTGGTGGACTATGGCCTATAACCCTTCTCTGAGAGGAGACCTGCGCTCAGTAGTGAGCCGTTGATGGGTTGCTAATGATGAATGATGATTAATAAAAACAAGGAAACAGTTAAAAACTGTAACCTGACAAAGGAAAATTGGATGTAACATCAGTGATATTGATTTCATTCGTGTAAAATATAGCCTGTGTCACCCGGACTATAATGACAAATAAATTGAAACCTCATTCATCAAATCGGTTCAGTAGTTTAGGCGCCACGATATAACATTCGCAAATAGTTACATACATACATACGAGTAGACTGCTAAAATCATAACCCTTCCTTGGCTTTGCCGTACTCGGCTAAAAAGACTAGCCTGTGAACTCTTTGCAATATAATAATCTATATAGGTATATAAAAGAAAGTGGTGTTAGTTACACTATTTATAACTCAAGAACGGATGAACCGATTTGGCTGAAAATTGGTGGAGAGGTAGCTTAGAACCAGGAGACGGACCTAGGATACTTTTTATCCCGTTCGACCGCGTTTCCGTCATGTCACTATAAAACGTGGTATAAGAAAAACGCATCTGACATGGAATAACAAAACGCAAATGACAGTGGAATAACAAAACGTAAATGACAGCTAAACGTAATTTTGTCTTTGGTTAAGTATGGTAAAAAATTTGACAATTATAAAAAGTGTTATAATAAAGCATTACTGATATTATAAATGCGAAAGTGTGTTTGTTTGTTAGTTTGTCCTTCAATCACGTCGCAACAGAACAGCGGATTGATGCGATTTTTTGCATGGGTATAGTAATGGATGTAGTAGTGGTTCCTCAGACCGGGAGATCTACTTTTTATCTCGGATAATGAAAGAGTTCCCGCGGGATTTTTAAAAACTTAATCCATGCGGACGAAGTCGCGGGCATCAGCTAGTATTTTAATATAAAAAAATATTTTTAACCGACTTCAAACTCCCGCGCCACTATACCTACAAAGTATATCATTTATTGTTGATATTTTAAAAACTGCTCGACCGATTTCGATAAAATTAATAGGGAAGCACCTGGAAAGTATACCCTTTGAAACAAAAAAGAATTTTTCAAATCGGTTCAGGCGTCTTCGAGTAATTGGTGAACATACATAAAAAAAAGAAAGAAAAAAAAAAAGATTCCGATGAATTGAGAACCTCCTACTTTTTTGAAGTCGGTTGAAAATAAATGAGAGTGCACCTGTATTTGCAGACCCCGAAGGACCATAATATATAACAATATACGTAGTATAACTATTATAATTGTATGTCGGTTGCGTTCAAAGTAAACAAAGACGCCAATTCCATTGTTTTGCGTCACAGTAGTACTGTAGGTAGCACGTCATGTGGTGGCTTGTGCACTTGACCTGTGCAAATTATAATATTACTAGCTGATGCCCGCGACTTCGTCCGCGTGGATTAAGTTTTTAAAATTCTGCGGGAACTCTTTGATTTTCTGGGATGCCTATGTCACCCTCCAGGTTCTCAACTATACCTGTCCAAAAAATCACGTCAATCCGTAGCTTTGTTGCACCGTGATTGACGGACAAACCGACAAATCAACAAACTAACACACTTTCGCATAAAATATAATATATACCTATTAGTAAGGATGAATTAATACTTACTATATATTATGATAATAAAGGCGATCTAATAAAATTTTAGAACACAAAAGCTACTAGTCCCAGAGAGAATATATCTAACTATCATATTAGCTATATGATAGTTAGATAAATTCCCTCTGGGACTTTTTTGTAGAGAATAATGATTACTTTAATCACGTAGTACATAATTTTTATGTATCATCAATAGTTTTCTCAGCACACGCCAAATAATGCATTTTATAGGCAAAATTTTGCTACTTTGGATTACATTATTGCAATTTTCTTAAGGATCTCTAATTTTTTTGAAAATAAAATATAGCCTATGTTAATTCCTGATAACTTAGCTTTCTATTGGTGAAAAAAATTGTTAAAATAACAAACAAATAAACAAACAAACAAACAAACAAACAAACAAACAAACAAAAAAAATTTTCCTCTTTATAATATTAGTATCTAAGATCAACGACGCTGTTTACGTTTCTATAACATTATGTAATAATTTATTTATTTGTTATTAACTTATTACACAACATCATACACGAGTATACTTTAATTGAAAAAAATTATAATAATAAGAATAGGAATAAGTATGTATTTGTCACTAGCTTTTTCCCGCGACTTCGTTCGTATGAATTTAGGTTTTCTTAAAAGTCAAAGGAAAAGGAAACAATAAATAAATTCTCCCTTTAAAATTTAGCATATTTTTGACTTCGTAGAAAAGTTGCTTCGCTTTGCTTTATGTTGCGTTAATAGTTGCCTTGAATCCGAAAGCTGCTTTTAGAAGCCAGTTGCCAGTTTTGTACACAGCTAGATAACATTTAATCTGCAGATGCCCAATCGTTTACGGTACAGTGTGTAAAAGTTCATAAGAAGGCTTTCGGGTATGCCAGCTCTATCTTATCATCTTTTAACACTCATCAAACAACAGGTGAAATCACTAAAACTGTTTTTTTTTACTTTTTTGCACGATAACACGTTAATACTTGCTAATATCACAGTATAAGGAGGAGATACTATCCTTACTCTGTGCTAATATAATATTATAAATTCGAAAATGTCTTTGTTAGTTGTTTTTTTTAATAATATCCTTTAATCACGTAGCAACTCCATTGATACGATGTGATTTCTTGCACGGGTATTTACCTACAGTTGAAGACCTGGATAATGGCATAGGCTACTTTTTAGGAAAACCAGACTTTCCACAGGATTATTAAAACCCTAACTACACGCGAATGAAGTCACGGGCAAAAGCTAATATATAACATAATATACTATATTACATTGTGTAATATAATAGGTATATATTACACAATAAAAGAGCATTGACAAAAGAGACTTTTCATAAAAGTTCTTAATCGAGTAATTTATAACACAAATGCCTAGGTTTTTTTGAAACATCGTGATTATCTATACAATTTGTCACGGAGCCATGGTAGAAGTACAAGAATAACTATAAAAACTTTGTTTATTTAACAACTCTATCGACCGAGCAACTTATATAAAAAAATATTCATCATCATCATCAGCAACCCATCAACGGGTCACTACTGAGCGCAGGTCTCCTATCAGAGAAGGGTTATTTATAGGCCATAGTCCACCACGCTGGCCCAATGCGAATTGGCAGACTTCACATACCGTTGAGAACATTATGTAGAACTCAGGTGTGCAGGTTTCCTCACTATGTTTTCCTTCACCGTTGAAGCTTGTGATATTTACTTAACATAGAAAAGCCAGAGGAGCCAGGAATCGAACCCGCAGTATACTAGGAGGTAGTACTAACCACTAGGCTATCAGTGCTTTGTACTAGGGGTTATATGATTTTTAGGTATAAAGTTAACGTAGGCAAAAAATTACAATTTACTTACGCCAAGGTCGTAGGTCTTGTTCTAATCTCACGTGCAAATCTCTCTTTTGGCGGCAATACCGAATTCGTGATGCTACTTTTTGTTGAAAAAATCTGTTGTCTTTGTAAACCAAGGCCAAATTTTATTGTCTTAAAAAATAAGTATATAAATATAAAAATATAAACCTTTTTTAGCCTAGCCTAGTGGACAGTGGTTATGTCTGCGGTCTCCTATTCGGGGGGGTCGTAGGTTCGATTCCGGGCACGCACCTCTGACTTTTCGGAGTTATACGTGCGTTTAAGCAATTAAATATCACATGTTTCAAAAGTGAAGGAAAACATCGTGCAGAGGAAACCTGCACACCTGAGAGTTCACCACGATGCTCTCAAAGGTGTGTAAAGTCTACCAATTTGCATTGGGCAAGCGAGGTGGACTATGGCCTATAACCCTTCTCCGAGAGGAGACCAGAGCTCAGTAGTGTGTGTATAATATTTTTTGTAATTTTTACGCGTACATTAGTCCGACTCGCACTTGTTCGGTTTTTTATAGGTGCGATAAAACAACTTTCATCATCAAAATTTCCGCTTCATAAAAATAATATCACTAATTTGCATGTTGGTGGTTCAAGGGCATTGAGAAAGAGGTGAAGTGGTCGTAATTGGTTTCTATGTGAAATCTATAATCGTGCTGTGGTAATCGATAGTAATTACTTATTTGTTTATTTGCCGTTTGACTGTATGATCGTTTTTAGGGTTCCGTACCCAAAGGGTACCAACGGGACCCTATTACTAAGCCTACGCTGTCCGTCCGTCCGTCCGTCCGTCCGTCCGTCTGTCAGCGGGCTGTATCTCGTAAACCGTAACAGATAAACAGATGAAATTTTCACATATTATATATTTCTATTGCCGCTATAACAACAAATAATAAAAATTAAATTAAATTATAAAAATTAAATTAAAATGTTTCCATGGGTACATGAAAATATTTTAATTTAATTTTTTTAACGGAACCCTAAAAGAGCGAGGCCCGACTCGCACTTGGCCGATTTTTTTGGGACTCCGTCATACAACAAGAAACGTTTATAGTTTCGTCCGGTTTCGTCTGTTTATCCATCCATGCGTAACGGCATGAATTTTCAAATTTAGGAACACAGAAGATCTTCTAGTTCTTCTTTATAGACCAATAGACGTCCATTGCTGGACAAAAGGTCCCTTCCATGAACTTACACAGGTCTCGGTCTTGCGTCACCTGTATTCAGCGGTTTCCAGCGACTTATCTGATGTCGTCGGTCCACTTAAGTGAGGGGTCTGCCAACACTGCGCTTCCCGGTCGTCGCCGGTCGCCTCTCAAACATCATCCGCACGCTTGGCAAACCTCAAGTCTTCACAAATTCAAACATGTGGATAGAGCGTTTGCCATGGTTTGTGAAGGTTTGCAAGCGCTTGTGACCGATCCGTCATAATGATAAGACTTTAAGTCATTAGTTGTTGTTGTTGTTGTTGTTGTTGTTGTTGTTGTTGTTGTTGTTGTTGTTGTTGTTGTTGTTGTTGAAGTGTTAACCACTAGGCTATATTAACCGCTGTATTATTATAACTGGCTAGTTTGTCTAATGGTAAGCATGTTCGTCTACGGATGACGCAGTCCCGGGTTCGATTCCTGAGTCGGGACAAAAAATGCTTTGGGTTTTTCTGTCAAGAAATTCTCAGTACTAGCCCGGAGTTAGGAATTTGGCGGTGAGTCACCCCCGTGCCTCGGAGAGCACGTAAAGCCGTCAGACAGTCCTGCGCTAGTACATACATAATATTTATATTGACGCCCTGCGCCTGATGTCTCTATATGACTTTAAAAGTGAGGGAATAGAGAGTGCACCAGCGTTTACGGTTGTGCACTATAACATCTCCCTCGCAGATGGGTAATCTCTGAAAAGATTTGCCGCCGTGACCGGTTTCAGTCCGGAGGACATTATCATTTATTATTTTATAGCATCGTCAAAACAAATACAGGATTTCCATAGTTAATACATTGCAATACCACCTTTGCAATGTGCAATATTTAACCTATGGTTGGCCTATTTGAGCCATTGCTTCATAGTTTATGCGCAACAATTGTATACCCCTTTATAAACGACATTGAGCGAGTAAATAATGATATTATCAATATACCGTACTTACTTTTATTAAGATAGGTATATGGAGTATACCAATTATCTCTAATAGAGATTTCTTTCTTTCGTTTTTACTGAGAGGAAACCTGTGCCCAGTAGGGCCGGCGATGAGTGAGGTTGGTGATGATGAACTTATAAAAGTTGTAGCACTGTGAGTAATGTCGGTGCCTGTTCTCGTGCAAAGGTCTTTACCAAATTAAAAATTTTATTTTTAAATACAAGCTTTTAGTAGCTACATCATTAGACTCTGAATATCATCTAGAATCAGAGTTCTTGTCATGACGAATCAAACGAGCCCAAACTCGATACATCGTTTCATTACAGAGTTCCGATAGCCATCTTCCGTCTCCATCATCAGATCAGCTCCATGTCACAATAATATTGTATTGTCATCCGATTTACACATACATGCAAAATTGCAGCTCAGTCGGAAACCGGGAAGTTGTTCTAATCATCTTGCAAGATTTGACCCTAACAAACAAATAAATAAACTGGTCAAGCTAAATAAAAGCTTGTAAAAAAGAGGGAAAGACCGGACTAAATTATGGTCTAACCAACTCATTACGTCGGTAATACTAACAAAAACCGTCATTGTATAAACAATAGATCCTAATAGGTATAGCCATTATCTTTGTTACTTATTACATGTTGTTTTTACTAAAGTTATAATTTAAGTTTTAACGTAAAGGATTTTGTCAAGATTCTTATCTTAACAGTTAGATTATCCGGTACATGAACGTTCGGTATCAATGACTTCTATCTAATCTAAATTCTAGAATTTGAAACTCGAATATTTTATCCAAATAATTCTTTAGTAATTTACGGTTTTATACTCAAAGTAATTTACCAATTGATTAAACATAACTTTTTATTAAAAAATTAAACCGACGATCAATCGACTTCTGTTCGACTTTTGTTGATTTTTTTTAAAACCGCTCAACCGATTTCGATAAAATATTAATGGGACCATCTGGAAAGTATACTCTTTCAAACAAAAAAAAGAATTTTCCAAATCGGTTCAGGCGTCTTCGAGTAATCGGTGACCATACATTTAACAAAAAAAAAGATACCGCTGAATTGATAACCTCCTCCTTTTTTGAAGTCGGTTAAAAGTTTACTATATCACCGGAACCATAATAACGAATCGATTGACACCTCATTAATAAAAATCGGCCCCGTAGTTATGAGCTACGGTGGAACATTCGTAAATATGTAGTTACATACATACATAGACTGCTAAAATCATAACCCCTCCTCTTGGCTTCTCCGTAGTCGGGTTAAAACCGAAAGATGATGGAAAAAATTCGTTTAACAATCAAGCTAATTGAAGCGAAAACTCATAAATTAACAGTCATCGACACATCGGCCCTCAGCTAGAAACCTAAATTAGCGGCTAAGACGCAAAAAGCACAATTTCACGCTAACAATAAAGTTTAAATAATAATCCAGCAATGATGACGTCGATTCGGAGTTTAAGTGCCGATTTCACCGACGTAAAATAAATCCTAACCGAGCGTGATATTTTGACAGTTTTTAACCGACTTCCAAAAAGGAGGTGGTTCTCAATTCGGCCGGTATCTTCTTTTTTTTTTTAATCGACAGAGGATGTTTGCGAAATGGTCCCATAAAAATGTTGACCTTCAACTCCTTAAGCCTGATGCTGCAGGGATATTACTCGCCTAAAGTAAAGAGATTTAGGAAATGTCGATTACGAATTATTATTGTAGGTAACAAGTATGGATTACATCATGGAGCTCCAGGTCCTAGCTCCTCAATCATAGGCTACTACACTTAAAAGCTTAAAATAAAAATTCTTTTCAAAAAACCGACTTCTAACGCCACTACGAAGTATAAAAATAATTTTAGTTTGTCCACGTTTGTTGAAGTCGGGCGGGCCTAAAATACAAACTATGAAACCGATTCGCGATGCTCGCTCAGCTTCTACAAACGAGTCTCTCATATTGTGTAGCGTCGCGCATCGGTTTCATAGTTTGAATTTAGGCCCGCCCGACTTCAACAAACGTGGACAAACTAAAATTATTTTTATACTTTTTAGTGGCGTTAGAAGTCGGTTTTTTGAAAAGAATTTTTTAGTATTGAAAATCGGCCAAAAAGTCAAATTAACGCTCGGATAAGACTTATTTTATGTTAGTGAAATCGGCCCTTAAACTCATAACTGAATGTCCGTCTATTTGTTTTTACCTCGTCTGTGTTAGTATTCCACTCGCGTCTGGCGGCGATCATACAACCCATGTGAGTAGTGGTTTATTCCTTTACAACGTTTATAAATGTTCGTTTAGTTTCAAATAATTCAATGTTCGAGTAGGTTCTTCTTCATCTCATTTATTAACGTTCACTGCTGGACAAGGACATTTTTTTTTATTCGATGACAAGATAGTCCTTGACTGCGATCTCCCCTGATGGTAAGTGGCGATGCAGTTTAAGATGGTAGCGGACTAACTTGGAAGGGGTATGGCAGTGAAAATTCAACCCATACCCCTAATCGGTTTCTACACGCCATCCTGCCGGAACGCTAAATCGCTTGGCGGCACGTCTTTGTAGGGTGGTAACTAGTCACGGCCAAAGCCTCGCACCAGACCAGACCAGAGACAATTCAGAAATTATAAATTCCCAAATTGACCCCGCCGGGAATTGAACCCGAGACCTCCCAGTTATAAGACCACAGCGCTCACCACTGCATCAGGGAGGTCGTTTAATGTGCTCCTCCCTTTTTTCCTCCGACATGGTGATCGGAGACTGTTCTAGGTCGGTACTAAATATGGCTTTTTTGTCTTATTTCCGTTTTGGACAAGGACATTGGTGTTTTGTATGGCTAGTTGGCTTGCCACCCTAACTCGTCCGTCACGTCTATAACAGTAACGGCCAGGCGATTTGGCGTTCCGGAACGATGTAGAAACCGATTAGGAGTATGCGTTTAATGAACACTGCCATGCCCCTTCCAAGTTAACTCGCTACCATCTTTAACTGCATCGTCACTTACCATCAGAAGAGACAACAGTCATCAACTTGTCATTGAATAAAAACTGCTACTAGGTATCTTATGGACTTCCACAAGTCTCGGTCATGCGCCGCCTAAATCCAGCGGCTCCTCGTTTGATGTTGTCGGTCCACCTTGTGGGGAGTCTGCCAACACTGCGATGGGAAACAATAAACTGTGGAAGTCCATGCAAGAGACCTTTGTCCAGCAGTGGACGTCTATCAGTTGAAAAAGAAGAAGGTATCTTATACTACATCGTCACTTACCATCAGGATAGACTGCAGTCAAGGGCTAGCAAGTCTTGATATCGAATAAAAAACCGATTTGGAATTTTTACAGTACGCGAAAAGAAAGAAATTGGTACCGTGAAAATGAGATTATGTACTTTGCTTTGGAATATCAGCTTATAGGAAAACGCTTAAGGAAACTGCATTGTGTTACAAGACCTGTTTTCCGAGTTTTTCGTATCTCAGTGGTTATAGTTGTACACTGCGAAGTGTTCAACAATCAGTCAAAACATGAACTAATGAGTTTTTAATATTATTATTTTAAGCTTTTTAGTGGTAGCTTGAAGCTTTATAGGTATCAATCTTAACGTTCTCTGATCGCAAGCGATTTTCTCTTATTCATTGAGGAGTTCCGTCCTCCAACACCGAAGATATTCATTAGATCTTCACCAAAAAAATTGGACCAACTTTAGGATATGAATTTTCAAGTAAAAAAAATAATTGAAATCGGTTCAGATTTGACGGAGTTATGGACTTGGAGTAACATCGACACAAAAAAAATATACGCATCGAATTGATAACCTCCTTTTTTGAAGTTGGTTAAAAAGTACTGAATCTCAGTGATACACTCCCTTAGGGGCTTAGGGGGGATGGTATATATAGTATGGACTATAGACAACCGACAGGGTAACGTCTTTATTAGTCGGCCTTATCGTTTAGTACATAACTTAGAGCCGATTTCACCAGCGTCGAGTGTAGTTTAACCGAGGAATAAATTGGGCGTTCTGACAGTTTTTGTATTGAAAATCTGCCAAAATAACAAATTTATTCCACGGTTAAACGTTAATCAACGTTGGTGAAATCGGCAATATATGAATGACATAGCCATTGGCATAATATGAAATACACCCAGGGAGAAAATGGCTGAATTGTAAAGACGTGTATTGAAAAACTCAAAATATTTTTGCTATGGATTTTATACATGATTTCAATATGAATAATTTTAGAACAACAAGGCACCAGGTGATGACGGAATCACTGCGGAACTCCTGAAAGCGGGTGGAAAACCGGTACTTAAGATCTTTCAGCGATTGTTCAATTCCGTCATCCACGAGGGCACAACGCCGGAAGCATGGCACAGGAGCGTGGTGGTTCTGTTCTTCAAAAAGGGTGATAATACCTTGTTGAAGAATTATAGACCCATCTCGTTGTTGAGTCATGTTTATAAGTTGTTCTCGAGAGTCATTACGAATCGTCTCGCTCGTAGGTTCGACGACTTCCAGCCTCCCGAACAAGCCGGATTCCGAAAAGGCTTTGGTACCATAGATCACATCCATACGCTGCGGCAGGTTGTACAAAAGACGGAAGAGTATAACCAGCCACTTTGCTTAGCGTTTGTGGACTATGAGAAAGCCTTCGATTCGGTGGAAACTTGGGCTGTGTTGAGGTCGCTGCAGAGATGCCGGATTGACTACCGGTATATCCAAGTGTTGAAGTGCTTGTATGAAAACGCCACAATGTCAGTACGTATACAGGACCAGACTACGAGGCCAATCCACTTGCAGCGTGGAGTGCGACAGGGAGACGTTATCTCCCCGAAGCTCTTTACCGCTGCGTTGGAGGACGTCTTTAAGCTTCTGGATTGGAACGGGCTTGGCATCAACATAAACGGCGAGTACATCACTCACCTGCGATTTGCCGATGACATAGTAGTCATGGCAGAGACTCTGAGAGACCTCAATACAATGCTCAACGATCTCAGCAGGGTTTCTCAACAGGTGGGCCTGAAAATGAACATGAGCAAGACGAAAATCATGTCCAATGCTCATGCACCGCTCCACCCAGTAATTGTTGAGAACTCTGCACTCGAAATTGTCGACGAGTATATTTACCTGGGACACACAGTCCAGCTAGGTAGGTCCAATTTCGAGAAAGAGATCAGCCGCCGAATCCAACTCGGCTGGGCTGCGTTCGGGAAGCTCCGAGATGTCTTCTCGTCCAAAATTCCTCAGTGCCTGAAGACTCAAGTCTTCGAACAGTGCGTGTTGCCAGTGATGACTTACGGATCCGAGACATGGTCGCTAACTAAGGGCCTCATAAGTAGGCTCAGGACCGCTCAGCGGGCGATGGAGAGAGCTATGCTCGGAGTGTCCCTGCGGGATCGAATCAGAAATGAGGAGATCCGTAGGAGAACCAGAGTCACCGACATAGCTAAGCGAGTCGCGATACTGAAGTGGAAATGGGCGGGGCACATAGTTCGAAGAGCTGATGGTCGTTGGGGTCCCAAGGTGCTGGAGTGGCGACCCCGCACCGGGAAGCGCAGTGTTGGCAGACCCCCCACCAGGTGGACCGACGACATCAAACGAGTCGCAGGGAGCCGCTGGATTCAGGCGGCGCAAGACCGAGGCCTGTGGAAGTCCATGCAAGAGACCTTTGTCCAGCAGTGGACGTCTATCGGTTGATAAAGAAGAAGAAGAAGAATTTTAGAAGATTGACATGCCTAAAATGGATAAAATAAACCACATTTTGTAGAAACTATTAAACTAATGAAATGGATTTTTGTTTGAAACGGAGAAACTTATTTTGTAATGGTGGAATTGGGATTTGAAGAAACGGAATTTTGGAAAGGATCAGAAAAACTATGGACTATGGCTCAAACGCTCGACGCGCGGAGCCACTAAACAAACGAAGAAGAAGAATACACCCAGGGATTAGTAAGACGCAATAGATTGCTACCTCTTTATTGAAAAGAGGGTCCGAAAGACATTTGTGGGAATGGGCGTGACGTTCTATAATAAAATTCCACAGTCGATCTTGGACTTGCCTTTACACAAGTTTAAGAAATCGATTAAAACTACGCTCATGAAAAAAGCATATTATACGATTGAAGACTATATAAATGACAAAAAAGCGTGGATGTAATTCGTTCCAGCGATTCATGAGACAGTAGGTAATGATTAACCTGTATAATTGTATATCAAAATAATTCTATTCTATTCAGAGTTTCCACTTTATTTGTGTACAAGTCATATTTTAAAATGAGTATTTGATTTGAATATTAGTTTCAATTCGATGCCTTAAGATGGGTAGCCTAAATATGTCACACTCTCTTTAACATTTCTGCGGTGGTGTCGTGTGATGCGGGTTGTTGCGTTCCCTAAAATATGGTTGAGCGAAGCAATGGCTGGGTCATGCGTCATGCTCGTGAACGGGTGCCACCAGCGGTAATGGGGCTACTTTCTGTCTGCCCGTCTTGACATGTGTTGAATTATAATTAGAAATAATTACGTATGCTTTTGTGGACCTTTCCCTCATTGTGGAAACTCTGCATACATAGAATATCTGTGAAGTATATTGTAAAAGTATTTTGAAAAGAGCAACTGCCGAGTTTCTTGCTGGTTCTTCTCGGCAGGAACGGCATTCCGAACCAGTGGTAGACTCATTGACGATTCAAAAGTACTTGTAAAAGTTTATTTGAATAAAAAACATTTCTATTCTATTCTATTCTATTGAAATCAAATTAGGCTAAAAAGGATTGCGAGTTCTGTTTCTGACCTACCTATGCACACTAACGCTACTTATACTAATATGATTGGCTTCGTTTAATCCCGGAAAATCAAAGATTTCCCGCGGCATTTTAAAAACTAAATCCACGTGGACGAAGTCGCTTGCATCAGCTAGTGTACTTTATAGAATTCTCACAATGATGCAGCATTTGATTTATCCTTTATATACTCAAAGGATTTATCGGTCAATTTGTCCCGTTGCAAATAACATGAGCAAGTATGCAGCCCGCGTCTAACAAGAGTGATAACGCACTTAAAGTGAGTTAAAACTAATAGAAATATGTACTTATTGTGAAATAACACTGTGCACGTTTTATTTTGAAATGACTCAAGAGCATAATATAATGTGCGATTATTAAGCCCGAATATACGAGCTAGATGTTCAATCATAAATATAACTTTTAAATAAACGGACTTTTAAGCAGATTTTATAATTTTTTTAACTCAATACATAGCCATACATATCAGCCAAATTAAGATTATTTTTCCATTTTTCCTTGCGATACAAAAACCGACCAAGTGCAAGTCATAAGTACTCACGCACTGAGGGCTCCGTACCTTATGAGAATGACCAGATGACCAGCTTAGGTGGGCAGTTCCCTGAAGCATCTTGATTGAATTTATATTGTACTTTAAATTTAAAATATTACAAAAAAACTTATAGCTAAACTAATCTAATTACTATACAAATCATGCCCGCGTGGAATGGTGCCAAGAATACTGGCTGCATTTCCGCACTGGACAGCCAGAATGATCCTTTGCGTAAAAAATGAGCCGGCCCTTCTGTCACCAGATGAGGCAATTAACCGCGGTGAAATGTCTCGTAAAAATTTTTTGCACTTTGACTCCATGGCCCTAGGGTCTCCACAGCAAACGGAACAAATATGTAACTCTCGATCAGAGAGGCATACTTGCGCCGCTTACAGGATTCAGCCAACACGGACAGGAATGTTTGGCGGATTATAGCAACGGAATATTAATTTTTTCTTTAAATAAAGTCTTTATACTTTACAGGCTCGAAATCCAGTCTACTCAGTGGGTCTACTCAGATCACAGAATGTTGTTCACAATCTTGCTCTACATCGTCTACTGCATGGTCTACACTGTTCTACTGGCGATAGCTGGTCTCTGGTGCTTCGAAGAATGTGCCTTGACGGAGGAAGAAGAATACGAATTCATCCATCACCACCGAGCGATGCCGTATTGAACGAGGCCTTTTTAGCTTTGATTTCATTGGTTTACCGAAAAAACTGTAAGTTTATTATATTTATTATATCTTTCAACTTCACAACCTTGTGCCTCCTTCACCGTTCTACTACAGAACTGGGAGAAGTCGGAAGCGTTGGCATTCTTACTTTGTTGACATCATGCTCGCACGAAATGCTTTAGTTCAACTTTTCTGAAACGAACCGCTAAGGCAGAACACTCTTCCAGCTTCCGTGTTTTCTGCCACCTATAATTTGAGTTTCTTCAAGGCAAGAGTGAATTTGAATGAGTTATAGGCAAGCGCGCTCCAACCTAGACCTCATCAATGCTGCCCGGCAATAATTGTCGTCAAGCTAAAGTCTATAAAGTCTAACTACACGTTTGAGAACATTATGGAGAACTCTCAGGCGTGCAGGTTTCCTTAAGATGTTTACTTTCACAGTTAAAGCGAGTGATATTAATTTTATTATTTGCTTAAAACCCACACAACTCCTAAAGTTAATTGTACCTACGTGCTTGGGATTCGAATTCTGGACCTCCTTATATATGAAAATCGACATGTGTGTGTATGTTCCCTATGGACTCCAAAACGGCTGGACCGATCTTGATAAAATTTTTAGGCAATCTTGACCGCACGATGAAGTTTGGTAGTGATTAGACCAGCAGATTTTCTTTATGCTACCAGTGCGAAACCGGGGCGGGTCGCTATTATAAAATATTGTTCCTCTTCTTTACTAACCGATAGACCGAGAAATCGTGGACGAGTATATATACCTGGACAAATATCTCTTGCATGGACTTCCACAGGCCTCGGTCTTGCGCCGCCTGAATCCAGCGGCTCCACGCGAATACGCGTCGTTATTGCACAAAAACCTTTGGGCATTAAATTTAATACTCAAAGACAAAAACCAACATTTAAATACAGATTAATGGAAACACAGACATATTTTTTGCGCCACTTGTCAATCGAAAAACAAATAACAATTTCGCATATTTTTTTTCCATCTTCTGAGTAATTTATGTAGGCAGTGTACATCTCAAATATGTATTGATACCTTTCAAATATATGTCCCTTTTGTATTTCCATTGTACTTGTAGTTAAACAATGGAATCTAATGGTATAATCTTTAGGCACAAGATAGATGGCTAGAAATTTTTATGCCATAAGTTGTTATCTTAGATGAGTAAAGTATGAGGACATCATGTCAGTGGCCTAAAACTGTCCGTGAATTCATTTATTGCATTTAGGACAACTTGTGGGACACATGACAAGTCGAGACTCTCCCACCAGTTCAGAAAGCTGTTTCTGCTGAGAAAAAACTCAGCAGTTGCTCTTTTAAAAAAAAGTTTTGAAAATCTCTCTAAGTCTAACAGCTATTTAATTTGATTATTTAATTACATTGTATCTACACAAATTGTTAACTTGAATATGCTTCCGTTACATCCTTAACTAATTATATTATGTACCTAATTTAAAAAAAGCTAATGACCCTTGGTTATTTTTCATATAACACGACAAGGAGCTAACGATGCCTTGGTACTATTTTTATGGAATGATGGGTAAAATGACAAATGACTCGTTCTTTAACTTGAAGGCTTGGCAAATTATATGACGTAACAAAATAATTAGAAAGACGTGAGAGAAACAAAAAATACACATACTTTGGTTGGCTTAATACTCAGAGACTTTTGCGAACCACCAAAATATAGATTAACTCCGGTATAGAATGATTCAGGAAAAAGAATTATAGTGTTTTTGTTTTCTAAAATTTTAATCTAAGAAAGTAATTTTTACGTAGCAAGGTCATCCTTATAAAAGAAATTCGAAGCTTTTTAGTGAAATACACAAATTATCTAGATATTTTTCATCAAAATGCAATATAAATAAACTACCTATATACACTACCTAAGCATTAGCATAATTAGGTATAGCTGCGCTTAATGCACTTATAAATTTAAAATTAGAATTAATAAAAACTCTGTGTTACATAAATTATTATTATTCTTATTAATTACTAGCTGATGCCCGCGACTTCGTCCGCGTGGATTTAGTTTTTAAAATCCCTCGTGAACCCTTTGATTTTCCGGGATAAAAAGTAGCCTATGTTACTCTACAGGTCCTCAACTATAGTACCCATGCAAAAAATCACGTCGATCCGTGGCTCTGTTGTGGCGTGATTGAAGGACAAACCAACAAACAAACACACTTTCGCATTTATAATATTAGTATGATTAGAATATTAAATTGCATAGGAAAACACTGTAACATTACGTCCATACGATGTATTACATCCATACCTACTATGTAGTATGTAGTATAATGATCGTTTGGTAAAATCTGACGCCTTTAGAGTAGTTTGACTTTGACATAATAGGGCTATCCACGATGGCTTTAAGCGATAAAGTACGATTACCAGCTTAAGATGAGCCGTATATTCAAAGTATCCTGTAGATTCCGGGGTTCAAGTTATTTGGACCTATACTGAAGATTGCGATGTGTATAATTTCTGAACTACTAAATTGACGACCTTGAAATAATTACAGAATAATCTATAAAGTAATCGCTATCTAACAAAAAAAGAATGAATGAAATCAGAATACGCCTTAATGAATTACAGCTAAATACACACTTTGACTTTCATCCCCTCTCCCAAGGGAACCGTGCTGAATTTCGGGATAAAAAGTATCCTATATTATACCTCGTAGTATGAACTTAAATCAGGCCAAGTTTCATTTAAATCCGTCCAGTAGTTTCGGCGTGATGCGCGGCCAAGATACAGACAGACAGACAGACAGACAGACAGACAGACAAAAAATTAAGAAAAAATTGTTTTGGCTTCAGTATCGATTATAGAGTGCCCTCAAACAAAAATTTTCAAAATATCTTCAATGTACAGAATTGGACCTGTTACAGTTTTATTATATTATAGAAGATCATACTATCCTACTAATATTATAAATGCGAATTGGGGTTGTATGTATGGATGGATGGATGTTTGTTACTCTTTAACGCCACAACGCATGAACCGATTTGGCCAAAATTGGAATGGAGATAGCTCATACCCAGGATTAACACATAGGCTACTTTTTATCCCGGAAAATTAGAGAGTTCCCGCGGGAATTAAAAAACCTTATCCCGAAGTCCGAAGAAAAGAAGTCGCGGGCATCATCTAGTAATAAATATTTCGTTTCAAAATAGCGCGTAAAACTAGCTATAATGAACTGCAATTATTTATTTACTATTATGTACTATAAGAATTACATTCCTAGGTCAGAATCGAATACAATAATTACGCAACTGCAGAATTCACTCGCTTGAAAAAACGCAATTTTAAACATACTAGGAACCGGATGAAGCGGGGCCCTATAGTTGTAAACACATCGTGAAACCTCTGTTCCTTTCAGTACACTGTGCAATATGACCGGCTGTAGTACATTATGATGTTTGTAATTTTGTATAAATAAAAATCTTACTGCGCGCGCTTCAGTTAAGATTCATCAGTGATGAAATCTTTTTTATTTAAGTAATTTTTTTTTTAATTTTTTTAAATAAAACAAAAATATAAATAATAATAACTGAATGGAGTGTCGAAAACAGATGAGCAAGTGAAAATTAGTTTTACGAGTGGATAAAATTAAGTTATTATAAAAGGTTTGTGTATGCTTACTTTAAAGTTTTTTTTTTAACTTAATTGTTTGGACGTGTGCCTTCAAATAAAGACCACCTACTAAGGATGTTAGTTTAAGAAATTAAATATCACAAGCTTCAACGGTGAAGGAAAACATCGTGAGGAAACCTGCACACCTGAGAGTTCTTCATAATGTTCTTGAAGGTGTGTGAAGTCCGCCAATTCGCATTGGGCCAGCGTGGTGGACTATGGCCTATAACCCTTCTCTGAGAGGAGACCTGCGCTCAGTAGTGAGCCGTCGATGGGTTGATGAAGATGATGATGATGATGAATATTGATGAAGAAGCAAGTTTGACGGCTGATGAAGTACAGATTAGAATTTTATATTAAGTTCTGTAATAGATTTATAAACTTGGGGATTTTTCTATTCTTGACTTATTAATTAGGTATGGCTTTCATGAATATCCTAGCTGGACAGTGTATATTTGAGTATTGAACTAACACTCAAAGGTCAAAGTCGGTAATAATATTTTCAACCGACTTTAAAAAGAGGAGCTTCTCAATTCGACTGTAAGTTTTTGTATGTATATTATGCGGTTATTCCGCCAATTATGAACTGATTTTGATGATTCTTCTTTTGTTTGGCAGGTCATACCTGCTTCAGATATGGTTACATACAAATTTTATCGAAATTTATTCAGCGCATTTTTTTTAATGTTTATTACCTAAAAACTACATACATAATTTATGATAGATTTAGTTTTAAAAATCCCTCGGCAACTCTTAGATTTTCCGGGATAAAAAGTAGCCTATGTCACTCTCCAGGTTCTCAACTATACTCATGCAAAAAATCACGTCGATCTCATATAGGTATCTCGTAATAGATTTGTGGGACAAAATCTAAAACCGAAGTTAATATAAAATTCCATTCAATTCCAATTTCCATGCCGCAGTTTGTTATTTAAACGTCATGGAATGCCTTAATAATTCTCAAGTGCAATTACAAAAGCGATTTCGTAAGACGACGACCTTCCGTGGTTTCATCTTTAATGTCAACCTCGGCAATGTGTGCACAGCCTAACCCGGGTCACTGTCGGAGTGTCCCAGTTCAAATATTAAGAAACACGAACTTGATGTATGAACTTGCTCTAAAGCAAATAATCAGATCAGGGGCCCAACCACCGACGCTACAAGCAGAATTATATCAATACTAGCAGATGCCCGCGACTTCGTCCGCGTGGATTTAGTTATTAAAATCCCGCGGGAACTCTTTGATTTTCCGGCATGCCTATGTCACCCTCCAGGTTCTCAACTATAAATATCCAGAAATCACGTCAATCCGAAGCTTTGTAACAGCGTGATTGAGGGACAAACCAACAAACAAACACACTTTTGCATTTATAATAAGTATAAGGAAGAATTATACGATAATAAAGGCGAACTAATTACATTTTAGAACACAAAATCTACTATTGTGACTTAAATATGACAGTTAGATATATTCCCTCGGGGGCTTTTTTGTAGAAAATAATGCGTACTTTAATCATGTACATCATTTTTATGTATCATAAATAGCTTTCTCAGCACACGCCACATAATGCATTTTACAGGCAAAATTTTGCTACTTTGGGTTACATAATTGCAATTTTCTTAAGGATCTCTCTTTTTTTGAAAATAAATTATAGCCTATTTTACTTACTGATAACTTAGCTTTCTATTGGTGAAAAAATGGTTAAAATCGGTCCCGTAGTTACAGAGCCTATTCGGTACAAACAATCAAACAAACAAACAAACAAACAAAAATCTTTCCTCTTTATAATATTAGTATAGAATAGTATAGACTAGCTTTTGGCCACGCGACTTCGTCCGCATGAAATTAGGTTTTGAATTGGAAATTTCAAAAACTGCGAAACATGGTCTTCATTTTTAATGGAAAGTCAAAAACCAAGTTTCATGGAAATAACTTGAAAAATAAAACAGACTCATACAAACATTCCATCCCCTATTTCTCAAATTAAAAGTGTCAATTTTTGCGATCAATTTTTAAAAGCATATGCTCTACCCCAAAAAGGATTTCTGCACTGTGCTGTATAATATTAATTATCGTGTTTATCATTTTAATTAATCTAGGAAACTTTATATCAAAAGCCGACGGCCCTTTAGCTCTTAGAAACTCGTTCACAGAACGTTACTTGTGTTACAAAATAAATTAAATAATAATAGGTTAGCTTACTCATAATTATGCTCAATAAATATAATATCTCAATAAATTTTCTTTTCTTGACTTATTGAATATGGTTTTTCATAATATCCTACCTGGACAGTGTGTCCCACGGTAACAAGTACTATTTTCAACTTACTTCCTAGAGGAGGTGGTTCTCATTTCCACTGTGTGTTTTTGTATGTTTGTTACGCGATCATTTCGCCAATTATAAATTGAATTTAGATGATTCTTCTTAGGTTTGGTAGTTCATACTTCAGACGTGGTCCTGTATAAATTTTATCGAAATTAATTCAGCGCTTTATTTATTTTTTTATGTTTGTTTCCGTCCGTCGTAACTCCTTCATTTATAAACCGATTTGGAAAATTCTTATTTTTTGCGATGGTATACTTCCCGTTTGATACCAATGAAGTCGGTTTTTTTAGTTTACGTTTGTGTCCCAGGTAAAGGTAAATGTACACTCAACTATTGCTGGCTTGAGCGGCAAGTTCGCAACAGACGTGATTTTCCAAAAAGGAGGAGGTGCTCAATTCGGCTGGTATCTTTGTTTAATTTAACGTGTTTAGAAAATCTAAACTAAATATGGTTACGTAGTTTCATTACAGAGTGCTCATAACCACCGTTCAGCTTCATCATGGATATTATCTAGGACCAGAGTACTTCTTAAGACGAATCAAACGAGCCCGAACTCCATGGTGTTACATCGTTTTACTACAGAATTCCCATAGCCATCTTCCGCCTCCATTATCAGATCAGCTCCATGTTACAATAATATTGCACTGTAATCCGATTTACATGTTACAATCGGAAACCGGGAATGGTTCTAATACACCTTGCAAGGCTTGACCTAAACATACATTGCACGATAAATAGAAGCTTGTAAAAATAAGATGATAAATATAAATTTAGCTTAAATGCATGTATGTTATGTAGGTACTAAGCTATACTATATACTATTAATTTTTAAGGTCTCCGAGTATCTAAACAAACAAACAAACAACGGCCAAATACAGTATCTTCCTAAATAGTCGGGTAAAAAGACCCTTTCATAGTTGAGTTACATTTTCTAATACCTATCTAATTGACGATGAGTAGAGTAGGCCTAGATTTTCCACAATAACTTGTAATGTTTACGCACTAGTAAAGCACAATCGCAATCATCATGCAACGCACGGTTTATCTGAGCGTTATTTATTGCCTTCGCATCACGACGTAGGAAGAATATTACTTAGCAATTAGCATTTAAGTTTACTGAGCTTAGCTTTGCGGATTGCATATGGAGAAGCCTGTGATTTAATTCTAATCGGTTTACAGCATAGGTAAGTAATGCCCGTTTTCATCAACGTACCCTAAACCTTTAGTCTGCGGCCCAAGTGCGAGCGGGTGCGGGCAGCGAAGCGGTCGGCGTGTAGAACTAACGCATAATGCTGGCCATACACGATCAATTTTACCTTATTTTTATATTAATATTAATTGATATTTTTTTTTTATTAGGGAAGTTCTTTTCTCTAGGACGAATAAAGTTTTTACTCAATTTTTCACAGATTTATTGCCATACAATGAAATGATGTATTTTTAATGCCCTTTCATTTGACATGAATGAGAAAAAACCAGCCAAATGTGAGTCGGATTCGCACACAGAGTGTTCCGTACTCCAAAAGTAAAAGTAAAACGATAATATTATATTAATTTGCTTATTTATCGTTAACTTTGTTTGTAGAGGTTTATTGTTAATATAAAAAAATTATGCTAGTTAGAGAGTTGGTTTTATTTTTCCTGTAAAATATACATGAACTTCTATTGACCATAATTATTTCTGATTTTTCGATTGGTAAACTTCGGAGATAAGGGGGGGAGCGCTTTTTTTTCGAAATTTTGGCCGATTAATCAAAAACTATTATATCTAAATATATAAAAGGCAAAGGTGACTGACTGACTGATTGACTGACTGGTCTATCAACGCACAGCTCAAACCACTGGACGGATCGGGCTGAAATTTTGCACACAGATAGTTATTATGACGTCGACGTCCGCTAAGAAAGGATTTTTAAAAATTCCAACCCCAAGAGGGTTAAATGGGGGTTGAAAGTTTGTATAAAAGTCCGCCATTTATCAAATTATTTTTCATGTAATATCCATGAAACTTTAATTTTTGGGCTTTCTATAAAAAAATAAGAAATAAATAAAAATCTAACTTAACGTGAGCTAACCAACCGCTAAGAAACCATTTTTGAAAATTCAACCTCTAAGGGGATAAAATAGGGGTTTGAAAAATCGAACATAACGTGAGCGAAGCCGCGGGCAAAAGCTAGTATAGAAATAAATAAAAAAACTGTTTTAGAATGTACAGGTAAAGGCCTTTCATATGATACCCTACTCGGTATAGTTATTTTACTTTGAAATTTCAAACCCCCGACTTTCCCCCGTTTTTAATAAAACTAAAAATAATTTTCGATTTTTTTTTATTCCTATGATGTTGGGCCTCTATTATACACAACTATTCCAAATTTCAAGTCGATAGCTCTAATAGTTACTGAAATAATCGACTGCGACAGACGGACGGACGGACGGAGAAAGTCTCACCATAAGGGTTCCATTTTTACCATTTTGGTACGGAACCCTAAAAAGTGCTACAAGGGTGGGGACGGGTTTTGCCAATGTTCTTTGAAGTAATTACGTTCAGTATTTCAGAAGTGGTCCGCGCTCTCCGAGTCAAAGGCGACTTAGCAGTTAATGATTGACGTCATCGAGAAAAAAAACATTCATTGTAATAAAATATTTTTTTATTAACATTACAAATGAATAATAAGAAGCTCATTAAATGTGCACGAGTTTCAGGAAAACATGTATTACAACGAACAATAGTTAAGTTCAGGTGTATGTACTAGAGGTTGCATCAATCCATGTAATAGATGCAATTACCTCGAACGATATATCGTAACTTTAATTATGCATTTCAGGTAATTCTAACATAATAAACAATGTTATAGTACACTGAGATGAACTTTGAAAAATATGGTAACTAAAGCTACCTATATATATAATCTTAATCTTATCTTATCTTATCTTATATAAATATTATATAAATTACGTGTCACGTTGTTTGTCCGCGATGGACTCCTAAACTACTTAACCGATTTTGATCAAATTTCGTAACTATCTGTAATTTGGTCCAACTTGAAAGATAGGATAGTTTTTTTGGATAAGGATAGTTTATTTGATTTATTTATATAGATAAGTTGGCGGTACGAAGTTCGCATAAAAATTCTTTTAAAATAACCGACTTCAAACACCATTGAAAAATATAAAATAATTTCATTTGTACACGTTATTGAAGTCGGGCGGGCCTAAATAGAAACGAGGAAACGATGAAACGAATGCGCCAGGCTAGCCAAAATTTTAGTGTGTAGGTCCAGGCACAGAATTTAATAGTACTTGGTAAAGGTACGAGTATGTTGAAGTCGGGCTAGCCTTGCAGTTTCATTGTTCAATTGGGGCCCGTCCGACTTCAACATACGTGTACCTTTACCAAGTGTAGTAAGTAACTGAAATTATTTTATACTTTTCAGTGGCGTTTGAAGTGGCTTTAAAAAAAATATTGAAATCGGTTAAGATTTGAGGGAGATATGGAGTAACATCGACAAAAAAAAAATACGCTTCGAATTGAGAACCTCCTCTTTTTGTGTCGGTTAAAAATGAAGCAAATAGTTGACAACAAGTTTACAACATTGCTGAGTTGCCGAGTTTCTTGCTGGTTCTTCTCGGTTGGAATGGCATTCCGAACTAGTGCTAAGTTCATTTGACGATCCGAAAGCACTTTGTAAAAGTTTATTTCAATAAAAACTTATACTATTCTATTTCTGTTCATTGAATTTTTCTCACTTTTATTCATTGCCTTGAATATAGAAGCCATTGGCCATTGCCTTGATTTTTTGCGGGATCTAAATAGTATAGCCTGGGATTCGGTTTTTAACGCAGCCACGCTAGATGACAAAATTTCCGTTTTTAATTCCCTTCTAACTGAACTGTTCGACATTCATGCTCCTTTCCGGCCTATAAAACTAAAACATCTGCCCGCACCATGGCTCACCCAGGACATTAAGCAGGTCATGACAAAGCGCAACAATGCAAAATCAAAATATAAAATTAAACCAACAGACGCAAATTTGCTTGAGTATAAACGTCTGCGCAACCGCTGCAATAAGATGTGCAGGGATGCTCAGCGCAATTTCATACATGCTTCAGTGGATGGTAAAAGTACATTAAAGGTGTGGAGATTCTTAGAAACGTTGGGCATCGGTAAACAACATAGGGGTGTTCGACATAATGTTGATGTCAACGCTCTTAACTCTCACTTCACTAATGTTGCAACTAATATTCATAATAAGTCCCAGACCCTCTCCTCCATTAATTCACGACCTAGACCAAGCTTTTCTGAGTTTCATTTTAGTGAGGTAAGCCCTGATGAAATAAAAAAACACATCTTTGCAGTCAAATCAGATACCATGGGTAGTGATGGTATTAGCCGCAAGATGATACTTTTAAGTCTAGACAACGTTTTGCACATACTCTCCCACCTTTTGAACTTCTCCCTCTCGTCACACAGCTTTCCAAGTGTCTGGCGTGTTGCTCAAGTTATACCTATTCCCAAAATCTCCAATCCAACTCTATTCTCTCACTATCGTCCTATTTCCATTCTTCCCTTCTTATCCAAAGTACTTGAGCGCATTGTTCATTCCCAACTCTCATTGTTTCTCTCTAAAAACAATATACTGAGCTCTTTTCAGTCTGGTTTTCGTAGAGGGCACAGCACTGTTACGGCTTTGACGAAGGTTTGTGATGACTTTAGGATCGCGATTGATAGTAAGCAGGTGACAATTCTGGCACTGCTTGATTTTTCAAATGCGTTTAACACTGTTGACTTCGAAATCCTCTTAGCAATCCTCAAATCCGTTAATATTTCCTCGGATGCTGTTAGTTGGTTCCAGTCCTACTTGATCGCTCGCAATGCATTCGAGTCAAAGAAAAACTGTCATCGTACTGTCGTCTCAGTGCTGGTGTTCCGCAGGGTGGCGTTCTATCTCCTTTACTCTTTTCCATTTTCATAAACACTGTCACTGATCTTCTTTCCTTGCCTTATCACCTTTATGCCGATGATTTCCAACTGTACGTGTCTACTTCGGTTGAACATATCAGTGACGCTATTAAAACCATAAACTGCGAACTAAATGTAGTCCGCGACTGGAGTAAATCTCATGGGCTACTGGTCAACGCAAGCAAATCTCAGGTTATAATAATAGGTAACTCCAGGCAAATTTCAAAACTTGATTATGCCTCTTTGCCACCAGTGATCTTTGATGGTTCTGCACTGCCATACAGTCAAACCGTGAAAAATTTTGGGGTTATTATTGACAGCAATCTATCTTGGATACCGCAGGTAGCAGCTATTAGCAAAAAAGTCTTTGGAGCTTATGGATGTCTAAAAAGGTGGAAAATACGCTGATACCTGTTATCTAGACCTGACTGAAGAACTGCTAAATAAATTGGAGCGATTGCAAAACTTGTGCATCCGATTTATATTTGGCCTCAGAAAGTACGATCACATCTCCGAGTATCGTAAAAAGTTGAATTGGCTTCCTATAAGGTACCGGCGAAATCTTCATGTCCTCTCTCTCCTTTATGCTACTCTCTATCATCCCTGGTCACCACCCTATCTCAAAGAGCGCTTTAAATTCCTTAACTCTTTTCTTTATAACTACACCCTGCGTTCCCTTTCCGATAACCGTCTGAAAATATTCAAAGGTAACACGTGTTGTTTTTCGGAGTCTTTCACTAAAAAAGCAGCTGTGATGTGGAATGAACTCCCAGCTGAAATTAGACGAGCTCAATCTTTGACCGTTTTTAAAAGCCGTCTCAAGCAACACTATCTTTTAAAGCTTTATAATTGAGTAGGTACTAATAACATGTTTGTGTGTCATACTTATGTTTTGTATATTCATAGTGTATGTATATTTTATATATATGTGTGTGTATTTATATATGTGTATATGTATGTGTATGTGTATATATATATTATATATATCTTTATATATTATTAAGTATGTGTTTGTATATATTAATATTTGCTTATTTTAGTTTATTTTGGTAGAGTTTGTATCTATTAGAGTGTATGTAAGTATGTTTAATAATTATGATTGATTTGTATTCCTATGCACTTATTGCGATACCCCGTCTCTCAGTGCATAATGTTCTCTAGTATAGGTTGCCTGGAAGAGATCACTATTAGTGTTAAGGCCGCCTTTTGTATTAAATTGTTTCTTTACTTATTGTATATTTTTTGATCTTGTATGCAATAAAGTTGTATAAATAAATAAATAAATAAATAGAATAGAATAGAAATGTTTTTTTTTTTTTAGAATAAAAATGTTTTTTATTCAAATGAACTTTTTTACAAGTGCTTTTGAATCGTCGATGAGTCTACCACTGGTTCGGAGTGCCCTTCCTGCCAAGAAGAACCAGCAAGAAACTCGGCGGTTGCTCTTTTCAAAACAAGTTTACAATACAATATGTTTGCAGTGTTTCCACAATGAGGGGAAGTTCTACAAAAGCATACCTAATTATAATTCTTTGCTTCGCTCAACCATATTTGTTATAAGTGATATTATATTTACGTGATATTGACATAAAATATGCCTCTTATTAAGCCCATTTCAAAATTTAAAATTTTGTCTAAAATGGGGGCACATTTTAGAATTTTTTTCTTACCTGGCTGGCCTGGAAATGGCTGAACTGATATTTAAATATTATGAGACATCAACAGGTAAGCCGTATGAACAAGAAATGCTAGTAATTATATTTTAAGAGTTCACATAATTCATATCAGTCAGTCATTTTACCGCCATCACATAATCTAGTACATGCTTATAATATTATAAACGCTTAAATTTTATTTATTTGCATAAATACAGAATAACCTAATAATCAATATAACGCGTTTCTCACGTTTTTTGAGATTTTATTGATTATATAGTTTATTTTATTATTTATTATATAGTCGGTTAATAAATAGGAAAAATATTGAAAAGATAAATAATAATCATAAAAACAGTGACACCGTAGGTATATGATTCATTTGAAATATTAAGAACATTTGATAATTTTCCCAAATGAAGCATGTCTTTTTGCAGCAAAACAAAAACAGTGAATCGAGAAGCATGATGAAGATTCATTGCAATATAATAATAATGCTTTGAGTAATAAACCATAATAATGTAACTCCTAATTACGTTAGGTATACCTATGCCCGCATGGAATGATTTCATTCATCATTACATATAGGGTGTTCTCATGAGGCGATTTTATTTGATTTACTTAAATCGTATCGTTAAACGTAATCGTAAAATTGTATTATCAGACCAGGCCTGCAATCAAAGTTGATCAACTTTAATTGAACGATTGAAAATTTTAAAAGGCTACTGAATCCGTTCATTTCTATGAACTCATTGGGCAAAATACAAATTTCTGAACTAGAGTACGATCCTTTTAAGTCGAAAATAATTATGTTTACCCAACTTCCCTAAAAGGAGGAGGTTCTCCATTTGGGGAGTATTTTTTTTCGCTTACTTTCTCTTTTAGAAGCGCTTGGGAGGATCCTGATTGATTCCATTCCTACACGATTGAGATGCAAGCTGACACCTCGCAAAACAAACCTTAGTTCAAAAATTACTCATTTTGAGAATACAATATAATATTCTCACGACTCAGTTTAGTGCCACTGTTAAGCAATTTTGCATGCGAGCGCGAAAACGCAATCCGTTTTTTATTTTAGATGATCAACTTTAAGTTGATCAACTATAATGTTGATGAGTCGAGGCCTCGCTCCGTGAGTCTATTATATTCATTACACTGGGGAAGTACAAAATTTTGTATTATTTTACGAATTCCAAGAAATATAATTAATGTACCTACTTATACAAAGTATTGTTGCGTATTTAATTTGAGGCAATAATGACGTCAACGATTGCATTGTTCCAGTCAATTATTTTTTCCACTGTCCACGTGTTACGTAAAACAATTGTTTTACGTAACTGTGACGCCATTTCAAGTTCAAATGTTAGACTCTGATTGAACTTATAGTTATTAATAGTCAAAATAATACAAATATTTTGACATATTAATATGTTCAAAATATTGTTATTAATAATTCAGTGTTTAATATACATACGTATTTCCATAATTATATTCATAATCATTATTATTTTGGGGCTTGGTAGTACCAGTACTTTTGTACTATGTATTGTACTATGTATTCTGTGTTAGTAGCGAAAACTCAGAAGGGTAATTTGAGAATAATTCGTCGATAATTTGCATCAAATTATTTTATTATTTATCTCACATTTATCACACATTAATTATATTAATTAATCACATCACAATCTATCGATGCTAACGTCCGAACGTGTCTACGGCTGATTCGTTAATGCCCACAGATCTCATTAGTCATTACAGTGATACACAAATCTGTATCACTACCTGTGAATGTACGGCATGAAACTACACTTGTTGTTTCATGTAGTGGTAGACTCATTGACGATTCAAAAGTACTTGTAAAAGTTTATTTGAATAAAAAACATTTCTATTCTATTCTATTCTATTCTATTCTATTCATGACGTATAATGACAGACACTAACAATATTTTGAAATTACTAACGGTTTCGCCTTTGTCAATATACGTCATGAAACGTATTAATATTGACATGGTTACATTTATTGTTTCAAGAGGTATACTGACAAACATCAATCATATTTTTGAATTGCTAACAATAGGTAGGTACATTACCCACAGCGCGGCGCGACGTCCGGCCGTCAGATTGCAAAACCGCGCTCAAAGCACACTAAGCTCCATACATTTTTTTGAAGAATACTAGCTTTTACCCACAACTTCGCCTTAGTGGAGTCAGGTTTATAAAAATCCTGTGGGAACCCTCTATTTTTCCGGGATAAAAGGTCACTCCCCAAGTCTTCAAAAAATCACGTTAACCAAACCAATAAACAAACACATTTTCGCAATAATTACAATAACTATCTATTAGTAAGGATTATATTAATCTACATAATTAAATACCTGTAACATTATACTATTACGAGTATGTAACTTAAAAGTCGAATTTTACATTTTTAAATCAAATAAAAAACCGGCCAAGTGCGTGTCGGGCCACGCGCAGTGTAGGGTTCCGTAGTTGAAAGTCTCAAATATTATTGCTGACCTAGGATAGTGCTTTTATTTTATTTATGAATATTGAATACATTATGAGTTCCATGGTTTAAATACTATAATATACTACAAAATATGCAACTTACACTACGTGTAATACCTAACTTAGGAAAAACAGGTATAACTCCTTAACTAATGAACCCTAATTAGCCGTGATAGTTTTCCTTTAAAACTCATTATATATACTACTGCTTTGAATTTTTTCTTGTATCCTTTATACAACCATTTGGCTGGCAGAGGGGGGGGACACTTGACTCTAATAAAATTTAGCACTTTAAAATATCATATTTCGCAAACGGATCCCTGAATTGAAAAATGGTGTTCCCACACCCACAAAATTTTTGAAAGACCTATTCAACGACATCCCACACTATGGGATAGACGAGAAAAAAAAAAATTCATCCCCACTTTACATGTAGGTGAGGTACCTTAAAAAAATTATATTTCACAATTTTATTTTACCATTTTGTCGGCATGATTGATATTTATAGCTTTGTCAAATTACAGATTTCTAGTACCAATAGTCTCTGAGCTAAACCGCGGACAGACAGACAGACAGACAGACAGACAGACGGACGGACATGGCGAAACTATAAGGGTTCCTTGTTTACTACGGAACCCTAAAAAGGAAGACGAAAGAAAAAAATGCACAAGACATGCATTTTTATGAAATGCCATTCATAATATCTTGATTATCAAATCGTATGGATACTTTGTCTAAATTACGAGTACATTTAGGTATACCTTATAGCTATTAAATTCTTTGCCAATTATAATTTGCACTGTATAACAATAAAGATTTTGCCGCAATTTCGTCTCGGAGGCTTCGCTGTTGAAAAGATTGGACAATGATCTTATTTCACGGATTAGCTAATTAAAAAGCACATTATTTTAAATTAAATTTTATTATAAATTCTGTCTATCTACGTTAGTGCCTACCTGAATATGTTCAATGTAACAATGTTAATCTTCTTTACAATATTTGAATGTTATGTTATGTTATTGTTAATTTGTTATACCTATCTAAATCTAATAAATACATTATATAATAGGAAAAAAATGACTGACTGACTGACTGATAGATCAGTCAATCTATCAACGCACAGTTCAAATCACTGGACGGATCGCGCTGAAAGGCATAGATACTATTATGATCAAATAAAATCAGATATGGTTGAGCGAAGCAGGCTGGATCATGCGTCATGCTCATGAACGGGTTCCACCGGCGGGAATGGGGCTACTTTCTGTCTGCCCGTCTTAATATGTATTGAATTGTAAGTACCATTACGAACCAGTGGTAGATTCATAATATTATTCATAAACGGGAAAGCACTTGTAAAAGTTTGTTTAAAAGGAAAATATTACTGTTCTATTCTAATTGGCTTTGCTTCAGCTGTCCACAAGATAGACAATTTTGTAACATTTCATAATATTTGAAAAGAGTAACTGCTGAGTTTCTTGCCGGCTCTTCTCAGAAGAATCAGCATTCTGAACCGGTGGTAGATTCCTGACTTGTCATAAGAGCCACAAGTTGGCCTACATGAAATAAATGATTTTAATTTTTTTTTTGACGTAGTCATCCGCTAAGAACGGACGGAAAGTAACGACTGATTCTATTCAATACTTGGTAACCTTTTAAAGACCAGCTAAAAAAATAAACTAACTCGCTAACTAAGAGCCTCATAAGTAGGCTCAGGACCGCTCAGCGGGCGATGGAGAGAGCAATGCTCGGAGTGTCCTTGCGGCATCGAATCAGAAATGAGGAGATCCGTAGGAGAACCAAAGTCACTGATATAGCTCAGCGAGTCGCGAAACTGAACGGAAATGGGCGGGGCATATAGTTCGAAGAGCTGATGGCCGTTGGGGTCCCAAGGTGCTGGAGTGGCGACCCCGCACCGGGAAGCGCAGTGTTGGCAGACCCCCCACCTGGTGGACCGACGACATCAAACGAGTCGCAGGGAGCCGCTGGATCAAGGCGGCGCAAGACTGAGGCCTGTAGAAGTCCATGCAAGAGACCTTTGTCCAGCAGTGGACGTCTATCGGTTGATGAAGAAGAAGAAAATAAGAAAAGATTGCAGACAATGTTTATGATTATGAACACGGGCATTAGAGTTCAGGTGTAGACTTATTATGAAAGAACCCGCACCGAATAGTTTGCACGCATATCCAGTATCCACCCATTAATTACCTACTTAAATTGCGACCGATCGCTCAGGACATTAAGCTAGTCCCATACACTTCCGAGCGTACGATTTTCAAGTCCTTGGGGCCGGTGGATGCAATATCCTGCCATTTGCGTGCACCGATTGCTCAATGCCTGACCCGCATTCTGCCTATCTTCCAAACATGGTAGGATTATATTTACATTTTAAGTGAATGAATTTATCCGCGACTTGGTCCGTTCCAAACGTTCTGTGCGCTTAGTCCGTCGAGTATTAATTATTTTCAGTCCGCACCTTTAACCGTTGGGCAATTGAGGCTTTAAAATTTAAATTACACCCTATGATGGAAGCGGGCAGAAGGGTAGGGCTGTCGGTTTCTTCTATATTCATCGCAATGGAACGCTAAATCGCTTTGCGGATCTGCTTAGATCAAGGAGCTAGAGCTGAAGCCTTCCATATTGTGACTGGGCAGAATTAATTCAGAGATTATAATAAATTTATGCAGCAGTGATAACCTAGTGGTTAGGACTGTCGTCTCCTATTCGGGGGGTCACAGGTTCGATCCCGGGTACACACTTCTGACTTTTCGGAGTCAAGTGCGTCTAAGCAATCAAATATCACTTGCTTCAACGGTGAAGGAAAACATCGTGAGGAAACCTGCGGATCTGAGAGTTCTTCATAATGTTCTCGAAGGTGTGTGAAGTCAATTTGCATTGGGCCAGCGTGGTGGACTATGGCCTATAACCCTTCTCTAAGTGACCTGCGCTCAATAGTGAGGCGTTGATGGGTTACTAATGATGATGATGATGAGTAATATAAATTCCAAAATTACCCCCCACGGGAATCGAACTCGAGACCCCTCAGAGACCCGCGCTTCCCATTACGACCATCTGGTAGTAATTAAGAAAGTGTGTGAAGACTACTATATACCTATTGTTGCGAGTAGGTAGGTCTAAAGAGCGAACTACTCCGAATTGTCTGGAAATGGAAAATACCATTGCATGCCAGTAATAGTCTAACAGCCGAGTTAAATGCTCCAGAGCGCATACGCATACTATAATAATATTTTTTACTTACGTAAACAACACATAACGGCGACCTTAACCCGGATGGTGTTTATTGGCCTAGAATGACTGAAGACTTTTGACGTCTTTCACAATGCTGACGAAAGTTGACATTGAAGGGTGGACGAGTTTATCTATTTACGGTGTCATTATGTTTATTTAATACCTAATGTGTCCGTAGAAGAACCCCAGTCACCGACATAGTTAGAGAGTCGCGAAACTGAAGTGGAAATTGGCGGTGCACATAGTTCGAAGAGCTGATGGTCGTTGGGGTGCTAAGGCGCTGGAGTGGCGATCCAGCACAGGGAAACGCAGTGTTGGTAGACCCCCCACTAGGTGGACTGACGACATCAAACGAGTCGCACAGAGCCGCTGGATTCAGGCGGCGCAAGACCGAGACCTGTGGAAGTCCATGCAAGAGACCTTTGTCCAGCTGTGTACGTCTATCGATTGACAAAGAAGAAGAATGTGTCCGCGTGGATTTAAGTTTTTAAAGTTCCCGTGGGAAATTTCAAATATTCCATTTGAAATTTCCTGCGATGATCTTAATTGACGCTTGTCTTATTTCGGTTCCCAGAATTGAGCGAAAATGTGAAATGAGTCTTTGGGAAACTCAGTGATCCTTGCTCTCACGATGATGATGATTCGCATATTCACATGAAGTTTTATCATAGATCTAGTTAACGCCTTTAAGCCCCCGTACCCACGGAGCGGTTTTCACCCGCGCCCGCAGCGGTTGCGGGCCTGTGGCCTCTGTAGAATGCAGATTTGTATGGAAAATGAAGTAGCAATTTTCACGTCTGCGGTTTTCGCCCGCGGCGGGCGCGGTTGCTCGCGGCGCCTGCAGTAGATCAGTGCGGGTCGCGGCCGCTCACGAGCTTAGCGGCCGTCGCGTCGCCCGCGGACTCTGCGATCGGTCGCACGGACGCAGGGGAGAGGTGTTTTCTCCTTCCGAAGCCATTTTAGCGGTCCTTTGCCACAACCGCAATGGCTCGCGACGCAGCCGCCGAGGTTCTACGCAATACACCACGTTTTTAAAAACTAAATAAAAGTCTTGTCATTTATCAATCAATTCAGTTTTCATTATGGCAACATTATGAATAGTATTTTTTATGCGATGACAAGCTAGTCCTTGACTGCGATCTCACCTGATGGTAAGTGACGACGCAGTCTAAGATGGTAGCGGGCTAACTTGGAAGGGGTATGGCAGTGAACATTGAACCCATACCCCTAATTGGTTTCTACACGCCATCGTGCCGGAACGTAAATCGCTTGGCGGCACGTCTTTGACGGTAGGGTGGTAACTAGCCACTAGACCAGACCAGAGACAATTCAGAAATTATAAATTCCCAAATTGACCCCACCCGGAAATCGAACCCGGGACCTCCCAGTTATAAGACAACAGCGCTCTCCACTGAGCCAGGGAGGTCGTCAAAACGTCGTCAAAGGTGTTTGTACATTGCATGCAAGAATCTGTACGATCGCGTGTAATACTGACCTCACATGCAAGTGCGTTTTAATGTTATTGCTAATTTCTCAGACAGTTAATTTAATCAGTGATCCTGTTTGTTAACCCATGACCTACGTCAAAATTTTCTTCATAGTGTTAGATTCTTATGAAACAACTAGCCTTTGCCCGCAGCTTTGCTCGCGTTTAGTTTGATTTTTCAAAACCCTATTTTACCCCCCTGGGGACTGAATTTGCCCTACGTCGTGATAGCAATCTGTATGCCAAATTTCAGCCCGATCCGTCCCGTGATTTGAGCTGTGCATTGATAGATCAGTCAGTCAGTTAGTCAGTCAGTCACCTTTTCCTTTTGTATGTTTAACCTTCATTTTTATAGTGAGCATTCTCTCTTTTTATTGGTCTTGTAAAAAATGCCTTCTTCTTCTTCAACAATCTTGTATAGATGAGAGTTCTTCATAATATTGTCAAAGATGTGTGAAGTCTGCCAATAGCCCAGCCAGGTCAGCGTGGTGGACTATGGCCTAAATCCTTCTTTAGAATAGAATAGAAATATTTTTTATTCAAATAAACTTCTTACAAGTGCTTTTGAATCGTCTGACTCTACCACTGGTTAGGAATGCCCTTCCTGCCGAGAAGTACCAGCAAGAAACTCGGCGGTTGCTCTTTTCAAAACAAGTTTACAATACAATAAATACTGCTACGTATGCAGTGTTTCCACAATGAGAGTTCCAAAAATGCATACCTACTAACAATGCAATATATCTTAAGATGGGCAGACATAAAGCAGCCCCATTCCCGCCGGTGGCACCCGCTGACGTGCATGACGCATGACCCAGCCGTTGCTTCGCTCAACCATATTTGAGTAACAGTGCCCAGTTGTGCGGTGGCGATGGGTTGAGATGATAGGTGTCCTCACGATCTTTCGCAATCTTGTGCCGCTTGTATCCGGTCGCTCCCTGCAAGTTCCAAGTTGCAACTCGTTGTGATGTAGGGACCAAGCCTGTCCACCAAGTCGCGAATCTACCTATACTTCATTTTCGGTATAAGAGGATCATTTACTCATTAGCACTTGAATGTGAACGCCTGTTGGTTCTTTAAATTAATGCAAAAAACTGTTATTCTTTTAAAATTGCGGGAAATTCTTAATGATAGTTTGGAATAATCCTCCACTTTAGAATTGATTGGTGTTGAATGTTTTTCCCTAAAAGTTCATTAAGTAGGTATTCTTTCTTATCTAGCTTTTTTATCAGAAAAGACAGTCATACTACTTACCCACCTGGACTATAATAGGCATACTTCATCGTCTTCAATCTTATCGGCCTACATTTATGTATAAAATATAGTGACCTTGACATTGTACAAGTTCACTACTTTCGATAAAATCTACCATTAGCTCCATCTACCCACGAGCAACAGAACTCTTACGTGAAAGTTTTGTGGAGCTTTCATAGAGGTCTCATAGTGTATTGGACACATGGAAGTTGTAAGAACAACTTTATGTCCCTAACTTCTACTTCCCTAATCGAACCTTCATCATTATGTTACACGTAGTTGTAATAGGCTATTTGACTACTTTTAGAAAATCATCTTAAATTGTTAATAATGCTATGCTGAAGCTAACAAAACATATATTTCGGCATAATTTTCATTATTTTTCATAAAAATCGAGAAATAAATTCAAAAAAATAAATTGCCGCCGAAACGTTCCATTTGCTCTCATGACGTAACAGTTCACATTTCAAACAATGACAATTTTATAATATGTGTTTAGGCCGCGTGTCGCATACTATTTGGTATTTAATAAAATAGTAACGATGAAAAACAGACGAAATTAGCCTATTACGCCGCACAAACACGTCGAAATGTATTGACAAAATGAGAATTCCATAGGTGGTGTAGACTGTGACGTCATTCGAGATCACGGAACGTTTTCGATCACGTGACCATGGCCAGAATTATAGCAATTTTATTTAATGTTTTCTAATTAAATAAAGCTTTATTTTTTAGTTTTGTCGTATGGAATAATGTTTTTAGATAATAATCTTTTAGGATGACACCAGTTGAAACGATATTTTTACTATAGTCAAATACCCTATTCCTAGTTCCATGGTTATGTTTGATTTGAAGCCCAATATACAGTGCCACAGTATAAGTTGGCGGTGGCGTTTTGAGGAACTAATTCGGTCATTAAATTTTTATACTCCATGGCTATCTTGAAAATTCACTACTGGATCTCGTTGTGTGCTGTTGGGTTTATTGTGTAAATTAAAAATGTTTTTTCCCCAAATTTAGTCTCATGTTCTATACAATGGCAATAGTAATGTTGAGCACAGTGGCGCACAGCCGCGCCAAGTTAAACTTGTCGCACTGTAAATCAGCTATATTCTAAGCTGTAACCTTTGTGTTTGTAGCAATGTTTTACATCTACCTATTGTAACGATCGCAATTACATCTTAGCTCGAATACAACTTCTTATTATCTGTTATTTAGTATGGAAATAAAAGTTTGGGAAAAAGTCATGTTTCAATACCTCCATACTACTTAAATAAAAAATTTACGCACAGTGAAAGTTAGCTTAAAAGTTACTCTAAAGCCTCTTATTTGCAGACTCTCTCTCGCCATTTGGCTAAATTGCACAATGACATCAACAATGTTATTACTTAAGCCAATTGCAACCACAGCGATTATCACTTTGACAACTTTCGTGGTAACCCCCTGGCAATGGCAATGAGTATCAAACTCTTTCTCAGGATCATGAAATAAAAATAATCATTACATTCATTTTTAAATGAAACTTTTGCTCTTGCTTCGCTCGCGTGAATAACATTTTATCTACGCTGTAAAGGCATTCATAATAATAATTAGTATTCTGCATGGGCGTCACCAAGGGGGGGTATGTAGGGGCAGCTGCACCCCCCCTAGACATTTTAAAAATATAGTACTAGTAACTCAACGCATAAGTTTTACTTATAATGTCCTCGATAATAATGTCAACTTGCCCCCCCCCCCCCCCCTTGCCGGCTGGCGACGCTCTTGGTATTCTGTGTTTTAAATAACTATCTCAGGTTCTGGTCACCACAGATAAAGCAGTATTTAAAATTTCAATTTAATCCTAATCAACTAGATTAAACTATTGAAGTTACAAAGGTAGATTCTGGATTCAAGAGATTTCGCGATATAAGCAATATCAAACTAGTCGACTGATGATCCTGCATTGTAAAACATAGCCTTCGAAAACCAAGGCTATGTTAAGTAACTAGGTAGATGATTTCAAGGGAGACGATTGATCGATCGTGTCGATCTTTGTAAGACACCTATGTCCAACATTGGACATCTTGATTAAGACAACGATGACAAGGCACTTTGAAAGAAGCGTTACAAACTTTTGCAATTTAGTAAATATTTTAGTATAAGTAATAATAAATTATATTGGGATGTAATATTTTATAAAAGGTAGGTCACCTATTTCATAATTGTCGAACGTGTGAAAAGTTGCAAAAGAAATCTTGAAGAAATACCTACGTGTGAAAATTAGACACCTTTGAAGGCCAATGTTATTCGAAGGCATGTTGCCTAATCCTCAACGAAGGTATATACGAGTATACTAAGTTCTTATTTATTAGAATCATCATAATCCTTACTAATATTATAAATGCGAAAGTGTGTTTGTTTGTTGGTTTGTCCTTCAATCACGCCGCATCAGGGCTACGGATCGACGTGATTTTTTGCATGGATATAGTTGAGGACCTGGAGAGTGACATAGGCTACTTTTAATCCCGGAAAATCAAAGAGTTCCTGAGGAATTTTAAAAATCGGCCAAGTGCGAGTCGAGCCTCGCTCTTTTAGGGTTCCGTTAAAAATAAAAATTAAAATATTTTCATGTACCCATTTAATTTTTTTAATTTAATTTAATTTTTATTATTTGTTGTTATAGCGGCAATAGAAATACATAATATGTGAAAATTTCATCTGTCTATCTATTACGGTTTACGAGATACAGCCCGCTGACAGACGGACGGACGGACGGACGGACGGACAGCGTAGGCTTAGTAATAGGGTCCCGTTGGTACCCTTTGGGTACGGAACCCTAAAAACTAAATCCACGTGGATGAAGTCGCGGGCATTAGCTAGTTGGGTTATATTTATAAATATGATGGGAATGAATCAATAAAAGAATGAATCAATTCATTTTGTTGGTTGTCCAAATAATTAAATAAATAAAATAAATAAAATAAAAATAAAAAATTCATTCATTCATTCATTCATAATAATTAGGTATCTATACTTTTATTGTACCTACACTACATAGCAGAGAGAAGGCCACAATAACAATAATGTAATCAATTTAGCTGCCTTATCACGACATAGCGATTTCTTCCAGGCAAACTGAAAAGAAGTTTATCTCCATAAATAAGTATCGAATATGAAATATGGAGGGACGTGCCATGACAGCGCATAGGTATCAAAAGATTATGCAACATTGACCCCGGTCAGTTACTGAATTGGTGAATTTGGCCTTTTCGTTTGCTCTGTATTTCCCTACTTGCTAAGCTAGTAAAATAATTAATTAATTCAACACCTATTTTTATACTATATTCCTTAACAAAAGCGTCATTATTTAATAAAATATTAAGAATTCTGCAGGCCATACAAATATAGTGAAAAATAAATAGTCACAAAAGCCTTCCAGCTAACGCGTAAATTACCAGAACAGCGGTTGCGGAAATATAAACTTTTTGCTACTTGTAATAGAACGTAATTTGTTCTGACGCAACATCGCACTTACGTCCTTGTGCCGCGTGGGGCGGAACGGCAACGATTGGTCAAAACAACCGCGCGAGATTCAATTGCATTTGTGTGACCGGCGCGCGCGCACTTTCCAAGCTTTCGCTTTTATCCCACATGACTGGGGTAACATTTTATGAGTAAAATAATAACGTTTGGAGAAATGCTCTGCACGGGCAAAAGATTTCGGTAAATTTTTATTATAATTGCTGACAAAAAAAACAATAAAATTAACTTGTAAACAGCGATCGATACGCTCAATAATTTTTTTAATTCAATAATAATTCAAAAACATATAAATTAGCTTTAAAATTACCGTCTATTACGTAAATACGATTTTTTTAAATCATGCCATTTAACATTTTTTTTTATCCTTTTAAATTATCCCGCTGAAGCTCTTTATTAAAGACCTAGAGAATATTTAGTAAGTTGTTTAGTTGATTGTGTTTTATCTTGTTACAGGTGACAGCTTGCTAGCCGCAAATTGTTACCGAGCAGTGACTCTCGAAGCAAGTGAAGTGAAGTGTGTGTCAAGTGAGATTTAACTTAAAGTGTGCGAAGTGATAGACTTTTCAAAATGTCTGGTTTCGTTAAAATAGCCATCGACGACTATTACTCGGACAATAACTGGACTACCATTATTAACAAATATTGGATGCTAGCAGAAAGAGTCTCAGGTAAGTTTTGCAAATTTTTAATTATAATATCTATTAATAAACCGTATTTTTAATATTAATAGTTATAGCTTATAGGTCTTTACAGTCCCAGCCTTAACAACATTAGTTTCTTCTATTAAACTATAGTAAAAATAAAGATTTCCATTTTCAAGAATATAACGAACTGAATTTTCTTCTAGTACCTACCTAGTAGAGATAGTAGTAGAGTACTAATATACTAATACAGAGCTTCGGAATTGCAATTGAATTGAAATTGTTTCCCTTTCCATAGAAAGCTTTATTATTCATTAAGAGAGACCGTTTAATGACTTATCTTAAAATGTCACAAGGTATATGTATCTTATCCGAAATCCTTGGTTGTAATTTCAAAATATTGTATCAATGAACCCAATCTGTAGTCACCCTAGAGTATTCAAAAGCAGTAGGAAGGAAGAACATAGCTCCTAGCTAGGAAGCTTTGAATTATGCAGGAACACTAAGAAAAATATTTAGTTTTGATTAATAGAAAATTTCATATAGGGTATCTATATGAAATTATATATTATATAGGGTACTTAACTATTATGTTCTTACTTATTATTTAATTATTATTTATACATACGAAATAAAGTGTCATCAATCAGCATCGTTTAAGAAATAGAAATAAAAGATGATGGAACTTAGGATGGCTAATCCAAAATCATTTTTCACACCTTTCATTTCTTCTCATGCACATTTGAATGTAAAAAGAAAGTGCTAATATTTCTTTGTATGATTTGTAGGCATCGCAAAATATTTAATCGACGACGTCTGAATTGTCCGAACTGTTCTTTGTAAAAAAATATCGAAGAAGCTTTACTTTAAATTATAGGGATCGCCAGTTAAATTCTGTATAAGTTATTATTCAGAAAAATCTGGATTTTAAAACTTTACGACGAGCTTTAGTACGAGTGTCGTAAAAATTATAGGCCTTAAAATTTCGTGCATCTTTGGCAATACTACAGTCTAGCCTAGGTACGGTAGTTCAAGTTAATACTCAAAATTTTCTATACTTGCATTTTGCAGTGGTCTTCTTTGACACAAACACAGTCTCGTCAACGATGTGTTTAGTGGTAATGGAAGTTTTACTCTATTAATTTTTTAAACAACCGTTTTTATTCATCATCATTAATAATTTGATCAAATCTTAACAGCTCTATCTTCTCCACAACTTTTAATTTTCAAAATTTTCTTTTTGATATCTGGAATGTTTGCTCTAATCTTTTCAAACTACTTTCCCATAGTTATAGTAATTTTAAGTATTATCGTACACTTTTTTCATGCTATAAATATTTCAAATATTGGCACGTTTCGTATTAAATTTTGGCCCTCAGTCAAGAATTATTCTCTATATTTAAGATCTAATTATCCTTTATGTAGTCCTTTATGCACATAAACATAATGAACTAAATCATTATTCTCTAATTTTTAAACCACCAGTTCATCCCTCTATCGCTTCAGTATTATTTACTGTAACAAAGATAAAAACTTCGAAATCTTATTTATATTTAGTTATAATGTTTATATATATTATAATATGTTGTCTATTTTCGAGTTCACAATTAATTTTGAAGGTGAAAATCTACTTATAAATCTTTAGTAATAAATCGATGCTAGCTTCTGCAGATTTAGGTCGTAAATAACCTAATAAGTACTAGTTCGTGAGCTCGATTGAAGGCTGCAATGATTCTGTTTACAATACAATGATTTTTCCTTGACGGAAAATGTAAATGGTCATGGATGATTATTATAAAAAGACTAACCAGTAGTTATCTGATTGATGGCGTGATGTTAAATTGATAGCCTCAATAGCTTTGATATAGAAACTATGATTTGATAAAATATGATTTGAGATAGAAACTTGATAGAAAGGTATAATACAATTTGTAAGATGGTTAGTTAGTATCGCACATCAATACTATGATTTAGAACGTATCGCACGCCCCTGTAGCCAAGTTACACTTCCTTGTATCGTTTCTCTTTCTACGATCGTTGTCACTTGAAGTTTTGGCTAGGGCTACACTAGATGGCGCTGCAGCTGATCAAAGACAGAAGTGTATTGATAATATTTAGCGACATTTTGTATTGTTTTTTTAGCATTTAAAACAATTATAATACAAAATGTATTATGTGACAATTACCTACATATGTTTATGTTATGATTAATTCTCAAGCCAAAGAAACAGAACACTTAACAAAAAAACACCTAGGTATCACTCACAGATCTTTTTTCAGAAGTAATACAAAATTTAAAGTGTTACATAAAAATATACCAAAATTTTGATAATGATAAAATTTAATCGCCGCACATAAAACTTTAGACTTTGAACAAAAATATTTACATAGCGAATGGGACTCATACAGGGCCCGTTGACCAATTCCATGGTATATGTGATAGGTTTTTTCGAATTCTTTGTCAGGCGCCATTCAGTTATATGAATTTTATCATCGTCGCCTTGATATTGCTATAGTATCTACATGTAATTATTATTTATAAGGCCCGCTTGCAGAGACGCTGGGTTAGTTAACCCAGGAATAAATTTTTAATTTTGACAGAAGCTTTATACGAAATTTGTCAAATCTGTCTTTTTAACCCAGAGTTTAGAGTTAGCTACTAACTCTGGGTTAAAAGGATAACTCGAAGTTTCTGCAAACGCTCCTAAGAAGAATTTATATTATATTACATATATTTATTTATGTATCTATAGTTTATATTATTTGTTGCTACGTGCCTGTATATGGCCGGAATTTCAAATAATGTGATAATTTATTTTTTCAAATTCTTTGTCAGGTGCTATCATTGTTGCCTCATTGTATTTACTGTAAGAGTTTACATCATAATAAGCTACTTTTGTCTTTATTAATACTAATAATGTTATTGTCTTAGTGCCTGAAGTAGGCTGGTTAATCGAATATAATTAAAGCCTCAATAGTCCAACGGTTAAAGGTGCGGCCTGAAAACTGAAAGGTCGCAGGTTCGAATCCCACCCGTTGCACTATTGTCATACCCACTCCTAACACAAGCTTTCCGCTTATTTGGAGGGGAGAGGAGGATATTAGCTAACTTCAACTTGGCTGATATTCTTTTATAAAAAAAATAAAAATTCTGTAACCACTTTATTCTACCAGTAAATTTGTAATCTATCTTATCTCATTTTGTACGAAATCCATTATTACTTGGTGACTATGCTAAGTAAATCATAACTCACCTTCAGGTGAAATCGTAAACTTAACGAGATCTTACATACAAATATATAAGTAGGTACGTATCCATAGGTATTTCCCGTGGGGCCGTGGTCAGTAAAAACTATTTCCGCGAAAGTTATTTGACCTTTTCGACAGTGGCGCCAGTTTTGTTATTAAATATTAAGATCGCAACTTGTATGAATATTTTTTTTCTTTATTCATAACAATTTTGTATATGACAGCAAATTCCAAATGTTACATTTTATTTAATATCGATAAATTTTGAATCGAATATATACCAATACGACCTTGTATCACATAAAGTATTTTATTACATAAAGATTATAAAATTTTGTACAGTTAACAAGTAGCGACAAATGAAAGATTTTATTATTCTCAATCTTTTTCCGTGGGTTTTCGTATTACCCAATATTTATTTAAATATTAATTTTTATCTTATTTTAATCTTTATTATTTTTAATAGCTAAGTAAAAATTTGACAATTAAAATCGAAATTATAACAAACCTATCTATTCATCTAAATTCGTCAAAACCTATCTATTCGTCGTTATATATCCGAAATATTTTATTATTATCAACCTTTTTTCGCAGTTTTTTTTATTTAAATCTTTATTTTTATCTTATTTAAATCTTTATTATTTTTGATAGAAATAGTAAAAATTTGAAAATTAAAATCGAAATTAATATAACAAACCTATGTATTCGTCTTATACATATAGTGTATTTATACCTTTAGCGA